>OU426983.1:21415908-22727482 GCA_911387785.2 Aelia acuminata
GAGCCAGAGCCAAGGTGGCCAACTACGTCTCAGGGACGTACTCAGGTATCTTCACTTAAAAGTGGATAGGAAAGTTTTGAATTTAGTTATTCAGACACCTGCACTGGCTTATGACGGTCATTTCGCCGTTTTTGGTTTCCTCCTAGCTGCTTTATAGCTAAAGTTGTGGGTTTTCAAAGTTTTCACTCAATTTTTGTCTAATTTTAAAATTATTCTCACTACTTATATTATATTTTATTATTATATTGCATTATCCAGTTACAGTAGATTAGTAAAAGATTAAAATATATATTAAATATATATTAAAAATTTTTAGGGGCAAGAACGAGGAGATTTGTCGATGCTGAAATTGCGCTTGGGCAACCACAAACTGAATATTTTTTTTTTTCTTTTTGTATATACTAATTCATTTGAAATTCATGTCACAAACCAAATTTAATTAGTGTTAATTATAGTAAGTATAAAAATAATTAGATATAGGATTAGAATTGTGTAATTAATTAAAATCTTGTAAATAATCTCATTAGTTAATATTATGTGTTGTTTTTTGTTATAACTAATGCTTTTTAAAAATAAAATTTATAAAGAAAAAAAAAATAATGTATTACAGTAATTTGATGATGATATTTTAACTGAAAATTCCCATACCCACAATTAGTTTCCTTTCAAAGGAACTACTCTTCACTTTTTTTACTTCGAATTCATTCAGAATTGTCTAGATATAAATTTACTAGATCATTCTTACAAATTCTTAATTTGTAATTCTTAATTTGAATGATGATGAGAGAGGAGAGAGAGAGAGAATAAAAATATTATAAGTATAATACTTTATTATTATAAAGTGTTACAATATTTTTAAAAATTAAATATATTTATTTGCAGACGATAATAAGTAATGCTAACAAAACATATAGTGGTTTCACGCTCTAGAAACATGTATATGATAAATATCTGCACGTGGCATATATTCATACAATTTATTTGGAATAACAATTGCCTTTTTTTTTTTTTTTTTTTTTTTTCGTAAAATACATCATAGACAGTAAAATAAAATAAAAACGAATAGCTCTACACATAACAGTCCACTTCTTTAACCGACCCAACTGCCCCCCGCCTGCCTAGGGCTTATTTTTCTGCAATTTAACTTTTCAAGCACGCAGGAAGAAGGTCAGGAATTTTCAAGAATATTAGAAATCATGGGATCACCAGGGGGATATATCAGTTCTTTCGATAAGTCTGAAGTATCGGAGGAAAAAACAATCTACAATCGTGACAGGACTCTATCCTAGCTGCTTGGTTCACAGTAGTCTTTCACGTCACAGATAAATATATATTTGAAAAATAACTTCATAGTTTTCTCTTTTATTTATTTTTTTAGGGCCCTCCTGTTTAACAATATTGTATCGTGAAACACAAAACTTATGATTTAAAATAACCGGTGTTTGGTCAAAAGGGGTTAAGACATCGAATGTGGAGCTTATACGAGGGCGTATTGAAAAGTAAGGTCTCCTATTTTTTTTTTTCATAGAAAATTTAATTTATTTACAACTTTGGTTACATCGTTGGAAGGGTTGAATATTTACCTATTTTTCTACATATTTGCCTTGACGATCAATAACTTTTTGCATTCTGTTAACCAGCTTTTTAATGCCGGTGCCGTACCACTCTCCCGCCACGTCACGAAGCCAACTGAGGCCTGCTTCTTGAACTTCCTCATCTGACTTGAATTTCTGTACCCCAAGGTGTTTCTTGAGAGCGGGAAACAAGTAGTAGTCGCTGGGAGCAAGGTCCGGGCTGTAAGGAGGGTGGTCGATGATATCCCAGCCGAATCCATTGAGTAGGGTGGTCGTCTGATGTGACACATGTGAACGCGCATTGTCATGAAGCAAACACACTCCTTTGGTGAGCCTACCCCTTCTTTTGTTTTGAATGGCTCGCCGAAGTTTCTTGAGAGTCTCGCAGTAGCTTTCTGAGTTGATTGTTGTTCCTTTTGGCATGAAATCAACCAACAGAACCCCGTTCCGGTCCCAGAAAACGGTGGCCATAACCTTTTCTGCTGACTTCTCCGTCTTGAACTTCTTGGGCTTCGGTGAGGTCGGGTTTCGACTGTTCCTTGGTTTCCGGGGTGTAATGATGTGCCCAAGTTTCGTCTCCAGTCAAAAAACGAATGACTGAGCGCAGTTCGCACTTGGCGGATTTACCGAGCGAAGCGGGAGCTACATCTTAAATGACTGCCACAAGGCAACTGAGCGTCCCAAGGTCACGCGGGTGGATTTGCACTGTGGTGGGGGAACCGCGGGTAAAGCGCTGTTGTCAAATCTCGCCTAGCAACTCGTGTTCGGAAACGGCGCCGTTGGAGACCTTACTTTTACGCCCAACGCTCGTACAACGATTTACCAAGCTATTGAAAATCACCATAAATTCTTTTTTATTAGTAACCGATATCTTAATAAACTTGAAATGATTAAAAACGGTTGGGTATAAGGAACAATTTTTGTGGTTACCAGGTCACAGTGGTATCAGAGGCAATGAGCTCGCTGATACTATGGCGAAAAAAGGGATTAAAGAAGGAGAGCCAGTAACACATGCACCAGCCACAGAAGTAATTGCCTTAGTAAAGCAAAAGGCGCGAGAGAAATGGCAAGGCGATTGGTTCGGACTGAGAGACAACAAATTAAGAGTGGTAGAACCCAGCGTAGTTCCAAATCGAAAAGAACTGCAGCTAAACATAAGAGAGGAATCACCCACGAGTACCTCAAGAAATTGAAATCCCCGCCTCAATGCATCACCTGCGGTGTTCCTCTGACGGTGTCGCATATCCTCACAGAGTGTTATGCTTACGAAATAGAGCGGAGGGAAGTGGGACTTGGAACCGACTTGGGCGAGATACTAAGCAACACCTTGAAGATGGCCGAAAAATTGTTCATGTTCTTACGAAAAATTAATCTTTATGTCAAACTTTAATGTATTTTTTTTTCATTATTATCTTTCATTGTCCTTTTGTTTTCACTATAATTCATCTATAATATTATCCTTTATTCTCTTCCCAACTTATTCATTTATAATATTATCTTTTATTCTCCTCCCAAGCAACACTTAAATTCTGGTAGCGATACTACCTTCTTCATTGTTTTCATTCTTTATTGCCACCCATAATTTTTATGTTACTATCGTATTTATAATTGTACTCTTTTCTTTTCTTTTGCAAATGTCGTATGGGGGCTAAAATGACCCAAGTGGTTGAAGAGCCCATTTTGTTATAAATAAATAAATAAATTCAGGAATAATAAATGAAACTATATTCTTTCAACGGAGACTGGAATAAATTATGAATAACGAACAAATTATAGTCAATTATGACTTTTATGATGACGATACAAAAAAATTTTTTTATAACTTAACCCAGTTTGCCCAAACATGAATGAAATAAATCTAGACTTGTTGTTGGAACAAACTTTTTTCCAGTGAATGTTCGTGACTGCTCGAGTATCTTCTACGCTCGTCTGGAACCTTCTAGATTGTTCTGATTCAGACTAAATATAAGGAGCGATGGACCGGAGAATTATTCTTGCTCTGATGATCAAATAATATGGATACTTTTGTGTTACAAGTTGATACCTTTTAACTAATAATAAGTAACCTCGTTTATTATTCGTGTTTTATGTTTGTCTGACTAAGACTATTATAATCCATCGTACATAGACGTTCCTAAATACCCCTCAGACAAAAACTTAACCTATACAGCTATTTACTAAAACCTATACGGAACAATGCAAGCCAAATTTACCGACGCGCAAAAAAGACACATTAAAAAAATACAAAACCTTCCAACCCCAATACTTAGGATTAATTACGAACTCACCACCCTACGTTTCAAATGAGACCGTTCACAACGACTTAAGAGTTTCGACTGTGATTATTATCGCAAACTATATTTGAATGTATTACAAACAGTTTTACGACAAATTAAATGGACATACCAACAAATTTGTACTAACAAGACGTGACATTCCTGACATACCTCGGCGAAGGCTGAAGAGGAGTTGGATGAGGGACCTCCATTACTGACAGTGTAAATTTTTTGAATGCCAGGAGGATGCACCACTGTGTGCTATCTCCCTCATGCCTACCAATGCCATTTGTAACTTGTTTTAGCACATTTGCTTATTGTAATTATAAAGGTGCAAATAAAATTATTCATTTAAAAAAAAAAAAAAATGTCTGACATTATGAATTATTTTTTACGTTTAATAAAAATTATTTAAGCTCACAAAATTTTTAAAATATTTTATTTGTATAAAATAAACAATTTTAATTTAGACATGACTAAAACAAAATAATATTAAGCATTGCCAAAAAAAGGATTCGTAACAAATCTAAAATGGAAGCGTGTACGGCGAATTTTCCGACATAATTTAATTCTCTTGCGGAGTAAATTCAAGAGTTTACTCACCTCAATACAACATCCAGGAACAAAAAAGTTAAAAAGCACGTTCTGAAAAGCGGCCATACCTTGTTTTAGGTCATTCTAATTAACTTTGTGTTAATTAGAATGTTAATCCCAGTTAATTTACATACAGCCCTACAAATTGACTTCCCTTCTCGAGAAAGTTTACAGCAACGACCTCTCACTGACCAGTCTTACTTATGGTTTGCATTATTTATTTTTTTTTTTTTATTAATCGATAGTTATCCTTATTAATGCTGACATAACAATGTCACTATAATAACGAAATAAAATAATTTTTACTCTGTTCCGGAAAAAAAAGGACAACTGCCATCTCTTTGATTGTAGAAAAATCTAATAATAGTAATCCCAAACTAAAGAAAGTCATATAGAAATAATAGTTAGGGATGGGATTTTCATGTATTTACATATTTTCTTATGAGGCCTAGAAATGCACGTATATGCATTTCAAATGGTTTTTACCATGTTATAAACCATTTTTATTTTCCATATTTTGAGGTTTTTTATTTTTATTAATATTTTTAAATATATTTCGATAAAAACATATTTTTGGTCATATTTTACAACTACAAAATCAGTGGTTTATCCTAAAATAGATAAACAAATATAGGTATCTACTACCCTATCTGCAATTCAAAAATTGAACTTTGAGCATAGACTCAATTTTTGAATTGCAGATAGGGTAGTAGGACTAGGGTAGTGGATTTTTTTATCTATTTTAGGACAAACCACTGATTGTGGATTTTCAGAGAAAACTTTTTTGACTATCAATCACATTTCAGGTAATTTTAATAATTTATTAGTACATATATTTGTATTATATAAGTCACTGAGGTTTTTATCATGGAGATTAATTTATTGATGTTAAGTGGTGAAATAAGTTAATTTTTGTTGTGGTTTGAATGAATAGTTGTTGGATTATTAGATGATTGTTTTACAAGTATGTTAATTCTTCTAATTAAGTTCTAATAAACTTCTAATAATATTCTAATAAAGTTTTAGGAAAAAAAGTGTTGAGACTTAATGGTCGCCGTGATTCTCAATTTAAATTTATTTTTTATGTTAATACAGAATATTTACTGAAATTTTAAATATGTTCATTTTCAGACCATATTTTCATTTCCTTTTTTTTTTCTTTTTGTCCATATTTTCATATTTTTTGTTACATATATTTGCAAACATCCATATTTATGTACATATTTTGAAATTTTTTATTATATATAAATCCCATCCCAGGTGATAGAAAAGTGTAGATCCTGGATAGGCTCTTGACAGATGTTTATTTCTGTTAGATGGTAGAACTTCTAGAATTGCCTAGAACAGTCGAAGTTATTTGTTAGTACATAAAAATTATCGGACCATATATAAGAAGGCACTAATGGCTTAGTCTTACGTCGGACCGCGAAGCAGACAGCTACTCATGAGTCACTCTTCTGTCACTGCTAGTTACTAATATGAGTTTAAACTGTTTGCTTGACATTTTTATGCAAGTTTATTTATATCCACATACGTTTAATGTAGCGATTGGTGTTACAATAAGATAGCTGTACGATAAGTTGACAGTGATCCAATAGTAGACATTTTGTACAAAAAGTGTGAATTATAAGATTCAGGGTTGATTATTTTGGTTCAAAATTTGGCGGTAATTCGTCAAATTATACTAGTTAGCTGTACTTTAGTTTGCTCAAAACTGAAGCTTATTTGTGAGAGGTTTATTCGCGAATTTTCTAGTGGCCTGAACACTTGGTTTCTGCTACCCTGTTTCATTAGGGTGGAAGTCAAGTTACTACTTGATACTAAGCTTTTTATTTGGTTTATTTGAGTTCAATTACAGTCAAAACCGTTTATAACGACACCGGATATAACGTACAATCGGATATAACAAACAAAATAGTCGGCCCCATGAAATTATAGACAGAAAAAAGCATTAATATCGCTTTCAACGGACATCGGTTATAGTGAACAGTTCGGTTAGAGCGAACACTTTTCTTGGGACAGTAGAAGTTGAAATATCGCTTACAGCGTACATTTCAAGTCTAAGTTTTACGAAATGAAGAAAAAAGTTTTGTTTGCTTTACATCAATGCACTCAACATGGCCTCAGATCAGTTCTCACTTGTCTTTATAAATGGAAACATGCCGCGACAACAATTTACGATTGAGGAACAGTTTGGGATAGTTTGCCGAGTCGATTCCGGTGATTTTGTAGTTGTAAAATATGACCAAAAATATGTTTTTATCGAAATATATGTAAAAATATTAATAAAAATAAAAAACCTCAAAATATGGAAAATAAAAATGGTTTATATCATGGTAAAAACCATTTGAAATGCATATACGTGCATTTCTAGGCCTCAGAAGAAAATATGTAAATACATGAAAATCCCATCCCTAACTATTATTTCTATATGACTTTCTTTAGTTTGGGATTACTATTATTAGATTTTTCTATAATCAAAGAGATGGCAGTTGTCCTTTTTTTCCGGTAACAGAGTAAAAATTATTTTATTTCGTTATTATAGTGACATTGTTATGTCAGCATTAATAAGGATAACTATCGATTAATAAAAAAAAAAAAAATAAATAATGCAAACCATAAGTAAGACTGGTCAGTGAGAGGTCGTTGCTGTAAACTTTCTCGAGAAGGGAAGTCAATTTGTAGGGCTCTATGTAAATTAACTGGGATTAACATTCTAATTAACACAAAGTTAATTAGAATGACCTAAAACAAGGTATGGCCGCTTTTCAGAACGTGCTTTTTAACTTTTTTGTTCCTGGACGTTGTATTGAGGTGAGTAAACTCTTGAATTTACTCCGCAAGAGAATTAAATTATGTCGGAAAATTCGCCGTACACGCTTCCATTTTAGATTTGTTACTAATCCTTTTTTTGGCAATGCTTAATATTATTTCGTTTTAGTCATGTCTAAATTAAAATTGTTTATTTTATACAAATAAAATATTTTAAAAATTTTGTGAGCTTAAATAAATTTCATTAAACGTAAAAAATAATTCATAATGTCAGACAACTTTTTTTTTTTTTTTAAATGAATAATTTTATTTGCACCTTTATAATTACAATAAGCAAATGTGCTAAAACAAGTTACAGATGGTATTGGTAGGCATGAGGGAGATAGCACCCAGTGGTGCTCCTCCTGGCATTCAAAAGATTTACACTTTCAGTCTAGGAGGTCCCTCATCCAACTCCTCTTCAGCCTTCGCCGAGGTATGTCAGGAATGTCACGTTTTGTTTGTACAAATTTGTATGTCCATGTAATTTGTCGTAAAACCGTTTGTAATACATTCATATATAGTTTGCGATAATAATCACAGTCGAAACTCTGAAGTCGTTGTGAACGGTCTCGTTTGAAACGTAGAGTGGTGGGTTCGTAATGAATCCTAAGTATTGGAAGGGTTGGAAGGTATGTATTTTTTTAATACGTGTCTTTTTTGTGGGTCCTTAAATTTGGCTTGCATAGGTCCTGTAGGTTTTAGTAAATAGCTGGATAGGTTAAGTTTTTGTCTAAGGGGTAATTTGGAACGTCTATGTACGATTGATTATTATAGTCTTAGTCAGACAAACATAAAACACGTGTATAGTATAATGTGATTTTAATCATTATTGAATATAATTCAGTTTAATTTAAAAAAGCTAGAAAAGCAATTTCAGGAAGCTCGAAAAATATTAAACGGTGACGAACGCACAAGTGCACCTGCAAGTGGGCGAAGCCGAACAGATCAGTGTGATACGTACGAACGCTTTTCATAAAACCACAAACACAATCTAGATCGTAATATTTACATTCTTATATGTTGAATCAAGAAATAAATATTTTCACTGCATCATTATATTTACATTTTACTTTACTGGGGTACCTTCTAGTACATGAGTTAGCATCGTCTTAACTTAGATCCTATAACCCCGATACACGAATAATAAACGAGGTTACTCCGCCCCACTCCCCCGACTACCGCGACTAACGTTTTCAATGCGGTCTGTTGTTAATTCTCGCGAACTAAAATTTTAAAACCGTAATTAATACGGCTTTTTTTTTCGCGACTAGTTACCTCTCGCATAGGTAATTAGTCCAAAAATCTTTAATAGGTAAGACTATAGATTATGGCGGGTGGGGGGGCTGGTTTTCCCCTACCCCACCAAGGACCACCACCGTCGCGAGTTAGCTCTCGCACACCTAAATTGTCATTAACTAATTACTATGGTTTTTTTTCATAGCTAATTACCTCTCGCAAAGGTAAATATTCAAAAAGTCCTTATTATGTGGTGTAGCGGTTGGGGAGGGGGGGGGGGGTGGGGCTCCGCCCCACTCCCCCGACTACCGCGACTAACGTTTTCAATGCGATCTGTTGTTAATTCTCGCGAACTAAAATTTTAAAACCGTAATTAATACGGCTTTTTTTTTTCCCCCTACTCCACCAGGGACCACCACCGTCGCGAGTTAGCTCTCTCATACCTAAATTGTCATTAACTAATTACTATGGTTTTTTTTTCTATCTAACTACCTTAATTACTTGCAACACAAAAGTAACCATATGATTTGATCATTAGAACAAGACTAACTCTCCAGTACATCGCTCCTTATATTTAGTCTTAATCAGAACAATCTAGAATGTTCCCGATAAGCGTAGAAGGTACTCGAACAGTCAGGAACATATACTAGAACAGTCACAAACATTCACTGGAAAAAAGTTTGTTCCAACAACAAGTCTAGAACCATTTCATTCATGTTTGGGCAAAATGGGTTAAGTCATAAAAATTTTTTTTGTATCATCATGAAAGTCCTAATTGACTATAATTTGTTCGTTATTCATAATTTATTCCAGTCTCTGTTGAAAGAATATAGTTTCATTTATTATTCCTGAATTTATTTATAACAAAATGGGCTCTTCAACCACTTGGGTCATTTTAGCCCCCATACATTTGCAAAAGAAAAGAAAAGAGTACAATTATAAATACGATGGTAACATAAAAATTATGGGTGGCAATAAAGAATGAAAACAATGAAGAAGGTGGTATCGCTACAAGAATTTAAGTGTTGCTTGGGAAGAGAATAAAGGATAATATTATAGATGAATTATAGTGAAAACAAAAGGACAATGAAAGATAATAATGAAAAAAAAAATACATTAAAGTTTCACATAAAGATTAATTTTTCGTAAGAACATGAACAATTTTTCGGCCATCTTCGAGGTGTTGCTTAGTATCTCGCCTAAGTCGGTTCCAAGTCCCACTTCTCTCCGCTCTATTTCGTAAGCATAACACTCTGTGAGGATATGCGACACCGTCAGAGGCACACCGCAGGTAATGCATTGAGGCGGGGATTTCAATTTCTTGAGGTACTCGTGAGTGATTCCTCTCTTCTGTTTAGCTGCAGTTCTTTTCGATTTGAAACTACGCTGGGTTCTACCATTCTTAATTTGTTGTCCCTCAGTCCGAACCAATCGCCTTGCCATTTCTCTCGCGCCTTTTGCTTTACTAAGGCAATTACTTCTGTGGCGAGTGCATGTGTTACTGGCTCTCCTTCTTTAATCCCTTTTTTCGCCATAGTGTCAGCAAGCTTTGATACCACAGTGACCTGGTAACCACAAAAATTATACCATAAATCCAACCGTTTCCAATGATTTAAAGTGTATTAAGATATCGGTTACTAATGTGTTCTTCGAAAATGGATTATTCTTGAATAAAGGAATACAATAAAAAAGAATTTATAGTGATTTTCAATAGCTTGGTAAATCGTTGTTTAAGCTTCACATTCGATGACTTAACCCCTTTTGACCAAACAATATAAAACAGGAGAGCCATAAAAAATAAATAAAAGAGAAAACTATGAAGTTATTTTTCAAATATATATTTATCTGTGACGTGAAGGACTACTGTGAACCAAGCAGCTAGGATAGAGTCCTGTCACGATTGTAGATTGGTTTTTTCCTCCGATACTTCAGACTTTTCGAAAGAGCTGATATATCCCCCTGGTGATCCCATGATTTCTAATATTCTTGAAAATTCCTGACCTTCTTCCTGCGTGCTTAAAAAGTTAAATTGCAGAAAAATAAGCCCTAGGCAGGCGGGGGACAGTTGGGTCGGTTAAAGAAGTGGACTGTTGTGTAGAGCTATTCGTTTTTATTTTATTTTACTGTCTATGATGTATTTTACGAAAAAATAAAAAATAAAAATAAAAAAAGGCTATTGTTATAAATTGTATGAATATATGCCACGTGCAGATATTTATCATATACATGTTTCTAGAGCGTGAAACCACTTCTCTATCTCTCTCTCTCTCTCTCTCTCTCTCTCTCTCTCTCTCTCTCTCTCTCTCTCTCTCTCTCACTCTCTCTCTCTCTCTCTCTCCCTCTCTCCCTCTCGAACGAATGGCGTCCATGTTAGTGTAGCGTTCACATCGTGTCTCGTGTCAGCCTTAGTGAAAAAGTTATTTCCAGCAGTAGCTCACAGTTACTTACTCAAAAGTGAGTACTTTACTTTAAATAGCTAATTTTTGTAATTAATTCAACCAGAATGCCTTCAACTCGACGTGGTGGGGATAATAAAACTGGAGTACAGGGTGAACCTAATAAAGAGCAGCCTGCAGGGTCACGTGATCAAGAGGAGGTTATACGCTCTGTACTGAAGGATGAAATTGAAAAACTCCTTTTGTCTCCAGAATTTATTTCCTCATTAGCATCAAAGGTCATGACAGCAATAAAAGAACAGATTTCAGTCTTAATTGCAAAAGAGGTCGATATTAAAATTAAATCTCTTAATGAGGAGGTGGAAAAACTCAAAAACGAAATTGACCACCAAAACCAAATTCGAAGAGAGGCTTCATTGGTGATTCATAAAAAGAATGAAGCGGAAAATTTTAATAAAGAAAAATTTGTGAAATTGACCACTGAAAAAATGGGCCTCTCCTTAGAGTTGGGAGATTTCGAAATTAAAAAAATTGGCCGTATGAATTTAAACCATAAGACTCTATTGCTGGAATTTAGAAATAAAGAAATAAGGAACAAAGTATTTTACTCTAAATCAAAGTTAAAAGGTTCCGAAATTTCAATTCATGAAGACTTAACACCCACTCGTCGCATAATCTATAAACGTGCAAAGGAGGTTTTTGGTGTTAAAGAAGTTTGGACCAATAATGGTGTTATATTTGTCAAAAATAAAGGAGAAAAACTAAAAATAAGCACCCCAGGAGAATTAGCTAACCTTCTTAAGTTATAACCTTATGTAGTGAGTACTTACATTTAGATTACATAGATTAGTCCTTTCACAATCTACAACTCAGCCGTCGAAAAAGGTAGAAGGAGGGAGGAATGAGAAGGAGGGAAAATTGAAGAAAATCAACAAAAATATTTATTTAATTCAACAATCTTATTTGCCCAAACAGAACACGGATAGAGAATGAGGGAAGAAGAAAGGGTACGAAAATGAAGACATACGTTGTTCAGATGAAAATGCCTCAGATTTTTTACCACAAAAATTTAACATTCACTAAACTATTTATTTGAATGACTCGCTGAAACTGATATCTGTTTAAAGAGATAGACACTCAGAAGGTAACTGGCATTATACATTGTTTATTAAGAATACGATAAACATTTATTTGTTTTTGTTTGCTTGACATCTCCTTGGTCTATGCATTGTAAATATTGAAAATATTTCATTCATGCTGAAAAAGTTTGTTAGTTGCTCTTTTGTTTGTAAATATTTAATTTTTTATTTTTATTTTTCTATTTTTCTTTTTCTTTTTTTATTTATTTTTTTTTTTTTTCTTTTCTTCTATCTATCGTATATTTTTATATTGTTTCGTTATTTTTGATAAAATGGCTAATGAGAGGATTGTAACAATGGTAACATGACAATGTAAATATTTCATTCATGCCAAAAAAGTTTGTTGGTGGCCATATACTTTGAATGTATTATATATTTATATATATATATATATGTATATATATATATGTTTTTCTTTTCTTTCTATAATTTTTTTTTTTTTTTTTTTTTTTTTTTTTTTTTTTTTTTTTTATTGCATCGTTATTTCTGGTAAAATGGCTAAAGAAAGCATTGTAACAATGGTAATAAGTCAATGTAAATATTTCATTCATGCCAAAAAAGTTTGTTGGTGACTATAAAGTATGAATATATTTAATGAGAATTATATGTACATAGATATATGTATATAATTAGTATTAATTGAATATACATTTTTTTTTTTTTTTTTTTTTTTTTTTTTTTTTTTTTTTTTTTTTTTTTTTTTTTTTTTTTCTCTTCTTTCTATCTTGTTTTTATGTTGTTCTGATAAAATGGCTAATGAGAGGAATGTAACAATGTAAATATTTCATTCTCGCTGAAAAATTTTGCTGGTGGCTATATAGTTTAAATATATTTATGTATATATAGTTTGAATATAGTTAAATAATATAGTTATATATATTATGTTTTTCTTTTCGTTCTATCTTATTATTGTATTGCTTCGTTATTTCTAGTAAAATGGCTAATGAGAGGATTGTCACAATAGGAATATGACAATGTAAATATTTCATTCATGCGAATGATGGCATACAGTTTGAATATATTTGATTTGTATAGAGGATTTTTTTTTTTTTTTTTTTTTTTTTTTTTTTTTTTTTTTTTTTTTTTTTTTTTTTTTTTTTTTTTTTTTTTTTTGCTTAAGTGAATCGACGCATCGAAGTAGTTTAATAAATCTCAATAGTAGCAATAATTTTTCCAGGGATATTTCCTAGTTTGTTTAAAGGCATGACATGAGCCGCTCGCCATATTTCTTTGTTTTTACTTATATACATATATATTTTCTTTTTTTTCTCTCTCTTTGTTTGTCCTATTTTATTTTATTGTCTATTCTATTATTATTATTTATTTTCTTTCCGGAAATCTTTCTATGCTCCTTATTATGATTAATCCATTCATCTATCTTCTTGAATTACTTTTCTTTATTATATTTTCTTTTATTCTTTTTAACCCTATAGTTATTTACAAGTACAATGATCGTTCCCATTCCCATCCCTACCCTATGATAATAAGATTACCCTTCCCTAATGAGGTTTGCACTCGACCTGGTCCTTATGTTTTGAATGTCTATGGGCCCATTACTTGATATGAGCCTTTGGGAGGAGGAAGTCGACCCGGCTGAGGATCTTGCCCCAATCGTGGGCCCCCTGGCTGACCTGGTGAGGTGCGTAGGAAAGGATAGTGGAGTGCTGAGAATAGCTCACATAAACGCCGAGTCTCTGATGGCGCATATCGATGAGGTGAGGCTGATCTTTCAGGAGGTTAAGCTTGATGTGTTAGCTGTGAGTGAATCTTGGCTAGTACCGTCCCTCTCTTCGAGCAGCGTAGGTGTTGACGGATACAAGCTATACCGGAATGATAGAATCGGAAAACCAAGAGGAGGTGTGGCAGTTTATGTAAGGAATGACTACCCTGTTGTTGAGCTTGAGGCTTCTGCTTACATCGAAAATCATCCCGAATACCTTTTTCTTGAGGTTCGAACACCTGGTGGGAATATTTGTGTTAGTGTGGTATACCGCCCTCCAAAAAGTGGCTACTTCTCTGAAGTTGAAGACGTCCTATCACGTCACAGAAGCCGATACTGTAATATTATACTGCTGGGAGATCTCAATACGGACCCTTCAGCTCCTTCATTCAATTCCAACCAAATGGTTTCCGTATTTCGAGGGTTAAACTTACATATACTCCCTTTCCAAGCTACGAACCACACTCACACTGCGACAGTAAACTCCGAGACCTGGATCGATCATATTGTTGTATCGGACCCTTCAAAAGTCAGGCGTCATGGACAGGTTCATGTTCCGGGAATCTCGACCCACGATTTCATCTTTGTCTTATACAAGAGAGGCCCTTCATTACCCAATATTTCTCCTGTACAAAGCAGAAACCTGAAGAAGATAGATCTGGAAGTTTTTAAAAATGATATTCAGGCGATTGACTGGACAGATGTATTTGATAGTGTTGATGTCAACGACAAAGTTGAATTGTTCAGTAGGAAGGTGGCAGAACTTTATGATAAACATGCACCGGTGCGGACATATAGACGACGAAAAACAAAGCCCTCTCCTTGGATGTCTGAAAATATCCGGTCCCTTATGGCTAAAAGAGACTTTTTCTTCTGGATGTCTATAAGAAGCGGATCTGAAGAGGATTCTATACAATACAGACTTTACAGAAATAAAGTAAAGACGGCAATACGTGATGCTAAAAGAAGATGCATAACTAGCAGTCTCGATAGATGCTCGCCCTGTGAGGTTTGGAAAGAGCTGAGAAACCATAGAGTCATTGACGTGAGTGGAAATGACGTTGATGTTGTTTGCAGCTTGGACGAATTAAATGGTTTTTTCGTTTCCCATCCTCTTGGCCCTGGAAGAGCGATAATCGAACCAATGCCGACTAATGAGGAGGTGGATGACCTTATCTTTGATGAGATCACCGAAGATGATGTGGTTTGGAGTCTAAGACGAGTGAGGACTGGTGCAGCGGGGGAAGATGGACTGACTAAGACGATGATTGAGAGGTTGGGAGCCACCCACGTCCTGGTAGATATCCTAAATGCGTCCCTGCGACAATGTAGTTTCCCTGAAGCTTGGAAGCGCACCATCATCAGGCCCATTCCTAAGAAACCAAAGCCCAAGACTCTTTCTGAATACCGGCCTATTGCTCTCCTACCCGTACTGTCGAAGATCCTAGAGAGAATAGTAGAGAGGGATTTGAGAGGATTTTTAGAAAGCAATAGTCTTCTGTCTACACACCAATCAGGCTTTAGACAGGGGCGAAGCACATGCACAGCATTACATACGGTTTTGACCGATATTCGAGAAGCCATGGATAAACGAATGTTAACAATATTCGTTTCACTTGACTTCGAAAGGGCCTTCGACTCTGTCGATCATGAACTATTGTTAAGAAAATTCGGAAGCTTTGGTGTTGGGGAGCAGGTGCTCCAGTGGCTAAGGTCATATCTGATGGGACGAAGGCAGCAGATAAGAACTTATAGTAGTCATTCTGGATGGCTGGACTGCATTACAGGCGTTCCTCAGGGATCTGTTCTTGGGCCGTTGCTTTTCTTGGGCTACATCGACGACATAGTTAAGTCCCTCAAGTACTCCAGGATCCACATGTTTGCAGACGATGTGGTTATTTGGGCTTCTAGTACACCAGAGGATGTAAATTCGACTATTGAGCGAATAAATGAAGACATCAGGGATCTTCAGCGGTGGGCCTTAACTAACAGACTTCGCCTCAATAGCGGTAAATCTCATTGGATGCTAGTCGGTAGCCCTAAGCTTATTGTTAAAGCTGAAAAGTATGCTTCGCTACGTCCACTGATGATTGAAGATCAGGTTCTACCCAGAACTGAAAAGATTAGATATCTAGGGCTGGTGGTGAATTGCTCAATGACATGGCGAGACCAGGCTAGCCTTGTTGTGGGCCGTGTTCACGGAGTACTGCACTCCCTCACGAGATGGAAACGCTTCTTATCAGTGGAAGCCAAGAAGAGGATAGTCTCAGCACTGATTCTCCCCATTGCTTGGTACTGCGACACTGTGTACTTAGACATTGCGAACTCGGAAGACGCCAGAATACAGAGAGCGCTCAACGCGGCAATACGTTTCATCTTTTGTATTAAAAGAGATGAACACATTAGTCCGTACATAAAAGAATTATTCTGGTTGCGAGCTAAGGAGTATAGGAGGCTCAATCTGATGTGTGTCGCAAGAAGAATCCTTGACTCTGGAACTCCCGAAGACTTGCACAATCGTTTTAAAGTAGTAAATAGCGAGAGGCTGCAGGGCAGATTCCAGATACCGGCATGCAGGACAGAGATGATGAGGAACGCCTTCCACGTCGCGGCAGCGAGAGAGCTCAACAAGCTTCCGATAGAGGTGAGATCGGCGTCTTTCTTCCGCAAGGCTTGTCTCCGACGATTCTTGGACGCGGGCCAGTCGAGTGCACCTTAACATATCCCATCCATTTCCAATTACCCAATCCCCTTCCTTCAACCCCTTTTCCATTTGTATTCATCGTTCATTGATAATTATCACTATCATTATTTTTAAATTTTTTGTCTTTTTGTTTATTTATTTTTTATTTTTATTATTATTATTTTTTTTTTTATTTTTTTTTTTATTTTTATTTATTTATTTTTTTTTTATTTTACTTTTTTACCTTTAATGTTTTATATAATAGTTTTTCCTTAGAAGTGTATTTTTACTTTACTCCCATATATATAAGGAAAAATGGGAAAAAATGAAGAAGGGCAGTGAAAATGATATGTGTCCTTATTTTTGTGTTTATGATTTATTTATAAGCTCTCATTTTGATTTTACATTTTACTTTATCTTATTAAATGAATTATGTATCATTCATTGCTGTAGCCATATGCATATATTTGTCTGTAAGAAAGGGCCTAAGGCCCTAAGACAATAAAGAATCAATCAATCAATCAATCTCTCTCTTTCTCTCTCCCTCTCTCCCTCACTCTCTCTTTCTCTCTCTCTCTCTCTCACTCTCTCTCCCTCTCTCTCTCTCTCTCACTCACTCACTCACTCAATCTCTCTCTCTCTCTCTCTCTCTCTCTCACTCACTCTCTCTCTCTCTCTCTCTCTCTCTCTCTCTCTCTCTCTCTCTCTCTCTCTCTCTCTCTCACTCACTCAATCTCTCTCTCACTCACTCACTCTCTCTCCCTCTCTCCCTCTCTCTGATAAACACTCACCAGTGCGGACGTATCGACGACGAAAAACAAAGCCCTCTCCTTCGATGTCTGAAAGTATCCGGTCCCTAATGGCGAAAAGAGACTTTTTCTTCTGGATGTCCATAAGAAGCGGATCTGAAGAGGATTCTTTACAATACAGGCTTTACAGGAATAAAGTAAAGACGGCTATACGCGATGCTAAAAGAAGATGCATAACTAGCAGTCTCGATAGATGTTCGCACTGCGAGGTTTGGAAAGAGCTGAAAAAGCATAGAGTCATTGGCGTGAGTGGAAATAACGTTGATATTATTTGCAACTTATACGAATTAAATCGCTTTTTCGTTTCTCTTCCTCTTGGCCCTGGAAGAGCGATAACTGAACCAATGCCGACTAATGAGGATGTTGATGACCTTATCTTTGATGAGATCACCGAAGATGATGTGGTTTAGAGTCTCAGACGAGTGAGGACTGGTGCAGCGGGGGAAGATGGACTTACTAAGACGATGATTGAGAGGTTGGGAGCCACCCATGTCCTGGTAGATATCCTAAATGCGTCCCTGCGACAATGTAGTTTCCCTGAAGCGTGGAAGCGCACCATCATCAGGCCCATTCCTAAGAAACCAAAGCCCAAGACTCCTTCTGAATACCGGCCTATTGCTCTCCTACCCGTGTTGTCGAAGATTCTAGAGAGGATAGTAGAGAGGGATTTGAGAGGATTCTTTGAAAGCAATGGCCTTCTGTCTTCGCACCAATCAGGCTTTAGACAAGGGCGAAGCACGTGCACAGCGTTACATACTGTTTTGACCGATATACGAGTAGCCATGGATAAACGTATGGTAACAATATTCGTCTCTCTTGATTTCGAAAGGGCTTTCGACTCTGTCGATCATGAACTATTACTAGGTAAACTCGGAAGCTTTGGTGTAGGGGAGCAGGTGCTCCAGTGGCTTAGTTCATATCTCAAGGGACGAAAGCAGCAGATAAGAATTCCTAACAGCCATTCTGAATGGCTGGAGAGCAGTGCAGGCGTTCCGCAGGGATCTGTTCTTGGGCCCCTGCTTTTCCTAAGTTATATCAATGATATAGTTAGGGCTATCAAGTACTCCAAGATCCACATGTTTGCAGACGATGTGGTGATTTGGGCATCTAGTCTACCAGAGGATGTAAATGCAACCATGGAACGAATCAATGAAGATATCAGGGATCTTCACCGGTGGGCCTCAACTAACAGACTTCGCCTCAATTGTGGAAAATCTAACTGGATGCTGGTCTACATTGTTATTCCCAACTCGGAAGATGGCAGAATACAGAGAGCGCTCAACGCGGCTATACGGTTTATCTTCTGTATTAAAAGAGATGAACACATTAGTCCGTACATAAAAGAGTTATTCTGGTTGCGAGCTAAGGAATATAGGAGGCTCAACCTGATGTCCGTAGCAAGAAGAATCCTTGATTCTGGAACCCCCGAAGACCTGCACAATCGTTTCGAAACAGTAAGTAGTGAGAGGCTTCAGGGCAGATTCAGGATACCGGCATGCAGGACGGAGATTATGAGGAATGCATTCCACGTTGCGGCAGCGAGAGAGCTCAACAAGCTTCCAGTAGAGGTGAGATCGGCGTCTTTCTTCCGCAAGGCTTGTCTCCGACGATTCTTGGACGCGGGCCAGTCGAGTGCACCTTAACATCTCCCAACCATTTCCAATTACCCGATCCCCTTCCTTCAACCCCTTTTCCATTTGCATTCATCCTACATTGATAATTATTTTTTTATTTTTTTTATTTTTATTTTTATTTTTATTTATTTATTTATTTATTATTTCTTTAATTTCTTATATATTAATTTTTCCTTAGAGGTGTGTTTTTACTTTACCCCCATAAATATAAAGCAAATTAAACGAAGAAAGGCAGTGAAAATGATATTTGTCTATATTTTTATGTTTTTATCTATCTATAAGCTCTCATCTTGATGTTACACTTTACTTTATCTTATTAAATGTATTATGTTTTTATTCATTGCTGTAACCATATGCATATATTTGTTTGTAAGAAAGGGCCAAAGGCCCTAAGACAATAAAGAATCAATCAATCAATCAATCAATCTCTCTCACTCTCTCTCTCTCACTCACTCAATTTCTCTCTCTCTCACTCACTCAATCTCTCTCTCTCTCTCTCTCTCTCTCTCTCTCTCTCTCTCTCTTTCTCTCTCTCTCTCTCTCTCTCACTCACTCACTCACTCAATCTCTCACTCTCTCTCTCAATCTCTCTCTCTCTCACTCACTCAATCTCTCTCTCTCTCTCTCACTCACTCACTCAATCTCTCTCTCTCACTCACTCTCTCTCTTTCTCTCTTTGATAAAAAATTATCAGTACAATAGGGCTATACGGGGTTGCCCGGACTAGGGCAATTTTTTATTTACTTACCTGAGGTCTTCTGATTCCGGTTTTTAGCATCTCCTCATTTATTTTATTTTATTATTATTCCCTTTACTCTTATTGTCACTTTATCTATGACTTACTTTTTAATCGTTGGCCAGTTAATCTCTAGTCCTTCTCTCTAGCCCACTGGGTTGTAGCCTTTCTCATTCTAGTACATTTTTTATTCAAAATGCCTGAGTTTACTAAAGAAGAACTCACTAATCGCGCTAGCAACTTGGAGCGCAAACTAAGAGCCTTAAAACGGCACATCGTTGGGGTATGCAAGTTAGGGGAAACAGAAATACCTCCTGGCGGAAGGGAAGCCGCCACCTTTAAAGCCCAGCTTGCTTCATCAACACAATATTGGGAGGAATTTAAGAAAGTTTGGGCAGAACGGGAAGAGATCTGCTCTCTCTTGAAAGAAGACACATTCCCTGACGACCAGTGGAATTCTTTCTATGACCGTCTTCGTGATGAAATAATTGGGGCTAATGCAATACTAATTGACCTCAATAATCGTGTTTCTTTGGACATAACCATCTCAAACCCATCTTTAAACATCTCTTCATGCTCATCACACAAGCCCCAACTTCCCAAAATCCAGATTCCTACCTTTTCTGGAGATCTACTCAAGTGGAATCACTTCCGTGACACGTTCGTGTCTATTGTCCATAATGAGCCTAGCCTCACGAACGTGGAAAAATTCCACTATCTAATCGGAGCATTAAAGGGAGAAGCAGCAACTCTTATAGCAAGGTTTCCTATTGAGGAAAAATCTTATTCTCAGGCTTGGGAAAAAGTAGTGCAAACCTTTGATAATCCGCGAGTGCTAGCTAGCCTGTTGATTCACAGGATCATTAATTGCGATATTAAAGGGATTAAACAAGAACTTCAACGTTATGAGACCTTTCTAACAGACGTCGCAGATAGCGCCGAGACCTTTCGGGGCCTCAACATTCCAAACCCCTGTGAATTCCTTTTATCAACACTAGCTTTACGCGCTTTGGATCCACAAACGAGGAGGAACGTTGAGCTCTCTCTGAGCTGCACCCAGGAATTCCCTTCAGTTGACGACGTGATAAGCTTCGTTAGACAGCGGAAGATTGCGCTCAAGATGTCTCAGGGGATTGAGTCAGCATCATCTACAGATACCTGCCAGGCAGCCCGCAGTTCCGTAGCGTCTGGGTTTCGCATCTATCCCAACAGAAACTCCAATAAGTATAAAGCTTCTGTTAGTGCGGTCACTCTGCATAGCACCGAATCATCCAGGTCTAAGAACCAGAATAAGGGATATCGATGTTTTCACTGCCAGGACAACCATCGCCTCGCACAATGCAAAGATTTCATCGAGAACCCTGTAAAGCAACGCATCGAGTTACTCAAATCCTGGAAAGTCTGCTTGAACTGCCTTTACAAAGGTCACACCCTTGGAGATTGTCGCTCAAGATTCCGATGCAAAGAGTGTAACGGGAAGCACCACACCTTGATCCATCAAGAGTCTGCCATTGACAAACAGGAGAATGGTGCCAAACCCGAGGGATCCGGGCAAGCATTCACGGTTTTCGGGTCTTGTCCTTCTGTTCCGACACCATCAAACAGCACAGTCCTATTAGGTACTGTTCAGCTGCTAGCGTCAGGGGATAATGGTGTGCTGTACCCCGTCCGCGCTGTTCTCGATTCAGGCAGTCAGCATAGCTTCGTGACGTCGGAACTCACAAGTAAACTCGGGGCCAAGATTCAACCTTTTCATGGTTCTATAAGGAGTCTTGCCGAGTCCGCTGTTCCACAGTCTTATCTTAAAGGCAAAATATTATGCACTCTGCGTCCTTATGAAGGTGATCAAAAATATGCAGTTAACCCAATTGTAGTTGACCGGATTACAACCGCCTTACCCATACAAGGCGTACCCTCATCGGTTATCAAAAGGTTAAGCCACTACAAACTCTCCGATCATCAGTTTGGCGAATCACTTCCAGTGGATTTGTTGATAGGGGGAGATCTATTCCCTTACATCCTTACTGGCGCTCCTTTCTCATCCGGTGTTGAAGATCTTCTAATGCTTCCAACTACATTTGGCTTAGTGGTCTCTGGTTCCCTTCGCAACTTTCCTTCCCATTCCACAGCGACATACTTCCTCGACTCACCATCGAGCATTAGTGCCCAGCAGAAGGAGTTCTGGGAGATAGAAGAACCATCTCCAGTTGATCGGAGTAATCCGGATGACGCTTTCTGCGAGAATTACTTTTTGAGAACCCACGAACGCGATCACAACGGGAGGTACATCGTAAGACTCCCGTTTAATAAAGATTTTGCTCGTTTTCTCCGTGCAGAAGCACCTGACTCTAACACCAAGATATCTTTGATTAAGGCCAAATCAAAGGTTGCGCCTGTAAAATTCTGCACCATTCCTCGGCTAGAGTTATGTGGCGCTCTCTTGCTCTCTCGGCTCATATCTTCGATACCTAAGTCCCTTGCAGAAAAAGCCATTTGCTTCTCCGATTCCGAGGTCGTGCTCGCTTGGTTGAACACTCCCGTCCACGATCTCCGAGTGTTCGAGGCAAACCGTGTCTCACAGATTTTGAGCGTCGTTCCCCTGGGACAATGGCGACACGTAAGCTCTGAAGAAAATCCTGCTGACATTGCTTCGCGTGGTTGCCTACCAAGTAAGCTTAAGGTAAACTCACGACCTTTGGTGGCACGGCCCTAGATGGCTTAAATCTCCCATTCCTATTTGGTTCGAACCTAGGGAGAACACAATAGTTATGACTAATTTTGAAGTACCAAAGGTTGAGTCGAGCAAAGAAGATTGGATCTCCCGGTTCTCATCTTACCCAACGCTGATCAGGACTATAGCGAGAATCCTACGCTTCTTGAGAAGAAAAAACACCTCACCATCTGGTTCGGGTCCGATCACTGCTGAGGAGTTCTTCGATGCCGAAATCAAATGCGCTTGGTATGCCCAACGCAGATATTTTCCAAAGGCAATCTTCGAGCCAACATCTGACATCCCTAGGACCCTGGCGCAGCTAGCACCTTTTCTGGATGAGCGGGGTGTTCTCAGGATGGGCGGCAGGTTGCAAGACGCACTCTTAAACTACATAGGAAAACATCCCATCCTTATTCCATATCAGTCTCCACTTTCCCGACTGATAATACAAGATGTGCACGAAAGGCATTTTCATGCTGGACCCACGCTTACCTTGTCTCTTATTAGGAGCAAATACTGGATTCCTAGAGCCCGGAAACTAGTCCGAAATTGCCTTACACGATGCGTCCGATGCCGCACCTTAAAGGCCAAGCCCACAACTCCTTTCATGGCACCTTTACCCAAGGAAAGATTTTCACAGTTCCGTGCATTTATTGAAGTCGGGGTGGACTACGCCGGTCCATTCCTCGTTAAGGAATCAAGTCGGAGGAATGCGCCCGTCAGCAAGGCTTACCTTAGCCTGTTCGTTTGCTTTGCTTCCAAAGCAGTGCACCTCGAACTGGTATCCTCCCTTACCACTACTGCATTCTTGGACGCATTGGAAAGATTCATATCAAGAAGAGGCGTTCCGAAGTGCATCTGGTCTGACCACGGAACCAATTTCGGGGCCTCAAGATTTCTCAAAGACGTTTATCGGTTTCAAAATGATGCAAAAGCCTCTGTCGTAAAGCATTTATCACCGAAAGGGATAGAATGGAAATTCATCCCGCCACGCGCCCCGCACTTTGGCGGACTCTGGGAGGCCGGAGTGAAGTCAGTAAAGTCCTTACTTGCCGCATCTCTTGGCAGAAACGCCCTTACGTATCAAGAACTATCGACAACGTTTGCAAAAATCGAGGCTCTTCTTAACTCTCGTCCTTTATGCGGACTGACAGAAGACGTATTAGATTACGATTTCTTGACTCCAGGACATTTCTTGATTGGAGCCCCACTGTACGCTCTTCCTGAACCCTCAGAAATCGACTACACGTCTTACTCTCATCATGATAGATGGCGGATCATACAAGCACAAATAGCTCATGTCTGGAACCGTTGGCGCAAGGAGTACTTACACACCCTTCAGCAGCGGTCCAAGTGGAACCGCCAGGCTCCCGGTATCAAACCAGGTGATCTAGTCATCTTGTTAGAGAAGAAATCATTGTTAGGACAATGGCCTGTAGCCAGAGTGGTAGAAATCTACCCAGGGAGAGATGGAATCACTCGTACTGTCTCAGTGAGAACCCCTTCAGGCAGTCTCTTTACCAGGGCTGTCACATCCCTTGTCCCTTTATTTCACCCTGAGCAGGAGCATAACTCAGGGAAGTAATTTTTTTTTTTTTTTTTCTTTCCCTTTGTTTCCTATCCTTCAATTTTTTATTCCTTTAATTTCTTTTTATTGCGATTACGATACTGAAGATTTATTTTATTTTGTATTGCTAAATCTCTTTTATTTTCTCCTCCTGAAGGACTACTTGTATATATCTTTATTACTTTAATCTTTATCCATGCGGTGAATGAAGCACTATACCCATGTACCTTTTCTTTTCTCGTATAATTTTATTATTGTACCAATGTACCTTTTCTTTTTTTGTACAATTATAGAATTTAAGTAGCTTCATCGACCAGCAGCAAAGCATATCTGGGCCTCATCAATTCTCAGAAGTAAATCGAGCCCCGCTCAATTTAGGTGGGCGGTTTGTTGGATCTCTAAAGCTCCATCTGAAGCTACCTCACGTGACCAACGTATCAAGTCTCGTGAACTGTAAGTCACTATCCAGGCCTAGTACATTTAAAATTTTATCGTTGCCGAAATGAATGTGATAATGAAGGAGTAGATTGAAAACAGCCCCCTGGGCTCTTAAGAGGAGGCAGTAGAGATGAATGGCCAACGAAATTCGCTGTAAGTCAACTCAGTTAAAATACAACAATTTCAACATGCTGCTTCGTCACCTATCTAATTACTTTATTTTATATTACTCCGCAATTTTTATTTACTCCATTATTTATTTCAATCATTTATTTTCATACTCACATTACTAACCAGAATTGTTCCTGTTTTATTTACATTTTATTTTCCCCCCTTTATTCATTCTAAATAGGTTAATAGATATACATTATAATCTAAGATGTATCTTATTCAATTTTCCCATACAGTCCATTTAAAGATAACTTTTTTAGGGGTTGTGTCACCTCACGATACAAAGTGAAGGCATAATCCCACAACAATGTATTTATAAGCCCGCGATGTGATAGTTGAAATTTCATCTAAATCGGTCAAAGAAGGGAGCACTTTAATTAATAAATTTTGTCTCATTTTCAAGTGTTTTTATTTACTAAAAAACGGCTGTAATGATGACTTTGATCAAAGTGGGTATTTGATGTATTTATATGACTGCGATGTGATAGCTAACATTTCACCATAATTGGTCAAACGGAGGCGGTACTTTGATTAATAAATTTTGTCAAAACAAGCAATCAGTAAAAAAAACTCGACTGTTGATGAAATTAGGTCCCTTGAAAAAAGAAATAATAAATCGGAAAGTACTGAGGACTTCAAAGTTTTGCAATACTGCAAATAACTAATTGAGGTATACAAATATAATAATATAAATGTGGAAAAAGGTTTTAAGTTGAGGAATGGCGTTTACATATTATCGCAACACGTAGATATCTAATCTAATTAAGTTCTTAAGTAAAAGTTGTGCGTTGCGCGCTTCGCAGCAGATATATTCACTTGTCTGAATAGTCCGGTAGCTGAGCTTCTTAGCTAAACCCTAAAGAATTCGTAGTGGTTACTTCCTGCTAAGACTTCGGTTTTTGAAGTATTAACCAATTAGAACTAATGAAACAACCATCTTCCATCTGTTAAAATAAAAGATAAATTTTTCCAAGTAACTACCTGTCTAAGTAGTTATTTTTATGAATATTTTATCAAATTTTCTGATACTTCAAAAACCGAAGTATTAGCAGGAAGTAACCACTACGAATTCTTCACGTTTTTATTAGTATTTCCACGCAAGGTTTGCTAATGTTGGGTGTAAGGAGCCTATTTTCTGCAATATCTTATGCTCAACAACTTTTATCGAAAACTTTTTTCATCTAAACTAGGTGTTTTTGACTTAGAAGTGTTGTAACACGGTTTCTACCAAAATCGTAAAAATTACAGATTTTTGATGTACCGAACCCGTCTAAACCACCAAACCTATTTAAACTTCAAATATATAATTATATTTGCAATAGTTTAGCCTTTTATAGTACGAAGAAAGTAATACTTTTTGATCTGTATTTGCCGAATTATATGCGAGAAACTGAAAAAACAGTTCACGGATTTTAGAACTCAAGGCGCTAAATACGTTAACGTTTTAATTATTTTGTCTCCACAGGAGTGGGCTAATTTTAAAATTAATGAGATTGTTTTACAGAGAATTTCATATTCTACAACTGCTATACGTAACATGTTTTATTTGGAGTAACCCCCTTCAAATTGCAGGCTTTGGAACATGAGCGTAATTCATTTTTCCGCAAAAGTGGCTAATTGACAATCGGTTTTGGCAAAAAAACTTAACCGATTTTAACTGCGAGGACCTCAGTCGACACGAAATTTAATGCCCTTTTATTTTACGGCCTTTTATTTCTTTATAATATATATTCTATTTTACTAGATTGAGAATTAATTACTTTGAATTCGTGTGGTTTATCTATGTCTTTTTATTTGAATTGAATATTATTATTATTCATATCTAGAGTTTTACTTATTTCTTCTATAGTGGTTTTGCATAGATCCTCTTATAGGGGGGGGGGATCTCTTTAGGGTTCGATTTTTATTCATTGTTGTATTATTCGTTGCTTCTATATTATTAGACCTAGTCTTATTAGAATTTATACTTCAAAAACCGAAGTCTTAGCAGGAAGTAACCACTACGAATTCTTTAGTGTTTAGCTAGCGAAATTTAATGCTCTTTTATTTTAGAAAGAACACAATTTCTTCTGCGATAAATATTTTTCTAGTTATTAGCGAAAAATTGAAAAAAGTTCGAAAATGTAGATTTTGTTCTCCTCTAAAATTTGATGGCAACCGATCTGAGGTGGCAGACGTTCACATTTGTTGTTTATGAAATGAGTACTTTCAGCCTATATGATCAAAAAATTTCTTCAAATCAGGCACCTTTTTGGCCCTCAACTCCCGGACTAGAAGATTTGATTTGTTTTTATTACCTATCTTATCGAATTATCCTGATTTTCAAAAATACCGACTACCGAATGGGATTACGCTAAAGTCCGTGATAGCGAATAGTTCGAATTTTCTATTCTTCTGCCCACAATTCATTGTCACCCTCATCGTTGTATGCTTAATAAATGTTGCGTTACTTAATCAACAATATTTATTTATTTATTATTTATTAACTTTCGTGAAATCTAGTATGAACGAGACAAGCTTAAGATATCTCCATCTATACCTAATGATCTCCTAGAAAAGTCTTAGTGTACTTGTACATAGTAATGTTTTTCAAAGCATCAAATACCGAAAAAATGGCATCTTTAATGCTACACTTTTAAGTATTTTTTTAAAATCTTGAGCACGGTTATTCACGACGGCGTTTAATCGAGGACCGGTTAATAGAGGTTACACGGTATTTACTAAAAAAATATAAGAACTACAACTCAATAATTTAATAACCAGTATTTTTTTTTACTTATATAAATAAAGAAAAAATGTTTTTTTTTTTTCTTCTCCAAACCATTACGGAAAAATTGGTTTCCCCAATTCTCGTATTAAGGTAGAGAGTAAACAAATTGCGGACATTTGTCGCTGCTTCCAAGTTCCACTTTTCATTGTTAGTCAGCCAATATAGCCCCAACAATGGCGAAAACAATGTTGAAATAAAAACTATTCTCCAGAGGCATTATTAATAAATAACATTTGTGATGTATTTTTTTTTTTCCTTCATAAAGGTACGTGAATTTATTTCTTGAAGCTATATTCAATTAAAACATAAACTACATCTTAATTAAAACATTATTATAAAAAAAAAGTAAGGAATATGCTTTTTAAATATTTTTGTTTCATTAAAAAATAAAATTTTCTTGATGTAATACCTATCAGACTCTTTTCATTTAATGCAACAACACATTGCATTATTTAAATTTATGCTTCGTCGGATGAAATTTATGTGGTTTAAACAATTTTTATTTAACGAAAATAATTATTTACAATGCCACATACGAAAACACAAATTAAACAGGTTACAAAAAGTATCACTTTGCAACTATACAGTAAAACATAAATAACCAAATGACTAGAGCTTTGAGAACAAGACTAACTCTGTCGTCTATCGCTCCTTATATTTAGTCTGAAGAACTGTCTGGAAGGTTCTAGGCCAGAGTAGATGATACTAGAACATCTTAGTCACAAAGATGTATTAGAACAGTTTGTTCCAACTGTTTCAACAACAAGTCTAGAACAATAATTAAAAATCGTATGTTTTGTGTTTTGTTCTTTTTCACGTTACAATATTTTAAAATAGAGTTAAAGGTAGCATATTTAGGAATGATTAACAATTATGGTATTAATATGTCTATGATAGTATGATAATGTAGCATAAAATATGGTACTTATATGATGGTATACCATATTACCAATGTTCACCAAAGAATCATAAAAAAATTAATTATATTATTAGTCACACTGTAGCTTAGCACGACATCAACATTAACTTTCTAAGCTCATCGTTTATTTCAAGTCCCTTTTCAACTAACATTAGCTTTAACTTCATAAATATTTCGGAGACAAAAGAAATAGTAACTTGTAGCATTGCGAGATGAGCCCAGCTTTTTTGTGAGAAAAGTCCAGATAATTAAGAAACAGCCATTTATAAAGCTAGGCCATATAAGCATGAAAATATATTTTTTGTAGAATTTCAAGAGATTGATAAATAATTGACTAAATTCAACAACGCATATGTAGGCAAATATTTTGACCTTGGCATAAAACAAATCTTCATTTTCAAAGATGTAATATATTTTTACTTTATTAGCTATGCAAGTGTTATTTTTTTAAAATGAAAACTCCTAATAAAAAAATGGATTAAACAAACTTTCCCCGAAAAAGTTTCTATATTGTGTTTATTGTAGTATAGAAACAAATATTAAATTCGCTGTATTTATTTTTAGTAAGAGCGGCCTTAAATTAAAAATCAAGGTGGTTCAATCAAGCTCAAAAACCTTTAGTCTTTGGGTCCGGAAGGTCTGAAGGAAACTTCATCTTAAAATTATCTATAGGATATATTACTCACTATATTTCTGACAACCTTTTTAGATGTATACGAAATAAAATCACAGGTGAAACAACTGAAGGAACAGTCAATAAATCACTAGAAAGGGTGTAATATAAGCTAACTACAGCATGTTAAGTGAACATCGAGCATGTTAAAATATATTTAAACACAAGCATACAAGAAATTAAACCTGGTTTATCAAGTGACAAATAGAAGTATAAGGACAAATAATGTTTTTTTTTTAAAGAAAATCACTCGCATTGGCTGGCTGTCACATTTCGCTGACTTTAAGGATTATTTCTGTATTTTGTTTAAGTAATTTAATGGTTTGTCTAAATCTATATAAATAAAAATGAAATTCTGTTTATTTGTTTGTTCTTTATAGAAATTCATACCGTTTGTCCTAAATTCTCCAAATTTTGCTCAGTGGTTCTTTCATACCAGGTGCGAACACCTGTCAATATTAAAATTGCATAACTTCAGCCGATCTTCAGCTGATATATTTTGTTGTTATAAAAATCCTAATGATCTCGCTTTACATGGGTTTTTACGAAATCGACCGTTTGAGTCCATAAAATTCTCACTTAATAGATTTAAAAAATGAAATTCTCCGGGTGAAACCGGTTTATTCAGCTAGTTAGTTATATTTATAAAAATCATACCTAAAAAGCTAACGAATTGGACGGAAGCAGTCTGAAAATGGCTAATTAAAGCGAAAGAGTTAAAATAAATAAAAAAAAAAATGAAGATCGAGTGAAATCACGGCTCTAAGATCAAAGCTAACTGTTGGTAATGGTAATGGTTGGAATGTGGAGGGGAACAAAAATAAGGGAGGTACGTGCGGGTAAATTAGTATGCTTTTATAAATTTTACATATAAAATACTTGCTATGTATTGTGGATGCTGCCATGATAGGAAAAGTAAATTTAATTAATAATTTAATATCTAAATTTGTAAAGTACTGTATATGGGCAACCCGGTGGTCAGTTTTACCTGAAGGCGGGTAGGTCTTGGAAATACCCCTTGTAAGTATTGGGGCAATAAACCTTCTGTTAGAAATTCAAAATAAGCAAAGCTTAGGACCGACAATGCTGCCGACAAACACCTAGGGAAATACCTAAGAAGATTGCTAGAGAAATTTGTAGCCATAAACCCTGGTTTTGCCCCGGCAAAGAGGCCGCTGGGAAACACGTTTAATATAGAAAGGAAGGGAAATTTTAGGCAGCCAGCCAATCAGACGAAGTCTGGAACCAACCAGCCAGCCAATCAGAAGAAGTCTGAAGAGAGGGGGGGAAAGAGGACTTATACGGTGAAGAAGGAGGCTCGGGGAGTTCGGGGGGAGAGTGAGTTCGGAGGTGGACTTAGGTCGGGGGAGTGTGCCAAGAGGGCGAGAGTGGAACGAGAAGGGCAGAGGACCAGATAGGCAGGAGCGGAGAGTCCAGATTTCCGAGAGAGACTGAGATGGGATGCTGTGCTGAGACTGAAAGAGCGTCAGAGATGGCAGAGACTAATCCAGCAGATAGGCCAGAGACAACACCAGAGAGTGCCCACCAAATAAGGTTAAGACATATACAGTACCTACTATTTGTAATATTGTGTGGTTAGTATTTATTAAAATAATGTTAAATTGCCAGTCAGCATCCATTAACTAATTTGTGCTAGTAAAATATGTTTATATGATATATTAAAGGGGGTATAAATAATTTACATTATTGGTCAATAAAATTAAAGATATAGTTCAATTTAGATCTGTTTATTCATTATCATTTACCCTATGCCACAGGTTTATTAGAATAATATAGGATTGGTAAACACGTCACCTTTGGAAACGTATCCAATTTACATTAAGGTGAATTAAGTACATTAATTACAATATTAATTACATATATGCCGTTTCTGGTAACCCCCACCCGCCTTAGAAAAGCGGTAGACCAGAAACGTAGCATACTAGCTAGGGTGCCCGGCTTCGCTCCGGTAGTTGTGTGGTAGTTTTAATAACAGAAAAACTTTAAAATTAAAGGAAATATAGAACAAAATTAGCACCTTCTTGAAAATTCGGTTTTAACTTGGTATCAATATTCTGCAGACTTGAGATCTGCAGAGTCCGCCCAAATAAGGAACCCTGTATAATTTACTTATTTATTGTTATAAAAATCGTAACGATCTCGCTTTACAATTTGTTTTAACCAAATAGACCATTTCATTAGAAAAATGAAATTCCCTGGGTGAAACCGGGATATACAGCTACAATCTATGTAAATAAAGATGGAATTCTGTTTGTTCTTAATAGAAATCCATACCGTTTGTCCTAAATTCTCCAAATTTCGCTCAGTGGTCTGACGGTTTGAGTGGATAAAAGTTCCGCCCAAATAAGGAACCCTGTATAATTTACTTATTTATTGTTATAAAAATCGTAACGATCTCGCTTTACAATTTGTTTTAACAAAATAGACCATTTCATTAGAAAAATGAAATTCCCTGGGTGAAACCGGGATATACAGCTACAATCTATGTAAATAAAGATGGAATTCTGTTTGTTCTTAATAGAAATCCATACCGTTTGTCCTAAATTCTCCAAATTTCGCTCAGTGGTCTGACGGTTTGAGTGGATAAAAGTCTCACTTTATAGATGTTATAGATTAAAAAAATGATATTCTCCGGGTGAAACCGGCATATACAGCTAGTAATCTATATAAATAAAGGTGAAATTCTGTTTGTTTGTTTGTTCCTTATAGAGATCCATACCGTTTGTCCTAAATTCTCCAAATTTCGCTCGGTGGTTCTTTGATACCAGCAGCTATCATCTGCCCATATTAAAATTGCATAACTTCACCCAATCTCTGGGTTTATTCTTTATTGTTATAAAAATCGTTTTACATTGGTTTTTACGACGAAATCGACTGTTTGAGTAGATAAAAGTCTCACTTTATAGATTTTTTAGATTTAAAAAATGAGATTCTCCGGGTAAAACCGGTGTATACAGCTAGTTATAAATAAAATAATTTAATAAATTGTATTTAAACTTTAGGTGGAATCATCACTATTAAGAGTCTAATATATATATACATATATATGAAGCTGCCTATCATTGAAAATTCGCACTCGATTGTAGAGTAACCACCGTCTCATTTTTCAATTCAAATAAATGCAGACATACCGAGTTCGTTAAGAGGTTTCAGCTTTCGCTGATCCGCTATTCATCCCAAGGGTTAAGGACATGAATAAACGAGGATGATCCGGGGTGGAATAAATATGAAACTAAAATAAGAGGTGGAAGTGAGCGGGCATGCACAACCTTTGACAATGGCCGTTATTCAACAAGAGCCGCCGAAGCTGCTCAGTATTCCAGGCCTATAATACCCCACCCTTAACCTCCAGCCTCCATCCCCTAGCTGGAGTTGCGGTCTTCCCAGTAGTTCTAGTTTAAGATTTATCTATAGCCCCAGTGTACTTCGCTGTACTACTGATGTGCTATTTTATATTGACACACCCATCTCTATGGAAATTCATAATATTTTTACACTTGCACAGACAATGGCCTCTCAATCCTGGTTAAAATAGATCTGCTCCTGGAAAGGAAACTCTTATCTGATATTCTCAATAAGTAATAAGTAAGTAATATGGCCAATGGCTGCGTCTGAAACAAAACTGATAATCTTCCTAAGCAAACCCAGTAATTTTAGGTAATATGAGTAACAACATTTTTTATAATAACTTGAAACAATGATTCCTTCATACTCTTATGTGAACAGTTATTTTTATGCAATGAGCATTGGTAAAATATACAATATATCTATAACGATAGGTTAAATGATAGTCAGGATTTTCAGTTTAAAATGATTTTATTGTGGTAAGCCAACGTTTCGATCCAACTTGTGGATCTTCATCAGGGCTAAAAGAAAAGAGCCTTCATAAACCTTTGAAGACGGCAAACTAACCCTCTACCACTACCTCTCACCTTATTTTTACCTTTAGTCTTAGTATCCACCTGGACTCAGTAGGTAATATATCAGATTCTATTTTATCTTGTTAACCAGCCACTTATTTTAATATTCATGTATACACCTTCTTTTATATTATTATAAGTTATGTAATGTATCCATTTATCGTCACCCTCTAGCATAGATAGTCATATATTTGTTTTCTTTTAGCCCTGATGAAGATCCACAAGTTGGATCGAAACGTTGGCTTACCACAATAAAATCATTATAAACTGAAAATCCTTACTATCATTTAACCTATCGTAATTGAAGAACAGTTGACTATCTCTCACTTCTACCAATATCTCAATATATATAAGAGGCTTTGACCTGAGTGACAGAATCAACGCAGAGCAAAAACTACTACTGATAGAAACTTGAAGTACGTAATTTAGATTTTAAAGGCGATATAGGTAACCACTAAGAAAGGAATTTCAAAAATGTAACCCCTAAGGGGTTTAAATGGCGAAATTGTCGTTTAACTCTAACGGACACCTATTTGTGCACTTCGAGAAAAAATATCTAATTTGGACTCAATTTAAAGATCTTGATGCGACGAGTTTAACTCGAAAGCACCTATGGGTCGTCGAAAATCATGTTTTAAAGCCGAAAAATGAAGCGTTCACGACGAGTAAGCAACTTTTTGTTTCGGCGGTTTTAGTGAACTCTCTCGATTGCGCGTCTCCATCTCCTCTACCGAGCCGGCAGCTTCCCCCTCCAACATACCACCTACCGGAAGCTCCGATTTTACTAAATCTCCTTAACATCAGTTAACATATTATATTAAATCAATACCAAGATAATGATCACAGAATTGATTTTAAAGGCTCGCGGGCAAAGCCGCGACCGAGAATGCTAGTATCTGTATATATTAAGTTATTTCGTAATTGATATCGGTTTCTGTTCTAGAGATTTATCTTGTCAAACTTTTGTGGAAGTTGGTGTATAATTCTGTTGAAGTGTTCTAGACTAGGTGGGAAATTAAGTCTGTGTTAAAGTCGTTGATTACTTGGGAAATTGCGTCGTATACTATTTTCCCACTACTTTAGACTGATATGCTTGAATTTTTTGGAAGTAAAGCTCTCTCAAGAATGTCCATAACATTCTTAGATAAATTTCCTAGATGATAAGTTTATTCGTTTGAGTTAACTTGGAGAGCCTGTCAAGTAACCTTGATAATAGCCCTAATCGTATGTTGAGTTTGTTTCTTTTCAGCACTATAAAGTTGATTTAATTGTTTCGTACGATTCATCCTCGGGGTCTCAAGAGACGTCTCCATCTCACCTGTAATTATACCCATCCTACCGCCGTAAATATTTCCTGGCCTCCTTCCTTTTCCAAATTATTCGATCCCGCCATCCTTCATACATCACCAAACTTCGCCGGTTCAAATCCTCTGTCCATTCCCGCAATACCCGCTCTATGTCTTCAGATCTATACACTCCGGCCCGCCGAACGTCAGCTTTCGAAAGATCTCTCATTATCCAAACCTCATCCCTATTAAACTCAATTCCCCCTTTTATCCGTCACTCCACCACTCTCCCTACCTTTCATCCCACCCGTTCAATCACCTCCTATCCACACAGTTTCCCGAACAATTGTAAATAGTCTTTACAAATTATCAATTTTGACTTTAAATTGGTATAGGCCTTTATTATTTATTTATCTTATATAAGTTCAATTTATTTTATTTGTAAAAAGCGTTTATATGTATATATTATATGCTGCACACACTTAGTTATTTTAACTTTAAGTCAATAAGGATATTATTTTTTTTTCAATTTTTTCATCACAAGAAGATTAACACGTTAGGTGCGGCGGCCTATTTTAGTGGTATCCTGAATTTGACTGTATCGGTCCCCGGGGTCCGACTGCTCGGATGAGCCATAGAAGATATCGGAAGTTAGGGTCTGACGGGAATACTTTGACGAAAGTGTTATCTTTTGTTTGTTTGTTTGTTTCACGTCACTTTATGCCTCTAAGGCTAATCGGACGATGCTACAGTGGGAGTCCGAAATTTTGCCTATCCAAAGTATAATTAGGATAGGGATCTTTAACGAGTACCTGACATCATACAGGCTCGGGACCTCCATTTTACGTCCTATCCGAGGGACGGCATGGCTAAGGATTTTTTACTCCCATTAAAAAATCATAGGGCGCGCTGGGGCTTTTTGGGGAAATTGTCGTTTAACTCTAACGGACACCTATTTTTGCACTTCGAGAAAAAATGTCTAATTTGGAATCATTTTAAAGATCTTGATACGACGAGTTCAACTCGAAAGCCGAAAAATGAATGAGTGAATTAATCGAAAAATGAAGCGTTCGCGACGAGTAAGCAATTTTTTGTTTCGGCGGTTTTAGTGAACTCTCTCCATTGCGCGTCTCCCTCTCTTCTACCGAGCCGGCAGCTTCCCCCTCGAACATTCCACCTACCGGAAGCTCCGATTCTAATGAATCTTCTTAACATCAGTTAAAATATTATATTAAATCAATACCAAGATAATGATCACAGAATTGATTTTAAAGGCTCGCGGGCAAAGCCGCGACGGGGAATGCTAGTCTTAAATATGATTGAAAAAAAATTGCTTCATTCCTAAAACACGGGATTAAAAGTGTACGTATATACTAATTATCCGAATATGATGAAAAACAACTTAATATCTAACCTTAGCCATGAAAGATATTATGCCGTCTGAGTATAAAATTGAGGTTAAAAAACGTTTACAAGGAGAACAATAACCTTTCCCTCCGAGGTTATTCCCGAACGTAAGACAGCTTCTGTGTCCTTAATTAGATTAATTTTATATTTTACGTGGAGGCGGTGTAACATACGGCGCTTTGATCAAAGCACAATTCTGCTAATTATATTCCCGAGAAAATTGGAGGAAAAACTAAACATTCTCAGTATGGGTAGCTCTTGACTTATTAACGTTAGCCATGAAATCAGATCAATGTACTTTGATGAAAGCAAGCAACTTAATCAACAAAGTAATCTTATTAAGAAATAAAGTGGAACTAATGATGTGCTTTCTGTAATCAACTTATTTTCAGAGAGGAAAAATCTTAGATCATTGATCAGAGTAAATATAAAAGATTTAATTTTTAATAAAATATCAAACTTTAAGATAAGAAGGCATATTATAGTATTGTAACACTTATGTGTGTAACAAATATTTATTCAACAGAAATATACAATAATTAATGCCAAACGAATTAATACAACTCATATATTCGAGCAGGTTACAAAAATGATAACGTTATAGCACACTAATCATATGACTTGAGCTTCGCAGTCAAGACACAGACTAAGATTAACTGGCCCAGTCACTCGCTCTTTATATAATTTCATACACCGAATATTTCAAGTTATATTACTGAAACATGAAACAAAAAACATTTAAAAGAGTTCTAAACTTTTGTTGTACAATTACCCTAGTACATGTTCGTGACTGTTCCAGAACCTTTTACGCTTGTCGGGAACCATCTAGGATGTTCTAATTCAGGCTAAATATAAATTGCGATGGACTAGAGAGTTAGTCTTGCTCTGAAGTTCGAATCATATGTTTATTTTTGTGTTACTGTATCGTTACAAGTTGATACATTTTGCAAGATTGTTAGTTATTATTGAGTTTTAATTTTCAGGCGTAAATTGTATAATTATTTTCGTTTCTAAAAAATGATTTAAACCCACTAATTTTTTACAATTCGTTTTATTAAGGAAAAAATTCAATAACCACCGCCTTTTCAATGAGTTCTCCATCGTCCTGCATATTTCAAGATCTTTCGTTGTCCTCTACACCGAATAAAAAAAAAAGCTCTATAATCCAATCCTTCCACAGAATAAACAATTTTCTCAATTTCTTAGGTTTTTCAAGCTTCCGATTTATGGAGTTCGGTAAATAAAAAATTAAATAAAACGGTGTACTCTCCTGAGAAAAAGTTTTCCTTTCCGCTAAAGGCGCATTGTCACATTTTTCAATTATTGCAGCATTTTATAGATTGAAATGTAAATATTTTTGCTCCTAAACATAATTACTGCCTCTATAAGGCTAGATAATCAGAAAATGCTTAGGAACAAGATATTAGATGTTTTGTAAGATAACAGCATCAGGTGATGGATACAAGGACCAAAGAGAGATTAAGGGAAAGCAGCAAGCTGGTTAGTGAGAAATGACCAGCTGAAAGTGGAATTACAGTTTAAATGAAGTTATTCAACACATTCCCAACCAGGGGAGATCCAACTTACAACGACATTACTCAGATGCGGTGTGGGCTGTGCTAACGGAATTTATCTCTGTTTCCTATGTACAGTGGAATATATTTTTAGTTCAAGGAATGCTATTGTACTTTTACAAATTAGATAGTGGAAGCGAAAAGTCTTGAATGAAAGGAAAAAGGATATTCCAATAAAAACAAATAAAAAATAGTATAAAAAGGTACAAATTAATAAAAGTCTATTGAATTAAACAAATTTTTCCAACTAAATTCTCATTAAAGTGTTGTTTTTTTTTTCAACTTTTCAATCTAAACCTTGATTTTTATAAAAATTCATTCCTAGATGTAAATTCTATCGGTTCATAAAAAAAAAAAAACAATATTGGGGTCACCTGTGGTGTAGTGGTTAGCATAGCAACCTTCTATACTAAAGGTCGCGGGTTAGCGTCCTATGGTGGCCCTAGATTTTTTAATGGGAGTAAAAAATCCTTGACTATGCCGTCCCTCGGATAGGACTTAAAAGGTAAGTAAAAGGTGAGTATGTACGATGTCAGGTACTCGTTAAAGATCCCTATCCTAATTATGCCTGGATAGGCAAAATGTAGGACTCCCACTATAGCTTCGTCCGTTCGATTTGCCTTTGTGGCATAAGGGGACGTTAAGCAAACAAAAAAACAACAACAAAAGCATATATAATGTAAGTACCTCCTATTAATAAATTATTGATAGATGTGTAAGCTAACTATCTGATTTCTATCCTTACTAAGAAAAATAAAGATATTATAAAGAATAAATCTTCACAACTAAATATATGAACTTTTTTTTATATCAAGCTTTTAAAATATTTTTGAAATTTCTTGTCCTTAAAAAATTTCAAAATCATTCAGAAGTTTTATCGTTTTCAGTGTTGTTGAAGCATTCCGTTAATTATTTTTCCTTACAAGTTCTTTAAATTATTGGCTGTACTCTCACATAAATGGTAATTATTTTTGCCCATGCAGTTTTTACATCATCAGTTTTCCCAAATCTTTTCCTTTGAATAAATTTCATTTGCATGATATCTTAAATTTCACTAACTACTGATGAAAAATGTAAAATTATCGATAGTCTCCACTACGATAGTTTCGACATAAAACTATCGAACATCGTTAATATAAAACAACTATAAAACATCGATACTATCGCTATCGATAGTCTGAGGTGATGACCGTGGAGGGGGGTGGGGATAGAATCGTTGCATTTTTCATTTGGAATGATGGGAGCATAATGCACGTCTCCATTTGCACTTTTTTCTTTCCTTATTTATTAGGGAATAAGATGAACATTTCAGTGAATAGATTATGGGTACCATTATAAAATGGAGTCCTTTTTATTAGTTTCAAGCTTTTTCGTTACTGCAAAGAATTAAAAATTTATCAAGAGATCAAAGAAATTGTATTTAGAGCTATACCAACCCTCTTCAAGTAAACATCACACCAATGCCAAAGTAGTTATTTTGACATGACAACATTCGGAACGCAATCGTCGAATGTGTAGAAGTTTTTAAAGAAAAAAGGACGTTGTTCTGACTTTTGTCTAGACCTACCTTGAAACGTGCATATGCAAAAAACACTTCTCAGGTAGTTGATTTATTGTGGTCGAAAATATTTTGTCACAAAAACTGTGATTTTGTTTCTATGCCGTTCACCAAGTCATTTTTAAGTTAAGGCAGGAAATCTGTTTGTTTTGTTTGTATATTATTCTATCACGTTGGAAGGCGTAGTATTAAACTATCGAGAGTATCGAGAGTACTATCGATAGTTTTACATCCCTACTAATTAAATTATTGCCCAAACTTTAAACAATTTTCCCTTATTCTAATTTTCGTTCCTTTCATTTTTTTTTTTTTTTAAACCAAATAATACAGTTTGCTGTGTATCAATATGAGTACATTCCTAGGCATAAATAATAAGTTTTGATCTGATCGATTGTTAGTTATTAAAATTGGTCATTCAGAGAAAGCCAAAACTGTTTTATTAATGTAATTAATTCACTCATTTCAGTAGTGATATATATATATATATATACATATATGTGCTGAAACAAGAGAGTGGTGCTGAAACCTAGCGGTAGACCGCGCTACAGTCTCAGTAAGTGACAGGCCTGCGGGGAGAAAGCCCGCCCCTAAATAATGTCCTCTCAAGTATTTTATGAGTTCCTGATTTATCGCCTATCCACTGGTTTAGTAAGGAGCGTCTCTCCGGTATTTATTCTCACAACTTTTTTTCCTAACATAGGATGTCTAATAAATATGGTTAAAACATATAAACCAAGGAAATAATCATCTTAAAAAATACTCAAATATTGTTGAAGAAAATAAATAAGAGAAATCATTTTTTTTTTTAACCCTGGAATGGTAGTCATGCGCTTTGGAGACGTATTTCCTTAATAAAATACTCTTTCCGTCAAATCTAAGCCCCACCCCAACATCACTTTCCGTGACATCTTGCGGGAAGGGGTTAGAAACGGATCTGTTACGGTCTGACCTTGGACAAGTAAATAACTGGTGAGTATTGAAGTTTTTCCTAAATAGTACTGCGCCTCTGAGGCGTATCACTACCAATGAAAGGAAATAGTCCCACGCTTCTAAGGCGTATAGCTACTAATCACTAGGTATTTGATGCTACGCTTCAGAGACGTATTAGTACCATTTAACGGGTACTTTATCTTAAATATCAGAGGTGGATATCAGAGAGAAACGACATTGAATTTGTATAATTTTTTTTAGATATTCAAAATATATATACAATTTTTTTTTGTTTCTTTAAATTGTGACATACAGTTTATTTAATTTAAATAAACTTTAGATCAGTGCTGTCGAGGAACAAATATTGGCCGAAAAACAAAACTGCTTCTTTTATAACATGTTGAACATTGCGGTATATAATTCATATGTCATATATGCCTATAATTTTTACAAGAATAATCCTAAACCAATGTCGAGATTCAAATACATGCTTGGTGGAATGGTGTTGGAAAACATCGAAATAACATAAACATAATAATTCCTTCTCTAAAATTGGTATATTATTACTTGATGATAAGTTTGAATTACGTACATTAAAAATTGGCTCATTAGCAGCATAAAATAATATGCTACATGGCCATGAGACAGGAAAAGATGTTTCAGGTAAACCTATGTTTTATGTTATGCGAGCAAGTATGAGTGTCTACGAGTGTTTGAGTGTGAGCTAAAATAAAAAAAATATTTTATTATATTATTTATTTTTCTTTTGAGATAAACGAAAGTTTAATGCAGGCTTTTGTTGACCTCAAGGGTTTTACGCCATAAAGCCTTAACAAACAACAACATGTTTCAGATTGTAATTAAAAATTAATGTGTCTAATCCACTTTGTTATCCAAATAAATCATTTAGTTCAAGTAAGTTTCATCATTGAAAATAATTTGGATTAAACACTGAATTATATTAAAAATATTTGAGAAAGATGTGAAAATTATGGTTATTGTGTACAAAATATTAATGGTAAAGAATAAAATTGAAATTAAGTAATAAATGATTAAAATGTATTTTAAATCTATAAAAACTGAGAGTAAAATTTTTCATTATATCATTTTCTGGAATGATAAGAATAATAAGTTTACTGTATAATTGCAATAGAATTACGAATATCAAAAAATATAAAAAATAAATAATATTTAATATTTAAAATATTAAAATGGATTTTTAAATTATTTCTACCATAATTTATTTCCGAAAAAAAAAATAATATGAAAACAATAGTCAATAATACGCTTCTTGCCCAAATCCTGTATTATTTGATCAATTGTCAACTGTAATATAAATAGAAAAAGTGATTTATAATTTTTTAGAATAAAAAAAAATGAATCATTAATTCATCGCAGTTTTAGATAAAGAGGAAAACAAAATTTATTTTTATTATTACTTATATTATTTTATTATACCCGATCACGGGGCCACCTATGGTGTAGTGGTTAGCAAGGCAACCTAGAATACTAAAGGTCGCGGGTTCGCGTCGCGCGGTTGCCCAAGGATTTTAAAGGTAGTAAAAAATCCTCAGCTATGCCGTCCCTCGGATAAGATGTGAAATGGAGATCCCGAGCCTGTACGATGTCAGGTACTTGTTCGTAGATCCCTATCCTAATTATACCTCTATAGGTAAGCTTTAGGACTCCCACTGTAACATCGTCCAATTAGCCTTATTGGCATAAAGTGACGTTAAACAAACAGTCATTATACCGGATCTTAGATATTCCCTTATTTATCAATCAATAAGAAGACTTCAAAGAGATATGCCGAAGTTCATTTTCGAATCTTATCCGTAAAACCTTATCTTAGGGCCAGGAATTTTGCTAAGAAAAAATGTAAGCACTTTGGATCATTATACAGTCCGAGAACTCTTTATTTTTGATTTCAGTTTACGGCACCGTACTCGAAAATAAAATATATCAAGATTAATAAATTCCCCAGTAACGAGGTAGAACAGCCAACCGCTCGTTTATTCCTCCTCCAGCAATTTTGGTGATTACTTGTCCCAGTTTCTTCCAAAGTAAATCTTCAGCTTGAAAGTGAAGAGACTTTTTGAAGCTAACTTCTCCAGATCTGTTTTGATCATAAGATGCTTGAAAACTTCTCCAGCTAAGACTTCCTTGAAAATTCAGGGAAAATTTCCAAGTTTGTTTTCAACAAATGGCAGTTTATTAGGTTATAGAACTTCACTTATATAATATTATATATATAAACAACCCAATGTTATAGTCAATTTTTTTATTTTAAAGTTTTTCGTCTATTTTTTTTTTTTTTTTTATAAATGCCAAGTCATTTAAAAAAAAAAATTAAGAGATATATTTTATATATTTTAAGAGATAATAATTTTACTCTTGGAAGGAAGTTTCACACCTGGTTATTTTTCTTTTATATACTACATTCGTTAACGACACAGCAGTTTCATGGAGCAGTCTAAATGCCAACAAATTCGAAGAGTTCTATTATATTGAAATCGCTCTCAACAAATTAAATGCTTTTAGGTCTGTATCTCGATCGATTTCTTCACCCTACAAAGGAAACATCATTAAATGTTTCTCAAGAATAATCTATTGAAAGTAAATTTGAACAAATGAAGAGAAGTATGACCTAAAAAGGTAGCTATCAAATTGACTCTACACCCGAGCTGATATTATATTTCAAAAAGGCCTTTTACAGTGGTTCTGTCTTGTAAAAAAAAAAAATATATATATTAATAAAATCAATATTTTATACACAGCTCGTAAACCTTTAGCAAATAATTTCATGTAACTTTAAAATAAGTAAAAATTAAGATAACACATCTGGTACAATAATTATAAATACAGTTACAATTGATACAATTCATCTTTAGTGAGAGCATTATTAAGAGAACTACAGGTGTTAAATTCCACATTAGCTGTGTGCCAACACCTGGAGTAATTAGTATATGTCCCTTCGTAATTACTACGGCTCCATATATTCTATTGAACAACATCCTAATGCTCTCTCGCTAAATGAGAGATAAATGTAGTCAGTAACAACCGTGAAATGAATAATCGTATAATACTTTTCTTTAACTTTATATTCAATTCAAATTTTAATACAAGTTTTACTTATTGATATTTTTATAACCTCTTCCTATGACATTTTTTACAATAATAAAGTAATGAAAAATACTTCAATGCAAAGGTATAGTACAAAATAAATGTAAAAAACTTTAATGGGGCGAAAATCAACAAATTCACGCAAAGGTCCTAAGCACCATCTATCAATTAAAAAAATTCATATTAAACTTATGAATAAAATTCGATCTGGATATCATCAATAAGATGTTCAAGTAAACAAATTTGAACAAAGTTTGTCAATTCGTTCAGTCTTAGTATTTTTTATTATTTTTTCTACCCAAAAATGAATTTAGTGAGAAGTGTTTCTATATTTTTATTTATTATCACTCACCCCCTTCACTCCACATCACGGCGTAAAAACTCGTTTGTAAGGCATCGAATCTTGTTTTCCTTTTTTTGTACAATAATTACTAGGCTGGCGTCTATTCCTACTCCTTTACTTGCCAAGCTTAGTAGCCTATACTGTTTCGTTAGTTGACCTATGAATAAGTCGTTCTGTCAAGGCTTAGGTTTTTCGTCGGATATTTGCAGCTCATTGATCATCTCGTTGTGAATTACATATGATTTTGCTGCACCGTTTTTACTCAGTACAGTGTCAACGATTAACCCATAAGTAATTCGTTCACTACTTTACATGTAGGTCAAATTCAAAGACTGAACAGTATTTTCACAAGCTGAGTAGACTGAATAGTTTAACAACCTGCCATTTTGCTTATTTTCTTTCTCTTGGCCAACATCTCTTTTTTACTAAGAATATATTTTTCATTATGTCCTTAGTCTATTTTTTTCTGTTCTCTATAGCTCCTTTCTACACCTTGTTAAAATTGCTATAAAAAGGAAATGAATCATGTAGGCATCAAAACATAACAATAACAACACCTCGCCACAATTCTTTTTCCGTCCGTGTGTTACGTAACACTCGTGACATTTTCACAGAAAATCTCCATTCTTAGCTAAACCAAGTGTCGGACATACATGAGAGGATGACCTCAAATGAATGTCCCTAACCAACATCTTTTGCACGAACGTCTTTTGCACAATTAACGTAACAATCGTGACCTATAATTTTTGTGACATAAATGATTTTTCATAGGATATCAAATAGCTGCCTATTAGATACTTTCTTCTCTAAGTTTGCACACCGAATGATAGCCGGTATTATTAACAAAGGTTATCATGGCCATTTCCAACATTTTCAAAGAACAGTGTTGCCCAGAACAGCCGACAACACTCGCCATGAATTTGTCAACTAACCTTGGGGACAGATTCATTTTCCTGATTTACATCCGAAGTATTAGAGGTAACTAAAAATATCATTCATACCTTGACACACCACCGTATTAAAATAAAATACCTCATTGTTCAAATTTAATCAATTATCAGGGGTTCATTGCAGGATGTGTTGAACTAAGCATAACCAGCTTGGGGACTGTAACACTCGTGACATTTTTAAACTTCACATTGAGGTATTTTGTTTTTTATGATGCCTAGGTTCATTTAAATGTTACCATCGTATTGCTATAGCAGAAACCTATAAAATAAATATCCAACAATATTTTTTGGATATGAAAAAATATCTGAAAAACGAATGTTAAGACCGGGGACACTAAATGGTCAACTCATATATGCTCGTCTACGAGCTTATCTTAACTAATTTAAAAGCGACACTATCCCCGAACACACACGGATATAGTACCTGTTCGAGTTCGTTTCTTATTTAGATTAGCCGAACACTGTTTTGATATGTTAGATCATTAAAAGTTGATGATAAAAGATTTATTAGGAGTAGATATTAGCGAGTGGAAGCGAGGCGAACAATGGAGGGTCTTCGAAAGAGAATATCTCCGTGTAATAGTTTTGAGATGAGCAACAAAGATAGGGGCTGACACCGCTGGAGAACATTCTGGGGGTTGTATTAAATTCCGCGTGTCAGCTTTGCGGATTCTGGGGGGGAGGGGGGTGATTATTGTTTGGTTCTGCGTCCTCTATATCTCATATTAAACGTGCCTCTGCGGTCGCGATCTTCCTCCACTTTAAAGTAATCTAAGTCCTTCTTAAGGCTCAGAGGTTTCGATATTACAGGTGAGTGTCATCCTTAAACTGTATGGTAAAATTATTGTGGAAACTATCTGTATAACTTTCATAAGAATCCTTAAATCAGTCATTGATGAAGTCATAAAATTCCAGGCTAACTGGCAACCAATTCGAGTTTTACCCGTTACCAGACACAAATTATACAAGTTGGAAACTTCATCCTTTCCACTTCATCCTTCCACCTACTTCTCGGTCTTCCCCTCTTTCTTTTTCCACTGAATTGGGCCTCTAATATTTTCTTCTGTGCGCGTTTATCCTCCATTCTGGCCACATGTCCTGCCCATATCAGCCGGCTTATCTTTATGCAATTAAGAATGTTTTTATTTTCTAATATTTTCTCAATTGCCTTGTTATTCTTAATTCTCCATTCACCGTCAAGTCTTGTAGCACCGCAAATCCTTTTTATTATTTTCCTTTCAAATACCATAAGTTTACGGCAGTCTTCCTGTAACAAACACCAGGTTTCTGCTTTCATAGGTGACTACTGGTCTAATAAGAGTTTTATATAGTTTTAACTTAGTTGCTTTTGATAGCAGTTGAGACCTGAGAAGTTTAATGTTTACATAATAGGCTCTATTACCAGCCGTTATCCTGCTATTAATGTAAGTTTTTTATATTTTGAGTAAATTGTAATAACGTCCAGAGTTGTCTTTTATTTATTAATTTAAGTTGATTTATTTTTACTCTGTCAAGAATGGTTTTTCTTTCTTTTTTTCCCTATACTAATTAATTTGCTGTTATTAAGTTCTTATGTATGCCTAATGTTATTAGGTTATTCCAGTTTTTACCTTTAAGTATGCTGTAAGTTCGTTATTTAATTGGTTCTTACTGTATCATATTCTTCAAAATACCGCTAAAATAAGGCATATGGCCAGAAAATGCTCCGTATTTTCTACGTCTCTTAATGCAGAGTGAATATATTTCCTGCACATCTTCTCTATTATAAATTTTGTAATAAATTGACTTAAACACTTATTCGTTGGGATAAGAGAAATAGTCATCACAGAACAGCCTGGAAAAAAGACCCACTTCCAAAAATTTCGTTTTATTAATTTGAATATATAACCTAGTGAACATTTTTTTCTTTTTTTTTATTGTTACTTCCCTTCCTCGCCGTTTAGACTATACGGTGTTTCACGGGCCAGAGGAGAGGATGGGGGATTGATGCCAGTATTATTAAATATCCCCTGGCTCATGTTTTTGAACTTGCTATCATCGGGTACCTAATCATACGCGTATATGATTGGTAGCTATATACGTATTCCCTAATGTATTTGCCTACTCGGCCATCCTGTACACTTAACATGTACATTGCAAATAATACCATTATAATGAAAATCAGGGAAATCATGTATGGGTACCCGCATTGTTTACAGTCAATTTATCTAACAGAATTTCCTCACGGGGGGTTGAGTAGGAGGAAAACCGCTAAAGCTAACAATTAAGGTAGGAGGATACTTAGGCGGATTGATGATAAATATAAACATATACAGGAAGTTGGACGATTTGTAGTTAAAGCAAAAGTTCTTAGCTTTATTTCAAAATTTTATTTTTCACTTTATTTTATTTTATCTTAGCAGAAAATATGCTCTACTTACACGTTTTAATTTGTATATCTACACAGGAATAATACAATTTCATAATCAACGAGCTCGTTTTACGAAGGATCCGGTGGTCAACAACTTTCATCTGTTCACATTATTCATTTGGAGTAGCCGTTTTCAAGTTAGATGCATCGGAAAATAGGATAATTCATACTTATTAATTAGCAACTTATCTTCCTTTTTTTCACAACTATTTATTTTCTCATTACACCATGTTGACGTTTCGGTGCTGTTTCCCCATTCTCAAAACATAAATAATTTCTCAATCGTATGATTGATAGCCTTTTGATAAATATTACAATAAATATATCAATGTCATAAGCTATTGAATACTCAATCAGTCAATTAGAAATGGACAAGTATGAGCAGACATATAGAAAATGTATAACAGAGTATTATAGCATATGAGATTGATATATTTATTGTAATATTTATTAAAAGACTATCAATCATACGATTGAGAAATTATTTATGTTTTGAGAATGGGGAAACAGCCCCAAAACGTCAACATGGTGTAATGAGAAAATAAATAGTTGTGAAAAAAAAGGAAGATAAGTTGCTAATTAATCGGTACTTATAAGATATAAATAATGCAACTACCAAATGGAGAAGAAAATAAAAATAAAGGATAATTCATGCTTACACCAAAATGGTCGATCTTTTATAAACGATTCAGGAACCGATTTCTCCCTTGGAACCGATTTCTCCCCAGGAACCGAGGTCTCAGCCCTTGACCGAAATGCCACAGAATTCGAGAAAGATAATATAAAATGATGAAGGAAATTTGTTGACCGTAGAAGAATATGAGATGGAGATGGTTTGGGGTGCGGTCAAATGAAAACACTACATGTGAAATAGCATATATATTGTGCCGACATTTCGCCCCGATATTCAGGTCTTCTTCAGGGCTAAATATAAAACAAGATAGCAACCAATAAATATGAAGAAAAGAAAAATTAATAAATAAATAATATAATGAGTAATATATGTATATATATACATATATATGCATGAGAAAATGAAAATGAGTTAATAATTGCATAATAGAATAATATAAATTAATTTTTTTTTTTTTTTTTTTAGATATTTAACAAAAGAATATGAATAAAAGTTTTGGAATTTAAATAATAAAATTGTCAAGTATGGAAAGCTATACAAATCAAAAATATGTCTATAATATACTAAAGAATAACAATGTTAAATGGGATACGGAATAGATGTAACGAGGAAGCGGAAGAATTCGAATAATAATTTTAATAATAAAAATTCTATTTTTATTACTATATCTTTTTCTATTACATGCTACATATATCTTTCTATATGTATAATGGTAATGTATATGGGTAAGACTTTTACCCATTTTTTTCTATTTTCACTTCGCACATATTCCTTCCGCTTCCTCGTTACATCTATTCCGTATCCCATTTAATATTGTTATTCTTTAGTATATAATAGACATATTTTTGATTTGTATACCTATCCATATTTGACAATTGTATTACTTAAAATCCAAAAATTTATTCATATTCTTTTGTTAAATATCTAAAAAAAAAAAAAAATTAATTTATATTATTCTACCATATTATGCAATTATTAACTCATTTTCATTTTTTCATGCATATATATGTATATATAGATATTTATATATATATATATACATATATTACTCATTATTTTATTTATTTATTAATTCTTCTTTTCTTTATATTTATTGGTTGCAATCTTGTTGTAAGATAATATAAAGTTGCTGTATGCGAGATGCAGGTCAATTGAAACAAACAGGAACAGATGATGCTGTGTACTAGTCCTTTGTGCCTTGTACCTCTCCTGTTTAATCAATTACCAGAACATTTGCTGATTGACAATGTACATTTGAGAAGCGCTAATCAATATTTAAATTTGAAAACATAACGAAAATTGTGTTCTGAAATTTGGGTCATAGCACTGGTTAAGTAAATTTCCCTTCATGTTTGAAATTTGAACGAAATACTCATTTTACGAAAGGAAATGTAAAGTCCTGTTGGAACGAAATGTAGAATAAGACGTTGTTTCGATTTTTTACTGCCAGGGACGATACGATGGACCAGACTGTTAGGTTTTTTTGATCAATCTCGGTATAAAAATGTAGTTCACTTAATAATCGTTTAATAAGTGGACTGCTACATCTTCATCCTTAAACTGATCAAAAGACTTAACCGCATAAGCAGGCCTGCTTGGTCCATTGTACCCCCCCCCCCCCTCCCCCGCTCCACAATATGGTCATAACGCAAAGCTAGGTTTTGTTCCAAAATTTCGTTCCAAACACGGAACCGTTTAGCTCCTAATATACATATCTAAAATATCAGGGGTCAAAAATATAAGTTAACTTTTATTACTACTTTCACTTACCTATATATAAAATACATAGTAAGGGAAAGTATTGCGATCGTGATAAAATTCGACTTCCGGTTTTCAACGGAAATAAACGTTTTGGGGTCGCCTGAGTCCAAATAACCACGTCCTGCGGAAGGTTCTGTGTGTGAACAGACTAGTTCAAAAACTATAAACCGTACGAACCTGGAATTTGGTGAAATGCCCGCGATATGACAGCAAAAAATTCATCAAAAATTGATCAAACGGAGGCCACTTTATTTAATAACTTGTTTTCACATTTTTACGTTTTTTTCTAAACCCATTTATTAACTTTTCTACACCCCCAAATAATAACTTTCTTCTTCAACTTCAAATCGCTTCCCCTCCTTTTTGAGGTTTGGGAATAGAAACTAGTCTCCAGAGGCTAGATCTGGGCTGTAGGGTGGATGTTTGATAACATCAAAGCCCAAGGTGTCAATCGCGGCAATCACTTGACGAGAGGTGTGCACAGGGCCATTGTCATAAAGCAACATTACTCCTCGGCTCAGCTCCCTCACCCCCACCTTCTTGCTTGATTATCTTAAACGGGTTACAGCAGTATTCTTCGAAAACATTACAATAGCATTCTTCTGTGATTGTTACGCCTTTGTCTTTGTAATCAATCATCAAGAATCCTTCTGAATCCCAAAAAATTGTGGCTATGATTTTTCCGGCCGAGGTTGTGACTTTAAACTTGATAGGTGGGCTTTTCATAGTGTTATAGCAAGGGGACGAGTCCCCATACACATTCCTTAGAAGTTTAAAAATTTCTGAAGGCGTTATGCCTTCTTTAACTACAAATTTCATCAAAAGATCTATTCTCAATATTACTCAGTTTAATGGCAAGAGCAAACTGTTAAAACTACAAGTATTATAAATAATAGATAAGAAACAGCAGGATTATAAAAGTTTGTGTAGATATAACTATTGAATAGGCAAACATGATAAGGGATTAGTTCTTCATATTAATTCCCTCCTTCATTGTCAGGCCTAGAACTTTTTGACCTGCCCTCGTATGTTACCGTGATTTAAGGAGACTGTTAAGGCCTAGCATTCAATATATTAAATCCTACACTCACCAATCCTATTACCTTTCTTTCTTCCCAAATTTAGAATTGTATATTGTATTTTTATCTTTTATCAACTTCGTGAAGAACAAAAGATAACTTCACTGGACCTCCTTGGAGTGATAAGGGAAAGGTTACTTCACTGTCTCCAGCTGGATAGTTATCACCTCATGTTCATCATATCCTTCACCAATTTTCACCGCTTATTTATCATCATTTTCTTACCATTTATCATCAGTTCTTCATTAAAATCTTGTACTCTGTTATTTGTTATTCAGGACACTACCAATTCCACCAGTTATTTTCTGTATTTAACCTCCAGTAGTTAGTTATTTTATAACCACCTTATCTCTCTGTAATAATTTCTTTTATCTTTTATTTGCTTGTATTGCTAGAAGTTTATATTTTCTTTTCTTTACTATTTATTTAATTGTATATAGCTTTAGTTTATTTCCAATGCCTGGCCAGCTTTCATTTTATATTATTCAGCTTATTTTCTTTTCTTTCTCTATTAATTAGCATGTTTATATTTATTTTCTAGTCACCAATTATATTTTTATTTACCTTAGAAGCTTTTAGTATTGTTGCATGTATATTCCTTTTATCCTCTTTTTCACCCATTTATTTTACCTTCCAGACTTCATCTATCTATCAGGCACAATTCAAAGGCACAATAAACACCCCCCTCAGAAGGTGGTAATTAGAATCAGTTATATCCAGGCATTGTGTAAGGGCGTCCCTTGGACAACCACGCAGTGGCCCCAACAGAGACTCTCATTACATACTTTTCAGTTAGCTTAGTAAGGTAGGGAAACTAGTACAATAAATTATTTTAATAACATATTTATAACTTTTCGCTTGGATGATCACCTCATGAATTCCAGCAGTAATCTGTTAACATAAAAATGTTCCGCTGCCTCTGGTATCTCATTTCCCGGTATGTGTTGTTGGAATCAATCACCGTTTTCTCGTCGCTCAAGGTTTGCCGGAAAAAGTTCGAATTGAGAGCGAAGGAAGTGGATTTTTAGGGGACAGGTAGCAACCCATCATCTTGATAATTCAGTCGGAGGTTGTTTACAAGATCTTTGCAATTTTCCGATCAACTTTTATCTTATAACCCTCAAAAACAGCTCGATAAGGTTCCCACGCTTCTATTGACGGTCCCCCGAGACTTAAATTAAACTTTTCATTCTTCGCAATTCATCGCCAAGAGCAAACGATGTATCGATCCAATGTACCTACGGATAATAAGCATGTAACTAACTAAAAAAATTCTATACTATTATGCAAAAGGCAATTTTAATTTCTTAATTCCCTAATAGCAAACTTTATTGGATAAAAGTGCAGCAAATAAGTGAAATTAGCATATAATCATATTAGTAAAATAAATTTTGTTGATCATATTTTTGACATTTTACTAAGATCAATTCCTGTTCTGTAAAGGAAATCATGCATACAAAAATCAGTTGAATTAGAGAGAAAATTCTGATTTTTATGCCTTTTTCAGCTGTTCATGTAGCACAAACGATTTCTTTTAGAAAAGCATTAATGTTCTCGTTTTTTTTTTTCCCATTTTTTATATGAAATTGCCATTTTTCATTCAATTATTTATTGTATGGTTATTTAATATTTATTTGAAATTTCGTATATAGTTTATAGTATGATAAATATACTTAAATATATGTGAGTTTCATCAGCAAGACTTGAAAATAATATACTGCATATCGGCAAGATGGTTATAACTCAAAAACTGTTTTGTTTTTTTTGGATATTCGCATGTGAGGTTTCAAAATCATTTTACAATTATACTGTAACATTAAATCGTCAAATATAAAACCATATGGTTTAATATCCCAGACCTTTTGTTGGAACAACTAAGCGGTTGGAACGAACGGTTTAGTTCTAGATTGTTTGACCTCCATCTACGGCGCACAGTGGTCCCAATCCACAATTCGAAAAATCAACTGTTTTTTAAAAAATTGATAATTTTACCTATATATCTACAGGATACCTGCTGCTAATAAGTAATATTGGTTTTGAATAATTTTGCAGTGATTTTTCAAACATTGACATTCTTAAGTACGCTATTTCAATTGGAAAGCGTAGTGTGCATACGAGTATGTATGTTATTTAGAATATAAAGAAATTTTTTTTTACAAAATAATTTTATTTCCCTCAAACTACAATACATTCTCTATAAAAAGGCTTATCAAAGAATACCGAAGAATTTTTTTTTTTTAGTAGACTTGGAGTTTTTTAAAATCGCCATGTTTTTTTCTTAAAACCTAAAACTTCAAGAAGATTATGAAATATAAGTTCCAACGAGTTTAATGTAAGCATTTATACCATGAAATAGCATATTTAAGTACAAAACTAACCATTTTTTTTTTAAAGTTTTGCAGCAGCAACTAGCATCCAGAGTCAAGAGAGAGGTAATTCCAGGGAAAACCCGGTTCCCAGGTAACAGACTGCTGCATAAAATAATATTAAACCTTAAACCTATCTTTTATAGATTATATAATCCACTTATTTTTCAGTATCAAAATATATTTTTTATAGTCATTTTCCAAATGCTTGCATTGACGGGATAAATCTGCATTTTTCATTTTAAAACTATTTTATTTTCATGAATTTCTATTATATTTTAAGTACATAACTGAATATCTTTCTTTAGAACCTATTTAATTAGTATTCTATTCCTCTGCATTTTTCTTGTGGGTATATTATTAATCAAGACTAACAATATAATACATAATATTATTAGCTCTAGCTAGTCCTATTTTTATGTAACTAATGTTAGACATCTGTTCAAACCTTGAATAAACATAACACCAAGTTTTAAAGAAATCGTCAACGAAAAGTAATTATAAATATAGAATGTAGCCCCCACTATCCCTCTTACCCCCACCCCTACCCTTCGCTATTTGTATGTGCCTTATGTTAAACATCTTCTTAACCCATCAATAAACATCATACCAAGTTTCAACGAATTCCATCGGCAAAAAGTAATTAAAAAAGATAGAAGTTACCCCCACCCCTACCCATCGCTATTTTGATGTAACTTATATTAAACATCTTCTTAACCCATCAATAAATATCATACCTAGTTTGAACAAAATCCGTCAACGTTAAGTATTTTCTGCACCATGAATGCTGGATTGGGACCACTTTGCGGCGTTCCACCAGCTTCCAGGAAGACCTGGAACATTCCAGAGCGTTCATTTTACGAGTGTATATAAGGAGGGAGTGACTGGGCCAGTTAGACTAAGTCTGTGTCTTGACTGTGAAGCTCAAGTCATATGATTAGTGTGCTGTAACGTTATCATTTTTGTAACCTTATCGAATATTTAAGTTGAATTAATTCGTTTGGCATTGATAATTGTATTCTCTGTATAATTGTATTGTATAATTTCTATTGAATAAATATTTGTTACCCACATAAGTGTTACAATACTGTATAACTTCAAACAGCTACAAGGGGAAAATAGACTATGACATAACATGCTAACAGTTTTTTTTTGTCCTCCCCTTCCTCGCCTGTTAGGCTATACGGGGTTTCCCGGGCCAGGGGAGTGGGTGGGGGATTGATGCCGAGTATTATTAAATGTCCCCTGGCTCCGGGTTTGGAACTTGCTATCTTTCGGTTCTCAATCATACGTTGCCATGGGCAACGCGCATTTTCTGACGCGGTTGCCCACTCGGCCATCCCGCCACCCTAACAGTCTACCATTGGGGCAATTAGTACCTAAATACTAAATTTTAGTATTTTTAACTAATAGTTGCCCTCTACCTGCGTTAACGCAATCATCCCTCATAAAAGTATATGGTCAATTGCGTCTTCGCAAACAGAACTGTTAATACTATTGTGGCTATATTCTGACATTAAGGTTCAGTCATTCTGATTTCAACTATATTCAAAACTCAAAATTGATATATTTTGAGTATTAACCATCTTCTTGCCGGCGTGCGATATGATTATAGTCATTGGCAACGTCTTATCTGTGGTAATATTTAGACTCTGTGGTAATATCTCGATTGTTTTAAATAAATATATATATATATATATTTTTTTTTTTTTTTTTTTAAATCAGCTCGACGTCTTCTCTACTTATCAGATTGTCAAAGAATTTGCAATAATGTGATGCACTGTTTTTTATACGTTACACATTAAATAATATGTAGGAGATTTTAGACCTTTCAGCAAGTATGTGTGTGAGAACCCTCAGTAACACATTCATAGCCGACAATAAATAGCAATGCATTAACAACTATCTATTACCCTTCTCCATTCTAACTGATACTGTTCACAGGAAAAAATACTGAAAAAAAAATGCATTAAATTCGGGCCCGGAGAACTTAGAGTGGGATAAAAGGCCAGAGGCGATTTGGGACCCAAGCGACAGATCGATCTGTCCGTTCTTATCAGTGGCCTTAACTTAAGCCCGGGTTTTATATTCAGCCCCTTCGCTCCTCTGGACCGAGTGTCTGTGAAGATTTAGTTCCAGATCCTCTCCTAACAAGGAAACTTATCGCGATGGCGGATTCCAGTTTAGTTGTCGCTTTATCAGGTTAAATTTAACGTGTGTGCTTCCATGGTAGGGCAAGTAAATTTTATTAATAATTTAAAATAATATTATATCAAGTACTGGATATGCTCAATCCCGGTGTTCAGTTTTTTCTTGAAATGCGGAAAGTTCCTGGGAACTTATTGGGCCCATAAACGTGGAAAAAAGTCGCTGAGAAAGCATTGTTAGAATTTTTTTTTTTTTTTAGAAGGAAAACTCTTTATTGATATTATTACATTCTGTCTCATTCGAGACATTGTTAATAGTGCTAATTGAGCACATTCATACATTATTTACAAAAAATATAAATATACAAAGAAATAAAAATAAAAGCTCAACAAAAGAAAAAGAACATTCATACACTATTTACAATCAGGCTGGAGAACCCGGAGGCAGGCTTTTCCCTATACGAAGGAGGGAATAGCAAGCCTCAAGAGGTTTCCGCGCTTCTCTCTCAGCCGCATCACTGGTATTAAAACCAATGGAAGCTGAGCGAGGGCGCAATAGCCACAAGCACACCTGACTTAAGCAAAGAATCTGGCCATTGCCAGAACTCTAGTATGTACATATTTACAAAAGGTCACGTGGCCACTGCCGCCTTAACCTTCGAGGAGGGTTGTAGGGATGAGTGGAGCTAGATAGGGATTGAGCGGTAGGATTAGGATGATGGGTAAGGTTACTGTGAAATTTGGAGAATTTTATATACGGGATCAGTTCTTGAACGAACGGGATATCGAGGTCATGGTGTAGGGTTTTGTTGGATACATAGAAAGGAGCGTTGACTATTGTTCAAAGGATGTTAGAAATTAAAATAGATAAAGTTTTGGAGATTGCCAAAGCAGCAACGTAGGAGAAATCGGGTCAATAAACCAGGACAAAGGTACCGCAAGAAGAAAATGAGAAGTGTAAGCTAAAATAGCAAGGAAGGGAAATTTTATGATAAGCGAACCAATCAGAGGAAGTCATTGAAACGGAAAAGGTGTTTTTTTCTTTTTTAGGAGGTTCCGAACTTCTTGAAGCACTTCAAACGCTGTTCCAAGAAGTATATGGCAGAAAGAGGGCTGGAAGTATAGTATAATCCTCCCCATAATTATATGTGATACAACAAGATTAACAAAAAATGGCTTTGAAGATACAACAATCGATTTGGCGAAAAGGCTGAGTTTCTATACCTTTTAATTATTTTTCTAATCATAGTTTATTTATTTATTTTCTTTTTTTATATAGAAGCGGCCTATCGAGACTATTGAAGGCTGATTGAGAAATTGAAAGGCTTTTGGGAAGAACTTGACATCCCAAGGAAACTGTTCTGACGCGTGTGGAATGCACGGTGGTATTCAGAGGGGTCTCACAGAGATGTTTGCTTCCGGGAGAGCGTTAGAGGGAGGAGTGATGCCTCGGCATGCCTCCTGTTTAATATTGGACGGGAAAAAGTCCTTAGAGAATCCGGCATTCAGACGACTGCACGATATTTAATAGTATTGTCCAGATGAGGCCGATGACGTCAATATCGTTGGACGCTATTTTCAGGTAGTCAAGGATGGCCGAATGGGCAAACGCATTAGGAAATATGCGTTGCGCTAGGTAAAGTATGATTGTGAACCCGAAGATAGCAAGTTCAAGCCCGGAGTTCAGGGACATTTAATAATACCCGGCATTAATCCCCCACCCTCTCCTGGAAAACCCCGTACAGACGAAAGGCGAGGAAGCGGAGGAACAAAAACAAAAAAATAAGGTATAAAGACTTGGTCTTCGAGGCTATGAAGTTTTCTTATAGTAAATATTATCTTATATGCATAAAAATGCAAGAAAAGAATGTTTTTTTACCTAGCGGCTGGCTAGATCTGAAACTTTTATAGATCGTCGCTGTTTAGTCAAATAGTGTCCATATATACTTATTTTGTTAACATTATAACAATTATTATCGGAATTCCATTAACATATATAACCAAATAGATATAAGTGAAAATTTAAAACCCTTTCTTGTACCACAGTAATTTTAAGTAGACTATTAACTGTTTTTACTTTCACTTACCTATATATGAAATATATAGTAAGTGGAAGTATTGCGATCGTGAAAATTTTCGACGTCCGGTTTTCAACGGAAATACGCGTTTTGGGGTCCCCTGAGTCCAATTAACCAAGTCCCGCGAAATGGTCTGTGTGTGTGTGTCTGTGTGTGTGTGTGTGTGTGTGTGTGTGTGTGTATGTGAACAGACTAGCTCAAAAACTATAAACCGTGCGAACCTGAAATTGAGTATTTAGTGTATAGATATGCCCGCGATGTGACAGCAAAAATTTCATCAAATTTGCTCAAAGGGAGGGGGTACTTTATTTAATAACTTTTTACGTTTTTTTCGATTTTCTCAAAAACGGCTCTAACGATTTTGATTAAACTGAGTATTTGATCTACATATATGCCCGAGATATGACTGTCAAAATTTCATCAAAATTGATCAACCGGAGGGGGGACTTTACTTAATAAATTTTGTATCATTTTGAAGAGTTTTTTTTTATTTACTCAAAAACAGTTTTAACGATTTTGATCAAACTGGGTATTTGATGTATGTATATGCCAAAGATGCGATAGCCAACATTACATACAACATTATTATAAAATACGACTTGGAGTATTATGCTTGTATTGCCGAATTATCACAAGTAAAAACTTTTAAATAATAATAAAATTAGTGTTTTCTTTTGAGTAAATGAAAACAAAAATAAGAAATGAATGTGATAAAATGTATAACTTTGAGAAGTGGCAATTAACGAATTAATTTCTAATCTAAGTAAGTTGGTAAGTGAAAGTTGTGTGTTGAGCGCACGCACCAGATTGTTTTAATGATGATTGTTTTTAGGTAAATTATACCGGAATACATTAATTTTTTCCCCTAAAAGTTAATATTAATATAGTAACCAAAAATATAGCGTTAACGGGTTCAGCTATTATTAATAATATTATTACTTTCTAAAATGTGTAGGTAACAGTGAACCTACTCATCCCATTAATTATTTTAAATATCCATACAATAAATTATTTGAGTAATTGAAATACGTGTTTAATTTATTTTAAATGTTTACATATTGTTTCTTTTTCTTAAATATTGATTCTGTAAGACCCACTTACAAAGAATTCAGACCTTTCAATCAAAAAAATTAAGACTCATAGTAAAAGCACCATGGTACGAGAGAAACAATACCCTACATAGTGACTAGGAGATTAAAATAGGAGAAATAAGATACAAATAGGAGATTAAAAAGGCACTGAGAGATCTCATCGATAAGAATCCAGATTACCTGGCACCGCTGGGTACCATTCTTCCCCATGCCTGACATGCCCTTATTTCATTAGCACAGCGCACATTTGTCGACAGACACACCCGACACAGAAGCAAATTAAAATATTAAACCAAAAAAAAAAAAATATTTTTAAATTAACTTCTTAACACAGTTAAACTTCATGTCGTGTCTATATTGGATGCACTAAAATACCGATACGAAAAAGAGATATGCCTTATTTTATTTTCATTATAATTTTTTTTTTAAGGACTGCTCCCAAAAAATGATAGGGTTGCTATACCACACGGCATATTTATCGATAAATAAATACTTATGTTTAACAAAATTACTATTTTTTATATCTGGTATATTTTTCTGGGTCTTTTTTTTTGGACACTAACCAACACTTTGATGGCGATCCACTCCAATGAGGCTATTGAAATGTATCTCCTATAATTGCTTAAAATAGTACTTACTCGTTTTTAATCTTTCACTATTAATAGAAAAATCAAAGTCAGGAATTTTAAACTAAATATGTTATATAAAATTGCAGATTTATCAAAGCGCTTCTGAATGAAGAAAAACTATTAGTAACATAACCTCTTCTCGGAGATTTGGCATGGAGCACATTGGAAAATTTTTAAAAAGTCGACGGAACCCGACAAAAAATCTTGGGCTAGATGGTTAGTCCGAAGGAACAGATAACCTTATTTTATACAGTTTTTGACGGATATCAAATACTTACAATAAAAAAAAAAAATGAATATAATTTTTATTTTTAACAGAGTTAGAAAGACACACACACATGTGTATATATATAAATATACATATATCACATATACTGTGGTTAAGAAATTACAGTATAAGGGAACAACATTACATGAATACTAATGAATAGAGCTGTATTCCGCTATTCAAGATGAAATTTCATTATTTATGAATTCTTGTTAAGCTATTTACAAATGATAGTTCAGAATAATGTTCGTTAACGTTGAACAATGCTCTCTGAAACTAGCATTGTAAAGTATTGATCACTATGCACCTGTTGACAATATTTCATCCATGCATAGAATCAAATAAGACTTGCCAGCGGATGAAAATCCAATACAAACCATGTTTTCTCGACTCCTATTGGTTGAAATCCTTCGTTATATTGCTTTTGGAAATATCCAATACTCCAATACTGAGAGCCGATCTAGTAATAACTAGCGCATTAATCACGCATCTCCAATCTTCGTACTTTTAACTATTCTGTCACAGGGATGCATTTACGCATAATGTTTTTGTTAATATATTTTTTATTAAATTATAAAGAGATTTTCGTTTTGTTTTTTTCTGTTCTTAAAAGATAAGACAGGGGCAAATAAATAATGAAAGTCGAAAAAAAATTAATGTACAATTAATTAATGTATAGGATGTTAGGGTGTTCAAGATGGAAACATTTTTTTTTACATAAGCACAATATTTTTCTATTTTATTTTACACTATAATATTTATCTTCTTATAGGTCAGATATAGTCAACTGTTATTCTTTATGATATATGGTCGTAGTAAGGTGATCTACTAGATGGATAGATTTTTTGAACTGAAAATCCTGACTATGAATATCATTTATCTTTTTAAATATTTTTTATAAGAAAAGAAAAGACTAACCTTCACCGGCATTTGAACCAGGATTTCCTTATCAGTAGTAAGGCTCTCTTGCCACTTGAGCTAAGAGGCTCATATCCTGGTCACGTCAATCCATTCTCTTCACCGACATCTTTCCCCCCAATATCGCGATTTTTGCGAATTGTAAAGGAGAGAGAAGTGGATAATTTTTGTCCAATTTAATGAGGTCTCTTGTCCGCTCCCACATACGATTCGCGAAAATTGCGAAATCGGTGGGAAAGAGATTAACGAAAAATAAACAGATTTTTTTATTTAATAATAATAATAATAATAATAGCCTTTTATTATGTACATTTAAGGAGTAAATACAAATCAGAAATTAACTTAAATTAAATGAACAATCATCCTCTTTGTACATAGGCCTTCCCATATCATTGGTTTTAATAAGTAAAAATTATAATAAAGTCTTTACAATTTATGGGAGTAATGGTCTACGCTGTCCCAGGTGACCAACCTATTGGGAAGCGGAGTTCGTAATCTCACCCCACTTGACTCGCCAAGCTTGCCTGTTTCTTGCCAGTCTCCACCACATCGGACCTGCTAACTCCTTAAACCAGTCACTCCATCTCTTGGCTTGTCTTCCTCGCTTCCTCTTGAGATTGTAGGGTGTCCAGAGGGTTGCATCTCTCGCCCAACTAGGGTCTTGCCTTCTTAATACATGTCCACCCCACTTCCATTCGAGAGTATTGATATGATGGTTAATGTCTTTCAAACCAGATTTCTGCCTGATAATGGTATTTTTGATTTTATCTTTTCTCCTGATATTTAGCATACTCCTTTCCACAGATCTTTGCCAGGTTGTTATTTTCTGTGTCTGGACTTTGGTTAAGGACCAGGTTTGACTGCCATAGGACACCACCGGAATGATGCAAGACTCAAAGATCTTCTTCTTCATTTCTGGCGGGAAATCATTTTTGAAGATATTCCTCAATGACCAATACTTTTTCAAGCCGAGTGCTATCCTTCTGCTCACTTCTTTTCCTCGTTTATCCGAGAAGCTGATTAGTTGGCCCAGATATATATAATCTTCGACATATTCAATTCAATTAATTAATGATTTATATTAAATATTTTTATTTAATATAAATCATTAATTAATTATCGAAGAGGGATTGAAATATGTTTGTATAGAATTAAAATATATGATGTTTTAAAAGTTTTGTATTAGTTTTGTTTGTTAAAATAATTTTTTTTTATTTAGCTATAAAAATAATTATGTTTTGCTTTAAAAATCAGAGACGGAACCACATTAATTAATTTGAAACAGCTGTTATGAAGGCATTTGCTTTTCTTTTGTTTTTTGAAGAAAACAACGAAAGATAAGACGGGGGATGCTCGCTAGCGTTTCAAGAGTGAATTAATTAAATGAGACTTTTTTAGAGGTTAAAGTGGTTGTGATCTATATCGCTAAATATCAGCGACTTAAAGAATAGTGGCGCTCAGGGAAGAGATTCCCGTGACGAGAATCCACAGGCCGAGTGGCTGATGGCAACGAAGCTTCGAGAAGACAGGCGAGTTAAGGGAACAGACTAGAGGTATTTTTCTTTAAAAATTTTTTTTTTTTTGTTAAATCTTGTTTTTTTTATTATCCTGTAGTTATAAATTTAGGTTGTTTCTGGTTGTGTAAATAGAGTAAGATTTTTATCAGGCCTGACTACAGAAATAGTGAGTAAATTTTTATTTTTAATATCGTAGTGTAAATATAGAGTTCATTAAAAGTTGCTTTTATTTGAGTTTAATTTGTTTTGTTCTATTTTTTTTTTTTTTTTTTTAATTCACCATTGAGTAGTTCATAAGTGTAAATTGCAAATTGAATTTTATGTACAGCCCTCTCCGAGGTTTTGAGGTAACATTTTTTTATTTCTTTTTTTTTTTTATATTGACGCCCGGAATATGTGCCTGGTAGCTCAAGTCGCAAGAGCGCCTTACTAGTGATAAGGAAATCCTGGTTCGAATCCCGGCCAAGGTCTTTTTCTTTTCTCTTCTAATAAAAAATATTTAAATATTGTAATAATAAATTTCATGTAATCGTGACAGAGAAATAATTGAGTTTTTAGTATTTATCTGGTACACCTAATACATTTTATCTCACAATTACTTGGAGTTCTTCCCTTATACTAGGTTGTTACAAAAGTCCTTGTTTACAAAATTAATTTTATTCAAATGTGAGTACAAAATTTACAAATCAAATTTATTCTTCAAAATACAGACCATTATTTTCAACTACTTTAACCCATCTTTCAGCCAAAAGTTGTATTTGATGTTGATACCACTCTGCAGTTTTCGAGGCAAAGAACTCCTCGCATCCAGATTTGACATCATCGAAGTTTTCGAAGCGCCGACCTTTCAAAAAATGCGCCATTGACCTGAAAAGTCCATAGTCAGACGATGCGACGTCTGGGCTGTAAGGAGGGTGGGGCAAGACGCTAATCCCGTTCATTTCTTAAAATTTTTCTTTAACTAATCGTGAGCGATGAGTAGGGGCGTTGTCTTGCTGAAATAACGCTTGCTTCCTATTAATCAAAGCGGGGTATTTCACTTTTAAAACTTCATATACCCTATCGAGCTGTTCACAGTATAGCTCAACAGACCAACAGACTCAAGTAGCACTGGATCATCGACGACTGAAGGACGACCTGATCTAGGTTCATCTTCAAGGCTTGTATTCCCAGAATTAAACCGCCTGAACCAAAATGCGGCCGTGTTTCGATGCACCACACTTTCCCCTTCCACTGCACAAATTTCCTCGGCTGAGGCCTTTGCACTAAAACCTTTTTTCCAATAATGCCTAAGAAGGCCGCGGATGACAAATTTTTCTTCCGACATTTCTAGTGAAATTTAATAAACTGAATGAAAGGCAGGGACAGTTGGCGTACATAGATAATTAGAGGATTAGTTAATGTAAACATTGACATAAGAATTTTATTCGTCAGAGATTAAATTAGGGACCTCAATGTAAACAACTTGATATGCACAAGGACTTTTGTAACAACCTAGTACTGTTGTTGAAACCATACATATAAATATATATACAATATGTATAAGGTATGTAGGTGTATAAATTTTAAGATAAATAATATATAAACCATACATAAATCTATATAAAAAATGATGAAATTCTGTTTGTTAGTTTGTTTGTTCTTTATAGAAATCCATACCGTTTGTTCTAAAATCTCCAAATTTCGCTCAGTGGTTCTTTCATACCAGGTGCGAACACCTGTCCATGTTAAAATTGCATAACTTCTGGGTTTATTTTTTATTGTTATAATAATCGCTATGAACTCGCTTTACATTGTGTTTTTACGAAAACGTCCGTTTGAGTCGAAAAAAAGGTCTCATTTTATAGATTTTATGGATTTAAAAAATGAAATTCCTCGGGTGAAACCGGTATATACAGCTAGTAAATAATAATTAATATGGAAATTAATAAATTATCTATTATATTGCTATGACTTTCATGAAAATATTATAGTTGTTGGTCTTAAAAGGTTTCTATAAATTTTATACTTCGGCATTCTGGGACTTCTTTTGTCGAGTTCTCTTTGTGTTCGATTGTTTGCAATGACTACGGCCTCCTTTCTTCCAAATAAAATTAAAGGCCCAATCGATCTTTGCCAAGATAAAACAAAACTTTCAAGTTAATGTAATTAATGGCCGATAAATTACGGAGGGTGGACGGAGGCTGCTTCCATCTCATTTTTATTTTCTACGAAGTGTACAACAGGAAGAAATTTTTATTCTTGCTCCTTGATTTACTTTTTTCAATTAATTTATAACGTAAATGTTCAAGTAGTAATTTGATAGCAAAGGATAAAATATTATAGTAACTTTTTAACGAGAAAAATTTTCATGAAGTTTACATGTATAACATCATGGATTATCTATTACGAAATCGATTATTAATAATATTCGTTTTACAGAAAAAAAAAAGACAAACAAATGCAAATACAGTTATCATTATCATAATACATAAAAACCAGCATATAGGTTAGATATTAAGTTGTTTTTCATCATATTCGGAAAATTAGTATATACATACACTTTTAATCCCGTGTTTTAGGAATGAAGCAATTTTTTTTTTTATCATATTTAAGACTAGCATTCCCCGTCGCGGCTTTGCCCGCGAGCCTTTTAAATCAATTCTGTGATCATTATCTTGGTATTGATTTAATATAATACAAAATAAAGTTAATAAAACGAAGTGAGCGAAGGGGGAGAGAGATCGGAGCTTCCTGTAGGTGGAATGTTGGAGGGGGGAGCTGCCGGCTCGGTAGAAGAGAGGGAGACGCGCAATGGAGAGAGTTCACTAAAACCACCGAAACCAAAAATTGCTTACTCGTCGTGAACGCTTCATTTTTTGGCTTTAAAACATGGTTTTCGACGCCCCATAGAGGCTTTCGAGTTAAACTTGTCATATCAAGATCTTTAAAATGAGTCCAAATTATATATTTTTTCTCGGAGTGCAAATATCCGTTAGAGTTAAACGACAATTTCGCCATTTAAACCCCTTAGGGGTTATATTTTTGAAATTCGTTTAAAATCTAAATTCCAACTTCAAGTTTCTATCATTAGCACTTTTTGCTCTGCGTTGATTCTGTCAATAAGGACAAAGCCTCTTATATATATAGACATTTATTAACACTTTCTTACACATCATTAACATTTTTTTTAGTATACTCTTAAAAGATTTTTATTGCTGTTTTTAATTTATATAAGTAACTGTTTTTAATATAAGGTTCTATATTATTTTTATAAATTCCAAAATAGTTTAAATTGTTTTAATAATAATTATTAACATAATAATTTTATTTATTACTTTTATCGTGGCCTTACTTTAAGAGCTATAATTTTAAAATTCTAAAAAAAAAAATAATGTTTATGTTTATTTTATTTTGTTTAATGTTTCACACACATTTATATCTGTTTATATAATTCCTCTAATTGTTTTTTTTTCATTTTTTTTCATTTAGCCCTGATGATGACCTAAAATTTGAGTCGAAACGTCTGCTACAATAAAATATGTAACTATCACATATTTGTGGTTATTATTTTGACCGCATCCCAACCAATTCCTGTTATTTTAAAGTATGTTTTATGAGAGCTGAAAACTAAAAATATGCACACTGCAGAAATGTTGATTTTGAAAATTCACACTTAATTATTGGTGTTTGAAGAATACTATGGAAAATAAATTTTTAACAAACCTTGAAATGTATTCTATGTCCAATCTTCATTAAAGATATAATGTCTAAATCATCTAAACTGTTTTCAATGGTTGTGAGTTAAGGAGTTAAAGTCCAATAATATACCACAAAAAGCTGTCAAATGCTGTTTTTTTTTTTTAAATTATGTATTTTAGTTTAAATTCATTTTATATTTCTCAAATGTTTTTTTTTCATCTTTCTTGTACTATTATTGATTATATTGTTTGAACTTTGGTTGTTTGGTTAAAAGGAACCTTGGTTAAAAGGACACCTTAAAAGTCCATTTTTCTTTAGTTATTTAAAAGCCCACCTTTATTTTTGTTTTTCGAGTATACACACTGACGGAATGAGGTGAACTGAATAATTAAAATATCGAAAGTTTTCTTTCATCAAAAAACATAGACTGAGACAACAAGGAAATAAGATTATTTATACATTGACAAGCCATATCCTTTCAGGAGTAGCAATGGGAGAAGTTGTAGATAAGCCCGACAGAGCCGTCTCTCAGGACATCACCTTATCTGGACAAAGGCCGAGAACATTGCCAGAGTTTAATTAAGTCCTGTAAAGGACAGTAACGGGGTGAAATTGGGGTAATCTAACCCCCACCCCTACCTGGTCAGGTAAGCCCTCAACTGTCAGCGGGCCTGTGCCTAATGAAAGCTTACTTTAAAATATATATATATATATATATATTTTTTTTAGAATAATAATTACTCGGAAAAGTTGCTGAATAAACAATTGAAAAATCCCAGTAAATTTCACTTTAACAAAATTTAATATAGAAATAGTATGTAAAATTTGCAATATATTACTTATACGATATAATTTTACATCGGAGAAAGGTCAAAAGAACATAGAAAACAACCAGAGCCATATAGCATGAAAATTATTTATAAGAAAAAGATCAAATCGGCGATAGTACAGCCCAGCATGTAATGAATAATCAAGAATTCTAAGAAATTTCGAATAAATGATAAGAAAATGTTTGAAAGAGAAAATAGAAGATTATTAGAAGCTATCCAAATAACAAAACACATAGAAGATATACTTAGTTAATTTCAAAACAAATACGGAAAATGTAAATAAAAATAAAATAATGAAAATGTGAATAAATAAACTGAAAATAGATTTTAGTAAATAGTGATAAAAAGACAACTGCAGTGTTAAATAAACCATAATTTTAAATAAAATATGAAAAATTGAACTAATTTATTCATATGAGGAGATATGAAAAGACTAGAGATAAAAATAAACAGACATGTATAAGCATATAGGAATAATAAAAATACTGATCCTGAATTATTTTAGTTTATGGCAGGGGAATTAACAGAAATGATGTGCTGGGTCATTCTCCCATGGAGGGATGCTCAAAAAAGTTTATTTTTCATATTGTTTTTCTGTGATTTGAAACCTGGTCCAGCTCTACAAAATGGGGAATCGACTTATTTTAAAATATAACCTTAATTTAAAATATTTGTTTTAGTTGCTACGTGATTTTTATAAAATTTCAGAGATAATGTAATAAATGGGCAATTCAACACAGGCTTGAGCCTCACCATCTCAGATTTTCTTGAAATTTGGTATGTGTACTTATTGTATTTACTAGAACAATTGTGAAATATCAATGAGATATGTCTACCCGTTTTTGAATAATTGATCTCTAAAAAAAGCAGGTCGAGAAACAGAAAAATCGTGATTAAAAATAGCTGTAGATGTTTTCCAAATTTGACGAGGACTATGAGATTGGTGTCGTTTCACAGCGCATTCCATGCCATTTTATATGGTATACAACAATGTATAAGTATATGCACTATGACCTATTTTTAAAAATTAAAATATAAATTTTTTAAAAAATTCCCTTATGAAAAAATTGAAATTAAAATTTTAAACTTGGTTTTAAGAAAATTTCTTTAGTACCAACCTATACATTGTTGTATATCTTATGAACCGGCATGGAATGCGCTGTTAAACGACACCAATCTCACAGTCTTAGTCAAATTTGGAAAATGTCTACTGCTAATTTTAATCATGATTTCTTCTGATTCTTTACCTATTTTAGAGGGCTTTAGAGACCAATAATTCAAAAACTGGTAGACGTACCTCAGTAATATTTCACAATTGTTCTAGTAGACACAAGTTGTACACATATACCAAATTTCAAGAAAAATCTGAGTTGGTGACCAACAGATGGCAGCGTGCTTATCAGCTGTCAAAGCCAGCAGGGTAATAGGGGAAGTAGTACCGAGAGTGGAGGATCTGTGAAGGATCTAAGTTTTTGTGCAAGTCGGTTCGTGTTAAAAGTAAGTCTTAGGTGAAACTTTTTGTGTTACTCTGGGGCTGTGTCGACAAAAGTTGGAATGTTCAGGTCCTTCTGTGTGTAGTAAGTCATTAGTTTCAAATAATATGGTGCATTATATCCTCAATACTTTTGACTTAATTCTTTTGATATTTGAAGGTTATAGAGCATAATGTATCTCGATGATAATGTACGTCGATAAAGTACCTCAGTACTTTGTATTTTGTAAGTATTGTTCTTGTCTGTCAAGTAATCTTAAATACAGTCCAAAAGCGGAGAACACAGATTTAAAATATAACTATTAAATAAAAAACATTTAACATTAAATATAACTAAACAATAAAAAACATTTTATAAAAAAAATTAAACCGACTTCGAAAATTAGGAAACAGTAAAAATAAATGCACTAAAAAGAATGAAATAATTACCTTCTGATTTTTATGAATACACGGCAAAATCGAAAATGGTATAAAAAGCGGGAAAATGCAATAAAACGAAAAAAAATATTTTGATTTGTACGATTACACACTAACTCTTAATAAAAAGTTTTAAGTTGAAATATTAAATACCATGTTTAATACATCAAAATCTTTTCGGAGGCGGCGCAAAATTTAAAATTGTTAACATTAAATATTATGAAAAATCTATCGATTTTCTATTTTGCGCCGCCTCCGAAAAGATTGTGATATATTAAACATGGTATTTAATATTTTAACTTAATATTTTTTATTAAGAGTTAGTGTGTAATCGTGCAAATCAAAATAATTTTTTTCGTTTTATTGCATTTTCCCGCTTTTTATACCATTTTCGATTTTGCCGTGTATTCATAAAAATCAGAAGGTAATTATTTCATTCTTTTTAGTGCATTTATTTTTACTGTTTCCTAATTTTCGAAGTCGGTTTAATTTTTTTTTATAAAATGTTTTTTATTTCATACTTTTTAGTGGCGGGAGATAATTTATAGAAAGCAATAAGTTAATTTCTAAAAAAAAATCGAAGTGTTTTTTTATACGGATTTTAAGTGTATTTTGTACTGGTTTCTGGTTTTCGTAGCCGTTTTCTTTTTTTTTTTTTTATTGGGTACCCCTCTTCGGACACTACAGGAGAGTTTGGTTCATTGGTTGGTTGTTCTATCTATGGTGGGAAGGACGAGATTTATTCCGTGGGTCCCTCGCGAAATAAAAGTCAACCCAGGTAGCGCTCTACCACATTCGTCTGTCCCGGGCCTTTATATTATAATTATATTAAGAGTCACCTTTTCAATTTTATGAATACGCGCGGAAAATCAAGTGTTGGGCATGCAATACACTCCTTTCAACACCCTGCCTACTTTGATTAGAAATGGACTTTTTTTGTAAAAGACCAATCTTTCATTGGGACGACACATAAAACTTAAAAATTTTTTTTCACAATTACAATAATTTCCGTTGCTGAATTTTTTGTCAGTAATTGTCATTTACATACATCTGTGTTCCGAGAGTAGGTATCGAGTTTGCTCCGCTGTCACATAACTCCAAGATGATGTAGGTACGTCACTGAACAGTCGAGATTTTGGCCGTATTTCGAATATAAATGATGATATAATGAAGATGTTTATATGGCCTATAATAAATGGACCCTAACTTTTGGATTATGATCGCTTGAGTATTCTTTTGAAAACTAATGCGATGTTATATACTACTCCGTTAGGGACCTTTTATATTTCTTTATTTAAATTTATCGCTGGAAAGTAGTAATTAAACTAAATTGCATTTCCAAAAACAACATCATTGGATAGAAGTACTCGCAGCAAATAAGGGGCAGCCATAAAATTGATTGTTATCAAAACGGGGGCAGCCGCTAGGATAGAAGCGACAGCGTTTTGGGAGTCATTTTATGGTTAATTTATTAATACGAAGGATATTGTTGTTCTCGATATTATACTACTGATTTAATTCAATAATATTTCTTGGTCGAGTCAATTATGTTCGTCATCCCTTTCGATGAACTTTTGACTAAACTTGAGAGCAAAGTGGTACGAATAATATCCTTCTTAATAAACAATTATTCAGAGATTGAGTTTGCAGAAAACACTGCAGCTTCAATTCTAGCGGAGTAGCCTTTTTGAAAAATCATTTTTATGGCTGCTATATTTTTGTTGCGTGGACTTTCATACAATGTGGTTGTTTTCTGAGAGATTTCAACTTTAATTTGCCGTTAGTTTTATTGATGGATGAACATTGGCAAACATTGAAATTTTAATTTATTTTTTAAATGTCTGTAAAGACGATTTAATTATTATCACACTACTACTGGGAGAATGTTTCCTAGGAAAATTTTCATTTATTGGGAGATATAATACACAACATATACGTTAGTTATTGTGGTACTTGATTGCATGGCCGCCTCGAATGCGAAAAACCCATACAAAACACATCCAACCCAGACTGTTATAAGTCCATTATCATTTCTGTTTCAATAAAATGCATTCATTCAACACTAGACTTAGGTCCTGAAAAGCGCACTCATGCTTTCAGGAAACGCAAACACTTAATGACGTTTTGACTTTTGATAATCTTGGCAACCTTCATAGAATATTTAAATTTCTTTCGATTTAATAAAGATCGATCAAGACTTCAAAATCCATAAAAATCGAAAACATAATCTGGCTCTTTAGTGACGATTTATTCTGCTACATTTCAGTTATTACATAGGAAACGATTGAGACTAACACATGGGCACACTATAGAGACTCTAATTAATCTAATCTTAATTTGTGGCTGACCACCATTTTTAAATTATTTTTAAATAATTTATTTTTTGAAGAGAAAAGACTTGGCTCCGCCGGGAGTCGAACCCGGGTCTCCTGCGTTACATGCGAGGATGCTAACCGCTACACCACAGAGCTCGGCTCAAGGCAGAGCAAATCCTTCCTCTTCACTGATACCTACTAGTAGTGTGATCCTTCAGTGAAGAGGAAGGATTTGCTCTGCCTTGAGCCGAGCTCTGTGGTGTAGCGGTTAGCATCCTCGCATGTAACGCAGGAGACCCGGGTTCGACTCCCGGCGGAGCCAAGTCTTTTCTCTTCAAAAAATAAATTATTTAAATATAGAGACTCTACATACATAGAAAATAGCAAATCCTAAGTGCCACTAAGGACAGCCATAATCTCTTCAGTAGCCGTTAGGCTTCTGACGGGAGTAGGTCCACGTCACTCAATTTTACGTAAAATTACGTAATTATCAAAATACATCAAGGTGCTATTTTTTTGTTTTATTTCTTCCGTGTATATCTCATTTATGACCTATGAGATATTTTCACCAAGTCATGTCTTCTAAAAGGTCTCGATCTGTCGGCTCCACGCCGCGTTCTTCTCCTCAAAAACAGAAGCCTCGCCGTAATCAACGAAAGACACCACCAGCAACCCCTGCTCTTTGTTCACAACCTGAACCTCAACCGGGACCATCTAACACGATAGAAGAATCTCCTTTCTTCACTCCTAACCGCTACGAGGTCTTACAAAATGCTAATGAAGAAATGGAAACAGCCCATACACCTAGAGAACCACGACCTCCTCCTATTTTTGTCAAAAATATTAAAAATTTCCATCTTCTATGTACCCACCTAAATAAAATTTGTCCAGGCGATTACTCGTGCCTAAATAGGACAAACGACACAAAAATATCACCCGACACTCCGGAAACTTATAAAAAAATTGTAAAATACTTATCCGAAACTAAAGCGGATTTCCACACCTACCAATTACGCCAAGAAAGATCACTAAGGGTAGTGATAAGGAATTTACACCCTTCCACCCCAGTTGAGGTGATAAAAGAAGAATTGACGACGCAGGGATTCAAGGTACGTCAAATAGTTAATGTTCTAAAAGATAATAAAGAAGAGCCAGGAATAAAAAAAATAAAATCCCACTGCCACTATTCTTCGTGGACTTAGAGAAGTCACCTGGGGTTGAAAAAATATACGACGTAAACAGGATCTACCACACAATCGTGAAAGTAGAAAAACCTTATACAAAAAAGGAAATAATCCAGTGCCACAATTGCCAGTCATACGGCCACACAAAAACTTATTGTCACCACATACCACGTTGCGTGAAATGCGGTGGCCAACACAAATCAGATGAGTGCACTAAGCCTAAAGAAATTGCTGCGGTGTGTGCCCTATGCATGGAAAATCACCCGGCCAACTACAAAGGGTGTCAAATCTACAAGAAACTCAAGTCTCGCTATTACAGGAAACCCCAAGGTCAAGACGAAGAAAATAAAACTACAAGAGGACCCTCAAAGACAGTGGACTCGTCTGTTTCGTTTGCACAATTACTAGGAGGTGGAAGTGGAAACGATAATTGTGAGGCCCTGCCGCAACCACAACAACAAAGCACATCTCAACCCCAACCTGGACCTACTATTCCTCAAAATACTCCCTATCCTCAACAATCCTATCAACACCCAATTTCTCACATCCCTCCCCCATCTAATGCTACAGACCTTACCTCCCTATTAGCATCCTTCCTATCCGACTTCAAATCTCTTGTTACTCCACTGATATCACTCCTCACGAATCTCGTATCCCATCTCATTCCTCCTCTGAGAAATCCCTAAATGTCTTCCAAAAAATCCTTATCCATTCTCCTTTGGAATGCGAATGGTGTTAAAAAACACACAAACGAACTAACTGCATTATTACATGACAAAAAAATTGATGTAGCACTCATTACAGAAACTCGACTAACCACTAAACAAAGTTTCAAAATACCGCAGTACCATACGTACCGTACTGACCACCCTGACGGTAGGGCACATGCCGGTACTGCAGTCGTTGTTCACCAATCCCTTTCTCAATACCTTCTTCCTTTGCCTACCCAAGACTTCCTACAATCCACCGCAATAGTAGTCAAAACGTTTTCCTTTCCGGTCACAATAGCATCAGGATATTGCCCTCCTAACAAATCTATATCCAATACCCAGTTAACTTCCCTCTTTGATTCCTTGGGGCATCACTTCATCCTGGGTGCAGACCTAAATGCCAAGCATCAACAGTGGGGTTCTAGAACCACGAATTCTCGTGGACGAACATTGCTATCTGCACTCAACTCCCACAGATATACACTTCTTTCACCCAACTCTCCCACCTACTGGCCTACAGATCCCAACCGCAACCCTGATATCCTGGATTTCTTTATCCACAGCGGCTTGGGTCCCCTCAATTGTTCCATCACACGTCTTGACGAACTTTCATCCGATCATAGTCCCTTAATTTTCCAAGTATCTCTGGCCCCTATCCCTAAACCCTCTCTCCCCTCCTTCATCAGAGGCCCGGTTAACTGGAAACTCTTTCATCAAATCCTTTCCGATAAAATTGACCTCAGAGTATCCCTAAAAACCCCAGAAGACCTAGATAATGCCGTACAATCTTTTACCACCACAGTCCAACAAGCGGTCTGGACTGCTTCCTCCCCAAATCACTCCTCTCGACCTCCTAACACCAATAATTTACCTCAATACCTCCAAGACCTAATTCAAATCAAGCGCCGTGCCCGATCATTATGGCAACAGTCCAGACATCCTTCCGACCGTCGTTCCTACAATCATTATTGTAAACAGCTAAAGAGAGAATTGGCTTCATTCAGATCCCTTTCCTTCAACACTTACCTTACATCCTTATCCGCTAAAGATAATTCCCTATGGAATATTACTAAAAATATCCTTAAGACCCACTCCATTTCCCATCCCCTCAGGCTGGATGATGACTCCTGGGCAATTTCTGATGAGGAGAAAGCCGAAGAGTTCGCCAAACACCTGTCCTCTACATTCACGCCTCATCCGGAATCTTATCCTACCAACACCGCAATAGTCCAAGAATTCCTTTCTTCTCCAATCCCAGTCGCTTTACCTCCTCAAGCAGTAAATCCCTCTGAGGTCAAATACCTTCTCCGTAAACTTACTCCTCGTAAATCTCCAGGATATGATCTCCTCACTCCACAAATTCTTAGACAACTCCCTCCCAAAGCTATCCTATTTCTCACATACATTTACAATTGCATCCTAAGAACCACCCACTTCCCAATACTGTGGAAACATTCCACCATTATCCTTTTCCTAAAACCGGGCAAGCCTCCCAACAATATGACATCCTACAGACCAATCAGCCTACTTCCCATTCTTTCAAAAATCTTTGAAAAGATCCTTTTAAAACGAATCCTTCCGATTATAGAATCCCAAAACATCCCCACCCATCAATTCGGATTCCGTTCAATGCATTCCACTGTCCAACAAGGGCTCCGAGTTGTTGACCACATTTCTGCAACCCTAGAATGCAAGCAATATTGCTCCGGCGCGTTTCTGGACATAGCGCAAGCTTTTGACCGGGTATGGCATGCCGGATTGCTCTTCAAGCTTAAATCCATTTTACCCCAGTCCTTATACTTAGTCCTCCGATCCTACCTGTCAAATCGATCCTTCCGAGTTCGCTGTGGCACAGAATATTCCGATTGTTATCCAGTAGAGGCCGGTGTTCCACAAGGCAGTGTCTTGGGTCCCGTCCTTTACATCCTTTTTACATCTGACATTCCTACCGATCCTGACACCCTCCTGGCAACATTCGCTGATGATACGGCCATCCTATCCTCCAACACAGACCCTGGAATAGCATCCTCTAACCTACAAAGGCACCTTTCCCTAATTGAACACTGGTGTAAAAACTGGCGCATCAAAGTAAACGAAGCAAAGTGCAAGCATATAACGTTCACCCTTCGACGCAGATGCTGCCCACCAGTTTATTTCAACTGTGTTCAACTTCCCTTCACAGACACGGTACGGTATCTGGGCTTCATGTTAGACAGAAGACTGACGTGGAACCCACATACCAGACTAAAACGACAAGAGCTTAACCGACGATTTGGCCAACTTTATAGACTTCTGAACAGAAAATCACAACTTTCAATTGACAACAAACTACTTATCTACAAAACCATTTTGAAACCTATTTGGACCTACGGCATCGAACTTTGGGGAACAGCTAAACCTTCTAACATCAAACGCATCCAATCCTTCCAGTCCAAAATCCTCCGAACAATAGTCAATGCTCCTTTCTATGTATCCAACAAAACCCTACACCATGACCTTAATATCCCGTTCGTTCAAGAACTAATCCCGAAGAAATTCTCCAAATTTCACAGTAACCTTATCCATCATCCTAATCCTACTGTTCAATCCCTTTCTAGCTCCATTCATCCCTACAACCCTCCTCGAAGGTTAAAGCGGCAGTGGCCACGTGATCTTTTGTAAATATGTATAAACCGGAGTTCTGGCAATGGCCAGATTCTCCGCTCAAGTCAGGTGTGCTTGTGGCTTTTGCGCCCTCGCTCAGTCTCCACTGGCTTAAATACCAGTGATGCGGCTGAGAGAGAAGCGCGGGAACCTCTTGAGGCTTACTTTTCTCTCCTCCGTGGTGGGAAAAGCCTGCCTTGGGGTTCTCCAGCAGGTTGTAAATAGTGTATGGATGAGCTTTAAATGCTTTTTTTTTTCTAACTCGAGTTGTTTATTTTTATTTTATTTATTTATTTTATTATTTTATTTTATTTTATTATTATATATATATATTTTTTTTTCTTTTTTTTTGTAAATAAGTGTGAATGCATTCTATGAGCAATATTATCAGTGTCTCAAAAGAGACAGAATGTAATAATACCAATAAAGACTTGTATTCTAAAAAAAAAAAGTGCCACTAACTAGGGACGTTATCATAACGTAAAGTACAAAATCATGCAATTACCCATCATATATGGAATTCATCGAAGGGAATTATGAACATAATTGACCCAACTTTTGAATTAAATCAGTAGTCTAATACGGAGAATAATAATATCCTTCGTAATAATAAATTAACCATAAAATGAGTCCCAAACCCTTTTGCTTCTATCCTAGCGGGGCAGTCTTTTTGATATCGATAAATTTTATGGTTGTCCTTTTTTTTGCAGGACTTCTATCCAATGATGTAATCCAATGAAGTCGTGTATAATATCGCCATAGTTTTCAGAAGGATATTCAAGCAATCAAAATTTAAAAATTACTTTCAAATTTACTATAGGTCATATTAGCATCCTCATTGATTCTCCATTAACGATATCTTGTCTAAAACCGGCCAAAATCTTGACTGTTCAGTGACTTCTTTGAAAGGCCGGATTTGTGTATTTATGTATAATTAACTCAACACATCTCGGAACACTGATTCTCTACGTAAATGACAAGTACTGACGACATTTAGCAAAGGAAAAATATTGTCATTGTGGAAAAACATTTTATGTGTTCCCTTCCCAATTGAACATTGATCTTTTAAAAAAAAAAAAAAAAAATCCATTTATAATCATAAAACGTAGTGTGTTGAAAGTTGTATAATACACGCACCGCTTTCGCACTTTTCTGTGTGTATTCATAAAATTGAAAAGGTTAAGTGTATTTCGTAATAATTTTATACAATTATTGTATAATAAAAAGACCTGGGAAAGACAAACGTGGTAGAGCGTAAAAAGATTACGAAATTTTTAAACCAACGTTTATTTTATCAACGACTAATTAATTACCAACGAAATTTTTGAACCAACGTACGGTTTTCTACATTTGTTATCTTCTCCAACTAAAAATTGTGAAATAAAAAACATTTTATAAAAAAATATTAAACCGACTTCGAAACCTAGGAACCAGTAAAAATAAATTCACTGAAAAGTATGAAATAATTACGTTCTGATTTTCATGAATACACAGCAAAATTGAAAATGGTATAAAAAGTGGAAAAGTGCAATAAGACGAATAATTTTATTTTGATTTGTACAAATACACACTAATTGTTAATAAAAATTATTAAATTTAAATATTAAATACTATTTTCAGTACAACACAATCTTTTCGGAGGCGGCGCAAAATTTAAAATTTTTTACACTAGACATTATGAAAATCTTCTAAATGGATCTTCTCTTCTCATCTATTGATTTTAATACCTACTAATGGAATTGTGTCGGTAACATGTCATTTATATTTGCGCCGCCTCTGAAAAGATTGTGTTGTATTGAACATAGTATTTAATATTTTAAATACACAATTTTTAAATACAATTAGCGTGTTTGTACAATAAAAATAAAATTATTCGTTTGCATTTTTATATTGCATTTCCCCGCTTTTTATACCATTTTAATGTTGCTCTGCATTCATAAAAATCAAAAGGCAATTATTTCATACTTTTCAGTGCATTTATTTTTACTGGTTCCTAGGTTTCGAAGTCGGTTTAATTTTTTTTTATAAAATGTTTTTTTACACATTTAAGTATTTATTATTCTTGCCACATTAAATTGATCTGTACCACTAGGACCAATTATTACACCAGTTATTACTTTGAAAAGATGGAAATATTCATACAACATATATTCCATTATACATTTGCACGTTTACACCCATGGTTCGAAAAATTAAAAAAATGTAGGATTTTTGGTAGTTAAAGGAGACGTAATATATGTAAAATAATTAGGTATATATAATTCATATAATACTGATAGATAAAAACTATAAAATATTTAAGGAAGCCTAAGAGTGACTTTTATGAGGTGGTTAGCATAGCAACCTACAATACAATATGGCGCAGGTTCGCATGCCGCGGTGGCCCTAAGATTTTTTGAAGGGAGTAAAAAATCCTTAGCTCTGCCGTCCCTCGGATAGGACATAAAATGGAGGTCCCGAGCCTGTGTGATATCAGGTACTCGTTAATGATCCGATTAGCCTTAGTGGCATAAAGTGACATTAGACAAACGAGTGACAAATATAAAATAATAAACATTAAAAATAGGTTAAATTAAAAAAAAAACCAACTGGATGTAATAACCCACCCATCTGTCGACCGTCCAAATAAAATCTTTATATAATCTAACATATAAACTCATCAATGGTGAAAATGTAATTTTTGGGCAATGCAAACTGCATAAAATGAAATGCATGAATAAGTTGCAAATCAGATTGCAGATCTAATATAAAAGTATTTGGCATTGGAACAGACTGGCACATAAACGTGACCCAGTCTCACAAAGTACGCCACTAAGTTAAGTGAACAGAGTTCTTTTATTGTGAGTTTTATGCCCTAGTAAATATTCGGGGGCCTTTAACAGGCAATGTGGCGGATAGGGGCACGACAGAATCAGTCCCATGTTCTTTCTAAAATAAGGAGCACAGGATAAGACATTTAAAATAATTTAAATACTGTTTTTTTTTTACTTTCACTATATATATAATATATAGGAAGGGAAAGTATTGTGATCGTGAAAATTTTCGACTTACGGTTTTCCCCTGAGTCCAAATAACCAAGTCCCGCGAAATGGTCTGTGTGTGTGTTAACAGAAAAGCTCAAAAACTATAAACTGTACGAACCTAAAACTTGGTATATGGTAATTGTATATCCCCGTGATGTGACAGCCGAAATTTCATCAAAATTGGTCGAACGGAGGGGTACTTTATTTAATAACTTTTTTCCAATTATTACGTTGTTTTTTTTTCGATTTTCTCAAAAACGGCTCTAACGATTTTGATAAAACTTGGTATTTAATGTATCTATATGCCCGCGAAAATTTCATCAACATTGATCAAATGGAGGGAGCACTTTATTTCATAACTTTTCACCTTTTAATTTTTTTTTTTTTTTTTTTACCTTTTTTTATTATCTCAAAAACGGCTTCAATGATTTTGAACAAATTCGTCATGTTTAATGAGAATCAAGTATTCTTTAATAACAGGTAAGCTTTATCGTTATTAAAGTGTTCTGAGGGGGCATAAATGAGGAAGGGTAAATTTTTTATTTACCTATAAAGTACCTTTGTTTTTGTTTGTATGGAGAAATTATCTGTCTCTCGTTTCGCCTAAAAATAAGAAGTAGCTAAATACGAAATATGAAAAAAAAATCAAGGAAACATATGCAGGAGTAAAAAAGAAAAATATTCCGTCAACTCATAAAACACGTTGAGCTCACGCATGCGCAGACTATGCCTTAATTGACAGACCATTGTTTGTAATTTGTAAGTTGTTCTGTTCATTTACTATATTTATTTATATATAATATTTATTACATAGTACATTGGAAATTATTTGTTTCATGGGAACTATATGAAGTTTTCTATAACTAGTACAAAGAGAATTACAAAATCAGACTTCTTGGAGTATTCGCTTGCATTGCCGAATTATCACAAGTAAAAACTTTTATTTAATAATAAAAAAATTAAGTGTACTTTGAAGAGCAAATACAAAGAAACAAAGTGAATGAATGTGTAAAATTGTGTGACTTTGAGAAACGGCATTTAACAAAACACGTCAATTTCTAATCAAAGGAAGTTGGTAAGTGAATGTTGTGTGCTGCGTGCATCGCACCAGATTTTTTTGTTTTGTTTTTTAGGTTTTTGTTCTCTCACTTTATAAAATCTCACGTTTTCAATGGTTTTTTAAAAAAAACTTAAGGTCATCCAGGAATTATTTAGATTCTGACTTTTAAGGGATGGTTAGAAAATGTTGGATGAATCCAAATTTTTTCATATAAAATTTACTTCATATTTTTTTTCCTTTCAATAATTGAATTAAAAATATCGTCGGTTAAACTAAGAAACCTGGAGGTAACCACCAAATACAAAAATTTACAAGCAAAATTATGATTCTTTCTTTTATAAGTTTGGGACGCGTTTTATTTTTTTATTGTGTCTATGTTACTCAAAAACGGTCCTAGTTTAAATAAAACAACAATTACACTTCAATTTTTGTGTTATACCTACATACATAGGGAAAAAGTTAACACAAAAATAAAAATAAAAAAAATGTGTATAGATTGGTGTTAGCATAAGTTTTGCTGAGAATTGAGTTGATGGTTCTATACTTCGAGACAATATTTAATTTTTGGCCGTCCTGAGAAATTCGTCCCGACAAGAACATTTTACAGAGTACGGTGGAAGTAAAAGGTATATGTTAGTGGTTGTCAAAAATGACTGATCTCAAAAGCTTCTGTTTATCACTAGTTATAAACTAATAAAATAATCTAATACAATATTGAAAAAAATCGTATAGAAGGAGTCGTATTCAAGGATCTATCTTTTGATCGACACTTCATGAAACTCTGAACTTCTTGAGTTCTGAAAAGGTAGTAACTTAGTAACAAAAACTGTTCCTCAACTTTTAGTGAAGTTCGCACCAGGATTAAGGTACTTTTGGAAGCCAGGAAGATTAAAGTAAGATTACTACCTAATGTAAGTGGCTATAAAGTATCCTCAAGATAACAAAAAGCCAAGAAAAAATTTATAGTAACAAAATACTCATAAGTATATAGTGAAATGTTTTTAATTTAAATAATGTTTTTTATATTTAAACCTTTTTTCAATGTTTTGAAAAAAGAATAAAGATACAAACAGAACTCGTATTTTAATAGATACGAGATATTTATATTATTTCATTTATTGAGGGCTTATCAAACGACAAAAAAAGTTAAAAAAAAAAAAACTAATTACAAAAAATAAATAAATTCTGTACTTTCCACTTTATATAAATGGACGTGCGAAAATCGTTGCATTAGTGCCTTTTGAAAGTGTTATTTTTAAATTACAGAATTATAAACTACAGAACGTGAAAAAAACTTTTCACGTCTTTCCATTCAGCTTCTGTTTATGGAAAGTTTCATTTTATCATTGTAAATCTGGTTTTTACTGTTTAAGTTTTCATATTTAAATTTAAAAGCGAGGCAGTGAATGTTAAATTCGTGTGTCTTCAATACATTTCATTTCTCTTTTATTTTTTTTTAACAAAACTCATTTAAATTAGGGAAGAACTATTGTAACAATAAAGGTTGAGACTATATTCTTATAAAACACTTCTTATAATATAATCTATGTGCAGCAATTTACTTAAACATGTAAATTCATCCGTCATAATTTCTCAAAGAAACTCCCACTATTATTTGTAGTAAGTATGGTAGCCTTAATTTATGTTTCCTTGAATTTTATTAATCTATCAATACTGTTTATTTCATTACTTATTTATCCCTAGATAACTATTCCTCTGATTCACTCATGTTTTTATTTATTTGTTATATTTTTGACGAATTATACACGCAAATAAAATAGGGAAAAATGAACTGTGAATTGAGGCGCCCAACAAAAATATTGCCTTTAATATAGAGGTGAACATTAATATGAAAGGTAAGGACACCAATATAAGTGAAACAGCTCTTACGTTGTTGTTGGTTTGTTTCACTTCACTTTATATTCGGAAGATGCTACAGTGAGTCCTAAATTTTGCCCATCCAGGTATTATTAGGATAGTTCCTGACATCGTAAAGGCTCGGGACCTCCATTTTACGTCCAAACCGAGGGACGGAATATCCAAGGATATTTTACTTCCTTTAAAAAATCCTAGGGCCACGGCGGGACGAACCAGCGACCATTAGTTTTGTAGGTGCTATGCTAACCACTACACCACAGGTGAACCCTCACGTTATATAAGAAAGTAATTAAATTAAAGAGAAAGGAAATTTTAATTTAATTTTTTACTTTTAAATCATGTTATTATCTATGAAAAATATGACATCTGCCGGTTAAAATGGGCTGGAGGCCAATAGTTTAACCATGCCTGGTCCCAGTCCATAGGGGGGTTATGAACCAATGAAAAATATAATACATTGAAAAAATTGACGTATATATTATTGTTGGCACAAAAGGCTTAAAATTACATATGTGTAAAATTAGTAATAATATGTAATTATTATAAAGTAATTATATATTTATTTTAGATCTATCATATCAATGATGTATTTATTTTTATTCTAATATTAGTTCCAGATCTTAATATTAGGATACAAATGACTAATTTATATTATGTATGTTTGATAAATGTTTTATTTAATTTTAATTTAATTAATTTCACATTGATCGACCGTCTGATGTCAAACATATGTTTTTTCAAGAGAGAAGCAGGTGAAAAACAAACGCCGCTCAGTTGTCGTCCACTAGCGGTACCGATAACATATTTAAGTTTTCACGCCGGCCGGCTAATTTTTTGTTATTATTATAACAACGTACAAGACATTAATACGTTGTCATATCTCATAAATAATAACCCGAACTGGAATGAAGAGGTTCAACTGGACTGGACTGATGAATTGAAAGGAAATTATTAAGATCCATCCACATTCATCCAAACACGGCATGGAACTAGCGACTATCATTACGGCTCGACGTTGTTCGCCATTTTCACCACGATAAATCCTCAAAACCCTTGATCAAGGTACCATTTCATTATTTGTGTTTGATTAATAAAACATTGTTTACAATAATTTAATTTTGAAGGCCTAGATAATTTATTAATGGACTGTTATATTGTTAGATTGGCCAACATTAATAATTTATAATTTGCTTGATGAATCTATTATATATTCTGTATAGTTTAAAATATAATTATTATTAGTTTGTAATTTGTTTTGATAAATCTATTGCTTAAAAATTATTAGTTTTAAAAAACTACTTTGACCGAAATTAACTTAAGTAATTATATGAAAATTTGTAGTTTAAAATTTAAAGTTAGTTTTATAAAACTATTTGATTGAGATTAATTTAGTTTTGTGTTTAGAAATGTTAGTTTTGTAAAATTGGTTGATTAAGATTAAATTCATCAGTTAATAAAATTATAGGTTAAGTTAAACGTCAAGTTATTTACTTTAATTGCTATTTCAATAAAATTTATAATTATTGCCATTTAAAATCGAATGATATTTTTATTTTTATTTCTATTATCCCTTATTTCAGAAGGTATTATACAGTAGGTATACTAATTACTATTAGTAATTATTGATACAATTAAAAGGTAAGGTAGTGTTGGAAACAAAAGAATCTGGCAATTTTAATTTTAAGCGTCAGCAGCGCTAGTGAGCTCCTGACCTCTTACTAAGAGTCAACTCATTTCCGCAACAATTATATTTAATGAGATATTATAACATATCTTTAACCATTTATCTTTATGAAGAAAAAAAAGGATATAAAGTTCCATGATTAAAAGATAAAGTTATTTCATGAAATCTACGTTTTTCTCAAAATAATTTAAAAATTCATAGCTTGAAACTGAAAATAAAATATTGGTAAATTAAAAATTGATATAGGTGTTTAAGCGAAATATGATGTTCCATGAGGGAGGGCATGTTTCAATCTACAATATTTTAGCGGAGAAGACGACCCAGGTTCGGGCGCCATATATTTGGCTGAGGATGTGCCTGCGGTACCAAACTGCCGGCCTAGCTCCCAAGAGGCTCGGAGTGTTCCTTAACTTCAGACACGGATATCCTTCCTCGATCGGTTCCCGTTCCATACTAACAGGAAGGCCAAGGGAAAATAAATTACTATACCGTGCTTGAAAACGAGTTACAAGTTCCTCAAACTCTTTTCTGATCTCCATCTTTTCTTATTCCATATTACGATAAGAAATTAAAAGAATTAAATGAATATTAAAATAGTTTCTAACACTTCTGAGAGTAAAACAATATTTATTTAAAGAAGAGTAACAATTTTAAATGCCACACGAATTATAACAACACAAATATTCGAACAGGGAACAAAAATTATCACTTGGTAACACACATATAATCATATGGGTTGAGCTTCAGAACCAAGACTAAGACTAACTGTCCAGTCAATCGCTCTTTACTTATATTCGTAAGGAGAATGGTCTAGACGTAGTGGAACAGCGTAAATGGTACTAGAACATTGCAGTCACAAACACGTGCTATGAAAGTTCGCTCCAACTTTTAGTTCGTTCCAACAAAAGTGTCTGTGACTTTAAACCATATGTTTTTGTTTAACGATTTAACGTTACAATTTGGAACGTTCCTTTTACATATACGCTTACCTTAATATACCATACTTTATAAACTACTAGCATTCCCCGTCGCGGCTTTGCCGGCGAGCCTTTAAAATCGATTCTGTGATCATTCTCATCGTCATCTTGGTATTTATTCAATATAATATGTTAAATGATGTTAAGGAGATTTAGTAGAATCGGAGCTTCCGGTAGGTGGAATTTTGGAGGGGGAAGCAACCGGCTCGGAGAAGAGAGGTAGGCGCGCAATGGAGAGAGCTGCGTTGATTCTGTCAGTCAGGACAAAGCCTCTTATATGTATAGAGAGAGATTAGATTATCGACTATGTATGTTTGTTGATTCCCATATGTTACTATAATAATTATAACCTACCTTCCAACTATTACATTTATGCTGTTCAGGTCATTTCACTGTTCAGATCTCTTGTAATTTAATTATTCTTTACAGGTATGTGTTATTGTTCATATTAGTAAATATTTCATAAAATTTTGTCCTCCAACAGTTATTTAACTATTTTTTTGTTTATTACAGCCCCTTTATGCTACTAAGGCTGCTGTAGTGGGAGTCCTAAATTTAGCCTGTGTAGGTATAATTAAGATAGGGATCTTTAACGAGTAGCTGACACCGTACAGGCTCTCCATTTTATGTCCTATCCGAAGGACGGCATAGCTAAGAATTTTTTAGTGTGTGTGTGTGTGTGTGTGTGTGTGTGTGTGTGTGTGTGTGTGTGTGTGTGTGTGTGTGTGTGTGTGTGTGTGTGTGTCTGTGTCTGTAAGTGTGTGAACAGACTAGCTCAAAAACTATAAACCGTGCGAACCTGAAATTGGGAATTTAGTGTATGTATATGCCCGCGATGTGACAGCAAAAATTTCATCAAAATTTCTCACAGGGTAGGGGTACTTTATTTAATAACTTTTTAAGTTTTTTTTCGATTTTCTCAAAAACGGCTCTAACGATTTTGATTAAACTGAGTATTTGATCTATTTATATGCCCGAGATATGACTGTAAAAATTTCATCTAAATTGATCAACCGGAGGGGGGAATTTACTTAATAAATTTTGTATCATTTTCACGTGTTTTTTTTATTTACTCAAAAACGGTTTTAACAATTTTAATCAAACTGGGTATTTGATGTATGTATATGCCAAAGATGTGATAGTCACCATTTCATCAAAATTGGTCAAACGTAGGAGGCACTTTATTTCATATTGTTTTTGCAATCTTTACCTTTTTTTCGATGATCTCAAAAACGGCTTTAACGATTTTTATCAAATTCCAAATGTTTAATGAAAATTAGGTGTTCTTTAATATCAGGTAAGCTTTATCATTATTAAAATGTTCTGAGGGGGCTTAAATGGGGTAGGGGCCTTTTTTGTTTGTTTGTTTTTTTGGTTTCCTATAAAGTACCTTTGTTTTTGTTTATATGGAGAAATTAACTGTCTCTAGTTACGCCTAAAAATAAGAAATGGCTAAATATGAGATATGATAAAAGTAAAGAAAACATATAGAGAAGAAAAAAAGAATGCGGAGTACGCCTTTAATGACAGACCATTGTTCATAATTAAAGCCGTTCTGTTCATTTGAGAAGTAGCAATCAACAAAACGCATTGATTTCTAATCTAAGTAAGTTGGTAAGTGAAAGTTGTGTGTTGCGAGCACGCACCAGATTTTTTTTTTTTTACTATTTGGTAATTATTTACAGAAAAATAAAATCCAATAGCTAATAAAATTCATATAAAATAAAATAAAATTAATATAAAACAAAATTCATTATCAGTTTTACAAATATAAACATGAAGTACAGTTTATTGAGAGACCACGAAAACCTTTTTGTTACATTAAAAAATTATATCAATCTGATTTGTTAACAATGTAGGTAGAAGGAGAAGTTTCTATATAATAATATTTTTCATCTTATAGTCTCGATCTAAAAATTTCGCACAGGAAAGTCTTATTGTTATTGCAGTTATGTTTTCCAAAGCATCACTTAGCGAGAAAATGACATATTTTATGATTCACAATAGCTCGGTTAATCATCATATAGATCCTGAACTTTAAAATATTTAAATACTTTTAAATATTTGGCTAAGGCTTTTTAAAACAGTTAACCTTGATTTAATAGGATCCGCGGTTTGATGTAAGTTCTGGAAATGTTTTATCCACAATATCTCCAATATCCACAATGGATGTTAGGAAAAAGTATCAAAAATTTATCTCGCAAAAATTTTATTAGTTTCAATTTTGCAAAAGATGAATTCAGTGATCTCCAGTGCAATAGAGAACAATGTTTTATTCGGATGCGATATTCAGATTAAAGTTTTTATTAGAATGCGCTGTTTAACAGTTGGAAGCAGGAAACTGAAAAAAAAAATCAAAACGTTTTGGCCCGTATTTAGATTTCCCGCTTTAACAACATTTTAAAGCTTTGGATTAACTGGGCTATAATTTTCAAAGCTAAATTTATAATATAAATATATATAAACAGGTGCCTAAAACTACAGGAATGGTTCGTTAATTTTTCAGGAGAGATACCTAGTTGACATAAAGGAGACTCCTAATTAAGAAATACTGATTAATTATAATGTTATCGGTTAAGTTTGCGGAGTAGCCTAAGACGAGATAGCTGGTTCCATCGCTAATTGCCTTGATTAGGGCTAAAAGTGGCCTTGGATTCTAACTTTACAAACTTCCCTTCGGGTCCCATGATAAACTTTCAGTCTCCGAAACACCCAACAAGGCTTCACCACAACGAGGAAGTTGTCTGAATAAAAACAAAAAGCAGTGAGGAAAGTAGAAGAAAAGAATAGACAATAGTTTTATTTGCCAAAGACAAAGTCAAATTTTTATTACGATATCACATTAAACAATAGTTTGCAATATAACTAAGCGTTAGTGTAGTATTCCACAATAAACAGAAAAAAAGTTAATAAATCAAACATACACTTAATACATTTAATTTTGATTTAAGCACTGCATTTTGTAAATGGTCCTCCAATTTATAAATCAGTCAAGAAACGCTATATACTTAAACGGTAGATCTTTATATTAAGATTTTCCAATAGCAGGAAGGAGACTAATCACTAATATAGAAAAAAACGGCCTCAAATAGTCTCAAAATTACATATATATATTTTCATATATATATACAAGCCAAATTTTCGCCCCTTCGAGCATCATCAGGGCTGTAAAATTATGTATAAAGGTACAATTATAATTATTCTAAATTTGTTTTAATAAGTATTAATAAAGTAAAATAAATGTTGGGGGACTCACCATCAGATTGAATATATATATATATATAAAATATTTCACATATAAATGAAAAGATAAAATTCTTATAAAAACAACTATTCTGAACAATCTGTGTAAGAACACTTCATCAACTGGGGTACCCTTAGTCTAACATTTAGTATCAGTACTCCCAACATTATATAAATTAAGTACAAGGGTTACATGAATTTTATCAACAATAACAAAGAAATTAAAAATCTTTTTAAGACAATATCAGAACAACAAAACTGTAAAAATTAGATATATAAATAAATACTCAAAATACAAATATAAGTAAAAAGTCATATCACATAAAAACCATTAAATTTTACAATTTTTTTTATTTTTTATTTAACAAAATATTAAAAACAGTATTGTCCAAAAAAAAAAAAAAAAAAAAAAAAAAAAAAAAAAAAAAAAAAAAAACAACATAAATATAAATATATAACCAGAATATCTATCTAAAAAATATATATAGAGAGAATCACGATGTTTCAGAGTCAGGTTCCTCACATTATTTATTCAAAATTGCAATAGTTTCCGAGAAAAAATTATTTAAATCACCCGCGTCAGTTTTAAAGTTAACTACCCTATCTAAATTCTCTGAGATGTAGAGAGCCTCTAAACATCTCAACCTGCGCTCCGAAACATCGCGATGTAGAATTATAGTATTGTCAAAATCAAAACCATGCTCATTTTCAAAACAATGCTTTGAAAGGGCAGTCTTTGGTTCCTTCTGCCTTTTTTCCTTGTTCTTATCATTCAGACATGAATTTTTATGCTGGTATATCCTGTTTTTAAGATTTTGTCTCGTCATGCCTATATAACTTAATGGACAATGCATGCATTCAATTTTATAAATGAGGTCTGAACACATATTTTCAATTTTGTCCTTTAGTGGTGTTAAAATTTTTTCAATTTTATCGGTGATTCTAAATGAAACTTTGATCTCATCAATATTAAATTTAATAAAAATAGCATTAATTGCCTCAGAAAGACCTTTTATATATGTAAGTGGCATATATTTTTGCAATTTAATTGTTTGGCAATTATGAATAATATTATTTACTGTTTTAGATTTATGGAGGGTTTTTTGCCAGGTGGAAACAATTAAATTATTGGGATATAGATTTGATCTGAGTATCTTGAAAATTTCTATTTTAGGTAGATCTTTATGTCAACGAATCGAAGTTTCCAAAATTTTGAAAATCATCCAAACCTTTTCATTAAAAATCTAATTGTATATATATTTTTTTTTAATACAATCACCATGAACATAGAGTTTATTATCGTAGGGGAGGGACTTCCCACTAACTATGATTCAAAATAGCTTTTTATCGATAACACAGTTCTTGATAGCATAATATTAGACCATCACGTAAAAGAAATAAATTTTTTTAACTTTTTCAATGTCAGTGCGCAACTCCTCGTTAAAATCCGAAATTGATATCCTTTTTCAAAAACACCGCCCTCCATTACATTTATACACCCTCAAGTCATACGATTCCGAAAAGGTTAAGTTTTCAAACATAATAGCCCTCATAAAATTCAAAGTTGTTATTTAAAAAAAAACAAAAAAAAACACGCATTCTGTATCATTAGAATAAATAGAACATTAGATCCCCATGTCGCAGAAATCCAAAAAGGTTATCTTTTACAATATTAATGGGCCCCAATCACTATAATTAAATTTTTTTTATAAATACCGTCCTTGATAACATAATATTCCTCGCATTCCAATGAATCCGAAAAAATTAACTTCTTAAATATTATAGCGGCCCTACCCCTTTATTCAAACTTTGTAATTACCATTATTCTTAATGAAACATAATGATGATATAATTTGCTTAGGCCATGTAAAGATGGTAGGTAAATGGGTTGAATTTACAGTGGAACCCCGTTATAACGACCCCCGATAAACCGACTCCTCGCATAAACCGACCCTTTTTTTCGATAGAATCCCTCTCAATAGTCCGACCTTTTGAAACATAGCTCCTCGCATAAACCGACTATTTCTGAGAAGAGACACCCCTTGTTTATACACGACGTTTCCTCTGTACTTTGTAACTATTTTCCTGGAAAGATGATTCACTTCTCTCTCCTTGTTTGAAAAATTAGTTCAATCTTATCTTCCACAGTGTTAACATCAAAGCGTTACGATGTCTAAAAAAAGGAAGTCTTGTACTATCGCGGAAAAACTATAGGCCCTTGAAAAAATCGAAAAGGGTGAGCGACTTATCAAAGTAGCTAGTGATTTAGGAGTTGGCGTTACTACTGTGAAGGACTGGAAAGAAAATCGGGACCAATTAATTTCATTTAGTGCGTTGTCAGATGACCCAACAAATAAAAAAAGACTTAGAAAACCTGCATCGGAGGTATTGGATGAAGCGGTTTGGTTATGGTTTTGCCAAGAAAGAGAGAAAGGAACTCTTTTTAAAAGGAAGGCTTTTTTTTTTCATTGTGTATATTTTGTTTACATACGTACCTATGTATGAATTTAAATGTTTAATTTTTCTATTTCATTTACACTAAATAAATTGATGTTTTGTATTCTAATTTTTATGTATTTTTCATTCACCCTTGAACATACGTAAGTCTAATTCCCCAGCGTAACAGACTCCGCTTAATCCGACCTTTTCATGGGACCGACCTCACCCCAAGTCCCAAACAGGTCGTTATAACGGGGTTCCACTGTACTTGGAAAAAGTTGTAATTGAAATGGAAAAGATAGAATTAGACTTGGGAAATATTCAATTTCACTTGGAAGTGCTATATATTCGTATAGATTTTTTATGGAATATTCGTATGGATTTTTTATGGAAGTGCTATATATATTCGTATAGATTTTTTGTGCTTGGAAAAAGTTGTAATTGAAATGGAAAAGATAGAATTAGACTTGGGAAATATTCAATTTCACTTGGAAGTGCTATATATTCGTATAGATTTTTTAACACAATGCTTAGTTAAGATATTTCCATTATCAAATAGCATCAACCCTCCAGGTTTTGATTAGATTAAAAATTTAATTAATGAAATGGAGTATTGATCATTTCTATGACTAGCATCCGATGGCACATTTATTCAATGGAGCATTTCAGATATTCCAGTGGCCTGAATCGATAGCCCTTATTGGAAAGGATTACAATCACCAAATTGTCTTCTAAATGAGTGTTTAGGAACCTACAAAACTTAATTACACCTAAGGGAAGTTATAAGGGTTATCAGACTTTAAAACAGATCTACAACAGAATCAAATGTTTTCATTCAAAACTAACGTGAAATCTTATTGAAACTATCAATAACCCTCTCTAGCCACCGATTTATTAATCAGTTACTCGACAACTTGCTTTTTCTTAACTTATTTACAGTTATTCATAACGGATATCTTTAATTCTGATTTATTGGAAACGATCATTGTTAAAAGGAACATGCAAAGAAGAATAGAATTAGAAAAATATATCTCCCACAAATATTCCTAAAACCTAAACGAGGTCGAATCTTTTCTCTTAAAAATAAAAAAAAAATATTAAATTTCTAATATTCTATGCATAACTGTGACGGTTTGTCAATTAAATCTTATTGTCTGGACAATTGTTCAGCTCCACGCTGCGTTGCACAGTGGTCCAAAAAACCTGAAAATGGGAATAAACCTAATATCTATTATAATTACTTTATTAACGGCCTTGAACCACCCGTGTATGGATTTTTTGAGGTGCCGAATCTAATGAAATCAAAATCAGTGCAATGGGACCACTAGATCAAGTCCAAATTTGAGGTCAAAAAGTCAACAATTTCGAAATTTCGTGTTGGGTATAGTCGTATATGTTTTTTGAGGTACCGAATCTAATGAAATATATATCAACGAAATCGGAGCATTAGATCAAGTTAAAATTTGACGTGGAAAATAAAAATTTGAATATTATATTATATATTAATTTTTTATTTAACATTTGATGTACCATAATACAAATAGGATATAATTATTTAATCTTGTTTAAATAAATTGTATGCTTCCTCGGTTAGCTCTTTTTTTCTTTTTATACTTGTATACTGGTCTTAAATCAGTAATATATGGGTCGCTTGTTACGAATAATTTGTAGAAAACATCTTCGTTTTTTGCGACTCGAGATATCTTCCTGGAATGATGTTCCCTTTACTGCTTATAATATTTGTTCCTACTCTCCGTGAGCCTCTTCTGACAGGGAACCGATACAAAGAGATGCGTGCTCAATCATGTCTGCTCCATGGAAAAGAATTTTGTGGACGGTCGATGGGAGATAATACCAGGGGTACCGAGTCACAGCCATCTCAGCCGTTTCCGCTGTATACTTGCGACATGCTGCAGTATCAGTCGGGTACAGAGAGCAAATCACAGCTAGTACTGTTTTTAATCTCATAATTAATTCTTCATTTATCCCTCTAATCTGCGCGGTTAATGTAGGATTTTCAAAAAACTTGAAACAATAACAGCATCAAACTGAAATAAATGTACCGCCTCAATTTTCATGGGTGAGAACTCTAGTGCAAAGGATCACCACACTCTATAAGCCAACTGTGCAACTTCAAACAACCTACTTGTAGCTATAGTTTATTTGATTATTTAAAATACGAAATAAAACAATTTTTTTTTTTTTGTATTTTAGAATTAAAAATAAAATAATTTTATTTTATTTTAGTATTTTAGAATTTATTGAAAATAACGTGTGATTTATTTTATTTTAATTCTAAGCCATCCCCCCTCCCTTAGAGACCTATAGGAGGATTTTTCTTAACTAATAGTTCCTCCCCAAGGTCATCCGCCCTCGCCACTCGCACCGTAGCGAAAGTTTTAAATCCTTACAATTCCGAAAGTTGGCCGAAGTTGGCGCTGAAAATTTTACCACAGTTCCTCTGTGTGACCGTAACGCAAACTTTTTATAAACCAACAAAGTCAAAAAATCATACTTATTTCAGCAACGATTTCGAAAATTAATTTCTTCTCTAGCTATTGATATTATTCAAACATGTTTAGTCCATAACAGTGCACATATATATGACACACTTCTGATGTATTGGGGAATATTTTATTGCTAATCTTATACAGAGTAGAAATTTTATTTTATGTTGGTAGAAAAGTACGATTTTTCAATCATTAAAAAGTTCAATTTTACCGGTGCACACACATTTTAATTTTGAACTAGTTAAAAAAATATATTCTTTCCATTGTTCCACAAGTATTTAGTAATCGAAAACCAAGAAAAAATTAGGTTTGGGCTACTTTCATTTTTGAGGTTTTTTCCCAACTTGGACCACTGTGCGTTGTGGCGAGCCCTGCTGGGTGGACCCACTGTTAGCTCAGTTCGTTTACCGGCCGTGGTCCAATCTTTATTCTTCTAATAAAATTGAAATAAATACAATTATCCTAACGGAATTCAACGTGAGATGTATAAAATATACAAGCAGAAAATATTGTTATTGGTTGGTAAACTGCCTTAGTAACCTATTAATTAACCAAAATTATACCAACATAATATCACCTCTGAAATAGGAAGCGTTGTGATATGAAAAAAAAAATATAATAAAATCAACTTTTTTTTTTAATTTTTATTTTAAAAATACAATTCATAAGGAAAAATAAGCATAAAACAGTAGATATTGAAGTTATTAGCTGATTTGGAAAGTAGCGCTGTCGATACAGAGCAGAGACAAAGAAGCGATTTGTGGGGCAGTAATCCCGAGATAAATCGGTGTTAAGCCCCCGCGGGTTAAATATTGGTCTGTTCTGCTTCGCCCCGCTTGAAAATGTGGCTCCAAGATTTATTGTATTATCGCATCCGATGTCGGGGAAATAAAATGTCAGCTTGTACTTCTGGGTAGCATTCAAATTTAACTAAAATGTCGACTTTTTTTGTAGATTTATTTTTATTCCAATGAAGATGTTTACATAAAAGCGCATGTCTGGTTACAAAATCTACACCTATTCAGTTCTTTTTCTGCATCATAAAGAAGATTTAACCATAGGATTAGGATTTTTTTAACTCTAATTCGGTCCAAAATTATTAAATAAATAATCTGAAAAAAATAGTCACTAGGAGTAGAATAAATAGCATAGAGTAGAATAAATACTAAAATAGTAGTAGAAAAAAAAAATTATAAAGTCATTGATAATACATTTCAAGCAATTAAAGAATTTTTGTAAGTATAAATTATTTAAATATCTTATATATCATGATTGATGAATTTCAGAGTACCTGGAAATGACATTTCTAATTATGTAGAAAAATTACTTTCCCTCTATGATTTTTTTTTTTACATCGTGAAATAAATTTTAAACAAAAATTAGAGTAAATTAACAATGAAAGAAAGCTATGGATCCGTTGAGCCCTCTTCCATAGGTAAAACTAACTAGTCAGATACAACTTATTGATCCTAAGGTTAATATTGATGTCAACTATCCTTATATTTGGAGAGTTTATTACAGGTAAGGATTCTTTACAAAAAGGCCAATAACAAATATACATTAATTAACAATGAATACAAAAACCTAAATAAGCGTTGTATGAGAGACATCTTTCAACAACAACAAAACAGAGTTAAACCTGAATCAAGACAAGAAAGTGCTTACCCCAAGTAACAATAACTTCCACATGCCTCATTCACTATTTATTGATAACAGGTACTATTATTGATATAGGATGTAAAAAAAAAAATAATAAAAGATAGTGGTCACCTGTGGTATAGTAGTTGGCAACCTACAATACTAAAGGTCCTAGTAGCCCTAAGATTTTTTAATGGGAGTAAAAAATCCTTAGCCATGCCGTCCCTCGGATAGGATGAAAAATGGAGGTCCAGAGCCTGTACGATGTCAGGTACTCGTTAAAGATCCCTATCCTAATTATACCTGGAAAGGTAAAATCTAGGACTCCTAGTGTAGCATCGTCCAATTAGCCTTAGTGGCATAAAGTGACAAACAAAAAAAGATACGAATCTTATCAAATCTGATAAGTTCCACGAAATTAGTACTTCTTGCAATCAGTCAAATTGCATATGAAAGGTACGAGGAAAATACTATCGTTGGCATCTTTATTTCGAAAATGTTTGTGATATGCCAATGGATTCAGAATGAATAGTTCTTTGCAACGGCACATCGCAAAAAGCGAAAATCCCTGTTTTTCAGAGTGTAATAACGATTGAAAGCTTCTTTATTTAGGAAAAACGCCATCTGCGTCAAACATTACACGGAAATAATCATGTTAATGACCCTTCCTGTCATAAGAGTCAAGAGTGCCAACAGTGGCAGTGCATCCTTTCCATAGTTTTCCCGGTCAATGTTCTTGATATCTATTTCCAAATGTATTGGGTTTCATATACCTTCTCTCTCATTTAAACGTAGTTTACTAGCAAAAATAAACTGCTTGTTAAACACAGAACTTCAACAGGCATATTTTCTTTGTAACTAGTATATTAAACGTAAGAATTAAAAAAAAAAAATCTGGTTTTGAGATAATCGAAAAAAAGGTAAATATTGGAAAAAAAGTTATGAAATAATGTGTCCCCTCCGTTTGACCAATTTTGATGAAATGTTGGCTATCACATCTTTGGCATGTACATACATCAAATACCCAGTTTGATCAAAATCGTTAAAGCCGTTTTTGAGTAAATAAAACAAAAACATGTGAAAATGGTACAAAGTTTATTAAGTAAAGTCCCCCGTCCGGTTGATCAATTTTGATGAAATTTTTACAGTCATATCTCGGTCATATTAATACATTAAAAACTCAGTTTAATCAACATCGTTAGAGCCTTTTTTGAGAAAATCGGAAAAAACGTAAAAAGTTATTAAATAAAGTACCGCCTCCCTTTGAGCAATTTTGATGAAATTTTTGCTGTAATATCGCGGGCATATACATACACTAAATACCCGATTTCAGGTTCGCACGGTTTATAGTTTTTGAGCTAGTCTGTTCACACACACACACACACACACACACACACACACAGACCATTTCGCGTGACTTGGTTATTTGGACTCAGGGGACCCCAAAACGTCTATTTCCGTTGAAAACTGTAAATCGAAATTTTTCACGATCGCAATACTTCCCCTTACTACATATTTCATAAATAGGTAAGTGAAAGTAAAAAAATGCTGACCACGTATAAGGTAAGATTAATGTTTTATAACATAATTCGATAGTTTTAAATACCTTTGAGGATCAAACATGGAAATCGATTGGAGGAAATCAGCAAGTTGGGAAATTACTTTTAAGTTCCGTCAGTATCACATACTGCGAGACTTCATATTTGTGAACTATCGATAGTGTCCGGTGATGACCGGGAAAAGGGCAGAATAGTGGAATTCGTCATTTGGAACGATGAATATAGAATAAGATGAGCATTTCTGTGAATAGAAGATGCGTTTCGTTATACCTTGAAATAATTTTTATCAGTTTAAAGATTAGTCATAACTGCAAAGAATAAAAACATTATCAAAAGGTCCAAGAAACTGTATTTAGTGGAAAGCTATACCTAACCTCTTTAAGTAAGCATGTAATCAGGATAATTTTCAAGTCAAGGGAGTTGGCAGGCAATCAGTTGTTTTATTTTTATATTATTCCATCAAGTTAGAAGGCATCTGTGAGCAAACCATTCAATTTTTCACCCTTATATTTTTTGCGTGAAGGTAATATTTTTTTTATAGAGAAGATAAGCATTTTTTGGTAGAAACATAAATAAAAATACACTGTTATATTTTGTATATTTTTCATTTCCGTGAATGATACAGCAAATAGGCGCTTAGAGGTGTGATTATACAGAAAATAGTGCTTTATCCTTTAAGCAAAATGTTTTCTATATTACTATCGATAGTTAAAAATTACCACTATCTTTCTATAGTCTCGATAGTTTTACCTCACATATATGTTGGCAAATTGAGTCATTCTTACTTAATGCTCTGACACGAGACTTATCTTATTTTTTTTTACTTTCTATTTTTTAACTCTTTATTGAATTATATGGGATCGTTTGTATTTCACGTTACAAGAAATGAAATCCAACTATTTAAAATGAAGCTGGGGACCTTCTAGCCAGGTTCGCTCCTCCACGTGTTGATGGAAGCAAAAGCAGGGACTTGAGGAGATCCCAGCGCTTCCCTCTCAACCGCGTAAGTGGTGAACATTTTTCTCCTTTTTCATTTTTTTTTAATTATTGGTGTTTCAGGGACTTCTACTCCATAATGAGAAGCGACAGGTCATTAATTATGTCTTTTGCTAAATTTTTGGAGAACTATGTATATGTGTTTCTCATTTATTTATTTTATGTGTTATACAGGGTGTCCAGAAAGAGTATTCGGGTTTTAGTTACTGCGAAATGATAAGAGGCTTTTTGGCCCAAGAACTTCAAGAGTTAAAAGGATATAACTTTAGAACATGGTTTCAGCAAGACGGGGCCACTTGCTATACTTCAGACTTATCAATTGCTGAGGTAAACGAATTATTCCAAAACAAAGTGATTTCTCGTAGAGGCACCATTAGCTGGTCTCCTAGGAGTCCCGATCTCAGTCCTCTTGACTTCTTTCTGTGGGGATACCTGAAAAGTAGGGTATACGAAAAGAAACCGACGAATCTAACGCAATTGAAGCAAAATATCAGAATAGAAATGACGGCAATCTCAGGAACAATGTGTTAACGCGTTTTTAGAAATCTGCGTTTGAGATTCGAGGAGTGCCAGCAGCGTTATGGTGGACACCTAGACAATATTGTTTTTTCTAAATAAATTTTCAGTTCATTGTGTTTAACTAAAACGTAAACATCCTACTTGATATTCTATATTTGAGATTTTATTCAACTTTCAAACCCCGAATACTCTTTTTGGACACTCTGTACTTCTCATTTATTAAATAGTTATATTTTTTAAATTTTATATGCTTGTAGGTATTGATTGGGTTTTTTTTATTTTTATTGTTGTTGTTGCATCGTAATTGATATATTTTATTATGAATCTAATGCTATTGTAGAATTTTTTTTGTGATTCGTGTTCGGTAATTGTCGTATAGATGTATTAGTAGTGCATTATCAATAATGTAAAAGATCAATCAACAAAAGGAGAAAGAGGAAGAAAATTAAAATGAAACAAAAAATAATAAAATGATCATAATAAATAAAAAATATAACTATTGTGACGTTAAATCGTGTAATAAGAAAAAAAATCATATGGTTTAAAATCCCAAACTTTTTGTTGGAACAACTAGCGATTGGAGCGGACCGTCAGAGCACGTGTTTGGGACTAGATTGTTGGAATTCAAGGCCTGGATGATTCCACGGGTGTCTGGAACATTCCAGACAAGTCCTTTTATGACTATATATAAGGAGCGAGTGACTGAACCAGTTAGTCTGAGTCTGAGTCTTAGTCTGTGTCTTGACTGTGAAGATAAAGACATATGATTGATGTGCTATAAAGTTATAATTTGTGTAACCCGCTCGTATATTTACGTTTTTTGATTCGTGTGGCATTGATAATTGTATATTTTTGTTAAATAAATATTAGTTAACCCACAGAAGTGTTACACTATGTACTTTTATATATGTATGCATGAATATTGTTATTAAAATATTGCAATAACATTTAACAAATAGTCTAAGATAAGATATACAGTATGCTCTGTTAGAGAAATGCAATGTAGTTGGGCAGCGTTCCTTTTCTGAATAAAGTGTTTCTCTTTCTTTAAGAAATAAAATCATCAAATTATTCAATCGTACAGTTTATAATCAGTAGTGCCCGGTCAGGGCACAACACTGAAACATCGATGAAAATAAATAAATAATAAAAATAATGTATATAAATAAAGATGAAATTCTGTTTGTTTGTTTGTTCTTTATAGAAATCCATACCGTTTGTCCTAAACTCTCCAAATTTCGCTCAGTGGTTCTTTCATACCAGGTGAGAACACATGTCCATATTAAAATGGCATAACTTCAGCCAATCTCTGGGAATTCTCTATAATGTTATAAAAATCGTTATGATCTCGCTTTACATTGGTTTTTTACGAAATCGACCGTTTGAGTCGAAAAAAGTCTTATTTTATAGATTTGAAAAATTAAATTCCCCGGGTGAAACCGGTATATACGGCTAGTAATATTATTAAAGTGAGAATGATGTTCACTTTCTTTTTATTGGAAAACTGAACACCTATACATGTAACTCTTCCAATATCGCTCTTAGCACAAGAATTTGTTGCTCCAATATATCTGAAAACCCAGCCCGTGTCTTTCTACAGTTCCATCCTTTTGCCTTTAGGGTTTATTCAAAGTTAATGAAACCTTTTGACCTTTGCATGAATGCCCTAAGCCTCTCCTAAGAGCTTTTCATAACGGCGCTACAGTTATTGGCCTCCTGGCTTAAAAAGTAAATAAATAAATGCTTTGCCCAGGCCCCAAAGCACTAAGCAACTTTGTAAAAACATTTCCAGAACTAAAAGCCTGAGGAATGCCATATTTTATACATTTCATTCTCTATAGGTGTTCAGAATGACAATCAAATAATTTTTCGATTTGATGAAAAGTGTTAACGATTCCGTTCAATCCACTTGAGGACGTATTTACACAAAGAAGTTAATAATAGTCTTGAAGAACTTATGTCACATTAGGAAATGAAGTCAAACAAACTAGCTGATTGTCGATACCTCAAAACCATATATTATGTTCATATCAACACTATATCAATAATTTTAATGCTATTTTTGGTATTACTTCGGATAAGAAACTCCATGATGGCGACCGGAGTGAGTAAACAACAAGGTATTCCGATCACGCCCTACCCGATATCCACAATTCAATTCGGGTTTACCGAAAGTTCCCGAGATCCGATGTCGTCTTTATCCACATTTTTGGAAGAGAATTCATTCGTTGTTGGCTTTATTAGATCTGATATAAACAAAATCTTCAATCTAATAAATAATACGATTTGTTCTTTTTCCTCGTCGCCATCAAATCTTTTTAAAAAATATCCTTTTCGGTTATTTAAATACATTATTCTTGAAATAACAAAAAAATAACAATCTGGTGGTTAGTAATACTCGGATTCTTATGTTATTAATATATTTATACTTTTTGCATTTATATGTGAATCTAACTTTAATCATTTAAACAGGACAATAACATATTTTCAAAAAACGAACAAATAAATTTACAAAACAAAAGATTAAATTTATTTGTTAAATAATGCTAAGGAGGCCAAAAAATTTTAAGCAACCATCACAAGAAATTTTAATGTATTGAAACAGTACTTCTACTCATATCTATTGTAGAACTTTAATATAATTAAAGAAACATTAATTTGTACATTATGTTGGTTGTTCCCATTATTGAGGCGGGAAGGTTATCTTGACTACATCTGCTCGGGAACTCTCGGTAAACCCGAACTAAATCTTGGATATCGGGTAGAACGTGATCGGAATACCTTGTTGTTTACTCACGCTGGCCGCCATCTTGGAGTTGCTTATCCGAAGTAATATTTTTCTTTTTATTATAATTTTTCTGTGGATGATTCTTAATATTCTTTCATTCGCCTTTTGTTTCAGATGATTAACATCCAACTATATTTCTATTATAATACTAGCATTCTCCGTCGCGGCTTTGCCCGCGAGCCTTTAAAATCAATTCTGTGATCATTATCTTGGTATTGATTTAATATAATATGTAAACTGATTTAAGGAGATTTAGTTAAATCGGAGCTTCCGGTAGGGGGAATGTTGGAGGGGGAAGCTGCCGGCTCGGTAGAAGAGAGGGAGACGCGCAACGGAGAGAGTTCACTAAAACCGCCGAAACAAAAAATTGCTTACTCGTCATGAAGGCTTCATTTTTCGGCTTTAAAACATGGTTCCCCCCCCCCCCCATAGGTGCTTTCGAGTCAAGCTCGTCGTATCAAGATCTTTTAAATGAGTCAAAATTAGACATTTTTTTTCGAAATGCAAAAATAGGTGTCGTTAGAGTTAAACGACAATTTCGGCATTTCAACCCCTTAGGGATTACATTTTTGAAATTCCTTTCTTAGTGGTTACCTATTTAACCTATTTTGTGGTTAACAATTTTTTTTCAAAGTAAAATAACAGTTTTCATTGCCACACGAATTATAACAACACAAATATTCTCCTTCTCTTTAACTTTCCAGTCAATCGCTCCTTATATACAGGGTGACATGCTACTCGTGCGACAAAGTTCACCAATAGATTCTCCACCACAAAATGAATAAAAAAGTTCATATTGACCATGGTCCGATACTCAACCATTTCGGAATAATTTCGCTTTATATCGATTTTGAAAGATATCACGACCTGTCATCGGAAAACCATGATATCTTTAGATCTGAAAATTTCTCCGAAAAGCTGATAGCACCGTTAAAAGCTACATTAATTACTCAATAACCAAATGGTCATTTAAAAATTTTTGGGCCAATTTTTCGTGTTTTATTTCAGCCAGAACAATAAAATAAGTAAAAAATTTTATAAATCGGAAAGTGTTTAACGTAATCCAGAGTTTCTAATTTTAGTTTAAGAAGGCAGCAAATTTGAGGATTCTTCATTTTTTAATTTGGTTGTTCTAAGACCACGATATCGATGACAAAAAGAGAAAAACTTTATTCCCTAAGGCGTTTTTCAATCAATGTTTGGGCGGTAGTTATTGGAGATGTACTCATCGGTCCCTAATTAGATTTTCAGGCGAGATTAACTGGCCCAATTTATTACATTTTATCGGAAACACGCTGCCCACCTTGCTGGAGGACCTTCTTTTAAAATTGAGGAGAAACATAATTTTTCAGCACGATGGTGCGTCTCCTCACTCCTCCAAAATAGTTCAGGCGTATTTGACAGAACATTCGAAACGTGGATCGGCCGTGATGGGACAGTTCTATGGCCACCAAGTTATCTTGATCTCAACACCCTGGAATATTTCGCCTGTCGATATCTCAAGGAACTAATCTATCCCACTGAAGTGACAAACATAGACAATTTGAGAGCAAGGATCTTCGCCGCTGCTGAAAAACTCCGACGTGTTTGTTGTGACTTGGCATGACAGTTGGGAGTATGAGAAATAGGGCACGTTTGTGTATTGCAGAGAACGGCTTCCAATTTGAACATAAATAAAATTATTAAAAATAAATTTATTTTTAAGATATTGGTGAGTTGTATTTGTTTTTTTCAATTTTAAAATGTAAATTCTCAAACATTAACAACCCTTGAACCATATTTTTTTCTCTTTTTGTCATCCATATCTTGGTCTTAGAAACACCAAATTAAAAAATGAAGAGTGCGTTTGAAGCGTTATAAATTGAGGTATTTTCCCTCAAATTCGCTGCCTTCAGAAACTAAAATTAGAAACTCTGGATTATGTTAAACACTTTCCGATTTATAAAATTTTTCACTTATTTTGTTGTTCTGGCTTAAATAAAACACGAAAATTTGGCCCAAAAATTTTGAAATGACCATTTGGCTATTGAACAATTAATGTAGATTTCAACGGTGCTATCAGCTTTTCGGAGAAATTTTCAGATTTAAGATATCACGGTTTTCCGATGCCAGGTCGTGATATCTTTCAAAATCGATAAAAAGCGAAATAATTCCGAAATGGTTGAGAATTGTACCATAGTCAATATGAACTTTTTTATTCATTTTGTGGTGTAGAATCTACTGGTGAACTTTGTCGCACGAGTAGCATGTTATCATGTATATAAGGAGCGATTGACTGGAAAGTTAAAGAGAAGGAGAATATTTGTGTTGTTATAATTCGTGTGGCAATGAAAACTGTTATTTTACTTTGAAAAAAAATTGTTAAACCACAGGATCAGAAGAGTCTCCCAAGACCAAGACGATCTGTGATATATTAAACATATCTTGCGTCACAATGCCAGATTAGAACTTACTTTGAGCACAGTAACTCAATGAGCTACCCGGCTCCCTCGTGATCATATAAATAATAAAAATTAGACTCATTCGCTTTTTAATCCGTTGGTGTGATGACCATGAAATATAATATAATACAGGAACTAGTCATCTTATCTTCTGGGAGCACCCGCCAGGTTACCTCGCTAAGACAGTAGCTTTGCCTAATTCATTTATTTTCCTTGTAGATAAGATTGAGATCAATGCTAACATTATCCGACATCCTAAGACGACGGTGTATCAGGGGAAGGCTCAACGACTGAGTGAGTTATCCTAAACAAATTTATCAAGGCATCAGTCCTCAGCGATTACGTTCCCGTACTCTATTATTCGTCAAGGAATTAATTACCTTAGAGCTCAACAAGTTTACCTAGTTCTGTCTGATTACACGCAAAGCTGGGTTTCACTCAGCGGAAAATGGAGTCTGTTCGGAATGTCCTAATCCTCATCGTCACTGTTAACTTTGATTGTATCGTTATTGCGTATAATTTATTTGAAACGACATCCGGTTGTTTTCAAGAATTTATAAGATGAAATTGGTTAATCACGTAAATTATATGATTAATCTTTTTTGTTAAATTATTTATAAAGTATATTTCAGGGTTGTGTCAGAGCTGAATATATAAATTTAGGACTTTAAAGCAAGACGAAAATTCCTACTGAGTATGCTATTTAAATCTTTGTTTATGAAATATTAACATCTAAATATTTTACTAGATAATGTGCTTGAAAACTCAAGTTACACGTTAATCCCAATGTTAATCCCTTCGGCGAACTTTACTTTTCACAAATCCGCTAGTTTTTAAATAAACAAGCCACAGAAACTTAAAAAACCACATTCTAATTCAACCACAACTTTTCGAACTCCAGGGTCTATCCCCCTTCTTTTTGTTCCAAAGTCTCCAACAGCTGCTAACTAACAATCGATTACTTGTTCTTGGTGCCTACTCGTATATATATATATACATCTAACTTTTAAAATCAAACCGAATATTTTTTTTGAAAAACGTCTAGTAAATATTTCACCCGTAAAAACACTAATTTCATAAAAAAAAAAAAAAAAAAAAAAAAAAAAAAAAAAAAAAAAAAAAAAAAAAAATGAGTGCGTTTAGGTTTTACCCACTGATAAAGTGAAACTTCACTGAAATTGAAGCTATTAGGATAAAACTAAAAGAATTTATTAATACAAAAATATTTACAGTAGGGGAGAACGAGGTTGGTTGGCATAGGGGGTAGGTTGGCCATTGGCTTATAGTTTCCGTCACACCTGTTGTGAAGGCCCCACCATTGTACCATGTGACCCGCTCCACCTCGGGAGTCTTGTCCTGAGTTTTCAATCCGATGCTAACAGTGTAGATAAGAGTGCGCTTCATTGATTGATTTTACAACATGTAAGCAAATTTTTATATTTTTAGTAAAGTTGGTTTAAAGGCATGGAAAAACATTCGACTCCGATTCTGTTCACGTAGCCCCAAACTCCTTTGAAAAACCTAACTTGTTTGATTGTTCTCCCCTGTCCTGGCGGTCATCTTTCATATGATCTCTCCTGTGGGGTTAGTTGGCTCTCTTCAACTTTTTTTTTTGGCGCAGTAGCAATTCACAAAAGCAAGGTAAACATAATCAAAGGTGAAACTAGCAACTGTCTTTAGTTCTAGCGAGGAAGATGAGAGCAATTTTTCTTATGCAAAAAGTGACGACAGTCTAAACTTCTATCTTCTTCTATTTTCATTCTATTTTCCCTTAAAAGCTGTTAAAAACCAATTCAAAAATTTTATACCTTTATAGTGCAGCTTTTAATAACAATAATATGTGTCAGGCATTACTTGAATGAGATGGCTAAACAACCCAACCTTCTAGGCCAACCTGCCCCACATAGGGGGTTAATTGGCATACTCTGGATTGACGAATTCTTCAATTTTCTATGATCTTAGTATCAAATATTATGTTGTGAAAAAAATACTTGAAGTACTCTAATACTTGGATTTTACAGTGGTATCAGACCCAATGGGATTATATTAACAGGAACGACTCAACAATCAAAAAAGTGAAAACTGTTGCCAACAAACCCCGCTCTCCCCTATTTAGTTACATAACTCTTACAAAAACTATTTCTTACATCACTAACCTAACTTCACTAATTGAGGAAAATCATTTTGAAAAAGTTCTAAACTTGAGAATTTAGTTTCTTCACAAGTATTTTAATGTGAGATATTTGTATTTATGTTAATCAAAAATCAAACGCTCAGGTGTTAGAAAAGAATCATTGCCAGTATTTGAGCCATTAACTTTTTCCCTTGTGGACCCTGATGGAATTTGATGCTTTGAACAGCTCTATTATCTTTCTTAACTATTAAAATTTTTATTATTCATTACAATTTGAAATTTCAACTACATACATATCAGAGTGGTTAGTATCTTTATTTTATAAATATCAATTACTGTAAATATTTGAAAAAAATAAAAACTTACGTTTTCTAGGAGGCAAAATACATTTAGTTGGTTCATTTTTACTTTCACTTACCTATATATGAAATATATAGTAAGGGGAAGTATTTCGACTTCCAGTTTTCAACGGAAATTCACGTTTTGGGGTCCTCTGAGTCCAAATAACCAAGTCCCGCAAAATGGTCTCTGTGTGTGAACAGACTAGCTCAAAAAATATAAACCGTGCGAACCTGAAATTGGGTATTTAGTGTATGTATATTCCCGCGATGTAACAGCAAAAATTTCATCAAAATTGCTCAAAGGGAGAGGGTACTTTATTTAATAACTTTTATCGTTTTTTTTCGATTTTCTCTGAAACGGCTCTAACGATTTTGATTAAACTGAGTATTTGACGTATTAATATGCCCGAGATATGACTAAAAAAATTGATCAACCGGTGGGGGACTTTATTTAATCATCACATAAAATTTTCACTTTTTTTTTTATTTACTCAAATACGGCTTTAACGATTTTGATCAAACTGGGTATTTGATGTATATATATAACAAAGATGTGATAGCCAACATTTCATCAAAATTGGTCAAACGGAGGGGGCACTTAATTTAATAACTTTTTTTTCCAATTTTTACCTTTTTTTCGATTATCTCAAAAACGGCTTTAACAATTTTCATCAAATTCGTCATGTTTAATTAAAATTAGGCGTTCTTTAATATGAGATAAGCTTTATTATTTTTAAAAAGTTCTGAGGGGGCTTAAATGGGGTAGGGGCCTTTATTGTTTGTTTTTTTGTTTCCTATAAAGTAACTTTGGTTTTGTTTATATGGAGAAATTAACTGTCTTTCGTTACGCCTAAAAATAAGAAATGGCTCAATACGAGATATGATAAAAATCCAGAAAACATATAGAGGAGAAAAAAAAATATTCAGTCAACTCATAAAACACGTTGAGCCCACGCATACGTAATACGCATTTAATGACAGACCACTGTTCATTAATAAAGCCGTTCAGTTCATTTAATGGAAATTGTTTATTTCATGGTGACTAAAAGTACATAGAGAATTATAAAATCAGACGACTTGGAGTATTATGCTTGCATTGTCTTATTACCTATCAAAAGTAAAAACTAGTATTTAATAATAAAAGAAGTTAGTGTTTTTTATAGAGCAAATGAAAACAAAAATAAGAAATGAATGTGGAAAAATGTGTAACTTTGAGAAGTGGCAATTAACAAAACGAATTAATTTTTAGTCTAAGAAAGTTGGTAAGTGAAAGTTGTGTGTTTTTTTGCTTATTGCCATTGATAGGTTAAATAGATATCATCTGAATCATCCATTTTAATTGACGTCAGCACTTGGAATATCCTAACAAAAGTTCAATATCAATTCAAACACTTTCTTTTTCACCCATAGCTATCGGAAGTCAAAATGGCGGGCCGAAAAGATCAGTTAAGCGTCCCCAGTGACTTTTAGCGCATATTTACATTCACAATTAAAATTAATCACTTAAATTATGAGGAAATATATAGTGTTATATTTCTATTATATTTTCAATACGAAACATTTCAATGATAATTTTATGGTTTGGATCAGCTGTATGACCGGAACCACAGACTTTTTCACCCAAGCTCAATACGCTTCTATATAACTTTGGACCTTTCAAATAAAGTTTCAGTTAAAAACTTTTAAAACCAAATAGCTTTTAATATAAATTATGTACACAGATTATAGATGAAGCCTTCCTCGTGGATGAATTATTATTAATCATTAGTTTTCTTTTCGGTCACACTTAGAAGTAATATTTTGATACATAGGGTTTCACGGTTGGCGATTCTCTAGATTAAGGTTTTCTAGGTTAGAACTTCATTTAAAGGGTACAATAAAAAACATTTTTATTGAATAAACATAGAGAATAATCATTTAAGATAAAAATAAAAATAAAAATGATGACAGTATAAAATATTAGTTTACGCCATTAAAGGAAATCTCGGTAGCCACAGACCTTTCCGAGCAGAGATTGATAGGGAAGAGGTCGGTATTCGGTTGGCTTACCCCCGCCCGACCAGCCTGTGTATGCAAAGTAACTATAAACTTTGCGAAGGCCATAGTAATGCCTCTTTTATACGTTCTCGCTCTCAGCACTTTTTCCACAAACACCGTTTGACCTAGTTCATACACAGTTCTCAGATGACCGACCGCTTTCATTTCCACGCATTTTTTTTTCTTTTTTCAATCGTATGGAAAGGGAGACTTGAAATGCTTTTCTAGGCGATTGTTTGATTTTTTTTTTTTATATTTATCAAACTTAGATTTAAACATTTTACGAATTTGATTTACAAAATAATGTATCGAGTTCTCTTTTAAAAGTTTATAAATATTTTCCAACTCAGATATTACCGTCTATCCAATATTAATTACGAGACTCTCCTGTCAACATTTTATTCAATATCAAGTGATAATCCATAGGTTGATAACTAGTACTGGATTGAGATGGTATTAGAGAATTGGCTTTGGGGTTTCCAGGTTTTGTTACGTATTGTAACGTTAAACCGATAAGCAAATGAAAAAAACATATGGCGTAACCTCCCGGACCGCTTGTTGGAACAAAATATGCGATTGGTACGAACTTTTGGGTCCAGATCTTTTGCGGCTAGTCCACAAAGGCGTAGATCTGCCTATATTGTTCTAGAATGATCCAGGCCTGACTATTTACGATTATATATAAGGAGCAGTGACTGAACGAGTTAGTTGAAGTCTGTGTCTTGACTGTGTTGCTCAAGTCATATGATTGTGTGTGTTATAACGTTATCAATTTTGTAACCTGCTCAAGTGTTTAAGTTGTAATAATTCGTTGGCATTGTGACAACTGTATATTTCTGTTAAATAAATATTTGTTACCCACATAATTGTTACACTATAATAGTTGTAGAATATCGAATTCTGTTTAAAACGATCTAATTAATTTTAAAATTAGTCCACTCCAGAGGAGACAAAGTAATTAAAACCTGAACGTATTTAGCGCCTAGTGGTCAAAACTCCGTGAATTTTTTTTTTCAGTTTCTCGCAGATAATTCGGCAAATACAGATCACTAAGTATTGCTTTCTTCTTACGATAAGAGGCCAAACTATTGCAAATATAATGATATATTTGAAGTTAAAATCGGTTTAGTGGTTTAGCCGGGTTCGGTACATCAAAAATCTGTAATTTTTACGATTTTGGTGGAAACCGTGGTCTAACGCCTATAACTCAAAAAACTAGGTTTAAGTGAAAAATTGTTTAGATAAAAGTTGATGAGCATCAAATTTAGCAGGAAATAAGCTCCTTACACGCAGCATTAGCATAATACCAATAAAAACTTGAAATTATCCGTAGTGCTTACTACATGCTGTCTTTGGATTTAGAAGTATTAACCATTTTGAACTAATTAAACAACCATCTTCCATCTGTAAAATAAAAGATAAATTTTGCCAAGTACCTACCTGTCTAAATAGTTATTTTTATGAATATTTTATCAAATCCCCTGTTACTTCAAAAACCGAAGTAACCATTACGAATTCTTTCACGTTTTTTCAAGTATTTCCACGCAGGGTTTAGCTAATGTTGTGTAAGGAGTTTGTTTCATGCTAAATTTGATGCTCTGCAACTTTTACCTAAAACATTTTTCATTTAAACTAGATGCTTTTGAATTATAGGCATTGGAACACGGTTTCCACCAAAATCGTAAAAATTATAGATTTTTGATACTCCTAACCCGGCTAAACCACTAAACCGATTTAAACTTCAAATATATATTCTATTTGCAATAGTTTGACCTCTTATCGTAAGAAGAAAGCAATACTTAGAGATCTGTATTTGCCGAATTATCTGCGAGGAACTGGAAAAAAAATTTCACGGATTTTTGACCACAAGGCGCTAAATACGTTCAGGTTTTAATTACTTTGTCTCCTCTGGAGTCGACTAATGTTAAAATTAATTAGATCGTTTTAAACAGAATTCGATATTCTACAACTATTATACGCAACATTTTTTATTTGGAGTAACCCACTTTAAATTGCAGTCTATGGAACATGAGCTTAATTCATTTTTCCGCTAAAGTTGCTAAATCGACAATCGGTTTTGGCGAAAAGACTTACCCGATTTTTACTGTGAGGACCTCAGTCGACGCGTTATTTTAGAAAGAACACAATTTCTTCTGCGATAAATCCTTTTCGAGTTATTAGAGAAAAATTGAAAAAACTTCAAAAATGTCGATTTTGTTCGCCTATAAAATTTGATGGCAACCGATCTGAGGTGGCAGACGTTCACATTTGTTGTCTATGAAATGAGTACTTTCAGCCTATATGATCAAAAATTTTCTTCAAATCAGGCACATTTTTGGCCCTCAGCTCCCGGACTATTTGATGCGTTATTGACGATCTACTTTCCACTGAAATATTAGTTCGATCGTAGCCATATGGATTGATCAGACATGAAAAAGTTACTTTAAAGTTGTTCCCAAACAACAAAAATAGGTTCTAAAGGTTGAATTACACTGAGGCAACACTGAACAACATGTGGGATGAAACATGTTTCCCAGTGTTGCCTAAGTTCTTCATTACTACTTTAAAATCTCACCTAGGATAAAAAAATAAGATACCAACTTGTATTGGAAGCAATAGATTGTTAGTAACATTGAGGTATTTGGGGCTAAGGGTGATAGTAATCCATCGCTTATGTATCTATTCCGAATATCTGAGCCGTGCATTTCTGGAATTATTCCCGAGGTTTGCAGAGCTTTGAAGGATGATGACATGATTTAGTCGGGGTAAGTAAAAATATTGATACATCACCATTTTTTATTTTATAAAAAAAATATCAGTTTTATTTGATAATATGGCTTCAAATAAGAAATGAAGTAAAAAAGTATGACATAATTTAATCATATAAACCGTCGAGCTGTTTTTCCTTATTCAAAGCATTCTTCGATGCCCTGGGCCGAAAGTATTATTCCTCAGAAATATTCCCGTGGTCATCGGACGGTGAACCAGGACCAGGAATAATGAAAATCTCGATCCATTTAACTAAAAGTATGTTATACCTAATTGTAACAAAATAATGGAAGTTAAAGATATTAAAAACGCCTAGTAAAATGGGATCACCTGTGATGTATTGGTTAGCATGGCAACCTACAATACTAATGGTCGCGGGTTCGCATCATTTTATCATCCTAGGATTTATCAATGAAAGTAAAAAATCCTTAGCTATGCTATCCTTAGATAGGACGTAAAATGCAGGTCCCGAGCCTGTACTATGGCAGGTACTCGTTAAAGATCTCTACCCTAATTATACATGGATAGGCAAAATTTAGGTCTCCCACTGTAGCATCGTCCGATTAGCCTTAGTAGCACAAAGGGGCGTTAAACAAACAAAAAAAAGCCGTAGTAAAATAAAACACGAGTAACTTGTTTAGAATAAGTTAATATTTTAATAATTCGGTGATTTTATTATTCCACAATCCAGGGACATAGTGGAAATCTCGATAAAAGCAGTAGTTATTTCATTCGTCCACTCGATGCCACATGCTACAAGCCGCACCAATCCTTAGGCTGTTGGATAGAGAACAACACTGTCTAAAACCTTTTATCATGTCGCAAGGTGACGCAGTAGACAGGCAACAACGATCAACTTGTAGCATGCGGCAAGGAGACATATTTTTTGTCGCTATGTGTTCCTTCCATGGAAAGACCGCTAATGCCGCCTTTTACATGTTGCCTGAAAGTTGCCTCAGTGGAATTCCGCCTTAATAAGTGCAAACAAAGGTATTAACAAAATATTTCGATTTATTTTGTTGCTTTTTACGTAGAGAATGCTATATCAAGCTCCTTCAACCACAGATGAAAAAAATATTATCATAATCCTATTTACTTTAGTCAGATGAGCATCAGTGGACCGAATCAGATAACCTCTTATCTATTTAAGAAGTAAAATTAATGGAGGATATGACCTCAGGATCGAATACCGTTATACATCAGCTAGGAACTGAATGTTGGTAACTTTCCAAAAACTTTATATATTCTTGTTTTTTTAAATTCGGCCATGATAAACCTCCCCGGACTGGACACGGCGGGCGATAAATTAGACCTGCGTTGGACAGGTCAGGTCTGCACTAAATTGTGCTCCTTGTGGAAAACAATGCCTTCTCCTTCCTCTTAGTCCAAAACAATGTTTTTTTTTCTTATTTTGAGTACGAAATATTATCTTAGATGATCCTCCTCCGCTAAAAATAATAGTTAAAAAAAAAAACGAATCTATTTCAATCATAATATGATGTAATACTTTTATTGGCGTAAAATTTCAATACGTCAATACCTCATCAACTTCCATTATCTCACTCATCTATTTTTGTTTAAATGATCCATGTTCATTTATGTTATCTTTTTTACTCATTTATACCAGTTTTTCTATTTTACATTTGATTTCATAACTACGATATGATAGAAATTCTACTCAAGAATCGAGAGACCCACGGTAACAAAAAAAAAACGGAAAGCGACGCTCCAGCTATAACTGTGAGTAATTCTTTCGACGTTTTAAATAATATAACCGAAATACATCAACCTACATCAACTTCATCAGCCATATCAAATGAAAATGTAATACCGCCCATTTACATTTATTACAAAAACTTCAAACATTTCAATCAAAATTATTAGGAATTATCACGAAATCACCATGGTACGTGACGAACAAAACTTTGCATACAGATATACTATCCATATACTAACAGTCGACCAGCACATAACGACGCTATACAAACGATTTTTTACTAATTTAAACGGACATCCTAATAATTTAATCAGTAATATGGCTGACATAAGCATGGATACGAGAAGACTGAAAAGGCGCTGGATGAGAGATCTGCTCTCTAAGACAGCCGAGGTAATTGACTCAAGCCAGGAAGGGGGTGCTGCTGGGTGCTTTCCCTCCTCATGCCTCACATGTCATTATTACCTATTACTAGGATCGCATTCGCTGATTGTCAGCACCTCGCTGACAGATGCATGTATTATATTATGTATGTATATTATTGATAAGCTGCATGTAAAAGGTACAAGAGACATACTTAGGAAAAAATGACATGCTTTTCGAATGTCGAGATTTCGGTGGTAGTTCTTTAGTGATTAAGAATGAGTGAGTTAAACTGGTGTGTCCTATTCTCAGTATTTTCAATACACTTCCGCATGGACGTATGCTTTTATTTTTAACTAGGTGGACCCGTGCGAAGCACTTCGCACGAAAATTTGTATCAGATTTTACTTCTAGGTTTAACATAACTATGAAATGAACTTTTTTTTTTTGCCTGTTCGTACCCCTCCTCCCCCAACCACTTAAGGTGAAATTTTTTTTCTACAGCAAGGAAGAATAAATTATTTTTCTGTTTAATAGTTAAGGAAGAACTTCATTTTCTGACGTTTTTCTCTACAAAAGTTTCCTGTAATCTTCCTGGAATATATGAAATCACTAAGAATGTTGCATAGTCTTGAAAATTAATCTTTCTACATTCTGATTTTAACTTCCCTATATAACCATCCCTACTGATTTTGTTTTTCAAAAAAAGTTCATAAGATGCTTTTTACGGTTATTTTTCTGACAATGGAGAGAAAGATAGACTTCTAAGTGGTAAGAACGACATCAAATAGGTTTCTATCCATGGAGAGGCAACAAAACAATAAGTAGCCCTGTGAAGCTGAGGGGCCTATTCATATTCATTTCGATCCGTTGAACCAGTACGATTAGGTCGATATTTTATTTTGGACCAAAAAATGGACACTGAGAATGCAATTCGCAAAAGCTCCGTGAAATTCTGAATCCAACTATAACACATTCGTGGCAGTTGAGCACGGTAGGACCTTATAATTGATGAAAAACCGATTTTTACGCTTTGTAAAATAATAATATATGTGGGGTTACTTACGTTCTATATTTACAATCCGCCTAATAATATCTAATTTGTGTGTCTATATAATATTTATTTATTTTATTTTATTTTGTTGTCTCTACCCTGCAGGGTCATTGGCAACATATAAATTAGATAGATTTTAAATATTCCAGTGGTTTTTTTTTTTGTTTTGTTTTTTTCAATTTTTTCATCATCTTCTAGAAGTTCCTTCAATGTACCATTTAAAACTATATTTTTTATATGATTCTTAAAAGCTTTGTAGTCGATTAGAATGTGACTTTTTGTTATTTCTTCACTGCATATTCTGCATGTTGGGGATGCGAGACCTTTTAATAAATATGCTTGAGAAAATTCACAATCTCCTATTCTTATTCAACAGAGGACGGTTTCTTCCCTTCGCAATACTCTGTTTGAGGTTGTCCATTTGATTTGGGTTCGTCTATACGATTTTTAGTTCAGCATCTAGATGATTCCATCTGGTCTCCCACATTTCACTAATTTCAAGTTTTATTTTATTTTTTTACGAAGTCATCAAGAGGAATAGCAGTTAATATTGTTACCTCATTGGCTCCGGGAATTCTTGTTGAGCAAGCTACTCTATCAGCTAGTTCGTTCCCCGTGATTCCGCAGTGTGAGGGGGCCCATAATAAAATTACCAGGTGTGTAAATATGAAACCGGAATTCGCCAATGATAGGAGTTAGCAGTCAATGTAATCTTCTAACTAATCCGTCAGTGGTGTTACCTGCTTTTTCCTACATGTAATAAAGAGATCCAATTGATACCAACATCAGTTTCATTCTATAACCGTGTTTTTAGTGGCGTTGAACATGTCGACTTTTGCGCCAACAAATCAAGATTTTTGCGGACAGCATTTATTTTCCGTTTCCTTCTGAAAAAAATTGGAGCATTATCACATAGGATGCTTGTTGAAGCTTACGGGGAGCATGCCCTAGGCAAATCTCAATGTTTCGATTGGTTCAAAAAATTTAAAGATGGATTTCGATAAAAGAAACAAAGACCGTGGAAAACCACAAAAAAAAAACTTTGAAAACGCTGATTCGGAAGCGTTTGTTGGACAATTATTACATGTGACACCGTCTCCATTTGTTTGAAAGGCATGGAAAAGATCCAGAAGGTCGGAAAAAGGGTACCTCACCAACTGAATGACAGGCAGCAGGAAACTCGAAAAACCTCATGGCAAATGCTGCTCGCCAGGTACAGAAAAAAAGTCATTTCTTCATCAAATTGTGACTGGTGATAAAAAGTGAATTTACTTCGAGAATCCTAAGCGTAAAAAATCCTGGGTAACTCCTGGTGAACCATCGGCATCGCTTGGGGAGGAAGAAAATGCTCTGTGTCTGGTGTGATCAGATGAGTGTTACCTACTATGAGCTGCTGAAACCTGGGGAAACTGTTAATACGGAACACTACCTAAAACATATGATAAATTTGAATAAAGATTTGCGCCAAAAAGTCCTAAATATCAAGAAAGGACACCCAAAGTGATCTTGCTCCATGACAATGCCCCATCACATTCGGCTTAACGGACCAAGGAAACGATCCAAGTGTTTGGTTGGTAAATTCTTCCGCATGCGGCTTATTCACCAGATTTGGCCCCATCCGATTACCACCTATTTGTATCGATGGGACACGCACTAGCTGAGCAGCGCTTCACTTCTTATGAAAATGTACGAAATTGGTTAAGTTGGTTTGACTCAGAAGAGGAAGCATTATTTTGGCGGGGAATCCACAAATTGCCTGAATGATGGGAAAAATGCATAGATAGCGAAGGACAGTACTTCGAATAAAAAAGCATGTATCATTTTTACACAATCAACTCTTATTTGCTATTTGAAAAATTCCGGTTTCATATTTACACACCTGGTATATCACTCCCTTCCTATTAGTCCATTTTGGAGCTTCGTATTTTCGATGTCTAAAAGTGCACTCAAACAGTCTGTTACTACTATCCAATTCCCGCTGCCATATGACTAGATCTTTTTTAAGTGCTTCTTTTATTCTTTTATTTAAAAACTTAAGTTATATATTATAAATTACCGTACACAAATATTTTATTGATTGTTAACATTAAGGAACTTGAAACCATCAACAATATCTGGTTGGCTTGAAATCATCCGCAACTAAATTAGTTAATGGACTCGCTAGTTTGACCATTGAATAATAGTATCGAAATTAATTGTGACAATACAAATAAGGAAAACTAGAGTCTCATTTGCAAATTACCCCAACCACTCACTACTGATGAAAAACCATCAATAGAACTATCGATATTATACTACAGAGCCAATATTGAAATTAATTGTTATATTTTTTAAGATACGATTTATATAATTATAATATTTTCAGGAAAAAAAAAATATATATATATTATACATATGTGTATATAATTCCTACAATATAGATATGATAGACATTCCTGCCTTTCTAATTCATGCCCATAAATATGGGAAAAAAATAATAAACCGACATTTACCTAAATAATTAATCTCGGTGCTAGAATATTAAAAAACTGCGGGTCTTTTTCGTTTAATGCACAATTCGGTTATTAAAAAAAGTAACTGTTATTAAAAAAAGTAACACGGGATTAATATAAAAAAACTATAATTGTTAACACAAATGATAAGGTTTATTCTAATTTCCAAAATGAAGCAATATCTTCCAATAAAACCTCAAAAAGGTCTTTCCCCATATTCCTTTGTCCCCACATAAATTCACAGAGATATGAATCCAACATTGTTCTTCTAGTTCCAGCTTCTATTTCATTTCTTCTTTTGGCCGCAGCCCATAACGATTCTATCGACTGTGTGTGCGCCCCTGTTGAAGGATCAACGAAATTTTCAGAATGGTTGACTGTATAATGCTTAAAATTATACCCTTAAATATCAGATTTATAGAAAGCTTATTCCACTATAAAAAGAATAGAAGGGACTGCAGACATACTCAATTCGTCTTTACAGAATAACGTTGTTGTATATTTCTTGGTCCATGAGTAAATAAAAAGAATTGCATTATTCAGAGGATATTTTGAACCGTTGAACCACGTACCTTCCCTGAGTCCTACTTCCAAAAGACAACTTGCATTGTGACACCGCCATCTGTACCGGTCATCTCTCTTGCGCAACTTCATAGAATGTCCATTCCGGCATAGTTTTTCTTTATGGATGAGGCCTTTTTCTTGTAAGAATGCAATGGTTCGGTCCAAATCTTTAAAATCTTCGTATAACCTGAACATAGCCATTATGAGGTTTTAAACGAAACTAAGAAATGTAGTCATATGTTCTACTGATATGGAGGTTGTAATTATATCACGTGTTACTTTTTTTAATAATAGTTACTTTTTTTAATAATAGTTACTTTTTTTAATAACCGAATAGTGCATAAAACGAAAAAGACCCAAAACTGCATTAGAAAAAAAAAGAAGGAAATTTCAATTTATAAGCTGTGGTTTTCATCCCTTAAATCTTTAAAACAAAAAAAATGTTGCCCGCCAAAAAAAAAAATTGATTATTCAACAAAAAAGATGAATGGCCAAACAAAACCAATGCAACCAACAAGGCCAGTAGTTTGTTTACCAAATAAGACAAGCAGCATCAATCATAAAATATTTATTTTCGACATTTCAATCAGAAGAGAAAATCAAGTTAAAGTTTCTGTTAAATCCTCATTAAATTTACTGGTAACGGCCTACAGAAATAAAAAAGTTTAATATTTTTTTTAAGTAACTCATACTGCTAGTGAGCATAAAACATATTTTTTTTTTAAACATTTTTAAAGGCTCATATTCCGTCTCAGCATCTCCATAATATAATTTACGAAGGAAAGTAACCATTCCTTACTTTCCTAATATTAAATAATATTTATCACCTCCCAAGTCAAGCACACTCGGGTTTTACATTAAAATATAATTTTTATGTTTATGAGGAGCATAAATATTGCACCCCGTTATAAACTAAAACTAGAGGAAAAGTCTCGAACTACTTTAACCCAGTCTTCAGTATAGTTTTAATGTCACTAACTGAGAATCATAATAAATGCTGAGCCTGACATCACATTATTTACGAGCATCACACTCCATTTATGAGGAAGAAACTAAAAGATAATTTTATCACCATTTCCCCAATATACCCTCCCCTAACGACCACTTTATTTTCACATTAGCTATCAATTTTTCTTCTTTTTTTTTCTTGATCTGGAACTTCTTATAACCGACAACGCATAGACCCACCTCTCAGACGAAAAATGGATTATAAATTTATTTTATGGAAATCATGATCGTTGTATTACTTCAGTTATGAACACTGGACCTATTCCAAAAATATCTATAATCTAGCTTAATTAATTTTACATCATTTAAAACTACATAAATGTAAAATAAATAAATAAAATAGATTTTTTAAGGTGTTTGTGCTATTTTAACTTATGTAAGAATAACATCGTATATCTTTGTACCATCTTGAATTTTGGTATGCTGGATAATTTTGTAATAGGTTTATTAGGCCTGGAACGAAGTAATTATGAAAAAGATCGAAAATCATGAAGAACTATTTTGAAAAAGTTGTTTTTTTAAAGTACTTAACAGAACCTTTAAGAAAAAGTTTTTTCAATAAAAGTTGCCCTAATACATTTACGACAAAATTCTTCTTTATTTCTTATTCAAAAATTAATTCTCAAAAAGTTCACAGAAATTTTTGAACAACTAAAATTGAAGTAAGAGTTTAGCCTATATGCCACCTAAGTGCAGAAGATGTAAAACCCAACTATTGCCCAGTCTACAATACTTATTTTACTTTCAAGAATCTGACAAGAATATTGAAACTATCACTTACTTGGAAACGACACGAACGAAGGTAGAGAAAATCATTTCTAATCTAAAACAAAGAGACGTATACGACAAAATTTAATCCCTACATTTACATCATGTATACCAATGTATAAGTACGCTTTTATATGTATATATGTATGTGAGAGTATATGCTTATAATTTAATGTAATAATAATGTATGAATATTAAAATATTTATACATATTTAATATATACATAAATACATAAATATACATACTTAATAGGGTGTAACATGTATTTAGTTTTATCAGAAGGAAAAAAATTGTAAATAAAATTTGAAAAAATAAATTAAGTAAATGAAAAAAATAATTAGTTATTAATTTTTCTCCCTACTTCTGGAGACTATCCAATTTATAAAAGTGGATTAGGGCGACCAATTAAGTCTCAACACTATTTTTTCGTTAGAGCTTTATTTATGCAAACGTTTCGGGCAGTTCGGCCATCTTCAGTGCTAAATATGATTGATGATAAAAATTGTCTTCTAAATATCCACCATCAGTGGTTTGTTCGAAGAACAATGAAAATATTAAACAGCTAGTTGGACCAGGGTAGCAGATACCTATATATTTTAATTATTAATTGACAAACCACTGATGGTGGATTTTTATAAGACAATTTTTATCATCAATCATATTCAGGACTGAAGATGGCCGAACTGGCCGAAACGTTTGCATAAATAAAGCTCTAACGAAAAAATAGTGTTGAGACTTAATTGGTCGCCCTAATCCACATTTGAAAAAAATAATTTTTTTGAAGTTAAAAAAACTAAAGGGAAAAAAAAATTAAAAATTAAAAATAAGTAAAATAATTTTTTTTATTTAAAAAAACTAAAGAAAAAAAAAGGAAAAAAATAAGACGCATTTACGATTATATTATAGCAGTTATTAAGAATGCTATTTAGGGCGTAATAATCTTCGGCATTTGATCGTCCCATAATCTGATCCTATGTATTTTTGTATTATTGTAGTGTAGGTATAAATCGTGCTCAACAATATATCTCTTTAATAATGGATTATATATGCACGAATTGATTTATTATAATTAATCAGCATATTGTATTGTTATAAAATCAAGTGCGAAAAAGCGTTTTGGTGTTCTTGTTGATTCTATTCGGTATCCTGAAGTGGTCTTGGAATCAAGATTCTGAAGCAAACATTCTGATTTCTATGCTATCTAAAAAATTAAATGTCCTGAAGGTTCTTTCCGGTTCAACTTTCGGTTGTGATAGAACCGGATTAAATTGGGTGTTTAATAAGGCCGGTGATTGACTACGGCTAATAAAGTCAAAGTTCTTCTATCTTTGAGCTTCTTAACTATTAGTTAAATAACAGTTTTGTTTATCCATGTTTGCTTGGTATGTTTTTTCCAAAGATAATAATAATAAAACAATATCTTCTCGATTGGACTATCTATTCCTCTAACGTGATGCATTTTTGTTGCAGTTATACCTGCTACTTCCCCCTTTCTAGTTACCTGTACAGTTTTTTCATTGCGTTGCCCATGGCAACGTACGATTGAGAGCCGAAACATAGCAAGTTCAAAACCCGGAGCCAGGGGAAAATTTAATAACACTCGGCATCAATCCCCAATCCTCTCCCCTGGCCCGGGAAGCCCCTTATAGCCTTGCCGTGTCCCTGCTTTAATTAAATTATAATATGGGTTAGTAAAGAGGTCCGTTTAGGTCTGTTTAGGTCCGTGGATCTTAATTATCTAAATAATAGGGACATGCAAAAATAAACAGAATTACGCAGTGGAAGAATATTATAATTGGTGAATAATATATACATATATACATATAGACAAATATATCTAATTACTATTAAAATACGAGCCTGGGCAAAGGAGTGGGAAGCCGACAGCAATACGTCTAACTGGAAGGAAATTCTGCTAGAGACTCTCCTCTGTGAATGGGGCCTTCTCAGAGATAGGGCGATAAAGAGACTTTAAGGTACAAAGTTTGGCCCTATGTTATTACTTAGCATATTTATACAAACTTAAATATATTGAATTGTCTATTTGGGCACCTAATTAAACTAATTATAATCATTATCATTTATATCCACATACACAATATTTCTATAATAGCCCTAATATAATATAATATAATAACATTTAATATACATAATATTTATATAATAAATATGACATAATAATTATATTATGTGGATCACCACAGCCTACAAGGCGAGGAAGGGAAGGAGCAATAAAAAAAAAAAATAAATAAAAATAAAAAAACATGATCGGTAAGCGCAATCGGTAATTGTGGGATAAAACTCCACAGTCTATGTCATAATATTCAGTCCCAGCGTTAACATTATTTTTTAAAATTTATTATCACAAACATTTCATTCAAAATCTCGAAAATTCATCCGATTAGAGGAGTTCAAATCGATTCTCCAGTGAAAAATGGGAAGATAGCCTATGCTGAAGATTTCCATGCCTGGAGTAGACGTGGATATCTTTAAGCGGCTAAAATTAAAAACTTGTTAGCCCGTTTCCTAAGCACTGAATAACCCTCCACCACCCGACCCTTCAAAACTAGGAAGGATGCTCTCTTTTCGCTACTTAGTTTCGAACTGGCTGGAAACTTTTGGGGAAGGAAGGTTGAAGTTTTCAACAGGGTAAAGAAGTTTTTTCTCTCCTTCGGCCATCTTTAATTCAGAGCGCTGCAACAGGATGTGCTTAATCCAATGAAAAGGTCAATCAATATTGTAGTATAGATAAAATTTTTAATAAAAACGGTACTATTCTCTTATGCCGTCGCATTTGATAACATTACTTAATCTTACAATACGACATCTCGCGACTCTATTTAGGAGCTTTGACATTAGAAATTTTAACACCAATGTATATATACAGTACAGTATTGTAACTTGATAAACACGTGATTAATTCAGTTTAAATAAAAGAAAATTCTGGAATTTTTTGAAATCGTTACATTTATAACCTACTAATTATCACATGATCAAGGTCTTTCTGGGATACTCCAGTCTGAAGAGGGCTTATGGGCGTGGCCTGTTTTGAGAGGTTATGTAACCGTGATATTGCGAACTCTCATCGCGTCTTTTTCAGTAAAATTTACTTTATTAGATCCCAGTCTTCGACACTCGCTCGCTGCGCTCGCTCTTCAGAGATAAATAAACCCCCAAAAGGGTCCAAATCAGTAGAGATCGGGTCTTACTATGAAGGGCGATTTACCGAATGGTGCGTGAGCCATAGTTAAGAAATTCTACCAAATAATTTTTCCCATGCTTTCGATTAGGAATTAGCTACCAATATACCCTAAATTTCTCTTCAGTAAAAACTTATTGCTCAGGAAATAATGGCATGCTTTAGTCCCTAGGTAAGTGAATCACTAGTACATATTACCTGACAGGTGTTATCCATGGAAATAAGATTTACATTTTTTGGAACTAAATAAAAATGCTGATTTTTTGCGCAGATCAATAAAACATTATGACCTGCATATATCGCGTAGTCGACAATTTTTTAATTAAAATTAAGTTCACTCTAAAGGCAACGTTCATTAAGGCTAATTAAATGAAACAATTGACCTATTAAATACTAATGAAGGCTTTGATTGTTACTAACGTGCCGAAACGTCTCTGACATGATTAAAAAGAATTATTTTGATTGGCATAGCGTGATATAAGGAATTCGCACCCGACTTTGATAACCTCCACTCACCGACAATTACTTCGCGATAACCTTTCGTTTAAATAAGCGAAGCTATTAAATAAAATTAAAAAAAAAAATCGCATTCGAGGATACATTCTTAAAAATTTCGAAGAATATAGTCCACCACTATAAATCCTTTCGGTGTAAATCAAATATAAATTTTAAGTACAAATAAAGATATGCAGAAAATCAATTTATTCAAATAAAATGCTGAATATTTATCATCCCCGTTATAAAATAACTCAACAAGATTTTTTTTAAAATAAACAGACGACATATTCTACTTCATATAAATAAAGGTCACATAAACTTCAAATCATCTAAATAAACTTTTCCAATCTACTACTTAAATATTTTTTGGCTGCACAAGGTAATTTAAGATTACTGTTAAAATACAATGCCTACTGAATGAATAATTGAAAAATAAACTGTATTTTCGAGGATATACAATTGCAGATGTTTCTTCATAATAAACATTTGAAATATTTATATACTGCAAAAAAAAAAATATTAAAAATAAAGTAAGTTAACTTATAATCAGACCACTTCCAAAAGAGAAAAACAAAATAAGATAGAGCCAAAGAGCACTAAAAAAGAATATGTATTCCGTATACTTAATACAATTTTTGACAGCACAGTGCAGTTGCTGGGGTATGCAGACGACTTTGACAAAGTTGCCAGATCTGAACGTGCCCTTAGAGAAGCTTTCCTATCTCTCGAAGAAGAAGCCAGAAAACTTGGCTTGATCATCAATGAAACAAAGACGAAGTATTTGAGAGTAGGAGGAACAGGAACAGCAGCTGAATTGTTTGAGGTTGGACCCTACAAATTTGAGAAGGTGCAAAGCTTTATATACCTGGGTTCGGAGGTCAATTCACTAAATAACATCTCCCAGGAAATCAATAGGAGAATCGCTGCAGCTAACCGGAGCTACTTTGGCCTGGCCAAACACTTTAGGAGCAGGTACCTATCGAACAGAACCAAAATAAACCTTTAAAATACCTTGATCCATCCTGTCCTTACGTATGGGTCGGAATCCTGGGCCTTCACCAGAGCTGATGAGGCCATGCTACGGGTATTTGAAAGGCAATTACTGAGAAGAATTTTTGGTCCAGTTCGTGAGGGAGACACATGGAAAAGAAGGAAGAATTCGGAGCTCTTAGAGCTGTATGGTGACATCGACGTGGTTAAATTCATCAGGCTCGGGAGACTTCGATGGGCAGGACACGTGGCTAGGATGGAGGAGAGCATGATTCCGAAGAAGATGCTGAACGGGGAGTTCCATGGCAAGCGGAGAGTGGGACGGCCTAATGTAAGGTGGGTCGACTCCGTTCCAGCGGACGCACGGGTTCTTCTGGGCACCCGAAACTGGAGAGCTGCCGCAAGAGACCGAACCAACTGGAGGAAGCTTTTGGAGGAGGCCCAGACTCGGTGACGGGTTGTTGCGCCACCAATGATGATGATGTATACTTAATAATATGTAAAATTACTTAATATTAAATGGACCAATTAAGTAGAATAAAATGTTAAAAAATCTCATCAAATCAATAGATAGTGAAGTATATTTTATAAAAATAAATTAACCTAGCTCATAATCAGACAACTTCTAAAAGAGAAAAACAAAATAATATAAAGTCAAATAGCACTAGAAAAAAATTATACTTATATATTATACTTAGTAATATGCAAAATTACTTAATATTAAATTGAATAATTTAAGTATAATAACATGTTAAAAACATTTCTTATAAAAATGAGGATTACTCATGAAATCAAAACATAGGGAAGTATATTTTATAAATCTTAATATCTATAATATAAGCATAGAAGGATAATTTTTAACATTGAAAAATTTAAAAATCCACCATAGAAGAAACCTTCAGTTAGAAAATAACTTAAAAACCCAAATAACTTAGGAAAATATCTAAATCACGTATATCCCTGTTAACGAAATTGAAAAGGATGTATTAATCAGAGAAAGTACACAATACTAGGCCCCATGATGTCCAAATACAAACAATAATATTGGTTTAAGTTCCTGATGATTACTATCCGTTTGAATAATTGAAGCGTGGAAATGCATAAGGGGCTAAGTGCCAAAAGAATAAAACAAAGTTTTATTTTTACCAAATTGTTATATGTGCCAAATCCATTCTTCAGAAATGGGTATAAGTAATGTTATGTTGTTAGAAGAGAGTTCATTTAACGTATGAAAGATGGCATGGGTGTAAGCACAGAACGTAGTTCATCCTAGAAGGTTAAGTCACATCATTTCTATAAGCATTTCCTAAGGCACTTATACCCTTATGCATTTCCACGCTTCAATTATATCATTGAACCCTTACCCCATATGGAGTATGATGCTGGGCGACACCCGTTTCAACTTGCTTCAATTTAGCGAAGAACAATTCAAAGCAATCAAACACCACCTATAAATGAAATTATGATGAATTTGTGATGTCATTACACTGAATTTCAATTTGATGAACAAAAAAAATATATGATCATATAGATGGTATATTGTATATATACAAAATAAATTAAAAAAACCTGGTGCGTGCGCGCAACACACAACTTTCACTTACCAACTTACTTAGATTAGAAATTAATGCGTTTTGTTAATTGCCACTTCTCAAATGAACAGAACAGCTTTAATTATAACGCATTGGTTTGTCATTAAAGGCGTACGGCGCATGCGTGAGCTCAAGGTGTTTTATGAGTTGACGGAATATTTTTCTTTTTTTCTCCTGTATATGTTTACTTGATTTTCTTCATATATCATATTTAGCCATTTCTTATTTTTAGGCGTGATGAGAGACAGTTAATTTCTCAATATAAACTAAAACAAAGGTACTTAATAAAAAAACAAAAAAGGCTCCTTCCCCATTTAAGCCCCCTTCAGAACATTTTAATAATGATAAAGCTTACCTGATATTAAATAACAAATAATTTTCACTAAACATAACGAATTTGATAAAAATCGTTAAAGCCGTTTTTGAGATAATCGATCAAAGAGGTTAACGTTGGACAAAATTTATTAAGTAAAGTCCCCCCTCCTGTAGATCAATTTTGATGAAATTTTTACAGTCGTATCTCGGGCATATAAATACATCAAATACCAAGTTTGATCAAAATCGTTAAAACTGTTTTTGAGTAAATAAAAAAAACACGTGAAAATGATACAAAATTTATTAAGTAAAGTCCCCCCTCCGGTTGATCAATTTTGATGAAATTTTTACAGTCATATCTCGGGCATATCAATAGATCAAATACTCAGTTTAATCAAAATCCTTAGTGCCGTTTTTGAGAAAATAAAAAAAAAAATTGAAAAAGTTATTAAATAAAGTACCCCCTCCCTTTGAGCAAATTTTATGAAATTTTTGCTGTCACATCGCGGGCATATACATACTCTAAATACCCAATTTCAGGTTCGCACGGTTTATAGTTTTTGAGCTAGTCTGTTCACACACACACACACACACACACACACACACACACACACACACACACACACAGACCATTTCGCGGGACTTGGTTATTTTGACTCAGGGGACCCCAAACGTGTATTTCCGTTTCCGAAGTCGAAAATTATTACGATCGCAATACTTCCACTTACTATATATTTCATATATAGGTAAGTGAAAGTAATACTTCCACTTACTATATATTTCATATATAGGTAAGTGAAAGTAAAAAATCTGGTGCGTGCGCGCAACACACAACTTTCACTTACCAACTTACTTAGATTAGAAATTGACGTGTTTTGCTAATTATCATTTCCCAAAGTCACACATTTTTCTACATTCATATCTTATTTTTGTTAATCGTTAAAGCCGTTTTTGAGTAAATAAAAAAACCCGTGAAAATGATACAAAATTTATTAAGTAAAGTCCCCCCTCCGGTTAATCAATTTTAATGAAATTTTAACAGTCATATCTCGGGCATATAAATACATCAAATACCAAGTTTGATCAAAATCGTTAAAGCCGATTTAGAGTAAATAAAAAAAAACGTGAAAATGATACAAAATTTATTAAGTAAAGTCCCCCCTCCGGTTAATCAATTTTAATGAAATTTTAACAGTCATATTTCGGGAATATAAATACATCAAATACCAAGTTTGATCAAAATCGTTAAAGCCGATTTAGAGTAAATAAAAAAAACACGTGAAAATGTTACAAAATTTATTAAGTAAAGTCCCCCCTCCGGTTAATAAATTTTGATGAAATTTTTACAGTCATATTTCGGGCATATAAATAGATGAAATACTCAGTTTAATCAAAATCGTTAGAGCCGTTTTTGAGAAAATCGAAAAAAACCTAAAAAGTTATTAAGTAAAGTACCCCCTCCCTTTAAGTAATTTTGATGAAATTTATGCTGTCACATCGCGGGCATAAACCTACACTAAATACCCAATTTCAGGATCGCACGGTTTATAGTTTTTGAGCTAGTCTGTTCACACACACACACACAGACACACAGATACACACACACACAGACCATTTCGCGGGACTGGGTCATTTCGACTCAGGGGACCCCAAAACGTGTATTTCCGTTGAAAACCGGAAGTCGAATTTTTTCACGATCGCAATACTTCCACTTACTATATATTTCATATATAGGTAAGTAAAAGTAAAAAAATATTAAAATATTCCAACAAATTGTCAAAAGATATTCTTTCCATACTCATACCTTATTTTATTGTCTTCTGTGGACAGCATCTAGTTTTTATTTTTTTTTTATTTATATCGATGTTTTTTATCAATGTAATACTTTAAATTATTGTTGAATTAGCGTTAAATTATTAAAATGATAATTACTAAGTATATTGAGGATTAATGGAATACCTCGCTATTGGAAAATGACCACGTACATACTTCGGGTGAAATTCGACTAATCGATGTAAAACTGCCTATACTATATAAGGTTTTTATTGTTTTTTATAACTAATCGAACTGGAGATCCGCATAAATTCATAAAATGGTGTAAATAATTTGTGGATATTGCATTTAAATGTTGGCAGATTCAAATTATGAATTCATAAGTGTTTCCTGCTATGTAGATTGATTCTAAAACATTTTTTGGGGCTGGAATCAGATGTAAGAAGTAATATTGTCCTTTATTTAATCCATGTCTATTATTTGGTGGTTTGATATTGCTGCACTATTTTTTCATGGTCATCGGCACCTTTGGTTAAGTAGTCAAACTATCCATAGTGTCGTACGACTAATATAAAATATATCTTTCCTTTCTCTTCTTTCTTCTTTTCTTCTTTTTTCTAATTTCTTTGGGTGTTCTATTTTTACTATTATGTATATTTTTTATTATTTCAGGAAAATTTATACATCCAACATCTATCTATTCAAATAGTCCTCTTTATTTTTCTTTATATATGTACAACGTTTTGGACTTATTGTTTGTCCATTTTCAATTACATATCTAAAACATTTTTCTATTTAACTATTTAAAAACAATATATAAAAATTATATTACACTTTAAAAACAAATCAACAACATACAAAACTTTTTATTTTTAAATTTCATCTTTAAAAAACAGCTTTTATTTAGTGTTAAAAACATTCTAAAAATATTTTATAAAAATTAGCCAATATCTTAAATAAAAGACATAAAATGGATATATGTACCTTATTTTTTATAGTATTAACATTTCTTTGAAAATGTTTCGTCATTCTTAATTAAACAATTTTTTCACCACCTGTCCACAACAAAGCAATGAGCAAAATATCTCTAGAATGTTTTTAACACTAAATTAAAGATGTTTTTTGTATATTGTTGATTTGTTTTTAAAGTGTAATATAATGTTTATATGTTGTGTTTTAAATAGAATGAAAAATGTTTTAGATATGTACTTGAAAATGGACAAACAATAAGTCCGAACTGTTGTACATATATATAGAAAAATAAAGAGGACAATTTGAATAGATAGATGTTGGATGTATGAATTTTCCTGAAATAATAAAAAATATACATAATAATAAAATATATCAATATTGATGAAATTATTTATGTCCACAGTTAATCAGAAAGAAACGCTGGGGGAAGCGGAAACATTCACCTGACTCATTTTCACTGGCCACAAGGAGAGATATGCTGTGTTTTGATAAGGTGACAAGGAAAACGGTGTGCACGTTGATTCAATACGTTCCTGTATGTGCTGTATCGAATGCGTTACTGAGATGTGTGATACCAGTCTCCAATCAAATATGTGAAGGAGGAAAGTCGGGTCAGAATCGTTTCCTCTGATCTTGTTTACATGAGAGAGATTTCCTTGAGCAAGGCTTTCCTTTTCTTCTATTTTCCCTCGCTAGGAGGTTTCTTTGGCCATCTCTATTTCTATTTAAAAAAAAAAAAAAACCTTTCTTGCACTGAGAACTACACTTGTAATCCCGGTCTACTTCCTGTCTCAACTAATGACAGTGCATCACGTTCAATAACAGAGCTGCTAATATTGTCTGGGTCAATACAATATATAGTCTAATCTTATATTTATTTTTTCTATACCCGTTTTTTTGTTTTGAACCGCAGGCGGGTATTATATATTCTATATTATTATAGAAGAATTCTTTTGCTGCAAAGAGTGTTTTTTTATCGTTATTTATCAGTCAGGAATCTGTTTTGGGTAATAGGGCTCACAAGTTTTGTTAATAATTGCCTAATAAATTTATAACGAAGATATGAATTTTTTAATTTATAATAAATGTTTTGTACATATTATCGTTCTATTTCTTCGAAGGAGTGGATTATCGTTGATATAGTATCATAATATTAATTAATCAGTAATGGATCATTGACTATGGACAACAGTACTTCAATCACAACATGAGCTCACGATAATGGATTAAGGATTATTTAAAACAATCTATACTTAAGTAAAATTGTCCAATTAAAAAAAAAAATTAATTCAAAGTCGCCATCTTGTCTTTCAAGGGTCACCTTTGGTGGTGCATGATAGTTAGCATAATTTATTTAAAAAATCATTATTTATTTTGTATGTTCCGATAAATGTAAATAAAGTGAGATGTAAGATAAAGTCATTGATTATTTTCGTAGAAGGTAACACAACTTAATTTGTTTTTGCGTTTTGGAGTCACTCGAACTAATAACCCTTATGCTTATAGTTAGTGACCGACCGAAGTTTCGGTTTCGGCCAGTTTCAGTCGAAAACCTGGTTTTGGCCAAGCCAAAACAAAAAAAAATATTTTCGTCAGTAACCCTGTTACGAAAAGGGGGCTCAAGTTGCATCAAATGGCGGTAGTAGGTTTTGTTCTTTGTTCTTGTATGAAATGGGGCTCAGATGTAAAACGAATTTCGACCTTGGCAGACCCTCCTCCCACCGGATCACATACAACATTTTTAATATGAAGAAGCACATTTTCGACAAAAACTGACTCATTATAGCAAAGATTTACTACATTATTTATTATTAAGATATGATAATATGAATTTTTATAATTGTCAGCCTGTTATTTCTAAATTACTTCAACTTTTAGGCTGTACTAGTTAAGGCCGTATGGTCTAACATTCAGTGAGGACCAGCCGTAGTAGGAAGTGATGTATGTATGTATGTATTGTATGACTAATTGAGTTCAATTAATGTCATTTTTTTAAGTTTTCGTTGATGTTATTGCTAAACTAAAAATATTACATACTTACATGTATTAAATATACACACGTAAATAAGTTTCGGTTTCCGCTAAAATTTTTTTCTCGGTCGGACACTACTTATAGTTAATGTTAATAAAAATAAAATTTATAATAACTGAAGAATTGAAATTTCATTTTATAAATAGAAATATGTTTCAGAACTTTGAAATAGAGCTAAAGAAAGTCTTAAATTATTCTTTTCTTTTTTATTTATTTTTCTTCACAACTCCTGCTAGCTCATTATTCTTACACTTTTCTTTTAAAAGCATTTCCTTTCGGTAGGCTTTCCACTTCAGAAACATGAAGCAACTTCTTCATTATTTCTAGCTGCAGCTTTTGATTATTTTATATTATTTCAACATTCAGGGTTCACTGATTAAATATGATGATTTTTTAAAACAAAGAAGAAGTCTTCCTAATATTCGCATATGTATAAAAAATATTATAATCCATAAAATATTTTAAAACAAAACAGCAGACGTATATATTGACTGAATTCAATTAAAAAAAATCTGGTGCGTGCGCGCAACACACAACTTTCACTTACCAACTTACTTAGATTAGAAATTGACGTGTTTTGCTAAATATCATTTCCCAAAGTCACACATTTTTCTACATTCATATCTTATTTTTGTTAATCGTTAAAGCCGTTTTTGAGTAAATAAAAAAACCCCGTGAAAATGATACAAAATTTATTAAGTAAAGTCCCCCCTCCCGTAGATCAATTTTGATGAAATTTTTACAGTCATATCTCGGGTATATAAATACATCAAATACCCAGTTTGATCAAAATCGTTAAAGCCTTTTTTGAGTAAAAAAAAATAAAACACATGAAAATGATACAAGATTTATGAAGTAAAGTCCCCCCTCCGGTTGATCAATTTTGATGAAATTTTTACAGTCGTATCTCGGGCATATACATACATCATATACCCAGTTTGATCAAAATCGTTAAAGCCGTTTTTGAGTAAATAAAAAAAACACGTGAAAATGATACAAAATTTATTAAGTAAAGTCCCCCCTCCGGTTAATCAATTTTGATGAAATTTTTACAGTCATATCTCGGGCATATAAATAGATCAAATACTCAGTTTAATCAAAATCGTTAGAGCCGTTTTTGAGAAAATCGAAAAAAACCTAAAAAGTTATTAAATAAAGTACCCCCTCCCTTTGAGCAATTTTGATGAAATTTTTGCTGTCACATCGCGGGCATATACCTACACTAAATACCCAATTTCAGGTTCCCACGGTTTATAGTTTTTGAGCTAGTCTGTTCACACACACACACACACAGACACACACACACACACACACACACACACACAGACCATTTCGCGGGACTTGGTTATTTCGACTCAGGGGGTCCCAAAACGTGTATTTCCGTTGAAAACCGGAAGTCGAAATTTTTCACGATCGCAATACTTCCACTTTCTATATATTTCATATATAGGTAAGTGAAAGTAAAAAAGCACATGTCAATTAATAAAAAAAATGATAATTGGTTTACATATTATTTTTGTGAGAATTTTAGATTATTCTGTAAAAAAACAAAAAAAAATATGGATTAAGTGGTAACACAACCACTATAGCCGAAAAGTGACTAACAAACACATGTTTGTAAAAAAACAAAACAATAATAATAATAAAAATTTAGTAATATTTTAGGAGAGTAAGCAAACGATTAGAAATTTAATAAATATATTAAATTAAAAAAAAATCGTTTAGTAATGGAACTGATATCGTTTATAGCACATAAACGATGCAGTATATGTAGCATATCATCTAAATAAATTTGAAGAAAGATATCGAATAAATAATTGGAGGAAGATTAAAAGGCATTGACCGCGAAATCCGCTAATTCATTTTAAAATTATTTTTTAGATGCTTTACTGCTCATTTGCATTTGAGGCAAAAATATAAAGAAATAAAATTGTGCAAACATTGTTTAAATTTAAAACTAAAGTTACCTGATTGAATAGAGTTAAATTAATATCAGTATGTAATTATTCACATTGAAATCTTGAATTAATAAATAAACTCACATCATTAAATAATGAAGACTGTATACCGATTTTGGCTAAAACGAATTTTTTATTAAATTTATGATTATATTTTATAAAATTGGATTTTTAAAATGAAAGCGGTTTCTCAAAATAATTCCGTCATTCCCAATATCTATAAAAAATAAAAAATAAAAAAAAGAGAACATAACACGATAAAACAACAGCCTCTCCCAAATAACTAGATCGAACTCAAGCCAACGAAATATAACACCGTTACTTTATATTGCCCCAGGGATCCCGGGCTGACAAAAAATTACATATCGGAACCACAGGTTTTTTGGCCATTGTTGGATCATTAACTCGAAAAAAACATCGTCCTTGCTTCCAGACCTCCTCTAAATATAAACCGTGAAAAATCGAACAATCGGACCTTCCAGATAAAAACAAACAATACTTTTTTTAATTCAATTTCGATGTATAAGTTGGTCAAAATAGAAGAGACACATTGTTTGTTTGTTTAACGTCTCTTTTGTGCTACTAAGGCTAATCGGACGATGCTACAGTGGCAGTCCTAAATTTAGCCTATCCAGGTATAATCAGGATAGGGATCTTTAACGAGTACCAGACATCATACAGTCTTGGGACTTCCATTTCACGTCCTATCCGAGGGACGGCATAGCCAAGGATGTTTTACTCCCATCAAAAATCCTATGGCCACCACGGGACGCGAACGTACGACCTTTAGTATTGTAGGTTGCCATGCTAACCCCTACACTACAGTTGACCCCAGAAGGGACACATTATTAAACCTATAACAGCAGGATTGTTTGGAATTTATATATTTTATGAGAGGAAATAAATAAATAATAATTTCAAGAAATTACTTGAGACCTACTTTTACTTTCACTTACCTATATATGAAATATATAGTAAGGAAAGTATTGCGATCGTGAAAAATTTCGACTTCCGGTTTTCAACGGAAATACACGTTTTGGGGTCACCTGAGTCCAAATAACCTAGTCCCGCGAAATGGTCTGTGTGTGTGTGTGACCAGAATAGCTCAAAAACTCTAGGCCGTACAAAACTGAAATTGGGTATTTGGTGTATGTATACGCCCGCGATACGACAGTCGAAATTTCACCAAAATTGATCAATTGGAGGGGGCACTTTACTTAATAACTTTTGTCCCATTTTCACTTGTATTATTTACTCAAAAATGGCTTTAACGATTTTGACCAAACTCGGTATTTGGTGTATGCATATGTGACAGCCAAAATTTTATTAACCATATTATGAAAATAAAAACTTTTATTTATTAATAAAAAGATTAATTTTACTTAAGAGAGTAAATACGTGATGCCCAAATTTTTGAAACATCGCAGGTGTGTCAAAATATGGTAAAAGGTAATAGTCTATAATAATACAGGAATATTTTAGTCTAGAAACTTTTGTTCCATAGTAAATTTTTGAAAACAATATAAAGCGATTGTAGAGGAACAGTAATCGTTCTTGATTTCTAGAAAGGCATAAGTGACGTAAATACACGATTCACCTTCACGATGTATTTGCAAAAAGCAACTCGTAGTAAAAAAAAAGCAAGCAGTAAAAAATACTGGAATGTTGATGAAATTAGCCCCTTTATAAATAAATTAGCAATAATGAATCGAAACTTGCTGAGAACTACCAAATTTTGCTATACAGATACTCTTTAACTTCTGGAGGTATACAAATATAAGTATATACTTAAATGTGGAAAAATGTGAGAAGTTGAGGAATGGCGTTTACATATTATCGAAACACGATTTTTAATCTAATTAAGTTAGTAAGTGAAAGTTGTGTGTTGCGCGCATCGCACCAGATTTTTTTTTTATCAATTTCGCTTATTTAACACTTCTTCCAAGTTTATTAAGATTATTTGTCCATTATCCTTTATTGTTTATTGAATTTTGAAACTATATTAACATAAGTACATCACGTAACTTTGATATGTAACAAGAGTAAAAGTATGTTGAGAAACTAGCTGTTGGTAGGGCTAACATTTCTAACTTGAAAGGTCATCTTCTTTTCAGACGCCTAGAAGGATTGTCTGGAGTTAAGGAGGAAGCGAGGTTGGAATTAAGTGGGTTCGGGTGATTCCGGGAGTTTGTCATGTAAGGACAATTACATCTATTGTAAGGACTAGTACATCCGGCCAAATCGGAAACAGAGGGAACATCAAGGGTTTAGTGGATGATACTGAAATGGAATTTTCCACTTCATACTGGGACATTTAGTTCCCTAAGGACAACATAAAGGAACTGTCCTATATTTTAATACTAGTACATTATAGAATAATGCTGCAATATATGCTGGAATTAGTAAAATTCCAGCATTAGTGTGGCTGTATTGTAAAGTAGTGAAAACGTTTTAACCATAGGATTACCAAACGGGGGGGGGGGGGTGGGCTCTAGGAGCTCATTAATATTTCTTCAACCTGTTTTGTACCTGAATTACTAAATAAAACATATGAAACAAATAGTAGATGTCAGAAAACCAGCCAAGATTAATCAAATTTTTTTGTAACATTTTATATCCAATTGTGGAGGCGCGAATATAATTTATTATTATTGAACTATAATTTTATAAAGGCATTGATAATAAATTCTAAACAATTATTGATGAGAGTCGACCGTAGTTATATTGAAGTGGAAATGGTTGGGGGTACGGTAAAAAAAAAAATAGCACTAAAATTCAATAATCACATATTTTATTTTTGCAAACGTTTCGACCCAAATTTTAGGTCATCATAGGGCTAAATGAGAAAAACCAGACGAAACCAATCAGAGTAATTATATAAACAAACAACAAATATATCGTCGCAGTGTAATCAAACCGGCATATCTACAAAATGTATATCTTTCACCTGAACACTTTAAAGTTTTCGCATCTGATCTTTTGCATTTAACGTCCGTTTGGTTTACCTCAGTGCCACCTTATGCAAGAATAAAATGTAGACGAATACTGCTTATTAAAGTAGTTGGTAAGTAGGCGTATTGCGCAATAGATCTGTCTTCTGATTAAAAAAAAATTGCTATTTCCACTTAAATGCATACCGGCACAACGCCATCTGACGGATTTTTATCAAACTATACGATGTGCCGGTTTGACATAAAAAAAATCTGGTGCGTGCGCGCAACACACAACTTTCACTTACCAACTTACTTAACTCAGAACATTTTAATAATGATAAAGCTTACCTGATATTAAAGAAAACCTAATTTTCATTAAACATGACGAATTTGATAAAGATCATTAAAGCCGATTTTGAGATCATCGAAAAAAAGTTAAAAATTGGAAAAAAATTATGAAATAAAGTGCTCTCTCCGTTTGACCGATTTTGATGAAATGTTGGCTATCACACCTTTGGCATATACATACATAAAATACCCAGTTTGATCAAAATCGTGAAAACCTTTTTTGAGTAAATAAAAAAAACACGTGAAAATTATGCAAAATTTATTAAGTAAAGTCCCCCCTCCGGTTGATCAATTTTGATGAAATGTTGGCTATCACATCTTCGGCATATACATACATCAAATACCCAGTTTGATCAAAATCATGAAAGCCGTTTTTGAGTAAATAAAAAAAATATGTTAAAATGATACAAAATTTATTAAGTAAAGTCCCCCCTCCGGTTGATCAATTTTGATGGAATTTTTACAGTCATATCTCGGGCATATAAATAGATCAAATACTCAGTTTAATCAAAATCGTTAGAGCCATTTTTGAGAAAATCGAAAAAAACGTAAAAAGTTATTAAATAAAGTACCCCCTCCCTTTGAGCAATTTTGATGAAATTTTTGCTGTCACATCGCGGGCATATACCTACACTAAATACCCAATTTCAGATTCCCACGGTTTATAGTTTTTGAGCTAGTCTGTTCACACACAGACACACAGACACACAGACACACAGACACACACACAGACCATTTCGTGGGACTTGGTCATTTGGACTCAGGGGACCCCAAAACGTGTATTTCCGTTGAAAACCGGAAGTCGAAATTTTTCACGATCGCAATACTTCCACTTACTATATATTTCATATATAGGTAAGTGAAAGTAATAGACTCATTATCTCATTTTCATTCATTACTTTTATCATGGTCTTACTTCATTTGCTATAATCTTACAATTTTGAAAGTTTTATGTTTATTTTTATCTAATATATTTAATTTCGTTTAATGTTTCTCATATATTTGATATATATTTATATAATTAGTCTGGTTTGTTATTTTCTGGTTTATTGATGAGTCTCAAATCCGATATCAATGATTCTTGCTAGATGTCCGATTTGAATCTGAGATTTAGTAAAATGAAGCCTGCAAAGATCAAAAGGAAATGCTATGACCTTGTATATTTATATTTTTATTTTTTTTAAATTGGAAGGGTCCTATTTGCCCTACATTCTTTCACGGCTTATTAAAAAATTCCAACCAAAAGATATATATTACCAACTAAAAAACAATCAATGGAGAGAAGAAAAGAATAATCCAAAAACAGACTCAATAAATCGAGACAATCAGCAAGTGGGATAATTGAGTTTCCTAATGAACATCGCTCTGATCCGCTGGACCTCTTAATAACCCCCACTTTTTCTATTCTGTGCACATTTTTAATTTGAAACGGTTCTTTTATAATGAGGGCCCTATGATCCCCGGTACAAAGCCCTTTAGAATTCTTTTACTTCTCTTGCTTGGAAACAGAACTGGAAAAAAGGCATTTTCCAAGATTACGAGCGAGCCTGAAAATTCTTTTTTCGTGACTAGCTTAATTTTCTAATTAGCGAGAGAATGGAGATTGGGGTTTGTTCAGTTATGAATGGAACAGATTAGCCAAACTACACACAAAAAAAAAAAAAAAATTAAATGGTCTGTAAGACGCGTCTCTTTTAAAAAAGAAATTATATTACGGATTTAAGGCAGTTAAGTTTAATAGATAAATAATTGAATAATTATATCATCGATGAATATAAATGAAATAACAACATTCTTTAGTCCATCAGAAAACCATTTTATACCACAGTAAATAATTTCGTAAAACTAAATGGGACCAAATGAATTTTTAAAGAAAATTTCAAACAAATATAACAAATAAGGCTTCCATGTGTGAACGTTCGCAATATTTCATGATCATATAAATCTTGATTATTAGTATGAATATACTTTTTTTTATTTTAAGTTGATAAATGAATAATTTATTTTTGTTATGTCCACTTATCAATAAATAATAAAACACCTCATTTATCCTCTCTTTGACTCAGATTGAACCAGAAGCTCAAAGGAAACTGTTAGGAATAAATAAATTTTTAAAATATTTAGCCGTTAGTGTAAGAACATACAATATTACAGGTCGCGGGTTCGCGTTCCGAGATTGCCCTAGTATTTTTTAAAGGGAGTAAAAAAAACCGTCCCTCGGATAGGACATAAACTGCAGGTCCCGAGCCTGTACGATGCCAGGTACTCGTTATAGATCCCTATCCTAATTATACAGGATAGATAAAATATAGGACTCCCACTAAATCGTCCGATTAGCCTTAGTGGCAGAAAGTTACGTTAAACAAACAAAAGTTACGTTAAATCCTGAAATATCCGATGCCAACACCACATTAATTACTATCCTCCTCCAACTGATATCGGAACTCTATTAGCAAGGTCTGAAATACACATCATTCTAGCACAAAAATATACCTCTAATCTATATATCGTATTTTTGGCTGCCCTTTAAATACTAAAAAAAAAAATGAATAAAATAAGAATGATAACAGAGTTGCTAGAGGGGAAAAATTCCTTTTTCCCTCTGTCACAGGTCTAGCTACGGCCGAGGCTTGTGCCCGTGACGTCACAGCTACCTCGAGACGCTATCCCTGTTCCTTAAATACTGCCATGCATGCTGTCCTCACCTTCAGATCGGAAGTCACAATAGTAATCCCGACTACTCACTAGACGAAACACCGTCCACACCCGACGACACAGAACCAAGATGCTTCATTTCACACCCTACAAACATTCTCGAAATACCAGATCTTAAACCTTAAACCTATACACCCATTTTTACGGAACTGCCTCTTATACAAAATCCTTGCCGCGACCTTCTGGAATTCCTTAACTGTCCCATCCGTAAAACTTTATCTCTCACTTGTTTTAAAACACAATAAATGAAAAGGGTACAAAAATAAAAAACAAAAAAAAAACACGTTATAAACTGGTAAAAAACTCTAAAACATAATAATGACATTCAAAAAATAGGTAATGGGTCCGCACAAGCCAAATGGTAAATGGAATCGTATCAGCCTCTGAAAAGCCCAAAATAGAACTTAAATAATAAATTACATTTTAATAATGAAATTTGCAATTAAGTCCACTCGTATTGAATTTTATATTCGATTGAAACCCGGAGAGGGGATGGTTTATCTGCGAATCTCTCTTCGTCCAATTTCATGTTTGTTCCATTAGGTTTCATATGGGTCCTTTTTCATTTATTTTCAACTTAATCGTAGTAATGTTTCCCTTTTTTTTTCAAAAGAAAATACGAAATTTAATAGCGGATTTATTCCAGAAAAGCTGATGGATATGAGACAAAAAATATGGGAGGGACGAGAGGGGTTACTGATCTCAGTGATTTTTCTACACGAATTAATTTTTACTAAAATAAAAGTAAAATATTGCAGTGGAAATGGAAAAAAATATGAGCTTAAAGATTAAATATAAATGTGTATAGGAGTCAATGGAAGGGTTTAGTGAATGAAGATGAAAAATTTAATTGTTCCAAAGTATGAAGGAGTAAAGTGATATATTTGCGTTATTGTTGATCATCCATTGATCCAAAAATTTTAATATTTTGTTATAAGCTAATCGATAAAGTTGCCCATTGACGATATACCAGCTGTAGTTTCAGTTTTCTATGATTTCGAATACATTCACTTATCACTCTCAATTACTTCACCTTCAATATAATATCTACACATAAGTGTTTTTTTGTCAAAGAATTATATTAGAAGTTTAAATCGGTTTAGGCTAAACCAGCCAGGTTCGGAACATCAAAAATCTGTATTTTTTACGATTTTGGTGGAAACCGTGTTTCAACGTCTATAACTCAAAAACATCTCGTTTAAATGAAATAATATTTTATTTACGATTCATACGACTTGAGTCTTAGAATCCACCTGGACTCAGTAGCCCTGATGAAGATCCACAAGTTGGATCGAAACGTTGGCTTACCATAATAAATATCATTGTAACTGAAAATCCTGACCATCATTTAACCTATCGTAATTGAAGAACAGTTGACCATCTCTCATCTCTACTAGTAAATAATATTTTAGTTAAAAGATGCAGAGCATCAAATTGAGCATGAATCAAGCTCCTTACGTACAAAATTATCTAATTAATGCTTTGAAATACAAATAAAAACGTGAAAGTATTCTTAGTGCTTACTTCCTGCTGAGACTTCGGTTTTTGAAGTAACAGGGGATTTGATAAAATATTCATAAAAATAACTACTTAGACAGTTAGGTGCTTGGAAAAAATTATTTTTAATTTTAACAGATGGAAAATGGTTTTTTAGTAGTTCAAAATGGTTTATGCTTCAAAAACCGAAGTCTCAGCAGGAAATAAGCACTACGAATACTTTCACGTTCTTTTTTACATTTCCACGCAGTAGTTAGATAATTTTGTTTCTTAAAATCAGACACTTTTTTGGCCTTCAGCTCCAGGACTACTAATTCCATGGCTAACACTTTCTTCTTTGGAGAAAAACGCATCTGATTTTTTTTTATTTTTTTTATATATTTGGGAATCAAGAGACCTTTCGCTTAGGCACTTATTTAATCGAAAAAAATCGATAGTTCTCGAGTAATTCGCAAATAAAGAATTCTTTTATTCATAGCTTATCTTCTGACGTTTTCTAGCGAATCTGAAATCTACAAAATGATACCTTAAACATCGATATGATCAATTCTTAAAAAAATCTGTTGCGATGCACGCAACACACAACTTTCACTTATGAACTTACTTAGGTTAGAAATAGACGTGTTTTGATAATGTATAAACGCCATTCCTCAACTTCACACATTTACCCACATTTATATGCTTATATTTGTATATATCCATAAGTTATATAGTACGAGTGTATTGCACAACTTGAAAGTTCTCAGTAGTTTTCGATTCATTATTGCTAATTTATTTTTTTAAGGGGCCTAATTTCATCATCAGTCTAGTTTCTTTTTACTGCTTGCTTGTTTATTACTGCGAGTTGCTTTTTGTTAATATATCATGAAGGTGAATCGATAGAAGGTTTATTTACGTCTCGTAGTAAAGTGACCCCTCCGTTTGACCTATTTACATGAAACTTTGGCTGTCACGTCGCGGGCATATACAGTGATGGAAAAAAGTATTTGCACATCATGTTTTTATGAATAAATGAGTTCAAGGAAACAAAAAACTTCGCTTTCCTTAGCAAAAATTAAAAGTACATTTATTAACAAATAAGAAAAACTTTTTTTTAAAAAATTACAACACTTCATAATGAATCAAAAAAATTAAAACAATAAAAGTGCTTGGAAAAAAGCATTTGCACACTTCCACATTTACAAGTTAAAACTCAATTTTAATAGTTTTAATATTTTGTAAATAGGCCATTTGCGTCAATAATTGCTTTTAGACGTCTGGGCATTGAATGTACTAGGTTTTTAATTAAATCTAGGTTTATTTGTTCCCATTCTTGAATAAGAAGTTGTTTAATGTGATGTCCACTAGTGCTATGGTATTCTCTTACATTTTGGTCAAGGGTGTGCCATAAATTTTTAATTATATTTATATCTGGTGACTGAGGAGGAGTGTGGAGATGTCTTGGAACATTAAATACTAAACCACTCCTTTGTTCTCCTTGCAGTATGTTTTGGATCCTTGTCCTGCTGGAAATAGTACTGATCCTGGATTCCCATTTCTTCGACACTAACACGCAAATTACGGCGCAAAATGTTCACACAGCCTTCCGCATTTAAATTGCCTTCGATGCTCACAAGATTTCCCACGCCATGGTAGGAAACACACCCCCAAACCATAACATGGCCTCCACCATGCCTAACAGTCGTTAAATCATTTTGCTCCTTTAGGGTTTCATTACGATGTCACCATATCGTCCTTTGACCATCTGAACCAAACAAATTAAATTTGCTTTCGTCAGAAAAGACGACATTTTCCCAAAAGCTTAAGGGTTTCTGTACGTACTCCATAGCAAAAGCAAGGCGCTTTTTGCGATTGGTTTCACCGATGTATGGCTTCTTTCTCGGAACTCTACCATGGAGCCCTTCCAAATTCAGGGCATATCTAATTTTTCTGGTAATAACCTGGACTCCAGACGTTGATTGGACCATAGCAGCCAGCTCCCGAGAACTTATCACGGGATTTTTAAGAGCTTCTTTTCTTATTTTCCTCTTCAGCCTGGGAGTTAACTTATTTGGACGCCCTTTACGCTCACTGTTTTCGGTTGAACCACGTTCCGCATACCTTTTTTTGACGTATCTCACTGTAGAAAAATTCAACCCTAAGAAATCGGCAATTTGGCGATATCTTTTTTGCTGATTCTTCAGTAATACAATTTTTTTGCGAGTCGCGGCACACAGTTCACTTGTCTTTGGCATGATAATTGTCTATTGACTGTAGGAAACTGATTGAAAGACTAGAGAATACTGGTAATAAACGATTAGAGTTAAATTAGTAAATAAACCTACGGACACAGGAGGATTAATGCAAAAGTGAACAGGGCTTGTGAGTCATAGTAGACCAAGTGTGCAAATACTTTTTTCCAAGCACTTTTTTTGTTTTAATTTTTTTGTTTCATTATGAAGTGTTGTAATTTTTTTAAAAAAGGTTTTTCTTATTTTTTAATAAATGTACTTTTCATTTTTGCCAAGGAAAGCGGAGTATTTTGTTTCCTTGAACTCATTTATTCATAAAAACATGATGTGCAAATACTTTTTTCCATCACTGTACATACGTCAAATACCCATTTTGGTCAACATCGTTAGAACCTTTTTTGAGTAAATAAAAAAAAAAAAAAAACAATGAAATGAGACAACATTTATTCAGTAAAGTGCCCCCTCAAATTAATCAATTTTGATGAAATTTTGACTGTCACATCGTGGGCATATACATACATACAATACAGAGTTTAATCAAAATCGTTAGAGCCGTTTTTGAGAAAATCGGAAAAAACGTAAAACTTAGATAAAATTCTTTAAGTAAAGTACCCACTTTTGGTTTACCTATTTTGATGAAATTTTTGCTGTCACGTCGCGGGCATATACCTACAATAATATACAATAATAATAATATATATACAATAATAATATGTACAATAATATACAATAATATACAAAATACCAAATTTCACGTTCCTACGATTTATAGTTTTTGAGCTAGTCTGCTCACACACACACAGACCATTTCGCGGGACTTGGTTATTTGGACCCAAAATGTGTATTTCCGTTGAAAACCGGTATACTTTCCCTTACTATATATTTCATATATAGGTAAGAGAAAGTAAAAAATTATATTGTACCGAAATTGTACATATAGCGCACCGAGAAAAAAAAACACCTTTAAGAAATATTATAAAGAAGGTGTGAAATATTTGATCACCTCCAGGCATTGAACATAAGCCCAATGAAAATTTGGATAGTATGAGGCTTGATTTAAATGTATATGAGGCATGGGGAAACAATGCCGCAAATATGATAAATGCCGCTTGGAAACACAACTCTGTTAGAAGGGTGTAACTCCCTGGGAATATAGGAATAGGAGGATATTAATAAGGAGAGGGGAAGGATGCGGACCAATAGGATTCGCTGACTTATTTATTGTCCCTGGCCCTCCGCCAATCGTAGTGAGCCTCTCATATCCCTTGCTTCCTCTTCCAGGGGCCTATTAAGCAAACAGTCACGCCAAAATTACTTTTGTCTATCAGATCCCTCGTCTCCCTTTTTTTCTTCTTCTAACCAAAATTTTGAAGAAATAAAGATAATAATCTATTATTTAAATATTTTTATTATTATTATTACTTTAACGTCCTTGCGTCTCTTCTCGTAAACAAATAGCAAAATCACACATTACATAATATGTGTACAACATTTTCCTATCGAAAAAATGTCAGCGAAATCAATTTTCTAATCGTACCTATCTTGTCTTTGGTCTTGTGACGGAACTTATTCACTGCGGAATTTCCTCTTTGAAACAAAATTAAAGAAAGATTTTTCTACATTTTCTTTGACAATAAAATTTCGAGTTCTAGAAACTAAGAAAAGTAAAAATCATTTTTAAAAAATATTTTGTTATTATAATTTGGTCATATAGAATATCAAAAAAATTTCTTGCTTAAATAATTTTTTATATCTAACCCATAAACTATTTCAAAAACGCACATTTATAAGTCTACAATTGTTATCCCTTTAATCCATTGTTTTTCCACTTTGAAATTTAGCAAGCCTTTAACTACCTTATGCCAGAATAACATTTTTTTTTTAATCAAAAGAGCTGGTTTTCAAAATTAAAGAAATTTTTTTTTAAAATATTACCTATATGGTCATGTGATCTAACAAGAAGAAATCAAAAACATAGAGTACATAATGCTGAAATTAAACTAGTGTTTTAATTTAGTGAAATCAAACGGTGTTTTAAATATAGCCAGAAACTATTTTAAAAACAAATATTTTTTTTTTTTATAACTTTAAAAATTTATATCTCAAATAAAATCCGCTAGTATGTTTTCAAAATTCAAAACCTATAAGTTCAATGTCGTTTTTAAACTATTTAATTTAATTTAGAATGATAGTTATGAAATCTATGTTGTAAAATTATTCTTAAAAAGGCTGTATCTGATACTAATGTACAAAAAGAAAAAGAGTTTGAACATTTTTCTTGTCAGAGTAAGTAGTATCTGATTTCTTATAGTTATCAGGTATACTGCTAAAATCTTAAATTTATTTGGCCAATTTTTATATTTTGTATTCATTGTCATTAATATTATTTTTATTTGTATTGTTAATAAATTTTCTAAATGTAAGCTCTTTAAATTTTTTTTTCTGCCTATTTTAGTTGGTTTAAAACGTTTTCTTAAGGTAAACCTTTAAGGGCGGATTCACACTATCGCTCCGCTCCGGTCTCGCTCCACTCCCGGTCCGCTCTCGCTCTACCCCATTCACACTAGCGCTCCGCTCCCGGTCCGGTCTCACTGGCAAAATATTCTAAAGAGGAATAGAGAGAGGTTAATCACAATATTGGCACAGGTCCGGCCTCGCTCCGCTCCCGCTCCACTCTCCTAAAGACTTTTCATATTCACATTATATAATTTTACACCGTTCACGATTGAAGCCATTAATAATCGAAGCCGTCTGTATTTGGATTTTAATTAATAATTAACTTTCAGTTATTAAAGTATTTATTTATTCATCAATTTTACGGCCAAAAAAGTTCAACTTTAAAATATTATATATATATATATATATATATATATATATATATATATATATATATATATATATATACGCTTGAAATAATAAAAAAAAAAATCACCAACAATACGCGCGGTTTTTCGACGTGAAAAATTCATGTTATGTTTGAGATATATTTTGCTATGAATTAATGTACTCGTAAAAAATGGTCACCGATTTATTTATTGACTACATACTCATTGCTATTATAAAATAACGTTTAATTTGAAACGAATAATAATGCAGTATATTATGAAAAATGTCAGATCATAAACAAAAAAATATATTAAATCAAAAAATAATTAAAATATTAATCAGGAAAAGAAGAGAACACAATCGGTAAATTTGTAGCATTTACCGATTTCAACTTGAAATTTTCAAGCGTATTCGAATACATTCCGAAAAAAATTTAAATTATTTCTTCACCATTAATTAAATTAATTTATAATTATTATTAATAATTATCATTGTGTTGCAATATATTCTTCTTATTATATTTTTTGATAATATTTTATTCTTCTTCATCAAGAACAGTACACTTACCAGCTATTTCTACAAACGAAAAATTGATTTTTTTTTTTGCCATAAAATTGAAGAATAAATGAATACTTAAATAACTGAAAGTTAATCATTAATTAAAATCCGAATACAGACAACTTCGATTATTAATGGCTTTAATAGCTTAAACCTTTCAAAAGTGAACGGTGTAAAATTATATAGTGTGAATATGGTAAGACATTAGGAGAGCGGACCGGGAGTGGAGCGGGAGCGGAGCGCTAGTGTGAATGGGGTAGAGCGAGAGTGGACCGGGAGCGGAGCGAGAGTGGAGCGGACGCGAAACCGATAGTGTGAATAGGCCCTAATTGGGAGGAATCTGTGGCCATCAAACGAATTACATCTTATAATTGATTTTAAATATTTTTTATAAGAAGGGTAAAGTTTGACCATGGGCGGGATTTGGACATGGAGTTCCTTATCACTAGTAAGGTACTCTTGCCACTTGAGCGCCATAAAATTATAATAAAAATTATAATAACAACATTCATGTTAGCTTGACAAGAGAAATAATTGAATTTGTATATAAATGATTTTATATTAAAAATAAACCTAAATTGATATTGCATTGCATTGCAGGGAAACTAGAAACGAAGCCAACTTAAGAACAAAAATATGAAAAACTATAAGGGAAAATAGGTCAGGGGAAGGGAAAATCCAGGTGGGAGGAAATGGCATTGTGACTGGAGATCGCCCATTGTCAGAGCTCCCAATAGCTATCTGTTGCCAGTAATAGACACTCGTGTGAAATATGTCGGCCAACCACATTCATCAAAGACCCAAGTCCGACTCCCTCCCACGCCAATTTATTTGTATCGGAGAAAAATGGAACTACCCTTTCATCAGATGAAGTTCTGAAGAAAAAGAAATACTATTGATTTGGTTTTCTTTATAATTTTTTGTGTATGCACACATATGGGTCATTACGAAAATATGGGTTTATTTTCGGGGGCCTAACTGAGTCTATTACTGAAAAAATTATTTTTTCCCTCAGTGTACCCTCCTTTACGATAATATCTGGGTAGAATATGAAAATAAAATCCTTTAAACATACATCTCATAGGTTTTATTTTTGTCACACAGTTTTTCTTGGCACCCTAAAAATATTCTTAAGTAACCCTCCAAAACCAGGAAAAGATCTTTGAAAAATATAAGTTTAATAATCTAGTTTTGTTTTCATTAGACTACACGTGTTCGTTTAAAAAAAAAAATTTTGGTGGGATTCGTTAGAGTTATTTTATACTTTCTCATTCCCTACAACACTTTTGTAAATAAGGGTAAGTGTTTAATCCATTTATGACGGACAGTTAATGTGAGCATGAATGTGACCATTATGTGAGATTTTTATTATATTAGAAAATCTGAAACCTCAACCCAGCAAAGCATAAAAACATTTAAAAGCTCACTCCCTGCAATCTCACTCCCTACAAATAATGAAAAAAATCAAATTTTTTTGGAGTGAGATGAGGTTTGAAAAGTGAGGGAGACTAGTTCTACGGGTTAAAATGCCACAATACCCTGTCATCAATAGATATAACCTATTTACGTATGTGTAGGAGCAGATAAATATGTAACTCTATGGCCGGGGCTACACTTGGAGGTTGTGTAAAAGGACGTTTTAATACTTTCGGTATGTCGAAGTATCAATACAATGCTTCCAACACTCACAATAGTTGTATCAATACTTTAATTGGCCACCGTTATATAGGAAGTATCGATATAGCCGATACTTTCTTTCCGATGCTACCCGATATTTTCTAGGTTTGTTTAACTGGTTCATTGGCAAGAAAACTTGTACATATTGGTTCTCTTTAGTTTTATATACTTAGAAATATCGCGCTCCTGATGGGGTGGGAGGTGTCTTGAAAATGAGGGCAGAGCGAATCGTTGCACAAGGTAAAGGTGTTGGTAACTTCCATCGCTTCGTGGAAATTTTAAAGAGCAATATTAGGCATGTACACATCTCCTTAGTTCATGGTCAAGATATTGCATCAGTGGTGGAAGTTTTACCTCCAACTCTCCCTTCCTCACTTTGAAGGTTCATCAAATGGCCTATTGGAAAGAAGATAGCCACATATTAGCCATGAAACGATTGAACTGCTCCAAAAAATATTTATTGGAATACCACAAATTCCCATTTGATGATCTAAATAATCTCCAGAATATCTCCCAGGATAAAAAGCAAAGAAAGAAAAAAACGTGGTAAAAACTTATAGAAGTCTAAAATAACGCATTTGGAATGAAAGCGAAATAGTGCTTTAATTAGCGAACCAAACAGACTGATGATGCATGGTTCGGAAGATTTTGTTTAATTAGTAAGATATTTATAGATCTTTTTTTTCCTTTTTTTTTTTTACTTTACTGCATACTTATTTTTGAATAAGTTTTAAGTTTGATTTGAATTGTCATTTCTCACTCCCTACAAACGATGAGTTTCCCAAAAGTTTCCAAAACCTATATTTCCCAAAATATCCACTAAAGTGTGTGCATGCCCGTAGGGCTAGTTAAGGGACCGATATTGTGGCACATTATAAAAAAAATTCCAGCGAAAATGAGATATTTTTTTATTGAAAAAAGTATAGATCAAAATAACCTATAATTTTAAAACGACCCATATCAACTTATATTTAATATAACTAAAAAACAACATAAATATAAAAAAAAAAGGAAGACAACTAAAACTCAAACTAATTAATTAAATAAATAGAACTCATTTTATACAGCATTTCCAAGTCTATTTGAACCTTTTCCAAGTCACAAGAAACCCTTTCCAATTAAATGTAGCCCTTTCAAAATGAGTTGTAACCATTTCCAAAGCAAATGTAAATCTTTACATCTCAATCGACACCCTTTATTTAAATTATATCCGTTACCATTTCAATCGTCACCCTCGGAAAACTCTTTCAACTCTTGTTAGCACAAAGAATAAATATTAAGAACAAAAAGTTGATTTTTTTTTTTTTTTCCATTTTAATTGTTACCCTTGAAAATTATTAGAAATTCAACCTACGATGGAAAGGATCATGTTGAGATATCAGAACTCACCGGGATAAATCATCAGAGTATTTTTTTTTATATTTTCAAAATTGTATATTGGAGCATAGCAGTTAACTAATTTAATTAATGATAAATTGATATTAAAGCAATGATTTTCGTTATTCAACATAAATATTATTTTTTTATTGTAATAAATAATTTAAAAAGAGCTAGGTAAAAAAGATATTCCAGATTAAAAAATAAATAAAACTAAAAAAAAAAATAAAAAGACAAGAGAAAAAGTGGAAAAGAACATTTGGAGTAAAATAATTTCTACAGCCTCAAAACTTTTGAACAACACACAGATTGGTTAACACAACAATTATTGTATAAAATGCGAGTTACAGATATAGAGTTCATTCTTTACATGCCGAATCCTTATTCTTTACCTTAAACGTAAAGAATTTATTTTACCTTCTGATATTTAATCCTAGATAGAACATGGAATTAAAAACATGATTCTCTTTAATTACACGTCTATTCAAAGTACAGAAAAATAAATTAAAAGATTCGAATTTTTTGGTTATGTCAGATTTATAAAAAGACTGATTCAGTTATATTTAGACAGTTTATTTATCAATTCATTTTTTTAATAAATATTCATCAATTTTAATGTTTACCTGTTTACTGGCATTCCAAGCGCCAATTTCAAATTCATTACATTCTATACCGTAAAGTGTAGAGAAGTAAAAATTTACTCGTAAACACACATCCATGGCTTAGATCCTTAGCGTTACGTGGATCAAATAGTATAGTGCTAATTTTATTTTTTAGTAATGTACCATATTGAAATATTTTAGTAAGAAACAAAAAATTATTAAAAAGATAAGATAAAATAAATCAATTATTGACAAATTAAAATTGAAAACAAATATATTTGTAAATGTGTAAAAAAAAAAAAAATAGGACATCCAATATGATGTTTTAAGATATGTCCTCGCTACAACGATATCTTTGGCACATGTTATAAATATTTCCTAACTTTCAATTCCGAAAACGTTGTCATCCAAAGAGAATACCGGAGCGAAACGGAGTGCCCCAAATGCTGAGCATATAACTATTCAATTGTATATCCAATGCTACTCCTTTCTTTCTGTTTTATTTTTGGCGAATAAATATTTATTATGCGAGTTGTGTTTCAGTTTATGCTAAGCACCTGAGTATTTTAAGTAACAATAATTTAAAGAAATTTCAGCAAATAAAGAATAAATGAGCAAACTAATTTAAGAAATCTATAAATCAACCAAAATTAACCGTTGAAAATTTGAGTAACAAGAAAAAGTAAAGAAGATGTATTGAACCTACAAGATTGAATGAGGTAAGATAGAAGGTAAAATAATAGTATGGATATAATCTATAACTATTTTTATAAGAAGAGAAAAGATTGAACCTCATTTGAATGTCCACTCTCCCGCATAATTCGAAAAATTTCCGAGATCAGTGGTAAGGAGGTCAGTGAAGAGAAAGAATTGGCTTGACCAGGATAAGCCTGGTAGCTCAAGTGGCAAGAACGCTTAACTAGTGATAAGGAAATCCGGGTCCGAATCCCGGCCAAGGCAAATCTTTTCCCTTCTTATAAAAAATATTTAAAAATTATAATAACATTCATCATGACAAGATTTACAATTGAATTTATAATCTATAAGAATTGTAGAAGATTATTCATAAGCCATTAAGATGATCAATAAGATGAGATTGCAGTTTCTTTAAAAGAAGGAACCTCTTCCATTTTTTGCTTTTTAGTCATTAATTTTCTCCTACGTTTCGGGCTTCTGGCCCATCTTCACAGGATTATCTGCAGTAACATTATTGAATATTCTACAACCATCTGCTTTGTCAATATCTAGTATGTTATAAACATACGCCATTAATAAAAAATATTTTTTAGTGCTTGTGAAACTTCATTGTCACTACGTCATTGTTAAAAAAAAAAAAACAAGTTTAAATACTTTGATAAACAAAATATAAATAAACAAATATAATAGTTTTACACCACATGATACTTTCTAAAGAAATAAATGATTTTTATGAAAAATGATAATTATAATTTTAAATAAAAGAAGCTCTAACTCGATGAATATTACTAATAACAGCATGACACTCCGAGTAAACTAGCGCGCTAAGATCTGTTTAAAAAAACTAACAGTAAATTCTAGGTTCTCAATTCAAAAACAGAACTATACCTAAAAAAGTTGTGATGGTTAAATAGAACATGAAATTCTGAAAATAAAATAAAGCCCAGTTTCCATTTTTTATTGGTTTCTTTATTTTATTGTTTTTCCACTTGATTTTCATCAGGTGGGAGTATTTTTTTCCCTAAAAAATAAGGTCAATGCTTTGGAAAAAAAATTACAAAAATTGACGGGTGATTTTGCTATTTTATTCCTCAATTATTAATGTATAAAAATAAGAAAAATACGTATAAAAACTAAAATACAAAAAATGAAAATCTTTTTCTTCTAAACCAGTTTTGAAATGAAGTGAATTGTATATAGCTTAATAATCGCTAGGTTAATTTCCTAGCCTAATGGTTAATTTCCTAGCCTAATGAAGATCATGGTAACCTTATTATAAGGCCGGCTGTGCCTCAAGAGATAGTGCCCTCTTGAGGTTACTTGGTAACAATGCATAGCTGCTAGCGAGGAATGAATAAACTATTTGACGGCGGGACTCGAACCCCTCCGCAGGAGTTAGTTAGGAGTACCTTAGTCTAACTTCAACAAAATGTTTAGCGGTAGACTTTGATAGGCTGGGTACTTTGGTTCAGATGAGGTAGAGTAAAAATTTAAATTTTATTGAAATATTAAGTTAACTAGAAAATATCCCCTAACGAAAACTGTCATTGATTGTTCCTGTAATTCAAATGACCGGAGGACCATTTTAAGTGGGATATTAAATAAAAATGAAAATGTGGAATATATAGAATAAAAAGTATGATCAAGTCGGGGAAAAAACAAAAGAAGAAACAAAAAATAAAAAACATAAAACATAATATCGCTACTCCGGAAGTGTTATGACAAAACCCCAAATATTAATTTTTTTTGTTTTAAAGTTAGAGAAAAATAATTCTGATTTGTCTGGTTAGAATGGACCGCAAAAGTTTTCATACATAATTTTTTTTTAATTAAGGTTTATTGGCTTTAATGTTACACATGTAGCCATTGAGTCTGACCCATTTCGTGTTAATATGGTTAGTTTTAAATCGAAAACAAAAATTATTGGTTTAATTACAATCTTAGCTATAAGTCTATATCACAATTTAATATTTCACTTACTAATCTACAACGCAAGTATTTAAAGATAAATTATAAACAAAATTAAAAACTTATATCATATACAAATAAAATTAAAACCTGATATCATAAATTATAAACAAAATTAAAAACAGGTATTAAATTTTAAAAAAAGAAAAGAAAACTGGTATCATAAATAATAAACAAAATAAAAAACTTGCATCAAATTCATAAACAAATTAAAAACTGGTATCATATTGATTGATCATTGAATATTGCAAATAGAAAAAAAGTATATTTTATCCATGGATTATCCACGGTATCTAAGTATACTTTGGATAGATAAATCTTATGAGCTATGGTTTTTTTTTGTTAATTTTTTTATTGAGTAATAAAATTATTATCAGTCTCTAAATAATAATTTTTCTACCATTATTCTAATCTAAATAAAATCAAGCCAGGATTCTGCTATACCTACAGCTAGATTATTATTTGAAATATACACATGATCAGGGTGTACGTTTAGCAGATTTGAATTGTCCCCTATATTACAAAATATTATATTAGCTGTTAATGTGTTAGTAAAATTTTCTATACCGGTTTGAATATCTAGTTGACCTGTAGAATCCGAGGGTTCAAGAGTAATGGGTCAAGAGGCCTCCATCTGAGTCGGTTCTCAAGAGGAGTTCGTCAATGAATTCGACCTGGGGCAGTACCGAAAATCTTGCGATTTCTCAGTTATTTTTCTTTTTTTTTTTTTCTTCTGTGTTACGTTTTCTACCGCACCATCATTTCCGAGGGAAGTATTAGCGATTTCTTCTGCTTCTTCTAAACGAACCCTTTTTTATACGTAGCATTTTTATCCATTCTCTTTAATTTAGTAATACAGTTATAAATTCGCTTCCCTTCTTCTCTTTCTTCTTTAGTCCTATCATGACTGACTCTTAGGCCCCTCTGCTGAAGAACCTCTCTTTTAGTTATAATATATTTCTTAGCAATATAACTGTTGAGGGAGATTAGCACAGGTTTGGGTTCTGGTCCTTTTCCAATACGGAAACAATTGTTAATCGTTTGTTCGCTTAAACAGACACCTATTTCTTGAAAGTTGTTTACAATTTTTAATGACAAATTCTCATTTTCAGAATACGGTAAGTTATGAACCAGAAAGTTATTTCGTTTTTTCTCCTTTCTTAATATTTTTATTTCTTTTTCAAGGAAGCTTATTTTTGTATTTTGGTCCTGACATTTTTTCCTTAATTCTGATACCTCACCCAGTAACGAGTTCAACAACTCAGTTAATTTATTTAATGCGGTTTTAGATTCCGCGTTATTTTTATTAATAGTTATAAGAATTTCTTCGTTTGTAATTGTCATATTTATTGTTAGTTATAGAAGCTGCAATGAAACCTTATTGTAAATATTTACAGCTACCTTCCTCTCTTGCAGCGTGGTGGGGGAATTCCAATCACAGCCTCTTATCTCCCTGAGAGCCCTGATTTTATATATACTATAAAACTTAATTATTGGATGTTCCAGTCACAATTTGTAAATGAAACTTAAAGGCTATGAACATAGACACTTTATACGTAAGCCACTCAAATAGCGTTTCGATCTGACACGATATAACAATACTTTTGCCAATAAGAACGGGATCGATCTTCACTCTATGGCAGCTCGGGCCAGAAGTTTTCATACATAATCATATTATTTAATAATTTATTAATTTTGTAATTCTTTAATTCCAGTCACAATGGTCCACACGAGCATATCAGATCAATAGTTAGTTATTCATATGATTGTTGCAAAAAACAAGGACAAACGACTGAAACATGCGGTGCTTCAACATTATAATTTTTGATCTAATGTAAACCATATTCATTTTTAATTTTAATTCAAAATGTTATTTTATTTTTGTTTTAATCATCAAGTTTACTACAAGTATATTAATCTAATTGTAAGTTTTTATATTTTGATTAAATTGTAATAACATCCACAGTTATCTTATACTTATTAATGTAAGTTGGTTTTATTTTAACACTGTCAAGAATATAAGTGATTTTTCATTTTTTTCCCCCTATTGTAATTAGCTTGCTTAACTTTAATATATAAGAAAAGGTAAAATTGTAAGTTAAAAAAGCAAATCCTTGTAAAACTTTTATTTATATTATTTTGTTAATAAAAGTAATTTTATCTATAAAAAAAAATAATATGTAATTAAATAATTTTATTTAAATTGTTAGGACTGTAAAATAAATATTTATTAGTCTTTATTTTCTATTAGCATTCAAGCCCCTTCACATTAAGGTGGCAATCTCCTCAGTCATTTGGAGAGTACTTATTTCTGTAATCTTCCAGCAACTTTATACATATATAGAGGAGTGCTTTGTGCTTGGGGTCATTACCCTGCTCGAATTTGAATGTTCGTTCTAAACCATATTTGTAAAACCAGCTTATTAATTTTAATCCACTTCATAATTATCCAAATATAAATACCTTAACCCTTAGCTTGTCAAGAATAGAATATTTTTCAGTCAGTTGGGGCTAAAATAACAAGAATCTGAAGAATTTTTTTTTGTTGTGAATACATAAAAGTTTATTGTACCATATAGTATGGTACCAAGTATGGTACCAAGTATGGTACCATATATGGTCACTGGGTTAGGTGTTTAAAAAAATAAAGTTTGCTTATCTTGTTTAAAACTCTATTGCTTGCACAAAATAAATATTTTACAATAAAATTTGTTTTATTTACAACCTATTTCTACGAATGCGCTTCAAAAGAAGCATTTTTACTTTCACTTACCTATATTATGAAATATATAGTAAGTGGAAGTATTGCGATCGTGAAAAATTTCGACTTCCGGTTTTCAACGGAAATACACGTTTTGGGGTCCCCTGAGTCCAAATAAACAAGTCCCGCGAAATGGTCTGTGTGTGAGTGTGAACAGACTAGCTCAAAAACCATAAACCGTGCGATCCTGAAATTGGGTATTTAGTGTAGGTATATGCCCGCGATGTGACAGCATAAATTTCATCAAAATTACTTAAAGGGAGGGGGTACATTACTTAATAACTTTTTAGGTTTTTTTTCGATTTTCTCAAAAACGGCTCTAACGATTTTGATTAAACTGAGTATTTGATGTATTAATATGCCCGAGATATGACTGTAAAAATTTCATCAAAATTGATTAACCGGAGGGGGGACTTTACTTAATAAATTTTGTATCGTGTTTTTTTTTTGTTTCTTTTTACGTGTTTTTTTTATTTACTCAAAAACGGTTTTAACGATTTTGATCAAACTGGGTATTTGATGTATGTATATGCCAAAGATGTGATAGCCAACATTACATCAAAATTGATCAACCGGAGGGGGTACTTTACTTAATAAACTTAGTATCATTTTCACGGGTTTTTTTATTTACTCAAAAAAGGCTTTAACGATTTTGATCAAACTGGGTATTTGATGTATGTATATGCCAAAGATGTGATAGCCAAAATTCCATCAAAATTGGTCAAAAGGAGCGGGCATTTTATTTCATATTTTTTCCCCAATTTTTACCTTTTTTTCGATGATCTCAAAAACGGCTTTAACAATTTTTATCACATTCGTCATGTTTAATGAAAATTAGGTGTTCTTTAATATCAGGTAAGCTTTAACATTATTAAAATGTTCTGAGGGGCCTTTTTTTTGGGGGGGGGTGGGGGTTGGGGCCTTTTTTGTTTATTTGGAGAAATTAACTGTCTCTCGTTACGCCTAAAAATAAGAAATGGCTAAGTATGAGATATGATAAAAATAAACAAAACATGAAGAGGAGAAAAAAAGATAAAAAATATTCAGTCAACACATAAAACTCGTTGAGCTCACGCATGCGGAGTACGCCTTTAATGACAGACCATTGTTCATAATTATTAACGCATTAAGTTTTAATCTAAGTAAGTTGGTAAGTGAAAGTTGTGTGTTGCGCGCACCCACCAGATTTTTTTTTGGTTGTAAACAAAGTGTTTAATGCGACAGTATGATACTATATGGTCGGCCACTCTTATTTTGAAATCTCTCAAGGAAATTTTGTTTTCAATCTTATTTAATTCTTCTTTGTCATTCGGACTGGTCTCTTTTATTTGATTATTTCTGTGAGTCAGGTAAAGCCTCTAGGAATTTATAAGAATGAATACGAATCCGTATTCAAATTGGGATGAGAGATATATTAAGTTCCCCTCTTGATAAAAAAAATGTCTAAAACATTAAATAAACAAATCCTCAATAAAAACGTGTAAAAATTTAATGAGAATAAATGAAAATGTAATAATACTAGCTCGGAGAATTACTAAACAATGCAGGAAGGGGGCTTCCAATTCTTGGCAAGGTACAGTATATGGTACCTGTCTTAAATAACGATTTTTTTCATCAAATAAATGGAAGTTTGTGTTTTTGGAATTATAATGATTAAATTAATGATGCAATACACCAAAAACAGTAAAAATAAATAAAAAAAGTTTCTTTTATGTCAATTCGATAAAATTACAATACTAATGTTTCCTCTACGTTGTTGTTTGTGTTGATCTTGAAGAAGGTTTTACTTGTTTGCTCGACTAAATCAGCTGCCACTGTCAATCAATTTTACCAACTCGCTTCTCAGATAAATTCCCTAGATGGTGAAAAAGAAACGAAGCCAAAATATTCATCCTGGAGCGGGGGACAAATTCACAAAGTCATGGTGTCATATAGGGGAGAGCGGGGTTGGTTGGCATAGGTTGGCCATTGGCTTATAGTTTCCGTCACACCTGTTATGAAGGCCCCACCATTGTACCATGTGACCCGCTCGACTTCGAGAGTCTTGTCCTGAGTTTTCAATCCGATGCTAACAGTGTAGATAAGAGTGTGCTTCATTGATTGATTTTACAACATGTAAGTAAATTTTTATATTTTCAGTGAAGTTGGTTTAAAGGCATGGAAAAACATTTGACTCCGATTCTGTTCACATAGCACCAAACTCCTTTGAAAAACCTAACCTATCAACTTACCAGTTTCTTGTTTGGTTGTTCTCCCCTGTCATGGCAGCCATCTTTCTTATGATTTCTTCTGAGGGGTTAGTTGGCTATCTTCAACTGGGGTTTGTTGGCGCATTAGCAAGTCACAAAAGTAAGGTAAACATAAACAAAGGAAGTGAAACTACAACTTGTCTTTAGTTCCAGCGAGGAGGAGGGGAGCAATATTTCCTATGCAGAAAGTGACGACAGTTTAAACTTAAACGGAATCTTTAGGAACAACGAAAAAGATAATGACATAAAACACCACCTTCAGCCGCAATCGAAGCTTATTGATAAACCAGCCATATCTGGCTACCATGAAAATGAAACTAGTGCACCACAGACACTTTCTCATAATGCGATTGAAAGGCCAGAGAATATTTATCCTACCTAAAGCTTTTGAAGATGTGTTGAATTCGTTTTGTTCTATGAAAAATTTGTTTACATTGTTCTAAACCAATGATGCTTCTAAGCCATTACATTTTTCTAATTTCTGCTGTTTGAAATATTATATAATCTTGTTCAATCGAAATAAATATGGTAAAATGCAGCGATTTGTCATCTATTTTCTCTTAATAGCTTATAGGCTATTCAACGTTCAAGGCTAGCTATTCAAAATTATTATATCATTATAGAGCAGCTTTTAATAACAATAATATGTGTCAGGCAGTACTTGAATGAGATCTCTCCTGTGGGGTTAGTTGGCTCTCATCAACTTTTTTTTTGGCGCAGTAGCAATTCACAAAAGCAAGGTAAACATAATCAAAGGTGAAACTACCAATTGCCTTTAGTTCCAGCGAGGAAGATGAGAGCAATTTTTCTTATGCAAAAAGTGACGACAGTCTAAACTTCTATCCTCTTCTATTGTCATTGTATTTTCCCTTAAAAGCTGTTAAAAACCGATTCAAAATTATTATACCTTTATAGTGCAGCTTTTAATAACAATAATATGTGTCAGGCAGTACTTGAATGAGATGACTAAACAACCCAACCTTCTAGGCCAACCTGCCCCACGTAGGAGGTTAATTGGCATACTCTGGATTGACGAATTTTTCAATTTTCTATGATCTTGGTATTAAATATTATGCTGTGAAAAAAATACTTGAAGTACTCTAATACTTGGAGTTTACATTTGTATCAGCCCCATTGGGATTATATTAACAGGAACGACTCAACAATCAAAAAATTGAATACTGTTGCCAACCAACCCCGCTCTCCCCAACGGCACCTTGCCAAGCTTGGGGTTAAGCAAATTAGGTCTTTCCAAAATTGAATGAGACCTCCTTCAGAGTAAAAACTAATACTTATATTAAAATTAAACTTTATTTTTTTTTTTTTTATGTATATCTATGAAGTCGAAACCCTTTTGACAACTAAAGGGTTAGATTTCTCAGGAAATTTCTCCCCTAAATGGAATCATCGAAAGGTGACAGAAAGATCCTTCCCCGGATGATCCTGCTGGGACGTATCCTCTTGAATAGGGTCAGGAAGAAGAGGAATTAAGGAGAGATTACTTTTGGGATGGAGTTCCTCTTTTGTTGTCAATATCTCTGACAGATGTGCCATGGTCCGCCGGTATTCCGAAACTCTCTTCTTTTCCACATTTAATATTACGAATTGCTTCTTGTGCATGGTGGAAATACTTTTGAGTATTTATAATGGTAATTATTAAAAAAATTAAGTACATGACCTTTGTTAAATTTTATAAATTTATCGTGACAATAAAAAAAGGACAAAAAGGCAATAAAAGCTCAAATTAATGCTTCGGTGTACAGAGTAAGACTCAGGTCCTTGTCAATTGTTTTTTATATTAAGTCCGAAATTCCAGAAGGGCGTATAATATTTTCGGTACATCTAGAACATGTACTAAAACAGTTATGTAACTGTTCCAACCAAATGTCTAGAACTCTTTTTAATGTAACTGAGAAAATCATATTCACATTACAGTATTAGTTCCTAATACATTGATTCAATAGTAGTGTTGTAAAACTATCGATTGTATTATCGATACTATCGATAGTTTTAAACTATGGATAGTACTATCGAAAACTTTGTTTTTTAAGAATAAAGTGATAGCCTCTGCCTCAGCTATATCATTCATGTTTGAGCAAAAGGGCTTAAGTCATAAAAAAATTCATAATTGTCTAAAATTTATTCGTTATTCATAATTTATTACGGTCTCTGTTGAAAAAATATAGTTTCATTTATTATTTTGGAATAAAGGAATACAATCAGAATGAATTTATAATGATTTTATTTAGCTTGTTAAATCGTTATTTAAGCTTCACAACCGACGACATAACTCCTTTCGACCAAACACCAGTGATATAATTCATGGAAATAAAAAAATAAACAAAATTTAGCGGTGTAATTTGATTTATGTTACTAGTAAAATGCTTATTTATCTACTTAATAAAAAAAAATTTACTTCAAGCGAAAAATATAATACTGAAAAACTGAATGGTTTGCTCATAGACGCCTTCTAACTTGATGGAATAATGTACAAACTAAACAACTGATTGCCTGCCAGTCCCTTCACTTGAAAATTACTTGGTTAGTGGCATAGAAACAAAATATTATGAAAACATTTTTTGAAGTATGCACTCCCCAAGGTAAGGTCTAGAAAAATGTCTGAACATCGTCCTTTTTTCTTCATAAACTCCGACACATTCGAAGATTGCGTTCCAAATGTTGTCATGTCAAATCGACTACTTCGACAACTGGGAATCCTGGTTGCAAGGTTGGTTAAAGAGGGTTGGTATAGCTTTCCTCTAAATGCAGTTTCTTTGACTTTTGATAAAGTTTTTATTCTTAGCAGTTACGACTACGCTTGAAACTGATAAAAATTATTTCATGTTAAAATGAAACCCATACAATGTTCATCTATAAACGTGCATTATAGCTCCTATGGTTCAAATGAAAAATTGGCATATAATTCTGAAACGTTCCTCCCCTAACAGTTATTGTAAAAAATGAAAAGTTCGTCCAAGTAAAATATGTTTTGGTTACGGTTTTTTTTTTTTTTTTTTTTTTTTTTTTCATGCATATTTCTCATGTTACCAGAAAGGACTACCTCCCCCGAAATCTAAATCATAATAATTCTCTAAAACATTTCCCCTCTCGGAAACTTAATTAACATGGTAATTAACCACCTCAGAGCACCTACTGCTATGTCCTATTTACAAGTGTGAGGTAGTTCCAGGAACGTTACCTGTGAGGATTATACCGAGGTATTCCCCCTACAAGTCTTATTACCGCTGAGTCAGTATCTTTCCGCTTGCTGCAACATGATACATACTGATACCAGTAATAATTGGTAAAATAAAATTTAAATGTATCCGTTCTTAATGTTTCCATTTAGAAATTTAGTGAAAAATATTTTCCTTTATATTTATAACTACCTGGCCCGTGCGAAGCATTCGCCCTCTAATCTGCTTAAAACTCACTTAATTAAAGTACGTCGGCATATTTAGGTAGTAATGTATAGTGCGTATTTAGTGCGTCAAGGGCACAGGTGAGGGTTGAAATAAAGAATAGATGGGTTTAAATTGTAGATTATTTATTTTTATGTGTGTAAATTGTATTTTTTGCTTGTAACTCGCAAACGACGGCGACAATCGGAAAAAGTTATACGAAAAATGTTCGTCTCGAAAAAAATGACACCTTTGAAAAAGCCCTGCGACCATTTTCGCTGAGAATTGCAGTTTACCGCTTACAACTCGCAAACGAAGGGGTTAATCGAAAAAATGTTCTCCTTAAAAAATCCGAAAAGATTGACACCATTCAGAAACCTCTTAGACCATTTTGATTTTCGAGAAAAAACATGGTAGCTTATAATTCGGAATCAAAGGCGAAATAAGTGATTTGTATATTTTTCCGGTGTAGCGGTTAAGGAAATCTTTAAAATAATGCCTCATTCATGAAATTTGATGGAGTATTAAGGAAGTTATGGCGTACCGAAAAAAAAAGGCCTTGAGAAAAACTAATGATATATGGAGATTAGTGAAGGCCATATGCAAATGTATTATTAAGAAACTGTTTTATTTAGTGTGGGAAAATATTTTACTTCGACATTAATATATGTACATGGTATTTTTATACACTATACAGCAGGGGTTTCATTAAAAGAATCGGCCCTAAAATCCAATAATATGACATCAGAAATAAAAAATCAAATTTAAAAAGATAAATGGAGAAACAAATGATAAGAATTAAAGAAAAATAATAAATAATGAATGTAATTTAAAAAGAAATGGCATTTTTGTAAACTAAATATTAGGGGTTCCTAGAATAGAATAGGACTTTTAAAATCTAATCACTTGACATCAGAAAAAAAAAATCGAATGGAAATGTAAAACTGTAGAAAGAAAAAAAGATAAGAATTAAAGAAAAAAATAAAATAATTAATAGAAACATAATTGAAAAAATAGTAGGGCAGAGCGGGGTTGGTTGGCATAGGGGGTAGGTTGGCCTTTGGCTTATAATTTCCGTCACACCTGTTGTGAATGCGCCACGATCATACCATGTGAACCGCTCGACCTCGGGAGTCTAGTCCTGAGGTTTCAGTCGGATGCTAACAGTGTAGAGAATGGTTTGCTTCATTGATGGATTTTAAAATATTTAAGTTAATTTTTAACCGACTTCGAAAGAGGAGGTTACTCAATTCGATACGTATGTGCCTTTTTTTTTTTTTTTTCTATGTATGTCCACCGATTACTCCGAGATGGGTTGACCAATTGGAACGAAACCTTTTGCATCTTGTAGAGTATTTTCCCAATGTGGTCCCATTAAATTCTTTTTTGGGTTCTTAATTTATGTAATAAGTCATCGGGAAAAAACATGAAAATAATTATTAAATTATCGCTTAAAATTTTTACAGAACATGAATCTTTTGTTCTTGATACTCTAGAAATACCTTTACAATTGACACCACCCCCTCATTCTTTTACTCCTTCACATGTAGCACAACACATTAGACACCTACCCAAAAGAAAAGCCCCGGGTTATGATTTAATAACAGCCGAGGCGCTCCAACAAATGCCTAGGAAAGCTCTAGTGTTCCTTACGACTATATACAACTGTATGCTCAGGACAACTAAATTCCCCATTCAATGGAAATATTCACTCATCAAAATGATTTACAAAAAAGAAAAAGACTTATACAATCCATCATCATACCGACCAATTAGTCTTCTTCCCATCTGCTCCAAACTTTTCGAAAAACTACTATACAAAAGATTAGTTGACATACTAACCAAAAACAATATAATACCTGACCATCAATTCGGTTTTCGTACTTCCCATTCAACGACACAACAACTACACAGAGTAACGGATTACATTGCTGGAGCACTAGAGCAAAAACAATACGCAACTGGTGTATTTCTGGACGTTGCCCAAGCATTTGATAAAGTCTGGCACCAGGGGCTTCTCTTCAAACTCAAAACCGTACTACCCCACACATACTATCTTCTACTCCAATCCTACCTCTCTGACAGATTCTTCTCTATCCGGCAGGGCTCAGAGATTTCTTCAATCCGACCAATCTTAGCAGGAGTTCCGCAGGGTTCAATACTGGCTCCGTTACTTTACATCATATACACTCACGACATACCTACCAACTCTAAAATTCTCACTGCAACTTACGCTGACGATACCGCAATTTTAACAATACACCATGACCCCAGTCTTGCCTCATTGAATTTACAGAATCACTTACTTCAATTAAAAAAATGGTACACACTATGGAAAATGAAATTAAATCATGACAAATCACAACACATAACTTTCACACTCAGACGAGATACATGCCCACCAGTTTATATCGGCGACAACCATATTCCACAGACAGAAACTGTACGCTACCTCGGACTTCTGTTCGACAGAAGGATGACTTGGGGCCCACATGTGAAAATGAAAAAGAAGACCTTAAACATACGCTTAAAAATTCTTTACTCCCTTTTTGCCAAATCTTCTAAATTGAATATTAGACAAAAACTGAATACATACACCTACTTACTTAAACCCATTTGGACATACGCCTCACAGATTTTCGGCTCAGCTAAAAAGACACACTTACAAAAATTACAAACTTTTCAATCCAAAATTTTAAGACTAATTACGGACGCTCCCAGGTACGTAAGTAACCAAACTCTACATACAGACTTACAACAACCGACTATCCAACAACATATACGAACGCTTTACTCACGCTTCTTTGTAAAATTGGATGGACATAACAATAGATTAATTCACGACATGGCCACGGTTGACTTGCCCGTTCGAAGGCGGCTAAAAAGAAGCTGGATGAGAGACCTCCTCTCCTGAATTTATTGTCAAGCCCGGAAAGAGGTGCTGCTGGGCACTTTCCTTCCTTCAAGCCATACATGCCTTCAATAGTATTGCGATGCTGCAGCCATCGGATTCGCTGATTGTCGCAGACGGCTGACAGGTGCGAATAAATGTTTGAAAGACAAAAAAAAAAAAAAAAAAAAAAAAAATTTTTACTTATTGGAAAAACATATGGCATATATAAAATAAGGTATGCTCCAACAAACAATTAAAACACGTCAATAACTAATAAACTGATCATGTACTTTCCTCACTTTTTTATTCTAACTTTGATTGGTTGATTTTAAGCAATGCTTAATAATCTTTCAATGTTCGATGAATCGGTTGGAAAAACCAACCAATCAAATTCAGAATCAAAAGATTAGGGGGGAAACATGAGTAGTCTGTTGTTAGCTATTGACCTGTTTCAGGTTCTTGTTGGAACAAACCTTATACATAACCTTATATAAATTTTCAACAATAGATTTAAATAAAGATATTCTGGCGTGAAACTTTTGTTTTGTTATCTGGATCACTATTATCGGTTTTTAATTTTGTTTCTGCAACTATTGAGTCCTATAAATGAAAATAGCTATTAAGCGTCGAATTCTTGATTATGAGAAAGAAATAACTATGATCTAAGTTCAAATGTGGTTCGAAAATGTAATAAATACGTTCTCTAATTTCATATATGATGGGTAATTGTATGATTTTGTACTTTACTTTATGATAACGTCCATAGCTTGTGGCACTTAGGATTTGCTATTTTCTACATAGAGTCTCTATAGTGTGCCTATGTGTTAGTCTCAATCGTTTCCTACGTAATAACTGAAATGTAGCAGAATAAGGGTCTGGCCACAAATGTCCGCACCTGATCCGCACCGCAGCACTAATATAGGTTATGTTCAGAATATTTTTAATTTAACTTACATATTACCTTTAGTTATGCCTAAAGGTCAGGTCACACATGTCAGACACAGGCCACTTTAGGCATAACTAAAGGTAATATGTAAGTTAAATTAAAAATATTCTGAACATAACCTATATGAGTGCTGCGGTGCGGATTCGGTGTGGACATGTGTGGCCAGACCCTTAATCGTTACTAAAGAGCCAGATTGTGTTTTCAATTTTTATGGATTTTGAAGTGTTGATCGATCTTTATTAAATCGAAAGAAATTTAAAAATGCTATGAAGGTTGCCAAGATTTTCAAAAGTCAAAACGTCATTAGCTGTTTGCGTTTCCTGAAAAATTAAGTGCGCTTTTCAGGAACTAAGTCTAGTGTTGAATGAATGCATTTTGAACATGAAATGAAACATGAAATGCATTGAAACAGAATTGATAATGGACTTATAAGAGTCTGGGTTTGATGTGTTTATGGGTTTTTCGCATTCGCATGCACTCAAGTACCGCATTAACTAACGTATATGTTGTGTATTATATTCCCTAATAAATGAAAATTTTCCTAGGAAACATTCTCCCAGTAGTAGTGTGATAATAATTAAATCGTCTATACAGAAATTTATAAAATAAATTAAAATTTTAATGTTTACCAATGTTCATCCATCAATAAAACTAAGGGAAAATTAAAGTTGATATCTCTCAGTAAACAACCACATTGTATGAAAGTCCACGCAGCAAAAATATAGCAGCCATAAAAATGATTGCTGTCAAAAAGGCTACTCAGCTAGAATTGAAGCTGCAGTGTTTTCTGCAAACTCATTTTCTGAATAATTGCTTATTAAGAAGGATATTATTCGTAACACTTCGCTCTCAAGTTTAGTCCACATTTCATCGAAATGGATGACGAACATAATTGACTCGACCAAGAAATATTATTGAATTAAACCAGTAGTATAATATCGAGAACAAATATATCCTTCGTAATAATAAATTAACAATAAAATGACTCCCAAAACGCTGTCGCTTCTATCCTAGCGGCTGCCCCCGTTTTGATAACGATCAATTTTATGGCTGCCCCTTATTTGCTGCGAGTACTTCTATCCAATGTTGTTTTTGGAAATGCAATTTAGTTTAATTACTACTTTCCACCGATAAATTTAAATAAAGAAATAAAAAAGGTCCCTAACGGAGCAGTATATATAATCGCATTAGTTTTCAAAAGAATGCTCAAGCGATCATAATTCAAAAATTAGGGTCCAATTTATTATAGGCCATATAAACATCTTCATTATATTATCATGTATATTCGAAATACGGCCAAAATCTCGACTGTTCAGTGACGTAGCTACATCATCATGGAGTTATGTGACAGCGGAGCAAACTCGATACCTCCTCTTGGTACACAGATGTATGTATGTAAATGACAATTACTGACAAAAAATTCAGCAAAGGAAATTAGTGTAATTGTGAAAAAAAAAGTTTTAAGTTTTATGTGTCGCCCCAATGAAACATTAGTCTTTTACAAAAAAATCCATATCTAATCAAAGTAGGCAGGTTGTTGAAAGGAGTGTAATGCACGCCCAGCACTTGATTTTCCGCGCGTATTCATAAAATTGAAAAGGTAACTTAATATAATTATAATATAAAGGCCCGGGATAGACGAATGTGGTAGAGCGCTACCTGAGTTGACTTTTATTTCGCGACGGACCCACGGAATAAATCTGGTCCTTCCCACCATAGATAGAACAACCAACCAATGAACCAAACTCTCCTGTAGTGTCCGAAGAGGGGTACCCATTAAAAAAAAAAAAAACGACTACGAAAACCAGAAACCTGTACAAAATACACTTAAAATCCGTATAAAAAAAAAAAACTTCGATTTTTTTTAGAAATTAACTTATTGCTTTCGATAAATTATCTCCCGCCTCTAAAAAGTATGAAATAAAAAACATTTTATAAAAAAAAATTAAACCGACTTCGAAAACTAGGAAACAGTAAAAATAAATGCACTAAAAAGTATGAAATAATTGCCTTCTGATTTTTATGAATACACGGCAAAATCGAAAATGGTATAAAAAGCGGGAAAATGCAATAAAACGAAAAAAATTATTTTGATTTGTACGATTACTCACTAACTCTTAATAAAAAGTATTAAGTTGAAATATTAAATACCAGGTTTAATACACCACAATCTTTTCGGAGGCGGCGCAAAATTTAAAATTGTTAACTTTAAATATTATGAAAAATCTATCAATTTTCTATTTTGCGCCGCCTCCGAAAAGATTGTGATGTATTAAACCTGGTATTTAATAATTCAACTTAATACTTTTTATTAAGAGTTAGTGAGTAATCGTACAAATCAAAATAATTTTTTTCGTTTATTGCATTTTCCCGCTTTTTATACCATTTTCGATTTTGCCGTGTATTCATAAAAATCAGAAGGCAATTATTTCATACTTTTTAGTGCATTTATTTTTACTGTTTCCTAGTTTTCGAAGTCGGTTTAATTTTTTTTTATAAAATGTTTTTTTTATATTTTCAGTACCTTTGGTTTTAAGGCATGGCGAATCATTTGACTCCGATTCTGTTCATATAGCCCCTCACATAGATGAAAAACCTAACTTTTCAACTAACCAGTTTCTTGTTTGGTTGTTCTCCCCTGTCCTGGTAGCCATCTTTCATATGATTTCTCCTGTGGGGTTAGTTGGCTATCTTCCACTGGGGTTTGTTGGCGCAGTAGCTAGTCACGAAAGTAAGGTAAACATAAACAAAGGAAGTGAAACTACCATTTGTCTTTAGTTCCAGCGAGGAGGAGGGGAGCAATATTTCCTTTGCAGAAAGTGACGACAGTCTAAAATTAAACGGAATCTTTAGGATCAACGAAGAAGATAATAGCATTAAAGATCACCTTCAGCCGCAAAACTTATTGGTGAACCAGCCAGACCTGGCTACCATGAAAATGAAACTAGTGCACCTCAGACACTTTCTCATGATACGATTGAAGGGCCAGAGAATATTTATCCTACCTAAAGTTTTTGAAGATGTGTTGAAGTTGTTTTGTTTTATGAAAAATTGTTTATATTGTTCTAACGCAATGATGCTTCTAAGCCATTACATTTTACTTATTTCTGCTGTTTGAAATGTTGTATAATTTTGTTCAATTCAAATAAATGTGGTAAAATTCAGCCATTTGTCATTCTATTTTCCCTTGATAGCTGTTAAAAACCGATCAAAAGTATTATATCATTATAGTGCAGCTTTTAATAACAATATGAGTCAGGCAGTGCTTAATTGAGATGGCTAAACAACACCACCTTCAAGGCCAACCTGCCCCACACGGGGGTCAATTGGCATACGCTGGCTTGACGAATTCATAAATTTTCTATGATCATAGTGTTAAATATTATGTGTTGAAAAAAATACCTGAAGTTCTCTAATACTTGGAGTTTACAGTGGTATCAGCCCTATTGGGATTATACTAAGGAACGACTCAACAATCAAAAAAGTGAAAACTGTTGCCAACCAACCCCGCTCTCCCCTATTTTTTTTAGTTAAACCGCCGGGGTTCCTAGAATAGAATTAATTGATCTTATAAAGTATAATATAATGCAATAATTTGACAGAAAAAGAAAATCGAAAGTAAAATAGAAAACTGCAGAAAAAAAGGGATAAGAAATAAAAAGAAATAATAAATAAAGTTATTTATTTTTACGAAAATAATATAAAATAAATGATTCTTTTGTAAACTATACAGCGTTCCTAAAATAGAATTGGTAGGTATTAAACTCTTAAAATGCAATCATTTTATATCAGAAATAAAAATTTTGGTTGGCTTATAAAAAATAAAAGGTTGGCTTGAAGACGTGGTTTTGAATAATCTGTATAGATATATGGACAGGAATCGTATACTGAAAAAAACGAGGCTCAGGACAAATCATGGGAACACAAAGAGGTTCCTTGGGTTAATGAAAATTGAAGTCAGCGGAAAATGTGCGCTCTGAAACTCTCCAGAGGACCCACGTCATATAGTGTTCGGGTGTATGAATTACAGGATCAGATCAGAACTAAATTTTAATCTTAGTACTTAAGTATATTTAAAAGAATTAGATAGAGATAGGGTAGAAAAACTGAGTGAGGTTTTGGATAAAATGAAATCTATAATTGAAAAAAAAAATGGAAAAATAGAAAAAAAAAATATGGTTGTATAGGATTTTGAAAAAAAAAAAAACTTGAAATAAAATGGGGGTAAAAATTAAAGAAAAATAATAACAAATGTGATTAATATTAAAAAAAAAACAAGGTATTTTTGGACAATAAAGCACATGGGTTTTTAGAACAAGCTTATGTTCTTTTCAAATTTAATTTAATTAATTAAATTAATTTAATTTGATTGTTTAAAAAAGGCTAAGGTTCAAAGAAAATAATAAATTAATCAATAACAATAAATAAATAAAAGTTATTTATAAAAAAAAGATTTAAAGATAAGAGTGATTTATAAAAGGAATTAAATAAGTATATTTGGGCTTTGATGAACATAGAACGCAAATAAACTAAAAGCGTGCCTTTTTGTAACCTGCGTGGATCCGAAAATCTATACCACTTTGTATTAAAATGCTTTATATACAATATTTACAGAGATAAATATTTAAGTAAATATACTTCGATAAGGAAAAAATAGAACAACTGTTACTAATAGAAAATAAAAATAAATTTAATGATTTATTTAGTTATGTCGAAGAATGCCTAAAATTAAGAAACCTTGTTATATATTGTATATACAGGAAGAATCTTATTTTAATTGTAAAATGAATAATAATGGTTAAACTTCGTTTTATTTTTATTTTAATTCGTTTAAGTAATTTTTTTTTTTTGTTTTCTTTAATATTATATTTAATGATTTACTATTATGTACATTGAGTTAGGAAGAATTATGAATATTGTATGAATGATTGTACGTATGTAGATTATCTCGTGTATGAAATACATATATTTAAATTGATTTTGTTAACTTTAAAATTACGTACTATTAATTTTTTGGGAAATAATTTTATTTATATCCTTCTATCAATATGTATTTACAATATAAATATGCACACATCTTATTTTGTTCTTTATTACAGTACCAGTCAAAAGTTTAGACTCACCCTTAGATTTCGTAAAATAAATAAATAACAACATTTTATTTATTGAACAACATAACAACTATAATTTTATTTTTAATTCATTTATAACTAGCTGTGTATCCCGGTTTCACCCAGGGAACTTGAAAAACAATGAGAAAAGCCGTGGGTTAAAATAATTTCGTTAGGACAGAAAAGAGATTTTTTTCGACTCCAACGGTTGATTTCGTAAAGATCTATGGCTAAGCGAGATCATAACGATTTTGATAACAATAAAGAATATACCCAGCGATTAGCTGAAGTGATGGTATTTTAATATGGACAGGTGTTCGCACCTGGTATGAAAGAACCACTAAGCGAAATTTGGAGAATTTAGGACAAACGGTATGGATTTCTATAAAGAACAAAAAAAACAAAACAAACAAACAGAATATCATCTTTAGTTGTGTAGATTTTATCCAAAACAATCATATCATTTTTGAAATGTTATCTCTTGAGTTAAAATTATTTTTTTAAATTTGAAGACTGTGAATTAAATACAAGTGTGTCTAAACTTTTGGCTGGTACTGTATGTTCATTTACTTTTATTAATACTTTATTATTGCTCAACCCCCTTTGTATGGGGATTTCCCAAAAAGAAATAAAATCTATTCTATTCTATTCCAACTAAAATCAGGGGTCCCTTCAGTATTAAAGGTATAAATGCATTTCACAACGTTGGTATATGTACCAGATGAGGAAGGACAGCAATGATAATATGAAAGAATAAATTGGTAAAAGGAAAAGGATGGATGGGATATTATAAAAATGACATTTGTCTGTTATTAATAAATGTTCAAAACATTCCTTTCTGGCACTATTTATTGTCATGACATTCTATGAGAAAATTCTATTAAACAAAGCTGCCTGGTTGAGAGGAGTTTTACATGCACGGTTTAGAATACAAAATACCCCTTGCATGCAGAAGAAAATAAAGCATATATCGTAAAATATATTGTTGAGCCAGGATATAAAGCCAAAGAGGTAGGCATCTGATCCCGCCCGCACTCGGAAGCCTACAACGCGTCGACATTTCCTGTTACGGTTTCCGGTCTTACTTTTACCTTCCTGTTATTTATCTTACTTCTTGTTCTTATCTTGTCCTTTAAGGTAAAAAAGAAAAAAACATGAGATTGTGTATGTTATCGGAACAGAAATTGACCAGGGTTATTTTTATTTTACTGCAAAATAGGGAGAAGAAATAATATAAAGGAAGCGACAAGAAAGCGGTTAGGTACTAAAAGTAAGAAATAAAATTAGAAAATAAAAAAGCTGCAGTCACATTAAAATTTGCCATATTTTTATACCAAATCGTGCTCTAAGTGGAATTTCAAGTAGCTTCTTAAAAATCGTTATTATCTAAAAGCAATTTTGGGCGAAAATTAACTTCGTATAACGGATAATGAATTATCAAAATTATTCGTAATATTTCTTGAACATCATTAAGTTACGTTTAGTAAATTTTAAGTTACGTTCGTACTACGAACGTAACTTAAAATTTACTAGGAACTTAGTCGTAACATTAAGTTTTGTTATCCGTTAATGATTTTTTTTCGACGGATGAATTTTCATCCAACAGATTATTTTTGTTTAAGACATCATGAAGCTTATAGTCTTATTCTTTTCTACCCATCGAAAAAACAGAACAAAGAAATCAAATAAAGGCCTATATTAAAACAAAAACAAAAATCGTGAACGAGAAAAAATCTTTTGAAGGGTAAACGATGAAAAAATTAAATCACTATTGGGAATCGGACAAATTTATACTAGTAGTTTCCTAAAAATAAATACTCTTTGTTTACTCAATTCCTATACATCCATTGTCTGCTTAAATCAATGTAGAGTAGTTACATGGAAAAATTATTTCATTGCCTCGAAACTAAATTAGAACCTAGTTTATCCGTCCCCGTTTCAAAGGTTCTTCGGTTTAAATTTTACAGAGAGAAATGCTTTATTTCAAAAAATAAAACAAGCAGAGCTGCCCAAATACATTGGGTTGCCATATGACACAGCATACCGATCAATAGTAAAATACATGAATACATAAAGTTGAGGTACATCTTTACATTTCATTTTATACTTATAATATCATAGAATTTTTTTTTTTTCCTTTCCCTAATTTTTTTTTTCCCCTTCTTTTTTTCATCTATATCTTTTACAGTTTTTTTTTTTCTTTGATATTTAATCTTTCACCTTTTCTCTTCTTCTCCATTTCATTCCTTTTTCTTCTTCTTCCTTCCTCCTTCCTATTTCTCATAATCTTAGTCCTTTTCTTTTTTAGCGCTTATTCTCTGTCTTAACGCTCACACCATAAATAGGCACACATACAGAGCCGCTCAAGAAAAACCCCACAAATAAGATATGACTATATAACTATAAAAACCTTACATATATCTAATAAATAAAGAAATATATATGTACATAAATAGATAAATAAATAAAAAAACCAATAAAAGTTGAGTTAACCGGTTTTACATATAACGGATAATTGATCAGAGGTCGTTATTAAAGTTAAAGATAACTATTAAATAATTATCTTTTTTTTTGTTATTCGAATAACAAATTACTCAATTTAGCTCAAATCTTGATAAAAGCTGATATTTATATGAATTTTAGACGTTATAAATTAATAAATAAATCGAATTAAAATATCCTTTTACTAACTCAAAAATATCGTAGTGAAAAAGGGGCTTTTCTGGATCGTGTAACTTATTGTGTGGCTACGATTACAATATATTAGTGTCAACTTTTTATTTAGTAATTTTTTTGAACAGGAGTATTTGTCTTCTGTGTCCGATTCTCATTCGTGTCAGTTGAAATGTATTTTAATTTTATTGACGCCACATTATCTTTCTATCTAACTAGCTAATCGAACGATATATTAGATTCCTATCCAGGTATAATTAGGTTAAGGATCTTTAACATCGCACGGGCTCGAAACCGCCATTAAAACAATTATCTTTTATTTGTTATTCGAATAACAAATTACTCGATTAAGCTCAGATCTTTATTTTAACTTCTTATAAAATGCTCCGAATAAAACTTCTTCATAGTAGTATAAATATGTATAACATTATTCGGTAGTAGGAATGATAATTAAATAAAAATAGTCCTTATGAAAGCCTACTAATCATTTAATTTTTTACTTAATTTTCTTAATTATTTTTAATTAACACAAAAAGCAAGTCAACAAAAGATAAAGGCAAGATTCGAGATTTGTCGCAGTATTTCTGGTCCCTGATGATTCTGACAAGTTTCACCATCTCGCTAAAGAACTTTTCTTTTTTTATTTTATTCTTTTTATCAGATGTCCTAAATTAGAAATATCCCCCTACCCTAACAGGGGGAGGGCTCAAATTGAAACAAGGAATACTAAACAGATGGTGTAGAGCGTTGGAGGGGAAAAACGAAAGGGCGGTATAATATAATCTCTTTTTCATTACTGCTCCATCATGAAAACTCAATTTTGAAATACTAAAATTTTTCAGGTTGAATTATAAATCGTAAAAATGATTCGTGTAATCTAAAAGGAGTGATTAGTTAATTGATTTTATGATCAATTTTGCATTTAATATTAATAAAAGTAACACACTCCAAAACAGTCCATATATTTTTCCAGACCTTACATGTCTACAATAGGAGCTTTCGGCGCCTTTGCGCCATATTCATAATATTCATAATTGGGGTGGGGAGGGGATATTATTTAATATAGTGTAAAAATTTAGGATAATCATAATTTGGTTACTTCAGCAAGTTGTTTTATGTAATTTTAACTTGAAAATATAAAACCTAAAATAATGCTTTGCAATATGTGGGTCATTCTCACGTAAGTGGGCACTTTTGTGTCCCAGGCCGTTTATAGCGATTTAGAAAAACTTAGGACTCTAAGACATCAATTTTGTGAATCGAGGCGAGTTGTAAAGGTAGACCCCATACGACTTAATTTTAATTGTATAACACACGTACCTTAAAAACACCAGAAAAAGGTCGAAATTCATTCCCCTGTCATGTCCCGAGGTCTGATTCTGCTCAAAGTAAGAGTTCTGTGTCCGTATACTAGGTCAATTTTTACTTTTTTTTCTGTTCTATTTGTTCAAAATACTGTAAAATTTCATAGAAGCAGTCGAATCCTTGATGATAAAGGATTAGAATTGAAAAAAACTAATTTTTATGATGTCCCACAGGTTTTCTTTCATTCCCCTGTCAATTTCTAAAATTAAATTGTCACCACACTATTCAGGCGGGAAATTAGTAAAAAATATATAGTCAGCAGGAAGGGGTCTTTCCCTAAGCAACCCCAACTGTTAACTTAGCCTCAGTAAAAATCCAAGCTCTCCAGAAGCAAATAAGTTCTCAAACTTGAGAGGTTACGTTTAATAGTCTTCATTCCCCTGTCCTCTATAGTTTTGGTCAGGCAAGCATCATCAGTCCGAAATAATGAGAAGTTTAAAAAAAAAAAAAAAAAAAAAAAAAAAAAAAAAAAAAAAAAAAAAAAAAAAAAAAGTTCAACGTGAATTGGTGTTCTTCCACGTCGTATCGACTCCTTGCTTCTTATAGGCTAAGGGATATTATTACACCGAAAAAAAAGTTTATTTGTAACCATAAAATTTAAAATAAAAACGCCGTAAAAAGTGCCCACTTTGGTGAGAATGACCCATATATATTTTATTTATATTGTTTTTAGTTTCTTTATAAAAATTGTGCTTTGCATTAAGCTTGTGCTTAGGAATAAATAGTGACAGAGGTTTTAAATGGTATCTCAGCATTATTACAGGTGATAATTCTTATTTGTCATGACAATTTTTAGAATCATTAATGATGAAGTTATTTAATTGTAATTGTATTTTAGTTTTGGAGTGTGTTACTTTGATTAAAATAAATACATTGTACAGCATAACTTTTCCATTAAATTTAAACTTAAACTTACATAAGAACATTATTTCTCCTTACCCCAATATAGATTCCATAAATGGCTTTAAAAATAAATACCTGATATCAATGTTAAAAATACTAGCTCGCAAGAAAATTTCAGTAGTGAACTATGAAAGCTGGACATTGGTAACAATATGGCGGAGAACAGAACGCGTTGAAGGAGAATTAAAATGAATAGCAAATATTTTCATACAAATATAAAAAAGTAATAATAATAAAAACGGAGCAGTTCGTTCTATTTTATTACCGTAATATTGCAATGGCCATTCAATAGACAATAGTATTTGAGGATAAAGTTGAGTAAAAGTATCATGTATGCATGATTTTACGGTTGAAATATCCATGTATGAGTGTAATTTAAACCTGTCTTATATTTCGATACTAAATAATTTTTTTAAATAAAAAAAAACTTTTTTAAATAATATTACAATTTGTTACAGTAAAGGATAGTGGTTTATTTGTTTAACGCTCCTTTATGCTACTAACGGACCATCGGACGATGCTGCTTAGGACTTTAACGAGTACCTGACATCGTACAGGCTCGGGACCTTCATTTTACGTCCTATCCGAGGGACGGCATAGCCAAGGATTTTTTACTCCCTCTATAAAATCCTAGGGCCACCCCGGGACGCGAACCAGCGGCTTTTAGTATTGTACGTTGCTATGCTAACCACTACACTACAGGTGACCCAAAAGGACAATGGTCAATAATGCTCACTGATCATATTCATATACTATTTACATAATATTAAATAAATAGCAAACCAAATGAACTAAATACAATAAATTTGGATAGGTCGGACCCAGGGAGGTTATGACCCCCCCCCCCCCCCTCAAATATATTGGCTATTTTAATTTTTTGTATTTTTAAATGAGTAATGCAATTAGGCACTTGTTATGCCATAAACATAACACTTGTGGTTGTTTATATCGCAGTCCTTAATACAAGGTAATAATTTCATAAAATATCAGCCACGTGATTATGAGACAGCGGGTCATGATCCCCCCCCCCAAATTTCGTGCTAAACCCGCCCCTGATAATAAACCAAACTAAGAATTAAATAAATAGACCAAAATAATTATATTTTAAAAATTTAGACCCTAGATTCTAATTTTTTTTTATTTATTATTTTTTTTTTTTTTTACAGGAGTATTTGTGTCCGATTCTCATTCGTGTCAATTGGAAAATAATATAATTCATTTGACGTCATTTTATGATACAATAGCATACCGAACGATATATTAGATTCCTATTCAGGTATAATTAGGTTAAGGATCTTTAACATCGCACAGGCTCGGGACCGCCATTTTACTACCTCTCCCGAGGACGGCATAAACTAGCATTTTTAATACACTTTAAAAAAAGCCTAGGGTCTCCGCGGGATATGAACCCGCAACCTTAAGTATTGTTGGATGCTGACCACTACACCACAGGTGACCTGGAAATAATCGTGTAAGCATACTCCTGAAAATCGCTTCTAAAATGCTCACGTCCACAGTTCTATATTATAGTAGATTTTTATGCTGACCATAACACCAAAGGTTACCTCTGTAGAAAAGTATAACCGTTAGGTTAACTGCGAAAATCGATTAATTTGATTTGATGAATCACAATAAAATTACTACAATTTATAGTTCACATAGTTTATAGTATATAGTTATATAGTTTATAGTATAATTCACAATATTCATAAAAAAAAAAATCTGGTGCGTGCGCGCAACACACAACTTTCACTTACCAACTTACTTAGATAAGAAATTGACGTGTTTTGTTAAATATCATTTCCCAAAGTCACACATTTTTCTACATCATATCTTATTTTTGTTAATCGTCAAAGCCGTTTTTGAGTGAATAAAAAAAAACCGTGAAAATGATACAAAATTTATTAAGTAAAGTCCCCCCTTCGGTTGATCAATTTTGATGAAATGTTGGCTATCACATATTTGGCATATACATACATCAAATACCCAGTTTGATCAAAATCTTTAAAGCCGTTTTTGAGTAAATAAAAGAAAACACGTGAAAATGATACAAAATTTATTAAGTAAAGTCCCCCCTCCGGTTGATCAATTTTGATGAAATTTTTACATTCATATCTCGGGCATATACATACATCAAATACCCAGTTTGATCAAAATCTTTAAAGCCGTTTTTGAGTAAATAAAAAAAAAAAACACGTGAAAATGATACAAAATTTATTAAGTAAAGTCCCCCCTCCGGTTGATCAATTTTGATGAAATTTTTACAGTCATATCTCGGGCATATACATACATCAAATACCCAGTTTGATCAAAATCGTTAAAGCTGATTTAGAGTGAATAAAAAAAAAACACGTGAAAATGATACAAAATTTATTAAGTAAAGTCCCCCCTCCGGTTGATCAATTTTGATGAAATTTTGACAGTCATATCTCGGGCATATACATACATCAAATACCCAGTTTGATCAAAATCGTTAAAGCCGATTTAGAGTAAATAAAAAAAGCACGTGAAAATGTTACAAAATTATTAAGTAAAGTCCCCCTCCGGTTAATCAATTTTGATGAAATTTTTGCAGTCATATCTCGGGCATATTAATACACCAAATACCCAGTTTGATCAAAATCGTTAAAGCCGATTTAGAGTAAATAAAAAAAACACGTGAAAATGTTACAAAATTATTAAGTAAAGTCCCCCCTCCGGTTAATCAATTTTGATAAAATTTTTGCAGTCATATCTCGGGCATATTAATACACCAAATACTCAGTTTAATCAAAATCGTTAGAGCCGTTTTTGAGAAAATCGAAAAAAACCTAAAAAGTTATTAAGTAAAGTACCCCCTCCCTTTAAGTAATTTTGATGAAATTTATGCTGTCACATCGCGGGCATATACCTACACTAAATACAGAATTTCAGGATCGCACGGTCTATAGTTTTTGAGCTAGTCTGTTCACACACACACACAGACACACACACACACACACACACAGACCATTTCGCGGGACTTGGTCATTTCGACTCAGGGGACCCCAAAACGTGTATTTCCGTTGAAAACCGGAAGTCGAATTTTTTCACGATCGCAATACTTCCACTTACTATATATTTCATATATAGGTAAGTGAAAGTAAAAAAATTATATTTATATTCATCTCATATTCATCTCTTATACCTAGGCAGGTGGAATGAAAATCCAACAAAAAAGACATTAATATTACTCCACAAAAAACTAGAAATCTGTTTATAAAACCTATTTTTACTTTCACTTACCTATATATGAAATATATAGTAAGTGGAAGTATTGCGATCGTGAAAAAATTCGACTTCCGGTTTTCAACGGAAATACACGTTTTGGGGTCCCCTGAGTCGAAATGACCAAGTCCCGCGAAATGGTCTGTGTGTGTGTGTGTGTGTGTGTGTGTGTGTGTGTGTGTGTCTGTGTGTGTGTGTGTGAACAGACTAGCTCAAAAACTACAAACCGTGCGATCCTGAAATTGGGTATTTAGTGTAGGTATATGCCCGCGATGTGACAGCGTAAATTTCATCAAAATTACTTAAAGGGAGGGGGTACTTTACTTAATAACTTTTTAGGTTTTTTTCGATTTTCTCAAAAACGGCTCTAACGATTTTGATTAAACTGAGTATTTGATCTATTTATATGCCCGAGGTATGACCGTAAAAAATTCATCAAAATTGATGCACCGGAGGGGGGACTTTACTTAATAAATTTTGTATCATTTTCACGCGTTTTTTTTATTTACTCAAAAACGGTTTTATCCATTTTGATCAAACTTGGTATTTGATGTATTTATATGCCCGAGATATGACTGTAAAAATTGTATCAAAATTGATCAGCCTGAGGGGGGACTTTACTTAATACATTTTGTATCATTTTCACGTGTTTTTTATTTTTTACTCAAAAACGGTTTTATCGATCTTGATCAAACTTGGTATTTGAAGTATGTATATGCCCGAGATATGACTGTGAAAATTTCATCAAAATTGATCTCCAAGATGGGGGACTTTACCTAATAAATTTTGTATCATTTTCACGCGTTTTTTTTATTTACTCAAAAACGGTTTATTCGATTTTGATCAAACTTGGTATTTGATGTATTTATATGCCCGAGATATGACTGTAAATTTTTTATCAAAATTGATTAATTGGAGGGGGTACTTTACTTAATAAATGTTGTCCCATTTTCACGTGTTTTTTTTTTATTTACTCAAAAACGGTTATATCGATCTTGATCAAACTTGGTATTTGATGTATTTATATGCCCGAGTTATGACTGTAAAAATTTCATCAAAATTGATCTACAAGAGAGGGGACTTTACTTGATAAATTTTGTATCATTTTCAGGTTTTTTTTTATTTACTCAATAACGGTTTTAACGATTTTGATCAAACTTGGTATTTGATGTATGTATATGCCAAAGATGTGATAGCCAACATATCATCAAAATTGGTCAAACAGAGGGGGCACTTTATTTCATAATTTGTTTCCAATTTTTACCTTTTTGATCGATTATCTCAAAAACGGCTTTAAAGATTTTTATCAAATTCGTCGTGTTTAATGAAAATTACTTTTTATTTAATATCAGGTAAGCTTTATCATTATTAAAATGTTCTGAGGGGGCTTAAATGGGGAAGGGGCCTTTTTTGTTTTCCTATAAAGAACCTTTGTTTTAGTTTATATTGAGAAATTTACTGTCTCTCATCACGCCTAAAAATAAGAAATGGCTAAATATGATATATGAAGAAAATCAAGTAAACATATACAGGAGAAAAAAAGATGAATATTTCGTCAACTCATAAAACACCTTGAGCTCACGCATGCGCCGAACGCCTTTAATGACAAACCAATGCGTTATAATTAAAGATGTTCTGTTCATTTGAGAAATGGCAATTAACAAAACGCATTAATTTCTAATCTAAGTAAGTTGGTAAGTGAAAGTTGTGTGTTGCGCGCACGCACCAGATTTTTGTTATTAGTAATAAATTCAATAAAACAATGATTTAATCTGTAATCTTCATACCATAATTGGTACGATCACCTTCATAACCATTTTCCTTTTTGATAAAATTTAAAAAAATTTATAAAAATGGCATAAAGATAGAAGCGTGATAAACTGGAGCTAAATAAAATTTATTATATTTAAAACACGCGAAAGCTTCGACTATACAGGATAGGGGTTGACAAAGCGTGCGGTGGTGCAGAAATTAAATCCCAGACAAATAGCCATTTTTATTCAACTGAACAGCATTTAGAAACATTTATCACCTAAAATATAGAACTGCGGATATGAGCATTTTAACAGCTATTTTTAGGAGTAGAGTTACACGATTATTTCGAGTTCACCTGTGGAATAGTGGTTAGCATAGCAACCAACGATATTTAAGGGTGCGGGTTCACATCCCGCGGCGGCTCTAGAATTTCTTAAAGGGAGTAAAAAATCCTTGGCTATGCCGTGCCTCGGATAGGGTAAAATGGAGGTACCGAGCCTGAACGATGTCAGGTACTCGTTAATGATCCCTATCCTAATTATACCTGGGTAAGAAAAATTTAGGACTTCCACTGAGGCATCATCCGATTTGCCTTGGTAGCAAAAAGGGAAGTTAAACAAACAACATGAACATTAACAAATAAACAACATGATTATTTCATTAATGAATAACATTAATAAGCGATAGATAATGTAATATAGTCAGGGAGGCCCTAAGAGTATTTTTTAAATAAAACTGTAAATAGTACTTGTATAGATTTGATTCTAACAAAGAAGTTTATTTTTTTATAATTCATAGTTCTTATAAGTGATAATATAGTAATCTTGTTATCTTTGAGTATTAATTCAGTTAGGTAAACCTTTTTATTGAAATAATGTTAGTATTTGTTTATTCTAGAACCTCATAACTTGTATTTATTCAAATGTTTAATTAAAATAAGGTAATGTCATTTAATAATATTTAATAGTGAAGGAAAGTAACTACTACTTGTTTTCATTTAAATGTTGGATATATTGTTATCAATAACATAACCTACTTGTTCTTTAGTTTTTATTACTTAATTGTTTATTCACGGTAAATAGTTAAATATTCTTTTTATTTTGTTTAATTATACTTATAATGCAGTACAGTAATGTAAAGGAACGACATCATGATTGAAAAACAGATGTGAAAGAAAATATAACCTATTGTAAACAGCTGGGAGCCAATGCCTCCATAAGTGTGTATATAACAAACACATGCGCCATCTGTGGCCGATCCGGCAACTATATTTTCAAACATTATGAACTTATTTAATTTAAAATCTATTTTAAAAGAGAAATTCTTTTGTATTTTGTCATCTTTTTGAAAATAATGGCTTGTAAAAACATAAAAACAATAAAATAAAGCCTAAAGATACCAGGTCCTATCTTCTCAACTATAGCAGTGCAGGGCTGTGATTGGTCAATTGTTTGTCCCTTGAGGTATAAATAGGGCCGTTTTGCCCAACATTAGTTGGTCTTAACTGGTCAGACTTAGACATTCCTCTCCCTGCCCGATAGCTCCTGGTGTCTCTAGGATGTTTAAACCTATCTGTCTTATTTAATTTAATTCCCTTCCCTACCTTAATTTTACCCTTCCTATAGAATCCTGGGGGTTGTCCTCCCAGGGCTTGGACATTGGTTGGCCCTCTTTCCAGGTGGCCTTGCTTAGATAAGCACCCTAGAGCTGTCAAGGCACTAGAATTATAAATATATTTGTATATAAAACATATGAAAAATAAAGGCGAATCTAGAATAAATAAGTAATTCACTATTGGTTTAAAATGTCAATATTTTCAGCAAAAAAATTGTTAAGATTTCTTGCATCAGTTTTAGAATTGACAACCTTATTAATGTTTGCAGCTATATACAGTGCTTCAAGATATTTTAATTTTTGCTCAGAATTTTCTTTGTGCAAAATTATAGTTTTGTCATAATCGAATTTGTATATTTTGTATATAAAACATATGAAAAGTAAAGGCGAATCTAGAATAAATAAGTAATTCACTATTGGTTTAAAATGTCAATAGTTTCAGCAAAAAAATTGTTAAGATTTCTTGCATTAGTTTTAAAATTGACAACCTTATTATATATATATATATATATATATATATATATATATATATATATATATATATATATATAATGACAACACTATAATTTTGCATAAAGAAAATTCTGAGCAAAAATTAAAATATCTTGAAGCACTATATAGCTGCAAACATTAATAAGGTTGTCAATTTTAAAACTGATGCAAGAAATCTTAACAATTTTTTTGCTGAAACTATTAACATTTTAAACCAATTGTGAATTATTTATTCTAGATTCGCCTTTACTTTTTATATGTTTTATATACAAATATATTTATAATTCTAGTGCATGATGTTATGTGTGTAATGGGTGTGAGTGTGTATGTATAGATGTAAATTTAAATTATTTATTTGAACGTTTTTCAACTTTAATATTGTGTTTAATTTTCTATAGACCTTATTGAGTTATTATTTTTGTTATCTTAATTTGTTTGAATGTTGGCAACACTGTATATTTCCCAGTCCCCCCTCCTTCAACATGGGAAGGTTTCAGTCTGTTTCTAGCTTGCTTGCGAAATCCTTGTAGCCCTGAAGATGCCTGAATAGGCGAAAATTTGGCATGTAATCTGCATGATTAAGTGAATTATTGAAATAATACGAGACTTTGAGACCTTGCATTCTATATCTATAATTAAATAGTCTCTTCCTAAAAACTTGTTTAATATAATTTACAATATGGACAACTAGCTGCTGAAAATAGAGAGAGAGGAAACAATCCTGTGCCAGCTCACAATTGGTCACAGTGAATTCTGCCACGTATAGTTAAAAAGAAATCTTCAAATTAAATATTCCCAATTGTTTTAAGTTGATAATTAACTGTGATATGGGATAGTGTGTAGTAGAGGTATCTAGATGCTATGTGGTGTGGGTTGATATGGAACAACAGCACACAGCATGCGCTCCATTCCACGGCTATGGGTTGGAGCTAAGTTCACCAACAGGGCATTGAATATTCAGATTTATTCCTCGAGGATCATTAATCCCTGCCTGGCCTCGATTCCGGTCCAAGCTGTAATTGAATATCTCCCAAACAAACAGCAGATACCATCCATGTCTTCTCACAACATTTAACATATCAATAGCAACATTTAATGACAGTCGTCAACAGAAAAAAGACCCGACACTTACTTCCCCACGATTCTAGTAAATTTGTTTGCTTTTATAGAATCTAGCATTATTTATTTCATTCCTAAATTATTAAAACTATATTAACCCATTAACACACACTTTGTAATGATAAAATGTTTACATATTGTAATTAAGCAGTTACTAATCCTCTACTTTTCTTTTAAAAACATTAGCTTCCCAATCAATTACACACTTTTTAGTATACCTCTAAATATGAACGTGGATCACGAGATTTTCGTGTAATTTTTTCTAAGTTTAAACTCAGCCATTCGCCAGCTGAGGCTGCGAGAAACATCTGTAAGGCGTTTGGGGGAGTGATTGTAAATGAACGAACCATTCGCCATTGTTTTGCTAAGTTTTCGGCTGGGGATACCGACTTGGAAAGCCAGTCCCGAGGAAGATCTCCATCTGTAATTGAAAACGATGTCCTCAAACATACTGTAGAAGGAAACCCCTACCAAACATTTAGAGAACTCTAGGCACAATTAAATGCAAGTGCATCTACCGTTTCAAGACACTTAAAGTGCATAGGGAAAGGAATATTGTATTTTTACTAAAATCCCTTTACCTTGAAAACGGACATTTTATGCGAAACAACCCAATAGAACGATTATGAACAGAGTTACAGCTTATTTTATTTTTGATCACATCTTTTTTTTCCAGTTATATCCGGATTAATCCCGGTTGAATAAACAATGTTCCTTCCCATTCACTAAAGGATCATAATTACCTTTATACATAAAATTTAAAAAAAATGTCAGCGAATATTAATAATCCTTTTTTATTCGATAATAATTTAAAGGAGGCTGCTACGTGTGATGATTTTTGCAGGGTACATTTCACTGGAATACATTTATGTACATCCTTTAAATGTGTATGGAGTGTGGTTAGTATAACACCTGTGGTGTTGTGGTTAGCATAGTAATCTACAATAACAAAGGTCACGGGTTCGCATCCCGCGGTGACCCTAGGATTTTTTAAAATCCTAGTTTATGCCGTCCCTCTGATAGGAGGTAAAATGGCCAGAACGATGTCAGTTACTCGTTAAATATAATATAATTAAATTCAAAACTTAATTTTTCGTTTTCTTCAAGTTTTCTTACGCGGGGTAGTTTCTCAATATGGTTTCCTGACCTCTATATTCAAAATGCACTAAACCCTATTTACTTAATTGAGGTAAGAAAAGTCAGGAATGAAATCATTCGTCTGAAGGCTTTTTCTTTTTAATTATCATTATTAATAATTATTAATTCTGAAAGAATTAGTTGAGTGTCTAAGGCTCATATTTATCCTCTAAAAATCAGATTACAAACGAAAATAACAGATTCTTCGTAGTCAACATTTAAGATATCGTATTAAGTGTCCGGAGTTTTTATTTTGGGAAGAATGTATATTTTTTAAACCACAAAGAAACTTAATGAAATGTTAAAAAGTAAAAATAAACAAAAACAAACTAAAATATAATTAAATAGCTAACAAACGTAAATTTAAGATACCCAAAAAAACTTTATTTATTGTTTTTCCTATGAAAAATAAATAATGAAGCATGGTAACTTTTCAAACATGGGACAGAGTGAAAAAACAGCCCTAATTCAGATATAGAGGGGTAGTTAATTCGTAAAGTTGACACCACACTATGATAGAGTGCCACAAGCTTTACACAACATATATTTCCATTTAATGCTATAAAACGCAAAAAAAGAAATCTTGGAAAAAATATTTTTTCTCTAGTTAAAACAATTTTCATTTCATACTATTATTGTTTTGAATGCGTGATTACTACTCAAAACCATCGTAAATGGAATTATTTTTTGTTTAATTCTTACTATGATGATTCGAATTTGGTTGAAACATCCACTGCAACTGCTCAAATATTCTTTGAAAACTGTCGCTTAAAAAAGAACAAAGCCTCACCTGACAAAAGCACTAGCGCAGAGAAAGGAACAAACGTGATTGGATCATTTCAGAGTCCAGTAACTTTCTATTTCATTCAACTAACAAACCAAACAAAAAAAAAAAAATAAAAAATAAAAAAAAAATAATCGGGACCCAAATGGAAAAAGATTCTGTTGTAAAAGTTTGTGGATTACTGTAGTTAACATATCAGTAGAGATAAAAGGAATACACCCCTGCAATATTAGAAAGTATTTCAATATCGTTTTCACAAGGTATGCTTCATCATTAATCAAGGGAAAATGAAAAGGTGTTTCGTTATACATCACGTTCCCCTATGAACAGATTATTATACTACTTATGATTTAATAACTATAAATAAACACATAACTACTAACAAACTTGCCAAAATATAACATATCTTTAGGATTTAACAATTTATTTACATCTGTCAGCAAGGTGCTGACAATCAGCGAATGAGATCGCCGTAACAGTAAATAATGTCTGTATTCGGATTTTAATTAATGATTAACTTTCAGTTATTTAAGTATTCACTTATTCTTCAATTTTACGGCCAAAAAAATTTTTTTCGTTTGTAGAAATAGCTGGTAAGTGTCCTTTTCTTGATGAAGAAGATAATATTATCAAAACATATAATAAGAAGAATATATTGCAACTCAATAATAATTATAAATTAATTTAATTAATGGTGAAGAAATAATTTAAATTTTTTTCGGAATGTATTCGAATACGCTTGAAAATTTCAAGTTGAAATCGGTAAATGCTACAAATTTACCGATTGTGTTCTCTTCTTTTCCTGATTAATATTTTAATTATTTTTTGCTTTAATATATTTTTTTGTTAATGATCTGACATTTTTCATAATATACTGCATTTTTATTCGTTTCACATTAAACGTTATTTTATAATAGCAATGAGTATATAGTCAATAAATAAATCGGTGACCATTTTTTACGAGTACATTAATTCATAGCAAAATATATCTCAAACATAACATGAATTTTTCACGTCGAGAAACCGCGCGTATTGTTGGTGATTTTTTTTATCATTTGAAGCGTATTCGAATACATTCGGAAAAAAAATTTAAATTATTTCTTCACCATTAATTAAATTATATATATATATATATATATATATATATTTTTTTTTTTTAAAGTTGAACTTTTTTGGCCGTAAAATTGATGAATAAATAAATACTTTAATAACTGAAAGTTAATTATTAATTAAAATCCAAATACAGACGGCTTCGATTATTAATGGCTTCAATTGTGAACGGTGTAAAATTATATAATGTGAATATGAAAAGACTTTAGGAGAGTGGAGCGGGAGCGGAGCGAGGCCGGACCTGTGCCAATATTGTGATTAACCTCTCTCTATTCCTCTTTAGAATATTTTGCCAGTGAGACAGGACCGGGAGCGGAGCGCTAGTGTGAATGGGGTAGTGCGAGAGCGGACCGGGAGTGGAGCGAGACCGGAGCGGTACCGATAGTGGAATTCTCTGTCCATTTCTCTTTAGAATATTTGAGCGGACCGGGAGTGGAGCGGGAGCGGAGCGATAGTGTGAATCCGCCCTCATCCAGCGCCTTTTTAGTCTTCTCGTATGTCAGCTTGATTACTGATTAAACTATTTGGGTTTCCATTTTAATTAGTAAAAAATCGTATGATAGCGTCGTTATGTGCTGTTACGTGCTGATCGACTGTTGGTGTATGAAGTTCTGTATATAAAATTTTGTTAGTCAGGTACCTGGGTGATTTTGTGATCAAGTCGTAACTATTTTGATTAAAAATTTTGAAGTTTTTGTAAGTGAGACTTTTTAGCAATGCCGAATATCTGTGAGGAATGTTCCCATATGGGCTTGAGTAAGTAAGTGTACGTATTTAGTTTTTGTTTCAGTTTTGATTATTTAGAAAGTGGTGGATAGAGAAGTTTGAGTCGTTTGTCAAGAGTCCTTTTTTTATTTTTAACATGTTGGACCCATGTCATCCTTCTGTCGAAATGGAGTCCCAGATAGTGTACTGAGTCTGTCTGTGGGAAAAAAAAAATTTAAAAGATAAAACTTCAATAAAAAAGACTAAAATATTTTAACTCTTCCTCACTTATTGGATTGTAAAATTGATGAAAATGTGTTATTTGTTCAATAAAAAAGTTAATTCTTAAAATTTGAAATTTATAAATAACCATCCTGTTGATGCGTCCCACTAATTAGACAACATCAATATAGATCAAATTTTCAAATTATCATTATGCAATACAAATAACTAGAAGAGGAAATACATTTAAGTAACTATACATTGAATCGTCCTAGGGATATGCACTATTTATTTATTTATTGCCATCCCTACCGTGCCTAAAAGGCAATACGGGTTTTGGCAGCAGTTGGATGCTAACCATTTCTGGGTAGCAACCAACTGCTGCCTGTAAAACAATAACATCATTTTCATGAGCTGTGCACACAGCCTGCTCTTCTTATTTAAGTGCCGTTCTCTTCTGCCGCTGCCCTATCTGGTGGTCTTCCTGCAGCAGGACCTCTTCTCCTCCCCAAGGAGAAATGTGTTGGACCTGCAATGGTTTTCCATCCACTCACGAAGTCCTTAAAGTGCTGGTAGTTTTCTTGGGCCATTAACTGAGGGAAACTGCTCTCAGTCAAAACATAGAGACCTGTTTCTCTCAGCATTTTTGCCCTTAGTGTCTCATAGGCGGCACAGACCAAGACAATGTGTTCGGCGGTCTCGGGTACTCCACAGGTAGGGCATAATGGATCAATATCCTTCCCGTATTCAACAAGTTTGCTACGAAAACCACCATGACCAGTGAGTAGTTGGGAGATCCAATAATCGGGTACTACCCATTTTGCAGCTAACCTCGAGCCCACGGTTGGGAAATATTTCCTCAGTGTAGCTCCCTTTGGCGTTGTTATCCACCTCTGGTTCCATTGATCAAGGGTGTACCCATGGATGATGCTCTTCCATCTTCGTGGTTCTTCATTGATCCTCGCACGCAAGGTCTCGGGTAAGACCGCCGACCCTTCCCTCATCATTTGGTGCCTAAACATGTCTTCCTGCAGGAGGAGGTCGATAGGTACTGCTCCCTTTTATGTGCACAGGGCAATCCCTGCTGCCCGCTTTGTGCTTACTTTGGCTGGCTGGCATGTTTTCTCGCTTGCAGTTAATGCAGGATGGGTCTGCGAGTTCTTTTTTCTTGGGACAATCCTTAAGGATGTGCCCAATAGAAGCACACCATATGCAAACGACTCCATCGACTATACATGTTGCCCTGGTGTGCCCGTATCCCTGGCATTTTGTGCACCGCGGAGCGTCAATATAGTCTTTGAATGTTAATGACCACCATCCTCCATCAATGCTTCCTATTTCTAGTAGCAGGAACCTCACTGTTGGATGTACTTCCATAATCCAATTTTTTGTAAAACCATTCCTCGACACGGAGGAGAATAGAGGCCGAAGGTCGTCGACAACCAACGGTGTGGGGCCCGACTTCTCGGGTAATCTTCCCCACAAAAATTCAACCAACTGTGTTGAGTTCCAGGAAAGAGGTACCCCTCTCACCTCCAGCTTAGGCTTCTTTTTCAGTGCAAGTTTGGCTTGCAGTCCTCTTGCACGTAGTTCCTGCCACCCGATGACTTTAGTTGCTTCGGACCTATCATCCATGCGAACCAATACAGAACCCCCCTTGGTAGCACGAACTATAGATGCCTTCACGCCTATATCAGCGGGAGATGGTAATCCATTAATAATGTCTGTCGGAGTTTTTCCGTTCCCGCTTATTGTTACATAAGTTGGCCGAGGTGTCTGGGTTGGTTTTGAAGGTAGTGATTTCACTATCTCCGCAATGGATTTCTGTTTAATTTTGGTAGCAGATGTTTCAATTCCAGTGGTTTTTTGGTTGATAATACTTTCGGCTTTTGATTCCCTTTTTTTGGCTTTCCTCTTGCTCCTTTTACTCATGACCACCGAAAAGGATTCGGTGGGGGACAAAGGTTTCGGCTGATCAGCAGCTGTTTCCGCCTGTGCCTGTGGTTCTCTAGAGGATCCAGCCTGTGGTTGAAGTTCACTAGAGGTTTCGACCTTAGCTTGAGACCTACACGGCAACACACAAGATGACGGTGCAGATGCTATGATGTGAGTAAACAAATCGCGTACTTTCTGTGACGAAAGCGTTTCAACTACTGCTTTTTGAACAATTGCTGTAGTGACCTCAATTTGTTCTCCCTCATCTTCGCGTTTTTCGATCATATCAACAAGGCATTGGACCTCACTGTTTATCTGATCTCGAATACTGGCACTGAGTTTTTTCCCACTATTTTCTAGAATTAATCTAATACTTTCCTGCAAATTTTTTGCATGTTTAATATTGCTACTATTCTTGGCTATACCTATCAACTTTTGGGGAAAATCAGAGGACCCTCTCCTAGGCCTTTTTGCCGATGCTCGGGAGGACTTACCGTCTTCTTGTTCCTCATCCATCGGTAAATGGTCCATAGCAATCTAATAGGTAGGTTATAATAGTACGATAACGTTATCTATAACCTAAGAACCTTAACGAGTTATGATAAATTTCTTTATCTCCTTATCTTATTAAATCAAAGTTCGTAATGGGTAATTAGTACTCCTTCAACGTTGAACGTAACTCAGATAGGCCAATGGAAGTAGTTAAGTAGTTGTGAAAGTAGAAAATAAAAAATAAAAACTTTATTTTTTAATACTTACTAATTTCGCTCCAACTTTTGAAACATTATTATAAATATCAGATCTTCCGATAGGATAGTCCACTCCTAGATAGTCCACTAAACCTCCTTCTGGAGTTAAATGTAGAAATGTCCTGCACCTAACCTAACAATATAAGCAATATTTACAAAAAATAATTTATAACAACCAAAATTCGAAAAATACAACACATAATAACAACAAGGAAATAAACAACTATGAACAAACGAAAAACATGAATTAACTAATGACAATAACTTAATAAACTCAATATAACAGGAGAACTATATATCCACAATAGTAGCCTCAGTTAACCTCCCAGGTGAGTCCTAGGGATATGCACTGTATCCACAATACTTGGTTGAAGTATATGCTTCCTATGATTCAAATTTAATACAGACCTTATTCTACTCATAATTTCTAGTTTCCCATTAACTTGTGCCTAAGAGACACACCTACTTCATTTTTATTGTGCTCCAATGTAATATTTTCCCAACCAATAATCCTTCACTCTTAACAGAACGAATTATTTCTTTATATAAACGATAATTTCCTAATTTATCTATTTTCTATCCTACAGCTTGCCACGCTTCCCATTGGCTGGATGAATTACTGAGACCTGCGTCAGCTGTACAGTTCGGAGATGGCGGTCACAAACATCTGACGTCATAGGCCTAGGGCAAATCGACCTAGATCACCGCCACGATCTAAATCACATCTGTCAAGAAATCTGGAAGCAGGAAAAATTTACGATTCAGTTGTCTAGATTATATAACTCCTTACTAAATTACTATACGCAATTAATTCTTTATTATCATCTATGAGCATAGGTTTTCTTTTTTTTTTCTCTCTCATAAACACTCGACTCTCCCGTTTAATTCGGAAAAAATTGCAAGATCGTTAAGGAAGAGGACAATAAAGAGAAGGTATTGACTTGCCCTGATGTCCTTGTTGGCTCAAGTGGCAAGAGCGACTTACTAGTGATAACGAAATCCTAGCCAATATTTTCTCTTCTTAAAAAAATTATTTAAACATTAAAATAATAGGGTTTAATTTGGTCAAATGAAATCCCAATGAGATGAAACGTACAGTTTCGTCTTAATCTGCTGAGATTTCTGCGTATATACAAACTATTTTGAGACATATTTACCATCTACCAATTTGAAAAAAAAAACCATATGAAAGTTCTTAAGTCACTTTAAATATTTTTGCAAATAATTAACATTTAATTATTAATTATTATTAACGTCGACGAAATTAAAAGATGGTGTTATTCAATAATTCATATGTCATAAAATGATATAAACAGTTATAGAATGTTGGTGGATCAAAAATTGTCAATATGGTAATAAATGGTTTTAGGCCTTAACATATATACAATGCTAATAACTATGTATATCACATATTAAAATCAACTTTTGCAAATTAAATCCCCTTAACGTATATTTAACATGTCTGTTATATTTCTACAGTAAAACAATTTAAAATGCACTATTAATAAATAAAAGACAAAAAAAAAAATTAAGGTAAAAATAATAACAGCCATAATAAATTAGTGTCTTTCAAAAATGATTAAATACGGAGAAGGTAAGTTTAATTAATGATGGAGACCTGAGGAGAATTATTCTGACATTCTTTTAAGATATAAAAGTAGAAAATATTTCGAGACACTTGTCAAACTTAATGGTTTATTAAGATAAACAATTGATGATTTTAATGGTTAAAAATAATTCCCTAACTGTGTACTGACATAGTTGTTATTAGGGCAGAATCACGTAAGTGCTATTTCTTGGATAGCAAATTCTGAAAATTTTATTTGAACTATCAAAGAAACCATATTTACTTTAGTAACACTCATGACTTTTGGTAATTTTTCATAAACAGATAGTCTAAGATGTACAGTGTGCAGTGTATTAGCCGCCCAATGCAGTTGGGCAGCATTCCATTTTATGAATAAAGTGTTTCTCAATATTATATCGCATTAATGATATATGGAACTGCGAAAAAAAAATTCTCAAAGAATATTTTGTCTGAAGAAACAGATGTTTATTGTCTACGAATAAATGTAATCTATAGGCGTTGATGACCTGAGGGTTTTACGCCTCTAAGGCATAACAAACAAACAAACAAACAGATGTTTATTTCTGTTATGTAGTAAGAAGTTCTAGAATGGTTTGGAACAGTTACTATCATGATCACTTGTTTGGTTCATTCTAGGCCTTAGGCCCGGTGCACACGGACGACACGTTTCTGCGATGCGGACTATAAGCCAGGTGGGGGGTACCTGGAGTACAATGGACCGACCGGATTTACCATTATACTCCAGGTACCCCTGACCTGGCTTATAGTCCGCATCGCAGAAAAGTATCGTCCGTCTGCATCGGGCCTTACTGGGTACCATACAGGTCATATATATGAAAGCGATCATCTAAATGGATTAGTAATAACCTGAACAGCGAATAAAAAAATCTGGTGCGTGCGCGCAACACACAACTTTCACTTACCAACTTACTTAGATTAGAAATTGACGTGTTTTGCTAATTATCATTTCCCAAAGTCACACATTTTTCTACATTCATATCTTATTTTTGTTAATCGTTAAAGCCGTTTTTGAGTAAATAAAAAAACCCGTGAAAATGATACAAAATTTATTAAGTAAAGTCCCCCCTCCCGTAGATCAATTTTGATAAATTTTTTACAGTCATATCTCGGGCATATAAATACATCAAATACCAAGTTTGATCAAAATCGTTAAAACCGTTTTTGAGTAAATAAAAAAAACATGTGAAAATGGTACGAAATTTATTAAGTAAAGTCCCCCCTCCCATAGATCAATTTTGATGAAATTTTTACAGTCACATCTCGGGCATATAAATACATCAAATACCAAGTTTGATCAAAATCGTTAAAACCGTTTTTGAGTAAATAAAAAAAACACGTGAAAATGATACAAAATTTATTAAGTAAAGTCCCCCCTCCGGTTAATCAATTTTGATGAAATTTTTACAGTCATATTTCGGGCATATAAATCGATCAAATACTCAGTTTAATCAAAATCGTTAGAGCCGTTTTTGAGAAAATCGAAAAAAACGTAAAAAGTTAATAAATAAAGTACCCCCTCCCTTTGAGCAATTTTGATGAAATTTTTGCTGTCACATCGCGGGCATATACCTACACTAAATACCCAATTTCAGGTTCCCACGGTTTATAGTTTTTGAGCTAGTCTGTTCACATACACACAGACCATTTCGCGGGACTTGGTTATTTCGACTCAGGGGGTCCCAAAACGTGTATTTCCGTTGAAAACCGGAAGTCGAAAATTTTCACGATCGCAATACTTCCACTTACTATATATTTCATATATAGGTAAGTGAAAGTAAAAAGTTTCTTATGAGTCACTTTGAAATTAACTGTTCCGTTTTGATCACGTTTTTGACAGTATACTATTGTAATTTACTATTGCAAAATAAATTGCATTATGTTACAAAATTGAGTTATTAACATATAAATTTTTAAAAGATAAAAAAAATTAAATGGAATGAAGTAATTTTTTCAAGAAACTGATTGGGACCAATTTTAAAATTTTAAAAATGTAATCAGAATGATGTCCCCTCGGCAATGATAGCGTTAATAATCCTTTCGAGATAAATTCACTTCTTCGAATCTGCTTTATATTTCGAAATTATTTATTTATTTAATTTTTTCGTTACCTCTACCCAGCAGATTAATTGGTTACATTTTTATTTTGGGCAATTCCACGTCAAATCAAATCAAAAATATATCATTTTGAACCTCACCATCTCAGATTTTCTTGAAATTTGGTATATGTGTACTACTTGTACCTACTAGAACATTTGTAAAATATTATTAAGATATGTCAACCCGTTTTTGAATTATTCGTCTCTAAAGACCTCAAAAATAGATCCAGAATCAGAAAAAATCATGATTAAAAAAAATCTGGTGCGTGCGCGCAACACACAACTTTCACTTACCAACTTACTTAGATAAGAAATTAATGCGTTTTGTTAATGCCACTTCTCAAAGTCACACATTTTCCACATTCATTTCTTATTTTTGTTTTCATTTGCTCTATAAACCCCTCAGAACATTTTAATAAACGCTTACCTGATATTAAATAACACTCAATTTTCATTAAACATGACGAATATGAAGAAAATCGTTAAAGCCGTTTTTGAGATAATCTAAAAATTAGAAAAAAGTTATGAAATAAAGTGTCCGCTTCGGTTGATCAATCTTGATAAAATGTTGGCTATCACATCTTTGGCATATACATACATAAATACCCAGTTTGATCAAATTCGTGAAAGCCGTTTTTGGGTAAATAAAAAAAAACGTGAAATTGATACAAAATTTATTAAGTAAAGTCCCCCCTCCGGTTGAATATCATTTCCCAAAGTCACACATTTTTCTACATTCATATCTTATTTTTGTTAATCGTTAAAGCCGTTTTTGAGTAAATAAAAAAACCCGTGAAAATGATACAAAATTTATTAAGTAAAGTCCCCCCTCCCGTAGATCATTTTTGATGAAATTTTTACAGTCGTATCTCGGGCATATAAATACATCAAATACCCAGTTTGATCAAAATCGTGAAAACCGTTTTTGAGTAAATAAAAAAAACACGTGAAAATGATACAAAATTTATTAAGTAAAGTCCCCCCTCCGGTTGATCAATTTTGATGAAATGTTGGCTATCAAATCTTTGGCATATACATACATCAAATACCAAGTTTGATCAAAATCGTTAAAACCGTTTTTGAGTAAATAAAAAAAACACGTGAGAATGATACAAAATTTACTAAGAAAAGTCCCCCCTCCGGTTGATCAATTGTGATGAAATGTTGGTTATCACATCTTTGGCATATAAATACATCAAATACCAAGTTTGATCAAAATCGTTAAAACTGTTTTTGAGTAAATAAAAAAAACATGTGAAAATGATACAAAATTTATCAAGTAAAGTCCCCCCTCCGGTTAATCAATTTTGATGAAATTTTTACAGTCATATTTCAGTCATATAAATCGATCAAATACTCAGTTTAATCAAAATCGTTAGAGCCGTTTTTGAGAAAATCGAAAAAAACTTAAAAAGTTATTAAATAAAGTACCCCCTCCCTTTGAGCAAATTTGATGAAATTTTTGCTGTCACAACGCGGGCTTATACATACTCTAAATACCCAATTTCAGGTTCGCACGGTTTATAGTTTTTGAGCTAGTCTGTTCACACACACACACACAGACACACAAACACACACACAGACCATTTCGCGGGACTTGGTTATTTTGACTCAGGGGACCCCAAAACGTGTATTTCCGTTGAAAACCTGAAGTCGAAAATTTTCACGATCGCAATACTTCCACTTACTATATATTTCATATATAGGTAAGTGAAAGTAATAGCTGTAGATGTTTTCCAAATTTGACTATAAAAATTTTAAAAAATGCCCATTTTGAGAAAATTGAAATTAAAATTTTACATTTAGTTTTAAAAAAAATTCTGTAGTACCAACCTTTACATTGTTGTATATCATATGAAACGACATGGAATGCGCTGTTAAACGACACCGATCTCATAGTGCTAGTCAAATTTGGAAAACATCTACAGCTATTTTTAATCATGATTTTTTCTGATTCTGGACCTATTTTTGAGGTCTTTAGAGACCAATAATTCAAAACTGGGTAGACATATCTTTGTAATATTTCACGATTGTTCTAGTAGATACAAGTAGTAGACATATACCAAATTTCAAGAAAATGTGAAATGATGAGGCTCAAGCCTGTGTTGAATTGACGTGGTATTACCCTTTTACAATATGTTGTAGTATTTCGATACTTTTAAATAATTTCACCATCTGTTCGTCGTCTTTAGGATTTTTCCTTAATGTCGATCTCAAATTTAAATTTCTTCTGAGGTTTCCAAAACTTTCAAATCTTGTAGTATGTGTTGCATTATTCTGTGGCCTCAATTTTTCTTAACCGAAAAAAGGGCAGTTTCTACTCTACACGATTTTCTATTCGAGAGGGTCCATTTGATCGCGTTCTTCAGTTTGGCTGCTTGTTGATAATCCATTTATGGATTTTTAAAGAAGTCATCTAATGAAATTTTATTTACTATTGTCACCTCGTTGACTTTTTGGATTCCGGCCAATCTGCCTGTTTATTATCATATATTAGTGTATTTCCAATGTTCCCTTAATATGAGGTGCACATTGATCTAGAAATTCGTAATGACTAATATTGATTGCACATTTATAACGGTAATGATGGGAAATCAAGGTATCGATTTCAGTCAAATAATTATAGATAAAGCCCTGGCGAATCCGAAGATAGAATGTGGTTAGCCGCCTACAATCCTCGCCTACATTCCACCAACGTATAACCGTTGGTATTTACTTGCGGGTTAAGCGTCTGCTCAAACACGCAAACTTTAAAATATTCACTGTTAATTTCCAATCTATTAACACATTATGAGCGGGGCAGGTACTAGTACCCGTTTAAAATAATTAATTTTAAGTGACACAAGGGAAGAATAACGTTTTCTCAAATACATGGATCAGTGAATTTTTACCAGAAACACATTAGACATAACATAGAAAGTCATCATAAATAACAAAATTTGTTTGCTCCTCTTTCAAATTTAACTTATGCTAGATTTAGGTATATTTCTGAACCTCGTTTATTATGAGTTTGACGAAGTATGTGTCGTCTCGAGTCTCGCTAATTCTTTCCGTTTAATAAATATTTGTCAGAACGTTTATTTTTTATTTACACAGGTCTTATAATATTTTGCTTTCGACTTTTCGTTTAGTTTAAATTCATGAAGCCAAAGAGTTTGCATTCTCAGAACAACTCGTAGTTTTCTAATACTTTTTAAAGCTGTATAAATTTATTTAAATTTTATTATTTAAAGACAATAGATTTTAATAGTGATAGTGATGTATTTACAGATGATTTGTCGCAGATTTCAAGTTACGCGGAATTATTTCGACCTAGAAGAAATCGAGTTTTGCCAATACCTTCATCAAGCGACTCCGGAGATAGTAATGACGAAGTGCTTATTGGTCATCAACTGATAATGTATCAATTATTGAACAATTCTTAGGACAAAGTGGATTTTTTGTAATGCTAGATAATTCAGAGAATGTAATAAATGTGGTTAAGTTATTTATTGGAGATTGTATTTTTATAAAAAAAAGTGAGTCCTGCAGAATCTCACGAATTTCTGAAATATATTTGCCGGTTTCCAATAATACATTATTAATAAAGTTTTCAAACCCTTATTATTTTTGTACATATTTAAAATAGTATTTTTCTGAAACATCATTTTAAATTATTACTGCAATCTTTATCAAATATAAGTAAATGTATATAAAAGATGATTGCATATAAGAACCATTACCAAATTTAGCAAAAAACTAACCATTACTTTTACGTCTATCAAGTTTATTTTCACACGCATATATTTTGCTTAGCTGGCGAATTGGCCCGCTACGAGAAACACAGTCCTATATCTTAAGCCAGCCGCTCATTATGTGTTAAGTGAGTAATCGCCTTATTGGAAAATTGACTGACTTGAGTAAACCTGTCCCATCAAGGATCAGAGGCCGCTTTATACTACACAGAATATAATACGGCAGAATATAAACAAATCAGACAACTATGCTCAGAAATAAAACACACAACTATAGCTCACCCAAATTGAATCGACGCACACAGGGGTATTTGGCCCTAAAAGCTGGCCAAAACCCATTTTTTGAAGTTTGAAATTTCTGGTAAATAATGACTCGAAGGTGAAGTAGAGGACCTGTGTGATCATGCAACATGATTCTTATCTCTTCCAGGCCCTTAATCCGGCGGCTATTCTAATTCAAATCTGACCTTATCCTTTAACTCGTCTGTGCTCATAAGTATTGTTCTACAAAATATATTAATTTTCTTTGTTCTTACTGAAGTATCGGCGTTATCATATGATGGATAGTTCGAGGCAAGGTTTGTACTTGTTATTCAGATAGTTATAATTTTTTTGTATTCAATACTAGTATCAATATCTTTTTGTTTTTTGGTAGGTATATTTTGGAGCTAAAAATTAAATTTGAAGGTTAAAAAGTTATACTTCTGGGCATTTCTGGGCAACGAAATATTTTTTATGATAATGTATAATTATCGTTGATTATGTTTCTTGAAAAAAATTCTGCGAATATCTGCGATTCGGAGACTTATAATTTTTTATTACTAAAATGTCAATTTCATTAAATAATAAAAAAAATTAAATTTTGTTATATTTTCATTTATTTATATTTTAGGATCTTCTGGAATAATAATAATAACTAGAAGGGAATTATTTGACATATTTTTAAAGTCGAAAGAATTAGCTTTAAAAAAAAAATAAGGAATTTTCGTAGTCTTTTCTCATTGGGAAATATTGCCTAGCTAATAGCCTAGAGCAGGTGAAACAGCTAAAACATAAATGATTAATTTTGAGGCATGATTTCTAAGTAAGATGGAATGCTTCTTCAAGGAAAAGAAATGTTTTTGAAACAGCAACAAGAAATGGCTAAGTGGGACGATACCAATTAAAAGCTCAAGATCAGGTGGACGCTCTGAAAAATCATTTGTTACTTTAAAATTTACAACGGATTTATCAATGGTATGCTATGACATCATCTGTTCACAAAATTTTAAGAGATGGTTTTGAAGTGATAAAAAGCCCTCTACTTCATATTGGTCTTTTATCTGAGGAAGCAGCAGAAACTTGAAATAACCATTTCCGGGTTTATAGAGAAAATAAGACCAGAAAATTTTACCGGATAGAGTGCAATCTGGATGTAATTAATAGATTAATATTGACATCAGATCCAGTTATCACAGGTATGAGAAGTTCAAGAAAAAAGTATCAGGTTTTGTAAGGAAACTTTAGAAATGTTGTCTCCCCCAACCAACTTAACCGATAGTGGTGATTCCGAAAGTTCATTAAGTGACGAGGAAAGTGAATATTGAATAATTAAATTTAATATGCATTTTTAAGAAAGGTTGGTGCGTTTCTTCCTGGGATATAAGTTGTGTTTCGAAGAGGTATTGAACAATTCTTAATGAATTAGGAAAACAAATTGTTTTTCTTTATCACCATAACTTTTTATATTCACCTATTTTACACTATTTTCATTTTTTTAAAATAATAGTAATAGATAAATGATAATAAGTCTTTAATTAGTTACAAGCATATTTCATGGGTGCAATGCATAAAGAGAAAATAATATAAACATAAATTGTAAACCCATGGATGCCTATTTCACAGTCGGTGGATTTATGTAAAAATTAATTTTATGAAAATTTTCTCCTTAGAGTATTTTTTTTTTACTCCTAAAAAAGCATTTTTAATGTCTATTACAAATATAGAAGCCATTTTGAGGACTTTTGAATTAATAAAATGGAAGGAAATAGTTTTGGCCAGCTTTTCGGATCAAATACCCCTGTGTGCGACGTCAAATTTCTAAGGAAACCAAGAAAATTAGAAATAACTGAATTAAATGTATTCTACGTGTACATAACAACTATGCCAAAATGTTTTAAGAATATTATGTTACTTTAAGATTTTTTTTAAAATTAATTCCAATGTGGTAGTGGGCTGAAAAATTCGTTTACTCAATGTTGTTAAATAGGCAAAAATGTACTTATAAAATTCGCCACCGAATCTATGATATATGATATACATACATGATATAATATAGATATAAAAGAAGCAAATTGGAAGATACGCGTTTGAAAAAAAAAATGAAATTCTGAATTATTATTGTGACGAACAGTCACGAACGTGTACCAAAACAGTTCGTGATGAAGAAACTATATTCTTTAACTATAGCTAGAACTTTTCAAATCATATGTTTAGTTTTTCGTTATAATATTAACTCAAAATTAAATTTCTGATCATTTCAAAGTGAAGATATTTAAATTATACATCAAAATAATAAATTTTTAGAGTTTAATAATCAGTATCTTAGTGCATTGATTTTTTGTAAACCGCAATCGTTCATGTTGTAAAGAAATACTTTGTTTTTTTAAATGTATTATATAGTATATATAATGCTACATGTAGCACCACTGCAGCTCTCTAGCTAATTCGATTTTATTTATATTGAAGATCCTCCCTTAGTAAAACAAATGAATTTCTAGCAATTACTAAATGTGGTCGCTCTACAGCGACATCTCTCGCTATAGAGAAGTAGAAGCTATTGTAAATCCTTTGATAATTACAATTAACCTGAAATAGTGTTCATGCCATCCTGTTCAACCGCAATGTACTAAGCTCGTTACACTAATACGGCTTACTATAGTGATACACAGAGCTTATGATAAAAGATAAAAACCATTCAGTGTCTCTTTATATTTTTTCATTCAAGTGTAAATACTTGTATCAATGTTAAGACATTATATTTTTTTTAACGTTATTACATAGGTCTTAGGATCTCCAAAGTCAATTTAACAATTCTTTAAAAAAAACTATATTGATTTCAGTAATTTTGTTAACTTTTAAATCCTATCTAATTTAATTAAGCTCTATTAATTTTATGAAATAATTTTATTTATATCCTTATAACAATATGTATTTGTATATATGCACTTGTAGATCTGAATGTTTATATTCCTTATTTTGTTCTTTATCATATTTATTAATTTATTAATACTCTATTATTGCTTAACTCTATTTGTATGGGAATTTCCCAAAACCAAATAAAATCTATTCTATTCAAATCTATTGGCCAACAATTTTAACCCTTAACTGGTACGATACCTTTCTACAATGTGAATGGTGCCATGGGGAATTTTCACCCATATTTTTAACCAATTATAATTATGTGTATATTTATTTTTTTTCTTTTAAAATTTATGTTTTAAAAAGAAATACATTTTAAATTTCAATATTAGGAAGGGGAAAAAATACATTTAACATTTAAATTCATTAAAATAAAATTAATCGATAAAAAGAAGATGTTTAAAATTAATTCGAAAAAAAGCATATCTTTTTTTTTTTTTTTTTTTTTTTTTTTTTTTTTTTTTTTTTTTTTTTTTCAAAACAACTTTATACACGTATTTGTGTTATATCCCTGTGATTCCAACATACGAAATTTTGGCACACACTACAATTCACTGAATACTTATCACTTTTCTGACAAAGTTTACAACTTCTTTCTTGTGTTTGTTGATGGAAATTGTGGAGTGTTGGAATATTAGAATTGTTTCCAATCAGGTCAATGGTCAATGGGGAAATTCCGAATGGCGACATTTTGCAGTTGTGGAACTAATAGATCAAGTCCAAGTTGGTGAAGAAACTCAAATCTATCTGTTTATGTTTGACTTTCCTCTTGGTCACATAAGACCATATTTTAAAAGCGTTAATTCTAGCTGCATTTAATAATCTATAGAAAATGGCTAAAGGCCACCCTCTTTTTTTAAGGAACCAAAATGTACTCACCTTGTCTACTAAACCAAGTAGAAACATCTTTCCTCTCAGAACGGCTCGAAGTCAGTCTCCGTTTTAAAGTTGGATTCTCAGGTCCATTTACTAATACTTCACTGTCCCTCTCATTCAAAACCTTATCTTCTTCATTGGGATGATAATCATCGTCATTCTCTGAAGGGCAGTAATAACACCATCTTCTACCTCATCTTCAACACAAAAATCTTCTTCCTCTGAAGCTTCATCGTCACTAAACACATCATTACCTTCGTCTGTAACCAATCCACTAAATTCACTAGCACTATATTCCTTTCCGTCAACAATAAACTTCACCATGCTAGAAAAATTAAAAACGTACTGAAGTTAGTAAACACACACTAATGGTATGACAGGTGAAAATACACCCGCACAAGTGAGATAAGAGATATAAAGACACTAACAAGACAGGAACACTTCAGGAATATCAAGCGCCAAAACCGGGATACCAAGCCACAATCGAAAAACAAAATTTTCGTTGGGTGAATTTTCATCCATGGTACCAATTAATGGTTAAAAACCTAAATTTAATCATAAACTTTTATTAATAATCTTCTTTTTTTTTCTCACTTCAGACTTTTATTTGGGCCTTTCGCAACTAAGCGAAAATCAGCAAATAAAATGTTAACTGTTGAATGTATGCTACTTTTTAAATTTTACTTATTTTTAAAAAAAATTAATTTTCTATTATATTTAGCAGAATTTATTTCAGTATTTTTTTTTTTGTTTAGCAGAATATGCAAAGGATTATTTTCTGAATTTCTGAAAACGCTGACGATTTTCGGAGTTTTTATTGCTAAAATATTCTTTTCTATTTTTTTACCTATTTTAATTTAACCCACTATACTAAATAATATATATACAGGAAAGATCAACGTAAGACGGCAGGTGAATTTGCCATCAAGGAGGGGTTACAATAGCCAGGTGTCAGGCGTGGAGGCCAACTTAGGTATTATTAATAACAGACACAATATCATCCCCCTCCATTGTACAACATCTCCCATCTATGAAATTAATTTCACCCATTTGTCTCCTTTACTAATGAGATATCTCCTCTCTGATGTCCACGCTTAGTTCGAATAGAAATTAATTCAAATAATGAAAAGTAACATGACACAATTACATGAATAATCAATGAAAAAAAAAAAATTATGCATGCTAGTATTAGGATATTTTCATCGAAATAAGCATAAATATGTCCCATCAAGAATTAACTAGAGTTTCTTACAACGGTTTTTGTTGTTTTAAGGCGTTTTCTATTTTTATAAAGTGCGGTAGTCCAGGGAAACCATCCTCCGTTAGATTCATATAAACATAATTTTTTATGTTCCTGATTCTCAGTCCCTTGTGTGTACCTACTTCGACTTAGTCACAAACTCTGTTAGAAGAATCAAGTAATAAAGCATTTTCCCCTAAGATAATTTATATTCCTGCATCATAAAAATGTTCTATTTTATTACTAAAATAATTGTTTCATTAATTTATGCACATGGATAAAAGAATATGTTCATAACATGCATGTCGCCACTTTTTTTCTCAGCCCCTTGGCCAAAACTACTAGTCTGATAACATCTCAACTGACGATTGAATAAGTAAAATCATTTCCTTATTCGTGCACAGTGTAATTTTACTATGTCCGGCCTTGTATGTGGTGACCGAAAAGCTGCTGAATGAGAGATCTCCCCTGAAACAAGAACGGGATGATGTGCTGCTGAGCACTATCTTCTTTAATATCTGTTAAGCTGTCAATGTATTTAAATTAAAGGAAAAGAGAAGAATAAAAAAAAATAACCAAATCTCGACGAGTTCTGACAAAAAATTAAGTTTAATTGTGGAATAAAATACAATAATAAAATCATAACACATATACAAAATGAACAGCAATAAAATTAAATTAATAATATAAACAATAAACGAATGTAATGAACTTTTAATGATTAGCAGTGAAATAAATAAATAATTCAACACACTTAACCTTAACATTTTATTTTTTTTTATTTATTCAATAACAAAGTTTTGAATTTGTAATCGATCTGCAAATTACTTGCAATGAGCAAATTTTGCTGGCTGCTAAATGAGCGTTCGTTCTGAAAATGACAAATTAGCTCAGCAAATTTCTTGGCCAACACCTGCGTAGTCGACGTGGTGGGCTGAAAGAATTGTGTGAGCATCTTAAGGCTTCCGTAAGAGGGTTTGTATTGTAGGTCAGTCTTAGGTGAAAGCTGTTATAATTTTCTTTGGCTGTTTCCGAAATTGTTCGCATGTCTAAGTCTTTGTGTATTATATCGTTGCTAACAAAAAATGGTGCATCAACTATTCTTCGCAACACTTTTGACTGAAAAGACTGTATTCTGTGGATGCTGGTTGATTTTGCAGAGCCCCACAACTCGGTCCCGTACGTCCATATAGGTTTTAGCAGGAGGTTTGTATAATACGAGTTTATTTGCCAAAGATAATTTTGAACGTCTGTCAAGTAGTCTGGATAAAATACCGTATCGTTTGTTTAGTTCTTTACGTTTTAGTCTGATGTGAGTTTTCCAATTCAGTCTTTGGTCCAGATAAAAACCTAAATATCTAACCTCATCAGATGGCGGTATGCAGATATTTTAAAATTTATTCCTGGACAAGGGCCACGATTAAGTGTGAAAATTACATGAACACTCTTTTTTTCATTCATTTTTATTTTCCACCTAGTGGCCCAGTCTGCAATATCATCCAAATGATTTTGAAGGTTATTAAAGTCTTGAATAGGATTTTTATCTGAACAAAGTATAGCTGTGTCGTCAGCGAAAGTAGCCAGTAGAGTGTTATTCTATTGCGGTAGATCTGACATGTATATATTGAATAATATCGGACCAAAGACGCTGCCCTGAGGCATCCCTGCTTTTATACATTTAATGTCCGAGAGTTCAGTTCCTACTTTCACCGCAAAATGTCTGTCTGTCAAGTATGAGTGTATTATTAGAAAATAGGTCGGAGGAAGTAAGATTTTAAGTTTGGAAAGCAATCCTTCATGCCAAACATTATCGAACGCTTGACTAATGTCAAGAAAGACGCTGGGACAATAATGTTTGGACTCTAGAGAATTAGAAATATAATCAACTAAACGATGGCATTGTTGGACAGTTGAATGATGTTTTCTAAAACCCAATTGATGATTTGGAATAAATTTAAGAGTTTCAAGAGAATCAAAACGACACGGAGAAGTATTTTTTCGACTAATTTAGAAAAGGAATGAAGGCTGATTGGGCGGTAGGAATTAGGAAGATCAGGGGATTTATTTGGTTTTAGCACCATGATAACTTCGGAATATTTCCAAAGGACAGGGAAGTAAGTGATTTTCAAAATAGAATTATATATGTTTGTCAGGAAAAGGATTGCTTTCCACGGTAAATTTTTAATTATAAAATTTGTAATTAAATCAAACCCTGGAGCTTTATTATTAGGCAGGCTTGCTATTAAATCCTGAACCTTAACCTAAGAAAACAATGAAGCAAGCATGCTAAAAGGGGCCCATGTAATTAAAGTTATATTACAGAAATAATTATAGTGATAGGAACAGAGTAATTACTGAATACTAACAGCAATTGCTTAGGTTGCAACCAACTTGACTTGTATACTTTCGGCGAACTCACAATTCATGTACCTACGGCGAACTTAAAACTTGGCCTTCAATCATTTATATGAACCTTGCAATAATAGTCTGCGATGAGCAAATGCACTCTTTTTTCTTTTTTCTTCTATTTTTTCTTCACAGAAGGGGGTGAGAATAAGTTTGATGGTACTCTCTATTATTCGGCGGATACTACCGTTCAGTCCTTCATTAGGTACCTTGTGCAGAACCACAATCGGTGAAAACAAGGTGATTGGATCACTTTTCAATTTTCACACTTTAAGATTCAGGCGATCATTGCCGGTGACAAAATACCGTCTTCCACGCTTCTGAGGTAGAATGGCGAGGTGGGGGCAGGTAGCCGTTGGCTCTGACTCAGCTGTTCACTGCCTTCTCAAGTGACTATCTTGTAGATTACTTACCTCAACTCACTCACAAGTTTGAAGGGCGGGTGCTATAGGCGGGAAGTTCATATGGTTTCTTTTGATACGAATGTTTATATTGAGACTGAACAATGTCAATAAATATGCCAACATAACAACAGTTCACTTTGTCTTAGTTGCTGATTTTCAGTTAGTTTGAAAGGTGCTATATCTTTACTCCGCCGCTCAACGTGTTTTATGAGTTGACTGAATATTTTTCTTTTTTTCTTCTCTCTATGTTTACTTGACTTTTATTATATCTCATATTTATCCATTTCTTTTTTTAGGCGAACGAGAGACAGATAATTTCTCCTTATAAACACATACAAAGGTACTTTAGAGGTACTAACAAAAAAAGCCCCTTCCCCATTTAAGCCTCCTCAGAACATTTTAGTACAATAAAGCTTACCTGGTATTAAAGAACAACTAATTTTCATTAAACACGACGAATTTGATCAAAATCGTTAAAGCCGTTTTTGAGTAAATAAAAAAAAACGTGAAAATGATACAAAATATATTGAGTAAATTCCTCCCTCCGGTTGATCAATTTTGATGAAATTTTTATAGTCATATCTCGGGCATATACAAACATTAAACACCCGGTTTGATCAAAATTTTTAAAGCCGTTTTTGAGAAAATCGAAAAAACGTAAAAAGTTTTTAAATAAAGTACCCCCTCCCTTTGACTAATTTCGATGAAATTTTTGCTGTCACATCGCGGGCATATACATACACTAAATACCAAATTTCAGGTTCCCACGGTTTATAGTTTTTGAGCTAGTCTGTTCACACACATACACACACACAGACCATTTCGCGGTACTTCATATATAGGTAAGTAAAAGTAAAAAAAGGAATAAAATTAGATATCATTAGCTCAACTAAGGTATCCCTTCTGTTTTATTTTTTTATTTTTTCCATATCACGACGCATTTATTATTTCTCGACTTTTCTGTTTTCATGTATTTTTTTACGATCATAAATTTCTTTGAGGGCAGACTTGGAAATTACTAAACTCAATCATTGAAGTTCTTTTAAAGAGAGCAGTATGGATATTAGAGGAAAAAAAGACTGAGAAATGAAATTCATGAACCCCAAAATGAAACTGGCTAGGTATTTGAAATGCAACGTTGGAAGAGAACGAGAGACAGGCAAGCAGTGTGCCATATGAATATTCTCCGATGATTATTGAGGCGAATTGTGCAATTGCTAAATCACTGATTCCGGACCGTGTAAATATGGATGTGAATTTTCTTCTAGGTATATTTCTGTGATATCCTCCTCAACCGCAGTGATGGAATGGGGTTTCGATTTCCATTTTAAGTTTTATTTATTGTATGTTCTTTAATAATTTCAAGTATTACTTAGATTTTTGATGGTTCTTAATTATAATAACTTATATCACGTAACATTGCTCTTAAAAAAAAAAATATCTATATTAACTGTTTTTACTTGCATGAATTATTAATCATCCAAAAATAAAGAACCATAAAGTAGATTTATATTAAAATTTCAGGTACTTATTTTTTAATAAACTTTCACCAGCATTAAAAATGTTGATTTCTTTTTTAATATTTTTTAAAGTTAAAGTTGATTTTGGTATCCATTGAAGACCCATTAATGGTTATTTGTGACAAGTCACACATTTTGCGAATTTTTAGATGCATGATTAATAATGTAATCTATACATAAGTTTGCGACTACGATGTTCGAGTACCATCTATCTATGTTGGCCCAGAAGGTTCGAGGCTGTTCTTAGTGCGACTAAATATAAGGAGCGATGGACTGAAGAGTTAGTCTTGTTCTGAAGCTCAAGTCATATTGTTATTTTTATGTTACAAAGTGATAATTTTTGTAAGCTGTTTAATTAGTTGTGTTTTGATTATTTCTGTGGCTTTAAAAATTGTTATTTCTTTAAATAAAAAATTGTTTAACCTACATAAGTGTTATAATATAAATAATATAATGTTCAATGAACAAAAATAAGTGTTAAATAAATGCATACCGCAAACTCCTATCGAATTCATACCATAGGAATTGGTCAATGATTTATTTTAAAGGGTCTATTGTTTGAGTCATAGACAGAAATTTTTAAACTTTTTAGAAAAAAATTCAAAAGTGATAATATAATCACATGTTTCATTTCCATCTGCTGAAAGATTGCTGGATATTAGTGTGGAGCCACTGTAATATCCAGCTCCACTGTAATATCCACAATATGTACCGTAATGCATTTGGTTTGTTCCAACTTAAACTAGTATGCATGCGCAAAATTATTTTCGCATAGCTCATATATAACAAAAAAAAGTTTTTTTTTCCAATAATTAGTTCAACCGGTTAACATCCGCAATACACCATCACAAATAAAACGTAACCGCTTATTTTAAAAATTTAGCGGATAGGAGATTCAAAATGCTTCGGAAATACCATTATGAAAATAGCTTCAGAGCCTGAGTAGTATAAGGACTCTTTTAAACATTCTCTTTGCCACGTTGTTGTAAGAGTAGTTTCTTTTTACAAACTTCGATACGATACAGGTTTCTCTTAAATCTTTGAAATACTGTGCTTATCTACAGCTGATTTTAAAAAAAAAAAGATATTCAGAAAATTATAAAAGATTTCAATCGATAAAGTAATCCACATATCCCCTAATATGACATCACAAGCCACATGAGAAAAAATCCAACTATTGGAAACAAGTAATAAATCTACTTATTAGTAGGTTTTTAGAGCTGAATAGGTTTCAATCGAGAATACAATGATAGGTCACAGCATCCTATAAAGTAGGATCTACATATCAAGAGTCGTGTACAACACAAACGCGTTTACCATGTTTATACTAGGCTAGTCTGGATTAGGTCGATTACAGCGATGCGGTGTCAAACATGTAAAACAACATACCATAACGGAATACTGCCTGATAAACGATTACCTTTTACACCTACGCTATGACGTATCTTTTAACATTTTCACTTTCACTTACCTATATATAAAATATATATTAAGGGAAAGTATTGCAATCGTGAAAAATTTCGACTTCCGATTTTCAACGGAAATACATGTTTTAGGGTCCACATTACCAAGACCCGCGAAATGGTCTGTATCTGTGTGTGTGAACAGACTAGCTCAAAAACTATTAACCGTACGTAACTGTAATATCTGGTGTATGTATGTGCCCGCGATGAGACAGCTAAAATTTCATCAAAATTGGTCAACCGGAGGGTACTTTATTTAAAGAATTTTGTCTATTGTTTATGTTTTTCTCTATTTTCTCAAAAACGGCTCTAAAGATTTTGATTAAACTCGGTATTTGGTGTATCTATATGCCCGCGATGTGACAGTCAAAATTTCATAAAAATTGAACAATTTGAGGGGGCACTTTACTTAATAAATATTGTCCCAGGGTTTTTTTATTTACTCAAAAACGGCTGTGACTATTTTGATCAAGATTTTATTAACCGTATTATGAAAATAAAACTTTTATTTATTAATAAAGAAATTTATTTTACTTAAGAGAGTAAATACGTGATGCTTTATTTTTTTTAGGCATCGAAGGTGTGTAAAAATGTGGTATAAGATAATAGTCTAAAATTAATTTTAGTCTAGAAAATTTGGTTCCATAATAAATTTCTGAAAGCAATATAAAGCGATTTTAGAGGAACAAGAATCAGTCTCGATTTACAGAAAGGCACGTAAATACACCTATTGATTCACCTTCACGATATATTTTTAAAAAAAACAGCTCGTAGTAAAAAACAAGCAAGCAGTAAAAATAACTCGAATATTGATGAAATTTGGTCCCTTCAAAAAATAAATAAGCAATAATTAATCGAAAAGTACTGAGAACTTCCAAATTTTGCTATACAGATAACTTATGGAGATATACAAATAAAAGCACATAAATGTGGAAAAATGCGTGAAGTTAAGGGATGTCGTTTACATATTATCGAAACACGTTTATTTCTAATCTAAGTAAGTTAGTAAGTGAAAGCTATGTGTTGGGCGCATCGCACCAGATTTTTTTAAACTACGATTTATTTATTTTTTTAATTAAGTTGGGAGAGGACACATACCCGCTCTTTGTTCGTTTTAACTTTTTTTTCGTTTCATGGTTCGTTTTAATCCCTTTTAAAATATATTTTTTATTCCTCATGAATTACTCAGTATGAATTAAACATGAAATGAATACTTTGACAACATCGAGTAATTAAGTAATTTATTTATGGTTAAATTTGCCTCAACTAGAAAGGGCCATTGGAATTCTTTTTTCCTAACCAAATTAAACAATGTGATAAGTTTCAGAAAACCCATTAGTTCTTCAACATTCTGAATCATACAATATTTTAATTTAATACTGGATTCTAATGGATGTTAAATTTGCTTCTAATTCATTGCCAACATAAATGGAGTATTTAAAAAAACAGAATGTTATGCAAAAACAAAAGATACATTAGTGATACCTCAAAAAAATTAAAAACCCGAATAACACAACATAAAAACAACTGTAAAAACGTGAACAATTTAAACGCAACAGTCATCAAAAATTAACATGAAAAATAACCATTTTTACTTTCACTTACCTATATATGAAATATATAGTAAGTGGAAGTATTGCGATCGTGAAAAATTTCGACTTCCGGTTTTCAACGGAAATACACGTTTTGGGGTCCCCTGAGTCGAAATAACCAAGTCCCGCAAAATGGTCTGTGTGTGTGTGTGTGTGTGTGTCTGTGTGTCCGTGTGTGTGTGTGTGTGTGTGTGAACAGACTAGCTCAAAAACTATAAACCGTGCGAACCTGAAATTGGGTATTTAGAGTATGTATAAGCCCGCGATGTAACAGCAAAAATTTCATCAAATTTGCTCAAAGGGAGGGGGTACTTTATTTAATAACTTTTTAAGTTTTTTACGATTTTCTCAAAAACGGCTCTAACGATTTTGATTAAACTGAGTATTTCATCTATTTATATGCCTGAAATATGACTGTAAAAATTTCATCAAAATTGATCAACCAGAGGGGGGACTTTACTTAATAAATTTTGTATCATTTTCACATGTTTTTTTTATTTACTCAAAAACGGTTTTAACGATTTTGATCAAACTTGGTATTTGATGTATTTATATGCCAAAGATGTGATAACCAACATTTCATCACAATTAATCAACCGGAGGGGGGACTTTACTTAATAAATTTTGTATCATTTTCACGTGTTTTTTTTATTTACTCAAAAACTGTTTTAACGATTTTGATCAAACTTGGTATTTAATGTATTTATATGCCCGAGATATGACTGTAAAATTTTCATCACAATTGATCAACCGGAGGGGGGACTTTACTTAGTAAATTTTGTATCATTTTCACGGTTTTTTTTTTAATTTACTCAAAAACGGCTTTATCAATTAACAAAAATAAGATATGAATGTAGAAAAATGTGTGACTTTGGGAAATGATATTTAGCAAAACACGTCAATTTCTAATCTAAGTAAGTTGGTAAGTGAAAGTTGTGTGTTGCGCGCACGCACCAGATTTTTTATTTTAAGAACAAAAAAATTTTTAATGTAGTCTTATTTCAGTGTTGCAAAGTGATAATTGTACTAATTAAATATTTGAGTTTTCATAATTTGTATGATATTCAATATTGTTTTCTTATTTGAATAAAAATTGGTTAAACCACAAAAGTGTTGCAATATGAATATGTGAAGATAATATTTGCATTCCACAAGTACATGGAAAAAATGTGCTTAGTTAGGTTTAAACCACGTAGGATAGGGTGTAATAGATCTTGAAGAATATACCCGTGGGAGAATTTTGAACCGGCACAGTATGAATTACATGCATACAATAATGCACTTTACATTAAATAAATAAATAAATATAAATGTTAAATTCTTGTTTAGTAAAATAAATGAATGGTGTAGAAACATCGAATCCCATGTATGCAAAATATTTATAGAGGAGGGGGCTCCGGAACGCGACCAATATTCGGAGCAATAAATCAGCCGCGGGGAAGGCGGTTGGTCCTCAAGGGGCCGGTGACTAAGTGCCAAGTGGCTAAGTCACCATAACCTCCATTTTTCAAAAATAATTCCCACTCAACCTTCTTCCAAAAGCCACGGTAATACTTTACCATTTCACATTTTCACCTATATTAATGTCGTATGCGGATAATATATATTCATACTAGGGTTCGGATAAAGGAACCAACCATCTCCATTTGCAATGCTCTGTAGAGTCTGGCTTCGGTAGATGTACAACAAAACTTCTTGCGACAGCCACAGTAAGTACAATACACAACTTAACCCTTTAACCGGGCGGGACGTATATAGGCGTCCAACCTAAACCATAGCGTAAACGGGCAGGACGTATAAATACGTCCTTGAAATATATGTTGTGCCCTGGAAATTTTCGTACAACAGAGGTATTAGTCATCGATACATGTAACGACGTGAATTTATATATATATATATATATATATATATATATATATATATATATATATATATACACACATATACATAAATATATATTATATATATAATTTATAATATTTATAATAATAATATATTTAATTTATATTTATATTTATATATCTTTTGTACTCTTTATAATTGGTTAAGGCTGTAAAATTTATAATTTCTTAACTCGATACTTTTATATTTTTGTTGGTATTCTTTACTATTTGTTTGTCATTTTGTGTTTTCCTTTATGGTTTATATATAAATAAACGGAAACGAATATATTCCACAGCCTTTCAATTTATTTTAAGCATAAATAAAAAAAAATAATAAAATGAAGTTACATTGCACCGGGCGGGACGTATATACACGTCCTAGTGAAAAAGCTCGCGCCCGTTATAGGCTGCGTAAGTAAAAATGGATTATCTTCATAGGCATGTATATATGGGATCCTATCCTAATGTTCAGGGAACCAATTTGTTATTTTAAATTATTTTTTAGTTTTTTTTTTTTGTTTAATTCATTATCTTTAAATCAATCGTAAATTTACATTATTTATTTTCGTTAATGTGTAATTAATTTATCAATTTTATTAAAATTGAATATCATACCAATCGATATTAGGTATCCAATTAACATTAGTTGAGTGTTATGTGCGTGGGCGTATGTGATTGGTCAAAGACGCTTGGAGCCAAAGCTCTGAGAAAAACAAAAGACGCTTCGTCGAGCAGTCAGCTGTTGATTCTCGCCAGTCGAGTACACATTACTCTCTCACGCTTCAACATTCTCTAAAAACATTTTTGACATTCTCGTTCACCCAGGGTGTTCATTTGTGTATTGTGAACATTTGCAGACATTATTTTAGAAGACGGATCGATGAGGAAGATTAAGTTCCCAGTTGGATGGACATTTAAAATAAAATAATTCCAATATTATTTTTTTTAATAATGTCTAAACTTTAAATTTTGTTTAATCTTCAAATTTAAATAACATTCTCTAAAAATTGGACTTTACCTTTTAACATTAAAATTAAATTTATTATTTTATTCTATAGTTTAACAATCACCATTCGATTAAAGCATATTTTTGTGTATAATAGTTAACATATTTCATCATAATAGTGTATTTCATTTTCATTTAAGTTTCATTAGTATTTAATAAATTATCTGTATTTAATAAATTATTCCTTAAGCTCTAAAATGTCATTCATATTATCTTGTTCTTCTTGTTAATTATACTAATATTTTCTAAATTTCAAAAGTAAACTTTATGTCAGATACCTTTTATGTTATTGTTTTATTATTTATGCCTGTTTATTACATTAATCAACAAAACTAGGAGCATTGAGCAACGGCCTTACTTTCTTCATTAAGGAAGCGAAAGGTTTTTACTATTAAAACCTAACTTGCCTAAACACCTATAAATTCATAGGAGTATTTTCATAGGTGGGTGATTCTTGGATATGTGGGTGATTCTGAAACCACAAAAATGTTTTAAGTTGTAATATGTCCGACTATCCAAATCCTAAATTTGGACTATACAGGTATAATTAGGATAGGAATCTTACTAACGAGCACCTAATATTTAGCAGGGTCGGGACCTCCAGTTTACGTCCTATCCGAGGGACGGTATAGCAAAGGATTTTTTACTCCCTTTGAAAAATCCTGGGGCCACCGCAAAGTATGAACCAGCGACCTTTAGTATTGTACGCTTCTATGCTAGCCACTACAATACATCCACGAGTTCTCGATTCCCTTATCAGTTGGCAATCTTTTTTTTTTTTTTTTTTTTTTTTTTTTTTTTTTTTTTTTTTTTTTTTTTAAGTCGTCAACCACTAGGGTCATCATCGCCATTTATTCAATGTTCGGTTTATATCTTATTATATAATTCTGTTAATTTTAGAAAGTCGTACAGTTTGTCTGTTACGTTGTCTCGCAGTATACTGTATAAGTCATTTGGTATATCTAAGAGTGCTCTGTATTCTTCGTAGGCCCTGCATTCAGTCAAAATATGCTTTACTGTCAGCGGACATCCACAAGCCTGACAGTTGGTTGGGTCTTCGCGTGCCATTAGGTGTCCATGTGTCAAGCGCGTATGACCAATGCGAAGACGCGTCAAGATTACTTCCTCTCTGCGCTTACTCCTGTTAGAGGACTTCCATGGGATCACCTCTCTTTTAATTTCAAGTAATTTATTTTCAGATAAATTTAACCACCTGTTTTCCCAACTTTGTTTCATTTTTTGCTTGATGAGGGATAAAAAGTCCGCTGCTAGAACCCCTAGATAAGGAATGCCATCTGTTATTGCTTTTTTGGCGGCCTGATCTGCCAATTCATTTCCAACTATTCCGCAGTGACTTGGAACCCATACGAAGGATACAGTGCTATTGTTTGTCAAGCCCGACTTTATTGAAATGAGTATATTTTGAATTATGGGATTTAAAGAGAAAACATCCTTCAAACAGATTAGAGCGGAAAGTGAGTCAGTGCAAATAACTATGGTTTTCTTTGTGGCCTGAATAACATTTAAACTTTTATGGATTGCGACGATCTCCGCAGTAAAGTTGCTACAAGTAGCAGATAAGGAAAAAAGATGCTGCCTGTCATTGCATATTATCGAGGCTCCTACTCCTATAGAACTCTTAGAGCCGTCGGTGTAAATGTAGTTAGCGTCCCCTAGTTTTTCTTTAAGTTTATGAAATTCGTTTTTGTAAATTAGTGGTGCTGTGTTGTTTTTAAGTAGCCTTGTGAGAGAAAGGATGATTTTTGGGGTAGGTAGTCCCCAGGGATGGATAGGAGATGTTACATTCTCATGGAATGTGGGTATATCAAGGTTGAGATCAAATAAGGATGCTGCAACACGGACTGCAAAGGATGTTCTCTTCTTTAAGGAAATTTGTTGTTGGGATAGGAGCTGTTTATTGGGGAATAGATAATTCAAAGGATGATTGTAGGTGGAGAGGATTTTAACTGAGTATTTGAGATCGAGTTCTTGTCGTCTTAGGTCAAGGGGAGGTACGCCAGCTTCAACACAAAGACTACTAGAAGGGCTAGAACGAAAAGCACCTGTAGCTAACCTAAGACCCGTATTCTGTACAGATTCCAACATTCTTAGGACTTGAGTAGAAGCTGAGTTGTATGAACAGCAGCCGTAATCCAATTTAGATCGTATAAGAGTTTTGTATAACGTTAACATACTGGCCCGATCTGCACCCCAACTTGTATTAGATACTATTTTTAACAGGTTTAAGGAGCGGAGACAATCTGCTTTTAATAGTTTTATATGAGGGGACCAACTGAGAGTTCTATCAAAAGTTACTCCTAGGTATTTGATTGTGTTTGAGAAAGAGATTGGTTGACCGGCAATGGAAAGTGATGGCAAAATATTTGGTTGTCTTTTACTGAACAGGACTGCAACTGTCTTAGCTGTTGAAATTTTGAAGCCGTTGGTACTAATCCAATGATTGACCTTATTCAAAGTGCTTTGAATATCATTCTGCAGTTGTGTTAATTGTTTCCCTTCCGAATAAATTACTAAATCGTCAGCATATAACATAGCTTTCACCGGCGGCTTAACTTCATTCATGACTTGATTAAAACCAACACAGAAAAGTGTCGCACTTAAAACGCAGCCTTGTGGTACACCGTTCTCTAATTCGAATTCTTCAGAAAAAATATTTCCAATTCTAACCCTGAACCGTCTATTTGTTAAAAAATTTTTAATGAATAAGATCATGTGACCATTAATTCCCATGTTAATCAGATTGTCAATTATTAGCCTTCTCCATGTCCTATCAAAAGCATTTTCTATGTCAAGAAAAACCGCTAATAATTTACTTTTGTTTTCAAAGGCTTCTAATACATCGGATTCTAAGCGCACCAGATTATCAGTGGTACTCCTACCCTTCCTAAACCCACTTTGCCATGCTGGTAATAAATTTTTGGATTCAAGATACCATGACAGACGGTTGCTTATCAATTTTTCCATCAGTTTACAAATGGAGGAGGTGAGTGAGACCGGTCTATAGCTTTTGATGTTACTGGGATCTTTGTCTTTTTTCAGTATAGGAATAGTAATGGCTGTTCTCCAAGTGTTTGGAAAGCTTCCGGATAAAAACAATTTATTTAATATCCCTAAAATTATAGATTTATTAGCCGAACATAAATTTTTTACCATCCCAATGCATATTTGATCAGGGCCGGGTGAAGAATCTTTTCTAGAATTCAGAGCAGTGAGAAACTCTGTCATGGAAAAGGGGAGATTCAGAGGATCTAATGGATTATTAGAAATAACTGGCGGTACTGATTCTACTAGATTTTTTATATTGAGGAAGTGAGGTGAAAAGTTTGCTGTTGATGAAGTGATATAAAAATGTTTAGCCACGGCGTTTGCTAATGCTATAGGATCTGTATCATAATGGTCTTGGTTTTTTAAATATTTTATTTGGGGAGAAAGGCCATAGCCCTTAATCTTTCTAACAGTTTCCCAGAAAATGACAGGCGGTGTGTTAGAGCTAACGTTAGTTAAAAAGTTTTTCCAAGATAGTTGTTTGCTCTTTTTGACTATATATCTGGCATGTTTTCTCGCGGATTTGTATATTTCTAGCTGATCGGAAGATGGTCGTTGCAGAAATTTTCTCAAAGCTTTCTTTCTTGCTTTTATAGCTTTTTCACATTCCTCTGTCCACCATGGAACAGGTACACGACTGTTATTTTTTCGGTTGGAAAAGGAGGTGTATGGAATCGTTTCTTGAGCTGCGCTTAGTAACCTACTATTTAAATCCGCGATAAGGTGATCAGCATCACTTTCGGACATATCAATATCATTAAGATTTACTATCTCTTTGTACCGCGACCAATCCGCTTTTTTAATGTTCCATTTGTTATGTCCCCGGATAGTTGAGCATTTTTCGGACGTTTTAAAAATTATTGGGAAGTGATCGCTGCCATGCGTATCATCTAAAACGAACCAGTGAGTTGTTGGCAGCAACTGGGGGCTGGTAATGGTGAGGTCTATTGTTGAAAGTTTTCCGGATCTGGTGCACATATGGGTTTGAGAGGCATGGTTATTTATAACGCTTAAGTTACATGTATCAAGAAATGTTTCTAATAATTTACCTCGTTCATCCAGGTGGTCACTACCCCATAGAAGATTATGAGCGTTAAAATCCCCGGCTAGGATTACAGGGGATGGTAATGAATCAACCAATTCTTTTAACTCACGTACTGCAAAATTACTACCGGGTGGGAGATAGACAGAACATAATGAAAAGGGATAGGGTTCTGATAGTATTCTTATTGATATTGCTTGCAAATTAGAAGTGCAATCAATATCAACAAAAGGGATATCATTTCTAATTAAAATGCAAACCCCTCCGCAAGCTATTCGCCCAGCTGTATAGTCCTTTCTCCTAATAGCATAACCCCGAAATTCGATATTTATATCATCTTTTAGGTTGGTTTCCTGTAGGCAAGCAATAGGACAATCGTAAAAATTGAGCAAATATGTAAGTTCATCTCTTCGATGGTTAAAGCCGTTTAAGTTCCACTGGAGAATGTTCATTTGAATGAGAATACATTAGCCATACCTTTGTCAGTGATGTATGCACGTAAGAAGGGATGAAGAGAAATCAAGTGACAAACTTTGCTTGAAAATGCATAAAGAAAAGTTGTTGATATAACATAATTAGTAGTGAGAAGAATTAAAAGTAAAAGATGGATAGCTAAGCATAAACATTTATCAGTGGTGTAATAAAGGTCTATCATATATAGCAATTTTATAAAAGAAAGTATCAAATGAAAACCGAAAGATATAACACTGCTAGTAAAGAAAAGACAAAAGATAAAAATATATAATATTCTGAAGACAGTCAATAGTGCTTTTGATGACATAACTAATAATGTAATGATGAGAAGAACCAGAATGTTTAATAATAGCATAGAAATTTTAGATTAAATTTATTAAAAAAGTGTAGTGTTGGAATAAATTAAGTTCTAAGAGTTAGAATGTTTACAGCTAAGAATTCTTTTTGCCCACTTTAGGTTTTGGTTTTGATCCAGTTTTAGAGGGTTTTTTTGGGGGAGTTATAGTACTTTGGTCACTTATAGATGAATTTGCTGATGCTGGCCTATTTATTTTTAGATTTGTATCCGGATTTGGATTTTTTGACAAAGAGTGTTGTTCAAAATTTTTTTCATACGAGACAGTTTGTTCATCAACGCTAACGACTGATTTATTTACAGAAAAATTCTCCTTCTCAGGCAAATTAACCACTATCTTTTCAGATCCTAATATGCTCGTGTTCGGGTTATTGTTCATTAAGTTAGATTCTAGGAAGGCTATTTTTTTGTATAGCATATCAACAGTGCTAGTAAGTTTACCTATCTGATCTAGTAGGGCCTCAGTGATTTGAGGAGTGGGGGGAGCGGTCGGCGGAGCTCGTACTACTTCGGCAGCTGTCGGCGATCGCTCGTTGTTAATCGGTTCCTGTCTACTAATAATTAGTTCTGCTTGTCTATAAGAAATTTTTTCTTGCGCTCTGAGTTTTTCTATTTTTTTCTCTCTTTCATACACCGGACACTTAGTATAAAACGCTGGATGATCCCCTTGGCAATTAATGCATTTAGGGGAATTTTGGCAATGATCCGAGTTGTGTGTGTTTTCACCGCACTTTCCACAGTTAATAATGTTACAATTTCTCTTGGTGTGCCTGTATTTGTAACAGTTAAAGCAAAGAAGTGGTTTAGGCTCATAGGGTCTTATTCTAATAGACATAAAGTCTAATAAAACTCTTTCTGGGAGTTCACTTTTTTCGAAAGTTAGAATTAATAATGGTGTTGCTCTGTTTTCATTATTTATTTTTTTAAAAATCCTTTTTACACTCACGACACCATACTGCTCGAGTTCGGAAACTATTTCATTCTCAGAGCAGTTAAATAGTTCAGGTACATATGCTACACCGCGGGAGAAGTTAAGCGATTTATGCAATTGAAATGTAACTGGAATTCCTTGAAATGATTTTACGTTACTTAAATTTAAGAAGTCCTTTTCATTATTCACTGAAAGTAAGGTGGATCCGTTTTTCAAAAATTTTAAGTTTATTTGTGGACAATAACTTTTAATAAATCGGCAGACACTAAAAGGGCTGAAGTCTTTAAACGTTTTATTTAAGGAATTTGTACCTAGACTCATTATGAGATACTTATTTGACCATTTTCCCTTAGTTTTGAAAAAAGACTCCTGTAGGTCAGGAGGTTTAGGGTCCAATTCGCACATGTTTTACCTAACCTAATCTTACTTTCTAAGCTTAAAACCTAAATATTTCCCTATAATCTACTTGACTAATATTAAATTAATTCTATTTTTACTAAACAACTAATTAACTATAAAAATAAAAACTTAGGACTAGGACTTATCGCTTTGAATATAAGTAGCACAAAGGAGCAACTATTCACTTAGGCTTCTAAACACCATAAGAAAATAATATTTCATATGGTATTCAAAACTATATTAAATAAAAATAATAAAATAAAAATAAGTAAATAATCATCACAATATAAAGAAAAACAAAATAAAATTATAAACAAAAATAGACTAAGGGGTACTCCCTGCTAGCAGAGAAGAGTAAGCCGGGCGGCTACAGAAAGACACTGTTAATCCTCTTTTCTAAGAAGCCGACACTTCAAACAACGCAAACCGCGATCTTAACACTACCGCTGCTGAAGCAAGACTGTTGGCAATTTTTAAAATGGAAGTTATCTATCGATATCAAATCATTCTTTTAGTCCAATTCTGAATAACACAATCCTTAAAACCACAAGATTCCATTTTTGTTCTTAAGAATTAAAGTGTTGTTTGTAACAGGATATGCTAAAAATGTGATTTGGGACAGTCACGGTAAGTACAATATACAACTTAAGTAGTGAGTAGAGAGCATGTTTATTTCTTTTACAATCCATTCAACGGTTGGAGCTTGTAGGTGAGTTCTCCCTTCTCTAACCATAAATTAAAAAAAATAAAAACATATTAATACAAGAGACATTTGGAACTATTTGTTCCAAGATCAATTTAAAAAAAAGTAATATCTCTACCTAAGGTGTTCATGGAATTTCGAATACATAATAGTATTTCTGGAAACAGGAAAAATAATGAACTAAGCTTCTTTGAACATTTAAAAAAAAAAAGAGAGAGAGAATGACGAAGTAGGGGACATTGTGTTATGCGTTATATTGTTAGAGGACATACTATACTATGACAAACACTTTAAACAAAAAAACAAAAACGCATTAAACCGTTCATTACAAACGATATGTTTGGAGATAACGAAGACGTAATATAGAACATACAGAAATCCAAAAAATTCCACAACAATCATGAATTAACTTAGAAAGACAGACCATTTTACAAATTAAAATCAAACATTAACATTTTTAGGAATAGGATTCAAGATATCCTTGCATGAAATATGTTATCAACTGCATTACCGATTTAAATGATACATACTTTCAAATTTAAAATAGGAGTCAGACAATGTTAGTTAAAATAGGGTTCCAATACACCCTTTTAGAGCCAAGTTAAATTATACAGTTGAATTATTCCTGGTATCGCCATTATCCATACCTGGTTAAATATTTGCATAAGGCTATGCCATCCAATGAAAATGCCATTTTATTTTAGTTTTTTAGACTGTGGTAGGAGACCTTTGTAGATTAAATTAAAAAGAAATATAAGTCCCTATTTAAGGATTAAGCAAAATTTACATATAAATACAAAGTTACGGAAAAAGAGAATTCATGCACTTACCCTATTGTTTTCACAATACTTGATTTCAGGTTGTGTACTTCAGGATTTTTTCCTGTCATATAGGCCGTTACACAACATTCGTTCGAAAAATCTATAAAAAAAAAAAAAAAAAAAAAGTAAAAATTGTATCAGTAATTCCAACTTTAATGTAAGTTAGGTACCTTTAATGAAAACCACAAGATAAAAAAATAAAATATAAATCTATCATAAAAAGCATTACAGAAAATTAAGGAGGTCACTTCTTAAAAAGGGAGCTAAATTAAAAATTAGGGAATATTCATCATTCCTGAGCAAGTTAAAAACTTCCCCCGCATCTCATCAAGATCATTAACACGAATAAATTCTAGTAGCCCTTTTTGGCATCACGCCATAATTGTTAATTATCATAATGTGGGCTTCTTTAATTATAATAATAAATAATTATCATATAGTTCAATTCAAATTCGCTACCTCAGAGCCAAACTGTCTTAAATCCGAAATATCAATTTTGTATGAATTGAAAAACACAATAACACATATTTTTGGATTATCCAATTTTTATCGATATAATACCAAGCATCTGACCTTCGATAAATAAATAAATTCTAGTACACCCTTTTGGCCACTTGCCATAATTATTAATTATCATGATGTGGGCTTCTTTAATTATTATAAAGTTTTTTGCCGCATATAAATCGCCAAATACAGATCCCAAATTATTGGTTTCTCTTTACTATAAAATGATATATTTGAAGTTAAAATTGGTTTAATGGTATAGCCACATTCGAACATTAAAAATCAGTAATTTTTACGGATTTTGGCCGAAACTGTGCTCCAACGCCTATAACTCTAAAACATCTAGTTTAAATGAAAAAATGTTTTAGATAAAAGTTGCAGAGCATAAAAATGAGCATGAAACAAGCTCCTTACGTACAAAATTATCTAACTACTGCTTAGAAATACAAATAAAAAAGTTAAAGTATTCGTAGTGCTTCCTACTGAGACTTCGGTTTTCGAAGTAACAGTGGATTTGATAAAATATTCATAAAAATAACTACTTAGACGGGTAGGTGCTGGGAAAAATTTATTTTTAATTTTAACAGATGGAAAATGGTTGTTTATTAGTTCAAAATGGTTTATACTTCAAAAACCGAATTCTCAGCAGGAAATACTTTTACGTTTTTATTTTTATTTCCATGCAGTAGTTAGATCAAAAACACCTAATTTAAATTTAATTTTTTTTAAGATGAAAGGTGCACCAAATTTAGCATGAAATAAGCTCCTTACATTATCTATATAAAAAAAAAAAAAAAAAAAAAAGAATTATTTATATTGTAATAATTATTATAATATTTAGTTGCAAAATTTGACAAATCCCATTTGGCACATATTTTAAATTAGATCTTCATTTGTTAAACTCCCCTAGGGGATTATCTCGACTTCTTGATTGGAGAAACCTCCCTATGAAGGCACTCCAAGCCTGACAGATTTCTATTTTAACGTTAAGTAGTTAAATAAAAGCATATGGTCTAAAATCCCAGACCTTTTACTGAAACGGACTAGGGGTTGGAGCGAACTGTCATAGCACGTGTTTGTGACTACAAAGTTCGATTGTCTGAATAGCTAGTCTTAGTCTTGATTATGAAGCTCAAGCCATATGATTATAATGTTACAAAATGATAATTTTGGTAACCTGCTTTAATATTTGTGTAATTATAATTCGTTTGGCATTGATAATTGTATATTTCCGTTGAATAAATATTGTTAGCCAACAGAAGTGTTGCAATTTTTAAAGCACAAAGGGTTTTCCTTGTGTTAGAAATAAAATAAGGTTTTATTTTTTAAATTCGGTCAGTAAATTAGGCGTAAAAAGAGCGTATAGGGTAAACCATACAGTCAATAACTAGTTTTTACACTTTTTACAATAAATATTGCCATATGGTAAAACTATTGAACTTTTGACCCCAAAAAACCTCTTGAGTCTTTATAAGGATAGATAAAAAGGAGCTTCAGGAAGTTTCAATTTCATCCCTTCTTAAAAAGTATTTTTTTTTTTTAATTTCACCACAGAAATTTAGTCTTAAGGGCGTCAATAACTGTACGCTTTACCCAACCACGCTGGGAAAAATACTGGTATAAGTTCTAAAAAGAAAAAAAAAAAAAAAAGGAGGGAGCTTTCTTTGTGTTAAAAATTAAGCTGATTATTCTTTTTTACTTTTCTATAGCTTATAAATAATGATAATTTGGGTCGTTGTTATTTTTTTTTTAAATTAAGGAATCTCTTACATATCTTTTATAATTTCTTTATTCACCCAAAGTTTCGGACTTCTGGCCCATCCACCAGGGGTATCTCTGGTACATTGGCAATGGAAATAGGAGATATTGTTAAATGTTAATTATTATTAAAAGACAAAGACATGAGTATCTTACACAAAAATTTTCTCGACAAACTGATGACTGTGGAATCTTAAAAATGTACTGCAGAAGCCCGAAATAAATAAATTATAGAAAATATGGAAGAAATTCCTTCATTAAAAAAAAAAAAAAAAAGAAAGCTCAAATGATCATTATTTATAAGCTATAGAAAAGTAAAAAGGATAATCAGTTTAATGTCTAACACAAAGAAATCCCCCTTAGAACTTATACCAGTATTTTTCCCGGCGTGGTATATGCTCTTGTTACGCCTAATTTACTAACCATTTTTAAAAAGAAAAACTTATATTTGTGTCCGTTATTATTGGATTAGCGAAGAATAATCTTAATTCAATCTCAACGCTCCGTTGAAGTTGGATGCGATGGAACCTTTATGGGTGAGGAATTGAGTTTGATACAGTTCCTATCGAGATGAACGTCCCGAAAGTTTTAGAAGCTACTTCGGAAAGCACATGAGAACTTTTTCAATACCCATCCTTTCCCCCCTGCCTAAATATATTGCCAGAAACCTACCAAATAAAATAGAAATGCAATATCTGTTAATTTCAGTCGCTATATTTAGGCTTCTAGTCCTATATTAATCATATTTTTGAAGGTTTTATTTTGTATGAAACCAAACAATATTATTTATGCCACCATACCCTCTTAACATCAAATGACAAAAAATATTTACTGTCAATTATGCAAAACTATGTTTGGTTCTTAACTGTTTATCACTAGGGAACGGATTTTACATTTTTTTTTAAACTTAAAATTTTCATTAGAAAGGTCAATTTAATCATTATATGTCATTTTGAATCGTTTATAATCATTTTTATTTTATATATTTTCACTTTAAATACACATGTTTACATAGTTCTAGTATAAATAGGTATTTTTATATATTCCGTCAATTTTTTCTAATGCTTTATATATGTATTTTTTTTTAATGAAAGCGCATAACTATCTATAGCTTTCGTGATATTGTAAACTTATAAAAATTGAGTTACTTGTTTTGAGGAAGATATTACAGTAAACCCTCGATGTAGCGAACTGGAAGGGGGTTTGATTCATACTTCGCTATAACGAGATTCGTTATAACCGAGGATTCTTTTTTTAAATATTTTTTTTTAGCCAATGGCCGCACTAATTTGATCATATTTCGAAGAAAATTCATTCATTAGAACTAGTTAAATTAAATCGCATGTATGTAATTAATTTTTAGATAAACTACATATTAATTAAATAATGAGATTCAATTATTTACCTGCCAAGCTCACTTGAGAGTTCTTTAGCCTTAGCTTTAATAAGAAGGTCTAAGATTGGTATTTGAGATCTCATTAGTTTAAAGCAATTTATCAATTTTTTTTTTTTCTTGGGCTGCGTTTATTTTATTTTATCTTTTTTTTTTTTTATAATAGTTGACAATGTTCATTTTGGAATTCCATATTTTTCTGCGATGGTTTTCTTAATTGGAATTCCCTGGAATGGAGAATTTTTAATTTTTCCTCGATTGATAAGGATTTACGTTTGTGACACATGTTTACCAACGAACTCATTGTGTATTTTAAAAAACACTATAAACGACTACAGTACATTGATTCGAATAATACAGAAGTCGAAACAGAACTGAGCTAGTTTTGGGAAAAATGTCAATGGAATTAGAGAGAGAGAGAGAGCAAAAGCAAATCGGATTAGTTAAGAGTAAAAAACACCTCAATTCTAGAAACTGGAGCTACTTCGTCTTCCCGCACTCATTCTACGTAATACAGTAAAAAAAAAAAATAATAAAAATTCTAGCAGTTCGTTATAACAGAATATAATAATTCTCAGGCATCAAATTTAGTTCGTAGTTCGCACTAACCGAGGATTTCGCTATAACGAGGGGTTCAAAGAAATATAATGGTAATTTTGGGGGGATAGTATTTTGGTTCGCTATATCGAGGTGTTCGTTATATCCGAGTTCGTAATAATGAGGGTTTACTGTATTTTGCCATTAAAAGAATTTTACTTTTCTGATATTTGCCCGAGAGATGCTGATTGTCAGATACTTTGAGATCATTGAGATTCCGGGAAAGGGCTTAGTTGAAATGGTAAGGTGGTAAGGTCTATCCCAAGCATTGATAACAGCTTATTGCTGTGATTCTAAGACCCGGTGCACATGAGCTGCAAGGCACGCTGGCAGCTAGGCTGACGCCTACATTACTGTCACGCTGATAGGCAGACATACGTTGGGTATATAGGGGCAGTGCACATGGGCGGTAAGTGACGGCCGGATGTTCCGGATTAGTCCGATAAGCTCAGGAGCTGACGCTTGTTTCTCCTCGTATCGGGCGACTATTCGACGCTTTTGCGTTCCACAAGTACCTTGTTTATATAGGGGCAGTGCACATGAGCCGCTGGGTTCTTTCCTATCTTCCTCTTTAATACAGGTTAATTTTAAGTAATATAATTATTAATTTCATTTGTATTACTTATTTAACTTGTTATCAGATGTTATGTTATTAGATAAGCAATTAAAATTAATCTTTGCAATTATTATTAATTAGATTGATGATTTTGTCACAATATTAATGTGGAATTAATAAGATATATAATTTGAGATTCAATCTTCAATATGTTATAACTCATTTTATTTATTTAATTAATTTAGACTTATGTGTTGGTCTACTGTTTTCTGTAGGATCATTGGTAATCAGGATTTTGTGTCAAATATTCTTTATTTGGACAGCCTAAAGTTCGATCCAAACATGAGGATCTTCGACAGGGCTAAAAAGAAGACAAATAAAATAAAATAAAGACAAAACGAACAAAAAACTGGGTATCGAAGTGATAATTTTGAAGTGACGCGTCTTCCTATCTCCTCATGTGCACTGACCCTTTTTTATGAAGGATTAAGCCTTCCTGGAAAAGCTTCTTAGCGACAAGCGGGTCTTGCAGCTCATGTGCACCGGGCCTAAAGGTGTACTTCAAGGTAAGTCATCTTTCAATACAGTCATTAATAACTATAATATAAGAGCATATATAACTATTTACAAAATTATCATACCTGATTGTTTGGAAAGAACTTTCAGCCGATGCAAAGTTATTTTCAGATCGGATAAGCGACACATTTCATTTGAAAATTTTAAACATGATTTAATAGGTACTAATTTTAAATTTTAATTTTCTGTAAATTTTATGATTTTTATTTATATACATACACATATATTTATATGAACTCAAAAAAAAATAAACATAAAAAAGGTAACACATCTGAATATGCGTGTATTCTAATCAATATGATATTTGTTTTTACATATTTACAATTTATTGCTACTTCTAAAGATATAATTACAAATAGATGTATGTATTTGTCTTTTTATTTAACATGAAAATCCGTTTGCTATGTATCACCTACATCTCATTTGAAAATTTTAAATATAATTTAATATGTAATAATTTTAAATTTTAATTTTCTGTAAATTTTATGATTTTGGACAGTGAAGAAGCAGATGACTATCTTTTGATTTTCTAAAACCTACTAAGCCTCGAAAATGTATCGCACTTATTAATGCAAGTAGATATTTTAACACTTCTCAAACTATAAATAAAGCACATATTAACTGAACGCCTCAGAGGCCACACAACACAACCAATGAGGGGCATATATTCTTACGTCTCACAGACGTATTTAATACCCATATACACCCAATTGAGTGATTCACGCACAATCTAATTGGGTATAGTTAACTTTTTTTTTTTAATTTATTAATTATATAATTTTTAATTTAATTAACTTTGAATTAAGCCCCTTATCCATATTTTATGAGATTATAAATTTCTAAACTGCCGAATCACAAGGGATGACAGGAGAAGAGAGACAGTCTGGAGCCGACATTGATGTGGAAAATTCCAAAAAAGGCTCATATCGTAATATTACGATCGGCAATCGGTTCACGAGTGGGGCCGTAGTTCCAGAAAAATAAAGGAGAATCACCTCCAGGATTATATAAGTTCAAAATTAAAGAATGGGCCATCAAGGTTATCATTGTTCATAAAACTCAAAAACTTTCTAAAAAAAATATTATTTAATAATTATAGTTTCTATTTTTCTAACGGCCTGTCCAAGATCTGCTAATAGCCTATATACTGTTAAGTTTACCCTCCAGATAGGATTCGATAGTGTTAAAAAAAAGGCTCTTGGTCACAATGCTACATCCACAAAGCACCACAAAGACAGGAACCAGACCAGAGCAGCCATTAATAATAATATAACAATATTGTAACTTCAAAAAAACAAAAAAACAAAAATCTGGTGCGTGCTCGCAACACACAACTTTCACATACCAACTTACTTAGATTAGAAATTAATGTGTTTTGTTAATTGCCACTTCTCAAATGAACAGAACGGCTTTAATTATGAACAATGCTCTGTCATTAAAGGCGTACTCCGCATGCGTGGGCTCAACGAGTTTTATAAGTTGACTGAATATTTTTCTTTTTTTCTCCTCTTTACGTTTTCTTTCTTTTTATCGTATCTCATATTTAGCCATTTCTTATTTTCAGGCGTAACGAGAGACAGTTAATGTCTCCATAAAAATTTATTATATACAATTAAATAAAAATTATATACAATTTTACCCCGTGGTTCGATCCCGGGTCATTTTATGCCATTAAGGCTAATCGGACAATGCTAAAATGGAAGTCCTAAATTTTGCTTATTCAGGTATAATTAGGATCTTTAACGAGTACCTGACATCGTACAGGCTTGGGACCTCCATTTTACGTCCTATCCGAGGGACGGCCCTTTACTCCCTTAAAAAATCCTAGGAACACCGCGGGCTGCTATGCTAGCATACACTAAAAATGATTCCATATAACTATTTTTATTCAATAAACAATTATCTGTTCACACACATCCATAATCATTACTCAAAACGAATTGGTTGAAGAAAAGATTACATTCTCATAAGTATATTTATTACTTCAAAAGGAAAAATTCACCAGATACTATTTAGTAAGTAAAGGGATATCCTCATATCATTTGATGAACTTTTCTTAACGAATAGGCTGTGTGTATAGGAGATGTGTGTATTCGAGTACTTGCAGAGATAAAACGAAAGTTTAACGGCACACGGTTAGTGAAATTTTCCACAGCTATTTATTTCATACATCCTTTTTAATAAATATATTGTAATACAGAAGTTTCAGGACATAAACGTTCTCTTTATATAAAATTAATAGAAATAATAAACTACTAAATCTTTATAAATAAAAATCTCGTATCCCAATGTTTGTCGGAGGTAAAATCAGTAAAAACTACTTAACCGATTTTGATGAAATTTGGCTCATTGTGAGTAATTTTGTTCAACTTAGAAGATAGTAGAGTTTTTATATCGATTATAGGCCTCAATATTTCTTTTATTGCAAATTAAACGCTTATTATTCTACAATTGAGTGCGATTATTTTTAAGTTGTATAAATTTCCAACAGATGGCGGTGTAAGTTGATCTATTGACGAAACACTTCATTTTCTTTCGATATTTAGTGTAGGTAACTATCCAGCAGCCAAATCTATTTTTTCTGACTTGGACTAGGAAAATCCGTGTTTTTCCCATAGACAATTATGTGTTGCCTTTTCACGTTCAGGGAAGACATCGAATGTATTTGTTTTAGCAAAAGACATTTTAATCACCTCTTTGAGGTAGAACCTACTGCTATGATATCTAATCTCACATCATGTGATACATTCTGAATTAAATTAATATATATATTAATTAATAATATATATAAATTAAACTTTTGTGTCATATACATATATGTATATCACACAAAAGTTTAATTTGGTACTTGTGCTAAACCCTATTCCAAATATATTCTATATTAGTTCCTTTTACATGTGTAGTAGTAGTAGTAGTAGTAGTAAAGTAAATTTATTAATTTCAAATACATATAAATACCAATATTATTCACAATAAATTTACATAGACTTGGATATATACTATCCGTCAGTCGAGTGACATACATGATTATAATAGAAAATATAAAGTGAAAAAATGGGAAAAAAGAAAAGGAATTATTTTGCATAATCATACTTAAATAATAACGCTTGAGTTATAAATTTATGTAGGACGTTATAGTTTTTTCCATTTAGGTATTCTATGACTTCTTCTTCAGGGATCTTGCTTTTGTTGAATATCTTGATTCTTATCTCGGACAGGATGGGACAGATTCCAATGAAATGTATAACACTCTCAGGTTCTTTCAGGTTGCAGAGGGAACAAAGGGCGCTTTCGTCGTAGGTCCAAGGTTTCCGGTTGAGATTCAGAGTTTCTGTCCTGGCTCTCATTATGTTACTCATCATCTTAAGACTATTTTGGTCGCTTATATATGAGAGCTCTTTGCATTCGAATTTTAGTCTCTTGTAGGTTGAGTGATGCTGTGCTTTAGATAGTTTATCTAAACATTTTTGTCTCTCTTGCCTTTTACATGTGTATTGTTTATATTTAAACTCGCCTCTGGTGGTATAATCCAGTATGTGCTAAATGAATAGATCATTAATACTTAATATAGTCCAATATGAGATGTAAAAAATAAAAACTTAAACCCTTCTAAATTCTTCAAACAATCCAAACAATTATAATTTTGCTTAAAGTTCTATCTTAAACCCCATTGGTTTTTAGATTAGCTGAAACTTTTTTATATTTATCAGTGAATTTTGATTTGACTCTATTAAAAAGTATAGGATATATGTAATTAGTTCAATGCATTATAGGTACTGAGCCACAGCGACGCTTGGCCGGGTCTGCTCGTTTAATATAAAAAATCTGGTGCGTGCGCGCAACACACAACTTTCACTTACCAACTTACTTAGATTAGAACTTAATGCGTTTTGTTAATTGCCACTTCTCAAATAAACAGAACGGCTTTAATTATGAACAACGGTATGTCATTAAAGGCGTAATCCGCATACTTTGACTCAACGTGTTTTATGAGTTGACTCAATATTTTTCTTTTTTTCTCCTCTAAATGTTTACTTTATTTTTTATAATATCTCATATTTAGCCATTTCTTATTTTTAGGCGTAACGAGAGACAGTTAATTTCTCCGTATAAACAAAAACAAAGGTACTTTATAAGAAACAAACAAACAAAAAAGGTCCCTACCCCATTTAAGCCCGCTCAGAACATTTTAATAATGATAAAGCTTACCTGTTATTAAAGAACACCTAATTTTCATTAAACATGACGAATTTGATGAAAATCGTTAAACCCGTTTTTGAGATAATCGAAAAAAAGGTAAAAATTGCAAAAAAAGTTATGATTTAAAGTGCCCCCTCCGTTTGACCAATTTTGATGAAATGCTGGCTATCACATCTTTGGCATATACATACATCAAATACCCAGTTTGATCAAAATCGTGAAAGCCGTTTTTGAGTAAATAAAAAAAAAACACGTGAAAATGATACAAAAATTTATTATGTAAAGTCCCCCCTCCGGTTGATCAATTTTGACGAAATTTTTACAGTCATATCTCGGGCATATAAATAGAGCAAATACTCAGTTTAATCAAAATCGTTTGAGCCGTTTTTGAGAAAATCGACAAAAACATAAAAAGTCACTAAATAAAGTACCCCCTCCCTTTGAGCAATTTTGATGACATTTTTGCTGTCACATCGCGGGCATATACATTCACTAAATACCCAATCTCAGGTTCGCACGGTTTATAGTTTTTGAGCTAGTCTGTTCACACACACACACACACACACACACACACACACACACACACACACACACACACACACACACACACACACACACACAGACCATTTCGCGGGACTTGGTTAATTGGAGTAAGGGGACCCCAAAACGTGTATTTCCGTTGAAAACCGGAAGTCGAAATTTTTCACGATCGCAATACTTCCACTTACTATATATTTCATATATAGGTAAGTGAAAGTAATAAAAATATAACCAATTAATCTGCTGGGTAGAGGTAAAGAAAAAATTAAATAAATAAATAATTTCGAAATATAAAGCAGATTCGGAGAAGTGAATTTATCTCGAAAGGATAATCGTGAAAGCCGTTTTTGAGAAATTAAAACAACACGTGAAAATGATACAAAATTTATTAAGTAAAGTCCCCCCTCCGGTTGATCAATTTTGATGAAATTTTTATGGTCATATCTGAGGCATATTAATACATCAAATACTCAGTTTAATCAAAATCGTTAGAGTCATTTTTTAGAAAATCGAAAAAAATGTAGAAACTTATTAAATAAAGTACCCCCTCCCTTTGAGCAATTTAGATGAAATTTTTGCTGTCACATCGCGGGCATATACGTACACTAAATACCTAATTTCAGGTTCGAACCGTTATAGTTTTTGAACTAGTCTGTTCACACACACACACATACACGACTCTCATATGCCACAGACATGGGAGCACATAATTTATGATTGCGAGAATTTTGAAGCTATCAGAAGAAAACTTATTCAAGATGTCATTACATCAGGGAGTTATTGGCCTGCAAAAGAGACTGACTTAATTTCAAAAGATTACTTTCCATCTTTTTCTAGTTTTCTAGCAAAAATAGACTTTAATATGTTATAAGAAATATTGTAACTATAATTATTAATAATGTACATGTTATGCGTTATGTGGTGCATGTGACAAAGTGATTTAAAAAAACAAAAAAAAAAAAAAAAACACACACAGACCATTTCGCGGGACTTGGTTATTTCGACTCCGGGGACCCCAAAACGTGTATTTCCGTGGAAAACCGGAAGTCGAAATTTTTCACTATCGCAATACTTCCACTTACTATATATTTCATATATAGGTAAGTGAAAGTAAAAAATTATGATATGAAAGGAAAAATAAATGTATCCTCCTAAGACTGACGTCTCTTTTCAATAAATTGATTCAATTAATCAGTAAAAAATAAAGTAATTATGCCAAAGCGGCCTTACTTGAACTATTTGTACCGGAAATATAAATGTATAAAATTGAAAAAAAAAAAAAAAGATAGTAAAATATCCTTAGACGCAAAGATAATCTGTATAAACAATACTAATATATACAAAATTATATAGTTAAAGAATAAGTAAGGGAAAAAAAGATAAATAAACAATCTTCTAGTATTGTTTATTTATTGAGTATTCTGTCTATGGAGATCAATCAGGTTGGTAATCGAAGGAACACAGAAAATGATTTGAAAGAGGAGCTCGATTTAATGTGTCGAATATTGGAAGGAATATAATTTCTCTTTAGTTAAAATTATTAATAATAATAAGCTATTAAATTTAATATAAAATATATTATTCTTTCAATAGAATTATTCAATTGTTAAACTAAGTAGTTTCCTTCATTTCAAATACTTTTACAAAAAATTATAAGTGGTGAAAGTTGTATAAGTTAAGAGAGAAGCTTTAGCAGTAAGCGTCCATGAAATATTAAATAGAAAACGGTTCTGAAAGTGCCCGGACTCATTCAGAATTAACCGGTAAATTCAAGAACGCTCGGAGCTAACAGATAAGAGAAACAAAGTACATAAAAAGTTATTTGTTCCGCATGATGGGCAAAAGCCAGTTTCTCTCTTCTTCTTTTTTTTTTTTTTTCAGAAGGTCCGTTCTCTGTTTAAGTATTCATTGAACATAAAACCAACTTCTAGTTTGAAGCATCGAATTTTCTCCAGACATCTTTATCAGTAACTCGAGAAGAACTTTTCTAATCCCATAAAAGGAGTCGGGATGTCGGCAGTATGTGGATTCTATTATAGTTTCCAGAGTTCCGGTTTAGCTCGGACCGGTGTTTCTATTTCATCACGGTAAAGTTCTATGATCGTTGATGAGTCTGCGACTGCCTAGTCCGCTGATTAAACCTAGAGATGCTGTAAGTATAAAGGGGTAACAACTATTAACATTAAAATATTAAATTAATCTTATTGGGCTTTAAAATACGGATAATGGTAAAATACACAACAAAACAATTTCCTTCATTAAAAACTGATCGTTAACCCTTTTCGTACCAATGGTAGAAATAAATTGGGGTCTTTTCTACTTTACTCCCCTATGATTACTTTCTGTAACTGTTACTTTTTAATTAACCTTACATATACAAACACATGTTTATTAAAATTATTTTATTAATACATAACCAAAAACAACTTGTCAAATTAATTTGTTTTTTCTTTTTTTTTTCGGATTTTTACAATTAATTATTGTATTCCGATCCCCAGAACCTTCTCTCGCCATTCTTTCCTATTATTCCAATCGCCATCCCGCAGGCCTCTCGCAGCCATTGTTTCATGCACATCCTCGATCCACATCTTCCTTGGTCGACCTCTCTTCCTTCTATATTCTGGGTTATACTGGAAGACTTTTTTTGGCCATCTGTTTTCTTCCATTCTCATTAAGTGGCCGAACCATTGAAGCCTCCTTGTTTCAATATCATATAAGATATTAGTTTCTTGTCTTACATTATTTCTAATGGCACTATTTGGGATGTGCTGAAGTCTTGAAATGCCTCAACTTCTTCTTAGGAAGTCCATTTCCAGAGCCAATAGTTTCTTGGCATCTCGTTGTTTAATAGTCCATGTTTCGGACCCATATAGGACTGTTCCTAATAGAAAGGATTGATAAATCCTTTTTTTCGTTTGGAGGGAAACATTTCTGTTCCATAGGACTGAGTTTAGGATGCTAATAATCTTTCTTCCTCGGGATATTTTCATAGAAATGTCTTTCTCGAGGGTTCCTTTTTCATTAATCAATACTCCTAAATATTTAAATTCTGTGCTGCGCGACAGATACCTTAATTAATTAAGGCAGATACCTGTCAAATTAATTAAACAGTATAAAATTCTTTAATATTTTTTAACAAAACCTTAAATAAATCCTCTCCTTCGTGTCTTTTTCTCCAAACAAATTCACATAAGTAAGAATCGATTAAATTCCTACGAGTTCCACATTCTCTCTTGTTTCTTCTTTTGGCAGAAGCCCACAATGATTCGATAGTTTGTGTATGGGCTCCTGTCTCAGGGTCAAAGAAATTTTTAGAATGATTTACTTTGTAATACGTTAAATTCATGCCTGGAATTTCGGATATTTTGTCATAAGATTTCCATAAATCTGATATAATTGTTGTTCCGGGCTTAATACTTTTTTTTATGCATTGTAAAAGAGTATTCGCTGTTCTGTCTTCTACAGCATATAAAAAAGTTTCTTTCGTCTCGGGACAAACGCCACCAAACACCCATTGCTGTGGGTATAACCGACCTACGTTGTATTTTCTTCTAGAGAAGCATGACTCATCGATCTCAACAGTCTTTCCTTCTCCACCAATTATCATGGGATTGCACAATATATCATTAGCACACACTTCCCTAAACATATTTTTCCAAACGGTAATACTTTGTGATGAGAGTTGTAGTTCTTTAACACAATATGTTGTGCTTGTGTACTTGTTTACCCATGAATAGATGAATATTAAAACTTTACACAAAGGTAGTCTAGTACCTTCTAACCAAGTTCCAGCAAAAGCTCCCTTTTCTTCACTAAAAAGAAGCTTCATGTCGTGGTTGTTCTTACACTTCCTAGCTGTATGTATTACACCTTCTTCCTGGAACATTTGCAATGCTTTCTTCTCATCATTTCCGAGATATGAATATAATTCAAATCCGTTCATTATTAACTTAACCTTTAAACTCTTTTAAAATGAATTCATATTTATTAATCATGTGTTATAATTTGAAAGAAATCTCCAAGGTAACTGTTCCATTTAAGTAATCATCAAAAAGTAGAAAAGACTGTTAATTAAGAAGTAACAGTTACAGAAAGTAATCATAGGGGGAGTAAAGTAGAAAAGACCCATAAATTGTTAAATTTTTTCTCAATCTCCTATGTTAATAAATACCAAAGTAATATGATTAATAAATATAAAAATCATTCCCCTTCAGAGAACCTGTTTTTCAGGAATTGACCTTTGGAACAGTAAGGGGTCAAAAGTGCAAAAATAAATCAGCCCCCATTTTTAGTTTATTAATACATTGTTTTAATCAAGATTAGACATTTCAAAAGTTGTTAAATATTTAGTTTTTATTAAAACACCAATAATGTAGTGCTAATTTCACTTTTCTGAAGTGTGTATATTATGTGTTAGTGTTCTATAATGGCTATTTCCAATGAGTAATAGTTATTAACATCACTAATACAGAAAGTGGCATTTTACTGTACGAGGTTGGTTGGTAATTTGACCGAGTACTGTAGAGACACTTTCTGTAGGAGTGATGTACATAATTTTAAATTGTACTGAAAAATAAAATAAAATGTATTATAAGAATTTTATTTTGAGTAACTATTAATAAGAAGTGTAAGGCTAACTGGTAGCCAAGTGTAAAATCATATGGTAAGAGGTATTGATGGATCGTAAAAAATACATACCTAATTTATATTAAATGTACAATTTGTATTATTACTAATATTGAATCCTTCACATGGTAATTGAATGTTAGGTTTGGAGTTATTGAACTTTTTATTATTCATATTATATAATGGATCGTCTCTAAATAGATCATCAACCGTGAACAATCGTCGTTATTCGGAATATTGATGTTATTGCGAATAGAAATTTCATTCCTGTGCCTGATCTATGAGGAATACTATTTTGATTTACTATGTCAATTATAGTTTTGGTAATATTCACATAACTAACTTCAGACATATTTAAATTAAAGTGATAAAAAGTTTAGCAAGCTTTTTAAGAAGTTTATTAGCATGTGTAATAGTACAGTAAAGAAAACAGATGTTTAATTTACACTACTAGTAGTGTAATGGATCAGTTTCTAGACTAGAAAGAAATACTTTCATAAGCAGTATAATGTAAATTAATATTATTAATTTATCAATGTCCTTTTCGCCATAGTTTGGATTAAACCGTGGATTCCTTCTCCAAGGGATAGGCCTCCTTTGAGAATCTAGAGAAGCCAACTTCTAAAGAACATATAAATTATAAACAAAATTAAACTACTTGATATATAATCTGGCCCAGGGTTTCAGGCCCATTAAGTGTGGCTTATTGCTCTTGTTGTTTCTAAAAGCCCGTTGCAATTTCAGAAATAGGAAGTGAGTGCCATAGTGCCTGCAGATTTGTCACGTTTACAATATGGTGCTCACAATTCTTAAAAGGCCTTTTTTTTTTTTCATGGAACCTACAAATGCTAAAATACATATTTCACACTAAATTGGTAACTATTAAACTCCTACTTTCCGGCCCTCTCTCTATAAATGTGTTGCAACCGAATAGCGGTCGATTGATCGATCATATGAGCATTAAGTCATTTCGTCGCTGATACTGCAAAAGGCCGTATGTCAATTAACAGCTAATTTTTAGGAGAACAAAAAATCATTTTATTTGCAATTCATTTTTTAGTTTCTGTTTTTGATTAACGGAAGAAACATGAAAGTTGTTACTACATTCATTTGTAAAACTTTGTTCGTGATAGGGTTTAAATTTGTCTTATAGACTGGTGTCATTCAGGATTAATGACCAAGCGAATCCAGAAATTCGAAAAAAATTTTCACTAGGAATGATTCTTCTTTTCATTTCCTGTTGACAAACATGGTCGATTAAAAATCCAATAAAATCGCAAAATCGAAAATTTGTGACATACGACCTTTTGCAGTATCAACGATGATATGTTGTAAGAAACATTTGAGTCGTTCAGTTTTCAGAATGCCTAATTCCATTTTCAATTCCTCATCCAATAATAACCAATAATTCATATCTGGATCACCACAATCTAACATATAAAGTTATTTTGTATGTCTATGTCAAAAACCTGTGGAACCTTACTTTTTTCATGTTTTCTTATTTAGGTTTGACTAAGGGGCGAATCATTAAATTTGAACTGTAAGCCATTTAATAGCTCAGCACCCAGCACTGAGGATGAGCGCAACCTATGTAATTATAGAGTTAAAGAGGACATTTTTCATTTTCTAGCAGTGTGCCCAATACTTGCCCCCTATTGCCTTGCAGTTTTTGGAGAAAGGTTTTTATCATTTGAATTCATAATTGAGCTACTTAACGGTAAAAATTGGTCTCTTCTTATTACATACACAAAAAGTGCTTGGAATTATAGAAAACTAATTTATCAGTTTCATCAGTGATGAGTATATGAAGTATATCAGTAGAGTATATCAGTAATGAGTTCGCCTAGGAGCTTAATTTAATTTTAATTTGTATTTAATTTCCTATTTATTAATAGTACAAATGTAATTTAGGTGAATTTTATTTTGAATATTAATATGTTTCTTTTAACTACTCAAATTTTGTTTAATTTTAGTGTTTGTTGTTTAAAAATTATCAATGTTTTTTAACTAAACTCCGGCCGACGGTTTGTCTTAATTGTTTATCTTATCTATATATAAATTGTATAATTCTGTATATTTTTTCAAATAAACTTATTATTATTATTATTATTTTTATTTTTTCTTCTCAGTTTTTCACCGGTAATGGCACATTACCCGGAACTAGTTCAAGGGTAAGGCATGAAAAATTTATTCTTTAATGTTCATGAATTTTCTTACGATGCTCGCGGTTCCGAGCAACACTGCCTTCTGCATCTGTTCCAGACTTTTAGGGGGAAAGTCTAGTGCGGTTATGATGTTCACAGTTGTCTCCGGGATCAATCCGTTTGTAGAAATTATCAGTGGCAAAACCGTCACTCTGTCAAGTTTGTATTAGTACTCTGTTAAGTAATTGCCTCAATTCTTCACTTAGGTCCTGATATTTTCTTATTTTTTCGGCTACCACCTTGTGTAGATTATGATCTGACGGTACCCCTATTTCAATAATTTTTGCTTGTTTTTCATCTTTTAATATTAAGAAGATAGAAGATATCAGGCTTATTGTGCTGTACAGTGTGATCCGTTATGATGGCCTGATCTGAGTACAGCTTGATGTGTTTTCCATCAATAAATGGCTGTGGTCTGTATTTAAAGTAAGGCTTTGTGTCTTCTATGACTTTATACTTTTTAGCAAGTTCTTGGTGAACTATTTTTGTCATGCTCCTGTAAATATTCTCTTCCAGCCAGAACTTGACATCCTGATGTGACATGTTGAATCGACTCACTTGCTGTTCTACATAGCTGACACGTCTCATCCACAACTTCTCCACATATACGGTGTCTTTGGTTTTGGTTGCGATCACTTGGTCTTGGATGGCTATAACAAAACCTTCGGTTTCAGGGAATAATCTGCCCTTTCGTAGCCACATTAGTGTGGCATCCATATCAACTCCCGCTGCCGATAGACTATAGTAAAATCTTCCATGGAGCTCTTTAGATTTCCATGTATCTATCAGGGATTCATTACTTCCTAATAATGGAAAATATTATTATTATTATTTAGGTTTGAATTTTCCTTTATAAACAAAAAGAAATCCTTAAGTATATTATGACGGTAGAAACCAGAACAGATGTTTTTTATATCTAATATCTGCTACTTTCTAAACGTTAAAACAGCTAAAATTATAACCACATTGTCCAGAACCTATAGCGGACCTTACACGATCAATAATATTGTCAATATAAGAATTGTCAATACTGTCGTTTGGGCCTTGAGGGTCCACCGTCAATATTGCCACACCGTAGACAGTCAATATTATTGACAATAATTATATCAATAAATTATCTCAGGGCGTTTGTTTCCACCATTCAGATATGGTCTTTCGAAGTGATTTTTCGTGACATTTAGTGTTTTAACATGGAAAATGGAAGGAAAGCTTGTGTAGCCATAATTATGGCTATAATTATCGGAATATATATATAATTATCGGAAGTATTCGACGAGCTCAAAGAAATCGATGGATGAAAGAATGGTTGACAAAACGTGAATAATATCCTAATATGATACTGCTGAAGGAAATCAGATTGACAGATGCAGAAGGTTTCCACAATTATTTCAGAATGGAAGAAAGGACGTTCATAAAATTATTAAAAATGCAGCAACCATTCTTGAGAAGACAGAACACACACATGAGGGAATGCTTCCCAGTTAAAGACAGATTAGCCTTAAAATACATTAAGTACTTAGGTAAAGGTAGAAAGATTTAAAATTCTCTGCCATCATGTCACCTGCCACTATCAGCGATGTTATAATTGAAACGTGTGAAATTCTAGCTTATATACTAAGGGACACGAAAACAAGTGTTTTAAATAATTTTCCAAATATTATATCAGTATGGCACGGTATAGAACCTCTTCACTAGATATAATAAAAGTTGTAAGCAGACCGTCCCGAACTTATGGTACGCCCAATTGCGAGAAGTCAAGATGTCCTCCCTTCCACCATAAATATCTCCTCCACTTTTGGATATTGAGGCTCCGAACTCAGATTATTTTGATTTTCATCAATATCGCCATCGATACTCAAATTTTCATCTTACAAGATCAATATTATTGTCAATACTGTACTGTATAGTCAATATTATTGATAGTGTAAGGACTGCTTTTGATTGCAGAATGAATAAAAGGGTATCGAGTAGCGAGACTGTCTAATCTCCACCAGCGAAGCATTGTTACAGTATATTAGTTAATAATAACAAAGAATGCATATAGGGATCACCACATTGCTATAAGCCTTAATTAATACTTCAACCACTTAAAAAGGTAGGCAGCATTTAACAAAAGAACAAACGGATATTGGTCAATTTACCCCATTGACATCGGATTCAGGACAAAGTGACCCGAAGACATAACAAGGGAAGCTAGGGGGCGATAACTTGGGAGATATCATCTCACATCAGGAGCCACTCCGGCCCAAGTTGTTGCCATTGAACGCTATTTTTATGTCGGCTCGATGGCTTGTCATTACCGGAACGGCCCATCTAAAGGATTGTCGTCAGTCAACTCAGCCTGATTCCAGGGAGGAAAATATCGCCTCCTTCCAGGCTTCTCCAGGACTACTCCAAGGTTTCCAGCAGCAAGAAAATGCTGGTTATAAATCAACGCTTAGTCTGTATGTTATAATCCTCTTATGTCGATATGTAATGGAAATAAAAAGTAAAATTTTGAGCAAATTTGATGAAATTTTTGCTGTCACACCGCGGACATATACAAACACTAAATACCTAATTTCAGGTCTGTGCGGTTTATAGTTTTTGAGCTAGTCTGTTCACATACACACACACACACACAGACCATTTCGCGGGACTTGGTTATTTTGACTCAGGGGACCCCAAAACGTGTATTTCCGTTGAAAACCGGAAGTCGAAATTTTTCACGATCGCAATACTTCCACTTACTATATATTTCATATATAGGTAAGTGAAAGTAAAAAAAATTATTAAAAAGCGCAATGTTAACTATTTGATGGCTCTGTTTAAAATATTTTACTTATTAGTAACTAATATTGGCTCTTCAACCATTTGGCCTCTTAAGAACAAAAGGAGTTTGATTACTATATTGAAGATAATTATACAAAGATTAAATACATTACATACAATCGTACAATGATATCAGCAAAGCATAAAAATAATAAATGATAAAATACAATAAAGGAGGTAAGAATTTAATTGTTACTTAGGTAATACTTCTGGTAATGTCTTCAGGAACACCGAAGCACAAAAACTATTGAGAAAAAAAATTCAGTAAAAACGGTCGTTCATTATGATATGAAATCCAGAATAAAGATAACGTATAAATTGATATATTGATACAGTTTGGTAAAAAAGGTACTGTGAAACATCATAGAATACCTCTTACTATATGAAAATGGTTTAAGAAATGTAATTAAATCATTTTTACAAATCTCTTTTTCTTCTGATATTTGAAATCAAATTATATAAAAATAAATTTTATACTCACTCTCCCTTGGGTTCAATATAATAGTTTGAAAATATTAGTATTATTATATATAACTATTATTTTTAGACTGCCACGCCGGACTATCCTTATATATATTCAACCATCCTTTATGCAATTGAAATATTTTAGCCCACCTTTATGTAAATTTAAATTCTTAGTATGATGATTATTATAAGTCAGTCAACTTAAGGTTTAACTTAAGAATCTAGAAAATAATGTAATCTATTAGAGATTTACGTTAATAAGTCATTGTTTTTTTTTTAATTGTAGAGGCTAAGAATCTAGTAAGAGTACAAATTTATAAAATATGTAAATAAAAAAATAACTTTAATCATGCAATGAGACTTCGATGCTTAATAATCTCTTTTTACTTTCACTTACCTATATATAAAATATATAGTAAGTGGAAGTATTGCGATCGTGAAAATTTTCGACTTCCGGTTTTCAACGGAAATACAGGTTTTGGGACCCCCTGAGTCAAAATAACGAAGTCCCGCGAAATGGTCTGTGTGTGTGTGTGTGTGTGTGTGTGTGTGTGTGTGTGTGTGTGTGTGTGTGTGTGTGTGTGTGTGTGTGTGTGTGTGTGTGTATGTGAACAGACTAGCTCAAAAACTATAAACCGTGGGAACCTGAAATTGGGTATTTAGTGTAGGCATATGCCCGCGATGTGACAGCGAAAATTTCATCAAAATTGCTCAAAGGGAGGGGGTACTTTATTTAATAACTTTTTACGTTTTTTTCGATTTTCTCAAAAACGGCTCTAACGATTTTGATTAAACTGAGTATTTGATCGATTTATATGCCCGAAATATGACTGTAAAAATTTCATCAAAATTGATCTACGGGAAACAGGGGGGACTTTACTTAATAAATTTTGTACCATTTTCACATGTTTTTTTTTATTTACTCAAAAACGGTTTTAACGATTTTGATCAAACTTGGTATTTGATGTATTTATATGCCCGAGATATGACTGTAAAAATTTCATCAAAATTGATCTACGGGAGGGGGGACTTTACTTGATAAATTTTGTATCATTTTCATGGGTTTTTTACTTTCACTTACCTATATATGAAATATATAGAAAGTGGAAGTATTGCGATCGTGAAAATTTTCGACTTCCGGTTTTCAACGGAAATACACGTTTTGGGGTCCCCTGAGTCAAAATAACCAAGTCCCGCGAAATGGTCTGTGTGTGTGTGTGTGTATGTGAACAGACTAGCTCAAAAACTATAAACCGCACAGACCTGAAATTAGGTATTTAGTGTTTGTATATGTCCGCGGTGTGACAGCAAAAATTTCATCAAATTTGCTCAAAGGGAGGGGGTACTTTATTTAATAACTTTTTAAGTTTTTTTCGATTTTCTCAAAAACGGCTCTAACGATTTTGATTAAACTGAGTATTTGAACTATTTATATGCCTGAAATATGACTGTAAAAATTTCAACCAAATTGATCAACAGGAGGGGGGACTTTACTTAATAAATTTTGTATCATTTTCACATGTTTTTTTTATTTACTCAAAAACGGTTTTAACGATTTTGATCAAACTTGGTATTTGATGTATTTATATGCCAAAGATGTGATAACCAACATTTCATCACAATTGATCAACAGGAGGGGGGACTTTACTTAATCAATTTTGTATCATTTTCACGTGTTTTTTTTTATTTACTCAAAAACGGTTTTAACGATTTTGATCAAACTTGGTATTTAATGTATTTATATGCCCGAGATACGACTGTAAAAATTTCATCAAAATTGATCTACGGGAGGGGGGACTTTACTTAATAAATTTTGTATCTTTTTCACGGGTTTTTTTTATTTACTCAAAAACGGCTTTAACGATTAACAAAAATAAGATATGAATGTAGAAAAATGTGTGACTTTGGGAAATGATATTTAGCAAAACACGTCAATTTCTAATCGAAGTAAGTTGGTAAGTGAAAGTTGTGTGTTGCGCGCACGCACCAGATTTTTTATTTACTCAAAAACGGCTCTAACCATTTTGATTAAACTTAGTATTTGATGTATTAACATGCCCGAGATATGACTGTAAAAATTTCATCAAAATTGATCAACCGCAGGGGGCACTTTACTTAATAAATTTTGTCTCATTTTCACGTGTTTTTTTATTTACTCAAAAATGGCTTTAACGATTTTGATCAAACTGGGTATTTTATGTAATAATATGCCCGAGATATGACTGTAAAAATATCATCAAAATTGATTAACTGGAGGGGGGACTTATGACTGTAAAAATTTCATCATGACTGTAACTAATTGAAATTTTCAACAAGTACATTGAGAATTATAAAATCAGTCGAGTTGGAATATTATGCTTCTTGCATTGCCGAATTATCTCAAGTAAAAACTTTTATTTAATAATAAAAGAAATAAGTGTTTGTTATAGAGCAAATGAAAACAAAAATAAAAAATGAATGTGGAAAAATGTGTAACTTTGAGAAGTGGCATTAACACAATTTCTAATCTAAGTTCGTAAGTGAAAGTTGTGTGTTGCGCGCACGCACCAGATTTTTTACTTTTTATTACTAACAAGGGGAGGGCACAGCTATGGGGTCGTCGATCGGGCCCATTTTTTTTTCTGGTGATTCTACATCGAAAAATAGTCGACACGTGTCCGAGCGTTCCGTCCAATGGGCCTTAGGTTTTGAGAAATAAAATAAAATACCTTGACAATCCTTTATTTTTTATCTTGAGTTTGGAAAATGATATCGCCATGATTCTTTCACTAATTCATTTATTTTAGAGAGTAGATTAAAGGAAAAATACAATCCTTAAAGAATTATTCATATTTCTTCAATTTAATTTAAAAAAAGCTTCAAGTTTTCAAGTAAACTAGCTTTATAAATTTTTTCACATAATAAAGAATAGCAGAATTGAGTTCAGCACCTCAAGAAACCCTGATGTCTTAAATATCATCCAAAACAAAAAATAAATTGTTTTTCCTGTCAGGAGCAGCTTTGTTCAAAATGTTTCAGCAAAATTGTATGTGTAGTTTCAAAAGTCTGCATCTCGTGTTGAGCTGATCCGATTTTTACGTTCTTGAGCTCGTTGCATAGAAGAAAGCTTCCTTTTTCTAACCATATAAATAACTATTGTATTATCTCGGGAAGCTCTTGTAAAAAATGGTCCTCAAAATAAAAATCAAATTCAAACTTTTCTTTATATTATGTTGATTCCTGAACACGTAAAAATATCTCGATTAGGTAAAAATGTGTTACTCTAGAGCCTTTATTTACCCTATAAATTTGATGAGAATCGGTAGAATTTTCTCCGAAATATGGTCGGATTTTTGGATGTTTAACGAAATTGTAAGGGTTAGGTTTGCCTTAGCGAAACTTTTAATGCAATTGTTATTTTTTTTTTTTTTTTTTAATCTTCCCAAAATTTACTTATAGGTTTTTTTGTTTGTTCTAAAAACGAATCTGAAAACTGTTATGAAACAAATGAGCCGAGTAACAACCAAAAACAATACTAATAATTTTAAAAAAAATCCAAGAATGAATGAAAATAAAAAGTTAGTCGATCACTTTGAGAGAGAGGTTTGTAAGAGTTTTCAATAAGAAATAACAATTAGGAATGATTCACATCGTATCAGTTTTTAAATCCCCCACCTACCCTCACCAGTAAGTAAACAAAGAGTATATGCGGACGAGTACAAAGTACGTTTTTCTATTTTAGTTCGCACTTGTTTCATTATACAGCCTTCACATTGGAAGTATATCCATAAGAAAAAAGTACTACTTGTTGATGGCGAGGGCATAGAAAAAACACATTGCATATAGATCATTGAGAAAAAGTAGTTTTAAATTTTAGTTCGTTTGAAGTTCAAAATCATTTTTTGTAAGGCGAACGTGAAACAATCGGGATGAACCCATTTTCTCCTAGCCGACCAAGAAAAACAAAATAGGCTCCGTAAAATGAATTTACTAGTGATAAAAAAATCGTGAAAAAGATGGAAATAATTACTTTTTAGAGTTATGTTGATGGAATATTCTGGCAAAATACTGACATTAAAAAATCATTTTGTGCAAAACTGTTTTTGTTTCATAACAGTTTTCAGATTTGTTTTGAGGACAAACAAAAAAAAACCTATAAGTAAATTTTGGGAAGATTAAAAAAAAAAAAAATTAAAAATTGCATTAAAAGTTTCGCTAAGGCTAGACCCTTACAATTTCGTTAAACATCCAAAAATCCGACCATATTTCGGAGAAAATTCTACCGATTCTCATCAAATTTATAGGGTAAATAAAGGCTCTAGAGTTACACATTTTTACCTAATCGAGATATTTTTACGTGTTCAGGAATCAACATAATATAAAGAAAAGTTTGAATTTGATTTTTATTTTGAGGACCATTTTTTACAAGAGCTTCCCGAGATAATACAATAGTTATTTATATGGTTAGAAAAAGGAAGCTTTCTTCTATGCAACGAGCTCAAGAACGTAAAAATCGGATCAGCTCAACACGAGATGCAGACTTTTGAAACTACACATACAATTTTGCTGAAACGTTTTGAACAAAGCTGCTCCTGACAGGAAAACAATTTATTTTTTGTTTTGGATGATATTTAAGACATCAGGGTTTCTTGAGGTGCTGAACTCAATTCTGCTATTCTTTTTTATGTGAAAAAATTTATAAAGCTAGTTTACTTGAAAACTTGAAGCTTTTTTTAAATTAAATTGAAGAAATATGAATAATTCTTTAAGGATTGTATTTTTCCTTTAATCTACTCTCTAAAATAAATGAATTAGTGAAAGAATCATGGTGATATCATTTTCCAAACTCAAGATAAAAAATAAAGGATTTTCAAGGTATTTTATTTTATTTCTCAAAACCTAAGGCCCATTGGACGGAACGCTCGGACACGTGTCGACTATTTTTCGATGTAGAATCACCAGAAAAAAAATGGGCCCGATCGACGACCCCATAGCTGTGCCCTCCCCTTGTAAGTGTTGGGGGCAATTTAGGAATTTTCAGGGCAATGGAATATTTACAAGGCATGCTCTTGTAAAAAATCCAGCAAAATATATCTGGGTTTCAAAAATTAAAGAATGAACCTTCATTATCCGGAGTTTGATTAACCTGGGATTTTTTCTCTCCTGTATATATTTATCCTCTAATTTTTCAGGGTTTGTATATCAATATTGAAATAAAATTTAAATGTAGCGGAAGGGTGATGGAATAAATTTACATGTGAAATGAATCGGCATCGTATCGGAAAAGTAATATACAACTTCCAGCGTTGACACTATTAAAAAATCTTCCATCTAATGTTTACGTTTTTAAATTAAACGAAAATCTTGCCTTAATGTTTTATGCCTCAATATTTTATTTCAGGGTGGTTCAATAATTTGAATCGTTTATATGAAAAGTGCCAACAAAACGAAAGAAAATCAAATTTAAATAATAAATCTCGTTTTTGTTTGTTCGGGTGTTAACGTCACTTTAATCCACTAAGGCTAATACAGTAGGAGTCCAACATTAGGAGCACGCACCAGATTTTTTAAGATTATCCCTTTGTAAAAAATTGGTTCTCATAAATGAATGAAATATAATATTGAAACAATTATTATTAATTAAAGAATTGATGTTAGTAAAACTGTTTTTTTTTTTTACCCCATTTGTATCTCTGCGCCTCTCAACAACACATCCATACATACAACGACTTATCAGGAATGGGGAAGGATACCACCCTTGATTCAGCTATTCTGGACTGTTCAAGAAAGAGATCTCGCTAACGCCTTCTTAATCTCATCCTAATATTTATGGGCTGGAGTCTTATTCTTGCTCGTTACATCGAAAATATGATTAATTTTTTGTAACTCTATTGTTACAAGTAGTTACTTGTTAATAATTTGAGATTTTATTCTTTGTCTGACTGTGTATTAATCTTCAATTAGAAGAAGACAAGATCACTATAATAATGAAGGAAGGTTCCAAAATTAAAGCAGGTAGGGTCTCAAACAATTATATTTTATATTGACCTTTATAGAGTCAGAGTCACATTGTATTATTTGATGACGTTTCGATCGTCTGCGAGCATTTTCAAAGCTAAAAAGACCAAAAAAAGGGGGAAATCACAGTCTTGTGGTTAATTTTTTTTTACAATTAAAAACCTTATGAGAAAACAACAATACAAACACAGGAACTCACTTACCAATTTTTCAACCAAATTCATAAAAAGTTCATAATTTTAAAAAACTGTACGTCATTTGGTAACTTATGATTAGAACTACAATAGTATATAAAAAAGAATACAGTAGTAACATGGTCTTTTGGTCTTTTTAGCTTTGAAAATGCACGCAGACGAGCGAAACGTCAGCAAATAATACAATGTTACCCTGACTCTATAAATGTCAATATATAATATAATTTTTTGAGACCCTACCTGCTTTAATTTTGGAACCTTCCTTCTTTGTCTGAAATTTTGAGTTATTATTTCCTTCTCTTAAAAATTGAATAAGCCTACACTAGTGTTACCATGTCACACATTATTCTAATAGTGCTTACATATTTGTTGGACGTCTCCTACAGATATAATCATTAATTTTGTTATGTATTTTTTTTTTCAGAGTGCCACGAATAATGAAGAACGAGTCATTACAGAAAAGAAATAATTAAGGTTTATGGAGCGAAATGTATGGCGCCAAGATGTGACCCAGGCGAATATTATAAAGTGAAGGTAAAACTAATGGGACTCATAACAGAAGAAATATTCACAAAAGAATTGCCAAGATTAATGAGACCGGAGGAAACATAGTATGGAGATTTGTCAAGAAGTCTAAAGGATGAAGGGGGGGGAGAGGTTTGAATGGAACACTAACGGAATAAATGGCCCCCCCAATGGAGAATTCCTATAACTATCACCCACCTCATTTCGGATCATATTTCCATCCTTTCTTAGAACAGGAGAGGAGATAAACTTTAGAAGAGAAAAAATACAATATAGTTTATAAAGTTTATTTATAAATCAATTTGTAAATTATACATTTGAAAAAAAAAATATAACTCTCAAAGAATAAATTGAAACCCTTAAATTTTCTCTATTTTGCAGTAGTATTAAAAAAAAACATTTTTCGCGTTTTTTTTTTTTTAACTTTTCAAACGCAACCTAAAGATCAACTCAGAGATATACATTACCGCAATGTAAATATAATAATATAAATAACGAGCAGATCCACACTCATTTGAGAATGCGATAGATAATGTTAATTTATAACTTATTTTAAAGATCGGTTGAGTAGTTTTAGATTTTACCCCCGAAAAACATTGTGACACGAGATTTTTATATATAAAAATAAATAATAATGTAAAATAAAATAAACACATGTAAAATATTGTATAATAATATAAATCTATATAAATAAAATTGAAATTCTGTTTGTTTTTTTATTTGTTCTTTATAGAAATCCATACCGTTTGTCCTAAATTCTCCAAATTTCGCTCAGTGGTTCTTTGATACCAGGTGCGAACACCTGTCCATATCAAAACTGCATAACTTCAGCCAATCTCTTGGTATATTCTTTATTGTTAAAAAATTCGTCATGATCTCGCTTTGCAATGGTTTTTTTTACGAAATCGACCGTTTGAGTCGAAAAAACGGCCTAAAAAATCATTTTATAGATTTTGATGAGGCCAACAAGGCCCGGTAAGACCGTCCCTTGGTAGGCGTCGAGTTCTGGGATTTTTAAACCATATGTTTTTTGTTTTTTTTTAACATGACAATACGTTTATTTACATGTATGCTGAATTTATTGTTTATAAATGCCTCCTAAGAAGCGAGCTTCAATAGGAGTATTGGGCTCAAAAGCTAAAAAACAACGTCAAATACGAGCAGCTGAAACTCTCGACGAACATCAAAATAGGATTCAACAACAGAGGCTTAGACAGGCAGAATCGCGGGAAACTGAGTCTGCCTAGGAATACGAGGCCCGCTTTGCGCCACAAAGGCTTAGGCAAGCCGATTTGCGAGAAGCTGAAACTGCAGGCCAATATTTCTGTTTGTTTGTTTGTTCTTTATAGAAATCCATACCGTTTATCCTAAATTCTCCAAATTTCGGCAGTAGTTCTTTCATACCAGGTGCGAATACCTGTCCATATTAAAATTGCATAACTTCAGCTGATATTCTTTATTGTTATAGAAATCGTAATGAACTCACTTTATAATGTTTTTTTACGAAATCAACCGTTTCATTAGGAAAATGAAATTCCCCGATCAAACCGGGTTATACAGGTTATAAAGATGAATTTCTGTTAGTTTGTTTTTTCTTTTAAAATTCCATACCGTTTGTCCTAAATTAGGACAAACGGTTCCCCAAATTTCGTGCAGTATCTACTGCACTTACTACTAAATTTGGGTACTGCACTAGTGCAGTATCCCATCTATATAAATAAAGATGAAATTCTGTTTGTTTGTTTGTTCTTTATATAAATCCATACCGTTTGTCCTAAATTCTCCAAATTTCGCTCAGTGGATCTTTCTTACTAGGTGCGAACACCTGTCCATATTAAAATTTCATAACTTCAGCCAGTCTCTGGGTATATACTTTATTGTTATAAAAATCTTTATGATCACAATTTAAATTTGTTCACGTTTATTAGAAAAATGAAATTCCCCGGGTGAAACCAGGATCTACAGCTAGTGTTATATAAATTAACCGCACTGAACAATTCAATTCAAGAAAAACGTACAGAGTTGGCAAACCGGAGAGGTGTAGTGTTCACAGGCCACACACATCTTTGTCTACCAGACAAAAATTATTGGAGCTTGGTTGGGATTTGTTGCCACATCCACCATAAAGTCCAGACCTCCCCCCTTCAGATTAATATTTGTTTCGTTCACAGTAAATTTTTTAAATTATAAACAATTCAACAATCATAATGAGGTTAAAACACGCTTGGATAAATATTTCGATACTAAATATCACACGTTTCATGAACATTCTGCTTAAAAAATGGCCAAAAGTCATTGAAGGACAATATATATAAGATTATATAGATTTCGTTTTCAAATAAAATATTGTCTTTATTATCCATAAAAATCCGTAATGACTTAGTTGCCAACCTTTAAGCTCAGCGAGAAAAATAATCTGCCTGACACGTCACTATAAAAACCAAGTGATTTTGTTTTATACTGAAGCGGACACACAAAAATCATTTATTGTTCATTAAACAATTTATAAATTAAAAATTATTAAATTTAAACCTAATAATTATTTTTGTGAGTTTTAATAAAGACATTAATTTAAACCGAAACCGATGACAATATTAAAACAAAGCAGTTAAATGCTGTAATGATTGTTAGTTATATAATTTAAAGGAAGAAGGAAAGATTGGGTTAGCTCCGAAAACTTTTAATGATCTATTATACAGTGTGTTTGTTTAAGGTCACTTTATACCACTAAGGCTAATCAGACAATGCTTTAGTCGGAGTCCTATATTTTGCTTATCCAGATATAATTAGGATAGGGGTCTTTAACGAGTACCTGACATCGAACAGGCTCGGGACCTCCATTTTACTTCCTTTAAAAAATCCTAGAGCCATCGCGGGACTTTTTTACCCAAACCGTGAACCAGCGACCTTTAGAATTGTAGGTTGCCATGCCAAACATACCATGCTACAAGGAGACCCCCAATTTAATGTGTTGACAACATTTGTTTTTGAATCTTTCTTTTTTTAAAAATTAAATAAATACAATATAATCTAAATAATGCCTATTACAAATGCACAAACATTGATTAAAAAACATTTTCCTTATTCTGCTTTTCCCTCATTCTATTCATCTTCGACCTAAATACCGTTGATTATAAATTAAATATCTTTTTTTTTTTAATGATAGTTACCGACAGCTTCATATATTCAACCTGTCATCCGATACTCTAATACATTTCAATTACTCCCAAAATAAATCTAATAAAAACAAGGCTCAGAGCCTATTATTCAACAAATATTAAAAAATAAAATAGTACTTAAAAATATGGACAGTCCTTTTTATCATAAAAATATCATTTGCAGTTAAATATTCTATCAGTTAAAAAACTGACCTTGCATGCATGAATATGCATGTGCTAGATAATTATAAATTATTATACATATAAACACATAAACTCCGTGACTCAAAATTAGGTTTTTATATGTTCTCTACAAATCTAGATCTCCCTATCTTAAACTTCATACGGCTTTCTTTTACTAAGGTAAGTAGATATTAATTCCACTGCTTAAATGCGAGGCACTAACCTGGAAAATGCTATAAGATTTCAAATAATTACAAAATGGTTCTTAGCAGTATTACAATAAGACCAGTTTGGATTTAGGAATTGAGGGCTATAGTGCTATACCAAAACATACAATCCCCACGTAATTCAATACATACTTACAACCAAAAATACATCATAATATTGTCAAACTCACAGAGCAATGTTATACGCATATTTATGTGACTTCATGTGGAGTCAAAAATACAGTGAAGCTGATCTTTATGATAGAATGTTAATTGATATTTAGGAATATTGGCCCCCAGAGGATTGTTATTAATTGGTAATAATTTATAATTATTTACGTTGATTGTGTTTGGTTAAATAAAACATAAATTTTGTTTCTATCATGTGTGTATATTTTCAAATAACAAAATATTTCAAATAACATGCTTTATGTAAGTGAAAAGTAGCAGGCGACCGTGTTCTAGATAAGACCCCTTATATTATATGGACTGTATACCTTTTATAATATTCGAGTAAAAAAAAAACCTTTTTTTTTATTTATAAATTTAACTATTTCACAATCTAACATATCAATATATATAACCTATTCTAACCGAAATATAGAATTAATCTTCGAAACTATTCAGCCTTTGTTCCATTTCATATATTATAAAGTTATCCAAACAAATCGAAATGCAATATTTACATCGATGACATCACAATGTTCACAACTGTTCTGAACGCAGTCTCATGAGAATTGTTCGCAAATATTCCTCAACGCGACGACAAACTGAAAGCATACGAAGTTAGTCCAAACTGAAAGTTATCCGCAAAATTTTAGATATTTTCATCTGTCATTTATACTGTGATGTGGTAAGTACGTTATACGCCAGGTACGTTTTCGATGTGAGGATTAGGAAAATGAGATCTGAAATTGTAGGTAAAAGGGGCGTTTTAAAGGTGAAAAAATACTTAAATTCAGAACGAATTTCGGAGAATGAAGATGTAACGCTGACCATTAAATAAGGTAGACGGTATATAAAAAGGTAAGAACAGCCCTAGGCCATTTCCTGTAAGATATTTTATCTTGCAGGCCACAGTTCACTGCCAACTTGATTTAATGTCCAACTTAATTACAAGCAATGAATCTCCTTTCTTCCCTATACCTTACTTACCGATTGTTTCCAGGATGGATTATTTAATCCTTGTAGGAAATAGATACATACACAACAATGGAGCTGTTTTCATTTAACCGTTTAGGAATAAATAATATTCTATTGTAAAAACAATAAGTAATCATTATCATTCTTTGAAAATTTATTCTGAAGTGAAATTTATTAAAACTTTTTCCCTAAGTCAGGCAAGTTGATAAAACTTTCCCCCACAAAGTCGCCGACTAAAGATTTCATAATAAAAAGAAACCTTGCCACGAACTAAGAACAACAAACTTCGATCATGTTTAAATAATTTGGTTCAACCAAAAAAGATGAATGACATTTCAAATCCATTTTACTGAAAATAAAGAAAATGTTGGCACTAATCAGCTAAGTGAACATCAAATTTTCGAGTTTTTAAATGGGAAGGATTGGCACAGGCTATATGGGTTTATGGGGGGGTTAGTGTTAAGCAGCAGAAAATTACTAAGTTCAGAATTCAGTTTTAATTAAATTGTAGATTCATTATAGACAAAAAGATTTGTAGAGTATATAAAGATCTTCTCTATGTTTATTGAAGGCTTTATTTTTTATTCAGAGTTTTTAAATTTATTTTATTCTCTTATTTAGATATGTTTATAGAGGCAACTCCTGGCAGACAGTATTAACCATTGTCATAGAGTGTTGTTATTGTAATCTATTATTTTGTATAGCTTTACTATATATAAAACATGATTATCAATCTATCTATCTAAAGACAATTAAAAAACAAAAGAAAACAATCAGCGATATCATTTTTATTCAAAATGGACTACAGGTGAAACATGTGGAGTAGTGGTTAGCGTAGCAACCTCCTGTACCCAAGGTTGTAGATTCGTACCCCTGTAGTGGCACTAGAATATTTTAAACGGAGTAAAAAATTCTTGGTTACACCATCCTTCCGAGGGGAAGGCGGTTCCGAACCTGTGCTATATCAACTAGGTACTCATCAAATATCCCTATTCTAATTATACCTCCAGGTGCAAAATTTAAGACTCCCACTATTTCATCACCCGATTAGCCTTAGTAGCATTAAGCATTAAGCCTTAGTAGCATGTAGAGGTAAATAAGTAAATAAACAAAAAAACTTCATTTTTTTTCTATAAAAGTTTTTTATAAGTTCGAAAAAAAATATTGTAAGCTCAAAGAAATTGTCCAGAAAAATATAAAAATTACCTCGTTTTTTTTTTTTAATACGCTAAATTCAATAAAAAATAATTTTTAAAGTTGGTCATATATTATTTCCTATACTTAGAATTTATTTTTAAAAATTCTTTTCACTTTTAATATCATATGGAAAAATTTTCAAACGGAAAAAAAGAATTAAAAAATATGAAGACAGTTTTATTTATATAAAACTAGCTAAAAGTTATAAGAATTTATGCGTAAATGAATACAATATTATGTAGAAGTCATTTTAACCTTATATTTATTTTGCTATAGCTGATATGTCAAAAAATTGAAAAATAATAAAATTAAAAAGTACTTTTTTTTATTAATACCGACCTCTCTCCCCACCTAATTCGAATAAAAAACTAAAGCAAATTCTTTACAGTAGTAATCCCCATGGAAATTAAACACTAACATTAATTACGCTTGGAAAAAAAAATAAAAAAAAAGAAACTATCTTCTAAGTAAGCATTTAATTCTCAAGTTCAAAGTGAATTAAGAACGCCGGGACCGGCTTACGAAAAACCTCCCTAACAGTTTTAATTTGGCAATGGGACATAATTTAGCAGCTAGACTTATATTCGGATTAACGCAGGCGGTAAATTTACAAATGGAATGGTGAGGTAATTTATGTTCGGAACAGTAGAAATTATACCAAAGAAGACGTCGAGAAAACAATTATGACTGAATGAAATGATATTCTCACAGTATCCGAAGATAGTTGGGTTTTTTGAGAATTATTAGTTAATTATGGTAAAAGGAGGATCAATAAGTCCCATGTAGTTTCTTTAACAACGCACATATATTTCAGCGAAACATCTTCAGTACTAAAAAATTGGCAATTATTGTGTTCGTCAACAACGTACTGCTGCATAGGGCTGACGTAAACATCGTTACATTTCGTATAATGCGTACTGCCTCGAGCTATCATTCTTTAAGTGTTTATTTAACTGCTAATAAAAAAGGGAAGATTAAATTTTATTGTTTACTTATACTTATTATTATTATACTTATTATACTTATTAATTACTTTCTTTTGTTGTTTACTCATTGCTTTAGTTTTATACCATTTCTAATGAATACAAATTATAAGTTGTATAAAGAAAAGGTTGGCAAAAGGAAAACATAAATACAACAACTTACAATAGGTTGTATAGTGTATAGAGATAATATAATGATAAATTGATAAAATAAATGTTGCTCATATGAACATAGGGATAATGGTGGAATATGGTTTTATGTTATAATAAAGAGGAAGTGGTTGGGGGCGCGGTCAAAATAAATAGCACTAATGTGTAAGAATCACATATTTTATTTTTGCCAACGTTTCGACCAAAATTTTAGATCCTCATCAGTGCTCTTTGGCTGATGCTGTCAGAGTGAACCCATAAGTATTAGATTATTGTAGTTATAAACATAGGCATAGAGGTATGGGTCAAGGTGTTAACGGAAAATAATCAAATACGCAGCTAAATTTCACAATATACTAATTTAGTAAAACGAGACTAAAAATAATAGTACATGTATAAAAATAATTCAAACATTATTAGACAACGTAAAAAACAAAATACTTGCATTTTAATCAGTGACGAAAGCGCAGAAAACGATAAAATAATTCAACAGAGTTTGTCTGAATCTGTAACACGAAAGGGCGCGCCGCGGTGTTTGGATCGCACATACGGACCTACTGCATATAAGACAATATAACTACTTAGGAAAACCGGAAGACGGCGGGCAAGACCGTCTAATCCTGCCAGAACATGTCTGTCTACAAATACCTGGAACCCTCAGCTCACTGATTCAATTAGTATTCCTAAAATTTTGACAAATGTTCAGATTGTGGTCCAAATGCCGCAGCGCTCCCGGCGGTAGGGTAATCCAGGTAAGTCAACAGCAGGTGATGTAACATAACTTCGCCCAACTCGAAAGAATCTGAACTAATAGCGACGTGAACGTCTTAGGAAAGGATGAGGGGACTAAATAAGACATGAAGATCTGCAGAGGCTAGAAGAGGAGAACTGGAGAAGAATTAGGTATACAGATTAGCTGGAAAAGTTCCAGGAAGTGAGTGAGTCTCAGCTGGAATACCGCGCAGTATGCACAAAGGACTTAGGAAACACCTATTGCTTACATAATTTATAGGCCATTTATTTCATCGCTCCAGAAGATAAATGGGTACGAACCAACAATGACGAAAAGGGGTGGATATGGATACCCTTAAGGAATTAGATAAAAAGGAACGCAATAAATAGGTCAACGTAGTAAATTCGGTAATTATTATAATAGTTAAGTACCGAACTTGACAGTAGACAAAATTCTGCTCAAGTTGAGTAATAATAGTATACTGCTTGTTTGAATGTAATCATGAGTTTTAATTCAATGAGACAAAAAAATAAAAAAAGAAAGAGTCTTTCATAGGTTCTACATTCCTGCCCCACCACTTCTTCCAACATAAAATATTGACTTTAAATCTTACTAGAGGAATCACCTTTACATAGATAACTATTATTTCTAAATCGATTTAAAAAGAAGCATTTTCTCACTTTTTATATGTTAAATTTTGTGCGAGAGCATAACGTTTCAGAGATGATTCGTATCTAGGTTTAACACGACGTTAATAGGAAACCATGCTTTGTGAATGGTTATTATGAATAATGTTTTGAAGATGCTAAAATCTGCACAAAAAAACTGAAAAAATCATTGAATTCGCAATGAATATGATTAAATAGTTCTCTACAAAGCTTTTGAAAATATCTATTGGAGAGAAATTAGATTAGAAAAAAAAACACCGAATACTTAAGAAAATAACTGGTTTTAGGTTAATAAGCGTCTAGTTTTCAACATCCATATTAAACACTGCAAAATTATTTATAACTAGCTGTAAATACCGGTTTCCTCCCACCAGGGAATTTCATTTATTAAATCTATAAATTCTATAAAATACCGAAAAAATTTTTCGACTCGAACGGTCGATTTCGTAAAAAAAACAATGTAAAGCAAGACCATAAGGATTTTTATAACAATAAAGAATATACCCAGAGTTTGGCTGAAGTTATGCAATTTTAATATTGACAGGTGTTCGCACCTGGTATGAAAGAACCATTGAGCGAAATTTGGAGAATTTAGGACAAATGGTATGGATTTTTATAAAGAACAAACAAACAAACAAACAAACAGAATTTCAACAGAAGTTGTATTATAATTAATAAAAATATTGCTAAACGGCAAATTGAGAGAGGGTTCTGATATAATAACGAAGCTTATTGAATTCCAGAAAAAGACTTATTTATACACATGTGCGTAATGGTCAACTGTTTTCTTTAAGATAAGGATATTGAAAATCAGGATTTTAAGTCAAATTTTCTTTATTTGGTGAGTCTACGTTTCTATCAAAACATTTGCATTTTCTTGAATGCTAAAATGAAGACCATTTTCTTTTTTTTTATTATAATTTTTATCTCAGTCTCTGTATAACTCTGGACTCAACAAGTCCAGAAACCACTCCTAAACAACAGATTTTATTTTATAACATTAATAAGAATTCAAGTGTTCTAAGGGTTCTTATATATTTTTGTTATCTTTTAAATAATAATTACATTTCATAATTACCCATGTCATGTGAACTTCCATCAGTTGCATTTTGTTTCCATTATTTTGTTACTTCTTATTGTTACTATCTGTAATTGACCTTATTTTCTAGCATAGATACTTTACATTTTGCTCAAATATTTGTATTCATTTTAGCCCTGACGAAGAAACCGCATGTTTAGTAGGCTCTCCGAATAAAGAAAATTTTACTCAAAATTCTGATTATCAATCAAAAATTCTTAACGTATTTATATACTTTTTTTTTTTATAAATGCAGGCTCGAAATGTCTAATAAATAAATATAAACTGCTCATAACAGTATCAGAGCGTATAAAAATATTATATCTTAAACGAGTAATTTTAAAAAAATATTAAAAGAGATATAAAAAAGAACTCAAATCTAGTGAAGCCTAAGCCAGTTGCAGGGGTCATTAAAGAGCCATCGATTCAAGAACGCTGCTACTAAGCCATGCCTAAGCTAACTTCTCTGATTTATGGTTCATAATGTATTCAGCGGAAATCCTTTTTAGTTTTAGTTTCAGTTCGAGATCTATCATGCAATGAATAATTGAAATACTTCTAGACAACCTTATTTTTTTTTTCAAAAAGTTCTCTGTGACGGAAAAACGATCCCAGGAAACATATCCAGTCACCTTTGAAAATATTTTATCAAAAGCACAACCTATATGACGTAAGCACCGCCATTAAGAAATAAGCTACAGTTCTGTGTCCACCACATATGTATATTCGAAAACAACCTTTATTTAATGTTTTCTATCTCTTTTAAAAATTGACAAGGATTGAAAATTATAAAGCAATATTTAAGTTCAAACCGGTATTTAAAGAATCAAAAAAATTCGATATTATATAGAAAATTGGGCTTTTTACAATAATGACACTAACGAATGTTGGTGTCAATATTTTTCTCCGTAATAAAAGTAAAGGATTGGACGGGTTTAAAAAATAAAAGATGGAATAGATTCGTATTCGATTTTACTCTACCAAAATCATGATAAATTTTTAATAAGTCATCAAAGATTCGAAGTGCTTTGTATTGAAAAAAAAAATAAAAAAAATAAAATTGTACTATCTGGGAATCTATGCACTGTAAAACATAATAATCTTCAAATAGAAGAAAATATTTGCTCTTTCATGTTAAGTAGTCAATTCACTAAAAATAAAATGTATTTTTGAGAATTTTGTTTTTTTTCAATTTACCTTGTAGGGTAAACCGGACATTTATTAACACCCTTAAGACTATTTCCAATTTCTGAGGTGAAATCAAGAAAAAAAAAACTTTTTATTAAGGGATCAAATTGAAACTTCCTGTAGCTCTTCTTTATCTATCCTTATAAAGACTCGAGAGGTTTTTTAGTGTCAAAACTTCAATAGTTTTACCATATATTTATTCTAAATAGTACAAAATCTAGTTATTGACACCCTGTGGATTTAATTCTGAAATCTTCCCTATGGTTAGTTTCTAAACACTTACTTCACAGATGTCTTAGAGGACCCTTCAAACATTAGATTCATGTATATCTTGAAATAAAATTAGGGCTTGTTTACTTATTTCTTTAAGTTAAAGTTGGGGTGTCAATAACTGTACTGAGTGTCAATAATTGAAGGGTTTGCTGCAAAAAGGATGTAGCTCCATCCTATGGCTGTTTTGAGTTACAAACACTCTTGTCAAAAAAAAAAACCTCTTTTGTTTGGTACAAGAAGGATTTAGCTCCAATCGTTATTACCAGAGCTGATCGAGAAATGGAGCTGCATGTCATGTTAGTTTGTTGCAAGAAAGCGGTAGCTCCTGGAGCTACCTCTTTGTTCCCCTAAATGAATGGCGTGTTTTCTTTACAGGGAGGTTACTATTCACCACTGTTTAACTTCGTTGACCGAATAAAAGGGTTCTTCCTGAAAACCCCTTACATCATATCTAATGGCAGCAAAAGGGGAAAAAATTTTGATAAAAAAATTTAGGGTTTTCACTTATCAAACATCCGTAATCAATGCAGGAAACATCTTAGCAAGTGAAAGTGTTGGAATATTGTGTAAAAAAACAGTACGAATGTTCAACATCCTAAACAGCATGCCCATAATGTTGAACAACCTTCAAGAAGCATACGCAAACCACCTACCTACCACTCAAGGCTGCTGGTACCACACTGGCTGAAATATATTGATGTGATGGACCTTGCCCACAAATATATCCCCCAAATTGATAAGTGGTTTAAGATCGACTACAGCAAGACACCCAAGATGACCCAGACGTTACAGATGGAGAATGTGACGATTGAAACAGTTGAGAAAATATGTTATTTTTTGTTTATAAAATCAATAATATTGCAGTACTCTATTTTCAGTTTTCTTTTAATAAAAGGCACTTAATAATAATACATTGTATTTATTTTTACCATTAATAGTCTTCTCATTTAATTTCGGTGCCATATTTAATTTTTTAAGGTTAATAGAAGCCGTAGGTCACATATCATATATTTATTTAAGTATATAATCCATGACGTTTCGGCCTCAATGTGCCATTCTCAAAAGATAAAAACTAAAAATATTAAATAAAACATTAATAACAATTGATATTAAAAAAATTTTCTATACACATTTTTATTTTATAAATACCTTTATGCACATAGTCAAACAATTTATCCTTCTAAAAGAATTAGTCAATATTTTAAAATACATATGTCAAATATCAATCAGAATAACCGCCACGTCTAACATCGTAATATCGTCAACTAGCTAGGAACGACTGACAAAGAATAAGTACGGCAGGGGTGGGGTAAAACTATTGCTCTATTGTATTATTATCCATAGTCTTTTTTTTGAATATTAATTTTATGTATAATACTTGCGTAAAATGTGCTCAAATTTTCTACGTCTGTATGGTTGTTCACCGAATTCTGAATATTTTTTGAAATGTATATAGCTTCTTTAATTTTTCTTTTATTAGGATTATTTTCTTTATGTATTATTGAGGCATTTTTAAAATCAAATTCATGTTTATTTATATGTGTATGTTGTGATAGACCAGTTGCAAATTTTGATTTAGTTGTTTTTGCTTTACAATTTTGTTTGTGTTGTATTCTTCGTTCTAGCCATTGTGATGTTTGTCCAATATATGATTTATTTTCACAATTTTTGCACTTAACTTTATAAATCACATTAGTTAATCTATCTTTCGGAATATTATCTTTCGTTTTTGTAAATAATTTATCTAGTTTATTTATTGGTTTTTTCCAAATTTTATTTGATTCAAATCATATTTTTTTAAATTTTTTTCTATTTTATTGGTCAAACTATCTATATATGTAATCGAAAAAAACTTGCCCCACATCAAAAATTGAACACCGCTAAAAATCTTATAGAGAGAGCTAAATTATTAACGGATGATGTACACATCAGGAAGGTAAAATCGCAAATATATGACATCCTATAAGATTTTTAGCGGTGTTCAATTTTTGATGTGGGGCAAGTTTTTTTCGATTACATATAATATGTAAATCTCACAATTGAAAGTAAGCAACAACAATATTTTTACAAAAATTAAAATTTTAATGCTTTGAACGTTTTTTTTTTGGTTTCCCAAAAACTGGCAAAATTGGAGCTACGTCTTTTTTGCAGCAAACCCTTCAATTGTCTGGTTTACACTATATTTTTTCCTAAAGAATTTAATTTATTAAAAATCTTAAGAGCTCGAATACTACATAATTAATTTTAGGAACACTATTTGCAAATTTTATAAGAATAAAGTTTATAAAACTTGGTCTTTTATAAACTTTATCCTTAAAAAATTTGGTCTTAAATAATGAGTAGTAAGTATTTATTGGTCGACTTGGAATTCTTAAATATTTATTGGTCTCGAATTAGGTAGTAAATATTTAAGCTTGTAAGTAGAGATTTTTAATCAATTAAATTCCTTAGAAAAAAAAATATATATACGATGAAAAGAAAGAAAACGTTGCTCTGTTAGTTACTATTTTTTCAATAAATATTTATTTCAAAATTAAAAGATGACATTTTTTGTAAAGTTATTAGATTCATAGGTAATCAAACTTGAAGAAAAATTTAATTTTTTGAAAACAAAACTGTACATTTCCATTTTGAACGCAGGTTTCGAACACATGATCACATTAAGGGATTTGTGCTTCCTATTCTTTCGGATTAAATGGTAAATATCGACAAACCAGGCCGAATCTCTCCCATTCATTACAGAGTAAACATCATTACAGAGGAATTGAATACTCTAACAACATCTATCGAATTTCTGAATACACATCAGAATCGACTGAAAGCTCTACCATTAACATAGCTCCCTTATTCTACGATTTATTTTCTTTTTGTCCGTCAGTATAATTCTTATTCATTCTGCAAGGCAAAAGGGAAGGCAACTAATTGTCCCATTGTACTTCCTTTTTCGGGTTCATTTATCTTTCATTGTATTTTTTATTTCTTTTCTCTAGGAGATTTTCCAGCTTACCTCAAAATAACTTAAAAAAAAGTAGTTAAATGTTTCACTACCTAAAAGTTGATTATAAAGTACTGGAAAATGTTAGATAATATTTTTGAATATTTACTATTTTCTCTATATTTTTATCATAAAAGAAAGAATCCATCTCTTCAGCTTAACGGGGATGTAAAAGATTCAGGTGATTTGAAAACCGATGTCGGTGTCAACATCTGGGTCTGGGTTTTCCGGAATCTGAAAGTTTTCCAGCAAGTTTGAAACATTATACGCCCCTCAAGAAAATATGTAATGTTAAAAACATTAAGCAAACATTTATTCTCTAGTAACTTCAAGTTGCTCTCCTTTAGTCAATGTTCTTGGCAGGTAGGCATGGCCATTTTTGGAGAGAGTAAAAATCTAGGATATGTAGATGAAAAGCTTGTAAATAGTCAAGAGGATACGAATTCGAGTTGGGCAAATTGTAATCACAATAATGATATGTGAATATGAATAATTGGTAATCATAAAATAAATGAAAAATGAATAACCATTATTCATAATCAGTACGGAGTATTTTTAATGATTATTGAGTGTTTATGGTATTCATTTGAAATGAATAACTAAATACCAGTCATTTTCATTTATTTTATGATTACCACTTATTCATATTCATGAATCATTATTCAGATTACAATTTGCCCAACTCTGGAATTCAGATACTAGCTACGACTCTAGCAAGAGAAGCAAAACGAATTGGGCTGAAAGTAAATGAAAGTAATACCTATGGAATATATTATTGTATATATTGTAACGTGAAACAAAACCATAAGATTTTTGAGAAGATTTCTGGACTTTTCGTTGGAACAGTTACATAACTGTTTTAGTGCATGTTCTGGATTGTTCGAGAATATTCTTCCTTCTAGAATGTTCTATACCGGACTAAATATGAGAAGAATTGGACTGGAGTCTTAGTCTGGCTCTGAAAAACGAATCATATACCATGGTAGTTGCATGTGTGTCACTGCATTGGCACTAGTGGTTAGTTTTGGAACTTTGTTAATAATTTGAGCTTTCATAGTTATTCTGATGTTTATAAACTCAAATTAGTGTTACAATTTCATATCTACCGTATCAAATCCACTATCGCCTTTGAAAAAAGTATTGATAGATCAGAGAGAAAAATTCTCCGAACGATAACCGGAACGATCTGGGTCACTACTAAATGGAGAAGAAGAGCGAAGAAGGAGTGAAGGAGGTTAAGGTAGGCAGGCCGTGTTTCTCAATGATATCCATCAATGTGGTACCATATGATTTAATGAATAAAGAAGGCTGTGACCGGTAACCGCGGTTTAGCATTTGGAGGTTATAAGAGGTTCATGTTTAGGTCGAGTGAAGGTCTGGCCACACATGTCCGCACCGGATCCGCACCGTAGCAATAATACAGGTTATGTTCAGAATATTTTTAATTTAACTTACATATTACCTTTAGTTATGCCTAAAGTTCAAGCCACACATGTCAGACACAGGCCACTTTAGGCATAACTAAAGGTAATATGTAAGTTGAATTAAAAATATTCTGAACATAACCTGTATTATTGCTACGGTGCGGATCCGGTGCGGACATGTGTGGCCAGACCCTAAGTCAGACCACATGAGTTTGTCCGCATATGTAATTTAATAACGTATAAGGTGATATTTAAATAAAGTGGTTTAATATTTTATGCATTGTTTATAAGTAAATAGTTCCTAAATGTCACTTTACAACAATCAGGTTGCCTCTAGACTACAATGAATTCCTCATTATTAAGTAACAAAACTAAAGGTAGGCCAAAACATTGATGGATATATAGAATCATCAAAGACGCTGCGTAGCAACAGATATATAGAACTGGAAAGAAGCCCAAGATAGGCAGAGATGAAGGCTGGTTCAACAAGATCTACAAGGTATGTAAAGCCAACAGAAAAAATAAAAAAAATCAAATCGGAAATGTGATAATTTATAAAATTTAATATGTTTTTACAAATAAAAATAAGATACAAGAAACTTTTAAAAATAAAAGAATACTATATCTGTTCGCATCACAGCAAGATTAGACCTTATCAATGTCTTCACTAAAGAATCATGGATGGCACGACTTAAACTGTTTTTTTGGTTTTTTAACGTCCCTTTATGTTACTAAGGCTAATTGGACTTTAGAGTTTGTTTAAGATGAACAAAGAAGACAAACAAGAAAATAAACAAATAGCACAAAACAAAAACAATTTTTATTTTAAACACGCTAGGCAACAAAACCAGATCGCTAATCCAAAACAAAAGTACATATACAAATTCCGGGTCAATGACAATTATAATTATGATATACTAAAAATAACACTTTACTAGGCCGAATAGCTCACAATTAACAACTAACTTTTTTAACCAACAACGTTAACACTTCACTTGTTTGCTGAGACGTATTTACCACTGATCATAAAATAAAATTCTTTTCGATAAACATGAATAAAAAAATTAATTATGATTAGATAAAACAATAAGATTAAATAATAAAATAATAATAAGAATATATATAAAACTGTAATCAGTGGTAAATCAATTTAAATGGCCTTTAACGTAAATAAAAAGTTGGCCGTTCGCTCACGACCCATTACAGCACTAAAGTTGTGCGTTCACTCGCGACCCGTTACAGGACTAAGGCTACTATATTTGTCACTCGTTTGTTTAACGTCACTTTATGCCACTAAGGCTAACCGGACGATGCTAAAGCGGGAGTCCTAAATTTTGCGTATCCAAGTAGGTAAAATTAGGACAGGGTTCTTTAAAGCGTACCTAACATCGTACTGGCTTGGGACCTCCATTTTATGTCCCATCCGAAAGACGACATAACCAAGGATTTTCTACTCCCCTTTAAAAAATCCTAGGGGCACCTGGCGAGATGCGAACCCTCCACCTTTGGTATTGTGAACTGCTAAGCTAGCCACTACCACACAGGCGAGCCCTCTTAAGTTTTAAACTTCCATCATGCCACTAAGGCTAATCAGACGGGAGTCCTAAGTGCAGTGGGAGTCCTAAATCCAGGTATAATTAGGAGAGGGGCCTTTAACGCCATCGCACAGGCTAGGGACCTCCATTTTGCGTTCCATTCGAAGGACGCCAAAGCCAAGGAGATTCACAGCCTCTAAACCGGGTATGGGCAACCATTGACAAGTTTTGGGCCAGACTTTAGTGTGCAAATGCGTTCGCGAGCCACTTTCAAAAGTAGTGCATTTTTTGCACATACGTTTTTTGAAAATCCGTAAATTATTGTTGTTCATATAAAGCTGTAGCGATCATGGGCGGATCCAGCCGATCGTAAAGGGGGGGCTGCATTCCTAAAGGTGGGGCTGCAGCCACACAGACCTTTATTTGGATCTGCTAATCAGCTTTTTTACCTTTATGTTCCTTTCCCACAACTAAAATTCGACTTGTTCTGCACATTATTTGTTCTTTAACTTGCATTCTTACATTAAGGAAAGTCAAATTCTATCTTTAAATGACGAAAATTTATCGAAAGGGAGGGGCTGGAGCCCCCACAGCCCCCCTCCCCTGGATCCGCCAATGGTAGCGATTCACACCAAAGTTATTTCTGAATCTTCCTCCATTGGAGTGAGCATGAGTAAGTAGCGTAATATTTTTTACTTTCACTTACCTATATATGAAATATATAGTAAGGGGAAGTATTGCGATCGTGAAAAATTTCGACTTCCGGTTTTCAACGGAAATACACGTTTTGGGGTCCCCTGAGTCCAATTAACCAAGTCCCGCGAAATGGTCTGTGTGTGTGTGTGTGTGTCTGTGTGTGTGTGTGTGTGTGAACAGACTAGCTCAAAAACTATAAACCGTGCGAACCTGAAATTGGGTATTTAGTGTATATATATGCCCGCGAAGTGACAGCAAAAATTTCATCAAAATTGCTCAAAGGGAGGGGGTACTTTATTTAATAACTTTTTAAGTTTTTTTTTATTTTCTCAAAAACGGCTCTAACGATTTTGATTAAACTGAGTATTTGATCTATTTATATGCCCGAGATACGACTGTAAAAATTTCATCAAAATTGATCAACCGTGGGGGGTACTTTACTTAATAAATTGTGTCCCACTTTTATGTGTTTTTTTTTTATTTACCCAAAAACGGCTTTAATGATTTCGATCAAACTTGGTATTTAGTATATGTATGTGACCGCGATGTGACAGTAAAAATTTCATCAAAATTGATCAATTGGAGGGGGCACTTTACTGAATAAATGTTGTCTCATTTTCACGTGTTTTTTTTATTTACTCAAAAGCGGTTTTCACGATTTTGATCAAACTGAGTATTTGATGTATTAATATGCCCGAGATATGACTGTAAAAATTTCATCAACATTGATCTAATGGAGGGGGTACTTTACTTAATAAATTTTGTATCATTTTCACCTGTGTTTTAAATTACTCATAAAAGGAAAAAATAAGAAATGAATGTGGAAAGATTTGTGAATTGAAGTGGAAAGATGAAGTGGCAATTAACAAAACACGTCAATTTCTAATCTAAATAAGTTGGTAAGTGAAAGTTGTGTGTTGCGCGCACGCACCAGATTTTTTTTATTTGGGTTTTTTAAAATGTCTCGCATTGGTTTCAACAATCCTTGAGCCCTCTACGCCAACTTAAATTTTATTGCGCTCTAATCCAACAGTATACGTCTAAATTTTAAAAATCGAACTAAGATTAGCTGCAGGATCTGAAATATCACGCCAAAAATAAACAGGCAAAAAGTAATATAAGAAAAAATAATAAACTTCTAAAAATAAATATTTGAAAATGCATGAAAAAAAATGAAGCTTACATTTTCTTTTGATAAATATTATAGTTTATGTACGCTGTAATCCCTATTGTATTAAAATAAATAATTTTAATAAATCGCCTTTAACAATAAATAGTAAAAAGTTATGTATTTAAATAACAAGAAAATGAAAAATATATTTCAGAATAGGCGAAATTCGGTAACAAAATATAATAATAAAGAAATATATTCCGACTTATGAATTATGATTGGCAGACTTCATAAGATGTGACAGCAAAAAATAAAAAAACTGAAAGTGAACTAAGGTATAATGAAAAAGATGTCACCAAGGCGAATGTGATGAAGAGTTCTTCTGAACGAAGCAGCAAAAAAAAAAAAAAAAAAAAAATCGCAAGAGTGTCTTTATAACAAGGGGAGAGGGTGGGTCCATTAAGGAACAAAATATAGCTATCAAGATTAATTGACACTGTTGAAAAGGGAACGAAAATAGAGTGGAAGGGGCCAGCGGGGGCTTTGTCAATTACTAGGCACCTTGAGCAATCTCCACTCAGGGCCGTCATACAAGAATTTTAGCGAATTTATTTCATTCTTTCTTCATTTTGGCCATTTTGATCGTGAAATACTTCAAAAAGCTTCATTTTACAATATTGTAACGTGAAACAAAACTGGTATTTTTCATTTTAGGCAACCTGTTACTAAGCTATGATAACGGTTATTTTATGAATTTAAACAGTGATTTATCTATATCAGATAAAATCATATGATTTCATATTTGAAATTCTCTAAAGGTTATTATCGCAGTGTGAGTTGGTGTATAAAGTTAATCTGTGCTCTGTATTTTAAAAATGAATCTGTTAGAATTGTAGAGTTGTTTTGAAGTCAAATAAAATAGCAATAAAATGTTTACGAAGAATCGGTGTTCTACATGGTAAAATGAAATGCAGAGAAAGACACCACATGAAAATAATTTACCGTAAAAATCGAAAGAAAAAAAAAAACGTAAAAATTAGACAAAATTTATTAAATAAAGCGCCTGCTCCGTTTGACCAATTTTGATAAAATGTTTGCTGTCATATCGCGGGTTTATACATACATCTAATACCAAGTTTTATCAAAATATCAAACAGTGAGATCATTTCGCGAGACTCGCTTATTTGGACTCAGGGTACCCCAAAACGTCTATTTCCATTGAAAACCGGAAGTCGAATTTTTTCACGATCGCAATACTTTCCTTTCCTATATATTTCATATATAGGTAAGTGAAAGTAAAAATTGAATTATACTTATCAAAAAATTGATTTATACTTGTATATTATATTATTATAACATTTATACTTATATTATTGGTGTCAAGAATGTCATGAAAAAACTGTATTTTATGCATAATAATAATTTTACAAATATTTTAATAATGGGCTGATTTATTTTTTTCACTTTTGACTCCTCAATGTCCCCAGAGTTTGTGTAACTAATGATTCCCGAACTCCAATAATTTTTAAATTTGCCTAGCATATATTTTTGACATATAGTAAGGAAAGGAACGCCAAAAATTCATATTTTTTCTACTCTTGGAACGAAATGTTTCAAAAAACTAATAGTGAAAATAAAAACAACAGTGAAAATATTTATATGTATATATAAATATATGAAAATTACATACTTTTTCCGGAAGAATTCATAATACTAGATGTTTCCCCTGTATATGCATCTGAGCGCTATCTGTGAGCCATTCTTGGAAGTTTCAGTCAGAGTTTATAAACCTCATATGACAAAATTACAATAATCTATAATTTACCTCCAGCTTACCTAACAACATAAGTTATAGTCTGCTAAATAAAATTATTACTTATATTTATTAACAACAAAATATTTAAATTAAAGTAGGAAGGGTAAGAATAAGGAAAATGACTACTTGAAAAGATGTGAAACTTAAAATCATTTTTCAGGATACATTAATAAATTTGAAATGTGAGTCAAATTCGGTAGAACTATTATAATTTTTGATTACCACAAAATATTTAAAACCAATTGAGATAGAATTTAATATTATGTTTGATAAATATTTTCATGAAGGCCACAAACAATATGAAAACATCCTAATCCTGTTTACAGTGTACGACCGAAAATTTGTAGCTATAGCTTTCTTTAAATTAGGTACATACTTGGATAATCACTTATGGAATAAAATCACTCAGTATAAAGTATTAATCTTCAAAAAGAAGAAGACTAAAGAAGACCACTAAAAGAATGAAGGAGGTTCAAAATTTAAGTAGATAGGGTATCAAAAATTTTCTTTTATTGACCTTTATACAGTCAAAGTCATATTGTATTCATGTTGACGTTTCGCTCGACTAAGAGCATTTTCAAAACTAAAAAAAAAAAAAAAACAAGGGAAAATCACAGCTTTTTAGTTCAATTTTACAATTAAAAAACATTATGACTAAACAATAATACAAAATATAGAAAATCAGTCTTACCAATTTATCAACAAACTCATCAAAAAATCATAAATATTAATTAAATAAATATCTTAATAATGTTGGGCGAATCCTTAGAAAAATTGTTATTTCAAACATTTTGATCAGATGAAACATTGTATAAAATAGGAATGCAAACAGTTTTTAAGATAAGAAAATAGTTTTATTTGTAGATGGTTTCTATTTGGTTTCTATCAATGTTCATTAAAAGTTTAAAATGGGGTCACCTAAGATGTAGTGGCTAGTTCAATAATAATCAATCTGGTATGTTAGTTGACTGTTTCCAGTGCAAATATGTCCAAGTTGTATATTGGTTTCTACGAATGGAAATTAAATAAGCATTATACAATTATTAAGGAAGGTCATAAAGGTGAGCCAAATAGAACCCTTAAATTATATAGATGAATAAAGTTTTTGAGTAAATTCATTAACCCTCCGGCGGGCGCGCCTGTTTAGGTTACATCAGCAGGCGCGCTGCGGTGTTTTGACCGCATATTTGTTTTTTATATATTTTATTAGAAAATAAGCAACAAATTACTTTTTTTGTTGTTTTCTCATTGCTTTAGTTTTATACTATTTCTAATGAATAAAAATTATAAGCTGTTTAAAGAAAAGGTGTAGAGATAATCTAATAATAAATTGCTTATTTTAATAAATTTTGCTCGTATGATCATAGGAATAATGGTGCAAGATGATTGACCGTTGTTATAATGAAGAGGAAATGGCCGGGGGTGCGGTCAAAATAAATAGCACTAATATGTGAGAGTCACATATTTTATTTTTATCAATGTTTCAACCCAAATTTTGGTCCTCATCAGTGCTCTTTGGCTGATGCTGTCAGAATGAACCCTTAAGGTATAGAGTATTGTAATTATAAACATAGGCACAGTGGCGGATCCAGAAATTTTCTGAGGGGGGGCGCACTTTTTTTTTTACATTTCATGATTAATGAAGGCCCTAATTTAAAATACAGATTAGTACATAATGACGTTGTAAATTAATATATATGTTTAAATACAATTCATTTTCAAATAGTGGACTTAAAAAATGCCTACATATAGCTCATTATGTATAGAAATAGTAATACTGTATGAGTGTCCTCACTTCTCAGGGGGGGCGCACACCCCCCATGCCCCTCCCCTGGATCCGCTACTGCATACGCATAGAGGTAAGGGCCAAGGTTTCAAAGGAAAATAATCAATTACACAGCCAAATTTCACGATATACTTATTTAGTAAAACAAGACTAAAAATAATAGTATATATAAAAATAATTCAAACATTATTAGACAACGTAAAAACCAAATACTTGCATTTTAATTTTTAAAGAAAGCCCAGAAAACGATAAAATAATTCAGCAGAGATTGTCTGAATCTGGAATACGAAAGGGCGTGCCATGGTGTTTGGACCGCACTTACAAACCTACTGCAAATAAGGCAATATAACTATTGAGGTAAACGGGAAGATGTCAGGCATCACCGTCTGATCCTGTCAGAACATGTCGGTCTACAAATACCTGGAAACCTCAGCTCACTGATTCAATCAGTATTCCTAATATTTTTTCAAATATTAAGATTGCGGTCCAAATGCCGCAGCGCGCCCGCCTGAGGGTTAAGGAGAGCCGAACAATTACTGAAAAAAAGAAGTACATAGTCACATATATGTATATATTTTTCAATATTTTGAAAGTATGGTAAAATTTAAAGAAATAAGCATACAAAGTATTAATTCCTATTAATGGCAGTGAATAATAAATGTTCAAATGAATAGCAAATTAAAAAATAATTATCAAATTCACTAAAAGAATCATTGAAAGAGATGAATCAACATTTTAAATTTAAAAATAAAATAAAAAGAGCCAAATTTTGTGGCTAATGCTCTGATAATTCATAGAATGTTTCAACCTAAAAATAGGTTGGAAACAGAAGAAGAAACTAATCCAGTTAATAACCTACTTAACTAATTTTAGTCAGATATCAATTTAGACAAAAACAGAGAAAGTTTTTAAATTAATATGAAAAATCCCCCCCAAAAAAGGATTGTAACCATAGATTAACTTTAACCACCTACTTTCAATTGTCTTATTAGAAGTTTCATCACTTTTTATTTCAAACAAAGAAGTTTAATCAAAGATATTAAATAAATGACCTAAATGATAACTATAATACAGGGAAACCTTATTTATTCAGATTAAAGGATTATACAGATCAGATTTGTAGTAACTTTGGGTAAAAACTATAGGCCGATAAGTTGACTATCTCCAGCTATTAATATGTAAACATCTCTCCTAGAAAGAAGGTTAAGGTCTCATATGGAGAGTCAGCTTGAGGAGGAAGGCAGACCTAAGGACCACCTCTTTGCCTACAGCAATATTGCAGAAAAGGCATGGGACAGAAATCAAATATATGGCTTTTCTAGACTTGAAAACAGTTTTTGATTCCATATTTATATCCAATACCTATAAATGAAATATAGTAAGCCTAATTGCAAAAAATGTACCAAGAGATTTGGTGTAAGCGATCCAATCAATGGACAAAGATGTGAAAGGAGTTCATATTAGATTGAACAAGAAATAACAGAAAGAATTTCAAAGGCAAACCAGCTGTTCAGTCGATTAATAACAGTGTCATTGGACACCATGAAGTTGGTAATGGTGCATATTTATAAAGCAATTTATCTACTGATCCAACATTTGGTAAATCAGATTACGGTGATGCTCATAAAACACGTCAGCCTACTGCTGAAATGAAGAGGAAGAGGAAGAAGATTTATATACAACGTTTATTTTATTGAAAGTGCACATAGATATTTTCTATTGTTAAAATTCATTTTCCAATATGGAAAGTCTTAATGGTAAATTTTTTTTTTCATCGTTCATTTTCTTGATAAAGATATGGTTATTTTAAGTAAACATCATTTTTCAGTAATTGAAATAATATAAAAAGGATTTAGTCATAAAAGAATGATTAAAAATTGAAACTAAGGACGGTAGTTTAGTTCTATCTGATGCCTAGTAAGATGTGGATGTTTTAAAATGATTTAATAAAAAAAAGCCTGTAAATGTTAACTACTAAGATCATGTTCGATATAGAAAAAATATTTTTTCCACATTAGGAAAAAGGTTAGGAATCTTTGCACTTTTTAATTAAATAATAACATTTTTTTATTTTAATCAGCCTAGAAGGTGTGTGAATTTTTTTGTAAGTATTATTTATATATATTATAGTTTTTAATTTCTTAAACTTTGAATGTACATTTCGGATAAATTGTAGTACTTTTAATATTGTAGAAGTTTTATTTACAATATGATGAGTATGAATTTTAAGTCCAAAATTAACACAAAGAAATAGAAAAATGTAACTGAGACGGTAAAGGAGACATTTCAGATTTTTGTGTAATATTGACACTAAGCAGTCCTACCTTGCCTAAAGAATTTGCTTTTATTTCAATATTATTATGAGTTAAGACAGGAGTACGTAGGTATTTAATTTAACGTTTCTTTTTCACTAATAAAAACATGTGTTGTTAGATAAGAATTACGATTAAGTAGGTTATACGTTTGTTGTAAATTATTCTTGCTGTATTTATTAATAAAACCAGCTTATTTCATTCTGTATTAGTTTCCTCTTAACTTTTCTTTGACAAATATTCATTCTGAACAAACCAAACACTAACTGGTGCCGAAACCCGGGAGATCGACTGATCAGAAGCAGAAAGCAGTGTAAGTGAGTTAAGCAGATTTTTTTTTTTCTCTTTTTTTTTCCCTGTAAGCCACGAGAACTGAAAAGTTCGATATGCCAGAAGAATCTGCAGTGTCAAAGATACCTACAGTGCCTAAAGATACATCGGCAGAGGCGCATGCAAATACTATAGCATGGTTGAAAGTACGAGCGGCGAACTCCCAGGATTTGAGGAAGGCGGTCTCTGATTTAGAGAAATTCACTGGAGAAATAGGTGAATTGAATCATTTCTTGAAAGGTGGTGATCGACTTATGGCATGTATTGAGGCAAAGAGAGCAGAAAAGTTGATAGACCAGAGGGATGCAGAATCGCTTAAAGCGGATTTGGTGTGCCGGGTTAAGAGAAATGTACTCAACATTATACAAGCTGATGAAGATACCCCATGGTCGGTTGTAAAGGAAAGGTTGAAGAAAGCGTATGGAGGAGGTAGATGGACACCGGAGGAGGACATTTTTCAAATGTTTCGGGAAGTGAAGCACCCGCGAATGACCAGCGGGCAATTCGCAGAAGTACTTTTAATTAAATTTAATAAGGTTACTGAGAAGTTAAGAGAAACTGAGAGCGCAGCGCACGTAGAATCTAAGATGGCATTCCTATCGACCATCTTAAAAGTCCAATTGGCACGAGAAACTGGAAGAAAAGAAAGCTTTCCTAAAGAGCGCTCATTTGTCGAATGCGCTCAAGATATGATAGACTCTAGTGCGCGCGATGAGGAGGCCCGGATAGAATTAGAAGATTCCGGTTGGAGTAGGGTAAGTTACAGAAGGCCAAGAACCACACCAGTAGCATGGAAGAGAGAAGGACCTGATTACGTTCGAAAAGAGAAAATACCAATGGAAGGGAGGAAGCCGGACCAGAGGAGATTAAAACCAACTGGGAAACGAGAAGACCGGAGGTGCCACGGATGTGGGTAAATTAAAAGAGTCTTCCGCTAGAATCACCAGATGGAAGGAATTCCTTAAACAGTACAACATAGACATTGTGTATAAACCGGGAAGAGAAAACGTTGTGGCAGACTGGCTTTCTCGAGCAATAATGGTGAATGCGCTCGAAGAAGAGAAAGGGAAAAGCAGCGATGATGAAGAGGGAACAACAGAAGAAAGCAGCCTTAGCGAAGATAGACCACTTGATATGGAAGAGTCGATGGAGATCATCAATGATAAGCCACGGCAAATTATTTGGAAGACCTGGGCCTTGGGACAGATGAAGATCGAGCGAGATAGGTATGGAAAGTCTCAAATCGTCACGGTATGGTCGGAACCAGGGGTGACGGAGGACCTCATTTACAGCACACTCATGGACGTGTCGACGGCGGGGAAAACCCATTATATCTACGTGGGGAATAAAACGGTTTGGGAGAAAATCAAACGGCTTTGGAAGTCGAAAAAAATCGGTGTTGACCGATCATTTGTACGGTGCAGCCTAATGGTAGAAACGCTCAAGGATACAGAACTACAGCTGGAGGTTACACATGCATATCATCAAGGCAAGACCAATCACCGCGGAATAAATGAAACGTTAAAGGCGCTAAAACGGAAATATTTTTGGCAAGGTATGGAAAAAACGATTAAAGAGGTCATTAGAGACTGTGAGATATGTTTACAGACCAAATACGACAGACATCCTCCGAAAGCAATACAAGAAAAAACACCCACAGGTTCAGTGCCATTGACTGATCTACAGATTGATACGTTCACCTGGAGAAGATACAAGTGGGTCACCATAATTGATCTTTTTAGCAAAGTGGCTATGGCATATCAGGTAAAAGAACGCTCATCGGAAGCAGTGTTAGTGGCTTTACGGACCTGGTACCAGTTCTATGGTGTTCCAGACCGTATTACATCTGACAGGGGTAGGGAATTTGATAATGCCAGTATAAGGGAAGAGGCAAAAGCCTTGGAGATCGATTGGCACCTTAACACCCCAGGACATCCGAAGAGTAGGGGGAGTATAGAGCGGCTTCACAGCACGCTAAGCGATCACCTTCGGGTATACCAGGTGGAAAAAGGGCTGAAGCCAGATATAGCAATGGCAAAGGCAGTCGCGGCGTATAACCATTCAATTCACTCAGCAACAGGGTTTACGCCTTTCGAGATTCTTTTTGGACTCCGAGTTCGCTGTAGAGATATTATGGCCACGACAATAAATGAAGAACTGTCTAAACGCGTAATCAATAATAGGGCAGGATTGATTAAGTTATGGGGAAAGGTTGGGGGGAAAATGGACCTGGAAAAGAGCAAAAGGGTAGCGAAAGAAAATTTGAGGGTCCGGGATGTAATGGGCGATGTTAAAATTGGGACGGTAGTATATAGGAGAAAGGTGTCTAATAGGGGCAAGGAGTTGGTGAGGTACGAAGGGCCATTCAGGGTGGTCTCCATCCGCGAGCATAACGTCGTGACTATCGAGAGTATGAAAGAACCCAAGAAACGGAGAACAGTGCACATCGAACAATTAAAGGTTCCAATAGAGAAGCCATAGTTGCCCAGAGTGATCTCTTCGATGGATTACGGAACTTATTATAGATAGAGGACGAACCATTTTATTTTTCCTTATTACTTAGTTTTGTTTATTTAGCTTAGAATTTTTATTTTGGGGTTCGACATAAACCACTTTCTGTTTTTTTCTTTTTCTATTTCCTAATTATTGTATTTTTTTAAATTGTATTTATTATAGCTTAAGTACAGATCTTTCTCACTCCTGTATAATAAAACAGACCTGTAGGAGTTTACGAAGAATGTTCGTAAACTGGAAGGGGGGAGTTAAGACAGGAGTACGTAGGTATTTAATTTAACGTTTCTTTTTCACTAATAAAAACATGTGTTGTTAGATAAGAATTACGATTAAGTAGGTTATACGTTTGTTGTAAATTATTCTTGCTGTATTTATTAATAAAACCAGCTTATTTCATTCTGTATTAGTTTCCTCTTAACTTTTCTTTGACAAATATTCATTCTGAACAAACCAAACACTAACTTATGTATATGAAGTCAAAACGGAGTAAAGAGAGACATGGAATTGAATTAAAATGAGACTTAGAGGTGCAAAGGCAGTAAATCCAAATCCAGAAAATAGTAACCTTCCATACTGTTGCTAGTTACTTCTTAATCACACTAAATTGTAAGCTAAAATTAGATTAGATATGATACATATTGTGGGATTAATCATATATGTACCACCTGCAGAGAATGCGATATAGTATGGACAACACTAAAAATTGATTCACCCACTTTGGTATATTGATGCTTCAAATTATGTGAAAAGTTTAAATTTTATGGTACTTCTGTTCCCTCCCTCTGATATCTATCCCCTGCTTTATTGAATTATTTAAATGGTTCAGGAATCATCACTATTGTGGGCTTTAAGTGGTTTTGCACAGAGATGGCAGAGGAAAATTAGAAGATAATTTATGAGAAAAAAAAATCTATTTTGAATTAGACAAGTCTTGCATTGGACAAGCAATGTATATATACATTTTTTTTTATAATAAATTTAAATTCAATCATTTCAGAATTGTTTTGTTTTCATATACCATATTATCTGGATTTTCGAAGGATATTGCCTAGTATCCCTGTCAATCTGAATAAACAATGTACCACTGCATTATAAAATAAAAATAGAAAACAATAAAATTATATTAATTTTATAAGTAGATAAAAAACGTTTTCAAAGTATAGCTTTTACATTAAAAAATTTATTAACAAAAAATAAAATTCTGTTTTTTTTTATTGTCATAATGAAACAAAGCATACCTAAATTTAAATATATAAATGAAATAACAAATAGAAATTAAAATGTACTGTCAGAAAAAACTTCAAATAAATATTTAATTAAATTATTAAAATATGAGTATATCCAGCTACAGTCTCAATTTTTTTTTTTTTTTTTCATAGCGGTGGACATTTCGGACAATGTGTCCATATTCATCACCAAACTTTTCTGGGTCTAAATATTAAGTAAGTTCTTTTAGCATTTCAATTTGGGAATTTGTCAATTGATAGTAAAATGGTTCTCTTCTAATTAGACAGATTCCAGAGACTAATTAGCATGCCACATGCTTGCAATAAGACATTATATCTTCCTATTAATTGACGAATTCACAAATAGAAGTGCTACAGGAACTTACTTAATATTTATACACAGAATTTAATCTTAATTTTTGCAATATGTAAAAATAAAAATCAATTAAATTTGAGGCTTTAGGTGGATATATTCACATTTTAGTTATTCCAAGAAAAGAAAACAGTCTACCAAGATGATATTCAATGTTTATCTTCTTATTTTATGATTTAAAATACTGTAATGTTATGTAAGTATGTAGCCAACTGTATATGAAATAATACTACATACATAACAGTCTAAAAACTACTAAAACAGTTTCAAAACTAGTAGTTATAGATAACAGCTATAAAATTTAAATCAATTTTTTATAAATTAACTATTTTGTTGTTTGATAATATGACTAATATTTTTAAAGGTGAACCAAACCAGAAACATACTAGCATGTAATATGTTAGTAAGTATATGACTGCTGTACAAAATTATATTTGATATGAATAAAATTTCTGAATCAACTAAAAAAAATTTTTTTTACTTAGATATGATAACTTGTGACATTAAATTTGCTATCTACTAGTGTAATAAGCAAATATGCTGACATGATAAAAAAAAAAAAAAAAAATTAAAATAAAAACTTAGGCTTTTAGACACCCATGTCTCTTAAGTACATTAGAATATAAAATCATTGAATAAAATTATCAACAGATAAAATAAGAAAAATCTTAAATTTGAATATCATTAATCCATCATTACTAGCCTTCCAAAACAAACAAGCTCCCAAAATGCTGCAAGGGGAATTACTGCCTTTCCTTCATGTATATTTAATAGTGAGATGAAGTGGAGAGTGGTTGATAAATGATTTATGACTCAAAGTGTTTTGTCTCTCTGCAACGGCAGGAAGTTGCGGTGGGCTAATGAGGAACTAAAATGACCAGTAAATGAGTCAACACAGTAAATCCCCCAAAAATAAAAGTGAAAAATCCACACAGTTACAAAAAGGACAATTATGAATAGACTTCTGCTCTTGAAAATAATTAAGAAAACTTTATTAACTCAGGCTAAATAAAAATTTCATGTTCTTATAAAAAATAAATCTTTATAAGTATATTATAAAAAAGTTTTTTATATCCCAAATTATATATATTAAATACAATACTAATTCCTGTTTACAATACTAATAATAATACACTTCAAGTGGGTATATTGTAGTGATATATCAAAACATCAAATATATTAAACAGGCACGGTTCCAGAAAAAAATTTCGGGGGGGGATTGGTCGGTATGAAAAAAAAAAAACAGCATAAAAATAGCACACTTTATTTGCTTATGCTTATACATTAAGTTCATATATGTAATTCAGTATAAACAATTTTGGTCAAAATTAAACTAAACTTCACTAGAAAACTCGTAAAAGTTAGATGCGTAATTAATTGTTTTAATTCATCCCATTAATTTTTTTTTCGTCGATATTTCGGGGGGGGGGGGATTGATCCCCCATATCCCCCCACTGGGACCGCAATTAGACAGTAAAACATAAAAGAAGGAAAAATAAAACATAAATGTATAGAAAATAGTTAATTGCTGGAATGAATTATTATTTATTAATTGCAGTATCATCATTCTGTAAATTAATGATTTTATAAATGAATAATGCTAAGTTAAATGTTAATATTCCACTAAATCTATTACATAATGAACCATATCCTCGTCACCATGCTAAAGTAACGAATATGCGTAGGTTTTTAGTTGCACATTCGTTACTTTAGCATGGTGACGACGATATATAAAGTATAAATAAGTAAGTAAAAGTAAGAAATAAACATTAAAACATATTAAAATTAGTCTGAGAGTGGAGCAAAACCTTTCCTAAAATTTTATATGCTTACTAATTTAACAGGACAAAAAATGTGATTAAAAGAAAATCAATCCTCAAAAAAAAGTGGACTAAACCAGTGTTAAGATCACCTTTAAGAGTCGAGAAATACCAAAATCATGGGGAAAATAAAAGATAAAATACTTTATCTATATTTTAAAGTAAAAGAAATGTTGGAAAGCAATTAGACAGTTCCTATCACTACAAAATAGAGTGAATCAAGTATCAACATTAAGAATTAAAGTTTTCTATTAACCATTCAGATATTTTTAAATTCATACATATATTGAACACTCAGTGCAAGAGAGTAGGATATCACAATTTTTTTCACTTTTCAGGTTTTCCCTTTGTTAAGAGTGGATTAACTATTGGAAGGCATATTATGAGATGCAAATTCAGCATACATCCTTATAAGTCATTACTTACAGCATAATATTGGTTGATTTTTACAGCTAAAGCAGGGTAAAAAACATAAATTTATTACGATCAAAGAAAGTTAAAAACACTTCTAGATATCCATTTAACATATTTTTTCTAGATGTCCACCGATTTCACTGGGCGTGTAAAATAATCAAAGCGGGTAATTTTGGACAATAAGAAACTAAGTTAAAATTAGACCAATTACTAACAATCTGTTCTATGGATCTCAGAAAGGAGTAATTTATATCATTTCTTTCATAATCAGAGCAACAAATATAAAAACATTTTTAGTGACTATAAAATAAATAAATCTACAACACAACAATTTTGTGCTGATGCTACAGCACAAAAACGATTGATAACTGAAATAATATTTTTTGAAAAATATGGTCAGAACTGACTTATGTATTAAAAGCCTTCTCATAAAATAAGACAAACACTATAAGAGAACCAGTTTTCTTACAAGTAAGCATTTATTGAAAAAATATTTATTTCAAGCTTAACTTTAGCATATTCTAAGAATATGGAGGCTATAATGGTAATGAGAGGCCTTAGAGTCCTTAACCCTTTCGTGAAGAATGCTTTATTTACTTTAATATGATCTCAGAAAAATGTTTTGAAAAATCAAGAAATAAATGACATTAGTTATATAAAGACTGTTTTGTGTATAATATATATGCCTGTTGAGGAATTAAAAATGTAAAAAGCAATGGTGAGGGAGAAAAGGACAAACCAAGATTTCTGTTGTGTAGTTATGGAGCGCATGGAAAGATCATGCCTTTAAAAAAAATCTTCATTAGTCCTTTTAACTAAACTTTGAATTACTAGCATAACACCTTCATCCACATGTGTCTTCAATCCTCAACCTTTATTTAATTCAATTATTTAATATATATTTATATTATAAAATCAAAATCCTTTAGTTTTTTTTTCACATTAGCTGCCTAGTTTTATTTATTGTTTTGAGATCACAGAGTGCAAATACACTTCGTCAAATTTATGCTTATATTCATTTATTGAAGTTTAATACATAGTTAATACCTTTTGCAACAAAAAATTAGTAATTGATTTTTTATAAACTACTAGCTGTAAATCCCGGTTTCACACAGGGAATTTAATTTTTCTATCTTCAAAATCTATAAAATGAGACATTTTTCAACTCAAACGGTCGATTTCGTAAAAAACCAACGTAAATCGAGATCATAACGATTTTTATAAGAATAAAGAATATACCCAGAGATTGGCAGAAGTTATGCAATTTTAATATGGACAAGTGTTCGCACCTTGTATGAAAGAACCACTGAGTGTAATTTAGAGAATTTAGGACAAGCGGTATGGATTTCTACAAAGAACAAACAAACAAACAGAATTTCATCTTTATTTGAGTTCAATTCCAGAAGAATTGGAAAAAAAAAATCCAAGGAAAGCCTTCGGAAAGGCTCTACAAATAGATTTCTTTACTCAAGCAAGTGTCTGAATTTTTCAAACCAAATATTTCTTTTCCTTTTTCTCTTGGTGCCTAAAATAATCACAGCCATTTTCTGTATATGTTCCTTGATACTCCCCATCTTTCTTCAATGCATAATAGTCTACCCTTTACTTCAATCTTCCTTCTAGAAAGTCACTGCATTTCTTTCTTGCCTTTTCATTTTCTGCTTCTTAACTGCCAACTTCTCAGCTATTCTCTTAACCAGAAATGATCAGTGTCACAATAGTTTCCTCTATAACTAAATACATATTCTATGTCCACAAATCATTACATGATCTATTCAAATGAAGATTAGATCACTGAGTATCTTTATGCGGGAAGCATGCATTTTTATTATTAATCTTCTGATCATCGCAAAAATCAACATCTCTCATTCCTTTGTCTTTTTAATTTTTATAATGTACTCGCTTGCGTATGTAATATTTCATTAATTTTATCTTGTTCTTGTTATTCTATCTTATCTATCTGAGAGGGGGTTATTATAAACTTACATACGAGGGGGGAATTATAATTCGGGGAAAATTATATTCTAATTTTGTATGTCTCTGTTTCTGACTGACTTGGTTCATAATAAAATCTATGGAAGATTCATACACTCTGAACTATCTTATTATAATTTAATCAAATATGTGAGCTAAACTAAGACCCAAATTTAATTCTAGGCGATAATCATTAATGAAATGAGTTTTAAAAAACTGTTAAATGAGATAGTCAATGTAAATCATATGAATGAGATAGTAAATAGAAATCATAATGCCTTACAGTACATAGCCTATAGACATTAAAAAATATAAGAATATATTTTATTTAGTTATCATCGCTTTGTTGATTAATTTATTGAAATTATGCTAGTTATTCCTATGAGAAATTAATTAGAAAATTAATTAGAAAACTTGTGAATTGCTGAAAAAATATTTTAATAAAGGAATCAAGGAGGCAAGGTTTATTTTAAGAAAGAAAATAGAAATCTATAAATCCCTAAAACAGAATGTACGGCCGTATGGATTAAATATTTTAATAAAATGCTTATTAGATCTAATGGAAATAGAGATAAAACACAGATAATAAGAAAGGAAATACTCCATGGAAAGGAAGAGATCATCGAATCTCCAAATATGGAAGATGGAAGTTCTTAGAAAAGTATACAGCTGGATATATGAAAATAACAGATGGAGTTTAAAAACAAATAAAAAACTAAAAAGTCTATTTGTAGAACCTTTCTTAAGGTTTTCCTTGGTTTTCTTTTTCCAATTCTTCTGGAATTGAACTCAATTCCAATACTTTGTTTCTCAAATAAAACTTGGTTTTCAGTTTATACCTAAAATAAAACTCAATGATTTTTGAAAAAGGTATTAACTATGTATTAAGCTTCAATAAATGAATATAAGCATAAATTAGACAAAGTATTTTATATTTGCACTCTGAGATCTCAAAAGAATAAATAAAACTAGGCAGCTGATGTGCGAAAAAAACATTTAAACAAAACTAAAGGATTTTGATTTTATAATATAAATCTATAAAAATATAAAACTACAAAGTCTTTTTGCTATGCTTCTTTGCCTCCTCTTCTTGCCATTCCCTTCATCTGCAGCTGAAGAAGGGTCAACTAAGTCAACTGTAGTTTTCGAGCAGTACAGATATTTAGTGGACCAAGTAATTATCTTCAGCGACAAGCTAAGGGGGATGATAAGGAAGGCGTGTGATTTTCCTCACAGTTTTTTCTCTTAATGCTTCAAAATCAAGGAAAGGTTTCATTACATAAAATTTATTGTATAAATAATAAATAAACCATCCCCCCCCTCACTGTAAATTTCAAAATTTCTGCATAAATTTCTCAACTGTGGCTTTATGGTAACAACAAATGTTTGTATAACAATATAGCTCAGAACATTAGAGTCAAGTTAAATAGAGCTAACAAAATCATTTTTCGGGTTGTTTTGTAATTACTTTCTTTCAAGTAATACTTTTTTAATGCCTGAATGAAAATAAAAAACATTCGAATGAAAAAAAAAAAAACATACAGGCATGGAAATAAAACTATATTTAATGATAGTAAATAAAAAATATGATGCAAATAAAAAATCATTATTCGCCTGATGCAACCCAATCGATTTTCAATAAAAATCCTAGTACATACAGTAGAGTAACAAACTTGTTAATAGTTTCTATACGGCAGGTGCCCGATAAACAATCAACAAGACCACTGAATTCTCTTTTCATATCCTGATATCAAGGTAAGATCATTTCCCTAAATTTCAGATCTTAAATTTAACCTAGGGTCTTAATTCATAATCTTAGCTCTGTGTATTTATTTCGCATAAGTGACTTGAAATTTATGTTCTGTGAAAATTGACTATTTTTGTAAAGAAACCTAGTATTATAACTGTAAAATCACATAAGTATCAATCTCAAAGCCTACCAAAACACACGATAAACAGAACTTTATTTAACGGATAACTAATTTCTGGCAAACAAAATAAATCACACATTAAAAAGGGTGAAATTTTAAAAGCCATCAGTAACGCTTTTCTGGCATATAATTCTATCTGTAAACAACTTTATAAATTATTAACTTTTCTTAATAATATGAGTTATATGAAAGGCCATAGCTAAAATATCTTAAGCTAGGGTCACCTATACTGATTCCACCTCCAACCCAATATATTGTAAGGTTAAACAAAAACAAGAGACAAAAAATATGGTTTAGAATATAATTCTAGACCTTTTGTTGGAACAAAATGCCATATCACATGTTTGTGACTAAGATGTTACCATCTACGCCGGCCTAGGAGGTTCTAGTCTGTTCTCTTTACGACTATATATAAGGAGTGATGGACCAGAGAGTCAGTCTTGTTCTGAAGCGCTATTCATATGGTTATTTCTGTGTTACTAAGTGATAATTTTTTTAACCTGTTCAAATATTTGTGTTTTCATAATTTTTCTGGCATTGAAAATTATTATCGTTTGAATAAAAATTGTTTAACCTGCATAAGTGTTACAATATTATAAGTGTGTACTGAGGGTTGATCTGCTCTTACCAAACTAACTATCAATGTCAAGGTTAATCAATCATCTGCTTTCGAACATGCTCATAACCATTTTCTAAAATATTTGAAAAATCCAAAAGTAACTACCTATAATGATCATCTTCCAATACTAGCAGGGTTAAATCCAGGACCTACTTCAAAGAATTTTCTTACTAACTGAAGTGTTATGACCACCTCCAATGATAGGGAAAATTAAAGAAGAAAAAAGTATGAGTATTAATTTCGAAGCCAAAAGTGTAGAACGGCATAAACAATCCGATATTAAATCAAAATTAACTTTTACATTGAAATGAATACATTATATCGTCGATATCAATATAAGCTGTTATAACAGATAACTTGATTTTCGTGGTATTTTCCTATTTCGAGCACGGCACTAACTGTTATAATTCACTTCACATTCGCTGATAATACCTGAAAAGCCGTATAATGTTGTCCGATCTTAACTGAACAGGTTCGTTGGGGTCTTTTTCGGCAAACGGAAGTCGAAAACTGGGATTTAATAAAGTGCCCGAAACAACTCGGCAGATACAAATGATAAGATGCGAATACATGGTAGGTTACTCGCGGTACAAGAAATGGGAAAGTAGGTAACTTCCTTATTTTTAAATATAAGTGTTCATAGCTTAATAGTCGTTCAGAAATCTTTGAAAGAGTAAGGAAATCTGGAAAAAAATATAATGACTACTACACTTGTCTTTGTTTTCTTATACCGACACTATAAAAGATTAATAAGTAAGTTAAATTTTCCTTCTTCGTACGTTCTTTATAGAAATATAAAGATTTAAATATTATGATTTGGGGATCATTTCAGGAGAAACTATAGGAAGCATGCAATTCTTTCCACACACTATTAATTTAAAATCCAAATTTTTTAAAAATTGGAGAACCAACCTAACTACGGAAATAGTTTATCATACTGTACTTAAAGGATTATTTAAATGTTAGTCTCTTTTAAGTTTATTTAACGTAATGTTTCGTTTTGATTCAATATGAAATGGAATGTTATCGATTAGGCATTGTATTGAATTGAAGAGAGAAATATGGTTATTAAGATTCAACATTCCCAACAGGTAGGTGATAAATTCAAACCAAAAGATTTGGCAATATTCGTCTACCAAATATATACACCGTATTTATTCACAGAAATTATAGGTACAGAAAACGTTCTCTTTTAGCGTTTCTTGCAAAATTCGTTAAGATAATGCGTAGAAATGGTAACTTTTGTACTGACCTATAAAAAAAATAAACAAAAAATTGGAACTCTGCTTTTGGTAAGAACCGCACCGAAATATAACATCGCTCCTCCGCTGGTTTTTTGACACCAATGCTAATGGATTAATGTTACCTTTGAGGCAAAAACAAGATTAGTCTTGTGACTTGTTAATTAATTCAATGCCTAATGGTGGGCCCCAACTCCGTTACATTATTTTTTTTAATTTCATATCAAATTTTTATAATCTAAAATTTATTAACCCTGACTTACCTGTTTTTTGTATCAAAGCCTTCTAAAAGAATTAAAACCAAATGTAATTTAAGTAAAAGTGAAGTTTGAATGCATTATATTTTTTTCAAAGAGTCTAGAAAAGCTTTGTAGGATATGGAAGATTTGATTACTTGTAATAGAACCCGTTTCGATTGAATAACTTTTTATTTATTTATTTTAATATTTATATCCTGAAGAACCACCGTCATTGAGGCAAGTAAATGGAAAATCATAAAATTTACAAATTATTGATTTTGAGGCAAAAAAATATAAAAGCGTTTTTAATATTATTTGGCGTCTCCATTTACGAACATCTTCGAGATAGGCACTTATATAATTATAGTTAATCATGGGAATAATTAGGAGTGGTTAGTTCATGAGATGAATTGTTTCCTGCTAAATAATTTCAATACTAGCTGACCCGTGCGAAGCACTGGCACTCTAACCTACTTAAATCCCAGTTAATATTTAGTATTGCATAGTGCGTATTTAGTATTTAGTATTAGTATCATGAAATTTGATGAAGTATTAAGGAAGGCGTTTATGGCATACCGACAAAAAAAAAAGCTTTGAGAATTAACACATTTATAATATGATTAGTTTGTTCCATCTCTATAGGCTAATTATCTCATTTGGTCATAAATTATTTCTTGAAGGATCAGTATTGCCAAGTATCTATACTTCATGTGCAATAATTTCGAGTATTGATGTTTAGGAAAAGTATCGATCGCACCAAATAGCTGATGGCACATAACACACTTTTTTATAGTTAAAATGTGAGGCATTTGGCGTTCTGATATCTATTGATGTCTCCAGATACGAAAATCTTCAAGATAGGCACTTATACAGGGTGTCCCAGACATAGTGTAAAAAAAATGGGTAATACTGAATGCTAAACGGGGTAGATTGGCGCAGAAACGAGTTTCCTATATCAATCTGTTGAGAAGATAGAATTTTTTTTTTGTTTTTATTTTTTTAAATATTACTTTTTTCTGAAAAATGGCAGTTTTCTCTAATTTGATTTAGCATAGACACAAAAACGATGATATTTTTTTTAATCAGCATTAAATTTTCTAAAAGACGAAATAAGTCTAGTTATTTTAAATCCACTTACAGTAGGCCTTTTAAAAAATTAAGGTTTAATAAATGTTTTGTGTTATAACGCGTTAAAAGGCCCATTGAAAGTGGATTTAAAATAACTAAACTTATTTCATCTTTTAGAAAATGTAATGCTGATTAAGAAAATATCGTTTTTGTTTTTTCGCAAACCAAAGTAGAGAAAACTGCCATTTTTTTTAGAAAAAAAAAGTAATATTTTAAAAATAAAAACAAAAAAAATTGTATATCCTCAACAGATTGAGATAGGAAACTCTTTTCTGCGCCATTCTACCTCGTTTACCATGCATTATTACCCAATTTTTTTTTTAATAGCCAACTTGATATGGATAATCTGAAGTTAATACAAAATCTCCCATAAAAAAAAAAAAATCTTCCAACTTTTAGAATAATATTCATTAATATAAAGAACCTCTTTTTATTTTATTCATAAAGTGTAATTTGCAATGGGCTTTCTAACATTGAAATTTAATCTGCCATAAAATCTCGGAGGGGTGGCTCTGAAACACGGCCGGTGGAGCGAGGATCATTTACAGCCATCCCTGGCAAAGTCCTCCTCAATTTAAAAAGTCCCTTAGCCCTTCATCCTTAAGTCTTCCAGATCTCTTTATCCTTCTTAGGCTTAAGTGCATTGCCTTAGAGTCCTGTCTCTTGATTAAATATAGATCGCAGACCTCCGACCTCTTCGCGCTTTCTTAAGCTAAGTCAAGAGAAAGATATTTTTATAACTAGTCCAAATGCGCAAGTATCAAAGTATTATCCAAGGTATAAACAAGAGAAAAATATAAAACAGACCACATCAAGTATAATTAAATCGGGCTTTTTTTTTAAGGGTAAGAATGACTTTTTTTTAGTTTTCACTTTTTTTTTTTGCTTTTAATAAAACCATAGACCTGCCATCTATTGGAACATAATCCCTCTACCTTCTCTGCAAGTTAAATTTTGCAAGCAAAGGAAATCATTTCAGTTGAAAAGGCGTTATTATTCTAGAAGGTTTTTATTTCAGTTTTTCGAAAGTTTAATTGATCGAATGAACAACAGACACAATGCAGTCATCCACCAAAACCCATTTATGGGGGATTCTCAGATTCTGGGCGATTTTCATAACAAAATTATATGATTACCGAGCTAATAATTCGGGCGTAGGAATGAGACGAGTTTTTAACTTGGTAATGACATTTACACGTATTTTATTCGGCCGAAACCGCTGTGTAACTAATTGAGATAATCTTTTTTGCCAACTGGCTTAGACAAACGATAGTAAAATTAATATGATATAAAGAAAGAAATAATGTGAAAAGAAAGCGTGTTAATACATGCGGTGGTAATGACAACAATAAAAGTACGTGACTTTTTTTACGAGGCATATGCGTGGAGGCCGGCTCCCAACTGAAGTCGTTTAATTAATTTAATTCAGAGGTGGTTGTCAAAGGTGGTTAACTCTATGGTGATCACTACACTCACGAGAAATTTCCCCACTGTTCCCCCTTTTTTAAGGCTTTATCTCTGCCGTTTTGTTTTGTGATCGGTAATAACGTCAAAGTGGGGGGGGGGGGGACAAAGTTTAGAAGCTATTTAAACATATTTACTGTTAACAAAAATTAAAAAATATATAATTCAGAATGCTTCGATTATTCTTTGTGAGTGGAAATAAATTTCACAATAACGTAGGTTTCAAAAGAAAAAAATACATGTTTACTACAAAATGGAGAGTGGGATATGATTATAAAATCATATTGTTCATTAATATTTTATTATGAAGAAATATACCTTCACCGCATAGCAATGGGAAAAAAATCAGGTTAGGCTTAACCATTTATTTAAAAGTTGTAATGGACTAAAACTTGCCCCTAAAATGGGAATCACCCTTATAAGTTTATATGTTTTTACGCAGATTATTACTCCTATAGACGTTGGATATCAGAAAAGAAAAAAATCGTATACTGTCGATCCTTTATTTTCGATTATATCAAAATTATCGATAGTTTTAAATCACTATAGTAGTTTCCTATTTTTAAACGATGGTTTTACATTACTATAGAGATAAAACTTCAAAAATATCCCTTATATCTTTATAAATATAGATACTATTATTTCTCTCGTCATGATAACATGAATGTTGCTGTTATAATTTTTAAATATTTTTTATAAGAAGAGAAAAAATTGGACTTGGTCGGGATTCGAACCCGGATTCCCTTATCACTAGTAAGGCGCTCCTGACACTTGAGCTACAAGGCACATTTCCCGGTCAAGTCAAACCTTTCTCTTCACAACCTCTTCCCCACTTATAATTAGCAAGCATATATAGTTTACTTCTGATAATATAGAAATAACCATAAAATAGTGCAAACCATCGATATTTTACATCACTACAGGGTATGTGCCTGTGATGTGAATAAAAATTCTATTCCACAGTCACACTTTATTTTTATTGCTAGAGCAGGACTGTGGAAGAGATTTCTCTGATAGTATTCATCTATGGTGACTACTCCAGTTTGGAAAAGGAAATTATGTGACAGCATCGCGGGAATATTTTTCCAGTATAAAAGGAAATCGAGATATCTGACCTGACGGCTGTCCAGTTCATAATATCCTGCCTGTTGTTAAGGCTAAAGCCTGGGGAAGTTGGTTTTTGAATGTATATAGCCTTCTATCATCTCTCGATTGCATCAAAACGAACGTAACTTAAGATCAACTAAAGCACAGAATTATAATATTTAAGTAGTAAAATTCCAAATATCTCCGGAAAATAAAAGAAAAATTCTATAGAAGTAAAGCCGTAGCATACTCGTACCCATTGTCTTTTGTACTATTCCCATAAAAACATGGCCTAAATCTTTAGAAAGATATTTGGACCGTTAGTGAAGTGAATTATTTCCGCTAGAGGTCCGGAGAGGTACCGGAGCCCAGATGGTACCGTGGAGTACCTGAGGCTGTCAAAGCAGTGCGCATCCTTTATTTATGGCAGGCTCCGAACTGTCTGCCTGCAGGCACTTCAGGTATCCCAGGTATTTGTCCGGTCTCAGCTCATAACGACCTTAGCACTTGTGTTTTAGCAATCATAAAAGAACAGGTGACCATGGAAGAGAATCTGTACCGAATTATACAAGTCACTAAAACATTGAGTTACCGTCGCCTCAAGTGAAGGTTTTTTACCGATGTATTAACAATCACTATTTTTTTTTTAAGTTAATCAACAGAATTGATGTTATTTGTGAATCGCTTACTTTATTTATTTGATTATTGTATTTTATTATTATAGTTAATAACACATATGTTTGGGGTAACGCCAGAGTGAACTAACACCAAACATTTTTTGGAAACACTGAAGTTAAATTTAAATTTTGTGAAATAGGGTTGTGCTTCTCCTATTGCTTTTGAAGTACAATATATTTCACGTTGTCTTGTACACTATTCAAATATAAAGAAGCAAGTTTAAAAAAAAAAAGTATTAAATTGGTTTGGCACTTAGTTCACTATGGTTTTATACCGACCCTATTACAGAATATTTCTGTTACTATTATACTATTACCAGTTTACGCTTGCCAGAAATGTTATATTAAAAGCCTAGGCTCTTCCTTTAAATACTTTTAAATTAAATGCAATATTGAGGTGACATTTTAAATTTTTTTTTTTAAATTGTTTTTTTTTTTTTTGTTTAAGGCGATAACCACTAAGGTCATCATCGCCTTTTATACCAAATTTCTGTTTATATCTTATGATATAATTCTGTAAATTTTAGAAAGTCGTTCAGTTTGTCTGATACGTTGTCTTGCAGTATATTGTTTAGATCGTTTGGTATGTCTAAGAGTGGTCTGCATTCCGTCAAAATATGTTTCACTTTGAGGTGATATCTACATGCCTGACAGTCGGTAGGGTCTTCGCATGCCATTAGGTGTCCATGTGTCAGGAGCGTATGACCAATGCGAAGAAGCTTCAAGATTAATTCCTCTCTGCACTTATTCCTGTTAGAGGATTTCCATGGGATCACTTCTCTTTTAATTTCCTTTAATTTATTTTTAGCTAAGTTCAATCACCTGTTTTCCCATCTTTGTTTCATTTTTTGCTTGATGCGGGATAAAAAGTCCGCTGCTAGAACCCCCCGATAAGGAATGCCACCTGTTATTGCTTAATAACATTTTTTATCATTATAAAAATGATAATGACAAATTATCATTGGTTATTGCTTAATCAATTATCATTGGTTAATTGAGCAATAGTAAAGTAACAGTTTATTTATTATATGTAACTTTTTGTAAAAGTGTATGTAATGACCAATGACAGACCAAAAACATAGTTTAACGTCTGTTAAGGCGTTAATTAACCGATATTATATATTTTTATACATAAGGTAATGTTTCTAACCCGTTTTTAATTTGCCATCTGCAAAATTTTCAACATGCAAATAAATGTAACGTCCTTACTTGTTTAGAGTTCTTATACTCAAGAACTTGTTACTCTTGGCCACTGCCCCTAAAGTCGCCGGGTTGGAATGAGTGGAATATGAAGTTATTGTAGACTCTACAGCCATAGTTAATACGGTTGGAAAGTTCAGGTCCTCCGATGACATGGTATTTCCCATAAAAAATAGGGCCATTCGTTCTAGCATTTCAGACTACCTCCCCTCCCCCCCCCCCAACCTAAAACAATCTCCCAAAAGACTGACAGGGTACTCACAATGGTAAATGGGTTCGGAAACAATCCTTTGTGAACCACTGTCCCAATTACAAGTCACAGAAAAAGCTAGCAGAATTCAACAACCGCTATACAGAGTTTCATACGCTGTGGACCAAAAAAAAACTTGTCGTATGAAATGTACATATGAAATTATATGAACATAAATCAAATTAGGATTTTTAAAATTCATTGAATAAAATAATTGACAAAAATTTAATGGATATAAAACAACCCATTATCTAATCAGGTATAATTTATCTTACTTAATAATATTCAATATTAAACCAGAATAACATAGTCCAAAAATAACACTAAAATATTCAGTAGTTACTAATAAATTCATTGACACAGAGTTATATTATGTTTATTCACAAAATGACATACTCGAGGGAAACCCTCCGCCCCACCCCCCACTTTTATAACATAATTCATGGAAACTGTTCAGGCAGGTCATGTTTTACAGAAAAGTTTTCATGTTTGACCCACCCCCGGACCATATGTAAACTCACGACCAGATGTCAATTTTTTTTTTTTTTTTTACTGGGAAAACATTTGGCATACTAAAGTCGGAAACGAAAATGTCACGCAGGAATACACAAACATAGTACGGCAGAAATTTAAGACTAACAAAAAACTAGTTAACATCATTTAAAATTAGTCTTCCCTGTAAAAATTATAAGATGAATCATATTCTTATTTCTTTAAAAAGTTTTTTTTCTAATATGAATGTTTTTTTTTTTATTTTTAAAAACCCCTGTTTTATTAAATTAATTATTTTGATTTAATAAAATAAAATTCTTTGGGAACTTAAGGGAACTTTTAATTAAAAGGTTAATCATCATGATTGTGAAAGAAAATATTTTTTCCTTATTAAGGAATAGCATTACGATGTACATACAGGTATTAATTATAACCGTATAGAATTAAAAAATATTTCTTATAAATCATTTGTAGATAACTTGGAAAATTATAGTAATTCATTTTGTTCCCCCCTCTCCTCCTGAAAAAATATTTTTTTAAAAATTGTTTAGTCTTTTAATTTAATAATAGGTGGATTTTAATTGTAGATTATTTATTTTTTGGAATGTAAGTTTAAGGTATTTACTAACACTTATATTTACATATACATATAGATATTTACATTGTATTTACAGGACCTCTTTGATCTTACGATATGGTCATCTGTGATTGTTTTTTGGTGGGTTTGTTTTACACAAACATAGATGTCACTGAAAGACCGCACCCTGGAAAACACCGCAAACTGGTGTTACTGATAAATACACATACTGGTTTCGCGGAAAGCGAGTGCGCTGATTCTATTGACTGAAATCATGTTTTTTGCTGGTAACTCGCAAACGACGGCGACAATCGGAAATGTGTATACAACCAAAAATGTTCGTCTCGACAAACTGAAAGAAATGACACCTTCGAAAAAGCCATGCGACCATTTTCGCTGAGAATTGCAGTTTTCTGCTTACAACTCGCAAACGAAGGAGTTAATCGAAAAAATGTATATGACCGAAAATTTTCTCCTTGAAAATCTGAAAAGATTACAACATTTAGAAACCTCTATTACCAAATTCTATTACCAAAAGCGCGGTTTTGTGCTTATATCTCGCATCGAAGTGTGAATGAAAGAGTGATTTGTATATTTTTCTGGTGGAGGGGGGGGGTTAAGAGAAGCTTTATTCATGAAATGTGTTGAAGTATTAAGGAAGTTATGGCGTACCGACAAAAAAAAAGCTTTGAGAAATAATATATATGCTTATACTACCATGAACGGTCATAAACAATATGGAGTTTAATAAAAAAAAGTTTTTTGAGGAGACTTAAAAATCTATAAATAAACTCAGTTTTTTAAGTAATTGATACTATTTATTAGTTTTCTTTATAGGCGTAGAACATTTTTATCTTTCGTTAATATAATAAAATAGCATGCTAGGAAGAATTCTGTTAAATCTCCAATGATAAAAAAAACAAGTTGCACTACAGCCTAAGAAGGGTTTTGGGTTCAGTACTGTATAAGGAAATACTGTTTGTTGGTCAGCGGTCGAGCAAGGAGGTGATTTGTCCGTGATCACGCTCAATAGCCAGATTTCCCTCCTTAATATTTCAATTAAGAGTATCCACTTTATAAAGGCTGGGTTTGCCCCAGAAACTATCTGTGGCAGAATATTAAAGATATAAATTCATGTAAGGAAATATCATGTCATCGGAGGACCTGAACTTTCCGACCCCTGTCAGTCTTCTGGGGGATTGTTTTAGGTTGGGGGAAGGGGATAGTCTAAAATGCAAGAAAGAATGGCCCTATTTGTTATGGAAAATATCATATCATCGGAGGACCTGAACTTTCCAAACATATTAACTACAGCCGTAGAGTCTACAATAACTTCAGCCAACATTTAATTCCATTCATTCCAACCCGACGACTTTTGGGGCAGTGGCCGAGAGTAACAAGTTCTTGAGTACAAGAGTTCTAAACAGGCAAGGCCGTTACACTTGTTTGATTATTGAAAATTTTGCAGATGGCAAATTGAAAACGTGTTAGAAACATTACCTTACGTATAAAAATATATAACATCGGTTAAATAACGTCTTAAGAGACATTAACCTATGTTTTTAGTCTGCCATTGGTCATTACATACAGTTTCGCAAAAAGTTACCTATAATAAATAAACTGTTACTTTACTATTGCTCAATTAACCAATGATAATTAATGAAGCAATAACCAATGATAATTTGTTATTATCATTGTTATAATGATAACCAATGTTATTAAGCAATAACAGGTGTCATTCCTTATCGAGGGGTTCTAGCAGCGGACTTTTTATCCCGCATCAAGCAAAAAATGAAACAAAGGTGGGAAAACAGGTGATTGAACCTAGCTGAAAATAAATTAAAAGAGTAGTGATCCCATGGAAATCCTCTAACAGGAATAAGCCTCCTCTAATATTCCGCTCAGCCAGATTCGAACTCCTCCAAAAATAAAATTTTGAAGATAAAGATTGTGGCTCGTCCTCCTATAGCGGCCAAACTAATTTTCTTTAGACATGTCTCCTTGTTTTATCAAATTAAAATTTTATCACAAATTTAGGCCCCAGATAAAGCCTTCCGAGCTTTGCTCGATAGTATAATAATTCTAATATGAGGAGCAATAGAGCTAGTCTTGCCAGCGTGAATTTCAAAATACAAAAGTACAATACATGAGCATGTTAAAAATGAAATGTTATGCATTAGATGAAATAAATATTATTTTATTATAAACTTTTTTTTTCAAATAACTCTACCTGCTATATGACTTTAACGAACGTAGTAAATAATTAGATCCATAGAAAAATTCATGGAAAATATTATGGAATGAAGAAGACCTGAAGTACAATAGCAAATATTAAATAACATATTCCTTCATCTATATATATATATATATATATATATATATATATATATATATATATATATATATATATATATATATATAAGAGGCTTTGTCCTGACTGACAGAATCAACGCAGAGCAAAAACTACTAACGATAGAAACTTGAAGTTCGGAATTTAGATTTTAGGTAACCGCTAAGCAAGGAATTTCAAAAATGTAACCCCTAAGGGGTTTAAATGGCGAAAGTGTCGTTTAACTCTAACGGATAACTATTTTTGCACTTTGAGAAAAAATATCTAATTTGGACTCATTTTAAAGATCTTAATACGACGGATTCAACCCGAAAGCCCCTACAGGACGTCGAAAACCTTGTTTTAAAGCCGAAAAATGAAGCGTTCACGACGAGTCAGCAATTTTTTGTTTCGACGGTTTTAGTGAACTCTCTCCATTGCGTGTCTCAGCCGGCAGCTCCCCCCCCCCCCCCCTCCAACATTCCACCTACGGGAAGCTCCGAATCTACTAAATCTCCTGAACATCAGTTAACATATTATATTAAACCATTACCAAAATAATGATCACAGAATTGATTTTAAAGTCTCGCGGGCAAAGCCGCGACGGGTAATGCTTGTATAATATATGAAGATAGCAGTCTTAAATCAACAAGATATACAGAGAAATGGAAATACACATAAATGGAACGACTTTTCAGAACTAGGAATCTACCATAATTTAAAGAAATGACTCCTTAGAAAGACAGATATAATAACACCTCGTTGAAGGACCCTACAGAAGTATACAAAATAAGTTTCAGAGGCTCCTATAAATAATAGCAAGCTCAGAGCGCCGGGATATTAAATTCCCGTATTCCTAAGCCCGCCCGGAGGGAAGTCACCGAAGTATTATACCAAGATAATAATCACAAAGCAAAGCTAGACAGAAACTTCGAGTTCACAAGAAAAAACATATTTTAAGGCGCTGATGGAAACGCCACCTTAAACAAGCCCTTATCCTCATCAAATGAATATAACTCTTACTTTACCAGAATCATTTTATTAAACTTAATTATTTTTTCATTTATTGGTGGAAAAAATCAACTGCTTTCTTTAAGAAACAGTCATACTTTTCTTGTATGATAGATAATCAGAAAATTTCATTCAAAAACGTTTTCTATATTTTAACAGCCTGGTTATTGTTATGTATAACTATGTTATGTATACATTATGTATGTATAACAGCCTGTTTATGTTTGAAACTTAGGCTGTAAAATGAAAACAAAGTCTTAAATTGGAACTTATGTGTTTTCTCCTTGTTCAGTCTAAATTTATATATTTCATATAAAAATCAATCGAACTGAACCTCTCGCCAATCGTACCCGCCTTTCAAACATGTGAATTGATTTAATTGATCTAGTATATAGTTACTTGAGAAGGCACTGGCACAGCTGACTGCAGCGCCAACGACCGATACACCTTTTCCCCGCCATTCTCATTCAACCTGTCTCGGAGAGAGCTCAAGGAATTTGTTCTGTGGCAGTTATCGCCTGAATCTTACAGTGAGGATTGACAATTGTCTTCAAATCAAAGTGTCTTCACCGATTGATGTTGTGCAATACCCTAATAAAGGACAGAACGGTAGTATTCGCCGCAGTATAGTGAGTACAATCAAACTTATTTCTCACGCTCCTCTGTAAAGAGAACTAAGTGCATTTTTCTCATAAGAGACAATTATTGCAAGGTTCAGCATAATGAAATTATTGAAGTCCAAGTTATAAGTTGGCCCTATATATATGTGTTGTGAGTTCGCCATCAATTTTCATAAAGTTGATTGTATCCAAAGCAATTCCTGTTTTTATAAATATTCAGAAATTAATCTGTTCCTATTACTATAATTATTTTTTTGTCATATAACTTTATTACATTGGCCCCTTTTAGCATGCATGCTTCATTGTTTTCTTAGGTTAAGGTTAAGTGTGTTCAGTTATTTCTGTATTTCACTGCTGATCATCAGGAGTTCATTACATTCGTTTATTTGTCATTTCATCAATTTCATTTTTATTACAGTTCATTTTGTATTTGTGTTTTGATTTCATTAATTATTGTATTTTATTCCACAAGATTTTTTTTTTGCCAGCACTCCTAGACTTTTATTTATTCCCCTCTTTTCTTTTAATTTAAATACGTTCACAGTTTAAAACTCCCCAATAAATCCAGAGTATAAGCTATATCAGGCAACTATTTTTATTTAAATCATATAAGTCATATGAGGATGAAATTCAATTCATCAAACGAGTGCTGAACAGGAATATATTACTTTATATTTTATTTATTTTTCTATTGACTTTAGTTTGGAATAGATAATAGCAAAAACAAAATTGTTCTATCTAAATCCTTGCTAATACCTTTCAATAAAAGAAGAACTAAACAGACAGATTACTTGACAGACTTTCAAAATTATGAAGAAGAATATGAATACGAGATCATTGAAATATGTTTGTGGAGAAGATTAAGTGTGAAATATACATGAATTATTTATTTACATATAAAAATATTTAAATAATCAAAACATACTTAATAATGAAGCTACATAAATTTTAGATCCGACTGCTTAATATTAAAGGCTCCAAGTGGAAGAGGCAGGCCCTATAAGTAGCCTAGACTTAGGCCAATAATTTATTCACAAAGTCAGATTAGCCAAGTTATCATCTCAGAAGCTTAAGCTCCTTGGGCCAGTTGAGGCTCGATGACTGGCTCACTTTAATTGAGAGTATTGAGCTCTAATATCGGAGAGGATGTCATCATCAGCTGTAATATAATTCTCATAATAAAACCATTTACTCATCTAAAATTTTATAAATTATGAAAAAAAAGAAATCGTAGTATTTTTGTTTTTACCGAACAAATTTGTTTGCTCCTGCAAAATTACAATAAACAAAGGGTGCACTAGTAAAATTATAAAAATCTGGTGCGTGCGCGCAACACACAACTTTCACTTACAAACTTAATTAGATTAGAAATTAATGCGTTTTGTTAATTGCCACTTCTCAAATGAACAGAACGGCTTTAATCATGAACAATGGTCTGTCATTAAAGGCGTACTCCGCATGCGTGGGCTCAACGAGTTTTATGAGTTGACTGAATATTTTTAACTTTTTTCTCCTCTTTATGTTTTCTTTATTTTTATCATACCTCAAATTTAGCCATTTCTTATTTTTAGGCGTAAGGAGAGACAGTTAATTTCTCCATATAAACAAAAACAAAGGTACTTTATAGGAAACAAACAAACAAAAAAGGCCCCCCCCCCCGAAAAAAGCCCCCTCAGAACATTTTAATAATGGTAAAGCTTACCTGATATCAAAGAACACCCAATTTTCATTTAATATGCCGAATTTGATAAAAATCGTTAAAGCCATTTTTGAGATCATCGAAAAAAAGGTAAAAATTGGAAAAAAATTATGAAATAAAGTCCCCCTCCGGTTGATCAATTTTGATGAAATGTTGGCTATCGCATCTTTGGCATATATATATATATATATCAAATACCCAATTTGATCAAAATCGTTAAAGCCGATTTTGAGTAAATAAAAAAAACACGTGAAAATGACACAAAAGTCATTAAGTAAAGTCCCCCCTCCGGTTAATTAATTTTGATGAAATTTTCACAGTCATATCTCGGGCATATAAATAGATCAGTTACTCAGTTTAATCAAAATCGTTAGAGCCGTTTTTGAGAAAATCGAAAAAAACGTAAAAAGTTATTAAATAAAGTACCCCCTCCTTTTGAGCAATTTTGATGAAATTTTTGCTGTCACATCGCGGGCATATACATTCACTAAATGCCCAATTTCAGGTTCGCACGGTTTATAGTTTTTGAGCTAGTCTGTTCACACACACACACACAGACACACACACGGACACACACAGAGACCATTTCGCGGGACTTGGTTAATTGGACTCAGGGGACCCCAAAATGTGTATTTCCATTGAAAACCGGAAGTCGAAATTTTTCACGATCGCAATACTTCCACTTACTATATATTTCATATATAGGTAAGTGAAAGTAAAAACGCTTAGAACAGAAAATTATAAATGCCCAAACTGGAAACTGGATCAAGCATAGAAAGGAACACAAAATGTATTGAATAAGATAGTGACGGTGAAATATTGACTAATTTAAAAGCATTTTGAGAAAATAATAAAGTATTTCGAATTAGTTAACTCTCATATTTTATTTATTTATTTATTGATTAGCTGCTGATGTGAGAAATCCTGTCTCAGTAGTGCTGTCAGCATTTTTGGGATTTTTTGAGCAAAAATATATAAATTAACTTTGGTGGATCAGTTACACAGGTCTACAGTGGTTTTGGTGCAGAGAGTTTTATAATTGGTGCCCTGTATCCAAATTTACCATTACTTTTCCTCAAGCAGCTCAAGTTATTGAGATATATGAATGGCGTGACTTACCTCTTAAAACATAATTACTCGAATACATATGCAGGTAACTAACAGGTGGAAAAAAAATATATTAAAATTCTTTACATAAAACATTTTAAATCAATTAAAACCATATAAACACACACATTATTTACATAATAACTTTGTAACTAAACCAATTACATGTCAAAGAGACTCTATTTCACACTTCGGAAGCTTCTCCTGCGTGACTTCAAACAGTCTCGTTTTAAGTTCCAGCAGTAATCTGTCATCATGTGGGTATCCCATGATCCAGTTGAGTATTTCAAAAGTATACCATAACAAAGTAGTTATTTGTAATAAGTAGTGACGTACCGGTTGGGAAGATCATACTAAAACGCGTTGTCACAAGACATTGCTAGGTGTTATTATTTTTTAATTCTTACAAACAATTATATATAGTTAGCTAATAGCTTAATATTCTAAAATAAGGAGAAAAGTGAGATAAAATAATTCATTTATAGTGCGACAACTTAAGTAATTTACCTGAGGGCGGAGCTTAAATAAGCCACGCCTACTTCTCCTTTGGCGCTAAATTTGAAGTGTGTCAGGTTATGCTATCAATGATGACAAACAGATAGAGAAGACATGGAAATCAATACAAGGATACTTATTTCATTAAATAATTATCATTTGTTATAAAAAAAGATTCAGAAATAAATTAACCATCAATATTCAAATTATTATTCCAAAACATCATTTAATAAAAATAAATATTTAAATTTTATAAATTCAAATAAAAAATTGAAATGTAAAAATACAAAACAATTTTTTAAAAAGATTTATTTACAATTATGCATAAATAGAATTGCTTTCAATGTGAATAAAATTAAAAACATCAAACTTAATCAAAATATAATCACAAACTTAAAAATAATACAATTTTATATACAAGAAAACTGCGATATTTCACATACTACATCTAAAATAATGTAATCAAGTCTATGTATATCCTTGTTTTTTTAGGTAGTCATGAAAACGGAAAACCATTTCTCTAGCCTGCCTTCTGATCTACTTTAGTAGATTTTCCCGTCTCTTTCTTCTTGGGAGTCTCGTAACTGCATGAAGGTGTTGACATTTTAGCGGTTAGATCACAATCAAACTAACAAAAACAAAGTATACCAAAAACTAACAACGAATTAAGGTACCCTAACTGTTATAGTGTCTTTCTATTGGCCACTAAAATGACGTTACAGTTCGCGCATGCGATTCCCAGGTAAATTACTTGAGGAGTCGAGCTATACACATCTATTTCGGATTGTGTTACCTATATCACAGATATGTAAATTATAATAAAACTACTGTTAAGGTATGCTTATGTTAAAAAGTAGAGCTGATAGAAAAAATCTGTTTACATTATTGTAATCAGCGTCCCAAACATAGTTAAAATCAGCTATAAGATTCTAAGATTATTTCAAAAAACATTTTTTTTTTTTGTAGTGCTGTGTTATTTTCTACCCCCTTTTTGACTAAAAACAAGAAAAGCTCTCTTAATGGCAAAAGATTTATAATATCCAACTTTCGTGCAAAACTATGGACTTATTAAATCATTGCCGAAGTGAGAAGCCGGAACCGACACGAAGCTGAAAGAGAAGGAGGAGGAATTAATTAAAAGGAGAAATATAAATTACTGCCGCTTATGAAAGTTTTAAATCCAAACGGACATATTAAAGGACTTATAAAGTTTTTGGTAGTGGGTAGGGCGGGGGGATGAAAATGAAGAGGTCCCGCTGGGAGAAGATTGTCGTAAATCTTCGGCCTCAGCGAGGGATCTTCTGTTGGTTATCTTAAAACGGTAGCTTTATCTCTGTCTCTAAACATGTAATCGAAGATCCAAAGAAAAGATAAAAGGTGTTGGACTATTCAAGATGATTTGAAATATTATTTAATAAAATTATTCACTCAGTTTATAATTAACTAGTATATAATTGCGTGAACTCTTACATAGGCTTTTATTCTTGAGAAATTAGGAGTATTAGCAAATTTTAAGTAGCTTTATTCAAGTATTTCCCTTGTCATGATCACACGAATATTATTATAATTTTTAAATATTTTTTATAAGAAGAGAAAAGATAGGCCTTGGCCGGGATTCGACCCCGGATTTCCTCATCACTAGTAAGGCGCTCTTGCCACTTGAGCTACCATGCACATATCCTTTAGCCAAGTCGATCCTTTCTCTTCTTGAAAGGATTCAGAATATAACACATAAAAATATCGTATGAAACAGGTTATGAAAAGCGACACGGAGCGGAAGGAAACTCTAGCTATGCTGCATGTTCTTACTGTACTACTGATCAAAAGATAAAAATTTAATGTTATGAATGAGATTGATAACATTAAGTTATAAATTTTTATTATAATAATTTACATTTTTTTTTTTTTTATTATTATTCGAAGTCACAAATTTTATTTATTGTAGTGCTAATAAGTGCACTATGATTTTGGTTAACCTGTTATTGGCTAAAAGAAATAGATTCGATGTTTTACCTACAAGTGAAAAGGCTACATAAAATTGCACGTGGATTGATGACAGTATTACTTTATAAAATACTAGCCGTATATACCGGTTTAACCCGGAGAATTGCATTTTTTAAATCTATAAAATCTATAAAGTGAGACTTTTATCGACTCAAACTGTCGATTTCGTAAAAACTAATGTAAAGCGAGAGATCATAACGGTTTTTATAACAATAAAGAATATACCCAGAGATTGGCTGAAGTTATGCAATTTTAATATGGACAGGTGTTCGCATCTGGTATGAAAGAACCACTGAGCGAAATTTGGATAATTAAGGACAAACGGTATTGATTTCTATACAGAACAAATAGAATTTTTCTTTGTTTTCATAGATTATAGCTGTATATCCCGGTTTCGCCCGGGGAACTGCATTTTTCTAATGAAACGGTCGATTTCGTAAAAACCATCGTAAAGCGAGATCATTAAGATTATTATAACAATAAAGAATATCAGCTGAAGATCGTCTGAAGTTAGGCAATTTTAATATGGACAGGTGTTCGCACCTGAAATCAAAGAACCAGTGGATATTTGGAGAATTTAGTACAAACGGTATGGATTTCTATAAAGAACAAACAAACAGAATTTCATCTTTATTTATATAGATGTAGAACGACAAGGCCATACATCCTTTAAATTATTGCCCATACAATACATCTATTTGTGAATTTGAAATACGTGTTTAATTTATTTTTAATCTAACCAAACTACTTCAAATGTTCATTTAAACAACCAAGATCCTGGTGCTCTCCAGTCTTAATGTACATATCACTGAGACAACTGCAATGTATATTAAATTATTTCGAAATAATGGTTTTGCATTTAATTGTTTACTATCCTTCGAAAGATTATAGTCAGGGGTTGTAATTATTTATTGTATACAATTGTAAATATAGGAGAGATAGATATTTCAATGCGTATGAAGAATTCGAAATGAAGAAAAACTATTTGTAGCATAACGTTTGCCCTGAGATTTTGCATGCGCCGAAACCCGAAAAAGTTGCTTCCATCCTTTCCCTCCCCCCCCCCCCCCGCACACTGTCAAAAACCACGTTGATGAGCATCTATATTCGATATTTGTATGAGAAAAAAAATTTCCAAAGGGGAGCTGAAGCCCCACTGCCCTCCTGGATCCGGTAATGCTCCATCATTCCGGAAGTATGCAACGTAGCGATTATCAACAACTTCCTGAATTAATTTATATACCAAGACCACTTTGGTAACACACAGCTCCCCCTAATTTGAGATGCTATCACAAAAGCGAGGTTCAGTGAAGTCGAGGTAGGAGCCGGGCCCTCGTTCCATTAACAGGGAGGCAGCCCTTGCTTGAGTAGCGCTTCAACATCGTTAGGGTGATTAGCGCACAGGCTCCGCAACGAGTGTGTTTACCCTCCTCGACATACACTGCCTACCTCTCTGTCCTACTTTTCAACCCCCAAACATACGCTAACGTCGCCTAGAAATTATCTATACATATTTACTTGGTTAGGTAAAGTTCCCAAATACCGCCACCGCCTCTCAGCATAATCGTAGATTCTACAAACATATTTATATACTAATATACATATTTATATACTTTATATATTATAGACAGTTCTCTCTTCACACAAAACTCCTCCTATAGCCCTCCCCCCAACACCAAATACCTTCTGTTTCAACTCGAAATGTGGTTTGAAATATCGAAAATTATAATAAATGCAACCAATTTAGCCAATTAAGTTTTCTCTAGTGAACGACAACCCCAGTGAGTACCTACAAAAAATTATGTATTATCACTCATATTTAAAAACAACAAAAACTCACCAGGCAGAAGTAACAACTCTCACGTATCCTGGATTACAGATCTTCACTCATCAAAAAGGGATCTCATTTGCTTGTTGTGTTACAACGCAGGCTAAAATCTGTAATGAAAATATAATAATATATTTGTAGAGCTGAAAATAACTCAACTGAATACCTAATATCTGTATATATAATTATATACGCTGCTTGTGTGGTTTTACAAAAGAAATTTTTATTTTTAAAAAAAACACAGAATTTCGATTGTTCAATACAAGATAACATAAATCTGCCCTCTTTTTCCTCTAACCATCTATTCATTTATTTCTGTAGTAAAATTTTTTTTAATTTTCTTATTTTTTATCAATATAAAAAAACTTATTGAGATAATACCACTGTTTTATATATATTACACCTTCTTAAACATCCAGAAATAAATGACATACAGTGTTTTACTTTGTCTGAAGATGAGCATATCTTATATCATATCAAGATACTAACGGAGAAGTAATTAATACACTTTAACCAGTTTTCTCCAAACCGGTATGGGAAAAAATGCTTTCCGTCGCGTCTTCATCGGAGTACAACTTGAATTTTACACTCAGAGGTACCTAAACATCAGACAAATTTCCTACCTTTCTCTTCGGAAGGTTTCTCAATAATGTCTATCATCATCTAATATCGAAAAATATCTTCATCCTCCAGGATGAGACATTTCATGGCCTTTGATTGAAATTAGTTTTTAGAGATGTACCATATAAGTTGCTATTACGAAGATATTGTTTTATTTAAAAAAAAAATACATCTTATTAAAATTAAATATATCACAGAAATATTGGTCCCTAAAGCTCATAGGGGGTATGACGTCAGTTATAACAAAAATGGCAATGGTGGTGACATTTCGTAACGAGTGGAGCTACACTATTGCGACTACTAGAAACCAATATCCAAGTAGATTTCAACAAATTTATTAATCGTGAATAGCTAACCGTTTGACGTCAGTGCTCAAAGTATATATCATCAACTGATCATGCAGCAAAAACTATCAACTTCCTCAAAAACTTGTATTGAAAATTAAAGCGGAAATATACATAACAAACCAACCATTTCGATGCCACAAGTCAACTGAAGGTTTCTGAAGACAGGATTAACACACTGTTCAAAGAATTTAAACAGGGGGAGAGGGATTTATTCAAGTTTTTGGGCACTTTACCTTTGAAAACTTATAAATTAGCACGGAGTGCACAACATTTCCTATTAGCGCTAACATCCAATAATTTATGGATTCTCTATAATTTTCCCATCGTGAAGTTTCCTAAATAAGTACTCTATCACAGAACTTCTCCCCTTAAAGCAGGTTGTTCTTGGAAGCCTTCCTGGGAGATAACTGATCCATTGAGCGGAATGTAGATAACTCTACAAAGCCGGATTGATGACTCCTTTTATTTTACTCTCATTCCCAATTGCCCTTCAATGCTAATTCCAAGTGTACTATTGTTACAAAGTTTATTCTGCTATTTAAAGAAGGATGGCGGAGGTGGTGACATTTCACTATCTTTATTGTCTTCAAAAAACAATTTACCAAACCGCTGATTACTACAAAAACTTATATATTCCCAGTCACTGTTCTCATAATATTCTTATCATCTGTATTAAGTTACAGTGGTATCCGAGAAAAAAAATTTATGGGGAGGATCGGTCAATGTAAAAAACAAAAAAAAAACATTTATGAAGAGAAAAACACGACACTTCTTTATTTAAAAGAATAATATTCGTATATTTATTCCACTAATCTTTTTTTTTCTGAAATTTCGGGTGGGGAGATCTATACCCCTAGATCCATCCTCCTGAGACGGGCGGCTATTCACTTATATAACCAAACTACCTCTTCCTTCACAGACCATAAGGCATTATACCATCACAAAATTATCTGAAGTTCGTGTTTAAATACTAGTCCTTGTTATTATTATTTTTCAAAGAATGATAATTTTTTTTTTTTTTTTTTGGAAATATGGATGATAAGAAGTTTAAAAAAATTGTAATAATGAGAAAAAGAATAGGCTTTAAAGTAAAACTAACTGTTAAACATAGCTCTAAATACACTTTATAAGGTAGGGGAGACCGAGGGGATTTGAAACAGAGGTAAGTTGAAACAGTAAAGATTTATCGGAACTTAAAATCGCTAGCGATTTGGCAACTTATCTTATCAATCACTTTCCTCCGCCCCCTGAGATGTCAATTCGCGTCAGTGGCGTAAGCGCGGTTATATTCTCTTCGTGCCATGTGACAAAAATCGTGAAAATTAGGTTTTTAACATTTTCTGATGATGCCTATATTTTCATAAGGGCTTTGTATTTTGGCTTAAGATATATATGTTTCGAAAGCTCATTAACTAAAGATTTATTATGTATTTTTGGTACAATTGATTTCTGTGTAGTTGCTTCTTGATTGTGGATTAATTAAAAATTGGGGGTTTTTTTCGTACCGAGGGGATTTGAAACAGGCTGATTCAACTCACCTCGTTTTGCTCGACGAGGACAAAAACAAGTGAGTGGCATGACTTCCGCAGAGAGGGAACTGCCCCTATTCGGCAGAAGAAGAAGAATCATTTTGCCTTTGTTTTTAGACCCATTTTCAAATAGCAGAGCCAAATAAAAATGGGAATACAACAATGGCAATGTCTGGAATACAACAACGGGGCTCACTGGTGGGGAACTTTATGTTTGCCACTACTACTTGTCAGATTGACCTTTTTTATTATCATAATATTTTTATTTTTGACATTTGTGAGATTATTTTAACATAAATATTTGAAGAAATGTTGATCAAAACTGATTTTAATACTTAAAAACCAGCAGAAAGTTAATAACTATTTTCTTTCAAAGATTTATAATTTAAAACCATTTGTTTATCTTAGTGTTATTTTAATTAATGTTAGGAAAAGGGCGTTATGGTACTTTTAACTACTTTAGGTGTTGATTATTATTATTATTTGTATTAGACCTGTAGTTACCTACTTAACTGATATATCTGCACAAAATATTAATAAAATTAAACAGAACAGCCTTGTACAATTGTCAATGAGAATAAAATAACTTTCTTATACCGTCTAAAATTCATTACTATCTATCCTGGCAAAAATAAATATCATAGATTTCTTTTGAACGACTCAAGTAATGTTGAAGAATAGTGACGACATGGCCCGTATCAAAATCGTATCCAACGCATCCAAACCGAATTAGCCAATTAGGGAAGCAGGTACTAATTGTTCGGCTGTGCAAGGAAGCCTATTATTGGTCCAACACTAAATCGCTTTGGATTACTGACCAATCAACACGTCCCTCGCATGGCCCAAATTAGTTACCATTAAATGCACACATTGGATGATAACACCGGTGAACCGCAAATGCGTTTAGCTATGGATCTCATGCACTAATAACAACCAAGTTGGGTATTGGTTTGAAGGAAGTTATTAGTATGTCACAAGGGCTTTTTTAGGATTTACAGAAATTCGCTACCATCATGGCATATCAGGAAATGTTATGCTGATCCCCAGAATAATTACTCGTGAGACAGACAATACCACCAGGAAATAAATGACAGACAGGATATTTTTAGGTTTTGTTAAAACAAGCATAAAACAGATAATTTCCTTCCCGTTATTCCCGACACTCAAAACGAAATTGAACTCCAACTGTTTATTTCCATGCAGAAAGACTACATTCAAAAGACTTATAAAATCTAGCAAGTCACTTTTTATGAAATAGTGTTGAAATTTAATGACTAAATATAAAAATATATGGTTGCTATAATTTCGGTAGCAAATAAAAATGAATATTTTGTCACTTTTATTATTTAAAAAAACCTCATAACAATATGTTTTATAATAAGACTTAGCACAGCAATAATAATAAATTGTAACGGTTATGGAGCATTCAAAACTAAATTACTCAGAAATTATTTGGATATTCAACTTCACAGCAGTTTGGCATCTTTATTAACCATGAATTGTAACTAAGTTGAATTTAAATGCCTCTTAAATTGGGGTGTAACTAAGCTCCTTTCATTAGTTTTCCCGAATGTCAAGCATTAGCAAAATCACCCAAGCAACCCAAAACGTAAGCTCTAGTCCATTTCATCAAAATCCTTACGACCACTGTTGAGTAAGTTTCTCGAGTTCTAAACCACTACTAAAGCTGCATTTGAGAAGATGGGCGACCCCAGTGGCGAGCAACTGCCTCCTACCCCTTAGGAATTTCGAGAAACCGAAACTTCAAATTAAATAAAATTTTCAACATTTACTTTGGTTATTAAGCGTTATATAAGCAAATATTTTAACTTTTAAAAATCAAAAGGTTCTATTTAAAAGCCTTATGAGCCTTACAAGGTCAGAATACCTCAAAAACCCCTCCGAGGTATAATAATTATACCAGCCTGCTCCTCTCTAGACAAAATTTTTACCATTCTGCTCCCCTATTGTTTGAAAATCATAAATTTATTATGACATATAAATGATAAGTATAATAATTTAAATAACTAATTATTTAAATACAAAACTGGTTCAGTCTAAAACCAATATTCAAATAACACAGAGATTATTTTCTGTATTCATGTCAGATAGTAACCGGAATCACTATCGATTCTGTTTAACTACCGCATACCTTGATTCCCCTGAAATAATTGGGGATGATTTTCTGTAAATTTTACCTAAGTAGATATAATTGGAATAGGATCTTCAACGAGTATCGCACAGGCTTGGAATTGCCATTTTACGTTCGCCTCCAAGGATTGTCTCTTCCCCGTAAACAATATTAAAGCCACCTGCGGCAGTGAATTAGCGACTTTTATGTATAGGCATATACATATTATAAATTAACATTTTTAAATATGTTTATAAGAAGATAAAAGATCAGCCATGGCCGGGATTTGAACCCGGATTTCCTTATCACTAGTAAGGCGCTCTTGCCACTTGAGCTACCAGGCACATATCCCGGATCAAGTCAATACCTTCTGTTCACTGGCCTCTTTCCCACCGATCTCGCAATTTTGCAAATTAAAAGACTCTTTTCTCTCCTTTTAAAAAATATTTAAAAATCATGCTAACAATTTTAATGTCTTCATGAAAAGAAAAATAATTTAATATATATCACTGGTGATTGGGCAAAAGGGGTTAAGTCATCGAATGTGAAGCTTAAACAACGATTTTCCAAGCTATTGAAAATCATTATAAATTCTTTTTTATTGTATTTTTTTATTGCAGAATAATAAATGAAACTATATTATTTCAACAAAGACTGTAATAAATTATGAATAACGAATAAATTATAGTCAATTATGAATTTTCAGGGAGCGGGGTAGCTCACTGGTGAGGCAGTGCACAGTGGTTAATAATTGCTTTTTGGCGGACATAAATCTGCCATTTCCACAATTTTACAGATAAATTAATGGGATCTTTTTTATTACCTTCTCAATGAAATTCAAAAACCAAGGAAACAATTTCCGTTAAGATTGCTTCGGTATAAGTGTCTTTTTTGCTTACCCAAAACCAGGTTTCTTGTGTGTTAATAGATAGTTTTAGTTAGTATGCAAAAAAAACATGGAAGAACTCAATATTTTTCAGAATTTTCTGTTTTATTTTTTTAGTCTGAGCTTTCATACTACCGAGTATCCAAAAGAAAATTCAAATTGCATAGAAGTTTTGGGTATTTTAAAAACAACTAAAAATTCTACATTAAACACGATTATCTCCTTTTTGAAATAAGATATCAATATACCGATTTCCTATATTACGTATGAGCAATATGAATTTGGTTTGCTTATTAGGGTACAAAAGCAATTTATATACTAATTGTTTTTCAATAAAAACCGTTTTTCTCGGTTTCAAAGGGGTGCTCCCCGGAGTTATCACTGTGGTAATTTCTAGTCTTACTTGTACTTGTACACCGACATACCGAAACAATCTTAACGGAAATTGTTTCCTTGGTTTTTGAATTTCATTAAGAAGTTAATAAAAAAGATCCCATCAGTTTATCTGTAAAATTGTAGAAATGGCAGATTTATGTCCGCCAAAAAGCAATTATTGACCACTGTGCAGTGGATTGCTGTGCTCAAGGTCCTGAGTTCGAATCAGGCTTGGCTCAGGATATCTTAATTAATCTGCCACAGTTCGTCTCATGGGCTGAGAGGCCTTCCTGGGGCAAACCCAGCCTGTATAAAGTGGGGGTACCCTTAATTGAAAAATTAAAGGGGAAAAACCTGGCGGATAAGCGAGATCACGGTCAAATCACCTCCTTGCACGACCGCTGACCAAGAAACAGTGCTCTTCCTTACATAGTACTGCACCCGAGACCCCCTTCTTGGGTTGTAGTGGTACAGGTTTTTTTTTTTTTTTTTTTTATGAATTTTAAAAAGACGATACAATTTTTTTTTTTTTTTTTATGACAAACCCTTTTGCCCAAACATGAATGATATATATTTGGAGGAATAATTTATTAGAACTCAAAATTAATAATTATGATATTGAATCCTAAGGTCCTGAAAGCTTGAGTATCTTAAACATTAATAAATAATATACCGGTGACCTTTTCGCAAATTCGTGCATCGTAAGGACAGAAAAATATAAAGAACACGTTACCCCCCCCCCCACATATAAAGAGTAGTCCTTATTTCTGAACCTTCAATAAAAGAAAAACCTCTTTATCATATTTCTGAAAATCGTTGAAAGAATTTTTCTCAAAAAAATGCGAGTGAAATTTGCTTCTCGTCAGGGAATACCAGGCTATTAAAATAACCCTGATGAGGTCGAAAGGACAAATTGTTCCATTGAGAAGATCGCTGAACTAAAGGCGTTCTTCGGCACTGCAAAAGTCATCTGCTCTATCTTATCCGATCATCTTATGGCCGCTAGACCTTGCGAATACTTGATGAACAGGAACAGAGATTGGGATCCAGTTACACATATCTCACACGTAAGAGGATATAAATGGACTTTTGATGCATAATGTGTCATAAAAATGTTAGGTCCGAAACTCGTATATCAAGTAAATTAATTGTGTGAAGTGGTTAGGATCTCCTAAAAGTGAATATTTAATAAGTCTACTTCAAAAGGTATTCATAAATCTTTGCTAGATTGATCGGTTTCCGCCAATATCAGCCGTTTCTTTTAATATGTCAAGACTTTAAATTATACTTACAATAATAAAACCAAAAATTTCTTTTGAAATATAGAGGATGATGGATGGATTTTTAGTGATTTGCTAACTGGAATTTTTTTTTTTTGTAGCACATGAGTCAGTTTAAATTTTTAAAATTGATAATTTTGTTTTTACCAATCAAGAGCGATAAATATTAATTTTGAATTGCTTTCTAGGACGTTAAAAACTTTCAATTGGCGAAAAAATGTATTCGAATTCTCAGAACATAACTTGTCAACTCGTTGATTCAAAATATAGTTTTTATTACTGGAAAAACTGGAGGAATCAATTAGCTTTTAAATAATATAAAATATTTTTCTATTTTTTTAACGTTTCTTGGAAAAGTGTATAAAATAATAATAAACAACGAAGGTTTTGATAATCATTTTTTAAAATAAATATTTTCTGCTGTTTAAAATTTGAAAATAGAAATTTAATTTGTATATTAATCCCTCTTCCTATTCTTCCCCACAAAAGAGTCTTTAATATCTAAAAATACAGAATTTTAGGGTAATAAAAAATTATTATTGAAATAAACAAAAATATTAATAATTAAGGTAAACGTATCTATAGTGGACACTGTTCCAGTAGTGGCCACTTGGAAAATTAAATTTTGAAAATAAGGCAACTAGGCTTTGAATCAGCTTCAAACTTAGAGTGAATGTACATATTACTATCCAGTGCATTCACTCTAAGTTTGAAGGTGATTCAAAGCCTAGATGCCTTATTTTCAAAATTTAATTGTCCAAGTTGGCCACTACTGGAACAGGGTCCACTATAGGTACGTTTACCTTACTTAAACTAAAATTTATGAAGTGACCAGATTTTAGCCAAGTTTTAATAAATATCGATTTGTCTTTTAGTCGCACTTAATTGAAGCGTGGTAATGCATAATGGTATAAGTGCCTTAGGACATTTTTAAAGAAATAATGTGACTTATACCCTCTATGGTGAACTACCTTCAGTGCTTACACCCATGCCATCTTTCATACGTTCAATGAACTCTTTTCTAACAACAAAACATTACTTATACCCATTTCTGAAGAATGGCTTAGGCGCATATAACAATTTAGCAAAAAAAAAACTTCGTTTTATTTTTTTGGCACTTAGACACTTATGCATTTCCACGCTACAATTATTTTAATTTTTTTGTTTCGTGATTTTTCAAGTTATGATCTCAAAATTTGACGGCATTTTTTCAGACATCAAAAGAAAATAACGCCCAAGGTTCTGTTACAAACTAGATCAGTTACAAAATAGTTATCAGTATTTTTTAAACCGTACACATAAGTTGAAGATATTCAAAGTATTCATCCTGAAATCATAAATTTTATATATAAATGCCATTTTGATATTTCAGTGTACAAAAACGTGTGTAGGGTCCTGAATTTTTGTTTTAGTTAGGATCGAGTTAAATGATGTTTTCATATCTAACTTATTTTGGATTATTTTTCAAGATGACAGTATTAAGTGAATCCGCTATTCGAAATACACCCATTATCTAAAAAGCACAAATATTTATTACTTTTAAGTCTGTAAGAGTTGTTTTGTTGTTTTTTTTTAACCGAGAGCTGAAATCCGCTTGCTGAACAAAGAATGAAGAATCAAATATTTAGAAGAGCTTAGATGGGAGTTTGTACAACGCAGGGGAGTATTGTTTGGACAACTTCTATTCTTTAGATTGTTAAGAAATTGATGTAAGATTATTTATATTATTTACTATATTATTGTATTTAGATTGTTGTAGTATTCATTATTATATTGCTTCAAAATTGATGTAACATTGTTATTATTTCTTAATAGAATTATTCTTTTGTAGCTAGAACGGTAAGACCTAAGATCAGTGAAGAGGGAAGTGGCTTATTCACTGCTCATGTCGCTTAATTAGAATAGACGCACTAGTAATGCGGTGACCCTGGTTCGAGTCACAGCCTTGGCCAATCTTTTCTCTTCACATAAAATTATTTAAATAATATTTTTAAACCGTATAAATACAAAGTAATAATAATTCAAATACTAAAAATAAAATAATAGTAATACATATATATTAAACTGCAAAGGCATTTATTATGTGTGAAGTATATAACACAGAAATTATGATTCTCTTCTATAATAAATATACAGTAAAAACATACCTAATGCAGTTAAAGCATTATATACAACATACAGGAAAAAAGCTGATGGAGCTATATGAAGAACCGGACATGGTGGCGTTAATAAAGAAAGCCAGACTGAGATTGCTGGGACATGTGGAAAGAATGCCGGAGCACAGGATAGTAAGAAGAATACTCCATGAGAAATCGGACGGTAAACGGAGCAGAGGGCGCCCTCGAATCAGATGACTGGATGATGTCGAGGAGGACCTGAAACTGCTGGGTGTACCAAACTGGAGAAGAGTAGCACAGGATCGCAGAGATTGGTCGGCTGTGGTGTTGGAGGCCCGTGTTCTTGCAGGACCGTAGTGCCAGAATAATAATAATAATATAGGAAAACAAATTAAAATAGAGAATAACGAAATTAGTAAAAAATGAAATAAATAAACAATAAAAAAAAAATGTATATCAGTTGTTCTCTGTTAAAAATCTGAGATTCTTGAAAAAGATAACGTAATTATCGATTTCAAACCCTGGGGATGATGCCCGAAAACGAAACGTTCTTATGCAATATGATATGATGATCAACTGAATAAAATAAATTCCGGAAATTGAATTCCCAAAAATCAATATATATTATAAAGCAAAGTGTACAATGTGCGTGCCGAAAAGGCTCAGAAACGACTCCACATACGATTAAGAGATTTATGTCAGCGTGTAACTGTATGTCCCCTAACGGAGAAGAAGGTTTCCGTTTTTCTCTTAAGAGTGTGAAATTAAAGAGAAAAGGACTGGAATTTTAGGCCTCTCGCAACATGTAATTAGCCTACCTGAGAATGAAATACGAGTTTATGAATGAAAAATTTAGTTCGAGCTGCAGACCACCAGGAAGCGCTAGGGTGTGTTTCACTCAATGTTTATTGTTCATTCATTCCGTTATATTTGTAAAGGTTATATATTTTGTCAGCTGTTCTTTTTAAATTACTAAAAAATCAAGCGAAAATAATTAGTTTCACCTTTTCTTTTAAAATAAATTAATGATTTTACATATCTGCAATCAATGGGAAAACCGACTGGATACTTTAAAAAATTAATTTTCTCATAAGAAGGTTAATTGATTAACACATTACATTTAATCAATATCTAACATATACTTAAGTAAATTTAATGCAATATGAGTGAGCGAATAAAAACAGACATAAAACAATAAAGAAGAGCTGAATAGACTGATTATAAACCGAAAATAACAAGTTTGAAGTGTTCTTATTGTATGTAGTTATGAAAAATGATTTTATTACTATGTATGATGAGCATTCCAGTTGACAAAATGATGAATTGACTCCAATAATACAATTTTTTCAATAAGATTTTATCACCGCTCATAGTTCAGGATAAAAAGAAATATGATGAAAAAATTGTGCCCTCATGATATTTTGGTTTTCACTTAGTAACAGTAGTAAGATTGGAGAAGTGCAGAGTTCGGCCAAATTAGGGTGGGGGGGGGGGGGTATATATTAAGGGAGGCTGAACTGGAAGAAAGGTCCTACAAAAAAAGTTTCTATGAATCTTCGGTATTTTCTAAACTTCTGGATCTAATGGGACCATCACAGTAGTCGGCGCTTAAGTTTTACTCCAAATATAGTTTTTTTAACTAATAATCTAATAACTTATTATCTGCTGACTGCATGGAATGGGCTTATAGTATTCATAATCACAGAAACCATCAAAACGATGCATGACTCGACAAAGTTGCAGCAAAATTAATTGTTTATTCACCATTTTCAACACCCTATAAAGTACATAGGGTTCCTTATTTGGGCGGACACTGCAGATCTCGAATCTTAATATTGATACAATGTTAAAATTTTCAAGAAAGTGCTAATTTTGTTCTATATTTCCTTTAATTTTAAAGTTTTTCTGTTATTAAAACTGCCACACAAGTACCGGAGCGAAGCCGGGCACACTAGCTAGTAAATAATAATAGAAGACGAGATTTATTAAATTAATATTATATTTTATTCTACTCCCAATTCAAAATATTATGTATGTTGATGTATAAAAGTTATCTATTTATTTTATGCATGAATTAGTTATTTAATTGTTTCTTAAATTTTAATATATATTTATTTCTAATTTTACATGCCAGGATTGAGTATTGATTAGGTTTTATCCTTATTATTATTGATGTTGTTGATGATAGATATATTTTATTCAAAATTTAGCACTCAAGGGATTGAGTAAAAGAGAGAAAGAATATAAATGAAAAAAAAAATTATTTTAAAAAAATTTATAACCCTGTAAGTATACATATGAATGGATGTTATTATTATTATTATTATATATTATTACAATATGATATTACAAATAGTCTCATATGGACATATAGTATGCTGTGTCTTAGCAACCCAATGTAGTTGGGTAGCACCTCTTTTATGATAAATAAAGTGTTTCTCTCTTATATTCCTTACAATATGAAAGTTCTAAAATCCTTCTATTTAGCCTCACACTAACAAGGAATGCCCTGTCACAAAATCAGCACCGCCTAAAACAGACGAACCGTCTGACTGTGCGAAATCAAGTTATAAATAAAGGATGAGCAAAGCTTTGACAGTTTCAGGTACTTGCGAGCAAAATACCTGTGTGCCTCAAAGTTACAATACCTAGTTATCCAAGCCTTCCCATCTCAACGTTATTTTCATTCGTATTATTGCTATAGTTTTGTCTATGATAGCCTCAGTTTCCAAAGTTATTTTCAGACATTGATAAACTAAAACAAGACTTAAAAAATGTTTATAATAATGATAAAGCTCTTTATCAATAACACCAAGGTTTATTTTGGTTCTTATAGCTAATAAAAGACATTTGGAAGAGACAGAATAAATATGCGGCCAACCATAAAATTTTTTTATTTAAAAAAACAAAATAAAACACGACAGTGTTTTTTATTTGTCTATGTTTATTGATATCTCTTTCTTGCTACTAACTCTTTCTCGTTCTTTGTTAACTGCATTGTTGTCGTTTGGTTCTTTTTAATCCTAAAAAATATTTTTTAATGTTTTCTAGTATCAACATGTTGGAAACATCTTTCAATCATAATGACGGAATTAGTTTTAATTGTCAAGTTAAGACAGTATTTTAAAAACTGGTTATTAAAGCTCGTTATCACTTTAAAACTATTGCTGTTGCTGTCCAATTTTAGAATTGAACGGAAAAAATACAAGAGCGTTATTATTCATCAAAAAATTAGAAAAAAGTTAATGTAAGCATATGTCCTAAAATACTTTAGGCAGCAGATCTCCAAACAATTTTTTTACGGGGGGTCACTCTAGAGGTGTAACCAACCTATTCTAACCGTGGTGGGTAGGTCGAGATTTATTCAGAGGGACCTCCACGAAATAATATTCAACCTTCCCAGGGCGGATTCGAACCCCCGCCTACAGTTCAGTTCGGGTTTACCGAGAGTTGTCGAGCATATGTATGAGGGAAGAAATAATTAAAGGTATGGTAAAAAGTTGAATTTAGAAAATAACCTAGGGAAGTGAAAAGCAGGCGTACATTAGAAGAGGAAATCAAAACTAGAAAAAACATTAAAAGCAAAAATATATGAAGCAAATGGACATTATACAAATAAAAATATACAACCTATTTTCGGTTATAAATACTATTCGTACGATGATGAAGGAATAAAAATGCATGAAAGGAAACAACCAACATAATCTACAAAATAAGTAGGTTTTAGTTTGAAATTTATTTCAAGTACTTTATTATCAAATATAAGTAATACTTTTTAAACAATTTTAAGTAATTATTTTTAATTTTAAGATCAAAATTTATAAATATTTTCTTTTTTAATGAGAACACTAAATAATTCTCATTGAATTTCAATTAATTAATTTTAATTTTTTTTTTAAAACTAAAAAGAGCAATACTATAAATATTGAGTATTTTGACAATTACAAATTTAAAATGCGAAGGTAGGGATAGGCTTTTGATGTACGTCAAATTTTCTTTGAAATAAGGCAGGCTTATGTTATACGACTCTATGAAGATGGTTCCAAATCCTTACTATTTCGGATTCCAACAATAGGAAGAAGATCCTACCTGAACCCGGGTTCAGAAATTTATGGTATGAAGAAGCAACTCCTACCTAATCCGGGAATAGAGGAAAGGTTCCGTCAGTAGATACGCGGGTACGGAATGCATTTGGCATGTTCCTTCAAGAAATATTGAAATTTTAAAGTATCAAAAATATACCTATACTTGTGTATAGAATTTTTACCCATGCAACATACGTTTAAAACTATTCTCAATACATTTTTTAATTTAATACCTTTATTATATCGATGAATAGTTTAAAAGTTATATAGATTTAAAAAAACGGGCACGTATTCTTTTTTTTTTTTTTTTTAATCTATTTAATATCCATCAAAGACAATCTATTTTTTGTATTAATTGATGATACTTATTTAATTAAAATTATGAGAAATATTTATACGTAGGGTGTTTTATGGTCATTTGTATTTATTTATTAATAATAATGATTCTTAGACCACTTGGGTCATTTTAGCCTCTATTATACCTAAGAAGATTACTAATGTAGGACGATTAAAATTTTGGGGAAAATAATAATAGAAAAGTTTTTTCTTTGCATTGCGTTTCATATTTCAAAGGTTGTTAAATTATTAAGTAATAGGTACTTATCCTCACACAACAATAGAACACTCTATGTTACCGTACACTTCAACATTTACTAGACCAAAGCTCAACACTACCAACGAAATACAAAAGGCTAATTTACTACTATAAGAACTATTTGGACGTCTAGCATTCAAGCCTTTTAAGTCAAAAATCCTACGAAAAACCTTAATGCTGCTTTTTTTTCTTCAAAAAAATTTCAATTAAATCAAAAATGGACATTTTGTAAAACTCCGGAGCATAGTGTTAGAAATATCAATAAATGTAATTAAAAACAAATAAAAATCATAATTTGGGTCGATCTTATGATGTTAGCCATCGATCCACATTAGATATATAGATAATTATAATCCAAATAAATAAAAATTTATTTTAAACTTTGTCAGTTCGTCTTTGGAGCGTTGTACACGCATCTCCAAAACTATACATTTTTGTCAATCATGTACATGCAAAATTCAAATTTGGAGAGGAGGTCTATTATTGGTTCAATAATTATCCAACCAACATTATGTCTTGCGTGTATTTGTATATCTTCAAACTTTAATTAAGTTAATAAATAATCAATTATCAGGCCAATTATAACAATCACATATAAAATAATAGCATGAGTAGCTATCATCAATTAACATTACATTAAAATTAAAATTAATAACACTTTTCCATGGAGTTCTGCTTAATTTGTTCGGTTTCCTGTCAGTATTAAAACTTAGAATTAATGTCGTTAGTACCTCTAGTGGTGATACCGCTTCTCTTACAATACAACCTTTTCCTATAATACAATAATCGTTACATTATAAAAAATACAGTTTTATGGGTCTCTTTTCCGGCTCATAGTTCCTTCCTACCAAGTACGCCATATGTCGAAAAATGGGGTATGAAGAAAAAAATATAAATAATAATAAGAAAAAATATATTTTTTTTAAAATCAAACAATCCCTTCCAACATAAGTTTAAATAAACAAAATCGTTGAAAACCAGTATGACAAAAATCGGATAAACCTGTAAAAAATTAATAATTTCAAACTCTTAATTAATAGTAACTTATACTCTTTATCTTCTAAAGTTTCCAAAATTTTCGTCTAGCAGAGGGAGGCTGTTAAAATTCTTATGAACAGGGGAGGGGGTCGGGTATTTTAATTATCCAATGATTCAAATAAAAATGATTGATTTTTGAAAATTAATATATTATTTTTTATAAGTTTATATAACACTTAATAATTTAATGAATGAATAAAAATTTATATAATTTGTAGTTTTTGTCCCTAATAATTTCTAGGGAGAGGCAGATGCCCCCTCCAGTCGCCCATTTTTCCGCATTTACATTAGAATTCGAAAAAATTGTCATTGTGGAAAAATATTAATTTATTAACTATTAATTTCCAAAATTTCACTTACAAAAATAGATGCCAAATTGCAATCAAAATAAGGAGTGCGGTAAGTGAAAGGTCTTTGATTAGAAGAAAGATTGAGCGATGGATAATATTAATTGCCTTATGATATGAATAAATTTTTACTGCATAAATAAGATTTTTAGCCAAAATGCAACAATTTAATAAGTTATGAAAAAAAAAAAAACTACGAATCCTGAGAAACATGACATTCAGCATACATCTACCTAAGATAAAATATTGTGGGACCTTTGGAAGGGAGCAGAGGCTTGAAACAACACGAAACACCTGCCCACAGGATATTTGTAAATATGCCATTGCAAGCCTATAACAACAAGAGGATGCTCAGCAAATAAAAAGGATGGACGTTTTCAATAGGAAGAAGATCCTACCTGAGCCTAGGAGGCTATGGTGTGAAGATGCTACACGAATAATTTGAGGGAAAGGGCTAGGTAGCACTCAGGTAACATTTCATGCAGGAACGGAATTTTTGAAGTTTTAAAACAAATGAAGCACCTGAACAATTACTATGAGGAATTTTATGTTATAACCAAAAAAAACAAAAAATGTTTTCTTTCTATCAAGGGACCAAAAACGAGCCCTGAAACAAGCTAACAGACAGTCTTATATTTATTTTTTAATAAAAATAAATATAAGATTTAGAAATATAAATTATAAGATTATTTATAATTATTTATTAATAAATAAATGGTTAGCCTAGAGCGAAAAATTCATATCTCAAAAAACTATAACATAGGGAAACCGTATAATTATTAACACCCTTAAGACTACATTTCTGTGGTGAAATTAAAAAAAATACATTTTATAAAGGGATCAAATTGAAACTTCCTATAGCTAGCTCCTCTTTATCTTTCCTTATAAACAAGAGGTTTTTTTTGGTCAAAAGTTCAATAGTTTTACTATATTGCAATATTTATTGTTAAAAGTGCAAAAACTAGTTATTGACACCCTGTGGATTTAATTGTGAAAACTTCCTTATGTTAGTTTGTTAAAGTCTTACTTCATAGATGACTTAGAGGGCCCTTCAAAAATTAGATTCATGTATACCTTGAAATAAAATTAGGATTTGTATACTTATTTCTTTAAGTTAAAGTTGGGGTGTCAATAATTGTACTGAGTGTCAATAACTGTATGGTTTACCCTAATAACATTTTGCTTTATTTGATGAGTAGCTCACTTCTCACACTTGCTTACTTATTATACCTTAATAAGAATAAATAGAACTTAATTTATTTAAACCATGAAAAGTGTGCAATTTTTGTCCGATTGGAGCTTATCCCTCAAATAAAACAAAAAAAAAAAAGTAGGTAAGTTTTTACTAAGATACGAGGGTTTCGCCTTAGGCAATGGATACATCGGGAATGAACCACAGGTAAATATAATAGAATAAACCCAATAAATAGAATTTTATTTATTTAAAAAAACAAATAAATATAAATTTATTTATTTTAAACTATGAAAAGGGTGCAATATTTGTCCGATTGAAGCTTATCCCTCGAATAAAGCAAGAAAAGATAAGTAAGTTTTTCTTTAAGATACAAGAGTTTCACTTAGGGCAATCGATATATCATCAATGAACCCACGCAACATATCCCCCCCCCAAAAAAATTGAAATTTCGTATGAAACTATAGTTTTAATAATTGATAAGTTAGCAGAATAAGATATTTTAACTACATAAGATCTCTTTGTTTTTATTTATTAATTTAACTAACGTATAAATGGAATGTACAGTAAGGGCAAGTATTTCGACCGTAAATATTCCAAATTCCAGTTTTTGAAGTAAATAAACGTTTTGGAGTCCCCTGAGTGCAAATAACCAAGTCCCGCGAAACGGTATGTGTGTATGTGACCAACTCAAGAACGACATAAAGAAAACCGATTTAAGATTTATATTATTTTTAAAGAGAAAAGATTGGGCTCCGCCGGTAGTCGAACCAGGGTCTCCCGCGTGATGCAGTGGATAGCGTACCGCGCATGTCATACGGAAGATCCGGATTCGATTCCCGGCGGAGCCCCAATATTTTCTCTTCAAAAATAAAATATTTAAAATTAATAGAAATAGTTAATATAAATAGTTTATTGGTCTCATCACCTATGAGGAGGTGATCCTCCACTTCTTTGATATCAAATCAGCCAAAATTATTACTAAAATATTTAAGTAAAACAAAATATCTTTGTTATGTTCAAATTTAATATTGAAAATAACAGTGAAATCTGGTTGTGGCTAACTAAAATTTATTAAGTTTCTTAAGTAACGATTTCCAAGATGTCGTGGTTTTCCTATGGCAGCCTAGATAAAGGAAGCAAAGTTTTCATCTATTCTTCCTAATCCTTGGCTTCATTAGCCAGAAGGCTTTAACTGAAAATTAGGCCAGTATTTACATCCCCTTTGGCCGGTCGCCAGCTAAGTTGGAACAAGTCGTGGTATCAGGCCAGCCTATTTAATTGAGCATGTCTCATACGCAATTTCTTCTGAACCGAATCTATAAAAAGTATGACTACCAACAAACATTGCAGTATTTACTTGCGATAACATAATTTTATAGGTAAAAGTCTGGTGCGATGACCGCAACACACAACTTACACTTGCCAACCTACTTGGATTAGAAACCTAAGTTTTGATAATTGTGTAAACGAAATTTAGAAAATTCGCAGAAAATAGCTTTACCGCATTGTTTTACTCATTTTTATTGATTATTCTCCAAAGGGAATAAGGTATTATAATTATTGTAGAACTAGAATGACTTCAGCAATATTCGATCCCTTATTTATTTATTTTTTAAGAGGAAAAATCTTAATTTCATCAATAGTCATATTTTTTCAACGTTCATTTAAAAATAAGTACATCTTGAATAGAAATCGATAGAACTGTAGGCAGAAAATCTAATCTTAATTTTCGAATTTTGGTATCTAATGAAGATAATAATTAATATTTCATTCCGAAATCTAGTATGAAACTAAGTTTTTAACTAAAATATAATTACTAAGGGTTACATTGTACCATATGTTTAAAAAAAAAAAAAAAAAAAAAACTTATATCACTTTCACTTACCTATATATGAAATATATAGTAAGGAAAGTATTGCGATCGTGAAAAATTTCGACTTCCGGTTTTCAACGGAAATACACGTTTTGGGGTCTCCTGAGTCTAATTAACCAAGTCCCGCGAAATGGTCTGTGTGTGTGTGTGTGTGTGAGTGTGTATGTGAACAGACTAGCTCAAAAACTATAAACCGCACAGACATGAAATTGGGTATTTAGTGTATGCATATGCCCGCGATGTGACAGCAAAAATTTCATCAAAATTGGTCTTGTACGAATTTTGTCTAATTTTTATTTTTTTATCGATTTTCTCAAAAACGGCTCTAACGATTTTGATTAAACTCGTTATTTGGTGTATCTATATGCCCGCGATGCGACAGTAACAATTTCATCAAAATTGATTAATTAGGGCACTTTAATTGATAAATGTTGTCCCATTTTCACGTGTTTTTTTTTTTATTTACTCAAAAACGGATTTAACGATTTTAATCAAACTTGGTATTTGATGTATGCATATATGACAGCCGAAATATTATTAACCGTATTATGAAAATAAAAACTTTTATTTATTAATAAAAAGATTAATGTTACTTAAGAGAGAAAATACGTGATGCTCAAATTTTTGAAGCATCGCAGGTGTGTAAAAAATCGAATAAACATGTAAAGGGGGGGGGTATGGTATAAGATAATAGTCTATAATTAATATAGGCATATTTTAGTCTAGAAACTTGTGTTCCATAATAAATTTTTGAAAACAATATAAAGCGATTTTAGAGGAACAATAATCGTTCTTGATTTCCAGAAAGGCATAAGAGACGTAAATACACCTATCGATTCACCTTCACGATGTATTTGGAAAAAGTCGTAGTAAAAAACTCGTAGTAAAAAACAAGCAAGCAGCAAAAAAACTCAACTGTTGATGAAATTAGTCCCTTCATATATAAATTAGCAATAATGAATCGAAAAGTGCTGAGAATTACCAAATTTTGCTATCCAGATACTCTATAACTTATGGAGATCTGCAAATATAAGTATATACTTAAATGTGGAAAAATGTGTGAAGTTGAGGAATGGCGTTTACATATTATCGAAACACGTCCATTTCTAATCCAAGTAAGTTCGTAAGTGAAAGTTGTGTGTTGCGCGCATCGCACCAGATTTTTTTTTTAGCATTCACTCACTAAAGAACTAATGAAATAGATTTTTATTTATTTTTATTTTTCACTGCATACTGTTACTTGCGACAGGTGCAGCAAATAATAAGCGACAATCAGTAAATGTGATGAAAATTGCTGTATGTTGGGATTTTAAGGCATGAGGGAAGATAGTGCCCTAAAGCACATCATCCCGGTCTTGCTTCCAGGAGAGGAGGTCTCTCATCCAACTCCTTTTTAGTCGCCTCATAAAAGGCATTTCAGTCGTGGCCATGTCATTAATAAGTCTATTGTTATGTCCGTGCAATTTGATATGGAAGCCAGAATGGAGAGTCCTTATTTGTTCGTCGATAGTTGGTATTTGTGAGTTTGTATGTAGCGTTTTGTTGCTATCGTACAAAGGTGAGTTCGTTACTAGTCCTAAAATTTTGGTTTGAAAGGTTTTTGGTTTTTGTAAGTGTGTCTTTTTTGCTAATCCATAAATTTTTAAGGCGTATGTCCAAATCGGTTTCAGTAAGTATGTGTATGTATTGAGCTTCTGTCTGATTTTCAATTTTGATGATTTGGAAAATAGGGAGTTCAGTATTTTCAGTCGTTTGTTTAAAGTCTGTCTTTTCATCTTGACTTGAGGGCCCCAAGTCATCCTTCTGTCAAATATTAGTCCAAAGTACCGTACGTTGTCTGTTTGAGGAATTTGGTGGTCACCGATATAAACTGGAGGGCATGTATCTCTTCGGAGTGTGAATGTTATGTGTTGTGATTTGTCATGGTTTAATTTCATTTTCCAAAGTGAGAAATATTTTTTTCAAATGTATTAGGTGGTTTTGTAATGTAAGTTTAATGAAGCCAGTCTAGGGTCATGGTGTTTTGTTAAAATTGTCGTTTCGTGGTTTGCTAAAATCGTCTGCGTACGTTGCAGTTAATGTTTCGGGGTGTGTAGGAATGTCATGTATATATATAATGTATAGTAAGGGAGCGAGTATTGACCCCTGATGAACTCCTGCTAAGATGGTCGGACTGAAGAAATCTCTTGAGCCCTACCGGTTAGAGAAAAATCAGTCGGAGAGGTAAGATTGGAGTATGAGATAGTACGTTTTTGAGTTTGAAGAGAAGCCCCTGGTGCCAGACTTTATCAAATGCTCGGGCGACATCCAAAAATACACCAGTAGCGTATTTTTTCTCCTCTAGTGCTCCAGAAATGTAGTCTGTAACTCGGTGTAATTGTTGTGTTGTTGAGTGTGAAGTACAAAAACCGAATTTTATTTTCAATGTAACAAAGAAAAACGTAATACAACATAAGGTCCAATTTTATTTACCGACGCAGTCTAAACGTTAGGCTTTTACGTAAGATAACTGAAGTCTTCAAACAGGGGGAGCTCCAGTTACACTTATTTCATCAAGTTTTTACAATTTTTTAAAAACGGCTTAAATAATTTTTATTTAACTCGCGATGTTTAATGAAAAGTAACTACTCTTTAAAATCAGGCAGGTTTTATCATCGCAGAAATGGCGTGGGGTAGATTGGAATTAAATGGCGAAGGAATATTTTCTTCCTATATTACTACCTTTGATTTTGTTTATAAGAAAAAATTAACAGTCTCTCGACAAATAAACTTAATGTTTTTTGCTTTTTTGTGGTTTTAATTTTTATTTCAATATTTTTTTCTACTTTAATTCTAAGCATGTAGCGGAAATGGTTTGGAGAGGGGAGTCATAAAGAATAACACTTATATGACATACGAATTGTATCTGCCATATCCACCAGAGTTTCAGGTCTTCATTTGGGCTAAATATGAAATTTTTATTAATAAATAAATTAAGGTAATAATTAAATAATAAATTAAGGTAGAATAATACGTAAATAGTAATAACAAATGAATATAGGGTAGTAATGAGATTAATAGGTTTGAATTTTTTTTTTAATTTAAAAATTGATTTAATAACAGCAAATGTAAATGGTATAGATAGATTAATACAGAGTAATAATCAATATTGTCAAATGATTTTAGTATTCTCTCACTTTGAGCAATGCAGCATAGTATAATTTAAGCGCCTGGCAGGTCATGTTTGTTCAGACCCTTACAACGTTACATAATCTTGAATAATGTAAATGCTTCCTAATTCCACAATGATAATAGCATTAAGAAATTGAAACTAGTAGTGATAGGTATACTATTAATCCAAAGCAAAAAAAAATGACAAATTAATTTGGTTAATAATAAACAGAGGTTCAATCATGTCTTTGAGAATTATAAGATATTTTTTGAGAATGGAGACATCGCCCCGAAATGTCTGTTGTAAAGCATGTTATAATGAAATAAAAAATACATACAAGAAATACATTGAATTAGAAATTGGAAACTTGCGGTCTTATTTAAGTCTTGAAGATTGAGTAAATACTCATATAATTTTCTTATATTTTTTATTTGAAATTTGAAAGAGAAAGACAGAAGGAGGAGCTGAAGATTGGATGGTTTAGGTTAAAACTATATCGAGTACTAAGCAGTAATTCTCAAATGACAACAAATTAACTGTTAGGGGAACGAAAATTTTCGAACATCAACGACATACAGTATTAAGTCCTTCGAACCATTTAATGCCCCGTACTGCGTAAGAAACAAAACTATACATCACGATCTTGACGTTATCCCAATCATATAGTACCTTAGCCATCATCCCAGTCTTTAAGTAAAATCTATGTCCAGCTCCAACAACCCCTACAATACTCCGCGTAGGTTGAAACTGGAGTGGTTTCGAGAAATTTTGTGAATAATCTATTAGGGTCCTGGAAATAGAAAGCTTATCCACTCAAATCCTTAGCAAATGTAGCTCTAGTGCTCTCACCCTGCCTGCTTTTATATACCGAAGATTCGGCGTGAAGCAATGGGATCTCCTTGAGTCTTCCTTTGCCACCCACGTGTGTGCTATAAAACTCGATCTGATATTCCTTGGCTGAATGTAAATATAGATATGGTTATGAATGGTACAGGGGAATAAAACCGTCCATCTTTTTCATCAGGGTATCAGAATAATGATGCCATCTAGTAATTGCTGCAATACACTTTTCGTATGGTATATAATATTTATACAAAACCTCCTAAGCCAGGTGGAATATTTGTTTGAAAAGTCGCTGTACATGGAGAAATCCAATCGGTCAGAGCGCCATTAATATAACAGATACTACAGCAAGATTTTAGACTGTTTTGGGACGTATATATCTTCAGTCCTTTAGAAAAAAAAATCTAGAGTAAAATCACAAGAAGAAAATTGAATACCACACTTGCTATAACACTGCAAAATTGTAAAGTCGAATACTTTCAATAAAAGAAGCAAAATATCGCGATCTACTCCATTTATCTCAGTTCTGGAAAAGAACAGAGGCTAGGATTTTTTACCAAAATTAAAAATTAAACAACAATAAAAATGGATACGCTGACGAGGAATTACTTGGAGAATCGATTGAGGAACATTTTTACGAAAATTTCATTGCGTTTATCTTGTGCTATTAAATAAACGCAACATTTTAGTTATAAAAATAAAAGTTACTGATATTATTTGATTTATTTTGTATCTTCGTATTCATTTCTTTGGCCCTCCCTGAAATGGAAAACATTCAAATGATTTTTTTTTACAAAATTAGATTTTTTTAATCTTGATTTTTTTTCTAATCGTTTAAAATTTAGTTACTTCTGTCTGAATGGAGCCTTAGATCACTAATGCAACAATTCATCGTAAGGAATGAACAACATAATTGACTCAACCAAAGAAATATTTTTGAGTCCTTCGTAATAAAAAGTTAAAGATAAAATGAGTCCCAAAACCCTGTCGCTATCCTGAAATTTAAATTATTGCAGTCCAACAACAGCTTTGATTTTTCGCCATTAAACCTTGAGCTTTTGGTGTAATGAAGCTTTATTCAACATTATAAAAGATTATTGTTGAAAAAGGAGTAGTGGAATAAAGGACTACTTGCAAAAACATATGAAATGAAATTAAAATAAGCGAAAAAAGGTGAATGGGGTCGGACAACAAAACAATTTACAAAAGCTTATAAAAAGCAAAATAAAGCGGGAAACATTTTAGAATTCAAAAGATCTATCTAGGTAAACTGCAAAGAGTACAAATAGTCACTTCTACATAAACCTAAATGCTCTTAAGTTAAGCAGATTTTATTGTTTCTTTTTTTATTAAAAGAGAAAAAAAATATCACATACAGTTCCGCTACTATCATAATCACTGACCTAAAATAGTTTTTTACGTGTATTTTTTACTTTCACTAACCTATATATGAAATATATAGGAAGGGAAAGTATTGCGATCGTGAAAAATTTCGACTTCTGGTTTTCAAAGTTCCCCGTGTTTTTTTTTTTATTTACTCAAAAACGGCTGTAACGATTTTGATCAAACTGGGTATTTGATGTGTGTATATGCCCGTGATGCGACAGCCGAAATTTAAATCAAAATTGGTCAAACGGAAGGGCACTTTACTTAATAAATGTTTCCTCATTATCTCTTGTTTTTATTATTTACTCAAAAACGGCTTTAACAATTTTGATCAAACTTGTTATTTTATGTATGTATATGCCCGCGATGCGACAGCCGAAATTTCATAAAAAATGGTCAAACGGAGTGGGCACATTATTTAGTAAATATTTTCTCATTTTTAAGTGTGTTTTTTTTTCTTTTTTTTCTCAAAAACGGCTGTACGATTTTGATTAAACTCAATATTTGGTGTATGTATCGTTCTCGATTTCCAGAAAGGCATAAGAGATCAACTTTACAACAAGACGTAAATGCACCTATCGATTCACCTTCACGATATATTAACAAAAAGCAACTCGTAGTAAAAAACTCGACTGTTGATAAAATTAGGTCCCTTAAAAAAATAAATAAGCAATTATGAATCAAAAAGTTCGTAAGTGAAAGTTGTGTGTTGCGTGCATCGTACCAGATTTTTTTTTTAACTTGGTTTGCGTATGATTTCACAGAGAACATAAGATTATAAAATTACCGCATCTCAATCACATTCTCTATTTATTTATAAATTTTTTCTTAAACATTAAAAATAGAAATAGAACAAAAAAAGAATTCTTGAAGATTTTGTTTTATTTACCTACTTGTAAAATTCTGTATAAGCCACCCCTCCAGACAGACGGACAGAGTCCATCCCCACCCTAACCCCCGACGTTGAGGGTGGTGGAGAGGAGAGAGACCCTCAGTAACCGTTCGGACATGATAGAAGTGACATGTCTCCTTACTCTGTCTTCCTCGTTCTTACGGCGCTCTATAGCCCCAGTATATGCCACAGATTCACTCCTGAGGAACTTCTCGTAAAATCTTTTCCTTACAGGACATCGCCAGATGGTGACTTGGATCCGTGCAAAGCAGGTTAGTCCTCAAGTCATAGTAAAAAATTTAAATATAACATTCAAAAACTATATATATATATATATATATATATATATATATATATATATACATATATATATATAATTATTATAGTAGTAATCAAAGATAGAAAAAAAAATATAAATATATTTTTCAGGGTCATTCTGCTCAGTTTTAATAAATAAAAATTAAAAATCGCATTAAGATTAAGGAACTGAGTAGAAACCATAATCCTAATTATTAATTTAAATTTTAAATTATTTAAAAAAAATTTTATGTGGTTGTAATAATAAAATTCATTCATCTTTTTGCCAGAAAAAAAAGTTAGACCATAATATCTTTGTATGTATTTTAATCTTGAATTAAATTCAATTTATTCATTTTTAAACGTTACATAAATATCTTATCACCTTATCATTATCTACAGCCGTAACCTCTGTGATGAGAAAATTCGGATAGTTGATATTGAAACGGAAGCACGTGTTTTCAAAAGTATCGGAGCCACAACTGGTTACAGTTTCAAAAATAAGATAAACTACTCTTGAATCCATGAAACATTAAGTTTATAACTGATTATTTAAAAAAAAAAAAATTGTTAGGTTTTGATATGTGCGTATGAATGATAAAGTTTCCGTAGAGAAGGAAATCAGAACGCATGTAGCTGTCAAATTGTAAAAACGGCCGACCTGGGAGGTTCGGAGAGGCTTTACATCCACATCAATCACTAACTTGAAGCATATATGAGGTGCGAAAAGTAAAAGCTACCACAATAAACATTCCGAATGTTCAAAACTACTCTATGTACAAGTTAAAAATACATTAAAATAATATCCATTTACTCATTAAAAAATAATATAAAAATATATTTAATTTAAATATTAAAAAGTACAATACCCATTTAAAGTTCTTTTCAAACTCTTGTTGGATATTTTTACCTTCCCCAATTTTCATTTATCGCTTTTGTTTATAAATTGATTCTTTTGTTAATTTAAATAAAATATATTTAACTACGCAAAATGTAGATTCTTTATCAGTAAATAGTTTTATCAGTTATGAATAACACTAAATTATTGATTTTAAATCTTATTTTATTTTTAAAGATCAGTCCTGATTATATAAATATTTTTTTCAATTCACAGCTAATACATTTCCTAAATTCATCTAAAAGTTCTTTTAATAGTCCTTCATTTCTTTTTTTTTTTTTGTTTTGTTTTGTTCGGTACCCCTACCTGGCCATGTGTGGCATATGGGGTTACTCTAGAGGTGTAACCAACCTATTCTAACCATGGTGGTTAGGTCGAGATTTATTCCGTGGGGCCTCCACGAAATACAAATCAACCCTCCCAGGGCGGATTCGAACCGTCGAATAGTCCTTCATTATTTTCAGAGCCCGGAAGAAGAGGTTGCAATGCGCTCGAAACATTGTTTGCATTAAACCGCTTATTTTGAGTTCCTTTTTGACCGTTGTGCCATATTTTCTTTTACAGACATTTTTCCGAATTCCGCTGCAAATATTTTTCTCTGTTTTATTAAATTTCAAGCTACATTCACCAATTTTTGTTTTATAATATACGATTAATTTTTAGGGATACAACTTTTTTCTACAGTAATAAGGTATAATTCTTATTCGAGTATTTTTTTTAAGATCATTATTATTATAGTGTGTAGGATTATACATATATTTTTTTAAAAAGAATTTATATAGCCACCAACTGTATAATTTGGAGTTCATCGATGTAGATATATACTCTAATTAATCATGATCAGTTGAACCTGCTGCATAACGTTAATTGACAACATGTATTATCTCTACCGTTTATTCATATTTTTATGTTTGATCACTTTCTTATGTTTTGTATGAATATATCGCTTTTTTATTTTTAACTTGTTTAGGTTCAACAAAGAAATTTTGCTAGAATATCTGAAATATATATATTTTTTAATATAAATATTTGGGAAGATAAAATAGCAATTTTACAAACATAACTCATTTTTACTCATGAAATTGAATTGACAGTTATATATTAATTAATATTTAAAAAAATAATGATGGAAGTTGTATATAACTACAAAAATCCCTTTACCGAAAATATTAAAGACTTGTTTATTAAATTTAACACTCATTATTTTAATAGTTTTCTTTGAAGAGAAAAGATTGGGATTCGAGCCCGTGTCTATGCATCCCTATTTAAATGCGCTAATATATGACTCATGGTAGCGTAGTTGATTAGCGCACTGCAGCGGTGATCTAGGTCATGACCATTTTTTTCTATTCAGTAAAATTATATTAAAGCTTCAAACATACTTATAAATAAATACTTATATAAATCTCACATTAGAACTAATAGCTGTTATTATTATCATTATAAGAACTAACAATAGTGCCTGATAAATTAAAAATACTGAAAAATATATAATATAAATATATATATATATATATATATATATATATATATATATATAATCAGAAGAAGAGATATAAATACTTTTCGAATTGTAAAGGATCAACTAGTCTTTCGAGTTTTGTAGTCTCGATGTAACTTGAATATTGGAAAGTTTGATACACTGTAGGGTATATCAGGAACTACTTTAAAAACCTTTAAAAAAAAAACTTATTTTCTAGAGTAGTAGAGTTTTATTTTATATGTGGAATAAGTATTTAGTAAAAAGAAAAAAATATATTTTTGAAAAAAAATATGCCCTTGGTCAAGTTCATTGCCCAACGTTATCATGCATATTATGTAAAATTAGGTTTTAATACTTGTCCATTAACTCATTTTCATAACAATAATAGTTAACTATAATTGTAAATATAAAATTACTTTCTAGTGCTTTTATAGCTTAGATATTTATTAACGATTATGAAGTTCGCTTTAAGCATATGTATGCATGTAAACCATACAGTTATTAGCACTCCAACTTAAAGAAATAGGTAAACAAGTCCTAATTTTATTACAAGATATACGTGAGTCTAATGTTTGAAGGGTCCTCTAAGTCATCTCTGAAGTAAGACTTTAACAAACTAACCTTAGGGAAGATTTCAAAATTAAATCCACAGGGTGCCAATAACTAGATGGCACCTGTGCAGATTTGGCACTTTTAACAATAAATATTAATATTTATCTCATAAGAGCCGAAACGTGTTATAAAAAATGTATTGTTGAGACTAATTTGGTCCTCTTCTTGGTATCCTGTTGAACAATATAGTCTCAAGAACTGAATGTTTTATACGTAATAAATATTGCCATATTGTAAAACTATTGAACATTTGACACAAAAAAACCCTTTGAGTCTTTATAAGGATAGATAAAGAGGAGTTATAGGAAGTTTCAATTAGATCCCTTCATAAGAAGTATTTTATTTAATGTCACCAATGAAATTTAGTCTTAAGGGGTCTTAAATAACTGTACAGTTTACCCTATGTGTTAATATTTACATAGGGTAGTAAAAGATGTAAATGTTATTTTATTTTTCATAGAAGTTGGCGTCCATGGTCAAATATTAATAATAATAATAATAATAATAATAATGAAGGCTTAACGAACCCGAAGGTTCGATGCCGACACAACTCGCTCCCTGTACATCTCTATCCACCGACCGCCAACCAGACCCAACTTTGAGCTGTCTTCACGCAATCCTCCCACCTCCGTCTCGTCCTACCCCTCGGACGTTTCCCAGTCGGCCCCGTGCTTAATAATCTTTTAGGGATTCTCTCACAACTGAGTTTCGGAATTTTACATGCCTCATTCGCCGCGCTGCAATCACCTCTATAATATTTACTGTATACAATGGGCAAATATAAAAACAGTTCTAAATAGCTTCGAATGTTCTATCAATATAAGTGTATGTGTATGTATATAAATCAAAATTGACAGGAAGTGAATGAATATTTACAAAGGCCTGCAGCAAAGACAATAAAATAACATTCCCTTCCGGTCCCACCTCGTTTTAGAGGGTAATAAATCTGAAAAACAACATTATATCCAATCAAATTAAAAAAAAAACACACAATGCCCGAGTTTACAATAAACAAACATTCGCCGGATTTAATCCGGAATAATGAGGTCACAACGTCAATGGAAGATTTTATCATAGAAATTCAGGAGGTTTAAGGTTGCACGTATTGAAGGTTATTCTTTCAACGTTTTTATCAACAAGCTGAGCACAAAGAGCATAATATGAAACTTTGTATGGCCACCTTCAAGAGTTCGTGCTTAGACTTAAACTTCACAGGGGCAGAGGTTTAGTAGACCCGCTTTCTTTCCAGCTCGCTTCAATATCCTCCCTCAGTCTTTAAGGCGTTATTAAAACGCAGAGTTCTACAAACAAGAACAAAAGCAACCGTTTCCTGTTTCAATATTTTCGAGATAAAAAAATATGCATTTATTAAATTTTCCCAGTCAGAAATAAATAATTGACAGGGGAAACGTATGAGTGCGTAAGTAGATATGTCAACTCCAGAGGCATTAAAGGAAAAACTTGAGTTTTAAGGTTCGTTTACTCTGTGCGAAAAGGTACTTTATCTGTACGCCTACGTGTTCGGATATAGCGCTAGTATCGCTTTTGAGTAAGTTAACATAAGCTTCTAGACTTTCTTTGGCATTTTCCTGACGTTACTTTTATCTATAATGAGTTAAGAGCCAAAGTCAGAACAGCCGCTAGTTCCAAGTTAGCCGTCTTTGCAATGAAAATTATTGTATTACAGTGCATAGGAGCGGTCAGACATCACTGTTCGCTCGACTTCACGTTTAAGTGTAAATAGTTGTTCGAGGTATGGCAATAGTGGTTCGGTGGATTACCCGTTGGAGGGTGGGGTACGCACAGTATAAATGCGGCTTTAGGTACAATTACTGCAGGCAACTTTCAGACTAAATCAAATTATTCATACGAAATTCCGTTTTATTTGGATTTTGTATGGAGGGTTGGATTTATTTTTATTTGATTTTCAGGCAAAGAACCTCCATTTTTTGAATAATTTATTTATTTATTACATGAGGTGTTAACGTTTCAGGGAGCTACGTCACCATCATTATTTAGCTTCTTTTTTTACTTTCACTTACCTATATACGAAATATATAGTAAGTGGAAGTATTGCGATCGTGAAAAATTTCGACTTCCGGTTTTCAATGGAAATACACGTTTAGGGGTCCCCTGAGTCCAAATAACCAAGTCCCGCGAAATGGTCTGTGTGTGCGTGTGTCTGTGTGAACAGACTAACTCAGAAACTATAAACCGTGCGAACCTGAAATTGGGTATTTAGTGTAGGTATATGCCCGCGATGTGACAGCAAAAATTTCATCAAAATTGCTCAAAGGGAGGGGGTACTTTATTTAATAACTTTTTAAGTTTTTTTTTTTTCGATTTTCTCAAAAACGGCTCTAACGTTTTTGATTAGAGTGAGTATTTGATGTATTTATATGCCCGAGATATGACTGTAAAACTTTCATCAAAATTGATCAACCGGAGGGGGGACTTTACTGAATAAATGTTGTCCCATTTTCACGTGTTTTTTTTTTATTTACTCAAAAACGGCTTTAACGATTTTGATCAAACTTGGTATTTGATGTATGTATATGACTGTAAAGGGACAGCCGTAATTTCATCAAAATTGGTCAAACGGAGGGGGCACTTTATTTCATAATTGTTTTCCAATTTTTACCTTTTTTTCGATGATCTCAGAAACGGCTTTGACGATCTTTTATCGAATTCGTCATGTTTAATGAAAATTAGGAATTCTTTAATATCAGGTAAGCTTTATCATTATTAAAATGTTTTGAGGGGGCTTAAATGGAGTAGGGGCCTTTTTTGTTTTTTTCCTATGAAGTACCTTTGTTTTTGTTTACATGGAGAAATTAACTGTCTCTCGTTACGCCTAAAAATAAGAAATGGCTAAATATGAGATATGATAAAAATAAAGAAAACATATAGGGGAGAAAAAAAGAAAAATATTCAGTCAACTCATAAAACTCGTTGAGCCCACGCATGCGGAGTACGCCTTTAATGACAGACCATTGTTCATAATTAAAGCTATTCTGTTCATTTGGGAAGTGGCAATTAACAAAACACATTAATTTCTAATCTAAGTAAGTTGGTAAGAGAAAGTTGTGTGTTGCGAGCACGCACCAGATTTTTTTTTAATATTATCAAAACCATAATTTTTATGCATTTCATCAAAAACAAACATAATACAAAAATAGCAAATCCAAATATATCAATAATATAAGGCACATTCAGCTGTCAAAATCATTCTGTTGTTGGATAGTTATGAAACTGTGAAAAATAAAAATATGAGGGGTCACCTGTGGTGTTGTGGTTAGCATGGCAACCTACAATACTAAAGGTCGCGGGTTCGATTCCAGCGGTGGCCCTAGGATTTTTTAATGGGAGTAAAAAATCCTTAGCTAAGCCGTCCCTCGGATAGGACGTAAAATGGAGGTCCCGAGCCTATACGATGTCAGGTACTCGTTAAAGATCCCTATACAAATTATACCTGGATAGGCTAAATTAAGGACTCCCACTGTAGCATCGTCCGATTAGCCTTAGTAGCATAAAAATGGACGTTAAACAAACAGAAAAATATGATTCAAGCGTATGTGCATATAGAGTGAGCTTTAAATGATTTTATAATAATAATTTAATTTTAACATTTATTAATATTTTAGGATAGATTGTGTATCCTATATTGGACACAGCACCCTGAAACGTCAACTATTCATATAATAATTAAAAGAAATGGATTTCTTTGCCTGAATATCAAATTCATACAAAAATAAATTTATAATCTGAGGAAAAATGTTGTTCGGTTTGTAAAAAACAATTATTTTCCAAACGAATATATTACTTTATAAGTGTAAAGTAAAACTGTTACTTTACCTTTGATTTTAAAAAAGACAAGCTCGAACTTACGGAAAATAACTTTCAATTTGTAATATTGAATGCAGTATTAATCCTATGTATTTACTGCATCAACTTAAATAATAATAAAATAATTTTTACTTTAAATATTATTAATTTATTTAAGTACTCATGTAATCGAAAATGAAAGCACTATCTCAATAATAATAATAATAATAAAATATCAGTTAATAAATAAATAAAAAAAAAAAAAAAAAAAAGTAGAACCATAAGAAAAGCTGTATAAGGAAAATTGAGAGAGAGAAAAGACATTTTACAGTGTACGAAATCCATTACCAATACCCGCCTGAAATGCGGACCTAAAGAGCGAACGGTTAGGAATAACCTTGTAAAAGTATTCGTCTCCACGATTCAATCCATTTCCCATACATCAAGATGGATTGAAATCTTGTACATACATATGTACAAGGTACATATGTATGTACCTATATGTATATTTACATGTTATGTCATCCTAAAAAAATTAACCCCCATAATTAAAAAACTTATTCTGCAATAATACTTTTATTTGATTTTTTTTTACAACTTAAAACTGCAATTAACTTATTCAAGCAATAAATTACTTAACATGGCGAGAGTTGAAATAATTAATGATTAATTTAACATAAAAACCGTAATAATAGATAACCTCTTTATTCATATAATTTACATAAAACTGATAGAAAACTTCAAAATGTTATGTGCTAGAACCATCAAAATATCTAACCCATTCCCCTTCGTTTATTTTCTAAAATAATTAATTTTCGGAATTTAAAAATGCGAAAACTATATTGTTCCAACAGAAATGCCAACTATGTCTCCCTTAAGTCTATAAAACAAAATGTTTTCCGTTATCTCATTCAAACATTCATATTCATCGTTTTGGGGAGTTATAACCCATCATCAGAAATATTCTGGAAAAAAAAAAGTTCATCGTGTATATCGTGATTATTAAACAAAAAGTATTAAGTATATAGGTATCTCATTATATAGGTGTTACATTTTGTAGTCACAAAAACTCATTCATAGTGACTTATTATATTACGTAAACTAAATCGTTTAAATACTGTAGGTTTTATAATTCTTAAACCTGGTATCGATGCAATATGTATATTTTTCATCTATTTCATATAAAACATATGGAAAAAAAGCTACAATGAATAATTCAGTTTGTTATAATGATATAGGATAAACACGTATTTAATAATCTAATTTTTTATATCAGTTGGTTTGATAAAATGTTAAAAGTGAAACATATGATAACAGAATTACGTATATAAGGATCTCATTTTAAATGAAACGTTGACAAATATCCAATAAAAAAATATAAAATAAAATAAAGAATTGAAATTCGTTTTATTATTTTCACTGAATTATTTAATGAAATATGTAATAAATTAGGTTTTGGGGCAATGATGTGAAACACACGTTATATATATCTGTATTATAAAATTATAAGAGTAAGTGGATAATCACCTTTTTTTTTTTTTTTTAAATTATGACTTTTTTTTTAATGGAATATTTGGGTATAGTTTGAATTGAATACCCCCTTAAATGTGAACAGTAAAGACTAAATAAAAAGAAGTAAAGGAAGTAATTATTCATTAGTTTTAAAAAATGTAAAATAAAAAAAAACTAATAAATATATTATATATATATATATATATATATATATATATACATATATATATATATATGTTGGTGTTTGTGTTTACTTTCACTTGATTATCATCAAATGATGGCTGCTTTGACTATATCAAACACACTTCGTACCAACATTCCCGCAGTGATAAATTAGTAGTCCCTGTGAGAGGATCAAACAGGACACGGATTCCTGTTGGCTGGATAATAAGACTCACTGCAGAGGAAACCAATCAGCTGGCTCAGTGATTAACCAATTACGTTCATGCGTTGCCACCCTTCTGCCGGTATGAAGGTTCGCAGGCAGAGGCCGATTAGGAAATGATGTGAGCGAGCAGAGTCGCCATAGCTCGATGAAAATTATTTTTCGAAAACTGGGTTAGGCTGGTAATCAATAATGAGAGCTACTCATTTTTTTGCAGTTACCTTTGCAGCTCATAACACGAGCAGCGCCGTAACGAAAGGGTAGCTAAAGCGCCGAGGGGGTTTAAAAAAAGAACCTTCAATTTTCTGCTCAATTAATTTTGGTTTCGACCACAGTCTTCCGGGAACGGAGTCTGCACCAGCAGGGTAGTCTGTTGCCTAGATTATTACTTTTCCATAAAGAGGCCGTGTTCCGCGAAAATGGCAACGGTCATTTGCGAAAATTGGAAATGGAATTCGGGGAAAATGTTTAAAAACGAACTCAAGGAAAATAGCAATTTGAAAACGAATTCAGGTCCAGATGGAACAATTAACCATATGTTTTTACTCATACTTTTAACATTGGTCATAACCGTCTTTCTTTCTCTTTGCTCAGATCGTATCTGCTGACAATCAAAAACGACAGATTTTTCATTCGGTTTGGCATCGGAAAAGAAGGAAAATTTTTCATTCAAATCATAGTTCCTACGACGAAAGTGATTCCATTCTTTACTCTCAAACTGAAGGGTCTCGGCTTAGTCAGGAATGCATGGTCAATTGACTGATAATTTAAGGGAAAACATGGAAGTTGAGCGTGATCATGGTCAAATCACCTCCTTGAACGACCACTGATCAAAACACAGTAATTCCTCAAGCAGTACTGAAACCAAGACTTTCCGTGAGCTGAAGTGGTAGAGGTCAAATTTAAGCTCAACAAAAACAATAATTTTTTAAAACTGTTGAGGAATTACAATTAAAGAAAGGTTTAAAATTATTTACATACTTCTTTCGTTTACCTTACGCCCCTAGAATACAACAATAGAGCGTTACATTGATTTCGTTAATAGATTTATAAACCTTTTTTTTTTTTTTTTTCATTTCTTGATATCTGTAGTTAATAAGCCGATCGTATCTGACTGTGCAATAAAGGCAAAACCCTTGTTATCTTCGTTCTGTTTAGCTTGGGCTAGAACGAAAATTTGTCATTCTGCTATTTGTTTCTCCGAGGAAAGACATTCCATTCTTTACTCTCAAACTGAAGTTGAGTCGAACTCAATCAGGAATACTGAGACATCTCAAGTGACTTATGGTCCTGCATACCGCGCTTCAATACTAAGCAATTTCTTTTTTCGTCTCTAGGAAACATCGTTTTTAAAATTATACTACATGAGTTAATACTTAAAAATTATGGAGTGTTGAGACTCTCAATATTCGTTCATAGGTGAAGCATAGAATGCAACGAGTCTTACTGACAGTTTTTTTTTAAATCCAGTTGGATGCGGAATGTGGTAGATAAATGTCTCTGTTTTGATAAGTAAATATGGCGGATTTAATGACAGTGATAAGTCTAAATAAATAAGTGTTATAAATACCAGTGTGTAAAAATTCGTTGATATCGGATAAGCTGTAAAAGATTAATATGTTCCATCTCTCCCCACGCAAATCCTATCCATGATAGTAATTACGTGGAATAAAGCGTGTGGAATTAATCTCCTTATAATTCAAATTTATTCAAAATCGGATACACTGGTGAAAATATTATTTGCCTACTATCCCCATTATTTTTCCGACGTTCTAAGTGATTCTCTAATATCCGAGGCGGAAACAATTTCAAGAAATTAAAAACCAGTCTAATCCTTGTCTTCCAAGTCTCACATACAGTACTACGTTCCTTTAGTTCCTCTGTATTAATATTACTTAGTTTATTTAATTTTGAATCCTTTGTAAGGAAGTGGAAAGAAACGATCTCACCTAGGTCACGCTAACCGCCAAGTTTATCCCCTAAATTAAGAGTTTATAGAGGCTGGGTGAACCAGGGGAGAGTCTTTTGAGGCCACTATCGATCCAAAAGTATTGTATAACATCAGAAAGTACCCTGCCACAGCCGGATTCGAACCGTAAACCTTGAGCATTGGGTAATTACAAAAGAAAACGAAATTTCTGAAATAGTTTTAGAATACAAAAGGCAGTTTGGAAACGGGAAGCACTTTAGAATTGCTTGCTAAGATAAACATCCGCCGTCAGATCGGAGTACACACAAACACACACCTCCTAATCACACGTGCACAGCAATCAATATTACAGCCGGATTAATTCCCCACGCTAATGATCTGATTAATGGAGGGGGGAGGGCGCTTACTCTCTAATAGCTTTTTCGCCCTTAAAATTAATTGATCCTCTTTACTTCATTCAAAATGATATGAAACAGATCCGATGGGATTCAAGCTGGTCTTCCTGAAGAAGAGCAGCTTAGAGTTCTTTTAGGTAGTCATTTTCAAATAATTTAACGATTGTTTTATTTGATAAATTACAATAATGTGCGATAATGTGATAGCTAACAATAATATTTTATGAAATAATTAAAGTTATTAACTAAAGCAGCCTCACTCAGTTCCATCGAATTTTTTATAGCAATATCAACAGCACACTCAAAGATTACTAACACATAGATGATCGGTTAACTTGAGAGTGAAGGTCTAAAATCAAAGACCCTGCAAATAATCATCTATGTGTATTTGGTGAAACAAGTCAGACCAAAGTTTGTAAATTATTCTTTCATTAGCTCAACATTTTAATTATATTTATTATTAATACGTTTGAAGAGTCATTTGATAATGAGACACTACTAGACTTCTGTTGTAAGTTCCCAAAAGTTATCCTTGCAAAATCAAATACATACCCGATACCGAGCCTTAGAGAAAAACTTCTTGTTTCCTCGAGTTCCGACTTCTTGTAGTACGTTTAGCGAGAGTTTCTTTTACAGTGTGAAGTTCTGATCCACGTATCCTCCATTTATCCTCTGGGTAGATACTGTACTTAACAAGTTCTGCCCTCTTCCGAAGTTTTTGTAAATATAGATTTTAAGTAACTATTAAACGTATTCAATACATTGGAACGTATCTAAATCATATTCCAGTTATTTTCAGATAGGAAAATAACAACAAAAAATAAATGAAGAAGAAAAAAATACTGTTTGTAAACTTTTAAAAATACCTACAAATAATGCATTGATTAAAATATTCGAATTATAACCTTATATTTTTATAAATATTCTGCCTTCCATAAAATGTGATATATAACAATTGAACTGGACCACGTCTAGGCATTTTAGTTGATATTGTTGACTAATCGATAACTTCATTTTGGGAAAAATATGACCTCCTTTTGCAATTATCGATGTTTTCATTCGACGACGATATTATTGACGGAACTGTCATCGAAAGTTTTCCACTGATGCCTTGATAGTTCACGGACGACGGACCTTATCTACAAGGCGGTGACATTCGCATGGTCCTATCCTGAAGATTCTTCCTTCTGTTTTAACTACAGAAATGTTAAGGAAGGAAATTTCGGGTTCAAGGAGGAAATCTTATTTACTAATATTCTAGTTCTTTATATTTTATTCATTTAAAGCTATTTAATTAATGTATGTTATTGTTTTTTTTTTTTTTTTTTAACAAAAAGTCTATCGTACGATATTCTCATCATATAAATTGACTACTTTGAGCAATACAATGATTACATATCTATAATGATGATGATGTAATTAATGTAATAATAACAAAGTAATTAATAGTAATAATTTTTTTTTTTTTTTTAAGAATTCCATATAAGTAAAAATCTTATCATTTTCAGTTCATTAAAACCAATTGAAAAACTAACCCTCTATTATGTCAATAAATTATAATTAATAATTATTACTGCACGTTTGTTTTCGATATCCATTAAAATTTACTTAGGTTTAGATTGGATATATATTTTTCTTGTGGCTTTTTTTTGATATTATTTATTACTAGTCGATTATAAAATATAATTGATTGAATTAATTTAATTGTAAAAATAGATATTCAAGATATGGGTTTTAGGCATCTATTCGCTGATCTCCAGATCCATTTAAGATAAAGTCGTTTCAAATTCAATTCTCTAAACTGCATTAAAGCGAATGACGTCGCTTTAGACCGAAAAAAAATTATATTAAATTTTAAATTGACTTCTAACGAACTAATTTAACTAAGAGGGAAAATGCGGAAAGACTCTTGCAACTTATTCAATTTTGTTTTTGGCTTTCATTTGGTATACGGCTATTAATTCATTAACAATGATTGCTCAAACAAAATTAAAATATACAGTCAGCTCTTTATAAGTAGGCTTCGAGTGATCGAAAAAATGGCTCAACTTACAGAAATTCGACTTATCATGGTAATTATTCGACATGCCTAAAGGTAGATGAGAAAAATGAAGTATTGGAGTATTAAAATCATCCACCCATATTTTACAAAAATTAATTTTATTTTCAGATAAATATAATTTTCTTTGTTATTTAAGATGGTTCAAAGTGTGTTGTCTAGGAATTCCAAATTCACTGGCAATAACCGTTAGAATGTTTTCGCCTCCCTCCACTTCAACAATCAGTTTCAACGTATCGCTAAATTTCAAATAATTATTTAATTACATACAGAATTCCCAACATTCGCGGAGTCATTGCTAGCTACTAGCAACCTTTAGACTAACAAATGGTGTAGGTAAAGAAAAAAGGAAATAAATTAAAAATGAAATTCCCTGAAGTAAGAAATTCGACTTATAGAGGTCATAGAAATCCCCTTTCATGCCCATTATTTTATTTCGATTTATTTACAGGATTTTCCTAAGTTTTGGGCCTGAAATGGAATTATTGAATTAAAATTTACGTGAAATGACCCTATAACGTACATTCTGTTCGATATTTTTTTTTTTTTTTTTGGCATTGGAATTATCCATACAGTCATTCATAAAATAAGTCTGGAGGATTACTATGGTGGGTAATCCATATGCTAAATATGTTTATTAATTGACCGTAAATTCTTTGTTAAGCTAATAATTTCTTCTTGTTTGGTCGTAGTTAGTAACTTTTTATATTTAATATCGTCATCATATTGATTTAGAAAATTTAGGAGTTGGTTCCTTGTATTAATATAAGCAGGACATTCCATTATTATATGTTGCTGCATTTCTCTTTGTTTGCACCTATCACATTCCGATGACATTTCGACACCTATGCGCTGAAGGTAAGCTTTATACAGACCATGGTTAGATTGGAGTCTTAAAAGATTTTTGTTTGAGCCTTTTTTTAAGATTAAATTCATAGAACCACGGTTTGTTTAGAATTTCCTGTTCAATAGTCTCATAAAATCTACCTGCCAAAAACTCTTTATATTGCTGAGACCACTTTTGGATCAAGTCTTTTTTTAAGTTCAAGTCTTTCTGAAAGTTTGACACATCGATAGCTGGCTGTACATGAAAACTTTATTTTAAATACATGGCAGTAAATGCTCTCAAATATATTATAAACTGAAAGAATACTTCATGTAGATTTTTTGCATTCTAAGGTTTTTTTTTTGTATGCGATTCAACAAATAATGCACGAGATATGGTAACCTTTATATAAAAGGATTTGTAAATATAAGACACGTTATCCCTTTACGGTTGAATTTTATTCTTCTTTTTTTTTTCTGTTAGCAGATGTAGGAATGACAATTCTGTTTTTTTTTTAGTTTAAATTTTTAAATATTTTATTTCCTTAGATAATATTATTTCAATCTCAGATATTACTTTTCCTTCAAAAGAAACTTTCTTAGGCGGCAGATGCAGGATTCCAGGCAAAGCGAGCCGTCTCCTAATGAAAGCACGCCATTAATCCAGGGATGTTCTCATCAGTTTCAATTTGTCCTTCTACAGAGGGTCATCGATCATTGGATGCTAACAGCGCCAGGATCTTAAGGACGATTCATCTTACTTCAGGGGGCGGGTGGCATCAATTTGGAAGCCCAGGTCCCTGACAGATCCACCATAATGCCACGGCTTTAGTCTATTTACTACTGTTCAATAGTTTCCGATTCGGTTGCTAAATTTCCGATGTTCAGGTTCGGACAACTAAATATAATGGAAGGTTACCGAAATCTTGAACTCGTTCATACGCTGCACACCGCTTACTCCTGTCAAAAAATGTCTTATCTAAAAAACTTGATATTTCGGGAGTATGGATATAAAGTTTAGCAGTAGGATAAAACATATTCAGAATAGATATTAAGTCTGAAATTTTAACCTTGCAAACTGTTTGGAGAAATATAAATGTAAATTGCTTTAAATTGTAAAAACGTTATGAGGTGTTTGTTAAAAAATTACATAAATAATATTTTGGATCGAATTAAAATTTTTATCAGCGTGTAGGAGCTTAGTTATTAAGAAGAGAACCGTGACTGAAACTAGGCTGTTTTTGAGATTGGACGTTAAAAGGAGTTCGGGATGTCCCCCACGCACAAAAAATTTGCTGGAAATTTAGCTTATTTAGAAAAATAAAATAAAAAACATGGAAAATGATAAGAAAAATTATATAATGTTACCTTTAATTGATCAAAAGCCTTAAGTTGAGGGAGAAGACAAAAATATGATAGTGACAAACAGGGAACAGCCGTACTAGTAGTAGGGGCCGGGATTCGATCCTATAACCTAAATGGCACACCTGTATTAACATTATTCTACACCAAGTCCACGTATTGTATGAAGAATTGAGTTAAATTACTGTCATTTGAGGCTTTCGTTGATATTATTACTAAACTAGAAATATTACCCACTTACGTGTATTACATACACATACATAAATAAGTTACGGTTTCGGTTTCCTTAAACCAGGTCCGCGGCCAAAATCAGGTTTCGGTTTCAGCTAAAATTTTGGTTTCGGCCGGACATTGAAGAAAAATTGTATTTTTTTAAAAATATTATTTTTTTTAATACTCGAAAATAAGTTAGTCATTTAGATAGTAGTTAGTACTTCGATAGTATAGTAAATCTATTTTGAACTGAAGCTAAGCAAATTTTTAGTAGCAAGTGGGAGCTTGAAACTACAACGGCCAACTTCTCTCAGACTAGATATTTTAATCACTGAGACTGAAAAGTTCCCAGTTTTAGAAACAACTTTATAGGAGAGAAGCAAATGAGAATAATTAATTCCACAATACATGTCAGTAATCCTAAATTCATTCACATAAATCAGACATTAGTGAGACAAAGTTACACATCATCGTTCTCTGTCTATAATTATGGAATTATATATAATTATTCATATCTGGGTGTGCATCCGACTCCCCTGGTTATACAAATAAATCTCATTTAATATTCCATTCATTCCATCCTGATTACTATAATAAACGTGAAGGGAAAAAATATCAAATAATTTTACAGAAGCACCCATTCACAATAAGTTTATTTATATTGATCACTTAATTTAAAGAACTATACAATTTTATATTCTATATAAAATTCATAATCTATAATAACGTTACGAAAACTATTAGGAAACACAAAACTTCATAATCACAAAACAAACTTCAATTTCTAATGAAGGAAATTTGTTGACCGTAGAAGAATATGAGATGGAAATGGTATATATATATATATATATATATATATATATATATATATATATATATATATATATTTCACATATAGTGTTTTCATTTGACCGCACCCCCAACCATTTCCATCTCAAACTTCAATTTCATATTAACACACCATTGTCTGCGCCCTCAAATCAAAAGTAGTATTCGCATTGTTTCTTGACTATTGTCATGAAAAATTAAATTTAACTATGAAAAATTTGAGAAAATAAACAAAGTGCCTTCAAACAATAATTTATCGAAATCCAACCGCAATCCTAATCTAGTAGTAATACAACAATACAACAAATTGTCTCGAATCTCTCAGATCTAGTGCGAGCTGTAAACTGTTTTAAGCACGTTATCAAACAAAATCCAAAATACTTCGAAAAAATTCAACGCCACATGTTGCATTTCAAATTACACAATTATTAGAAAATTACAAAGACAAAAAGTCATTCAAAAAAGCCATTTAAACTGAATAGCGGCCAATTCTAATTTTTCTTTCTCGGAAAGTGTCCTATAAGTCTAATTAAGTAAATTATTTATATACAAGTTTATACTACTGTGCTTATTATTCGAAGAAAAAAATAATTTACAATGCCACACAAAAGTATCAACTTGAACGATACAGTAACACGGATGCAAACACATTACTTAACTTCAGAACAAGACTAACTCTTAAGCCCGTCGCTCCTTATATTTAGTCTGGACATTCTGGAACATTCCAGACAAGCGTAGAATTCACTCGAACGGTCACGAACATGTACTAGAACAGTTTATTCCAACAACAAGTCTAGAAATCCTTTCAATCACATGTTTGTTATTGTTTTTTCACGTCAAAATATAAACTATTAGCATTCCCCGTCGCGGCTTTGCCCGCGAGCCTTTAAAATCAATTCTGTGATAATTATCTTGGCATTGATTTAATATAATACTTATATTAACAAAATCAATTTAAAAAGTATCCGTAGGGGCTTAAGAGTTAAAGTCGTCAATCAAGATCTTTAAAATGAGTCCAAATTAGATATTTTTTCTCGAAGTGCAAAAATAGGTGTCCGTTAGAGCTAAACGACAATTTCGCCATTTAAACCCCTTAGGGGTTACATTTTTGAAATTCCTTTCTTAGTGGTTACCTACATCACGTTTAAAATCTAAATTCCGAACTTCAAGTTTCTATCATTAGTATGTTTTGCTCTGCGTTGATTCTGTCAGTCAGGACAAAGCCTCTTATATATATAGAGATACATTTGAATTTTAAAATTCGTGTTACAGAAGTAATTCAAATAAATTAATCAAAATTGGGTTAAGTACATGCTAAAAGCGTTTGATGGAAACGGTGTAAAAATATAAATAAATATATAAAATTATCCCCTGCGCCAGAAATCTTATTATTGGATCCACGCCATCTATTAATAAGAGACCAGCTGAGTCCGAACAAAGCTTAATGCAGGAAGCAAACACTAACGAAACAAGGGCAGTGCACAACATGCCAAATGTGTCTTGGCAAAGAGATAGTCAATGTTTGGTCGAGGTTTGATGACCTGCTACTCGGAACTGGGTCTCAATACAATTCATACAACGTGGATTGCGAATTTACTTGACTCCTCATAATTTTTATTTTCAAGTAAAATAAAAACATGAAATATAAATATTGCAATTTCTAATCAACAAAATTACGGTTTTCCTTGTAGATGTCACGTTTTGCCGTTTCACTGAGAGCGATCCTAATGACGTTGCAGCAGTGACCTTAGAGTACGACCTATGATACAGGAACAACATGGGACCGATGCTATCTACTTGTTATTGAATAATCTAGGCTCTTATTGATAATTTCATATCTCACTACTTATAAAATTGATTTCACATCATCAAACAATAATGCGAATTTTCTGAATAGTACAATCATTTATTTTATTATTTAAAATTAGCTGTATATCCCGGTTTCACCCGGAGAATTTCATTTTTCTAATGAAACGGTCGATTTCGTACAAACCAATGTGAAGCGAGATCAAAACGATTTTTATAACAATAAAGAATATACCCAGAGATTGGGTGAAGATATGCAATTTTAATAAGGAGAAGTGTTCGCACCTGGTATCAAAGAACCACTCAGTGAAATTTGAAGAATTTTGGATAAACGATATGGATTTCTATAAAGAACAAACAAACAAACAGAATTTCTTCATTATTTATATAGATTAAATATCAAATGAGGTTCTCATAAATTATAAAAGCTAAACTCAAATTTCCTTGTATGACTATTTCATTATTTTATTCCTTTCTATATTTTTAATTTTTTTTTTATTTTTAAAATTATTTTTATTATTTAAATTTTTAATTTTTTAATGTTCAGTTTTTGTTCATAATGTTATGTACTTTGAATAGGTAATTTTCTTTAAACTATGAATATTTGAATACAAAAGTATTTATTATTTTTTCCTGAATAAAAAATAATTTTTTCTGAATAAAAAATAATTATTTTTTTTTTCAATTACCTTCTTATTAGTATAAGATTGAAATGCAATAATTGTATTGGAATAATATTTTTTGTAAAATTCATTCAAGGAATGAAATACGCTCTTCCATGGCCTTAACTAGTTTTTGCACAACTATTTCTAGTTTTTGTAATTTTCTCGAAAGCGAAACGAAAACAAGGCATATGCCAGAGGACTTTTTTTCTAAGTTTTTCGATCCTCTATCGATCCCTGAAGTTTGGCCATTTGGTTTGGGGACACCCTTGATAGAAATGTTTAACCTTTCTCGGATATTTTTAGGTATTTAGTGACCCACTACAGTGAATTACTCTAAAGTCAGAATCGGATATAATCAGAACAAATAAAAAAAATAGTTTTTATTCCTTTTGATGATCCATAGTCAAAGTAAAGGTAAAAATAAAAGAAAAAGAATAAATCATAAATATAAAGCGGTAAGAACTGAAAAAGGATTATAATTAATTATGTATTAAAGATTTTTATTTTTCATTTCAGGTCTATCCTTTCTAAATCGAGTTTCAGAAAGTATAGAATTATCTAGTATTATTTAATTTTAAATATTATTTACAAATTGTTGGCTGCTGTGAAATTGTTTCGTTTGTAAAATCGGAAGAAAATTTCAATCTGAATATTTTCAAAGCCCATTTGAAAAATATTACTTCAAATTCAATTGATTTAGGTAGGGATGCAGTGTATTTTATAAATACTAGACGAGATTTATTGAACTTGACAATTACATTTATAATTGTAGATACAATACACAAGAGATACAATACTGAATTAATTCAGAGACAAACTAACTACAAAACTCTCAAATTGGAAACGAATTTTATTGCAACCCGCGGATAACAGAACGTAGAGAAACCCTGCTACAAAAATAATTGGAACGTGAGATCTGATTGGATCCTTTGGAGCTAGAAAGATACTGTTCCAGCCAATAGGGGCCTATTACTTCTTAATCAAAATGCCCCTTCAGTCGTCTTTAAGTGTTGATCTTCGGATCAAATAAGTTATTTCAATAAGTAATTATTTTATTTAACTGAACGTATTCTTATTACATGGCACAACGTTCAATGTGGAACTTAGCCTCCAACATCGACTCCCATTTTTCCTATCAAGTGCTGCTTGCTGCCTTTCAATTAGGGGTATCAAGGAGACTCCTACAAGTAGATAGTGAATATTTCCCATCATTGAGCGACCAACTGTAATTGTTCCATAGATATTCTCACTAAGTATAATACGTGGTATTTCCTCAGGATTCAACCTTATTTCACGTTAGCTTATTATATGACCAGAACATGTTAGCCTGCCTACTCCAGGAACTAAGAAAAGAATGTTTTTTGTAAAATAACTTCAAAAAATACAAAATATGAGAATGGTAGACGTATTTCCTTAAACAATTCTATATCCTTCAATTTCTTTTATTTATTTTTATTTTTTTTAATCAGTCTGAAAATGACGAATGAGTTTTTCCAATGGGGGGGGGAGATATTAGATTTAGAATCGGGGTCAGCTGGGAAGTAATACACAGGAAGGGAAGAGGTCTCTGGGCACGTTTATTCCCTCGCGAATATTTTCTCTGGATTTATGCCTCACCACGGAAAGTTCTTGTCAATTCCGGTTGTTTTTTTTTCCCGTGTTTTAAATGGATGTTCATATTTACGAATAAGGTCCCTGTAGGGAGGTATATTGTGATATATAACAAATGTGATATTATTTACATATAATTTTTTATTAACAAAAGTTAACAGATTTTTGATAATGGGGCATAATTATTAATCATTAATTACAGATGTAAATATTTAATTTTTTAATCCTCACATTAATTACATATTAATCTTTAATTCCAATTATAATACATAAGATTATTCTTTACTGATATACTTTCCGCTTGTTTTATTGGTATTAAAAAGTTCTGGTTTTGATTTTTAAAAAATATTGACTCTTTTCCTTCTGATAATTTTTAAAGATTAATTTTTTGGGGCGAAATAGAACTTGCGGTGGCAATTCTTGGAACTACAAAAAAAAAAAAGCCCTATTCATGAGAAATACCAAACTTTAGTGTTTTATAAAGTTTATAAAGCCATAAAAAAAATGATAAAAAGTTCTTGAATCAAGTAAAATAAGAAAAAGAAAAACAATTTTTGGACCACATTGCGTTGACATTGAAAGTGTCCTCTGGGGACCCGGATTGGAGTCAGACTGTCGCAGTTTCTTTTCGATTCTGTGAGTTATTTCAAGATATTTTGCTCTAAAAATGCGGATTAGAAATGTAACAGAATCACCATAAATTGTATTACTGTAAAAAAAAAAAAAAAAAAAAAAAAAAAAAAAAAAAAAAAAAAAAAAAAAAAAAAAAGGTTTAAAATAGTTTTAAACCTTTTGTGACTATTCTTTTTTTGACTACTATGTTCGAGTACCATCTACGATGGCCTCGAAGGTTTTTGGAGAGTTAGTCTTGTTCTGAAGCTCGAGTCATATGGTTATTTATGTTTTACAAAGTTATAATTTTTGTAACCTGTTCAAATATTTGTGTTCTCATAATGTGTGTGGCATTGAAAAAATAATGTTGTCTTCGTTAAATAAAAATTGATTAATCCATATTAGTGTTACATTACTATGATGTAGGGTAAACTCGAAGGTTTTGGGTTTACGAAGATATATAAGATGCGTTGGACTGGAGAGATAGTCTTGTGTCAGAAGCTCTAGTCATATGTTTAATTCTGTGTTACAAAGTTATATTTTTTGTAACCTGTTCAAATATTTGTGTTTTTATAATTTTTGTTGCATTGAAAATAATGTCTTCGTTAAATAAAAATTGTTTAATCCATTTTAGTGTTACATTACTATGATGTATGGTAAACCGTACAGTTATTGACACCCTTAAAACTACATTTCTGTGGTGAAATTAAAAAAAAATACTTTTTATGAAGGGATCAAATTAAAACTTCCTATAGCTCCTCTTTATCTATCCTTACAAAGACTCAAGAGGTTTTTATGGGTCAATAGTTCAATACTTTTACCATATGGCAATATTAATTATAAAAAGTGCAAGAAGTAGTTATTGACACCCTGTGGATTTAATTGTGAAATCTTCCCTATGGTTAGTTTGTTAAAGTCTTACTTCATAGATCACTTAGAGGACCTTATATCTTGAAATAAAATTAGGACTTGTTTACTTATTTCTGTAAGTTAAAGTTAGGGTGTCAATAATTGTACTGACTGTCAATAGCTAGCTATATGGTTTACCCTATATAGTTTATTGTAAGTTAAAAAAAATAAAAAAATATTCTTGTATATATTGGTGCTGCGCAGCTTGTACTACAAGCACTTGAGGGAGATGCATTGTAGGTAAAATCGGTTGCCGGAGCGGTTGAACAACCGTTGCAGACACCCCCGTAAGTAAAGAGATACAAGACGCATGGAGAATGCCGCTACCTGAGCAGACCGGCCCAGGTACACGACTGTCTCCCCGAGGTAATTAGTCTGTTTTTGTACGCGGGCACTGATGCGTGTGAGTACGCGCCTCACGCGTAGAAAATATTTTAAAAGCATCGACTGGCAGGATACTAGACTATTCACTAGTGGCATTCTTTTGTTGCAGGCATGCGTAGGAATCCTCTCATAGTTTAAAGTAGTTGATTCCTAATTACCGCTAAAACAAAAAAACATTTACTTTTAAACAACAGGAAGCACAAATATGTGATATTTACTTATTATTGTAGCCTAATTGTAGGTCATCATCAGGCAAAAAAACAACCAATCAGAGAAATTCACACAAATGTATGTGAAACATTAAAGAAAATTAAATAAGTTAGATAAACTAAACATAAATTTTTTTTTTTGTAGAATTCGAATATTATACCTCTTAAGGTAAGGCCATGATAAAAGTAATAAATGAAAATGAGATAAAAACTTAAAATAGCATATCTGAGTTAATGTTGAGAAATATATAAAACATAGGTTGAACATATAATGAGGTTACAATGGTCTGTAGCAATGAAGCCTAAGTAAATAAGATGAAATGTAGTATACAAAATACAAAGTGGTGTGTAAATCGAAATTTTAAAAACGATAAACAAACAAGTTGGACAATATATGTGGATAATTTTATGTTTATATTATCCATCTTGTTTGTTTATCGATTTTAAATTTTCAATTTACACACCACTTTGTATTTTGTATACTACATTTCATCTTATTTACTTAGGCTTCATTGCTACAGACCATTGTAACCTCATTATATGTTCAACCTATGTTTTATATATTTCTCAACATAACCTCAGATATGCTATTTTAAGTTTTTAATCTCATTTTCATTTATTACTTTTATCATGGCCTTACCTTAAGAGGTATAATTTTCGAATTCTACAAAAAAAAATTTTATGTTTAGTTTATCTACCTTATTTAATTTTCTTTAATGTTTCACATACATTTGTGTGAATTCCTCTGATTGTTTGTTTTTTTGGTCTTTCTCATAGCCCTGATGATGACTTAAAATTTGGCTACAGTAAAATATGTAAATATCACATATTTGTGCTAATTATTTTTACCGCACCCCCAAACAATCCCTGTTCATTATATCTACAGTCAACTATCTTCCACCATCTTTGAATTATCAGTAAGTAATAAAATTTTACTAAAAAATCCGAGGCGTGTAAACAGCAGATAGCTCGTCTTATATTGTATTGTAATTAGTTCAAAGATTAAATCGAATGTCATTTTAAGTATTATAAGAAGCATTAATAAAATAGTAGTTTACTTAAGAATAAGCTGTGATATCTTCCAACTTTTTACTAGTCCCTTGTTATTAGAAAGTTTCTGAAAAAAAAAAATGTATTAGACGTTTATGACCTAGGAGTTTTACGCCTAAAAACCTAAACAAACTAACTAAAAAAAAAAAATGCACTACCCAGGAAAAGTGTGCCCGCCTCAAAATTTCATAATCCTGTAAAATGCTCTAAAACTTTAAGAAAAAGAGGACTTGCTTATCTGATACAGCACTCGGTAAGACCTCAAAAAAAAAAAATAATAATAAAAATAAATAAATGAATAAAATGGTTTTAACTTCAAAAAAAAGATCACTAACTCAAGCAGTGTTACAGTTTAACTAAAGTGACCAGAACTGATATTTTTATTTTAATAATTAAAAGCTGAACAGTGAAAAATTGTCTGAATAAAGTAATTTAATGAACAAATACTTATTAACGAGACTTTTAAGGTCGAATCATTCTGTATCCCATGTATTTTTAGGTACCTTTAGTTAATTTTATATATATTCAAATATAAAATCATTTTATTTTCAAGTAAAACTGTATGCTTCTATTTTAATTGAAGAATGTGTGATGTCGAATTGAGACGCATAAAAAAAGTGGTGTAGAATTCTACCGTTATCGTTAAATTATTTTTTAATTTTAAAAATTATTTTCGATATCATATTAAAATAATTTAAACTGTAATGAGTAATTTTCTTCAATTGATAAAATAGAAATATAGTTATGTATTTGCATATTTAAAATTGAAAGATAATAACTTCAGGTCGTAGCATACTCCAGAAAATATCAAATTAATCAATCAATTGGATTTTTATAATTATTTTGTAAATAAAACGAGTTAGTCTTAGCTTTACAGTTGGGAATTTCACATTCAGTTCTCGATAGAATGAGCGGAAAAAACATACGTACATATAGCACATACGAGAGTAATTTATGTCGAATTGTCCATCGATACTATTGATTGATTCTAAGCGTGTATCGTGATTGTTTTTATTTTAAAATATGTTTCGTTCCCAAACGTTCAATGTTCAATGCCTTCATACACAAACAGATCACACTACAAAGTCAACAGATTAACAGTAGCGATTCTTCCACTAACCGAAGACGCGAGACAGAACGTCATGAGAACAGCCTCAACACAAATAAACGAGGAGTTGCCGATATTGGAGCTAGGAGAAGGGCGCCTTCACAAATAACACTCACAAAGAGTCCTGGCTGACAAAGAGTCCTCCAGGTCCATCTCAATCCCAGTTTTCGTTTAATTACTCTTCCTCGTGCCTTGTCCTGATTAGTTCGCTCCTGTTCCTCCCAACATCCCACACCATTGTCCCTTCTTCCTCCAGGAATGCCTGCTTTAATTGCTTTTTCTCAAGTACGTAGAGCTTAGAAAGCAGTTAATTTCAGGAACGGTTACAAAAGAAAAACAGTTACAACAATCTTGTAGTCAAACTACATCAAGCTGTGGCTTGAACGAAAATATCTTAATAAAAAATTCAGTTATTCTCAACTACAAAGACGATGAGAAGAGTTCCTCTTTTCGAAAATTATCAGGAAAATAACGATATTATAGAACAGTAACTATCAGTGATAGAATAGTTACTCAAAAGTAACCGTATTATTCGCTGTCAGAGGTTAGACTTCAGACTCTAGTCCATCGGTTTTGTTATTCTTGAGGTAGTTCAAACCCTGATCTGAATCATCAGATGGGAGATTTTGTTAACTAGGTTGATAATGTTTGTTTGTAAGTCTTGTGATTGTATAATGAATTGTAATTATGATAAACGTCAACATTGGCTTTCCACGACAGTTGTAAGAGATAAATAATTGTCTAGTCTCATAGGGAATCGAACCTGGGCCACGTCGAATAGGACCACAGTACCAAAATCACTGAGCTATCTGGGATTAAAAACTTATTAGCCACATATCCCAAATGCGCTAATTATAACGATGTAACATACAAAGCATATCAAGAAATTTGTTCTTAACGACTGAAAAAAAAAAATATATACACCCCGCTGAAAGTAAGAAAGCTAATTTTTCACCCGGCGACCAATAGAAACAGTCCAATCCCTAAGGACAGGTAGATCTAACAGGTGTTGTCAATTATCCATTGCGCCTTGCTGCTGTAGGCTACCTCATTGGCTCTGCCACCCTCCTTTCGTTTTTATAACAGAAGCAATTTCCTGGCTAGTTCCTACCTCTTTGCAATAATAAAGTATTTTCTCCATGTTTTATTGGCAGTGAATCTAAGTCGCAATATCCTCCATTAGCTGCGGTCCAGAGACTTAGCTGGTTGCCTCCTGATTTATCTTCCCATCCAGGCTTTGTTTTTGTACTCATTGCTTTTCAAGTTTTTTATGAACTAGTAGTCTTTTTCATTTCCATTTGATAATAAAAAACTTCTCAATATTCTATATGCAGTAACATTGATTTTAATTGTGGAAGTTGTATATTCTATTTTTTAACTTTACTAGTTTTATCTGATACATTTTAGGAATGTAAAACAAATAAAAATGGAATACCGACAAATTTATAATTTACATTTATAATTCCGCCTACCACCACCAGAGTGGGCCACACATTTGGTCTCTGCTGTTTAGATAAGACTTTTAAATTCAGTTTGAGTCGTCACACTGTTTACCCAACAGACCTCAATTGTCAACCAAAGATCAAACCAAAAAATACTTTTAAAGTTAAACTTTCATTGGGAAGGTTTATCACGTGTGATCTATGAGGCGCTTTGTGATGGGTGAAGCCGTCTACGGTTTCGGTCACAAATCTAATCTTTATATATATAAAAATCTCGTGTCCCAATGTGTGTCGGACGTAAAATCAGAAACTACTCAACCGATTTTGATGAAATTTGGCTCATTGTGTGTAGTTTTGTCCAACTTAAAAGAAAAGATAGTTATATCTCCATTATTGGCCTAAATATTTCTTTTTATTTTTGCAAATTAAATGCTTATTATACTACAATTGAGTGTGATTATTTTTAAGTTCTAAAAATTTCCAGCATATGGCGGTCATTTTCTTTCAATATTTAGGGTGGGTAAGCATCCATTAGCCATATCTATTTTTTCCAGCTTGGAAGAGGAAAATCCGTGTTTTTCCTAGAGGAATTATGTGTCGCCTTTTCACGTGTGGAGAAAACATCGTATATATTTGTTTTAGATAAAGACAGGTTAACCAAAATCATTTTGCACATATTAGTATAACCTCCTGATACGATACTATGTGTTACAGTCTGAATTTAATTAATATCTATTTTGGCAAATGATTAATTTGGTACATTTTTGCTAACTCTCTATTTTGATTGTACTAAATCCTGTTCCAATTATATTCTTTGTTAGTTCCTTTTACATGTGTCATTCATTACTACACTATGGTCAAATATAAGATGTAAACAATAAAAACTTTAACCCTTCTAAATTCTTTCCAACAATTTTAAATTTGGCGTAAAGTTCTATTTTAAATCCCGTTGGTTTTTAGATTAGCTGAAGCGTTTTTATCTTTATCAGTGAATTTTGATTTGACAGTATTAAAAAGAATAGGATGTAATTAATTCAACGCATTGTAGCTACTGAGCCACAGCAACGCGTGGTAGGGCCTGCTCGTCCTAACATAAATTCAAAGGTGCCTTTACACCTTACGAACTTTACCTTCGAACACCACCCTCGAACAACCTTCGTGAAGCCTTCACGTCGACTGTTCGGGTGTTCCAGGTACTTCATCTGTTCGCCTGGGTTCGGGGGTAGCGCGTGTGTCACTTTTGATTTGGGTTTTTCCCAAGTGACAGGAGTTGTTTATGATACTAGTGTAATTTGTGAAACGTTGTAAACCGTCTCCTATTTTTTTATTTTTCAGATAGTATAAAATATATTGATAATGGAGATTTTTTCTTTATCATAAGCTAGCTTTGGGTGAGTCAGCCATATTGGTTCGCTTAACGTCACGTGAAGTATAAATGGCTGTTCGCGTCACGTCGGTACGGCAAGGTTCGAAGGAGAACTTGTTCGAAGGTGAAGTTCGTAAGGTGTAAAGGCACCTCAATACTTTAATGATGTTCATTATTGAAAATATATTAGAAAAATAGAATTATATATTTTATCATAATTTAAATAATTAATTATAACGCTGATTATAAATATGTGCTATAGTGTTTGTCACATGAGAAGGTTAACTATTTTTCTTTTGGGCTGTCATTTCTTTTTTTTTTTTCTTAAATTTTTCTATAAATATATATTTCCAGATTTGCGACATTTCTTAAACTCGTCTGTCCTCAGTATCCATCGCGACTCAAGGCATTTAATCGCGTTATGTCAGTGACGATAGTAAATATTTATGTTGTATTAGTAAATAAATAGCTAAATAAGTCTCATATTTCAATAAAATCTAAAGTACCTGGGTAAAAGTGAAATGAAGTTGATATTTCTGATCAATATATAATTTATACTTATTTTTTGCAATTATATAACCGTTATAGCTGCTTGAATTTTATCCTAATTTATCACGATAACACGGTTACCGTTAAAACTTTTTTTACGGTCATTTTAGATTATTACTACAATTTATATTAGCATTGTGAGAACCATAACACATAATGTGAAGGTTGTATCAATCTTTAAAAAAAAAGGATTGAATCGCATCCCTGAGCGTGAATCGCTAATGTATTTTATCGTTATGTAAGAAATCTGTGTCAGGGGTGCATTCATCTTTCTGCTTTTTTGATATTGTACTCAAGTTCAAAACAATTGTGAAAATTGTTTGTGCCAACTGATTATTGGCGAGTTTTAGTGCGGAACCATGGCCTTCATTATTGGAATCAATTTCTCTGGGTTAGGCTACACTCACTTTTCATTTTTTTAAACCCAAGTGTGAAGTATCTAAACTGAAGGTTGTTCCTGTCATTTACGATTATTTTAGAAAAATGTGTATTGAGCATTATTAAGCTGATATTCGTTCTTAGCTAAGATGCTCATTAACAAACAACAAAGTGAGATTATATAATAGAGAATGGAAAATAAAATAAAACATTGCCAATGACCCCGTTTATTTATTTACATCCTTACCTGGCCTAACGGCCATAAAGGTTTCGGCAACAGTAGCACTAAGCTAAAACGCTTAGCGTCGCTAATCCCATGTTTCTTTTAATTTTCTGTTTCTTTTTCTTCACTCCTTCTACCTCTATCACCCCATCACCATCTGCCCAGGGCGGACTTCCCCCTGTCGGGTAGTCTTCCCGGTGTCTGCCCACGTCTTCTTCCTCGCACTCTTATGTCAAAGTGTGCAGGCCCCACAACTGCTTTCCATTCATTAATAAATCTTTTGAAAAGAGGAAAATTTTCCTCAGTAATTAACTGAGGAAATTCATCTTCAGTGAGGCTCTAGATCCCTACGGATCGCATCAGTTTGGCCCTTATCGCCTCGAAGGCGGTGCAGGACGTGATCACGTGCTCTGCAGTTTCCGGAACACCACACGTTGCGCATAGAGGCTCGACATCCACGCCAAGACTGTGGAGTTTAGCTCGAAATCCTCCATGACCAGTGAGGAATTGGGAAACCCAATAGTCCGGGAGTACCCACTTCGAAAGTTGACAGAGGGAAAATATTTTTTCAGTGTACTCCCATTCGGGTTCGTTGCCCACCGCAAGCTCTACTTCTCAATCATGTCCTCCCGGATTATCTTTTCCACTTGTTTTGCTCATTCCCAATTCTCGACCCAGTCGAGTAGAGTATATATATATCGACAGAGACTGGTATTGGCTATGAAGTATGGTTAACAAAGTAAGTTATCCCCCTAATGCGGAAGTACCATAATTTCTAATGGATCAAGTCTATCAGTTCTAAATGATTTCTAACATTATTTTCTATTGTTCATATAATTGGTTTTTAATTATTTATTTTCAAACACGGGGGACTAGTTTATACATGGACAATGAATGCTTTACTTCAATGGATCCATTACTTTTTCGTAGAAAAAAAACTAAAAAGATGTGAATTGTTAGTGTCCAGCAATGTAAAGAAGTCCATCGGATTTAGAAGTAGGGGGCTTCTAAGGAATTTCCCCTGAAAATCCGATTGGACGCATCCCTGTGCGTTGATGAGGGTTTACAGGGGTTTAAAAAAAAATATATATAGTTTATTATAAAAAAATTATACGAATAAAAATGAAGATAACATCTAATAAAAATCATGTATAGCCTTAGACCTTTTTAGCTTCATAAAATGCGCTGAAGGTAACGAGGTGATAAATTTAACATACGCTGACAGGAGTCTACCTGGATGCTGGGTCTTTACCATCTCATACATACGAGCACAGCCTCGGGCTATTTAAATATTGCTTCCTCTCGCACAGCCAAATCGGGCCAGCTACCCCCTTCATAAGCTGGGGAGGGTGTGCAAGGCGCTGTATCTTGACTTATGGCGAATTTTACGATTTATGTGGCACTATACGATTATTGTATCAATCTTTTTTTTTTTTAAATATAATAATAATAATAAATGAATGAATAAAATGAATTATTTTAGAGGAAAAAAAATATGAATAAGAGGTTGACTTGTTCATAGCGACAGAAGAATATACCTGGGCTTATACATAGAGAATGGTTATTAGTGTGTGTGTTCGCATCCTTTAATAATATTTTTCAATTTATTAAGAATTTAATGATTTGCAATAGTAATTATTATGGAATTGATAGCATCCTATTGCAGTCTCATAATATATACGTCTACATTTTTACTTTTCGGTAGACGTTTCGGACCAGGGTGGCCATATTCATCACCTATATGTACAGTGCATAATTAATTATAGCGATATATACAAACAATTATCAACAATAAATACATAACGAACATTATACATACAATATTGATTCTAAATAAATATAAAAATGACATACAGGCATGTCAAGTTATTCAATTTAAAAAATAGGTTACATAAACAAAGAAAAATCAATAAATAACAATAAATGTAACCTATTTTTTAAATTGAATAATCATAGCCCGTATGTCAATTTTATATTTATTCAGAATCAATATTTGTATGTATAATGTTTTTTATATATTTATTGTTGATAATAGTTTGTGTAAATTGCTATAATTAATTATGCACTGTACATATGGGTGATGAATATGGCCACCCTGGTCCGAAACGTCTACCGAAAAGTAAAAATGTAGACGTATATATTATGAGACTGCAATAGGATGCTATCAACTCTATAATATAAATAAATGAAGCAGTCCATCAAGATAATATAATAATTATTATTTCTTCTGGTTATCACACCAAGGTTTTTAATATATTTCTTTTAGATAGAAAGGCACTATTTGCTAATGTTTTAAAATAAAATAAATAGATATAATTGAGGTGATTGCTATTAATATTTAGGTATAAATATTAATAATAAATGAATTCGAGTTAAATATATACTTATCACTTTTTTATAAGTGGAACTTAGAAGACATTAAAAAAAAAAAAAAGAAAAGAAAAAGAAATTCAAGATAAATCCGGCGAATTTATATTCAAATTAAATTATCATACTAAAATCGATCTTGTTAAAGGTAATTTTTACTTTCTAGTAGTAATAGTACTAATTAGTACTTTTAATAATCAATAATAATAATATTCTGATTAATATTTTTTTTCCTAATTTAATCATTTATGATTTATGCTATATCACGCACTCAGTGATAATTGTTTTTAATCACATCAATAAACTTCAAACTCATTTAAATTTTTATTTACAAACCAAGCAAGTTCTTTAAATTATCTATCTATCAAATATAATAATTTTTATTGGATTTCTCATAGCAACAGATGAAAACTATGTCTATAAATTGTTATATCAACATATATATATATATATATATATATATATATATATATATATATATATATATATATATATATATATATATATATATCGTATATCATACATGATCTTCCTATTTTTGAAACCAGAGTTCCAAAATAATAACTATGGATAGTTTTAATGGTAAAATTTGTATTCCAAAATAATGATCAGTTCTAGATTTTATTTTTTCTATTATCAATTCAGATGGTAATTATTTATGCTTTAAATATATTTAACGTGATTCACAACTTTATATTGAATATTTATCCTATAGAATAAATTACCTATTCTAGCTGGAATGATCGAGTCGAGATTGGATCCGTTCGGACGCCAGGAAATAAATTTCAACTTTCTCAGGCCGGATTTGAACAAAATTTTGCTTTAACACTCTCAGTTATCACAGATTGATATTTTTCTTATAACCTAAAAGCCTTTAGTATACTAAAAAACCTACTTTTTTCCCCTGTGTCTTGAACCCCCGGACTCATTTACTTTAGACAAAATATTGATAAACAATTGAAACCAGTCAAACAATGAGAAACTCTAAAGATTCTCTTCTTATGCTATCTTTTTGGCTGTTGGTATGAGATATACTTTAATCTCCTTATTATTTATTTTTATTTTATTTTTTTTTTTTTTTATGCCTTGAGGATGCTTCAAACTGAGAAACGTTAACAGTTAAGATGATCATAAATAAAAAATGATTTTTAGATTGATTGCTTTGGGTATTTTAGAAAAAACTATTCTGCATACTCGAAATATTAAAAGTATATTGTTAAGCTATAATTTCTGTCACTTATTGAGTTATTTTATGAATTTTTATTACTGTATTATTACAATTTTACAGGTACGACAATATAATGAATCTAAATCTAGACGATATACTATCCAATCTGAGGATATTTTAAATGTGGAGAGTGAGTAGGGTTGGTAAAAAAAAAAAAGCCCAAGTTTTTTCATCAGAGCAGTTTTTTTCATCCCCTACGCCTCCCCATCTCTCCGAGTGCAAACGACTTGGAAAATAGATAGAGTGCTAATATACCTCGGGTTATACTATAGAGAATGGTTATTAGTATATTTGTTCGCATGATTTTATAATATATTTCAATTTATCAAGAATTTAATGTTTTATGATAATTATTATTATTTCTTCTGGTTATCAAACAACGGGTTTTGTTTTATATCTTTTTTTAGGCAGAAAGGCACTATTTGCTAATTTCTTTAAATAAACTATATAGATATAGTTGAGATAATTGCTGTTAATATTTAGAAAGAAATTTGAGTTAAAACGTATACTTATTTTTATAAGTGGAACTTAGAAGACATTTTAAGAAATCAAGATAGATGCCGTGAATTTATATTCGAATTAAAAAATAATATTAAACTATCACACTAAAATCGGTCTTGTAAAAGGTAGTTTTTACTTTCTGATTAGTATTTTTAATAATAATTATTATTAACAATAACAATAATTGTATTCTGATAAAAAAACTTTCCCTAATTTAATCTATATAAATAAAGATGAAATTCTGTTGTTGTTGTTTTTGTTTTTTCTTTGCAGAAATCCATACCGTTTGTCCTAAATTCTCCAAATTTCGCTCAATGGTTCTTTCATACCAGGCGCGAACACCTGTCCATATTAAACTGGCTTAATTTCAGCCGATCTCAGGTTATATTCTTTATTGTTCTGAAAATCGTTATGATCGCGCTTTACATTGGTTTTTTACGAAATCGACCGTTTCATTAGAAAAATGACATTCCCCGGGTGAAACCGGGATACACAGCTAGTCCTTAATATTTATGATTTATACTATATCATACACTCAGCGATCATTTTATCATTTTTATGATTATGATTATGATTTTATCATATCAATAAATTGCTAAGCTCGATTTAATTTTTTATTTACAAACCGAGCAAGATTCTTCAAATTATCTACCAAATATTGGATTTTTCGGAAAAAAAGATAATTATCGATTTCAAACTCTGTTTTTTTTTGTTTCATTTTTTCTATAGCACTTTCAGCAGAATATATTAGTAGTATTTTTGAAACGCTTTTATTCCTTAGTTCCTTATTCGCGTTGTTATGGAAATTCTCTTTCTTAGAAATCATTAATTTATGTAAGCGAAATACTTTCAGAACTGAGTTACTCAGTTAACAAGAAACAACATGCATAAATAAAACTTTTGTTGTTCTTGGTAATATTTAAATTCATATCTCGCTGTTTCGTTCAGTCTAAATATTATCTTTATGTTCAACCTCCAAATTTAGATTTCTCGAATAATTTTCTCTTTGGCGATCTTTGTTGTTTAATTTCAATTATTTTCTTGAAATAATTTTTTTTTTTTTTTTTTTAATCTTGATTAGTGCTGTTGGGTTGATTTAAATTTAAAAGAAGCAAGTACTCTTTGCTATTTTATATCGAGAATGCTCAAGTTTTGTTGTCCCAATCTCTTGTAGTAGACATCATTTGGTTGCCGACCACGCTGTCAATCCTTCAATAGTGTTGTTATCGGCCATCAGATGATAAGGCTCCAAGTAATCAGTGTAGTTCCTCTTGCCAGGGTGTCTGTCTGCTGCATATCTTGATGTCATTGGCTTTATATAGGCATGGCGAAGCACAAGTTGTGGCTATGTTAAAGATATAGTTTAGAAATAATTCAAAGTTACAGAGTTTACCTTAAATTTTTATTTTATTCTTAAGATCGATATCCCATGTTTTAAGTAATATTCTAGATTAAAATATCTGAATAAGCTCATCATGGCTACCATAGAAAAAAAAAAACTCATACCGTATCGCATTAAAATTGTTCTTATCAATTCACTAAACGGAGAAAAAAATATAATATCGCACACGAATACCATAACTCAAAAGAATTGATTTTTTATCTTGAAACCAATGCTGGTCTTCAAACAGGGAAACCGACATATTTTCAAATATAACCTAAATTTAACATATGAATTAATATTTCACTGGTGTTTGGTCAAAAGGGGTTAAGTCATTGAATGGGAAGCTTAAACAACGATTTACCAAGCTATTGAAACTCATTATAAATTTTTTCTGATTGTATTTCTTTATTCCAGAATAATAAATGAAACTATATTCTTTCAACAGAGACTGTAATAAATTATGAATGACGAATAAATTAGAGTCAATTATCAATTTTAAAAAGACAAGAAAAAAAATAAATTTTATGACATAAGCCCTTTTGCCCAAACATGAATGATTTGTTTTAGTTAATTTGTCAATTGAACAATGGTTAACAAAATCCCCCTTTGATTCAGATCAGGGTTTGAAATCGATAATTATTTTTTATAAAAAAATCATATCGCACCCTAAATGTAAGCCTACCATAAAAAAAAAAAAAAAATCAATTTTTCATTTTATTCTTTTTTGTTGAAACCACTGTAACTGGTCTACAAACAGAGAAACCGACATATGTTAAAATAAATCTCCTTAAATTAAGATATGTAATGATAATAGTTTTAGTTGGATTGAAATTTTTATAAAATTTAAAGGCTAAAATAGCATATTTGAGAATATTCTGTTCGAAAACTAATACCAGAGATCAATATAAACACCTGCGAAATAGGATTTGTCAACAAATCTTGGTGCCAACAAAAAAAAAAAAAAAAAAAAAAATATAAACACCTTTTGAATTGTTTGGTAATTTATCAAATGAGAGGGTCTTCGCGAATTTTTAAGATTAAATGGAACAATAGAAATGACATTTTCTATTATATATGATATTTGTAGTAATGGCAGTCTTTCACTGAAAGTGGGATATGTCGAAAAATTTAGGTATTTTTTTTACGTTCATGAATGATCAATGAACCTTAATTACTGTTACATTTTTTTTTTTTTTGTAAATCGATATCACAATAGTAAAAAAAATGTTTATTACGAAAATATACTGAAAGTAGTAGTACAAAATGTCAGTATAAAATACAATATAATATACAATAGTACTGTTGAGAGGTAATGTATGTACAAATCAATTAAGAAGTAAACCTTAAGCCTTTAGCCTCTCGTATTTGTGCTTAAAAAATAGGCTAAAACATAATTTATAGAACATTAAGTCACCTAGAAAATAATTATAGAAAATAATATTTTATTCCAGTTATAACTCTCATACACTGATTAAAGCAGGCTTCGATAACCTTAAGGTTTTATGCTTTTAAGCCCCAATAAACAAACAATTTAAAGCAAGCTTCTAATGCAACTCCAAAATAGTCTATCTGTAAGCTACTTTTTTGTAAAAAGAAACAAAAAACTCTTAAAAAATTACAAGTATTTTTGATAAATCTTTGAAAAAAAATAAAACCTATCAGAAAAATACATAGGGCAAGAGCATTCGTGCTACTGTCATGGCGAAATATCGTGACAGTTGTACGACAGTTGTTGTAAACAGTTGTACAGTAGAGTGGCGAGTTAAAACTAAAAAAAAATCTAAAACCTCGCATACTTTTTAACAATTTTTTTTTTTTTTTTTTTTTTGTTTTTGGTCTTTAATTATTGATTCGCACCTGTCAGCGAGGTGCTTACAATCAGCGAACGAGATGGTCATAATAGGAAATAATGACATGTCAGCCATGAGGAGGGAAAGCACCCAGCAGCACCCCCCTTCCTGGCTTGATCAAATTACCTTGGCTGTCTAAGAGTAAGAGAGCCGACATCTCATCCAGCGCCTTTATAGTCTTCTCGTATCCAAGCGTATGTCAGCCATATTCCTGATTAAACTGTTAGGATGTACGTTCAAGTTAATAAAAAAATCGTTTCTAAAGCATCGTTATGTGCTGAAACAATTTAAATTTAAAAAATGTTCATGTATTTGTCATTTTTTTTTTTTTTAATGCGCACTAATGACTAATTTACATCGCAACTCTGCTTCAGCGATCGTCTACACCTAGAATTATTTGAAACTTGAACAAAAGGACGGCAAAGCACAAGAACAAAAAAAAAAAAAAAAAAAAAAAAAAAAAAAAAAAAAAAAAAAAAAAAAAAAAAAAAAAGGAGGACCCTGAGCCGCTTACAAAAGCTTGCATTAATCCCAGTACAGGAAAGAGTTTATGAATGCAAGTTAGGAGAGTGCTTTACAAAATGGCTGGGATACCTAGCGGAGGGGGAGGATTTTTTTCCCCTTTTTATTTATTTTTTTCTTCTCCCGGAATCATGTCAGAATGTTAATTTTAGATTTAATTATTCAAGGCAACAATGTATCGACATTGTTATTTTACTCGTGTTGTTTACTTCCCTGCATTTGTTTATTATTATAAAATTCTGAAGGCCTTAGTCATTATGATAATAGAGCAAACATATTTAATTAATTCCCTTATTATGGTAATTACTTTGATTGATTGTGTAAATGGGAAATGGTGTAATTACCATGATTCCATTTTGCGATATTGTAGGGTGTTACTAATTAATTTAAAGTAAATTGGGCATATTTGTGTTTATAAATACGAATGATAATTTATTCATACTGTAAATTTTGTGTGAATATGAACACAAGATAATTCACACAACATAATTTGCATTCACATGCTCAAAAACGAATACATTTGTATTCACAAATTTTCTTGCAAGGGTCACCTGTGGTATAGTGGTTAGCATGGCAACCTACAATACTAAACGGGTTCGCGTTCCGCGGAGGCCCCAAGATTTTTTAAAGGAAAAAAAAATCATTGGCTATGCCGTCCCTCGGATAGGACGTAATATGGAGGTCCCGAGCCTGTACGATGTCAGATCCCTATCTTAATTATACCTGGATAGACAAAATTTAGGACTCCCACTGTGGCCTTAGCAGCATTAAAATGGTCGTTAAACAAATAAACAAAATTTTCTAGCAAATACAAACATATTTACTGAAAATCAAATATTCATACTCTAATCTGTATATAAAAATACTATAAATAATAAAAATAAAAATCTGTGAATGTGAATGTATCCACAAATAAATTGTATTTACTGAAAAAAAAATAACGTAGTAAAATCAAATTATTTTAAATTATTATTAGCATTAAAATATTTATTAGCGGATACATTGCTATTCACAGATTTTAATGTATTTTTACCTTTACTCACATATTTTATAGTGAATATTTTCATTTTTATTCTGTGACTATAATTGTATTTACAGGAAACTTTAGTGAATACAATTGTATTCGCACTCATGCATGTGAATAAATTTGTGTTCTCAATCAGATAAAAATCACGATATGAATAAGTTTCGCATTCATATCTTAATAAAAATATGCCTAACTCTGATTATAGCTGGTCTCAACGACATTTTAAAAATTATTTTTAGTTTAAAAAAATGTGTATGAATCTAGTGGAACCGCGTACATCGCTTCAAACCGTATTTGCATTGTTTTTTATATTTTTGTTCCATGAGATCAACTAAGATATTTTTTTGCACTTTAAATGCAGTTGTCATTTTTTTCTTGTAAGTAATGATTCATCATCATAAACCTTATTAAAAGTATAACAGAAAAATGGTGAGCCTCATCATTAACAATTTGTAAACAGAATCTTCCAATAGAGAAATATTAGCTGAGTACCTTCTATCAAAATGTATATTCCCTACACTCCCGTTCCTAACATTTTTTTTTTTTTTTTTTTTTTTTTATTAAACATTCAAATTATACTTGTACTAGCATTTCCCGTCGCGGCTTCGCCCGCGAGCCTTTAAAAACAATTCTGTGACCATTATCTTGGTATTGATCTAATATAATATGTTAACTTATGTTAAGGAGATTTAGTAGAATCTGAGCTTCCGGTAGGTGGAATGTTGGTGGGGGAAGCTGCCGGCTCGGTAGAAGAGAGGGAGAGGCGCAATGGAAAGAGTTCACTAAAACCGCCGAAACAAAAAATGACTTACTCGTCGGGAACGCTTCATTTCGACGCCCAATAGAGCCTTTCGAGTTAAACTCGTCGTATCAAATTCTTTATAATGAGTACTAATTAGATATATTTTCTCGAAGTTCGAAAATAGATGTCCGTTAGAGTTAAACGACAATTTCGCCATTTAAACCCCTCAGGAGTTTAATTATTATTATTCTTATTTTTGATATTCCTTTCTTAGTGGTTACGTACATCGCTTTTAAAATCTAAATTCCGAACCTCAAGTTTCTATCATAAGTAGTTTTTGCTCTGCGTTGATTCTGTTAGTCAGGACAAAGCCTCTTATATATATGGAGAAGAGATCATAATAAACACGCACTATCCCCAATAATGGGAATCAAAGTGTGCATAATTTGATTACCACTAATATTTAAATAATCAGTAGCCATATTTTATGTGAATGTCTATTTTAATACTATTGTAACGTTAAATCGATATTCAAATAAAAAACATATGGTTTAAAGTCTCAACAATAGATTTCCGTTAGAGTTAAACGAAAATTTCGCCATTTAAGCCCCTTAGGGGTTACATTTTTGAAATTCCTTTCTTAGTGGTTATCTACATCGCGTTTAAAATCTAAATTCCGAACTTCAAGTTTCTGTCATTAGTAGTTTTGGCTCTGCGTTGATTCTGTCAGTCAGGACAAAGCCTCTTATGTATATAGAGATGTACCTATAATGTATGTATTGTTGACATCGTTTTAATTTGCAATCGAATAAATTAAATATAAAATAGTTAAACTTATGATTATACTCTTCCAGAACTTGATTTTATCAACCTCAATCGAGCGAAAAAAAGAGATTCCTCTATGTTTCCAAGTAGTTAAATCTATATTTTTAAATATTTTGCAGACAACTTCTTTCATAAAGAGGATAAAATAAACGTTAGCTTAACAATTAATCATTAAACAAATTTGAATATATACCACCTACGATTAATAAGAAGTTTAGTTTAATTTAAATCGATGAAAAATCAGAGCGTGGAGGGGAGGGGAATATTAAAACATTGTAAAATGAAAATCAGACCGTGTCCAAGGAAAAAATTATTAAATGTTCATTATGTGGCAAGGCAACTAATTGAGATTTGTTTAAAAATTACAGGAGCATTTTTTGGGAGGCAAAACATTATGTGTTCAACGCGACCGCAAAAGCATTATTTTGTTACGGTGGTGAGGTCACAGGTAATTGAGCTATGACCTTCTTGAATAAATAGCTTTAAATATTCTTCGCAGGAAAAAATCGTCTAGCCACTAAACTCAAATTCGTACAAGAAGTAGTTTCAATCCCTGGTTTTGGAAATTTGAAAAAATAAATAAGAAGCAGATTAACATGTTAAAAATATTCTAACATGCAGCTAAATGAATTGTAACATTATGTGGGTTTAAATAATTTTTATTTACCAAAAATAATAACTGACAATGCCAGACAGACAATAACAAACTCAAATAATCAACAACAACAAAAAATATCAATTTGTAACGACACAGTAACAAAAAAATATCCATATGATTCGAGCTTCTGAGCAAGACCAACTCTCCAGTCCATCGCTCCTTACATTTAGTCTGAATCAGAACAGTATAGAAGGTCCCAGACAATCATAGATTACTCTAGAACAGTCTCAGAACAGTTTGTTCGGACTCACTTTTGTTTCCGACTTATTTGTGAACTCTCCATAAAGCAGTGAGCAGTTGAGTAGTGGAAACATTTAAATAAAGAAAGACTTAACATTTTTTAAAGAAATGTTCAATAAAAAACTAGAGGTACTTGAAAATGGACAAAGACGTCCGAAACGTTGTACGTACATACGAAAAATAAAAAAGCACAAATGAATATATATTTTTGGACGTATAAATAATCCGAAATAAAAAAAAAAACATAGTGGAAAAAAATAGAAAACATCCAAAGAAATTTGAAGAGATGAAAGAATAATAAGAAAATAATAATATTTTATTAAACTTTACCTTAAAAAAAATTGTAATTAACTACCAATAAAAGGCCAATGTTATATGCATTGGTATCTACGAGTAACTTTTATTGATACTGAAACCTACTGAGTGAATTATTTCCTCATCAAATATGTATACATATTTTACAAAACCAGATATAAGGTATTGACGTTTACCAGTAAGCGTCAGGTGAAATAAGTTCCCATTCTGGATTCTGACAAGTGAAATGTGTGTCAAGCGTAGATTTAAACCAAGCTTTTTCAAAGTATTTATAAGAATTTCAATCCAATTTTATTTGCACGATGAAATACAACACTAGTTTTTATTTATTTTACGAAACAAATTATTTCTACGGAATTTCTACAGAGGAGAGAATGTATTGTAACATTTATGTGGGTAAAAAATATTTATTCAACAAAATATACAATTATCAATGCCAACGAATTTATAAAACTTAAATACTTGAACAGGTTACAAAAATGATAACGTTATAACACACAATCATATGACTTGAACTACGCAGTAAAGACACAGACTTATCTAACTCGTTCAGTCACTCGCTCCTTATATATAATCGTAAATGGTCAGGTCTGGAATGTTCCAGAACAATGTGGACAGTTCTATGCCTTCGTGGACTAGGTCACGGAAAGATCTAGACCCAAACAGTTCGTTCCAACCGCTTATTTTGTTCCAACAAACGGTCTGGGAGTTTACGCCATATGTTTTTTTTTTATTTGCTTATCGATTTAACGTTACAGTATATTTTCTAGTTTCAACAATATTTATTATACAGAGATTTGTTTTTTGTACAGCATTTTATTGTAATGTTATTTATATTAAACGAGCAGGCCCGGCCCCGCGTTTATCCGCGTCGAATCAAAATTCACTGATAAAGATAAAAGCGTTCAGCTAATTTAACAACTTAGGCCCGATGCACACGGACGACACTTTTCTGCGATGCGGACTATAAGCCGGGTCAGGGGTACCTGGAGTACAATGGTAAATCCGGTCGGTCCATTGTTCTCCAGGTACCCCTGACCTGGCTTATAGTCCGCATCGCAGAAAAGTGTCGTCCGTGTGAACCGGGCCTTAAACAACATTTGTATTCTCATTACACAATAAATTTATTAAGGGGATTTGAAAAAAAAAAAAAAAAAAAAAAAAAAAAAAAAAAAAAAAAAAAACTTAAAATAGATTTTTACGCTAAATTGAAAATTGTTTGGTAAAGAATTTAGAAGGGTTGAAGTTTTTATTTTTAAAATCTCACGTTCGACTATAGTAAGTATGAATGATTCATTCATATAGCACTTACTGGATTATTTCAGCAGAGGAGAGATTAAATATATATAACACACAGGTAAAGGGAAATAATAAAGAATAAAATTGGAATAGGGTTTAGAACAATTACAATAGACAGCGAAAATGTACCAAATTAATCTTTTTCAATAATAAATATTAATTTAATTCAGAATATAACACATGATGTCATGAGATATCGTAGCAGTAGGTTCTACCTGAAACAGGTTTTGAAAAGCGAGCAACCTCAAATCATGCTGCATGTTCTTACAGTGTCAAAACCCAAAAATTTAATTTTATGAATGAGTTAGATAACGTATATATATATATATATATATATATATATATATATATATAATATATATAAAGATAATTATACCGGCATAAGAATGTCTGGCGATAGAGGGAAGAGAAAAATAGCGATTAAAAAAAAAAAACTTGGAATCAGGTCTGCAGGATTTGGAAATATGTTGAAATGACACAGGTGACATGTCTCTATACATGCTATTGGTACTAACCTCAGCGAAACTAATCGATTAATGTGATCGATCATTGTCATGGGTTCGATCGTTACCAACCAGAAGTAATTTTGTCGAACGTTTTATGGTCACTATAGTATGGGATATCTAGTTCTTCCCTATCGATCACAGCTAAACAATAAAATATTCTGATGATGTAAATTGCTAAGTAAAAAAAAAAAAAAAATTAAGAATGTGTCAATAACATTCCTACATTAGGTAACATAAACGTTAAAAGTAACCCTTTTATAAAATCTTATATCGCACGCTAAAAAGCAAGACTACCTACATAATTTAAAACATAAAATAAGCACTTATCAAAACCTACATTAAAATTTAAACACAATAAAGTTGTAAAATATTTTTTGAAACACTGTCAAATTCGTATTAGTTACCTAAGATCCTAAGGTTAAGTATATGAGCATATTTTTTTTTTCAATAAAAGAAATTATTTTGTGTAGATCGTTTACATGTTGTGTACATCGATATTAAAAATGTCTAATTAATGTTTAGAGGATAAGATAGGAAATTAACACACTACCATAAATATATCAAACTAATATTTTAGAGAAAACCGTCAAATTAAAATTTACATTGATGTGAATTGTACAAAGTTAAGGGAAATCGTGATCAATAAACTAAACATAAAAATAAAAAAATAAAAAATAATATGATTGGATATTCGAAAATTGTAAAACTAAAAATGTTTCTTAAATGGCGAAGAAAAATTAAATAAATTATAATATACTCATATATCGTACAGTTATTTTTTCTTACCAGATTCTCTCTTTCCTTATTTTCCTCCAATTGGACACTGATATATTTAAGAAAAACAGAAAAATTAAATAAGATATACCATTTTTTTTTTTCTTCTAAACCCTTCTTCGTTTTCGTTAAATGGCAGTAACCTACTTCTGTATCCCTATAGATCAACTTTTACTGCACAGGGTGCATTTTATGAGTGTGTTAAGTCAGTTTAATGAGTTAGTTGTCATTCTGTCACAAATATGTATCTAATTATCTGAAAACTTGAAAATGATTATCTCTATATATATAAGAGCCTTTGTCCTGACAGACAGAATCAACGTAGAGCAAAAACTACTAATGATAGAAACTTGAAGTTCGGAATTTAGATTTTAAACGCGATCTAGGTAACCACTAAGAAAGGAATTTCAAAAATGTAACCCCTAATGGGTTTAAATGGCGAAATTGTCGTTTAACTCGAACCGACTCATATTTTTGCACTTTTTGAAAAAATATCTAATTTGGACTCAATTTTATAGATCTTGATACGAGTTTAACTCGAAAGCCCCTAGGGGGCGTCGAAAACCATGTTTTAAAGCCAAAAAATGAAGCGTCCACGACGAGTAAGCAATTTTTTGTTTCGGCGGTTTTAGTGAACTCTCTGCATTGCGCGTCTCCCTCTCTTCTACCGAGCCGGCAGCTTCCCCCTCCAACATTCCACCTACTGGAAGCTCCGATTTTACTAAATCTCCTTAACATCAGTTAACATATTGTATTAAATCAATACTAAGATAATGAGCACAATTGATTTTAAAGCTGGGGGCAAAGCTGCGACCGGGAATGCTAGTATGAGTATATTTTTGTTCCAATAAAAGAAATTATTTAGTGAACATATAGAGAATGAAAAATGTCTAATTAATATTAGCGAGATAAGAAATAACATTAACACACTACCATAAATAGACTAAACTAATATTTTAAAGAAAACCGTTTAAAGTTTACCTGGCGTGAATTGTACATAGGTGAGGGAAGTCGTGATTAACAAACTACATAATAACATTAAAAACTAAAAGGTGAAGAAAAATTAAATAAATTGCAATATACTCATAGATCGTATAGTTATTATTTCTTACCAGCTTCTCTCTTTTCCTATTTTCCTCCAATAGGATACTGGTGTATTTAAGAAAAACAGAAAAATTGAATAAGATATACCAATATTTTTCTTCTAAACCCCTTCGTTTTTGTTAAATGGCAGTATGGCAGTAACATGAGGAACTTCTATATCCCTATAGAAAAACTTTTACTACATAGGGTACATTTTAAGAGTTTGTCAGTTAATGAGTTAACTGTCAATCAGTCTCAAATCTGTCTCTGATTATCTGAAAATGATTATTGTAAATACCAATGTACAAAAAGTTTTCAAATTCAATATATCCATGCATACCTGTTCCCCGGGATGTACAGCTAATCCATTTTTTTTTATTGAATTATATTTAACACACTATGGATTTAAATTTCATGATAAATACTTTGTTAAAATTTTGTGTTGCAAATAACTGAAATAGATTAAAGATCTTTTTTTTTTTTTTTTACATTGTCATTGATAAGCAACTGGAAGTATTCATGGTATTAAAATCCCTAGAGAAAAATTTATTTCAATAAAAAAATGGACAAAGTAGTGTTTACATCCGGGGATACAGATATACATATTAGTTATGATGAGAAAATTTGAAAGAAAAAAAACCAAACTCAGACTTCGATAGGTGTATATGTTCGAGTTGCAAGCTATCACGACCCTGGTTACAGAAATGTCACGATAACGGCCGTTACAGTTTCTCCGTGTCCTTTGATTTCGGCAATAGCAAGGCCCGCAGCTGATAGCCGAAAACTCCTCTATAATAGAAGAGGTCAAGCTTAGTGACCCTCGACCTCCTGGACGGTGACGAAACGTGAGGATAGCCGCTGCACTCGACCACGATCTAAGAAACGGGTCTAGCAAAGAAATGTCCTTGAGGCAAGTTGAGGGACTTTGAATGTAAACTATCGGAGTTGGAAAACGCTATTTATGATCCAAGATAATCTATGTGATAGAAGCTAACATCTGAAAGGAATTCCTAGTATTGTATATTAGTATTTCAAAAAGGAGTTCGTTACCAAGAGTAATGTAAAGACAGCCGGCCGATGTGGATTAAGATGAGGGAATGAGTGAAATTATCTGCTAGGTTCTTTTTCTTCACTAAGTGAGGAAGAGTGCTTTAAAATATAGGATTTTTCAATGAAGGAGTCTTTTCCGCGTTTGAAGTTTATTTGTTTCCCAACGTTTCGAGCTATTGGCTCATCCTCCTATTGGCTCCTTTCCCCTTAGCCATTTGTCATCTTATATTTTATGACTGGGTAGGCAAAATTTAGGACTCCCACTGTAGCCTTAGTAGCATGAAGAGACGTTAAACAAACAAGCAGTACCTATAAAGGAAGTTTAGAAAAATAGCTGTGTTTGCTGCGGACTGTGTTAAGTCCAAGATCTTAGTTATAAATACGAATAAAAAAGTTAGACACTCGTAAAATATTTTTTATTATTTTATTTAGCACTTTAAAAGGTTAGTGACCGCTTAAATGTTTTAATTTATTCATAAAGGTGTCGCCTACCAAGTGCTAAAAATCTGAGTTATGGTTTAACAAATAAAAAAATATGCTTTAAAGCAGATATATTTGTAATATATTAAGCCTACTTCAGTAAATTGTTTTATCCAAGCGACTGGAACAATCAATGAGGCATCTGAAAGTATTGAATCAACGTTATTACCCGGAAATCCAATATCACAAATAAAAAACGTAAATGCAAACACACATAAAACATTTTTTTACTCTGCGTTTTAAGTAGTTTGAAAGATAGATACCTTCGACGGTGGTAACTATATATTACATATTGGGGTAAATTTGGCCCAAGAACTAAAACAGGGTGTCTAGTGTATTTTTCCGCCTAGAGGGGAAAAAAAGAAGTTGACTAAAGAATAACCCGAAATACAAAATATAGTGTTATAGAGTTAACTCGTATTAATTTGTGTAAGTATTTTTAAGGTTTTTTTTTTAACTGACATAAGGATATTCAGGCTCTCTTTGAACATTTTTTAAATTATACCGAACCCATAATATGGATATGAAAATAAATAGGAATCCAGTTGAGGAACTGAGTTAAAATAATGAATGCCAGAGAAGAATTTTAATAATAATAAATTCACAGGAAAAAAACAAAACAACTTATTCAGTACGGAATAACTAAGTGAAATTTCTGATATGATAAGATCAAAAAGGCTTATCAATAAAAAATCCTGTATTTTTACTGTCCGCCCAATCTCTTTTATCTCAATTGTCATTTCAATTTCCATTCGTTTCTCGTCCGATAGAAAAAAAAAAAAAAAAAACACATTGTTTCAATAAGTTTCAAAACGTCGTTTTTTTTCCTTCAAATACATATTTTGAAAAGTGTATTTTGCACGTGACAGGTATAGTGAAATATTTATTTTCCTTAAATTCAATAAAATAAATTTTAGCCCCCCCCCCCCCCACCCCATAGCGTAATCCTGGTTGCACCATTGATTCCAATCATTACAAGAGATTTAAAAAAAAAAAGTTGGAAATAGCTTTTATTATATGATTAGAAAACATGTTAAGTAAGTGGTTGAGGGAAATTTCAGCATTTTTCGTCCAAAATTAAAGATTCCCTTATATTTCTCGCCGAAAAAAATTACCGCACGCTTAAGACCCTTAAAAAAAAGTTTTCAATTCGGTGTTAATCAACAGCGACATAGCACTTATTCGTAAATAATAAAATTAATAAGTTATAATCATTTCCTTTAATTTATTTATTTTTGGGCCCATTTTACCGAAAAAGCCAAAGATACCCCAGTTGTTGGTATAAAAGAAACTTAACAAAAATAGAAATATTATTATTTCATTTAATTTTTAATGTTAAAACTGAATTCTCCGATAAAGCAACCTCCCACTCTCTGACTCTCAGAGAGCGGTCAGGATAAAAGGATTTATACGACCGCACGTAGACCGCACTCCGGATTTATGACAGAACAAATATATTTTTACCGCAGCTATCTGGTCTATGGGACCGATATATAATTCAGTTATACAGCCACCTCTATCTGATCTACGAGGCCGTATTTCAGTAGGTCTCTTTGCTCTCTATTAGTATGGCTTACACGTCAGGGCCCGGTTACGACTTCATAATCGATGTGGTCCGACGTCCGTTGTCGATAAATCGAGTTAATATAATGATAAAGATTTTAAGCTATCGTTTTCATTCACAAATCATCTTTTCTATAACGGAATAAACGATGCATTTTCACTTGGGGAATGCCCCCCCCAATATTTTGGCAGGAGAGGACCCAATGTAAATTCGATGTAAAATAAAAATGCGATTTTTCAAATTTATCTGGGTTTAACCGATAAAATATAAATACAAAATATTATGACACACTCTATTGTTATATTGTCTATTAAAACACACTCTATTGTTAAAAGCATGGTCAGACGTATAGTATATTTGATAAATTATATATTTTTTATTTCATCTTTAATTGTTTTGTATTATGGATTCTGTAACAAAGTTGTATCCCCGAAATCGCTCTCCATTTCTTTTTTAAACCAAGCAGCTTGGTCCTACTTTCCTTAAATTCGAAAAAGCTTATAGAAATCGATGGAAAGCAATGAAATTAGTGGGATCAGGATCAGAATAAAAACTTAATAAAATTCAATCAAGAAATTTTGACCAACCACATCCTTCAACATTAAGCCTTAACAACTCCCAATTTTATAACTGAAGCATTAATTGACAAGTTTTAAAAGACTATAAATACCTTTAATACATAAAATACAGCGTTTGGGAATGAATTAAATGTCCTAACAGTTCTTTTCATTAATTCAAATTTTAGCCCCTCGAATTTCCACCAACCTTATCTAGGAAAATATTGAGCCGTCCCCCCCCCCAATAATTTGGTGCTGGTGACGCCCATGCTTCCTGAAACCCATTTGGACATAAGCCTCAAAAAAATTATGGATCAGCAAAAAAGACACGCTTACAATAACTACAAACCTTCCAATCCAAAATTTTACGACTAGTAACGAACGCACCTATGTAGGTTAGTAACAAAACACTACATACCGACTTACAACTACCAACTATCGAAGAACTAATAAGGACTCTCTATTCTGGCTTTCATATCAATTTACAAGGACATAACAATAGACTCATCAATGATATGGCTACGACTGAGATGCCATTTATGAGGCGACTGAAAAGGGGTTGGATGAGAGACCTCCTTTCTTGAAACAAGACCAGGATGATGTGCTGCTGGGCACTATTTTCCCTCATGCCTAAAATGCCAACATAACAGCAGTTTATGTCGCATTTGCTGATTGTCGCTTAGCTATGCTAATACAAGTAGGAAGCAAAAAAAAAACGTTCAACATAAAATAATTCTAGGTCTGAAATAGAGATACCATTGAAATTAGACTTCATCTATCGCTTAATTAAAAAAAACTATTCCCTTACTCCTTTTGTCTAAATTAAAACAGAAAATGAAAATAGATAGAACCACCCAGAATAAATTCATAGACAGAAGAGAAGAATTAATCATCTCCCTTTTATCTCGATGATATGGTTCTAAATAACATCTACTGACGGGTCAAAGAAGATGAAGATAATTAAAACTTTTTTTTTGTTTTGAAATTTCAAAAGATTTTTTTTTCATTATTCATTTAATAATCTGAAAGGAATCTTTAGTTATTATTATAATTGACAATGATGGTCGGAGATAATTAGATTGATAGATGATTATAATTAAATAAAGTGATTATTAGATCAAAACTGAATGGGACATAGCGCATTCCCGGAAAAAATAATGATTAATTTTTTTTTTTTTTTTTTTTTTAATCACATGTAAAGTTTCATGTACCTACAACTTTACTCTGTACCTACAAAGTAGTAAGGGCCTTAAGCGAACAGAAATATTAATATTTTTCCAATGCTATGCATAACTAAAAATTATCGTCTTGCCGACGTGGGAAATTTACATCAATAAAGCTTTCCTAAAAAGTTTGAATTATTCCTCCTCATAAAATAGAAGAAATAATTCATGGAACGGGCATATTAGGCTAATATAACCCTCAGGACACAATATGGAAGGCAATAAATTTCGATCGGTCGATAATGCTAATGAGATGCTGTAAGTTGCTAACATGAACACTAGAACTTATTGATATACGGTAATAGCTTAACGACTGTGAAATAAATGTTTAATAAAGAAAACTCCTAAATTTTCTATATAAAAGATAATAATTATCTTCTATCTATGTATAATTATTATTTAGGAAAATAATAGGTAAGTGAAAGTAAAAATTTGATATTTCAAACGATATGTTTTTATTATTTATGTTCTTCATCATTACTTGTTTTTTTTCATGTTTTTATTTGGAAGGATTCTTGTTTATTTCCTACTAGTGCTAACTTCCTTTTTATAAAATAAAAGTTAATTATAAAACATCGTCTTCTACCATATTTACTAATCAACGTTTCGGATTTTCTTTATCTTCAGGATCTACATTTTTAATAAACTTAGTACATCATGTTATATTATTTAATCAATAAATTATTTACAAAATCTTATCGTATTAAGTTCGTATATTAATATTTACCCTATTATTCTATTGTTACTACGAAATATTATCATATTTATTTGGTGCAATATTTATATAATAAGAATGGTAGAGTAAACATTAACATGATATTAAGAAAACATACGAGACATAGAAAATTGAAAAACTTTACAAGAATAACTATAATCGAGTAACTTCACACATAATTTAATCCTACGACGTGAGATTACGTACAAGCACGTGAAGTAACGCAGCGTGAATGCCGCCTATTCTACTCGTTAGCCACCGTACTTTTCAGCACTTCTGATTTCAGGGCCCGTTACATTGGGTTTATAGATTTCATAAGGATTTAATCCGGTAGGTAGTAGAGAATCTAGAAATTTTTTGAGGGGGGAGCACTATTCTTTTTTAAATGTATGTATACGTCCATCCTGACATTGTAAGTTACTACTAATTGTTTAAATACAATCCATATTCAATTTGAGGTCTTAAATAATATTATTCATAAACATAGCGGATTGTCTCAGAAGGGGGGGGGCGCCTGTATCGACTACTGCTGGCAAGATCCCGAAATCGAGAAAATATTCTTGAGAAGTACATAATTAATGGTTTTTTTAAATTTTTATTTAAACCTTTTTTAATAAGAATAATTCACAGTGACTTTTAAATAAAAACTTGAAATTAATATAATATTTTTAAAAAATACCCTGAGAAGTATGGTTCAGGATATAACTACCCAAAGTAAATCCGAGCCAAAAGTAAGTAGCTTAAGAAAAATGCTGAATTAATCTATGTAAATAAAGTTGAAATTCTCTTTGTTTGTTTGTTTGTTTATTTGTTGTTTATAAAAATCCATACCGTTTGTCCAAAATGCTCCAAATTTCGCTCAGTGGGTCTTTGATACCAGGTGCGAACACCTGTCCATATTAAAATTGCATAACTTCAACCGATCTTCAGCTGATATTCTTTATTGTTATAAAAATCATAATGATCTCACTTTACAATGTTTTTTTTTTTTTTTACGAAATCGACCGTTTCTTTCGAAAAATGAAATTTTCCGTGTGAAACTGGGACGTACAGCTATGACATAGAATTGTTCACGTTTATTAGAAACATGAAATTCCCCGGGTGAAACCGGGATATACAGCTAGTAATAAATAAAACAAAATTGTCCCAATACTAAAATGTGAATAACTTTGTTGTTTTATATATTATTCTGGTAAGCAATTAAATTTAAAAAAAAAATATATTAATTGCAATTAGTAATCCTTACTTTGCCACGCACTGTTATGGGAAGTTTCTAACTGCTCTAACCAATTATTTTTATTTATTTTTTAAGTTGTTTTCAATAACTGCTTATTCAGTTTGGATTATTTTCATACTCTATTAATCATTGAAAACAGCTCTAAGATTATATAACAATCCTTTAAAATATATATATATATTACAAAACATAAAAGAAGCTTTGAAGTGCCATCTAAAGCTCAGGAGGGGGCCACCTGTGGTGTAGTGGTTAGCATAGCAACCTAGAATATTAAAGATAATTCGCGGGCGCGCGTCCCGCGGTGGCCCTGCGATTTTTTAAAGGGACTAAAAAATCCTAGGCTATGCCGTCTTGCGGATAGGACGTAAAATGGAGGTCCCGAGCCTCTGCGATGTCAGGTACTCGTTAAAGATCCCTATCCTACTTATACCTTTCATAGGCAAAATTTAGGATTCCCCTGTAGCATCGTCCGATATCCTTAGTGGCATAAAGTTATGTTAAACAAACAACCTCGGGAGGATTTTTTTTATTATATTTTATAGGGCACCCTTTACTCATAAACACATCAATATTTAGACGATTCCAGTCCCAATTTGTTACTTTAAAACATAAGTTTAGAGGAGCTGGATGAGGAATCTCCTTGACCAACGATAAATGCTAATTTCAAGCCAGAAGGTGCGGCTGGGTACAGCTTCACCTTTGCCTATCATGACATTTCATATTATCTCTTTATTTCAACTAATGCACTGTTTGTTAATAAAATTGTTGACAGGTGTGAATAAAGATTTAAAGTAAAAACAAAAAAACACATACTTTTTTATATGGCAAAGTAATTGCAGAAAAATGAAATACTAACAGAATCTTCAATTCTCTACAACAGTAAAATATTTCCATTTTTTTTTTTCTTTCTGCTTCAAATCATTATTTATCGAAATTCTGTACTGTAAAAGTTATATAAAATGTTTCAAAACAATCGAGTCACTTGATCCCGAGAAAAGCGTACCTTTAAGTAAAAAATACAATACTACTTTTCAGGACCGGTTTTCTGAGAAGTTCACGATGTTTTTTTTTTTTTTTTCTGTTACTAAGAATGTTTAAAATGGATAAAACTAGAATCGATAACAGCTGAAGGTCAAGCATACAACCATTGATATCTATAGAAGTAGAGTTGTTAAGTTCTGACATCAGATTTAACTTAGTATTAGTAAATTAAATGAATCACCCTTGTTCATCTTCTCTAGTTTTAGAAAGATTTCTTTTTGAAGCTGCGCCAATAAAAAAAATAAAAAATCGAACATAGTTTCAAAAACCTTAAAAGAGAGTCAGTTACAACCTTGTCAAACGAAAGTACCGAAATTGATTGGTTTGTAGAGGAACGTAATCCTTATCAGAGAATGTCATTTTGGAATCCTTAATACTCCCTCGTGATTGCATCAGAAGATTAGCGTTATTGAGAGTCACGAAGGGGGGGGGGATATTTAGAAGAGCTGACTTCAATTAGGGTTTCGAAAGGAAGAACTAATGGAAGAGGAGCTTTGGAGGAGATTTATGAAACATGAGAAAGAAATGGACTGATGAAGTCACCCTGGGGGAACCCCTCATCATTAAGATCCACTCAATGAGGCAATATTGACAACTTGCTCAATCCCTAAACAGTCCAAAACTTCGTCGTCGGGCAATGTCATTATTATTTAACTCCATAATTCCGTAGTACAAACGGGACTTTTATTGTACATACGTTTTGGGGAGTCCAGATATCTTAGAAATATAATCTATGCAAATAAAGATGAAATTCTGTTTCTTTATAGAAATCCATACCGTTTGTCCTATATCCTCCAAATTTCGCTCAGTGGTTATTTCATACAAGGTGCGAATACCTGTCCATATTAATATTTAACATAATTTCAGCCAATCTCTGGGTATATTCTTTATTGTTATAAAAATCGTTTTGATCTCGCTTTTCATTGGTTTTTCGAAATCGATTAAAGTCTGACTTTATAGATTTTATAGATTTAAAAAATGAAATTCTCCGGGTGAAACCGGTATAACAGCTAGTAAAATATAAAACATCAAAACAATATAAACCATAAAATATATAAACTATTTACTAGGGAAAATTAAATATTATTCAAGAAACTTAATATATGTAATAAAATATCTTCATAATAATAAAACCCTGTTAGGAACAACCCGGAACTGCATAGAAATTAATTCCATTAGTCCCTGAATTAATTATATAAATAATAAATAGCATATTTCAAGCGTTTACCTTAAAGTAAGGCTGATTAACTTTAACCTCTCTAAAATTCCTAAATTATATATTTAATAAATAAAAAATGATAGCACGTAGCAAAACCCTTTAAAAGCATATTTCAAAAACCATGATTTTTCAGGAGATCGAATCTAAGTTCTTAAAGTATCCACTTTTTTGTTAGTTCATTTGATTTGAGAAAGAGTTTCTCGTAATCCTTTTTTTTTCTTAAATGAAGGAACCTCTTCCATATTTTTTTTATTATTTATAATTTATTTTTATTAACCATTTCAGGTTTTTGATCCATCTTCAAAGGAATACACATTTAAAACAATATTTTATAGTGTATATATATAACCAAGTAATAAGAATATCTTTTTAATATATACATTACTCGATGTAAGTACCTTGATTTACATCCTTTATTTTTCTGTGATTATCAAAATAGTCAATCCTTTTTTATGTAACAAACATATATTTAAATTTTGATGTCACAAATCAAAATTAGGTTTCACATATTTTTGTAACATGTACAAGGATTGACTATGTTAATGGTTATACGAAAAATAAGAATATAACTCGAGGTGGATATATTTAATAATGTATAATGTATTAAAAAGGATTCTTTATATGTAAGAAATTAATTAAAAAGAGTTTAATACAGATATATTAAAGATAGGCCAAATATAATAAACTTTAGATAAAGATAAATTATAAAAAAAATATGGAAGAATTTCCTTCGTTTATAAAACCTAAGTTTCAAAGTACTCAGAACACACTTAAGCCTCCGATTGAAATTTTTACGATGCAGTAGTTCGATTAAGATAATTAATGTTTTTTTTTCGTATATTTTAAGAAGAATAAATACATTTTAAACAGCTACTTTGATTTTTTTACGTTTTCAAACATTTCAAATGTGTTGTTAGGATTGAGTTAGGATCCTGGGAGGATTTTCTTTTCTTTTATGAAACAGAAATAGCCAATTTTTGGAAATTTAACGTCGCAGAAAGCAATAAGCGACTTGGGATTTAAAAAAAGGAATGATAAAAAAATAAAAAAATATAAATTTTACATAAAACTTTTCACCCTAGATTGAATAGAAGGAAGATTGTGTTATAACTGAAGATTAGTTATTTTAATTATAGAAAGTGGAGGGTTTAAAAAAATAAAGAAAGAAGCGATTAAAGGAAACAAAATAAGGAAAACTATATTACAGAAAGGAAAACGCTGCCAACAGAAAATTAAAAAGAAAATTCCAACGAAAGAAGTTTCCCTTCTTTGTTTTTCTAAATAATAAAGGCTGTTCCGTTTAAAATTAAATAATTTATATTTTTTTTTATAAAATATTCTGAATAAAGTAGGTTCAATATAATTAAATCATGTCGTCAGCAAATAGGTTTGTAGTCTGAGTCTAAGTGTAGATTCATATTTTTAAAAGCTTATAATATGGCCTATAATAGAATTGTTTTGTAAAACTTTGATCCCCTGTGCAAAAAAAAAAAAAAAAAAGTAAAAAAAAAAGGATGAATGATTAGTATAAAATTGAATTATTTTTTTCAGTTCTATTTTTTTTTTTTTTTTTTTTTTTTTAATTTTTTGTATTTTTTTTACCCCATTTTGAAAATAGATGCTTGGAGTCATGTATTTTTATACCTTTTTAAGTAAATTTAAACTGCGATATATATCCATTTTTTTCATATCCAATCTTATTGTTAACATAAACGTCCAATGGCTTGTTTAACATGGAACCAAAAATTAAACTAATCGTAATTAGGAATGCTAAATTTGAAGCCTTTTTTTCATATTTTGAACGTCTTAATGGAGTGGTTGCACTGATAACTACAAAAAAAATTTTTTTAACATATGGTGAGTGCCATAGGCGTTCTAGGGGCGGTCGGTGGGAGCAGCTGCCCCCCCCCCCCCCCCTAGAAAATACGAGAAACAAAAACTACAAATTAAATAAATTCGTATTCATTTAATATATTTATTAAGTATTGCATAAATAAATAATTTTATTTTTAAATATCAATAAACCTTATTTGAAGCCATAATTGAGCCTTACTTAGTCAAAATACCTCGACCCCCCTTTCCCGATATTATCAGTTTGTCCTCCTAGACAAAATCCAGCTGAGGCTCTTGGTGAGTGCTGATAATTAATGCAGTTATAGTGTCAAAATTTTATCATGAAGAGGAGTGTGGTGCATCCGATTCAATTGGAAAGCCCTTTATATGGTATTTACTGTTAGAGTTCAAACAATTGAAAACAATCTTATTGAAATATTTGATATTCATATGGGATTTTTCGTTTTTAATCCGAAGTCTACTAATCAGGGTATGTTTCGGAGACGAGAATTCATAGTAATTTTTAAGCGAATCGATGGAATTTATATTTCGGCTACAAGACTTTAAATTTTAAAATTTTCAATAGTGATGTAAAACTATCGATAGTCACGACTATCGATAGTTTTTAGCGATGACCGGATGGAGTATGGGGGGGGGGGGGGAGAATTTTTAATGATAGGAGCTTCTTAATGCATGTTATCATTTTTTTATTAGGGTTAATTAGTTAAACATTTCTGTATATATTGGATGGGTTCCATTATAGCTTGAAATAATTTTTGTCAAAATCAAGATTGGTAGTAGCAATAAAATGTCGATAACTCCAATAAACTATTCATTATAATTATTTACATTCATTATAATTATTTTTACTACTTTGACGAGGTTTTTAGTTACCTTTGAAATTAAACGTTTAACATTTAAAATTGAACTCCGTTCTCATCATAGAGTACGGTATATCATTGTTATTGTGTTGTTCCACACTGTGTGATCTTAACTTTATTTATTTATTTGGAGCTAATTCATTTTGTTCTTTTAAATGCATTTAATATTTGTAAAGACTAAAGAAGCTTTTTGCTAGTTTAGTTTTTGGTTCTATTGTTTTAGTTCACTTTTACTTCATTTACATTCATGTGATACTTTATGTGAGTAGCAATGTTAAAATATCTGTTCAGTTAATTTGCGTTTTATATCTTTAAAATTAAAGTAATTTTACTTTTTTTTTTTTTTTTTTATAGAGTAGACATACAAATATAAATGAAATTATACCGAATCATTTTGATTATTTCCCATTTAAATGAATTGTATAGCTAATAAATTAAATCATTATATATTATACAGGGTGCTTAAGGGCAGAGGTTATTAGTTTTCCCCTTTAAAAAATGAAGCTTTCGATAGTTCGATAGTTTCAAACTATCGATAGTATCGATAGTTTCAAACTATCGATAGTATCGATAGTTTTACATCACTAATTTTCAATATTTAAAATTAGATTTCTTATAAATGATAAATACCCTACTTGACTGTATCTTTCACTCTAGAGAGGATGAGTTTGGTTTGCATAAGGTTTTTCTTTATTGTTTGTTTGTTTTTTTTAACGTCACTTTATGCCACTAAGGCTAATCGGACGATGCTACAGTGGGAGTCCTAAATTTTGGGTATCCAGGTATAATTAGGATAGGGATCTTTAATGAGTACTATGACATCTTACAGGCTCGGGACCTCCATTTTACGTCCTATCCGAGGGACGGCATAGACAAGGATTTTTTACTCCCATTAAAAAATCCTAGGGCCACCTCGGGACGCTAGTCGCGAACGGTTTTTCTTTAGATGTAAGAATATCTTCCAATGGGTTATCTTGTATTTAATTATCCCAACGTTTCGAGCTTTTAGCCCATCTTTTGAGGTTACCTATTGTAAATTTTTAAATTCCATCACTATTTGTCTGTACATAAATTGTTATATATGAAAATATATATGTCACTTCTTCATTGAACATGATCCACATTTTATTAACAATTAACTACTCATGGCTCTGGACTATTTCATTAGATCAGTGACAATGATTGGAAGGGATAAATACCCGTAGTAAGACAAGTCGTAGTTCATAGGACAATGATTCCTTAACGATCACTCGTTAACCCTACTTCTTGAAAGAGTTTACTGGCCCTAACGAAGATTGGGATACTGATGGAAGTACAGCAAGTAAAAAGCAGAACATGAGAGATAAGTAACAAACAGGTAATCTGCGGCTGAGTTGGTCAGACAAAGCTCCTCGGAAATCGTAAAACTGAGCAGGGCTTCCTCTTAACAACTTGTTCCATTGTCCCCTTTGATGGCGGGTGGTCTCGAGGATTTCCAGGGTCCCAAAGCACAACGCTTTTGATAACCAAGATAATATCTTGCGTTGTAACAACAATTAATGCCTAAGCAGTTAGACATTTTTTCTTGAAGATAATCAAAGAATTTGAAGAGAAAAGAATGATTGATCTGTTTTCCTTCTATGAATTGCACATTTTCTTTTAAGGGATGGAGTGTTGGTAATTTACTGGTATGCTTAATACACTTAAACACAACTAATTAACAATTTTACAAAAAGTATTAATCAATAAGACAAAAATAACCAAATAATTCGAGCTTCAGAACAAGACTAACTCTCCAATCCATCGCTCTTTATACTTAGTCTAGTTTAGAAGGTTCCAGACAAGTGTAGAAGATTATCGAACAACTACAACAGTTTGTAAACGTTCCAACAAAAAGTCTAAAACTTTTTTTCAGCATATGTTTTGTGTTTCAGGTTACAATAGGATAACAAGCAAATAATATTAAAAAAAGTTTTTTTTTCTGATTTATGTGGTGTTATAAATAGGAGTTTGAGTCAGAAATTTTTTTACGATAGGTTAAATAATGGTCAGGATTTTCAGTTTACAATGATATTTATTATGGTAAGCCATAATAGATATCATTGTAAACTGAAAATCCTGACCATTATTTAACCTATCGTAATTGAAGAACAGTTGACCATCTCTCATCTCTACTAGAAATTTTTTTATTGCACTAACCTATATTCCGAAAAAAACACGAGGTTCATCGTCGGGGCTAAAATGAAACTAATAAATGAATAAAATATAAAGTATCTTTGAGGTACCGAGAGAAAAACGAGATAAAGAATAACAACGCGAAAACAAACATTTCATTAAAAGATTACTAGAGATATTTTTTTAGATTTGTTTTCAGTCACTACTCGATAAATATAGAAAATTTCTTACTGAAACTCCTGACTGTTTATCACCCCAAAGGAATTTTAGCCTGACTTTAATTCCAATGTTCAATGCAGAAACACTATTCTGATTTGAATTCTTTTTGTGAATTTTCTTTCATTTTTTTTTTTTTTTTCGTTTGTAACAAATGCAAATGGCCGTATGTATCCTGACTCGAAACTCGAAAAGTATTAGATTTGATTTTTTTACAGTAGGTTGCATTTAAGTAAAATGTTGTTTAATTTCCGAGTAAATATCCGTAATGAAAAAAAAAATATAATGAAATTTAAAAAATTGAAAAATAGTTACCTTCATATGAAAATTAAAAAAAAAAAAAAGATGTTTAGTGAACGTTTTTTTAAATTCTTTCCTATTTCTCAACAATTAATTAGACTATTATTATGTGTACTGTTTTTTTTTTGGCAAATTTTTTTTATTACTAAAATTTAATATCAGGTGCAGTAAGGGTCTAGGTATTGATAAAATAATATTATATAGATTATATTATTATATTAATATTTCTTTTTAAGATTACTATTGTTCCTATATGTTTTTAACGTAAAAGAGATTCATTATAATGAAAAAAAAAATTCATTTCATATAAGTTATCACTTATAGAAGGTTTTTGTTTTTTAAATATTATTAGTCTACTGCTACTAGTTATGTAGGTGCTACATAGACTATACCACATTACCAAACTGTCTTCAAGGTTAATCAGTTAACTACTTGCCATCTGTACATTTTCTGATTTATCTTGAACATATTTTATATATATAAATACCATGATTTAAACAAAAAAAAAAAAATTATTACCAGAATTTAACAAGTCATTTTTGTCTTTCCAGAACAACACCTAGGCGACATCGCCGTTCCGAAAGAAGAGGAGATGGACAAGATACGAAAGGAGGTATTCCTCGAGGGACTCCAGGTGGAAGAAGAAGGACTATCCCCGGTGCAGAGGAAGCGACTCCTGAGGCCGAGACCAAGGTGAGTCAACCAAGATCTGGGGAGTAAGCGGGTAAATCATTACGATTCAAGTCGTACCGTAAGAAGTTGAGACGAAGACCAAAACGCCTCTGAAGAGTTAACGAACTTCAGCAGTGGCCTCTAAGTTGATCAAGCTCGGTATAATGTGATTAGGGGAGCCACAGATCCAATTGGTTTTTTTTTTTCTTCTTTTTTTTTTTCTTTGCACCAACTCCTTCTTCAAGAGAACACAATTAGGAAAGTGCTCCGGCATCTTAAGTTGGGAGTTTCTTAAGGTGGCTTATCTTTTTTTTTTTTTTTTTTTTTTTTTTGGCCCTCTTCATTGGGTATTAGAGCGTTTGATCGCGGATTCGAAATGGCATATGGTGCAAAAAAATCACATATATCATATAACCGAATCTCATCATAAAAACATTTGATGGACCTAATTATCTATAACAAGTTTCTATACGATCGAAGTTTTTTATTTATTTATTTTTTTAGGAGACTCCTCAATCATAACTTTTCATTTATAACCTAATAAAAAATATGTAGGATATATAACAAATCATTAAATTACCAATATAAATGAATTTCATTCATAAATGAACATCAAAAGAAAGTAAGGGGGTAGTTGACATATCCGCAACTAATTTTTTCCCCTCTCTTAAAAGCTTTTAGCTCATGAACTTCAAAAAATATCAAACAGAATACTTTAATTTTTTTCCCTTTTAATATTTCATTGTCCACTAGTTCACGAACTCATTTTTGTGACGTTTTTAATCAGATCCCATCAAATATATGTATATTTAAAAAAAAAAAAATTAAAACATGTTAATATGTACATAGTTCTATTTAAAAAAAACTTTCAGAGGCCGGCGCTTTACAACTACCATTCCGCAAAACGCTAGACACTTGAGTCATGCTTCTTCCGCAAAATGTAAGAGTAAAAACCAGTCTTGATTTTATAAGTTTGGTATAACAATATTCATTTTGAATTTTTAAATATGTAAACATAATAGAATTTTAAATGAAAACGAACAACTCATTTTTGATAAATCGGATTGTTAAAATTTTAAAACATTATTCTAGAATTAGTTCTCTCTCATCAAAACAGGGAAACTTCAAACCCATCATTAATTTTGTAAATGTTTCAATAAAAAGAATTAATTGTCTTTGCTTGAGAAAAAAATATGAATTCTATCTTATCAAAATCTGGATTTGTCACATAATCTAAAGACTGTACCTGTTATAATTAATATACAAATGCTAAATAAAGAAACCATATTTTGAAATAATTTGTATTATCAATATTCATTTATTAATTTTTCATATTTAGTTAAACTTATGTTTAATGTATTATGCCAAAAACATATTTTGATATAAGTTGCCATACTCAATAAACTATTGTTTCATCGAGCTAAAGAAACAGTTCAAGGTCAATTAAGGTATAGAAAATGCTATTTCCGATAATCGATTGAGAATTAAAGAATATTAAGGAATATAAGAAAATTAGCGTATAAATTACATTAATTAAATGAAATTTTCTCAATTTACTTTAACATGAATTTTCAAGTTGTGTCGATAGCTAAGGAAAATCTTGAAGCTTTGAAAGAATTATTATTTCTTTTTATCAATAACGTACCTTGAAGATCATCTAGAGAAAAAATTAAGTTTTCCAATGTAAGGAATATGAAGGAATTTTTCACTTTATTAATATGTTTATATTATTTAATTTAAAAAATCCACGTTTCGGGGTATAGCCATATAACCAATATGACCATTTTAATTAAATAATAAAAGATAATAAGGAACAAAAAATTCTTCACAGTCCTAAAATTAGAAAATTAAATTCAATAACTTAATATCATTCTACATGACACCTACTCCATAACATTGTTTTCATATATTTGGCTTCATCACAAAATAGTTTTACTCTAGATGTTTTTATAGAAACGTCTACTTCTGATTCCTTTTTTTATTTATTTATTTTTTTTATTTTAACCATTCTATTAAAGAAGCCTCAGCCGAAATCGTTATGTTAGGAAGATAGAAAGATAACAGAACTTTTTTCTGGGAACAAATCACTTAAGAATAACTAAAGTGTGCTTATAGGAAAGTATAAAAATAGATATCTAGCCATCATGCTATGCCAGTAAAAATATAAAATATTTACATATAATGCTATTGTAAAAAAAAAAAAAAAAATCTATTTACGAAGAAAATACCTAAAGAGGAAAAAAATTAGAGATATAAGTATGTTCTTATTTTTTACTTTAAAACAGGATTTTATTAACCAACAAATTCTCCCAAAGATATAGTCGTAAACAATTTACCCAGGAACATTTTCGAAGGAATTGGTGATATACTCCATAATGGCTATTTTAGATAAGTACATATCTATCTAAGGTATATATCAAACAGAACTTCATTCTGCGACTAAATCCCTTATGAATAACAAATATGAAAGTAAAAATATAGATTAAATCTGTCCATCATGCTAAGCTAGTAAAAATGTAAAATATATAAACTTGAAGTCCATCATGCTAAGCTAGTAAAAATGTAAAATATATGAACTTGAAGTCAATAAAAACTAAGAAAAAGAAAAGGAATCTTCTTATAAAAGAAAAAAACACCTAAAGATAAAATAAAATAAAAAATGAAGGAGTATGGATATTAGACTAAAACTTTTTTTATTTTCTTATTTTGAAATAGTGTGAACTAGTATAAAATATGTACTTTTAACCAGGACATTAAACCTTGATTTTAGTAACCATAAAATTTTCGGAAAGGTATAGCAGTTTATAATATACCAACAACCTTTTTTCGAAGAAATCGGTTATACTGGTATGGTACTCCAGACAACAATACACCCACAATCCTTTTCGAAGAAATCCGTAATACTGGAATGATACTCCAGAGCGGTCCTGTCAAGCGGAAAACTGGAGAGGAGACGCTGGAGAAGGCAGTCATTAGCTAAGGCAATTGCCAAGATAATTATCGCGGCGTCATCAAAAAGAATATATCCCAGCGGGGTCGCTCTATAATTATTTTTATTTAAGCTCTCCAAATTTCCTCTCAGCCAATTGTACTTAAACGATATAACAATTTATACTCATTTAGTGTCCTTTGTTTTGATCCCCTGAGCCAATAAATTTCAACTAGTGTAAATACCCTTGAGAGAGTTCTCTACGCTTTAGATAACTGGGCATATTTTCCTTATTAATCAATATATATTATAAAGCAAAGTGAACAATGTGCGTGCCGATAAGGCTCATAAACGACTCAACGTACGATCAAGAAAGTTATGTCATCGTGTAGCTAACTTATATCGTGTAGCTAACTTGTATCGTGTAGCTAACTTATCTTCCCCTAACGGAGAAGAAGGTTTCTGTTTTTCTCTTAAGGGTGTAAAATTGAAGAGAAAAGGACTGGAATTTTAAGCCTCTCGCACCATGTAATTAGCCTATCTGAGAATGACATACGAGTTTATGAATGAAAATTTAGTTCGAGCTCCAGACTACCAGGAAGCGCTAGGGTGCGTTTCACTCAATGGTTATAGTTCATTCATTCGGTTCAGTTTGTAAAGGTTATATATTTTTTCAGCTGTTCTTTTTAAATTAATAAAAAATCAAGCGATAATAATTAGTTTATCCTTTTCTTTAAAAATAAAATAGATCTCTGCAATCAATAAGAAAACCGACTGGATTCCTTAAAAAAATAATTTTCTCATAAGAAGGCTAATTGATCAACACATTACATTTAATCAATATATAATACTTAAGTAAATTTAATGCGATAAAAGTGAATATTTCTTAATAGTACAGTGAGCGAATAAAATCAGACATAAAAAAACAGATAAATTGACTGAATATAAATCGAAAATAAAAATTTTGGAGTGTTCTTATTATATGTAATTATGAAAAAGAAGTTGGTTTTCACTTTATATCAATAGTAGTAAGATTCGAGATCTGCAGAGACCACTCAAATTAGGGGGGTATATCTTAAGGGAGGTTGAAATGGAAGAAAGGTCTTGAAAAAAGGTTTCTATAAATCTTCGGTATTTTCTATCCTTCTGGATCTAATAGGACCATCACAGTAGTCGGCGCTTAAGTTGTACTCGAAATATAATATTTTTAACTGAGATATCAGATTTTTCAACTATAATCTAATAAATTATTATCTGCTGACTGCTTGGAATGGGCTTATACGATTAAGGATCACAGAAACCATTCCAAGGATCAAAGAAAAACGATGCAAAACTCGACAAAGTTGCATTAAAATTAATTAATTGTTCATTTACCATTTTCAACCCCCCCCCCCATAAGATATAAAAGGGTTCCTTATTTAGGCGAACTCTGCAGATCTCAAGTCTGCATAATATTGATACCAAGTTAAAACCGAAGTTTCAGGAAGGTGCTAATTTTATTCTATATTTCTTTTAATTTTAAAGTTTTTCTGTTATTAAAACTATCAAACAACTACCGGAGCGAAGCCGGGCATCCTAGCTAGTAAATGAATAAAGTAACGGTATAGATATCATATTTTTTTCTTCGTGGAAATATTGAACAGAACCCTGCTTGCTACATTAAAATCCCTATTATTTAATTTTGTTATTACAGCTTTGAATTACAATTAATTATTATAACAATAACTTGAAGCGTGTTAAAGAAACAGGCTATAAGTGCCAAATTATTTATTTTGAGATAAATAAAAAAAACTAGTAAGTATCTGAGCTCAAATATGGTTCTAAAAATAAGAAATGAAGGAGGTTTAATTAGTGATGGAGGTATAGATATAGAAAATATAAATAGACACGTTGGCTGCAATAAGATAGTTTAATACTATTTGTAGTTTTTTGACCGCCACCCCGGACTATTCTGATATTTATTCAGTATTCACCCATGATTTATCCAATTTCAATATTAGAATGTACCATCTCCGATTTCTCCTCTGTTGGCTAATTATCTCATTTTTTCTTCAATTACCGTTGCTTTATGTCCAATAATATCGAATATCTATACTTCAGTAGAATTATCGTATCGAAAGAAGTATCTATACTTAAAGCGTTTTTTTATATTTGTTGGCGGTTTTAGACACACATATCTTCAAGATAGGGAGTAACAACTTATTCCATCGCATAGGAGAAGAAAACCACTTCATTTTCTAATTAAATTTTCTATTAATTTAACCATTATTGTGGAATAACCACCTATTTTTTAAATTATATTAAATAATTTATTTTTGAAGAGAAAAGATTTGGCTCCGCCGGGAATCGAACCCGGGTCTTCCGCGTGACATGTGCGGTATGCTATCCATTACACCACGGAGTCGCTTCCAAACGGTGCCAAATCCTTCCTCTTCACTGACACCTCTCCCACGATCTCGCAAGTTTTGCGAGTATTTACGAGAGATGGACAATTTTTGTCCAATTTTGGGTATCTCTTGACGTTCGTCAATTTTTAAATTATTTTATATTAATTTAACCATTATTGTGGAATAACCACCTATTTTTTAAATTATTTTAAATAAATTTATTTTTGAAGAGTAAAGATTTGGCTCCGCCGGGAATCGAACCCGGGTCTTCCGCGTGACATGCGCGGTATGCTATCCATTACACCACGGAGTCGCTTCCAAATTGTCCATCTCCCGTAAATACTCGCAAAACTTGCGAGATCGTGGGAGAGTTGTCAGTCGACTCCGTGTTGCAATGGATAGCATACCGCGCATGTCACGCGGAAGTCCCGGGTTCGATTCCCGGCGGAGCCAAATCTTTTCTCTTCAAAAATAAATTATTTAAAATAATTAAATTTTCATTTTTTCAAGTTTTGGTACTTGAAACCTTTTCCATTAAAATGACTCAATTACAATAAGAGTTAGATAGTTAATAATTATATAAACCTAATCGACATGCATGACATCCTTTCCATGTCATAGAACTTTTAATTGACCTGAGAAAAAAAATGTTGATTAATATTGGACGTCCCTTAAATGTTATCACCGTAGCAAGAGACACATCCCCTTAGTTCCGGCCCTGATCAACTTCTCTCACGACAAAATCAACAATTTATCATATTCTTTTGTTTTATCTATTTTTTAGTTTATAACTATATTCGGATAAGATTCAACGAACGGGAGCGGAATAAACAAATATGCTAAAATAGATCAAGATAGTTTCAAATTGTGATTTTATGAGTATCCGATGTAAAATTTAATTTAAAAAAAATTATAAATTAACTTTCTAAAAAAAAAAAAAAAAAAATCAACCACAATGAAATTTCTTATCCAAATATCTGATATAGTAAGCGTGATTTTTCGTTAGGTCAGACGTACAATAACATTTTATTATAATAAAAAAAAAAATTTAAATGTTCCAGATATCGCAAGGCTGAGTTTCTCAAAACATGTGCGATTTTGATAGGTTCTATTCTGCTAAGTGGTGTCCACTTTTACTTTTTAAATGCCGAAATTCGCTGTTAAATTTTTTTTAATTTCATAAATAAAAATATAAAAAAATCAATAGGTTTTTTTTTTTTTTTTTTTAATAAAGACTGGAATACAAGCAAGAAAATAAGTTGCAAAGCTAATCAAGGGCAAAGCTGCATTCCTCCGTTAAAGCTTCAAGTTGAGCAGAAATTTATCCTCCCATCCCCCTTTACCCTCTTTCCCCCCTCCAGGAAAATTCCAAATTAACGGGGCCCCTCCCTCCGATCCAGCGGCTATTAAACAAAAGATAAGAAGTTTTAATTGATGGCCAACTTCCGGGACATTATCGTGAGGGTCCAAGGAAGGCCATCCTATGTAATTGGCGGCTAGATAAAGCCTAATTCCAGGATATCAGATTAAGGAGGGGGTGGGGGATTCCATTAAAGGGAAGAGGGATCCTTTAAGATGGCAATGCATTCAACATTATCGCACTTTCAAAAGCGGTCGTAGTAATCGCGAGTTACTCCTTCGCAATACAAATTAAAAAATCTGGTGCGTGCGCGCAACACACAACTTTCACTTACCAACTTACTTAGAATAGAAATTGACGTGTTTTGCTAAACATCATTTCCCAAAGTCACACATTTTTCTAGATTCATATCTTGTTTTTGTTAATCGTTAAAGCCGTTTTTAAGTAAATAAAAATCTGGTGCGTGCGCGCAACACACAACTTTCACTTACCAACTTACTTAGATAAGAAATTGACGTGTTTTGTTAAATATCATTTCCCAAAGTCACACATTTTTCTACATTCATATCTTATTTTTATTAATCGTTAAAGCCGTTTTTGAGTAAATAAAAAACCCTGTGAAAATGATACAAAATTTATTAAGTAAAGTCCCCCCTTCGGTTGATCAATCTTGATGAAATGTTGGCTATCACATCTTTGGCATATACATACATCAAATACCCAGTTTGATCAAAATCTTTAAAGCCGTTTTTGAGTAAATAAAAAAAACACGTGAAAATGATACAAAATTTATTAAGTAAAGTGCCCCCTGCGGTTGATCAATTTTGATGAAATTTTTACAGACATATCTCGGGCATATAAATAGATCAAATACTAAGTTTAATCAAAATCGTTTGAGCCGTTTTTGAGAAAATCAAAAAAACACGTGAAAATGTTAAAAAATTTATTAAGTAAAGTGCCCCCTCCGGTAAATCAATTTTGATGAAATTTTTACAGTCATATCTCGGGCATATAAATAGATGAAATACTCAGTTTAATCAAAATCGTTAGAGCCGTTTTTGAGAAAATAGAAAAAAAACTAAAAAGTTAATTAGTAAAGTACCCCCTCCCTTTAAGTAATTTTGATGAAATTTATGCTGTCACATCGCGGGCATATACCAACACTAAATACCCAATTTCAGGATCGCACGGTTTATAGTTTTTGAGCTAGTCTGTTCACATACACACACACACACACACACACACACACACACACACACACACACACACACACAGACCATTTCGCGGGACTTGGTCATTTCGACTCAGGGGACCCCAAAACGTGTATTTCCGTTGAAAACCGGAAGTCGATTTTTTTCACGATCGCAATACTTCCACTTACTATATATTTCATATATAGGTAAGTGAAAGTAAAAAAAAAAACCGTGAAAATGGCACAAAATTTATTAAGTAAAGTCCCCCCTCCCGTACATCAATTTTGATGAAATTTTTACAGTCATATCTCGGGCATATAAATACATCAAATACCAAGTTTGATCAAAAACGTTATAACCGTTTTTGAGTAAATAAAAAAAACACGTGAAAATGATACAAAATGTATTAAGTAAAGTCCCCCCTCCGGTAGATCAATTGTGATGAAATGTTGGTTATCACATCTTTGGCATATAAATACATTAAATACCAAGTTTGATCAAAATCGTTAAAACCGTTTTTGAGTAAATAAAAAAAACATGTGAAAATGATACAAAATTTATTAAGTAAAGTCCCCCCTCCGGTTGATCAATTTTGATGAAATTTTTACAGTCATATTTCAGGCATATAAATAGATCAAATACTCAGTTTAATCAAAATCGTTAGAGCCGTTTTTGAGAAAATCGAAAAAAACCTAAAAAGTTATTAAATAAAGTACCCCCTCCCTTTGAGCAATTTTTATGAAATTTTTGCTGTCACATCGCGGGCATATACCTACACTAAATACCCAATTTCAGGTTCCCACGGTTTATAGTTTTTGAGCTAGTCTGTTCACACACACACACACAGACACACACACACACACACACACAGACCATTTCGCGGGACTTGGTTATTTTGACTCAGGGGACCCCAAAACGTGTATTTCCGTTGAAAACCGGAAGTCGAAAATTTTCACGATCGCAATACTTCCACTTACTATATATTTCATATATAGGTAAGTGAAAGTAAAAATGATAACTTTATAGCAAGAGGACACATCCAACAGCCTCCGAAAAGTGTTAGAATATTTATTTTCTTTCAATTATTTTAAAATAAAATTTCAGAAATGGTCATTATATATTCCTACCATAATTTGGAAAACGCCAGGGACATTTGACCCAAATTGGCACTTTATTTAATAAATGTCTCATTTTTACGTTTTTTACGGTTTTCACAAAAACGGTTTCAACGGTTTTCATTAAACTCGTCATGTTTAATAGTATCAAGTATTCTTTAATAAAAATGTTCTGAGGGGGCTTAAATAGCGAAGGGGACTTTTTTGTTTTCCTAAAAAGTACCTTTGTTTTTGTTATGTTGAGAAATTAACTGTATATCATTATGAATAAAAATAAGAAATGGCTAAATGTGAAATATGAAAAAAAATATATTCCGACAACTCATAAACCATATGGAAGCCACGCATGCGCAGTACACCTTTAATGACAGACCATTATTTATAATTTGAAGACTTTCTGATCATGGGAAAGATTTGTCGACATGTTATGAAATATACATATTTAATGGAAATTATTTGTTTCCATGGTAACTAAATGAAGTTTTCAACAACTAAATAGAGAATGTAAAATAAGACGCGATGAAATATTACCCTTGCATTGCCGATTAATCACAATTAAAAACTTTTATTTAGCAATAAATAAAAAAATAAAAAAAAATAGTGTACTTTAGAGAGGAAATAAAAAAAATAAATAAATGGATTTGGAAAAATGTGTGAATTTGAGGAAGAGCATTTATCAAAACACCTCAATTTTTTATCTAAGTTAGTTGGTAAGTGAAAGTTTTATGTTGTGTGCATCGCACCAGATTTATTTTATATCAAGTTATTAAAAACGGCAATTTTTTTCGCATTGGTAAATTTTATGAAAAGTTGATGTAGTGTAATGGTCATTTGTTATTTATAATTATCGAAATTAGTATATCATTGTCAAGATATCCTAACAACGTCTTTAGTTGTAAGATGGCTTACTTTACGAAAGTGCTAAGTACTTAACTTTAAGAAAAAGTTTTGGAAAAATTAAATTTATAAGTACTCTGGTTTAGAGACAGTCCATTGTTTTTACTAAATACTCTTAAGGGTACTTAACTCTTGGGAGATGTTAGTATTAAGGTACTTTTAGGGGTGCTAAAGAATTACGTAAATATAACATTTCTGAGCAGGATACACAAAAATAAAAGACACGAGCCTATTGTGGGAATATCCTACGATCTCGTCCAAACATTCCACTTAAATCCTTTGCGCAATTAAAAAAATTTATAGTTAATAAAAAACTCTGAAAGTCATGGTTAACTTATTTTGGCCCAAAATGTCACTCAGCACTTCTGAGAAGCAAGCCACCGATTTACAGTTTCCTGAGAGAAAAGAGAGATGGACCTCTCATGTTTTTTTTTTTTTTTGTTTTTTTCTAATATGGCTATTTTTTTTTAAATTTTTAATTGATTAATTGTTAAATGTTATAAAATACAGATTCATTTATTTATTTTCTCAGTAACATTGAGAGCCATTACTACGACCTGGCAAAGGACGGGGGAGATAAGACAATTGAGAAATATCTTGTTCAATACCGTCATAAATAACAATAAAAGAAACTGTTTTGATTACATATTGCCAAATGCAGATTACTAAACCTTGATCTCACCAAAGTGTAACGGACTAACTCCTTCAAAACAATTAATAATCGAATATTAGAAGATTGAAAAACAATAAAACATATTGAAAAAAGAATTACAAGCTATAAAAAACAAAATGGCATTACCAATCGAAAAAAAAAACAGAAAAAAGAAATTAAACTGCATTACAAGAGGAGGTCGGCAGAGATATGAAATTTCTCGTTATTTATATCAAAAGGCATCGATGGTTTTCCAATAACTGCCTAGTGAAAATTATATTGTTCAACCACCCTTTACCTCGCTAAAATGTTTTACCCCTTAATATTCATGATTCCACTTCTATATAACAAAGTATTTTCTGTTAAAATTTGATTAACTAGATAGCGTATTAAAATGATAATTTAGAAGCATTTACCAGATTATGTCAGTAATTTCATCAAAAATAAAATTTAAAAAAAAAAAAACTTTTTTAAAGAATATTCATCTTTTTTTTAAAATTGTCGTATTAAGGTCAGACATCATTGTTCGTTTGACTTCATGTTTCAGTGCAAATAGCTGTTAGTTGTTCAACACAGTGTAAAGCGACACTATCGCACTTTGTCTAAGGAATTTGGTTGTTGCCGATGTAAACTTCAGGACTTATCACGTCGGAATGTGAACTTAATGTTTTGTGATTTTTCATGATTTTATTTAATTTTACAAAGTACCTAAGTAATATTTTTCTGAGTGTTTTAAGTCGTTATGTAAATTAATTGAAGCTAGTCTGTGGTCATGGTGTTACATTTTGAAATTTTATACGCCCGTTTAATTCGCAGCGCATACACCAAACAAAAAAAAAAAAAAAAAAAAAAAAAAAAAAAAATATATATATATATATATATATATATATATATATATATACACATCTTGTTTGTTTTTTTTAACGTCACTTTATGCCACTAATTCTAATCGCACGATGCTACAGTGGGAGTCCTAAATTTTGCCTATCCAGGCGTAATTAGGATAGGGATCTTCAACGAGTACCTGTCATCGTACAGGCTCGGGACCTCCATTTTACGTCCTATCCGAGGGACGGTATAGACAAGGATTTTTTACTTCCTTTAAAAAATCCAAGGGCCACCTTGGGACGCGAACCTGCGACCTTTAGTATATTAAGTTTCTATGGTAACCACAACACAGGTGACTCCTAAATATATACTTCGTTCTTAAAAGGATGAAAAATGTTGAAATTTTAAACGTGACCTCAATCGACCCGTTAACTGCGACAAGGTCCTGCCTATCAAAAGTTATATGCATGGACCTTATGTTAATAATTACGAATGTTTATCAAGGAAGCACTTCTATGCTTCGTTATTTAAATTCTCCTTAAAAATATATATGTATATATGCTAATGTATCCTAATCTAATTTCCATTTTCCCAGGACGACGGTGAAACCTGTGACCAGAAAGCGAAGAGCAGCCACGGCGAGGAAGGACCGAGTCTGGGAGTACGGTGTGATACCCTACGAGATCGACGGAAACTTTTCCGGAGCCCACAAAGCACTTTTCAAGCAGGCCATGCGCCACTGGGAAAACTTCACCTGCGTCAAGTTCGTTGAGAGGGTCCCTGCAGAGCATCCTAATTTCATCGTGTTCACCGAGCGCCCTTGTGGGTAAGTAAACACTTCAACACTTCAAGTTTGTTGAACAAAAATACTTTGAAATTATAGGTTTAAATAGTATATGAGTAATTCTCGAACCATTCGTCACATCCTATCATCACCCTTAAAGGGAGAGATCATCAATATTATCCAACGGTGAATGGACTAAAATAAATTACTACGAAAAATAAATTACTATGCCAAAAAAAAGAAAATGGTTATTTCATTACATAAGTGCAGGAGATTGTGAGTGGTTCCTTAGACAGGTGGAAGAGGTAACCCTTCCTGAATTAAAATCCTGAATGTTCTGAGAGGTTGGAATCAGTTAAAGAGAAATATTCAAAGTCCTCAAGTGCATTTCTATTTGATTCTAATAACCGTTGTCCCTATTAACTCAAATATTTTTTACCATTTCGTAATGAGCTTTTTACTTTCACTTACCTATATATGAAATATATAGTAAGTGGAAATATTGCGATCGTGAAAATTTTCGACTTCCGGTTTTCAACGGAAATACACGTTTTGGGGTCCCCTGAGTCAAAATAACCAAGTCCCGCGAAATGGTCTGTGTGTGTGTGTGTGTGTGTGTGTGTGTGTGAGTGTATGTGAACAGACTAGCTCAAAAACTATAAACCGTGCGAACCTGAAATTGGGTATTTAGAGCATGTATAAGCCCGCGATGTGACAGTAAAAATGTCATCAAATTTGCTCAAAGGGAGGGGGTACTTTACTTAATAACTTTTTAAGTTTTTTTCGATTTTCTCAAAAATGGCTATAACGATTTTGATTAAACTGAGTTTTTGTTCTATTTATATGCCTGAAATATGACTGTAAAATTTTCATCAAAATTGATCAACCGGAGGGGGGACTTTACTTAATAAATTTTGTATCATTTTCACATGTTTTTTTTATTTACTCGAAAACGGTTCTAACGATTTTGATCAAACTTGGTATTTGATGTATTTATATGCCAAAGATGTTATAACCAACATTTCATCACAATTGATCAACCGGAGGGGGGACTTTACTTAATAAATTTTGTATCATTTTCACATGTTTTTTTTATTTACTCAAAAACGGTTTTAAAGATTTTGATCAAACTTGGTATTTGATGTATTTATATGCCCGAGATATGACTGTAAAAATTTCATCAAAATTGATCTACGGGAGGGGGGACTTTACTTTATAAATTTTGTATCATTTTCACGGGGTTTTTTTATTTACTCAAAAACGGCTTTAACGAAAAAAAAAAAAGATATGAATGTAGAAGAATGTGTGACTTTGGGAAATGATATTTAGCAAAACACATCAATTTCTAATCTAAGTAAGTTGGTAAGTGAAAGTTGTGTGTTGCGCGCACGCACCAGATTTTTTTTTTCTTCTATTTTCTATTTTTTTTTCTTCTGATATTTTGTAACATATCATCATAATATCGTAATGCTTTATAGTGGTAAACGTATATCAGTTAAAAGTGTAAGATTTAATTACCGCGCAAGAAAATATGTATTACCATGACATACTCTGTGATCACTGTTGGTCCAATATTTAAAAGGTTCCGTTTTTGTAACTACAAAAGAAGATTGTTTAGATAAAGAATTTTTTTTTTAACCCAATATATACTACAAAAAACTTTTTTTTTTTATTTTAGAAGCTTGCTAATATCTGGATATTTCAATACCTCAAGTAGCCCATAGTTTCAGAATGAACTACAATATGATAGCCAGTTTTGGGTACTTCTAATATTGATTTTACGAACACTGTTAAAAAGTTATATTCAAATGTTCTCCCCAGTCTAGAATGTCTACTTCTTCTTTCTCTTCTTCCCTTGGTTTTCTCATCGAGGAGGTCCATCCATACATCTCAGGTCTTGTGGACCCTTGTTAGAGTGTCAATTTCATTGAGCCATCACAATCAAGGGAATGTTCCTGTAGGCTTTTGGTTCTACTGGAGTTCTAAGTGAAAGTTCCCAGGGAATATTCACTTAAGGACAATTAATAAATGACGAAGATATCAGTAGCCTACTTAGCAAACTGTTTAAGGAAGTCCTAACTCATTTAAAGCCTCATTAATATTGCCTCTGTTATAACACTTGAAGAAAGCAAGGGGACAAAGCTAAACGGAATAATATAGGACGCAAACATTTGACTATCTGAGGAGAACTCACAGATCAGCTGTTGTTTGAGCGAAGCAAAAGGGGGACTATACCACAAAGGTAGTAGTTAAGCTGTTGGTTAATATCCATTGGGGTCGACTTATACTTGAAGTATCTCAGGAACAGTGGCGGTTCTAGAAAAAAATTGGATTGAGAGATTCGTCGTTACAAAAATAAAAAATAAAACAAGAAAAGTTATACAAAGCGAAAAAATAAATATGAAAAAAAAACCATATTTCATTTTTAATTTAGAAATAATTTTTTTTTTTCAAAAGTTCTATGGGGGGCAGCTGACCCCCCCTCCCTTCGGAAGACAATGCATACTGTTACAAAAACCGAGGTTCGAGCATACCAAGCCTCATTCAATAAATAATTAGCTAGCGGTTGAACTTTTGGTATTACTTATAATATATGATTAGTGATTTTTTTTTTTTGTTTTTTTTTAATTTTTTCTTTTTTCACTCTTATCACATAAATATATAGGGTAAACCATACAGTTATTGGCACTCAGTACAGTTATTGGCACCCCACCTTTAACTTAAAGAAATAGGTAAACAAGTCCTAATTTTATTACAAGATATACACGTGTCTAATGTTTGAAGGGTCCTCTAAGTCATCTATGAACTAAGTCTCAAACAAACTAACCATAGAGAAGATTTCACAATTAAATCCACAGGGTGTCAATAACTAGATTTTGTACAATTTACAATAAATATTGACATATTGTAAAACTAATGAGCTTTTGATCCAAAAAAAAACCTCTTGAGTCTTTATGAGGATAGTTAATGAGGAACTAGAAGAAGTTTCTATTTGATTCCTTTATAAAAAGTATTTTTTTTTAATTTAACCATAGAAATGTAGTCTTAAGCTTAAGGGTGCCAATAACTGTACGGTTTACACTATATATATATATGAAATTTTAATTTTCAGCTGCTGCTCATTCGTCGGCAAAAGAGGCAACGGGCCCCAGGCAATATCCATCGGAAAGAACTGCGACAAGTTCGGGATCGTTGTACACGAGCTGGGACACGTGGTGGGATTCTGGCACGAGCACACAAGGCCCGATAGGGACAACCATGTTCTCATTGTCAGGGACAACATCATGACAGGTATGTTACACCTCTTGCACGCATATGTTGCCCACTGTATAATGTTCTTATATCAGTATAATTGAGATAACTGGATATGAATTAATTAATCTCAGATGAGCAGAATCTTTCAACAAAAATAAATAAATAAAACATAAAGAGAGGATAATACGGGTTGTACTCAAATAAGGCTAGAGATTCAAGGTCAACCATTAACACCACAGATCTAAAATAAGACGAAAATCATATTAAGAAAATTACGTTGAAAATGGTTTTAAGCTTAACAATAAAGATTTATTGTAAGCTTATAATGCATGTAAAGTAAAAATGCATATACATATTCGTATAATATTTTCTAGCACTAAGGAAGGAAAACTAGAATAAATCTGAAAGCTGTTGTGAACTACCGGATGTAACACATATTTAGGAGGAAACTCGTCAGCCGGAAATTGAATCTTCATTGACTAGCCAAAAAAAAAAATAAAAATATTGACATGGTATCGAAAATAAATTTCGTATTAAAAAGCTTTTATTCGTCTATTGCAGTATGGAGAAAAGCATAGACGTCGTGGTTTATTTTGAAAAAAAAAAAAAAGATAATAATAACTCTTTATTTAATTGTCACTGAGGAACAAAAATATACAAAAACATATGATAGGTTTCAGTGCCTTAGAGTATAATAACAAAAAAAGGCAACAAATTGAAATGAAAAAAAAAAAAAAATGAGAAGAAAAATATGAATAATAAAATAATCTTCTTGTGATGAACAAATTAAAAATGATTTTCAAATATCCTTGTTGAATTAAAATGAAAATAACTATGTGTTTGCAGCTTATAATATATACATGTATATATATGCACTTAGTTACAAATAAAATAAATCGAACTTATATTTAACAGATAAAATAAATAGTAATAATGACCATTAAGAGTTTCTACATCTTTTAATTTTGCAACTGAGTGTCAACGTAATTTTATTATGATCCTCGGAACCCGTTATTACCATTCTAGTAGAAATGTATCCTAAAAGACATGAATATTCTAATCATAGAAAATTAGGTAACATAGAAAAAAAAAAATGATTTTTCACATACGTAAAGTATAAGAAGCGACAAAGTAAATGTGGACACTGGAAGAGAAGCGGTAAAAGTGAAATTTTTTTTCATTTGGAGTAAATCAAGGTAAAATTTTGATAAACAAAACAAATTATGTTGATCAGAAAGATTTATTTTTATTCTAAATCCTCAATAAGATATTTGACTTTCAATATCAGTTCTATCCTTTTTATATTTTTAGTTTTAGGAATTGTTATCTCTTGTAGGTACATATATAAAAAAAAAGTTGAGTTAGTTATACCATATATAAAGCAAGAACGACTAGACTGATTTTTTATGATCTCCGATTTGCTGGATTTATCTCACCCCAATTAGCAGTGTATTAAAACATCTTAAAAATTTGATCAGGGAGAAATTATTAACTCATTTAATTTTATCCGATTTAGACGATATTTGAAACACATTTCGTACACAAGTATTGCTTTAGCAGGTTGATTTCACATAAATGTTTTCATGGGTCGGTTTAGAGAGGAGAGAGGGATAATTTTTTTATATATTTTTATATGATTTTTTTATATATTTTACATGGTAGCGAAAATAAATTTCGTATTAAAAAGCTTTTCTTCGTATATTGCTGCATGAAGAAAAGCATAGACGTTTTGGTTTATTATTTCGAAATAAAAAAATATAAAAAAAAATAACGTACATCGATAATAATGATCACTAAGGGACGATTATATATATTTATTTAATTTTGCACTTGAGTGTCAACTTAATTTCAATATGATCCTCGGTACGCGATATTACCATTCCATTAGTAATATCCTAAAAGACTTGCAAAGAGAAAAATTCAACATTTTACTCAAAGAAAATTGGTTAACATAGGAAAAAAAATGATTTTTCATAAGCATAAAATATAAAAAGTATTTAATAGTAAATGTGGACACAGGAAGACAAGGGGAAAAAGTGATATTTTTCCCATTTTGAGTAAACCAAGGTAAAATTTAGAAAAACAAAACAAATTATGTAGAATAGTAAGATTTTTTTTTATTCTAAATCTTTAATAAGATGTTTGATTTTCCATATAAGTTCTAACTTTCATATATTTTTAGTTTTGGGTATTTTTATAATCTCTTGCAGATATATAAAACAAAGTCTGGTTAGTTACACTTTATAAATCAAGGACGGCTTGACTGATTTTTTATGATCTTTGATTTCCTGGATTTGCCGGCTCGACCCCAATTAGCAGTGTATTAAAACATCTCAAAAATTTGATCAGGGGGAACTTATTAACTTATTTAATTTTATCCGATTTAGACGATATTAGAAGAACATTTCGTACTCAAGTATAGCATAAGAAGGTTGATTGCACATAAATGCTTATATACTTTATAAATCAAGAACGGCTAGACTGATTTTTTATGATCTTTGATTTGCTGAATTTATCTCGACCGCGATTAGCAATGTAATAAAACATCTCAAACATTTGATCAGGGAGAAATTATTAACTTATTCAATTTTATACGATTTTGACGAAATTCGAACACATTTCGTACTCTAGAACAGAAATATTTTCATAGATAGGTTTGGGGAGGAGAAAGAGAGAAATTATTATCCATTTATTATTTTTTGACAATTTAGATAATTAGATTTTGACTCGTTTATTCAAACTTTTTATTGCCATTAAATCCGCTTTAATCTCTATAACAATCGACAAGAGGCTAGAATTTTTACAATTTATTGAAAAAGAAAACCAATATAGATCGATGCAATCAGGTAGATATATTTTGTCCATAATGATTGTTCTTTTTAACAATTACCCAAAAGAATATTTTTATTTTATAGCATAATATTGAATAAGTTTTACCTCAATCATAATATGAATTGGATCTTCCATTATATCTGGAACACTCGATCTGGAAAAGACTCCAGTACCTCACCCCCGGACGTGAGCACCACAATACCAGGAAACACTTAGCATCCACAAAGGAAGGCGTCAGTGGGCCTTAATCCCCAGAGTTCGAGCGGTGACAGACTATTTTAGGATTAACCCCGTTCATAAACAGACCCAGATGGTTCTTCCTCAGCAGATGTCTTCTGGGGTACTAAGGAGCCTCCCTTTACAGTACCCCTAGGCCTTCGACATCAAAGGCGGCCCCCCGAGGCCCTTCTTTAGGGTTATGGCTTAAAAACTGGCTTTGCGTTTAATATTTAGGCTGGTGGGATTTTCTCCTTTATAAAGAAAAATAGAGAAAAATATACGGGGAAAAAACCTCAGCTCTCTGTATTCGTACATTTTATTAAGCTTGTAACAGAAATCTGTTAATATAATTATTATCTTGTCCAAAAATATTACAATAATTATAGGCCTATAAAATTTCAGACACTGTCCTCAGGGGGGGGGAGCTGTTTATGAGAAAAAAATACAGATTAAATAAATTCGAATTCATTTACTATTTAAGTATTAAATAAATAAATATTTTAATTTTTATTTAAATATTAATAAGTTTTTTTTTAATTAATTGAGCTTTATATAGTCAGAATGCCTGGACCCCAGATCCTAAGAATTTTATCAGCCTGACCCCTCTAGATTGATTCTTCAGATCAAGCAATCAGGTATAATGTACTATAAAAAAAATTGGTTAGGTATAGGGTCTTAAAAAAAAAGCAACAATGATATGCTTTATTATTTCAAAAAAAAAAAAAATCCGCCGAGGCTGAAACTATCTCTTAATTAACACAAATGCCACATATACATCAATCAAAGACCAAAGATGTCACAGATCTTAATAGCTTTCGGACCATAGCTCTTACATTTTGTACTTAAAAAAAAAAATGGAAAAAATTGTCAACGAAAAATTAATCGTTATTCTTTCACACAAACCTTTTATTGCCAAAGAATAATGCGGCTTTGTTAAAAACCGTTTATCGTTAGACCACTTAAATAAACTTGAATAAGAAAAAAAGCGTCCTTTCTCTTAAAAGAACATCTGATTGTCATTTTTTATTTTTTTTTTCGATAAACAAAAGAAATATTGGAGAACTTGTTGATATACGCTTAGAAAGGGGTTTGAAATTAAGGATATTGAGATACATTGACAACTTTCTACAAATAAGAGTTTTCAAAGTTAAAATTGGAGAACTATTAACTATAAATTATAAACTTATAAATTAATAATTATAAATTATTTTCCAGGCAATTTCTTTTAGGAGTCTCGTAACTGCTCGAAGGTGTTGTCATTTTCTGCTGTTTAGGTCACATAGTCGTTTTTGTCAAACTAACATAAACGAGAAATCACTCATACTAACAACAAATACTTTTAAATAGAAACAAAGCATAAACTAACAACAAAGTAAGTTACGCCAACTGTTATAGTGTTTCTATTGGCCATCAAATTGACGTCACTCTCCGCGCATGCAATTCCATGGTAAATTTCTTACGTTGTCGAGCTATACCTTCGCCCAGGAAAATGGAATACCATCATATAAGTACCATCATCTTCGTAATACCGGGTATACTATATACTAATAGCGCTATTCACCATATTTTATCTAAGTTATATTCTAAAATAACGAATAAAATTTAAACAGAACTAGTTACTATTAAGGGATGCAATTGGAAAGCTTTAAATAACTCACCGTAAAAAAATATTAGCAACAATTAAGGGTATAATTATGGAATTTAGTGTCCCTATTAAGATAATCAGAAAAAGTGAAACATTATGAGTTACATAAAACAGGCTGGATTATCAGCGAATAAAAGTGAAAAAAAGAAAAGTCGAGGAACTTTCATTTCAGCAGATCACCGTGACGATAAGGGATTAATAATTTATTTAGCCCAGTAACTCATAAATTATGTATTTTTATACAAAGTTAACCCTGATGGGCACCATAATAATGCTATATAATTGAATAATTTCTATTGTACTATACATTAATAATACAAAATAAATACATATTTCTCTGAAAAAAAAAATGCAGGATAGGGAAAACCTTTTGGTCAAGTATGTAATCTAAAATAATATAAACCTTACTCAAATAAGACCAACTATTTATGAAACGTATAGGCATCCACGCTGTATTTACCGAGTCGTTAATTGTATATTTACAATTGTATAATTACCGACTCGTGATTTGTTAGTAAAGGGAGAGTTGAGGATTCAAACCAACGACAGAGCTGAATAAACAAGTATCTACACTGAATATTTATCTACGTTTAATCAATGTTTAAAACAAGAAATTAACTAGAATTTTCTGTTTTGTCAATATTTTTTTACCAGTTGGAATCAGTAACATTTGTAACAATGTCAATATTCGAATTAACCATTACATGATAAAAATTGGTATCAGAGATTAAGGCTTTTATCGATGTATATATTGAATTAATGCGTTTTCCCTTCAAAAATACGCATAAGTAATATATTACTGCTTAGTAACGTATTAAGACTGTTGGTTTATTTTACAAAAATCATGGTCCATTCGATCTATGAACGTATTAATTAGTTATCACTTATTTATTAAAGTGTTTCGACTAATAGAGAGAGTAATTTTATTACCTTGGAGTGATTATATCTAATATAACAAAATATCTTTTTTTTTTAGACAAGTTTCATAAAAATCGTATAAGCCGTTCTGATGTTATAGTACATATATAGATAAAACGTTTGAAGCTAATAAAAATTTGCTTTTACTAATTCACTGATCGTTACGAAAACAATTTGATTATAATTTGTTATACATACACAATCTGTTCAAAAATAAAATATTTAAAACGAGCAAACCCAGGGCCACGCGTTGCTGTGGCTGAGTAGCTTTAATTTGTTGAAATAATATCCTATTCTTTTTAATACAGTCAAATAGAAATTCACCGATTAAGATTTTTTTTACTATTAGAATTCACAATTTATATTTATTGTAGTCGATTCGATGTTTTCCCCGCACGTGAAAAGGCGACCCATAATTGCCAATCGGAAAAACACGGATTTTCTTGCCCAAGCCGGGAAAAATAGATTTGGCTGCTGGATGCTAACCCACCCTAAATACCGAAAGAAAACTAAGTGTTGTGTCAATAAATCAACTTACACAACCTTCATTTGGAAATTTACAGAACTTAAAAATAATCACAATCAATCGTAGTACTTATAAGCATTTAATTTGCAATAAAAAAAATATTGAGGCCAATAATCGAGATTAAACTACCCTATCTTTTATGTTGGACAAAACTACATTATGAGCCAAACTTTATAAAGATCGGTTGAGTATTTTCTGATTTTACCCCCGGCAAACATCGGGAGACGAGATTTTTATATATATAAAGATCATACATAAAAAATCAATATGGAAGTTTACAATAGAACTATCTGTATACTATTGTAAATTGTACTGTGTAATGTATACTAAACGGCCTATGAAGCAGTTGAGGGACTTAGCAGACCACATTTGAAGCTCAACTCAGTTCGCGACTAAGGACAAACAGACTAACGGAATGTTTGATGGCCAACTCGGGACAAACACTCAAAAACAATGCGTGTTGATCCTAACTGTGGAACCGAAATCCAGGTCAACACCATATCCAAAACAAGAATGCAAGGAAAACCAACTCATCAGCATAGGTTTTCGACAAATTATAATTGTGAATTTCACGAAGAGTTTAAATTCATTTTTAAATACAGGGAAAAATAAATATATTAGCTGGTTCATTATTTTACCAAAATGTAAAGTAATGGACATTAAACAAAATACATTAAAAAAATAAGAAATATTAATGGACCATGATGAAAAATATTTGTAAAACGTTTGCTAATCCGTTTCTTTCCATAACAAGAATTCGCATTAAAACACAAAAAAGATTAATGGCTTATTTTTTCTAATTTTAATTCGATTGATGAAGAGGGGTTTCGGCAATTATTTATGTTTGGAAAGAGTTGCCTCATATCACGTTTTTATGGGCATCTCGGTTTCCTAAGTATTTTGGGCAATTCCTTCAGTTTTTGTCATCAGGTTATTATATATAATTTCTGGACTAAGCAAATGAATCGTTCATATTACATAGCGAGAAGCTCTAGAACTTTTCCCCCTTCACGCGCCCAATGAAAGTATGGTCTAACTCAATAAAGTTATTTTTTAGGAGAGACAATCAAGGTTTCTTTGTCTTTGATATTCGTCACCTAATTTATCCATTTTTTTTAAATGTTTCAGTAATCATCTCTATTCTGGAGAATTTAAACATAATTTGTAAAACTTTAAAAAATTCTGTTTTGATTCTGACCATTGTTAGACTTGCATTTGACTAGCGATACATTTAATACAATTATGTACTGATACATAAAATTATGGAGAATGCTATTGAATACTATTTTTATGGGTAACTCTTCCTAAGAATATGAAAAAGAATTCCTATATGAATTTCTATTCCACTACAGTCAAAAAAAAAAAAAAATCCAAACAAAAATTGTGGCTTATTGCTAGTAAAAGATGAAATATTGCTGTCAGTATTTTGAAAAAAAATATGGTAATATTAAAAAAAAAGTATTCATTAATATACAAAATTAAATGAAGGGATGATGAATTTCTGTTACAGGTCAAGAATACAATTTCAACAAGCTGACAGAGGAGGAGGTGAATTCGTTGGGTCTTCCATACGATTACGATTCTATAATGCACTACGCCAGGAATACTTTTTCAAAGGTGAGTACCGAATCCTTCGAGCACTCGTTCGGTCACGAACTAGTCTTTCATTACCGACACTCTTCAACAAGCGATGTATTGGCCCAGGAATATTTAACTCTCGAATATTGAAGCAGTAAAAATATATTTATTTCCTATCATGTCAGCTGCACGGTGCTTATTAATGATGTTAGAAATTAACTTATTAAAGCTATAAAAAAAATCTTAGGACTTGCAGCAAAATAAGAAACAAGCCGACTTAGTGAGGAACGAGCCTGTTCATTTCGTTTTAACATAATCTTATGCTTCTTAATTTCGATTTCTCCCTTTGTTCAAGGGCGGATGCAGTGGGGGGGGGGGGTCACAGGGGTCATGCAACCCCCCCCCCCCCCCAAATATTTTGTCTTTCATTTTTTTTCTATTTTATGCGAATAATGCAGTTAGGTAGTTACCATGCCCTAAACATAACACTTTAGGTTGTTTATATAGATCCCAGTCCTTCTTAATACAAGCCAATAATCTCATTAAAAAATCATGACCCCCCCAAAATTTTTTGCTGGATCCCCCCTGCCTTTGTTACTATTTACTACAATTACCCGCATACTTTTTTTAACTATCACTAACTAAGTTTTTTGGCCTCAATTCTACATTAAAAAGGAAAGCTGAAAATTGTCATATCTCAAAAGGAACTCCAGATGTCTAACTAATTTTTATTAAAGAAGAAACTAGAAAATAGGTCGATCGTAATACATAATGAGGAAATTCAACAAATATTTTATAGTTTAAACAATGGGATGAATCTCTACCGAATCCCGAGAAGATACAATTGGGGACAGAAGTAGAGGGACTAAAAATAACCGAGATAGCCGAAGATTGATGGCGAGTCACCGCGGACCGTTCGGAGCAGACGTTATCTCTGGTAATGTCCCATCACTGTGATCGCTTCCACCATACGCCCTGCTGTTAATACGTTGTCTATTTTAAAAAAGAGAAAAAGTTATTTTAAAAACTTATCGGTGCAATTATCACATTTTTAAGGCACGTGAAAGGGTCCAAAAGCCAACTTGATCCGGAATAGAAACGTTGTTCCCTCTTAAGACCACACTCGACTACTCGTGAGATTCTTTTCAAAACCACGAATTATGGTTGCGACATCGACAGCAAAACATCGATATTCAAAACTAAAAACATAGATATTTAAAACTAAAAATAAGGACGTTGCATCCTTCGACATAGGAACGTATTTATGAAGAATGTTAGTGATGATTTTGTCAGCAACTACATGAACTAAACATAGATTTTGAAATAGCGTTTTTGTTTTAAATATTATAATAACTTTTGAGTTATTTACTATCCTAAAAATAGAAAGCCAGGTGCTATAGTGTTCGACTCGATTATAATTTTTTTCATGATTCGTCTTTGTTTGAAGATGAACATCTTCTATTTAAAAAATAAACAATAACAGAGAGAAGAAACAGGTATTATTTAAAAAATATTTTTAATAAGTATAAACATAACATGGTAAGGGTGTGAAATAGATGTCATTCTCACCATGAGGATCTTTTTAACATCGATTAACTAAAACTGATGTTTTATTAACCTCCATGTTTTAAGTTGGCTTAATTTTTTATTTTACATGAAAAAGTACCTTTGTAAAAAGAAATTGAAGTAATTTTTGGAGGCAGCTTAATAATAATTTTAAGCTTGTAAATACACAACTAAACGAAAACAACTACTTCATTGTAATACAAGTTGTAATAAATAAAAATTAAGGCAACAAATTATTTTGACAATAGACTAACATATATATTTTAAAGAAGTATAACATGATTATTAGTAGTTATTGTTATTTTTTTTTAGGGTACTTATCTTGACACAATTCAACCGACTGATTATGGAAAGAACAAAAGAAGACCTGAGATAGGTCAAAGGCTAAGGCTGAGCGAAGGTGACATAGCGCAGACAAATCTACTTTATAAATGTCAACGTAAGTCAAAACATTCATTTAATATTATTATTTTCAAAACAGATAGAATTATCATTTGTTCCGCTTGCATCCCTATTATAAGGCAAAACTGTTTATCAACACTATCGATACAAAGAAATATTAATAAACATTAATACATAAAAAGTATATAAAAGAACAATTTTTATTTTAAAAGACAACAAAAAACTATTTATTGATATTTCAATATTTTAAAAAAACAAACAGTATCTTGTTGATCCATTCTAAAAAGAGAGGGAAAAGATTTAAATAGATCTAATTGCCTCAACTTATCTTTGTCTTAGTTCATTAGGGTCACATCATTGACCTTAAAAAGATACTGGGGGAGATATTTTGAAGACTACAGACTGTATTATATCAACTATTTTAGTTTTTCAAAAAAAGTATACAATGAATTCATAGCAAAAAAATTAAAAAAAAAGATCTTTTATTTAATTTTTTCCATAATAATATTAAATATTTCTATTTAAAATAGCCTTGTAGTCAAATGGCTCGTATACATGAAAATATTACCTATTCTAAGTGTCTAGTACAGATAAAAAGAAGTAAATATTTTAATTCAAATTAGGAAGTATACATATAAATAATAATAATGATAATTTTCACTTTGATTTTCATGATATAGGTTGTGGTAGAACTCACCAAGAGAATTCAGCAACTATATCATCACCGATATCCAGACATGAGAGTGAGAGGTGTGAGTGGCGTATTATGGCAACTCATGGAGAACGAATAGTTTTGAACATCACCGATTTGGATCTGTATAAGAGTGAGAACTGTCGTTCGGACTACCTGGAGGTGCGAGATGGTTACTGGCACAAGAGCCCTCTATTAGGTAAAATTAATAATTAAAAAGTAACCATTTAAGATGTTTTTTTAAAAAAAATAATGCCCTTTTTTCCCTAAAGAATACCTAAATTCATATTTTCAGGGACCACTCAACTTACTAAAATTCTTTTCTAATATTCTGTAAAGAGAATCAAAAACTAATTTTAAATAAAATAGTTTTTTTTTTCCAATATGAAGATGATAAAAATTTATTCTCTAAATTTTCATGATTATTAGCATGATCTCTCATGCTCTCTAATGATTATTAGCAAATATTATTAGGCTGTTAAAAAATTCCTTAAAAAATGCGTCCTTGAAGTCAGTCAAAAAAAAGGTTTTATATTTCTAACAAGTTCATAATTATTTTTGGAATCCAAAAAAGATGCTATAATTCCAGAAGCCAAAAATAAAAGGTTTTTGGACCAACCCATTTGAACTTAATGATTTTCAACAATCATGAAAATGGTTTACAGGTCCTTAGAAACTCTATCAACTTCAAATTTTTATATTATAAGGACAAGGGCATACCCAGGATCAAAACTAGGGGGGCAAGCAATGGTCGTTCAGTTTGTAACATCTTACCGCGAAAAAGGTGAATGAAACCAAAATTGTGTATAATTATAGCAGTGCTTTATCAACTAAGTTATTACAATTATTTGCTTGAAAAAAATTATTCTATTACTGCTTCCCGCCTTAAAAGCTTAAAAAATTATCACATCCAACCTTCCGAGGGGAGTAGCACCCCCCCCCTGCCCCGTGCTGGGTACGCCCATGTATAAGGATGTTAATATATACCAAATTAGAACCTGGTATAACAATTTGAATACATAACTAACTCGGTTGGCGCTATGGTCCCTGTAGAATCTGAATATATAGATATAAAAATATACAGATATTAAAATTAATTTAATATCAAAATTTTATTTTGGTATTAATAATTGTTTTATGTTTATTTATTGTCATCATATTAAGCAAATGGGGGCAATCGTTGTCTCCAAAAAGAGTGAAAACTAAGCTTTCCAAAGGAACCAAAACATTTGAACAAAATATGCATGTTTATTATAAATTTAATCAATTTTACACTATTCAGCAAATTTATGTACTATTATATTACCTCAGGAAAAAGGGGGATCATTACAAGTTTTTTATAGTTAAAAATTTGCAAGGGGAGTCGAATTGGAATATGAACTGAAAGTTAATTTTAAAAATTTGTCAACTAATTTTTTTTAATTTAATTCAAATAATTGTTATTGTTTGTTTTAAATTGAAAATTTCTAAACAACTAAAAATGATTATAATTTTAATTTATTGTACATAGGAAAATTCTGTGGATCAAAAAGGACGTACGAACCCATTATATCCACGGGTAGCAGAATGCTTCTCACGTATGTCACCTCTATGAAGGGAGCAGGACATAAAGGATTTGTAGCCCATTATGAAGGTATTATTTAAAATTTTGATCTAGCAAAAATAATTATAATTTGTAGTAAACAGTAAAATAGCAAATATTATAGTTATTATATTCTAATTTTTATTCTGATTTCAAATTTTTATTTCAGCTGTTTGTGGAGGGAATATATTTGTGGATGAGGGTGGTCATCTTGAATCACCTAATTACCCAGAAGATTACCAGCACAATAAAGAATGCATTTGGAAACTCACAGCTCCAAGGGATTATCAAGTCGCTGTAAAATTTCATAGTTTTGAGGTAAATAAATTGCAGTGTTTAAACTTTAGTTTGAAAAAAAATAAAATCAATGCCATAACAGCATAACAGAAGGGGATGGTCTGCCAATAAGATTAGCTCATTTTAAGTGTTATTATTATCATAATCATAATAAAGTTGCAAGTGACTAAGAATCCTGAAATTTTAATTTATCTAAAGATGGGAATTTGATGTCACTGTCACATAATCTCTCAAAACAGGGTTCCCCCATGAGCCACTCTTCAGTAGTAACAAGTTTTTTTCATCGAAGGCCTAATCAATATATAGTCAAAATTTATAAATAAATAAAATATTAAATATAAATAAAATTTATACTCAAACCATAAATTAGTAGTATTATCTGGGTTGGAACTAATTTTTGCCTATACTTCTTTCACTCTCGTACAATTGAGATCGTGAATATTCAAGTAATATATTTCTAAGTAACTAAGATCTTTTAAAATTAATTCATTAAGATTTAAATACAAAAAAATAAACTAAATATATTTTTTTAATGAAACCCACCTCCCCTTAAATGCAGCCATCTGGGAAAAGTGACTCCTTTGCCCCAGTCCACTCAGGATTATCACAGGAATTTTTTATTGACAGCACTATTTTGAAAATAGAAATATTCAAAATTTATTTTAAAGATGAAAAAAAAATTATTTAATTTACATAAATACCTTTTTCAGGTTGAGAAGCACGACAACTGTTTCTATGATTATGTTGAGATATTGGACGGTCATGATCCTGATTCGAGAGTCATCGGCAAGTACTGTGGCTACAAACTTCCACCTGATGTTCATTCAACTGGAAACCAACTCCTCATCAAGTTCGTTTCAGACGGTTCGGTTCAAAAGGCAGGATTCTCTGCAGCATACATGAAAGGTATGATTATTAATTCAACTTATTGAATAATTACTTATAAGCAAATCAGGTCTAAAATTGATGTTTGATTCCTAATTTATTTTCTAGAATATGATGAATGTAGCCTGACAGATCATGGATGTGAACAACAGTGTGTCAACACGTTGGGTGGATATGAATGCGCTTGTAGAATAGGATTTGAACTCCATTCTGACAATAAGCATTGTGAAGGTATTTACAAATCAAGTCTATGATTTAAACAAATTTAAAACTATATTTTATTTTTTTCTCCAATGCACCCTTGGAGATGGGCATTTGAAGGCCAATGCGGGTCCAATTTTGACTTTGCATCACTTGGGAGAACCAATTACCTATTTTTTTGTTTTAGATTATTTAATATATTTTTAAATTATTTTTTACCAGTTCAAGATTTATTTCTATATATATATACGGATTTCCCTAGCACAAAAGAAAAACACCACCCAGGGGTGGATTAGAACCCACATCACCGGTGTGGATTTACAGCACTTATCCGTTCAACCACACCGGGCCGCAATTTGACAAATTTGAAACTGATACATACAAATTTAAAAAAAAAAATTAATTCGTTATCAAATCTTAGATAAAAAAATTGTAACTTGAAATAAAATAAAAAATAATAAAATAAATGTGAAATAAAAATGCAATCATCGCATATTTGTTACATCAAAACTTAAAAAGCAATGGGTGAATTACCTTGAAATTTATACAAAACGTAATTTAGGAGGAGAGTGTTAGTATCTAATCTTTATGTTGAGGTTCCCAATAGAAAAAGTGTTTCAAAAAATAGAAAAAAAAAATTTTTTCAGTTCTTACCATTATTTTTGGGCAAAATGGAAGTTTCTTTATTTGCTTCAAATTAATTATTAACAATTAAAATTAATAACAAAGTTATGGTCATTTTTATTTTTTATCAATTGCTGACAAAAATCCATCATGATAATCCTGAACTATAGCTATTACTATTCATAGTTGTGTAACATCATAGTTAAAAAAAATAAAGTAATTTAGGTGATTTAGATAACTTGTTAAGATAACTACTTAAATCACAGGTGCCCAGATTCTGCATAAAACCCAAATTATTTTTATATAACCTAAAAACATTATTCAGGAAAAGATAGGTACAATATAAAATGTATAAATATTATCATTATATTTATGTTATAGATGCTTGCGGAGGAACTTTGGAGGCCCCGAACGGTGCAATAACGAGCCCATCTTTCCCAGATCTTTATCCAGGAGACAAGACATGTGTTTGGGAAATCATAGCACCACCTCAGTACAGGATCACTCTGAACTTCACACACTTTGACCTCGAAGGAAACAATGTATGTTCTCGATATTAATTTAAACCAACATTATCTAAATGATCTAATGTATGAAATAAAAATAACCATATAAGATTAAATTAATTCTTTTCTTATTTGTTTCAGGTATTCCAGGTGAGTTTGAAGGAAAACATCTCAAGTATCCAAAAAGTCTTAATATCTTGGATATTATTTTCATAATTCATAAAAAGATCATTAATGTTCATATAACGTTACCGACATCAGTTATCTGAAAATGATAATGTTTGATTTAAAAAAAATAAAGCTGTGAAATCATGAAAATAATTTCTTTTGATATCTGCATTATAATAAAAATACTTTAGGATGGTATAATAATGTAAAAATGTGTTTTCTGTTTGTTTAATCAAGAAATTATTACACAGTTAATTATTATATGGTAGCCATTAAAATAGAGCTAGGATTAAGGTATAAGAAGTGCTGACTGACTTGCGTTAAATGAAACTGATTTTAACTGTTTTTGTAAACCAAATTTTTTCATAACGAAAATATTAGCATGATTTGTTAAAATAAAAAATCGTATATTGATGAAAATGTGCTGAATTCACTTATTCAAGATCTATTACTGGACCATGTTAATTCTGGCAATTAAAGAAAATGCTAACCTTGCAAATTTTTTAGAATATTGAAACTTCAAGGAATTCTGTACATTTATAAGTACCTGCTCTATAATTCCTTATAAAGGCTGTTGAGGAATTGATTAATGTTTCATGATTATTATAAATAAAATCATTCATAACTTGATTGTAGCCAATAGACTTCAATTGCTCATTTTTCCATGTTACAGCAAGAGTGTGAATATGACAGCGTAGAAGTGCATTCCAAATTGAGTGCAGATGTACTACACAGACATGGAGTCTACTGCGGCACGAGGCTTCCTCCTATGATAACATCTGAAGCTAACGCTCTCAGGATCGAATTTTCGTCAGATTCATCAATCCATAAAACTGGTTTCGCAGCTGTATTTTTCACAGGTAACAATCATGAAGCTTATAATAACAAAGTTAATTTTTTTATCTATAGTATATTTGTTCTTGGATATATTTCATGAAAAATTTTCAAATTATTTACAGATATGGATGAGTGTGCTGTAGATAATGGAGGATGCCAGCACGAATGTCGGAACACCCTTGGATCATATGCTTGTTGGTGTCATAATGGATACACTTTACACGAGAACGGCCATGATTGCAAAGAAGGTGGCTGCAAGCACGAAGTAAGGGCTCCCGTAGGAACTGTATCATCGCCGAATTACCCTGAATATTATCCTTCTAGAAAGGAATGTGTATGGCAGTTTACAACAACTCCAGGCCATCGGATAAGATTGGTAAATAATTTATAAAGTTTATAAAAAGATTTTATTTCATATTTCCCATCTTGAAGTTTTACATAACCTGACCTTTTTCAATATTCACAAAATGTAAAAGCCTTCCATAAAGTAAAAATTTTATATTTCAGACATTCACTGAATTTGAGTTGGAACCACACCAGGAATGTGAATATGATCACGTGGCACTATATGATGGAGACAGCGCTGATGCAATGAGCCTGGGAGTCTTCTGCGGTTCAAAGCTGCCACATCCAATAATAGCAACTTCAAATCACATGTATATGACATTTAAATCAGATGCAAGTGTCCAACGCAAAGGATTTTTAGCTATTCACGCAACAGGTATATATTTTATCTAAGAATACTATAGAATTTAAGTGGTTTAATATTGTAACCCATTATTTTTAAACTAAGTGTTTTGTTCTACTTACATTTACTACATTATATACAAAGGACATGTCGCACCTGTCGTGGAATACTGTAACATCTCCGAAATATTCGATTTTGAGTTTTTTACACCAAATCATTCAAAATGACGTTATGTGGTATAATATATATATATATATATCTTTATGTGGTATAAATTGTAATAAGTTTAGTTGTTTAGTTGGCCGAGGAGAGGCGGAACTTACGGAAGTGGGGGAATTAACGGAAATGTTTTCAGCAAATGAGTGGTTGCAAATCAGGTAAAGTGAAAAGTACGTCAAAAGAACAAATTCTGCCTATAAAATCGACGATCAGAAAAAAAAAACAATAATTAAAGGCAAACTGAAAAAAGTAAAAACTTTAAACGCCATTTCGCAAAAGTTTAGATTTTCGAGATGTTACAGTATTCCATGGAAGGTGAGATGTTCTTATTCAAAAATCAGTTTCGAAATAATAACAATAAATACTTAATGAAATATTTTTCAAAAAACGTAATTTTCTTTCCTTTCAACCTTAAATGGCAAACATTTTATAACTAAATAAAACTAACAAACATATGCATCGTTTTGACATTAGAAAGCAGTTTGTGTTATTTTCATATAAAATAACACAAAATACATTATAAAAAACTTCAGAGAGAACACAGGTAATTATTAACTCAGTTATGTCACCTGTTTAAATATGCAGTCGGTAATTTACTATATCTAATTATTCACATTAAATTTAAGGTTAGAATCAAATTTCATATGAATAAATCACTTCTATATAATCATGTCACATAGTCGAATCCAAGCCTTAGATAAGCTTCCCAAATTCTCAAGTATGGAGTATCCTTACCTCATTGATAAACTTCCCAAATTCTCAAGTATGGAGTATCCTTACCTCATATTCAAGCCAGCACAATTGCCTTTCCTTTCCATATAAATTTTTCAAATTTAATACTTACATACACATTTTACAGTTTAATGATCGCCTGTGACTACTGTTTGCAGTAAGCTGTTTCAATCATCACTACTTAAACTAATATTACAGTAAAAAATGTTTCTAACATTTACCCTTTACATAGTTTCTCCCTCTGATCATCACTTTTTCTGAAACCTGTGGTTTTAGGTCTAAGGAACCTAATTAATTTAATTTGATTTGTATTTGAATTTTTTAAATAATTACAAACTAAAAATTTGCATTATGGGAAGGGGATAAAGAACTACAATAAAATAAAAAATATAAACACAAGAGAAAAGCAATTAATCTTTTAAATTAAAAAACTTCTACATGCTTAAAGAGCGTGATGTGAAGACTAGAAGGTTTTGCTGCCCAAATATTGACAAAATTAAATTATAAGCAATACAAATCTAGAAAGCTATTACAATAAACATTAGATTGTTATGATATACTAATGCAGAATAAATTTTAATTTATTTATAAAACTCTTAAAGAATATAAAGCATTAATTCAAGCAATTACAATTTATTAAGAATGTCTCATTAGATAAAGAATTTATTTTTGCAGCATGTGGTGGACGCTTGACAGCAACATCAAGAGTAAAACATCTATACTCTCATTCAAAATATGGAGACCATAATTATGAAAATAGAGCAGATTGTGATTGGACGATTGAAGCTAACCCAGGACAACTTGTCCACCTAACCTTCCTCACGTTTGAACTAGAAGATGAAGGAGATTGCATGTATGACTATGTCGAGGTGTTTTCAGGCCCAGACACAAGTGGGCCCTCGTATGGGAAATTCTGTGGAAACACTGTAAGTCTGCTTTAGGATTATTAGTTGTATAAGTTATAAATTTATGATAATATTGGAGGTAATGGAGGCTTGTGTGTGATGATGGTAAACCGGATGACAATTTGCCAGGGATTGGTCAGGTTGAATAACTATATTATCTAAGGGCCAAAAAAAAAAGTCATTATTATATTTCTTAGATATAGAATCCATGTCTAGTTTAATGAATAATTAATATCATTTGATATCATCAAGGATTGTATTAGTATAAAACTGCATACTTAGTTCATTTACTTTTATAGAGCAGTTCCTGAATAAGTGCTCTTAGATTCAAATAAATCCATTTTTATTTAATGTTAGTGTGAATCAACATTTTGATAACTACTTTTTATTTACTACTTTTTTAATTAGAAATATTAAATTTAATAAATAGTTCCAAATTATAAGAATAAAATATCCTTTAAGATAAAAAATAAAGAAATTTCAAAACCTTAAACAGTGAAATAAAGTATGTTTTGTTTGTTTGTTTAACGTCCATTTTTATGCTACTAAGGCTAATCGGACGATGCTAAAGTGGGAGTCATATATTTTGTCTATCCAGGTATAATTAGGATAGGGATCTTTAACGTGTACCTGACATCGGACAGGCTCGGGACCTCCATTTTATGTCCTGTCCGAAGGATGGCATTGCTAAAGATTTTTTACTCCCTTTAAAAAATCCGAGGGCCACCACGGGGCACGAACCCCTGATCTATTGTAGGTATGCCCCTGAGTATTGTAGGTTGCCATGATAACCACTGCACCACAGGTGACCCCTGAAATAAAGTATGTAATTACATATTTCATAACTTCATAGAAAATATTTAGATCAGTTTCCAGTTTATCCCCGCAATATTCTTCGGTTCCATCAAAATGTAACTGTTTAAATTTTGATTAATATTTCTCTTTAACTAACATCATTCAGCTTACTTAGTACAAGAATTAATGTTTTCTAAACATTCTGCCTTAACAGAAGTAAAGGGACTAAGAAAAAAAATCTTTATTAAAACATTTTTAATCATTATCATAACAAAAAAAATCACAAAAACATGTAAAGAAAAGGAAAAATATCCCCAACCTCAGACAACTGCAATGGAATTCGTACTTTATTTTAGAGACATTATAAAGAATTATTAAAGATTTTAAATTTTATTATTAAACAATTTTGAATGCTAGGTAAATATCAAAATAAGCTGTTTTATTATTTTAATAAAGCCCAGTTCATCAGCGCTGGTAATGAGCTAATAATGATATCTGTAACTAGATTTAAAACCAAATTAATTGAATTATTTATAATTTATATTTTAATTTAATTTATTGCTTATTTTATATTACATTTTGTTTTCCTTTCGACTAAAATATATAATGATGCCTACTTTAATGTTAAATTTATTTATTTATTTTAAATTTATTAACATAACACTAAAAAATATATAAATTACATATGCATGTATTAAGGAATTTTTTGTGAGACATCTGATCTCTGACTGTCAAACACAAATTTTAAAAGTTATTATTTCCAAAACATGAAATAATTGTTTTTCCTTTAATATTTCAGAATCCCACAGATGTCTTGTCTGTAACAGAATCTCTATTAGTAAGGTTTAGATCGGACGATACAGTGGTGAGCAAAGGATTTTCGGCATCGTATGTGGCTATCGATCAGGTGAGCGGAGAACTACTTTCGACAGAAGATTCAACAGATTCGCTTTGGTAGGATTTAAAAAATCCTGGTGTCGAAAACGGATTCATTTTAAAGTGCCATTTCATGTGTCAAATTGATTAATCTTCTAAAATTAATTATGTGATTATTTTACAAATAAATTTTCAAGATTCTTTTTAGAAGATAAGATTTTGCTCATAAGATCCTATTCATTCAATGATTTGAAAATTGAAACATAGGTTGTTTTTCTTTACACTATTTCTATTGCTTATAATTTTTTTTATAATACTATAGTAAATTAATTGACATTAGTATAAACACAATTTTCTAAATAAACTCAGAAAATAGTTGTTGTTTTTTTTTATGCTTAATATTGGTTTGTCTTCAAGGAAATAAATGGTTGGTAAGAAAATGCTAAAAAAAAATACATATATATCTTAAAGAAGATTTTTGAAAGTAGATTAAGAAATGAATTTGTCCTCTTATTAGTTTATATGTTTATATCGAATCTTTTGATCTCATAGGTTTTATTCTTGTATATAATATTATATATGTCTATGTATACTGAAACATGTTGGAAAATTTATATAATAAACAAACCGAAGAAGAGGATGGATCAATTAAATGTAACTAACATATTACAGAAACGAAAAAATTCTTTAATGGGCACTGAACAAACTCTTCATTAACGTTTAAGCTAGAACCTATATGAAAAGGAAACTGTTATGACAGCCCTTCCTATGTAAATATCATTGTGTTTATATACCAATTATTTATTAATGTTAATAATCCTTTACATCCTCTTTCGACGTTTTTTCCATTTTGTTACCAGTCAATGTGTTCAAATCACATTTATGAGTTCCTTTTATATTTATATGATGTAAGAGTTACCCTACAGTAGTAGCGGGGCTAAATCAATAACTACTTAATTGTAGATTAGGCTTTAATATTCTTATATTTAAGAAATTGTAAATTTGTTTAAATTAGTTCACCACTTATAAACATATTTATTTTTATGAACATGACATTTGTATGTATACTCATTGATCTTTTAAGATTCAGATTTGTAAATAGGGGTGATTGGGCCTTTTTCAAATGTGAATATTTATTATTGATTCTGTTTATACCATGTTGAGTGGAATCAAAATATCATCGTATATTACCCAAATTAAAAATATATATATATGCTACTGTCTATTAATGTAAACATAAATGTGTCATGTAATTTAGACAATAATTTAACTGAAAGTGTATTATATATAACTAATTATATGAGAATGTATAATATGAGCAAAAAAAAGTAAATAATAATTGTTATTTATTAAACATTATGTTTGTTTTTGAATCACCTACAATAATACCCAATGTTATCTTATAAGATCTATGCACACAAAACATTGCTCAATTTTCTGAAAAACAAACCACACAATAAACTTTTAAAGTTAAATCTTTTTCATACAAGTTTCTAGTAAGAAGAACAGCTTGGAGATTCCTGCTATGCTGCTGCTCTGATCTATTTTTTATCTATAAAATTACTTATTATGAAAAAATATAAGATATCCGATCGAAAATAATTTCGTACTTCATACAATAGTGAACAGCAACCACTATTTTCATGTTTCATAAATTTTAGAACAATAATAAGCTTAAGTTATTTCTAATAAAAAAAATCATCTCAGAAATTTGTGTAATTCTCAGTAACTTAATGAAATTACTGAGCTATAGAAAACTTTTTTTTTTTTTATTGTTTCATAGTTAATGAAAAATATTAAAGTTTTAATATGATCCAACTGATGTCTTACGTTTGGAAGGCCTCTCTGACTATATCTTCCCAAGATTGCCACAGACTCTCCAACCATTCATCCTGACTTTGTAGGCTAATCTGGCAAATCTAATTCCATCTCAAGATGTAAATTATTGCTTTAATATTATCTGACTCCAACGATCCGATGATTAGCTGTGAATTCCTACAAAACCACAAACTATATAAGTATAAATAATGAAATAAAAAATCTTTTAACAAATCCTGTACAGATCTACATATAATCTTGAATTATATGAATTATTGAATTCAATGAACATCAGCGACAGTAGTAGGGCAACTAGTCCAGTCAATGCATTCAGAAGAATTCCAGAGATAACGAAAATAAATCAAACCTGGGTCATCACTACTTGGGCCTCATCCCGAATTGCTTTCTATATAAACCTCTGTTCATTATAAAATTCTAAATAAATAAAAAGATTAAAATCCATTGTCTTTAACATCAGACTTACTGCGTTATGGAAAACATAAAGTATATTTATAAATATATATCCAATAAAAAGAAAAGGATGTGATTCATTTCACTAAAAAAATACAAATGTTCCTAAAAGGGTAAGAGCAGGAGATCGACCTTCAAAATTAATTAAGAAGTCTCATACATTAAATTACAACCAGACAAAAGTATCATCTAAATAACAATTAAAATAAAATATATTAATTACATAAAATAAATAGATATAGTTACCGTCTTAAAAGGAAATTTAAAATAATGTAAAACCATTCTATTAAATTCAATTACCTTTAAAATGAATTCTCGATAAGTAAATAATAAAAGGGGAAAAAGAAGATTAAATAGATCATAATTAGAAAAAATTAAAATCTCCTTATTAAAAAAACATTACATTGTAAAATTACAGATTAGCATACCTTTAGTAATTCTCTACAAAAAGCCTATTTTAGACTACAGAACAGACCTGGAAAACTTACTTTTAAGAGAAGTGGCAGGGCTTTAAAAACCCGGGAAAAACCCAAACTAGGAAGTAGGGATATGGTCAAATAAAAATTTATGGGTAGGGACATAATAAAAAAGAAAAGAAAATTTATTGTACTTGTCCAAAACCATAACAACAATTTAAAAAACGCAGAAAATACTATATATGTATATTGCAAAGTATATGTATATCAAGCATGTCCTGATATTGAGTGAGTTACTTGACAGTGCTATCCACCTCAGATTAGCCGCGAACTCAGGTAAAAAAGGTTACTCTTCACAACCAGATTTTACTCAAGTGTCAAAACATAAAATGAGCCCAACCTTTTGGGGTTTTTGATCTCGTCTTCACCAGGCGTTTTCTAGAGTGCAAGAAATAGTGAGTATTTTATTTATCCTACAAAACATTTGTTGATATTGTTATTTACGTCATACTATTTTCATATTCTGTTTTGGTTTTCTGCATTATAGTTTTTTTTTTTTTTTTGGTCCTCCCCTTCCTCGCCTGTTAGGCTATACGGGGTTTCCCGGGCCTGGGTAGAGGGTGGGGGATTGATGCCGAGTATTATTAAATTTCCCCAGGCTCCGGGTTTTGAACTTGCTATCTTTCGGTTCTCAATCATACTTGCCATGGGCAACGCGTATTTTCTGACGCGTTTGTCCACCCGACCATCCCGCCAGTAGCGGATTCAGGGGAGAGGTGCGCGCCCTCCCCTGAGAGGTGAGGACATTCATAAAGTATTACTATTTCTATATAAAATGAGCTATATTTAGTCATTTTTCAAGTCCATTAATTGAAACTGAATTGTATTTAATCATTTAAAACGTCATTATGTACTAATATGTATTTTAAATTAGGGCTTTCTTTACTCATGAAATGTAAAAGAAAAAAAGTTCGCGTCCCTCAGAAAATTTCTGGATCCGCCACTGCATCCCGCGACCCCTTTCTGTATTATAGTTATAGTATGGTTTACATATTTGTTGTTTTCATAAATTTCCAACACAAGAGGGGTATGCAGAACCCCCCCCCCCCCCGCGACAAAGAGGTCCCGCTGTATCTTATCGCTCAGGGCCCCACATTAAAGAAATTATGAAAATATTATTTAATTAAATAATAAGCGATCAATTAATTATTTCATTTTTGCTTTGCTCATTTTTTAACAACACACATTAACGGAAGTTAATAAGTTATTTTATAAGGTTGATAATGGAAAACCATGAAATATATTTATTTTAAAACAACCAACATAAATTAAAGCAGTAGCAGTTCCGGAAAAAAAATTTACAGAGAGATTGGTCTAGGGGGGGGGGGGAGGGCAGGTAAAATTTAGACGTGCCGAACCATGTACCGAGCAGCCGGCTCTCGGGCACCAGCACAACAGAAAGATTAGATGTAAGATGCTGAATGAAAACAGGCTGGTTGGTACGATGTTCGATACAGTCTAATCGCACCTTGACAGTACTATTTTACGCACAGATATTATTTCTCAGAAGTGACTTAATTGAAAAATCGTGTGGGATAAAGATCAGTAGCGGATCCAGAAAGTTCCTGAAGGGAGGGGGCGCACTTTTTTATTCTTAAATTTTTATGTGTTATGAAGGTTCTAATTTAAAATATTAGTTCATAGTTACGTTGCAAATTTCTATTAAATATTTAGATACAATCAATTTTTCATTTAATGAGTTAAAAAAATAATTAAAGATAGCCTTTTTTATACATCTGGGGCTCTCACCTCTCGGGGGGCGCCCCCCCCCCCCCAGGATTCATTGTCCTGAAGCCACTTTATTCCTTATTCCTTAGTGGTTGGAGTTTGAAGCTAAACAAAGAGTAATTGACATTATTTTAAATAATATTTATTACTCCATTCCATAATTTCTTAGATTTAATTAAAGCCTCTTTGGCTGACCTAAAATGAATGATGGTGGGTAGAAAATATTGGCTCAAACTGTATTTTCTTTTGTTGATTTTATTACAAAAATATAACTTGTTTAAAATGAGTAGGTAATGCAATGGGAAAATCTGTGGATCAACTAAGGAAAAACATCTATTATCTAGAATTTTCTTAAAGAAAATTGCAGACTCAAAGGATATTCCAAATGTAGTCAGTATTTTAAATAAACTATAAAATAGTAGTAATTCCAGTTTCACAGAGCAATATCATGCTTGATTATTGAGTAAATAACTAGTTTCCTAAATTTATTTCAATTTATACAGGAAGGAGCTAAGTGGCCTTTTCCTGTGGTGTTTATTTTTCTTCCATGTATATAACTTGTAACTGATACACAATCCTTTTCAGAATCCACAGAGTAATATGGTATCAATATCTTAAGGAAATTCTCTTAGCTGTAAGTAGTCCTTATATGGGACATTCTTTTACAAACCGAACAGATTTGGACAAAAATTGAACGACACATTTTAGATTTAACTGAAACTTTTTTTACGGGTTCTATATCGAAAAAAAAAGAGATACGTGTAAGAGGATTTTTTTTTATTTTCGATATTTTGAAAAATAAACAAGATCGAAAATTCGTGAATTTGATGATTTATCGATAATAGCCTATTTTTCAAAAATTCATAACTCCGGTTCTGTTTAAGCTAAAAAATCTATTTTTTTTTTTTATTTTGAAGGTAAAAACACAAGCTTTAAGAAAAAAATACTTTCAAAACAAATCGTCGAAAAATTCAAATTTTTATTAACAATTTCAATGTTTAAATCGATTTTTAACAGTGGCGCCACCCATGAATCAACTTTTTACTATTTTTATCGTATTCTGCGTCAAATTTTCTATCGAAAACGCTTTTAAAAACGATGGAGAAGTTATTTTCACTGTAAGAAAAAAATTAATTAATTTAGCATATGAATACAAATTAGAAGAAAAACAATTTTCCGGACGTTTCCAAAAAGCTTTAACCATAAAAGGAACTTTAAAATATCATTTTATTAATCCGATTTCTTTACAGCAATTGGAAACAAAAAGGTTTTCATCTTGCGAAAAAAAGGATATTGTAAAAATTTTTAAACAGAAAATGTAAACATTGTTTTATTTTTAAATATTGTAATTATTATTATATTCCAAATATTGTTCTTAATAACTAATGCATTATCGAAATCTTAATAAAAAAATTTCATTTTCAACAATGTTTTTTATTTATTTTTATTTATGTATTTTTTCTATTTTTTCCCATCTTCTTGGCTAATAAAATATGTTTTTTAATTAAAAAAATGAAACAATTGTTTGTATTTAAGAGATAAACGGTGTAAAACAAGAATATGAGCCGTAAAATGTGACCCACCTGTCGATGTGACGTACCGCGCTAAATTAATTTTTTTCTTGCAGTAAAAATAACTTCTCCATCGTTTTTAAAAGCGTTTTCGATAGAAAATTTGACGCAGAATACGATAAAAATAGTAAAAAGTTGATTCATGGGTGGCGCCACTGTTAAGAACCGATTTAAACATTGAAATTGTTAATAAAAATTTGAATTTTTCGACAATTTGTTTTGAAAGTATTTTTTTCTTAAAGCTTGTGTTTTTACCTTCAAAATAAAAAAAATTAGATTTTTTAACTTAAATAGAACCGGAGTTATGAATTTTTGAAAAATAGGCTATTATCGATAAATCATCAAATTCACGAATTTTCGATCTTGTTTATTTTTCAAAATATCGAAAATAAAAAAAAATCCTCTTACACGTATCTCTTTTTTTTCGATATAGAACCTGTAAAAAAAGTTTCAGTTAAATCTAAAATGTGTCGGTCAGAAAGGTGTTCGGTTTGTAAAAGAACATCCCATATATCTTCTTTATTAATGGACACAATCTCTGAGGAAATATATATATACTTTTTTTCCTGTTTACTTTGTTGGTGTAATTATAAAAGATAATTTTACTGTCTCATCATGGATTAAATTTATTATACCCATTGGCAGGTTGTGTGGAGAACATCAGATTATCTGGATTATTGTTTATATTTAATGATTTAATAATCTCAAATCTCTTTATTTTTTTTTCAGTTCATTAATCCAAATAAAGCTGTATAAAAGATAAGATATAACATGAAATTAACTTCTGTATTCCTTCTATCATAGGAAATATTTCTATTCTATCAATCTTGGAGGATGCTGAGAACAGTGCTAGTGGTATCGTGCCTTGTGTTTTTGACTCTTGCCGATGATCATCCAGTAGTAGAAACAATTTATGGAAAAGTTGTCGGTTTCACCTCTTTGTCCAGGTCAGGCCGTCAGTACTACGCTTTCACAGGAATACCTTATGCGAAGCCTCCTGTCGGGGAACTTAGGTTCCAAGTAAGTACTAAAGATGGTTATAGAACATTTTTAAAGATACTAGTTAAAAAATAAAAGCAAAAAGGTGAAATGTGAGTATAGAATCTTATAATGTGAATATAATATCTATTTAGACCTCCTTGAAAATTTTATTTTCTGGTTTAGCCTTTGACCAAAAAATTAATATTTATTTTATTCTGAATTTCAATACAGTTTCTATTATTCATAAAGAGGCCATCTTTTTGATTAAATTTAAACCATCATTTCAATCCTCCCATTCCTTCTAGGGAACACTTTAAAGATAGAAATAATGCCTACCACTTACACCATCTTTTTTCTTTCTTTTCATTCCATTTTATCGTTCAATAAATATCTCCATTAAAGGATATTAAAGTGGTGTGGACCAACTGCATCTATCCAGCTGGAAACAAAAGCTTTGTAATACAGACAGTTATCCTTACTTAAAAGCTAAAGTTATTCACACTCTGTAATGATTTAGAGTCCAGTAGAGTTTCATCCTTATTGCTTATGAAGAGGTGCAATTTATAAACGTGAGCAATTATGTGCTCAGAAGCTTACAGAATAGAACAAGAGGGGCATAAGGGTTCACTCTCCCCTTGGGCATGGACCTTTGAATCCATCATGTCCAGGCATTCAATCGTGAATTGATGGTATTACTTACCTTATACAGTCGAACCTGGATAACTGGAATCTCTTGGTGACAGGACTGTGATTCCACTTAAACAAGGTTTTACTTATCCAGGGTGCAGGTAACTTATTAAGGGGGCATGTACCACTAAAAGAGGATCTCAAACAACTTGTAATTTTATAAAAAAATATGTATTACAGTATTCATTTTCTTAATAACCATAATACATAAAATATCGATACAGTTATTACATTTTTTTTTTTTGTAATGTGAAAATAAAATAATGCAGATTACAAGATAATTATGCTCAAATGTACTAATGAAAGTAATCTCTTATTTTTTTCTGCCCTTCACTTTGGAACTTAAAAAATGTGTTTTTCTATCATATAATTGATCAAAGATTTCGTCTTCAGCCCCTTTATTCATTTAAAAAAAGTAGCCTTCCTGGCTCCTCTGAATTTTCATTCCATCTGGCGTTTTAGATTTTTCAAGGATTTCTTCATCATTCAGCTTTCCACCTGTTATCATTCCGTAATTCATGTGGACATGCTGTTGGAAGCTTCTCATTGGTATCTCCTATCACATTTTCCCAATCCTGTGGCTGAACAGGAAAACCCTTCACGTTTTCTTAGAAATGTGGATTCCACTTATGGAGGTAAATACAAAAAAAGTTCCACTTACGGAGGTAACTTCTACAAAAATTGATTCCACTTATAGAGGTGAAAACATTCCAATTAAAGAGTTTATTTAAGGGAAAAATGATGGGACAAGTTTTGTCCACTCATAGAGGTATTCCACTTAAGCAGGTACCACTTAACCAGGTTCGACTGTATTAAAAAAAAAAATCCATGGAGAATCTTTGATTCATTGCTGGGTTAAGATGTATAATTTCTTTTCCTAGTCCACCCTCTTTTTTCTCTTTCTTCAAAAGAAGAGGGTGGACTAGAGGCGTTTGTGACTGGACCGATTCACAGTTGGAAAACAAGTCCTCTTCCTTTACTGATGGGAACAACATCAGCTGAGGGCCTGCTTAGGACTGTATCGTTTCTTGGTCCACGGCCATGCAAGATATTTGACCCTCACTCTCGGCTGCCAGGTTTTTTTCTCTAAATTTTCCAAGTAAGAGTACCCACTTTGAGGCTGAATTTGCCCTAGTAGTGCCTTTCGGCCCCAAAGATGATCTGTGATGGAGTGTTAAAAGATTCCCATCCAAGCCAGATTCGACCTCGGGACCTGCAGCTCGATAACAGCTCCAATATCACTGAGCTAACCTGCCCCTAACTTTTAGTATGCATAGACAAATATAATCTTATTTATTTTTCACTCGTTTCCTCCTCCTCCAGAAAAAAAAAGTAAAACAAAAAACTTAATAATGTTATAAAATGTGATCTGTTAATATATTTAGAATTAAATTCATCATATTTTAACATACTTTATTTTAATTATTAAGTGTTGAACTATCAAATAGCAGAAATAATTTTTTGAAATGACCCTAAAATTTTAATTTCACCTTGAAATTAGTCAAGCACACCTTTTTTCCATCCTAGAACAAGCTGTATTTAAGAAAACCATCAAATAAGTCTTCTTGTTATAATCTTTTCCATTAGTGGTCACGAAACCTCTTTCTCAAAAAACAAATCTCATACAACTTAAAAACATTTTAACAATGTAAAAAAGTGTTTTCCTATAAAACCATAAAATTTCTTCTATATTCTCTTGAATTTTCTGTAACTAGAATGTTTTTCAGCCCCCTCAGGAGCTTGAGCCATGGACGGGAATCTTGAACGCTACGAGTGATGGACCATTCTGCATACAATACAATATGTACAATCCTAAACCTGAGGTGGTAGGCAAAGAGGATTGCCTCCACTTGTCAGTGTTTACTCCTGATGTATGTTTTCTTTTTTAACTTCCTTATATATATCATAAGAGTAAAAGTATATTTCAATCCTTAATCTATGCATATTTTCATGTACATTATTATTATTATTAACTTAGAATTAAGTAAAAATTACTTTTTACTTTTAGAAATGTTTATAATTAATTCAGTTGTTTGAGAAACCAGACATATCCATAAATTCAAATAATTGGAGAATTGAAAAGAACATTTCTACTTTTCCATTAAGAGATTTCCTTAACTTAAATTATTTTCTGCGACACATATTCTTACTTAGGAAACATTTTTCATGATTTGATAAATCTATGTTCATTCGATAGACCTGAAAAATAAATGTTTTTTGGACATTTCGGGTTTCTTCTGATTATGGAAGGCATACGATTGTTACAAACCATATATTTTGGAAATTACTGTACAAACACACTTACAAGCTTACATATATTATCTAATGAATGAAAAATAACTGAAAGTATAAATATATAAGCTTGAGATGGGCAAGATTTGAATTTATGGTTCTTCAATCAAATCTTTTATAGTTTCTCAGACAGTGACAGGCCAAGCAAAATTTAAGCCAAAACGTACTTACTGCTTTGGTTACAGGAAGATATTTTTCAATGTCCTAGATTTGTCGAGTTTCTCCTGACAACAATTATTTGAATGGTCAATAAAAGCTGATTGGACTGTGAAAACTACCGAGGCATTGCATTGTTAAACACAGCGTATAAAGCCTTCTCCTTTTTGTTAATGAGCAGGATACTCCAGTACTCTGAGGGAGAGCTTGGGGATTACCAGTGTGGATTTAGAAAGGGTAGATCGACTATCGACCACATTTCAAGCATAAGGTCCATGCTGGAGAAATGCTATGAAAATAGTATTGATCTGCACCACCTCTTCATCGACTACAGACAGGCGTATGACAGTATAGACCGATGCAGGTTGTATCAGGCCATGACAAAGATGGGTATCCCAGAAAAACTAATACGATTAGTGCGCACAACCTTGGAAGGGACACAAGGGAAAGTAAAAATCCAAAGTAATAAGTCCAGTTGCTTCCGCATCAACAAAGGATTAAGGCAAGGAGACCCCCTATCTCCCAACCTATTCAACATTGTATTGGAAATGGTAATGAGGGCCAAAAGGACTAATCCTGGAGGGACCATTTACAACCGTATGACACAGCACCTGGCTTATGCAGATGACGTTATCATTACTGGTCGCACACGTGCATCTTTGCTAGGAGCCTTCGAGGAATGTGAGCAGGCTTCCAAAATGGCAGGTCTAAACATCAATGAAGCCAAAACCAAATACATGAAGACCTCCCGGACTGATTGTGGGGCGAGGAATGGTCTTAGGACAGGAGAGCACTTTTTCGAGCAGGTACAGGAGTTTCAATATCTTGGGGCCAACATCAACGAAAAGAATGATATAATGGCAGAAATAAAGACACGCATTATGGCCGGAAGTAGATGTTACTGGGAGCTCGGAAAAGTGCTTAGGACGAAAGTATTACCCTGGCAGTTAAAGCAAGCTGTATACACTACCATTATTAGACCAGTAGTGACATATGGAAGTGAAACATGGGTTCTTACCAGGAAATCTGAACAAATGCTCAATGTGTGGGAGCGGAAAATGCTTAGAAAGATTTTTGGTCCCTTGAAGGAGGGAGATCAGTGGAGGCAAAGAAACAATCGGGAGCTCCGTGATTTATACAAGACCCCAGATATTGTCACCTGCATCAAGAAGAATAGAATTAGGTGGTTGGGGCATGTACAGAGAATGGAAGAGCAGCGAATCCCAAAGAAGCTTCTGGAGGGGCACCCAGGGGGAGGACGAAAAAGAGGTCGTCCTAGATTGCGGTGGCTCGATGACGTGGAGGATGACCTGAGGACACTTGGAGTTCGAAGGTGGAGAAGAGCAGCTCTGGACAGGGAGGAATGGCGGAACATTGTGGAGCAGGCCAGGGTTCTTCAAGGACCGTAGAGCCATCGAAGAAGAAGAAGAAGAATAAAAGCTGATAGATCAGCTGGGCTTGTCGGGTATCTCTTGAATTTGATGTCTCAGCATGAAAGGAGTTCAAAAATAAGAAAAAAACGAAAATCAATTTTTTTGGAAATATCAGGTTTCTCAAACGACTGATTCAATTTTCTTTATTGTTATTTTTTAATTGAAATTTTTATTTTTTGAATCACATTTTTTTTTTTTTTTTTAATTTCATAAAATTCTCAACCAATTCAAAGTAATATAATCAAATTCTTCAGATTTTGTTCTATAATAAGAACTGATTTGTATGAATGTCATCGTAAAGTTGTAGAATTGCTTTAGTATGTCTAGTTCTATAAATTTGTTTTCCATCGTTCATTAAATTAAATGCTGCTCATTCACAGTTAACAACGGCTCTTCCTGTCCTTTTCCACATCCATGGCGGGGGATATTTGGCAGGTGATAAGTCACTTACTGGCCCTCAGTACTTCATGGATGAGGATGTAGTTGTTGTGGATATCAATTATAGGCTCGGAATAATGGGTATGATTAAAATTATTATGTTACTATTTTTATGTTTGTTTAAATTATTACAGTTAGTGTTTGTATGTTGATAGATACATAAAGAAATTATTTTTTAAGAGCATGATTATACCGAAAAAAGATATGTTATAATCTGATGTATAAAATTGCACTTTAGATTTTAAAAACTGTTCAACAAAATGTATTACAACAGAGATGAATGTAAGATATTGAAAAACTCTGTTCAAAAGAAAGCCACTTTAATCTCTTGAGGTAAACTATGATTTTATCAACAATTAAATTATGTATAGAATTAATAATGAAATTTTGGGGACGTAGTTCCTACTAAAGGATGGATACTTGTATAGAAAATTGTTCAAAAAAAACCGAAAACACTAATTATAAGACACATTATCTTGTGTGCGAATTCTTTGCCCGCATAATGAAACTTGTTTTAACATTCCTCTCACTACTTAATGCAATAGATATACATATGTACAACATACAATATATGTAAGTAATAGGTAACAAATCTTTAATATTACAATGCCACTTACTTAAATCTTATATAGTGGTGTTGTGCCAAACACAAGTAGACCATGATTAATTATTATAGGTTCTTTTAAGGGCCCAAGCCAACTATTTCTTTTTTTTTTGCGAAGGAAATAATTCCAATGTTTCTTTGTCACATCTAATTTTAGCTTTAACTTATTTTAATTCAAATTAGGATTTCTGAGCTTTGAAGACACTGTGATGCCCGGAAACCAAGGACTGAAAGATCAGAATCTGGCATTGAAGTGGGTAATTAAAAATATCGCCAAATTTGGTGGTAATCCTAACAAGCTGACGCTAGTTGGGGAAAGTGCTGGATCAGGCAGTGTAACTCACCATCTAACATCTTTTATGAGCAAAGGTGGGTATATGTTAAAAAATAATAGGATAGTAATATAATAGTAGGATCGTGATTATTCAAAGATAATTAAATAACTATTTGGTGCTATACTCCTTAGCAGAACCTGGGCCTCCTCAATAATTCTACTCCTCTTCTCTCTATCCATTGTCACTCTTCTCCATCTTCCAACGCCCATTTGATGAAGGTCTTCCACATCATTTAACAATCTTAGGAATGCCTTCCTCTCACTCTCCAGGATATATCATCCTCTTTAGTAACCTTTCTTCCTCCATTCTTTCTACATGTCCCAGCCTCCAATTTATTCAAAGATGGATGGCTGATGTAGAGGGAGATCATATCTCCCTTGAAAATGGGTATGAGAATGTGGAAGCAAATGGCAGCATGTAAAGAGGAATGGGGAAAGTTGGTTGAGGAGGCCCAGGTTCTCACAGGGCTTTATTTTATTATTATATTAGTTAGTTTATTAGTTATTAATTTATATTCGTTTATATAATTTAGAAAGTTTTCAGCTTCAAGAATATAAGTAGTATTTCCTCAGTATAAATATCCCAATGTTTTCAGTAAGGATAAAATCAGTGCTTAGTAAAAATTAATAATAATTATTGCTTGTCCTTAGCAGCTAAAAATAAAAGAATAATCAATATATATTATAAAGCAAAGTGTACAATGTGCGTGCCGAAAAGGCTCAATAACGACTCCACGTGGGATTAAGGAAGTTATGTCAGCGTGTTGCTATATAACCCCTAACAGAGAAGAAGGTTTCCGTTTTTCTCTTAAGGGTGTAAAATTGAAGAGAAAAGGACTGGAATTTTAAGCCTCTCTCAATTAGCCTGCTTGAGATTGAGATACGAGTTTATGAATGAAAAATTTAGTTCGAGCCCCAGGCTACCAGGAAGCGCTAGGGTGCGTTTCACAAGATGTTTATTGTTCATTCATTCCGTTAAATTTGTAAAGGTTATGTATTTGTTCAGCTGTTCTTTTTAAATTACTAAAAAATCAAGCGAAAATAATTAGTTTCACCTTTCTTTCAAAATAAAATAATGATTTTACATATAAATTAGAAAACCGATTGGATACCTTACAAAATTAATTTTCTCATAAGAAGGTTAATTGATTAACACATTATATTTAGTCAATATATAATATATACCTACTTAAGTAAATTTAATGCAATATGAGTGAACATTTTTGAGTAGTACAGTGAGCGAATAAAAACAGACATAAAACAAAAAAGGGAGAGCTGAATTGACTGATTTTAAATCGAAAATAAAATGTTTGAAGTGTTCTTATTGTATGTAATTATGAAAAATGGTTTTATTACTATGTCTGATGAGCATTCCAGTTGACAAAGTGACTAACTCCAATTACAGCATTTTTCAATAAGATTTTATCACCCCTCATAGTTCAGGATAAACAGAAATATGATGAAAGAATTGTGCCCTCATGATATTTTGGTTTTCACTTTGTAATAGTAGGTGCAGTGTCCGGCCAAATTAGGGGGGGGGGGGTATATCTTAAGGGAGAATGAACTGGAAGAAAGGTCTTAAAAAAAAAAAGTTTCTATGAATCTCCGGTAGTTTCTAAACTTCTGGATTTAATAGGACCATCACAGTAGTCGGCGCTTAAGTTGTAATCGAAATATAGTTTTTTAACTAATAGATTTTTCAACCATAATCAAATAACTTATTATCTGCTGACTGCTTGGAATGGGCTTATAGAATTCAGAATCACAGAAATCATCAAAAACGATGCATGACTCGACAAAGTTGCAGCAAAATTAATTGTTCATTCACCATTTTCAACCCCCTTTAAAGTATATAGAGTTCCTTATTTGGGCTCTGCAGATATCGAATCTTAATATTGATACCATGTTAAAAGTTTCAAGAAAGTGCTAATTTTCTTCTATATTTCCTTTAATTTTAAAGTTTTTCTGTTATTAAAACTACCACACGACTACCGGAGCGAAGCCGGGCACCCTAGCTAGTATAAAATAAATATGATTTAGGTATAATTGCTTCTGAATTAGATCTGAAATCCACTCTAATTTTTTTCATAAAAGGTTCAGGGTTCAATCAACTGAAAATCCAATTATTCATATCCCCATATTTTAATATTCATATATTTCACTTATTCCCCCTCCCCCAATAAATAATACAATAAAAAAAGATTTATTTTAAAAATTGGATCTTCCCGTGGTTATTCCATATCTTTTCATTAAAACTTTATCAATTACCAGAACACGGTATATCATTTTAAATAAGCTTTTTAATTCATCCAGTTTTGAAGTATCAAAAATAATAGTCTAACATCGAGTCAAGAGGATCCCTTGGACAGTCAACTACATTATATTTAGTGTATTAAATCTTAAATTTTTTTTTCAACATATTAGACAGTCAATTTAATACAAATTTTGTGATCTATTGGGTCTACTGAAATTTTATATTTCTGTTTGTTCAAAGTCTATTAGCCATTTCGAATAAAAAAAAATCAGATAAACTGCTATTTAACAAGTCGGGGACAATTTTATCTTTATTTAGTTATAGAATCAGTCTCTTAAGTTTCCACACCCAAATTTCAGAAGTCGAACTTAATGATAGAACTATTTACTCTTTTAGTTGTGATATTGAAAACAAAACCATAAAGATTTAAAAAAAAAAAAAAAATTAATTCTCCACTTCCTAAATATGGCTTCTCAAGTTTTGTTTTAAAAAATGGATGAACAAAGAGACACATAACTTATCATTATCTTATGTAAAGATATCATTAGTGATGTATTTACAATTTACCATTGGTAATCTTCATAGGATTATTCCAAGGAGCAATCGCACAAAGTGGAACTAATTACAACGCTTTGAGTTTATTGCCTCCTGGTATGGCTAGGAAGAGGGCTGAGAAATTGGCCATGTTGCTCTCGTGTCCATCCGAGGATACTACAGAAGCAGTTTCCTGTCTTCAGGACAAAGATGCAGAAGAACTGGTTAAGCACTTAGAAGATTTCAGAGTATGTTGTTTTAATTCAATATGAATCAATAAAAAAATTGTTTATTGTAACACAGGAAATATTTATAAACACAAAACATAACACTTTCTTAAATAGCTGTCATATTTTCAATAGATCTGATTTTACTTAAACATTCAATTCTCCTTTAAATGGTGTTTAATATTAAAACAACTGTTGGCTTATTACCATAGATAAATAAATAATAAACAATAGGTGCTGGGAAAAAATTATAATATTAAAAAATATGTAATTTAAGTAAGAAAGTCTATTCACCACATGAAAGTGTTTAATTACTTGCTGTAATTTCATAACTATTTTTTTCTATGATATTCATAGTGACCACACAATACAATTATTCTTTCTGCACTTTATACTTAAATTTAAACCCCTCTAAATTCAATATACAGTAAAGTACTAATCAAACTCACAAATAGTTGTTAATCAAAGTGTTTGTAAACACACGCAAATGAAATATTAGTATTTCATATTACTCATTCCACATGCTAGTATTAAAACTTTAAACTACCATTAATGTCGTGGTACTATAAATTAATATAACTCTCTAATGAACAATATAACTATTAACTTGAAATAACTTCTTTTATAATTAATATATTTATCAGAATCCTACAAAGTTATGATAATTTAATCAGTACCTGTTGGTGATGGTTATAATTTGGAGGCTATCTTCAATGAGAGACCAATTTCCTCACATTTACTCCCACGTGGTGGATTTTAGAGCCTAAAGGTATTTTATGGAAATACCTGTTAACTGAATTAAAGAAAATATGTTAACAAAATATTATTTTGTTATATTTTTAAAAGCATTACATGAGTGTTTTCCTCTTGATTTAAGTTTTATTTTTACTATTTGAAAAAAACTTCCTTATAAAGTGGAGAAATGTAGTCCCAGGTTATTAAATAATTTATTCGTATATTGTTATAATATTGAGTTATAAGACATAATTAATATTGTTTTTAAATTTATTCATACATTTAAAGATTATTTGGTTTTTATATATATATATATATATATATATATATATATATATATATATATATATATATATATATATATATATATATATATATATATATATATATATAGGGGGGAAACACAATGGTCCCAAGAAAAATGTAAAAAATTTCATGTGGCTGAAGTATAAAACGAATTTTATATTATATTTTTTTAAATTCATGACTTTAAATGAATCTTTGCTTTATTATTTTCTCATTGATTTAGGACCAAGTTCCTTTTGTGTTTAGCTTCTCATAATTTAAACATTTATTAGCTTCTCATAATTTAAAGCACATATACCAGACCTCTCTTTTCATTAATTTTAATTTAAATTTGCTACTTAATTTTTTAACAAATATAATATGCTAAATAATCTTATTCTGAATGCTCACCAGGAGTGGCAGGTCGACCCATTGTTATTGTTTCAACCAGTTCTTGAAGAGGGTGGACTAGAGGCGTTTGTGACTGGACCGATTCACAGTTGGGAAACAAGTCCTCTTCCTTTACTGATGGGAACAACATCTGCTGAGGGCCTGCTTAGGACTGGATGTATGTCCTCTGTTATACACTTTCTTCATGACTTTCAATCTATTGCTAACATTACTTTTTTATTTATTTTTTTAGATTTTCTTCATTATAAAATGGACTTCAAATGGTTTAATGACAACTTTGAAGAACTTGCACCATTAACTTTTCGCTATTCTGCTTCTTCCTCCAACCCAGAAGCAGTGACGAAGGAGATAAAACGTTTCTACTTTGGTGACAGGGAGATTACTGAATCAGATTGGATAAATATAACAAATGTAACAACTTTAATTGTTTTAATTAAAATTCTATTTAATAAGTGTAGGAATAATATTTACATTTGACTGATTGCTAATGTCTTTGTGTGCTGAATAGAGAAAATGCAAACTATTTTAATAAATTTGGCTAACCAATAACTGTTAGTGGATGGGCAGTTTAATTTGTGTTAATTAATGAAAAATTGTCCCATAGATGTACCTACTATCTTCTTAAATTCTATGGAACTTATTTCCTTCTTGCCGTGTTATACTTGGTCCTAGAGTAAACCTAAAAATTGATCATAGTTTTTAATTCAATGTTCAGTTAGCTTGCTGATAAGGTGACTAACCAATGCAGCATAGGTTATTGGTGAAATATTATGGATCATCAAATTAAGCTACAGGTTGTATTTAAACATTAAATAAAGTACTAAATACGTATTTTTAATAATTTTTTTTGGAAATAAATAAAATAAAAAATCCTTAAAGTGGCAAATTAATAAAAATAATCGAAATCTGAAGTATAGGAAAATGAAAAAAATCTTGCCATAAATAAGGATTTTAAATTAAGTAATAATTTCTTCTTCTTCTTCATCTTCCTCCTTTGTGCCATTACTAGCGTGGAGGGGCCTCGATCGAACGCTGGCAGGCTTCACGGTCCCTGCAGAGCCTCTTCAGTTCCTGGAAAGTTTTTCCTCCAATCCTCTGGATATATTCTTCATATTAAATCCTAGGCCTTCTTCGTGGCCTCTTGCCAGTGGGTCGAGCTTCACATGTTACAATCATAACTTCACTTAGCCTTTTTTTTTTTTTTTTTTTCCAAATGGAACTTAATTTAATGTTGAATTAGAATTATGGTACGTTAAATTAAAAAAAAGTGATAATCTATTATAACAAAAATTATCTTATTAATTATTTAGTAAATAACTGTAAAGCTTCTTTTTTGAAGATTATTGGCCATCAGATTAATTTGAATGTTTGATAAAACAATGACTGATATAAACAAAATAACCACATCAAATTATCATTTTAGATCTATACTGATGCCTGGTTCACTAATGGCATATTTACTGGTGCTGACAAGCACAAGGGCGATGTATTCTTTTACTATTTTGATTATTTGGGAGAATATTCCTTAGGACCAAAGAATAGATCATATGCATTTGGTAAGTAATTGCAGTAGCATATATATGTTACTTATGGTGGTATGAATAAAGGTTATATTATTACTTTCACTTACCTATATATGAAATATATAGTAAGTGGAAGTATTGCGATCGTGAAAATTTTCGACTTCCGGTTTTCAACGGAAATACACGTTTTGGGACCCCCTGAGTCGAAATAACCAAGTCCCGCGAAATGGTCTGTGTGTGTGTGTGTGTGTGTGTGTGTGTGTGTGTGTGTTTGTGTGTGTGTTTGTGTGTGTGTATGTGTATGTGAACAGACTAGCTCAAAAACTATAAACCGTGGGAACCTGAAATTAGGTATTTAGTGTAGGTATATGCCCGCGATGTGACAGCAAAAATTTCATCAAAATTGCTCAAAGGGAGGGGGTACTTTATTTAATAACTTTTTACGTTTTTTTCGATTTTCTCAAAAACGGCTCTAACGATTTTGATTAAACTGAGTATTTGATCGATTTATATGCCCGAAATATGACTGTAAAAATTTCATCAAAATTGATTAACCGGAGGGGGGACTTTACTTAATAAATTTTGTATCATTTTCACGTGTTTTTTTTTATTTACTCAAAAACGGCTCTAACGATTTTGATCAAACTTGGTATTTGATGTATTTATATGCCCGAGATGTGACTGTAAAAATTTCATCAAAATTGATCTACGGGAGGGGGGACTTTACTTAATAAATTTTGTACCATTTTCACATGTTTTTTTATTTACTCAAAAACGGTTTTAACGATTTTGATCAAACTTGGTATTTGAAGTATTTATATGCCCGAGATATGACTGTAAAAATTTCATCAAAATTGATCTACGGATGGGGGGACTTTACTTAATAAATTTTGTATCATTTTCACGGGTTTTTTTATTTACTCAAAAACGGCTTTAACGATTAACAAAAATAAGATATGAATGTAGAAAAATGTGTGACTTTGGGAAATGATAATTAGCAAAACACGTCAATTTCTAATCTAAGTAAGTTGGTTAGTGAAAGTTGTGTGTTGCGCACCAGATTTTTTTTTACCAGTGTTTGGTATTTATCACTTTTAATGATATTTACATATATAACATGTGTATGTGTTTGTAAAGGGGACAGAGGTAACCAAGCAGGCTATGGCCCACGACAGATAATTAAAGTTAAACAACGATAGCCATGGCAAGTACTTGGTATCCACAAGAGAAAGTCAATAATTTTTTTCCAATCATTATCACATTGTCCTGGTATCTGAGGCCTATCAGCCTCCTGAATATAACTCTTACCCTAATGATATTAGGGAGATTACAATTATTTCCTGTATTCCTTAAACAAGAATCACAATGTGATTTTCCTGCATGCCAGTTAATAGTTCAGAAGTTCAGCCCAAGACGGTCTGTTTCAAGACAAAAATGACTACCATATTTTGTCTGCTAAGTCTGAACATCAAAAACCATGGATCTAGAAATTCTGTCATTTGTCTTAAAATTTCTTGCATTTGACAAGAGTCGTCATGGTGAATACTGTTGTAACAAATAATGTAATCGATATAATCCAATTAGCTATTAGACATGTTTTTCTTCTTATTGATATTATTATTGTTTTGAATATCATGATTGTTTTAATTGTTCAATTAGGTGCAACACACACTGATGAAGTTATCTACTTATGGCAGAATAAAAACTTTATGCCCTTAGAAGGCAAAGATTTAGAGATTTCAAAGCAATTAGTAAAAATCTGGGCAGATTTTGCTAAATATGGGTAAGTAATTAAAAAGAAATAACTGTATGACAGTTATTAAATGATTGTATAGTAGTAGTTTAAGCATTGAAATTATATTAAATAACTAGCTGTATAACCCGGTTTCACCCGGGGAATTTCATTTTTCTAATAAACGTCAACAAATTTAAAGTGAAATCATAACGATTTTTATAACAATAAAGAATATACCCAGAGACTGGCTGAAGTTATGAAATTTTAATATGGACCAGGTGTTCGCACTTAGTAAGAAAGATCCACTGAGCGAAATTTGGGGAATTTAGGACAAACGGTATGGAGTTTTTCAAGAAAAAACAAACTAACAGAAATTCATCTTTGAGCTGTATAACCCGGTTTGATCGGGGAATTTCATTTTTCTAATGAAACGGTTGATTTCGTAAAAAACCATTGTAAAGTGAGTTCATTACGATTTTTATAACAATAAAGACTGAAGATCGGCTGAAGTTATGCAATTTTAATATGGACAGGTGTTCGCACCTGGTATGAAAGAACTACTGGCGAAATTTGGAGAATTTAGGATAAACGGTATGGATTTCTATAAAAAACAAACAAACAAACAGAAATATTGGCCTGCAGTTTTAGCTTCTCGCAAATCGGCTTGCCTAAGCCTTTGTGGCGCTAAGCGGGCCTCGTATTCCTGGGCAGACTCAGTTTCCAGCGATTCTGCCTGTCTAAGCCTCTGTTGTTCAATCCTAATTTGATGTTCGTCGAGAGTTTCAGCTGCTCGTATTTGACGTTGTTTTTAGCTTTTGAGCTCACTACTCCTATTGAAGCTCGCTTCTTAGGAGGCATTTATAAAAAATAAATTCACCATACATGTAAATAAACGTATTGTAATTTAAAAAAAACAAAAAAACATATGGTTTAAAAATCCCAGAACTCGACGCCTACTAAGGGACGGTCTTACCGTGCCTTGTTGGCCTCTTCTAAATGTATAAAATGTTATTTTAGGCTGTTTTTCAACTCAAACGGTCGATTTCGTAAAAAAAACCCATTGTAAAGCGAGATCATGACGATTTTTTTAACAATAAAGAATATACCATGAGATTGGCTGAAGTTATGCAATTTTAATATGGACAGGTGTTCGCACCTGGTATCAAAGAACCACTAAGCGAAATTTGGAGAATTTAGGACAAACGGTATGGATTTCTATAAAGAACAAACAAACAGAATTTCAACTTTATTTATAAGATTTGAGGTATATTTTTTACTACTCGCATCTTTATTGCATTTAATATGGTTCTACAATTAATGATTTTAAAAGAGATTGAATGGCCTTTTTCAATGATTAGATTATTGGAAAAAAAAATGGTGCAAAGACTTACAAATTAATAAAGTATTATGTTGTAATGTAGTAATTAGTTATCGTTAGATAATTAATTTATAATTTTTAAACTATTTTATTAGAAGATAAAAAATTCGAACACGGCCGGGAATCGAACCCAGGTCCTCTGCATCTACGTCGCAGCACTCTTACCACTGAGCTAACCGTGGGTTCGGTTCCCGATCGTGATCGAATCTTTCTCTTCTGTGATTCGATTCCCGGCCATGGTCGCATCTTTTATCCTTCTAATAAAATAGTTTAAAAATAATAAAGTATTAATTAGTTATAAAAAAGTAGATGAATATTTACTAAATTATATGAACCACTTGTTTGGCTTTCTTGAAGTGATATCCATGAAGTAGCGGATCAGGAAATTTTCTGAGGGGGGCGCACTTTTTATTTTTTAAAGTTTTGCTTCATACAGGACCTAATTTAAAATATTTGTGCACATTTAAGTGGTAAATTTCTATCAAATGTTAAAATAAAATCCATTTTTCATTTAAGGATCTCAAAAAATTATTAAAGATAGCCCTTGTTATACAGATATAGTAATAATGATTGGTGTTCTCATCTCCCAGGGGGGGGGAGGGGGCCCCTCCCCTGGATCCGCCACTGTGTCTTGATGCGCTGTGTAGTTGATGCGCAGTTTTTTGTTCCCATAAATGTGATCTTGTTTGTTTTCATCCTTACAATGCCTAAACTGGCAGGGAAACTTTGATTTTAATTGTTTAATCACAACACGTGACTGTGACTCCCATTTGTTTTTTCTTTCTTATGTGAATCCTTTTTTCGTCTTAACTTAACATTTATGAGCATGCAATCAGTAACCTTAAAAATATTCGTAGAAGATATTGTCGGATATTAATAATATTTTAGGAAAGGAAAGTCACCAAATAAAGACGATGATTGGAAAACATGGACTCCACAAGAACATAACTACTTGGATATTAGTGAATCTGGATTTGAAGTCAAGACAGGGCTTCATGAAGAAAGAAACAATTTTTGGAAAAACTTGAATTATCGAGACAAATTTGAATAAATATAATTATTATATTTTATTACTTCGCTGCTTTTATTCCTAAGTCACACATAATAAATTTTTTAAGATAAAAGTGATATAAGTTTATCTGTGAAAATACCTTTAAAATTATTTCCCTAAGAGTATATACATAACATCAATTGTCAGCTTGAAGGTAGGTAAATAATCTATTTTGGTACTGTTCTGAAATACTGGCGCTACTGGTAACATTACTGAACCTCTATTTAGGATTTTTGACCTGGAATAATATAGCACCATTTTCCATGCAAAATAGTGTATATATATATTATTTACAGGACTAATTAAAGCTACAATGTCTAAAATTTCATCAAATAGGTCCTTGTATTTTTAATGTTTTTCTCAAGACATCAATTCGATTGGGTGGCAGGCATTTGCTAGTTATTTTGCCACTTGGCACTTACCCACATTCTTTCAACACTTCAAGTGTTTGTAAATTCTAAAATTACCCTGCATTTCAAATTCTATGCTCTAAAGCATTGTATTCACAAAATAAAAATTTTTATTTTTGGCTAACAAATCCACTGCCAACATTCAATTTAAATGCAGGGGCCAGAACTAGAAAAAAAAATTAATGGCTATAGACAAAATTTTGAGCATTAATTTTTGGATTTGAGCTACTTCAATTTTTGGAATGAGAAAATTGGGCCCCCAGGGATGTCCTATTGTGTGACTATATCCCACTCCCACCAATGTCATGGGAACAAGGTGTGTGAGTATACACTCAGGGGTCAAGGGGTAATGTTAAGGGAGAATGATAGTGGACAATTTGTTTTTATCTTCAGGAAATTCTTATGTAAGCCTATTATTATGTATGTCAGAGCTATGTTAAATTATATAAGTAAGAGTATTATTATGTAAGTGAGTGCTCTCAAATGGAACTTTGAAACATGTGGACGAGGCCTTTGTTCAGAGCTTTTCAATGTTTAAGCATAGTAAAAGTTTTCATTACAGGTAAGTTAATTTATTTGTAAAAGAGCAGTAATTAATTAATTCATAGATTATGAATCAATTTATTAAGAATCATGGTCATTAATGTAATGTAAATGGGATGAGCTAGAAGGACCTAAATTAAAAAAAAAAATTAAATAGTGGAGAGTGGGGAACAGTGAGACGCAGTTAACTGTGGACAGCTTATAGACCATTGCAAGGAACCAGTTAGTTTAGGATTTGATCTAGTGTAGAATATTAGTCAAATAAGCTTTTCCAGGAAAGAAACCAACATTATGATATGTTTGTGACTATTTATGTCTCATTTTGTTTTCGAGACAAGTAAACTTTTTTTTGTGTCTTGCTTTCTCGTTGACAGTGTGGGTACTGTTGTTCATTTCACCTAATTTCTGTTAATGCCTTTGATTCACCAACTGAAAATCTTTGTATTAACCTTTAAATTGTTAATGATTGTTCACTTCGGAAACATAAATTCATAATGAAAGATGGCAAGGCCATATATGGATGAGTGAGACAGCCTCCGAAGACACCTTTACTAATTCCAAGAAGGAAGGAATATCTTTAAAGGAACCGATCTTTAAAGGCGATCAACAGTAGTTATTTTTATTAAAATATATACTTTTTTTATTCCATCACCTAATTTTATCAAAATTCTACTTTATTTATTGTATGTTTTGTTGGTACGGATTATGTTATGTTAATTTCAAATTGTTTTCTAAATTAAAAAAACAAAAAAGAAATATATCTAGCGATATAATTAAAGTTTGTTAATGACTCTTCATAATGACTACTACAAAGAAGTCATATATTTTTTATGTTAATTACCATGATAATATTTTGTAATAAAATGTTATTATATCTTATAATTAATAATTATATTAAAATATTAAGTTTTAATATGGTGTCTCACTGTTTCTGGAGCAATGTCTCAGTGTTCCCTGCAGTGGGGTACACTGAGAGAAAAACCTTGTGGTTTTATGAAAATAAATATTTTTGTGTTTAACGTTTCCAGATTTCATATCTACTGAACAAAGGTCCATTGTGGTTTAATGTACTGTAAAAATTTCATAACTCTAGCAATAGTTTTTATATTATTTTTGACAATTTGAAAAAAAAACCGTCACCCTGGTTCCCACTCTCCCCTATATATATGTATATTCCGAATATACTTTTTGTGTATTTATTTTTATTTATTACACACCCTCTTCTGCCTTTCAGCAACATGGGTTTCCGGGACGCAATTTTAATGAGCATTCATTTTTATATTTATACCTCTCAAATGGACTGAAGGATTAGGATTAGGATCCTACCACGTAAGATATGTGTCAGAATTCCGTAGTCCACCGAAACACCCCTGGATTCGGAAAATACTGGAGTGAGTCGAAAATGAGGTGATGAACTGTTAATTCTTGTTCGACCTAAACTTTAAAACAAGCCATAGTGGGTCAGCTCAAATAGTGAATCCCGATAAAAGCGAACTAAAGGTGCACTCAAATATACGTTTTCGGCTGTTCTCGGAATTCCATTTGTGGTGCATCAGCGTTGCAGAGGAGGGAGGTGAAGGATAGGCACGCATCTCATTATTAACAGTTCAACAGGGGCTTCAAGCTACTAAACGATGGAGTTCAGCTGAAATAAATAGTGGTTTAGGTTTTGATGATCATAACGTTAAGGCTGGGCGTAAGCTGGAGCGTGAAGTGAACCAGAAAGCAGGGATTAAGGGGACTGCGCGCAGTTGGTGCGAAAGTTAGGACGTGATTCTATTGAAAACTGCGGACCTGCAAGGCAGAGTTCATAAATGTAAAAGATTTACTATTAGAGTTCCGATGATCTTGAAGATCGTTAATAACAACATTATAGCAAGAAATACTTCCTTAAAGTTGCTATTTAAAGAAAGGGAAGTCACATGGAGGATTCATCTTCAAAGACGAATTTTCTAGTTTTAATTTTAATTTGACTTTTAAATAGTCAGGATGTGATGTTTCGTATAGCTTTTAAAAAAAGAAGTTACTATGCCCTAAGAATAACAATTTTGGTTTTTTAGATCGTAGTCCTTAAGGTAACATTGGCGGATCCAGGGGAGGGGCTGTGGGGGCTGCAGCCCCTCCCTTTGGAAAAATTTTCGTCATTAAAAGATAGAATTTGACATTCCTTAATGTAAGGAAGCGAGTTAAAGAACAAGTAGAATTTTAGTTGTGGGAAAGGAACATAAAGGTAAAAAAGCTGATTAGCTGATCCAAATGATGGACTGTGGGGCTGCAGCCCCCCCCCCTTCCGATCGGCTGGATCCGCCTATGTAAGGTAATGATCTCATTAAAATACGGTGTCGGGAGTCTATTAAAATAAGGTGATTATGAGACAGGGCGGTCATGATCCAACCAAAGGGGGGGGCTTCAATATTTTGGCTTTTCAATTTTTTTGTATTTTTTAAGCGAATAATGCCATTAGGTAGTTACTATGCCCTAAACATAACACTTTAGATTGTTTAGATCCCAGCCCTTCTTAATACAAGGTAATAATCTCATTATAAAACGGTGCTGCCAGCCACGTGATTATGAGAGAAGAGGGTCATGAACCCCCCAAAGTTCGTGCTAAATAGTTTTAGTCCGGGAGCTGAGGGCCAAAAAGGTGCCTGATTTGAAGAAAATTTTTGATCATATAGGCTGAAAGTACTCATTTCATAGACAACATATGTGAGCGTCTGTCACCTCATATCGGTTGCCATCAAATTTTATAGGCGAACAAAATTGACATTTTCGAACTTTTTTCAATTTTTCGCTAATAACTCGAAAACGATTTATCGCAGAAGAAATTGTGTTCTTTCTAAAATAAAAGGCCATTAAATTTCGCGTCGAATGAGGTCCTCACAGTTAAAATCGGTTTAGTCTTTTCGCCAAAACCGATTGTCAATTTAGCCACTTTAGCGGAAAAATGAATTACGCTTATGTTCCAAATCCTGCAATTTAAAAACGGTTATTCCAAATAAAAAATGTTACCTATAATAGTTGTAGAATATCAAATTCTGTATAAAACCAGCACATTAATTTTAAAATTAGCTTACTCCTGTGGAGAAAAAGTAATTAAAACGTGAACGTATTTAGCGCCTTGTGGTCTAAAATCCGTGAACTTTTTGGGTTTTGTTTTCAGTTTCTAGCATATAATTCGGCAAACACATATCACAAACGAAACGATTGCAAACAGAATGATATATTTGAAATTTTATTCGGTTTAGTGGTTTGCCGGGTTCGGTACATCAAATATCTGTAATTGTTACGATTTCGGTGGAAACCGTGTTCCAACGCCTATAATTCAAAAACATCTAGTTTAAATGGAACCTTCTCTGATCCGCTGGCAATTACTATGATGAATAAGAAATGATTTTTGGAGGATATAATCAGAAAATAGGCAGCAAGAAAGATATGTCAAACGTTATCAGTCTTGTCTGTGCCTGTTATAGAATCAGTGAGCCTGGTTTACTTCTAGTTGTACAAAAATTCTTAATTTGGAACGTGTTCACTTCGAACAGCAGTTTAGCGGGTTCTATAATTTCGTAAAGAAAGTGTAAATTTTATACATATATGGAAATGGTTTGATGTTTTTTTTACTATATAGCAAGTATAATTATAAATAATATCGAAATTACAAAATTTAATAAATATTTGATAATATGATGTAAATTGCTATGTTAATGTTGCTAATGTTTCTTGAAATTAACTGCATAAATATTTTTTTTTTCTTGAGCTAGAAATCATACATATTTTTTTCGCAAGTTTTCGAATTAATAAAGATAATCGTACGTCCAATGAATGACTGGTCTAACACAAAATCGCAATTTTTTAAAATATTTTTCCGCAGATTATAGGTTTAATAGCTAAAACTATATATGAAATTTAGATCTCTAATACAAAATAAATAACAGCTTATTATTATTTTTTTAACACCGTTTTTATAATAGCATATACAGTTTATAGTGTAAAAATCTGGTGCGTGCGCGCAACACACAACTTTCACTTACCAACTTACTTAGATAAGAAATTGACGTCTTTTGTCAAATATAATTTCCCAGTAACACATTTTTCTACATCCATATCTTATTTTTGTTAATCGTTAAAGCCGTTATTGAGTAAATAAAAAAACCCGTGAAAATGTTACAAAATTTATTAAGTAAAGTCCCCCCTCCGGTTAATCAATTTTAATGAAACTTTAACAGTCATATCTCGGGCATATACATACATCAAATACCCAGCTTGATCAAAATCGTTAAAGCCGATTTAGAGTAAATAAAAAAAACACGTGAAAATGTTACAAAATTTATTAAGTAAAGTCCACCCTCCGATTAATCAATTTTGATGAAATTTTTACAGTCATATCTAGGGCATATAAATAGATGAAATACTCAGTTTAATCAAAATCGTTAGAGCCGTTTTTGAGAAAATCGAAAAAAACCTAAAAAGTTAAAAAGTAAAGTACCCCCTCCCTTTAAGTAATTTTGATGAAATTAATGCTGTCATATCGCGGGCATATACCTACACTAAATACCCAATTTCAGGATCGCACGGTTTATAGTTTTTGAGCTAGTCTGTTCACACACACACACACACACACACACAGACACACACACACACACAGACCATTTCGCGGGACTTGGTCATTTCGACTCAGGGGACCCCAAAACGTGTATTTCCGTTGAAAACCGGAAGTCGAAAATTTTCACGATCGCAATACTTCCACTTACTATATATTTCATATATAGGTAAGTGAAAGTAAAAAAAGGAATATCTTTGAATAAATTTGTAGAAGTTGTCGGGTAACATTTATATTAATACTGGAAAAAATAATCATCCAATAACTTCAAAAATAGGCCATTTTCGCTCTTGAACCATTGTACGCCTTACCTCAGAGGGGGAGTAAATAGTCTGTCCCCAGGTTTGCGATGTCGGGTATTCGTTAAAGATCCCTATCCTAAATATTCCTGGATAGGCAAAATTTAGGACTCCCACTCTGGCATCATTCAACTAGGCATAGTAGCATAAAGTAATGTTAAAAAAAAAATCATTGAATTTGTTTGTTGCTAGGCTCGCGGATGCGTCTGTGCGACAGTAGCGGATCCAGAAATTTTCTGTCATAAATTTTTATGTCATTAAGGACCTAATTTAAAATATTAGTACATAGTTACGCCGTAGATTTATATTAAATGTTTGAATACAATACATTTTTCATTTATGGAGTTAAAAAAATGACTAAAGATTGCCCTTTTTGTACAGAAATAGTAATAATTAATGGGTACCCTCACTTCTCAGGTGGGGGGGCGCCCCTCCCCTGGATCCGCCGTTGCTCTACGAATATATGCTATTAATTTTTCATTTTCCTATCATTTACCCAATTGAAGTGTAATTTTTCAAGAATTTTAAAATTTGAAATTGCTTTGTTTAAATAATTACTCTATACTTATTTTTATTATTTATTATTATTTAAATAAAATTAAACCAAAACATTAAATGATTATTCCACGAACGACCATGTAATATGTCTTATCCTTAATTATTTCTCAGAAATTGCTTTCTTAAGTATGCCTTGTTTATAGGCGTGTATTTTGCTGTCTGGTTTTAGAGTTTAGACCTCCGATTCGTATTGGTAAATAATGTAAACAAAAATATCACCCGATTATCCGAACCACTTCTGACATTCTGTTCAGATAATCGAGGCTCAACGCCACTGTTGAAATAAAAAAGTATATAATATAATATAATAAAAAGTATATAATACTAAATATATATATATATATATATATATATATATATATATATATATATATATATATATATATATATATATATATATATATATATATATATATATATATATATATATATATATATATATAGGTAATACTCTTAGCCGTAACGAATCTAGTTTATTCAACCCAATGTAAACATATTGCAAATTTATTATTACTGATAAGACATGTCCTCTTTTACATGTTTTTCCATCAGAATATCAGTTTTCTGCGTGCTAAGATGAGAAATGTAGTTCTAGTCCCTTTGCTGTTCGCTTTCACCGTCACAGCCGATGATCACCCTGTAGTAGAGACCTCTTCTGGGAAAGTGAGGGGCTTTACCACTATTTCAAGGTCTGGAAGAACATATTTCGCATTCACGGGGATACCTTACGCCAAAGCTCCCACAGGTGAACTTAGGTTCCAGGTATGTGTAATTTAATTTATATTATTGATAGGTGATTAGATAAAGTCCATTTAGGTCCTATAAAATCATTTCTGTAACTTTGATTTCTATTATTTCGTTTCTATAACTATTTTTGAAACATAGAATGAATAATGAATAATCTTTATTAGTCAAAATGTTTACAATAACATCAAAAAATTAACTTATTATTAACATTATTTAAACATGACGAGTTTGATCAAAATAGTTAAAGCAGTTTTTGATAAATAATAAAAAGGTGTAAACTGCCCCCTCCATTACGTAATTTTTACGAAACATTTGGTGTCACATCATGGGCATACACCTATTTCGAATACCTAACTTCAGTTTCGTTTATTGTTTTAAACGATTTATTGTTTTTTCTGTTTAACACACATACACATAACAGACGATTTCGCGGGACTTGTTCTTGAGTCAAGGATCCACAATAGTGCATTTCCGTTGAAAATCGGAAGTAAAAATTTATTAAGATCGCATAATTTTTCGCAATTATAATGAATCTTGGTATATATTTCAAGTATTGGAAAGAAGGAAGTAAAAATTCTTGGGATAGTGTACCACAGATTGTTTCGTATAACAATTTTATTACTTTCACTTACCTATATATGAAATATATAGTAAGTGGAAGTATTGCGATCGTGAAAATTTTCGACTTCCGGTTTTCAACGGAAATACACGTTTTGGGGTCTCCTGAGTCAAAATAACCAAGTCCCGCGAAATGGTCTGTGTGTGTGTGTGTGTGTGTGTGTGTGTGTGTGTGTGTCTGTGTGTGTGTGTGTGTGTGTGTGTGTGTGTGAACAGACTAGCTCAAAAACTATAAACCGTGCGAACCTGAAATTGGGTATTTAGAGTATGTATAAGCCCGCGATGTGACAGCGAAAATTTCATCAAATTTGCTCAAAGGGAGGGGGTACTTTATTGAATAACTTTTTACGTTTTTTTCGATTTTCTCAAAAACGGCTCTAACGATTTTGATTAAACTAAGTATTTGATCTATTTATATGCCTGAAATATGACTGTAAAAAATTCATCAAAATTGATCAACCGGAGGGGGGACTTTACTTAATAAATTTTGTATCATTTTCACATGTTTTTTTTATTTACTCAAAAACGGTTTTAACGATTTTGATCAAACTTGGTATTTGATGTATTTATATGCCAAAGATGTGATAACCAACATTTCATCACAATTGATCAACTGGAGTGGGGACTTTACTTAATAAATTTTGTATCATTTTCACGTGTTTTTTTTATTTACTCAAAAACGCTTTTAACGATTTTGATCAAACTTGGTATTTGATGTACATATATGCCCGAGATATGACTGTAAAAATTTCATCAAAATTGATCTACGGGAGGGGGGACTTTACTTAATAAATTTTGTATCATTTTCACGGTTTTTTTTTTTTATTTACTCAAAAACGGCTTTAACGATTAACAAAAATAAGATATGAATGTAGAAAAATGTGTGACTTTGGGAAATGATATTTAGCAAAACACGTCAATTTCTAATCTAAGTAAGTTGGTAAGTGAAAGTTGTGTGTTGCGCGCACGCACCAGATTTTTTTTATTTTAAGACTGATCGACCTATGTTCAACCATCGTTTTATTTTATAGATTTTTCGTTTTTGATCTAGTATAATAGATATACACAAAAAGATTCATTATATTTTTGAAACATGGATATTACAGGATTTTGTTTTTCAGGATTATTTCTTTTTTGTTCTAAGATTTTGGATATTTTTAGTTTCGATATTCGATCGAGCTCAATAAATAATATTAATAATAGTTTTCTTACTACAGTAATCGCAACCAATGAAAAAAAAAAAAAAACACACCTTGCCTAATTTCATATTACCAATAAAAAATTGTACTCGTATAATAAATTTCAGCCCCCACAAGAAGCAGAAAAATGGCCAGGAGTAAAAAATGCCACTGAAGATGGTCCATTCTGCCTGCAATATAACATGTTTGAACTTGATGCAGAAGTGATAGGGGAGGAGGACTGCCTCCATTTGTCTGTGTACACACATAATGTAAGTATTTATATTGAGTTTGTGTGTGTATATGTGTTTGTCCGTGCGTATAATTTGTGGAAAGTTTATAGAACTCGAATCGAGTTCGAACAAAATCGAATTCCGTTACGAAAATATTCGGTTGAATATTTAATTATTTAATTTAATATACGTATTATTTTAGGACAACAAAATATATAAAATTAAACTATCAATACATATTGATGATAGAAACGAAAACCTTAATTCCATTAAAGTAAATAAGAACTGTCAAGGAAAGTAAATTTGGCAAGAACCTTCTTTAAGTTACCTTGTATATTTAAAGAGTACAGTTAATTTAAAGTAGTTATCAGTTAGTGAACAACTCAATTAAAAAGGAATTTATCAGGCAAATTTTGTAAAGTTAAACGTGAAGTGAATCTTCATGTGTGAGTGTTTTTTTTGAATAATCAGTAATGTGTTGTATACTAGGAGAAACATAAAATGAGGTAAATACAATCGACCTCATAATGTTTGTAATTAATGTTGATTTAAAAATAAATAAGATAAATTATTGTTGTTAATAATTATTTCACAGGACATAAGAACTGTAATATTTTGGTTCCCGATCAAATTCATAAATCATAATATTTTGGCGCCCGAACAATGACAAAAATTTTTATAGATCTAAAGTTATACTTAAAGTTTATCAAACTACAAATGTTCCATAATATGGAGTAATTTATTACAAATTAGTAGGCAGCTGAGAAGAAATCAGAATTTGGCCTTATTTTACTCTTAGAAAACTTCCCTTAAAAATGGTTATAACAAAAACTAATTCTACTTTTCTATGAAGAAAACGTTTATTTTACAATGTTGCAGTTTGGAATTCCATAACACTCCAGTATCAAACAGTTCTTCCTTTCAATTTAAAATATAATTTTTTTTTTCAATTATTAATCATTAAACAAATAGTACAATAATAAAAACTAAACATTTGATTTTCATTCAGACCAATGGCTCTGCCCCTGTGTTGGTTCATATGCATGGAGGAGGATTTTTCTCTGGTGACAAATCCATAACTGGACCACAATACCTAATGGATGAGAATGTGGTTATAGTGGACATCAACTATCGAGTTGGTATATTAGGTATGTAAGCCTTTCCTAAATGATTTTAAAATTTAGGACTAAGAATTGTTTATAAATTATAATTAACAAACAGTTAAAGGTCTGGCCACACATGTCCGCACCGGATCCGCGCCGCAGCACGGATCTGATTCATTTACGAAGGATAGGTAGTAACCGTTCACACATGTCCGACACCGGGTAAAATTCCTCATCCGCATGTGATCCGTGTCCGAGCCTTGTACGTGTTTAAGGGAGGTTATATTTTGATAGCGATGGTTATAGCTCGAGTTAGGTCTTCCAAACGTGAAAATACATTAGTTAATTGAAGTAATTTGATTCAGTTCAGGTCCTTTATGGCCAGGAAAATGGAAAATAAAATGAATAGATGAGTAATTAATAAATAGAAAGCAAATTTGGGGTTTTGTTCTTATATAAATTAACTTTGTTGTACTATAATTTTATTATTTTAATTTCAACATAACACCATTTTAAGTCATAACCTCTTAGAAATTCTCAGTATTATGACCAGTTAATGATAATGTGTGTAAAATTATTAAATATACAAATTAGGTAGTGATATTTTTTTTTTAATTTCCACTTGCTAGCAATGTTTTAAATTTGTATGTAGATTCATTAAAATTAATAGAATGTTTATTTTAAAGAACTACCTGATAAAGATGTATTATTTTCAATTAATGCATATTTATTTAGTATAGTGATAGTATTACTTGAGTGTACAACTTTAATCATTAACATTTTGATGCAGATGCTTTTGAATCTTTTCCATTTCTACAATTTTAACAATCATGTTTCAGTAACCATTATTAGGTCCAATAAAAGATATTTCTGTGTCTTTCATTTCTTTGTGTGATTTCATTGTTATAAGAAACTTAATGTGCTACATCAGAGAAGATAATCCCAGCCAAAAATGCTGAAAGCTACTTATGCCTGAACTTAATTGATCTTTTAGAACAAATTCATAGACTGTCGTACAGATAAAATCTCATGCATGAATTCCTCTTCATTATTGTAGAAACCAAGTCACTCGAAGTGAATTTTTACTTTTCACTATAGTTTAATACAATGGTTGTTTCACTCTCATCAGATAAAATTACATGCTTTACAATATTTCACAATCTGCTACAAATGATGTTCTTTATAAACTTGTGATATGCAACCATTTGTGCTAATGTGGCTATTACCATATAAAGGTTTATATGATAATAATAATGCACACCTGTCTTGAACACAGTCCATAGGTTTAGAACGTTTATTACAATAAACATAGAATTTTACCATAAAAATGATTGTAATGTCTGGGTCCTTACCACTTTCAACCACAAGAAATTCTTTTATAATTTACAATAAGTTATTTTCTGATTTGTAAATATTTGATTGGGTGTGGTTTCAAACATCAGAAAGAATATAAGTGAATTCATTTATTCCTTCTGCAAGTAGGTCTCTAATGAGGAATATAATCTTAATTAGTGATAATAAAGATAGTTTCACTCAAGTACTCATTGACTAAACAAAATCTTAATATGAAATATAGAGTGAATCCAATTTGAGAAAATTGAATGTACCAAATTAACATTTTTAAAACCAATTCTTTATAAAATGTTAAAAGATAAAACTAAATATGGTATAATCCATCTAAACAGATAATACAATGCAAGAATATAAATTAAATAATCAAAATAACTTTATACAACTTATAAATAATATGAAAACATGCATGAAGAAATCATAAAGAAATATAAGATATAATCCACATATTAACTTTAGAACAATAAAAATAACTGTCACAAATAACAGCTCAAGGTTAAAATACAGGATATTCTTAACCGTAATGTATCTCAAAATTATAAAACAAGCTGTACAGAGTTTAAACCATAAAAAACTTTTATTTTTATAATTTAGATTTCATTAGGTGAAACTTCATCTTATGTTCTTTCATAAGAATATTTGTTATAATGATAATTGGAATTTCAACAGATAATAGTGAAGATAGTTTTACAAACTTATTCCTGAACAAATAACATTTTTAACATCAAAATATGTATCGAAATAAAGAAAAAAAAATATTAGATTATGAAGCTATGATGGCAATATTCATTGGAGGCATGAAAAGGTAGGTAAATAAAGAATCAAACATAAATTATTTATTAATCAGATGGGAATGAAACATAAATAACAGCATTATAGTATCTGAAATCAATAAACTAATTCTTTATAAAATTTTAAAATTGAATATGGTAAGATACAGTCATGCAATGCAGATTGTATAATAAGATATAATACAATAAATGCTGGAAATGAGAATAGTGATACAAATTAAACAAAGGCAGATATTTAAAAAAAAATTCCTGGTTTAAAAAAGTGACCTTATCAAAGAGGTGTAAATGAAGACACCATTGGAATACACATATTAACTTAAACATAATTTAAATTATAAAATAAACATTTGAATTTTGGATTGTAACTTAAATAATCGTATTCAAGAGGTGAGAGATAGTCAACGTAATTCGTATATAATAACTTAATCGTAATTCTGTACAATAGGTTAAATGATGATCAGGGTTTCCAGTTTACAACTTTTTTATTATGGAAAGCTGATGTTTCGATCCAACTTGTGGATCATCATCAGGGCTAAAAGAAAACAACATATGAGTATCTATGCTAGAGGATGACAATAAATGAATATTTTACAGAACTGATAATAATACAAAGGAATTGATTAAATTTAAACAGTGGCTAGTTGGCAAGATAATATGGAATCTAATATTTACCTCCTGAGTCCAGGTTGATACAAAGACTGAAGGTAAAAATGGGTGAGAGATAGTGACCCCCTATTCACCCATTTTTATCTTCAGTTTTTGTATCAACCTCGACTCAGGAGGTAAATATCAGATTCCATTTTATCTTGCCAGCTAGCCACTGTTTAAATATTCATGTATAATGCTTACCATCCTTTGTATTATTATTAGTTCTGTAAAATATTCATTTATTGTCATCCTCTAGCATAGATACTCATATATTTCTTTTCTTTTAGCCCTGACGATGATCCACAAGTTGGATTGAAACTTGGGCTTTCCATAATAAAAAAATTGTTAACTGAAAACCCTGATCATCATTTAACATATCTTAAATAATCGTAATTAACCGAAATAAAAAAAAAAAACTGGATTCCTTAAACTGAAGTTATAAATATCACTAAAAAACAAAACAATAGATAACATGAAATTAAGAACTTATTAATACAGGGTAGAAGTAACTAAAAGAAATGAAATGTTGGTTACATATTGAAGAGATAAGTATGGATGAGTATGTTGAGACATTTTAAAACAAAAAAACTGCCGAATGAGTAAAACAGAAACAAATAGCAAACAAACAGTTTAAAAGCTCATTTTCTTGATTTTTTTTTTTGTGTCCAAACACATGTATATCCACTAAGATTTTTCAAGTATTGATTTGCTGATACAAAAGTAAACAATCATTTTTTAATAATTCATATAAGAATATGAAGTTGTTGAAAATAAATTTCACCTTATTTCTTAAGGAAACTGAAGCTTTAATATTTCACATTTCCAATACACATCTTTTTTAAGTTGGTTACTAATTTACACCTTCTCATGAAGAAGGTTGGAACTACCCATCCAAGAATATATTGAAGACTATTAAGAAATATTTAATAAATTTCCAATATTATATCACAAACATCAATCCAATATTATATCACAAACATTAAACATTAAACATGTTAATTAGAAGAATATTGCAGTCTATTATATCCTGGCCATCAAGAGAAATAAAGTTTAAGACTAACACTGCCTAACATTGTTTTATCACATTTTTTCACAACCTACATTGTTTTATCACATTTTTTCAATCTCATTTGCATCTTAAAGTAACGATATATTGGATTGTGATCCTGAAGCATTCATTAAGTTGTTTTGTAATCTGTTAGATAAAGAAACATCGTATATATTAGCTTGTTCTTTTAAGTTTACAATGTTTACACACTATTCAACTCTGAGTTATTTCTACTTAATTATCATGTTCTTCTAGTTCTAGAGCTGTGATTGCCACATTAACTACTTAAAACATACTAAACAACGCAGTAAACAAGAGTGAAATTGATACTGATCTCAGGTTAGGTAGGTTACAAAATGGGGCGCTGAAAATAACCTTGACAGGTGCGGTGCGGAGATGTGTGAACGGACTTTTTGGATCTCCGTGCCAAATCCGATCCGCAAAATCGTGATGGATCCGGTGCGGACATGTGTGGCCAGACCTTAATTAGGATAATAAAGGGACCATCAGTATTATTGGGCCCATGTTGAAGCATATCAGTTTGGAAAACTAAAAATATTTTTGGACTGAACCATTCACTCAACAAATAACTTTCTTGCTATCAAGGAAAGATTCAGTGGGGGGGGGGGGGTCACAGGGGTCATTACCCTCCCCACAAATTTTTGGCTTTTCCTTTTTTATTTTTAAGCGAAGAGTGCAATTAGGTAGTTACCATGCGCTGAACATAACGTTTTAGGTTGTTTAGATCGCAGTCCTTCTCATGGACGCGTCCCCCCAATATTTTGGAAGGAGGCAACTATTTAAACTTACTTTAACTGTGACATAAATTGGCAAGTTTTATAAATACTTTTAAAATACATTGTTGGGGGGTCACCTGTGGTGTAATGGTTAGCATGGCAACCTACAATACTAAAGGTCGCAGGTTTGCGCCCAATGGTGGCCCTAGGATTTTTTAATGGAAGTAAAAAATGGTTAGCTATGCCGTCCCTCTGAGAGAACTTAAAATGGAGGTCCAAGCCTGTATAATCGTTAAAGATCCCTATCCTAATTATACCTGGATAGGCAAAATTTAGGACTCCCATTGTCGCATCGTCCAATTAGCCTAAGCAGCATAAATGGACATTAAAATAACAAATACATTGTTGGAGGATGAATTAAATGTTCCAACAGTTTTTAGGCGTTGTTATTTCAACTTTTAGCCTCTCGAATTTTTACCTATTTATAAGAATATTGATTTGTCCCCCAATAATTTGGTGTCGGTGACGCCAGTGGTCCTTCTTAATACTAGGCAATAATCTCATTAAAAACGGTGCTGTTAACCTCTTGATCAAGAGAGGGGAGGTCATGACCCCCCCCCCAATTTCGTGCCAGATCCATCCCTGCTAGCTGTATTATGGTTAACATGCTCTTTTTAATTTATTTTTCATTTATTGAAAATATTTAAAATTTATTTATGATAGAGTTTTTTCCTTGAATTTTCCTTTTTCTAAATAATAAATTAAGAAAATATTTTTTAGGTTTCCTGAGTTTTGAAGATGCAGTCATGCCAGGAAATCAAGGCCTAAAGGATCAAAACATGGCATTGCAATGGGTGAACAAAAATATTGCCAATTTTGGAGGCAATTCAAGTAGAGTGACACTGGTAGGGGAAAGTGCTGGAGGAGGCAGCGTTTTACATCACATGATTTCTAATATGAGTAAAGGCAAGTGTATTCAAGACATAATAGCAATAAAATATTTTTTTTTTTTTTAATATTTATTAAAGGAGTACTTACCTCAAATATTAAAAAAAAAAATCTGGTACGTGCGCGCAACACACAACTTTCACTTACCAACTTACATAGATAAGAAATTGACGTGCTTTGTTAAATATCATTTCCCAAAGTCACACATTTTTCTACATTCATATCTTATTTTTGTTAATCGTTAAAGCCGTTTTTGAGTAAATAAAAAACCCGTGAAAATGATACAAAATATAAAATTTATTAAGTAAAGTCCCCCCTCCGGTTGATCAATTGTGGTGAAATTTTTACAGTCATATCTCGGGCATATAAATACATCAAATACCAAGTTTGATAAAAATCGTTAAAACAGTTTTTAGGTAATTAAAAAAAACACGTGAAAATGATACAAAATTTATTAAGTAAAGTCCCCACTCCGGTTGGTCAATTGTGATGAAATGTTGGTTATCACATCTTTGGCATATAAATACATCAAATACCAAGTTTGATCAAAATCGTTAAAACCGTTTTTGAGTAAATAAAAAAAACACCTGAAAGAGATACAAAATTTATTAAGTAAAGTCCCCCCTCCGGTTAATCAATATTGATGAAATTTTTACAGTCATATCTCAGGTCTATTAATACATCAATTATCAAGTTTAATTAAAATCGTTAGAGCCGTTTTTGAGAAAATCGAAAAAAACGTAAAAAGTTATTAAATAAAGTACCCCCTCCCTTTGAGCAATTTTGATGAAATTTTTGCTGTCACATCGCGGGCATATACCTACACTAAATACCCAATTTTAGTTTTGTACGGCCTATAGTTTTTGAGCTAGTCTGTTCACACACACACACACACACACACACACACACACACACACACACACACACACACACACACACACACACACACACACACACACACACACACACACACACACACACACACACACACACACACACACACACACACACACACACACACACACACACACACACACACACACACACACACACACACACACACACACACACACACACACACACACACACACACACACACACACACACACACACACACACACACACACACACACACACACACACACACACACACACACACACACACACACACACACACACACACACACACACACACACACACACACACACACACACACACACACACACACACACACACACACACACACACACACACACACACACACACACACACACACACACACACACACACACACACACACACACACACACACACACACAGACACACACACACACACACACACACAGACCATTTCGCGGGACTTGGTCATTTGGACTCAGGGGACCCCAAAACGTGTATTTCCGTTGAAAACCGGAAGTCGAAAATTTTCACGATCGCAATACTTCCACTTACTATATATTACATATATAGGTAAGTGAAAGTAAAAAATGAGAAAAAAAAGTTTTGTAAATTTATTTTAAGTAGGCTATTGATGGTTATTTAAAGAAGAAATGATCATACCAATTCAAAAAAAAAAAAAAAAAAATCTATTTTTGGAATTTCATTTCTTCCTTTGCCTTTTTATTGATTTCAGTTCAGAATAGAAAATTGTATCAAAATTGTAAAATTTTGATGTCTAAGATAGTATATCGTCCGATTTCATGCAACAACACGTAACTCAATTTTTGCAAAAATGGCATTGTTTACCTATATAACAGATATACACAGATCCATAACACAGATTCATAACTTGAAACAAAAACAATTGAAATTTACCACAAAATTATATTTACATATATTCTTCTATACCTTATTTTTAAGGTATTTTTTATTGAAATAAACCAGTTTTTTGAGTCTCCCATGCATGAGTCGGTCTTGAACGAATCGTGACAGTATTATATTTATTTAACGATAACATTTCTAATGCTACAAATATCGACAGGGCTATTTCAAGGAGCTGTTTCCGAAAGTGGTTCAATTTATTGCATCAACAGCTTGCTGCCTCCTGGAGTTGCAAAAAGGAGGGCTAAAACATTAGCTAATCTGCTTTCATGTTCACATGGTGATACAAAGGAAGCAGTTCTTTGTCTCCAACATAAAAATGCAAAAGATCTAGTAGGCCACTTGAAGTATTTCAGGGTGAGTTCATTATTTTTAAGTTTTCTTGAATCAAGCATACGTTCACATATTCAAGTTTTTTCTTTCTTTTTATTTACCTAATAATTATATTGTTAACTGTAGTATAATAGTAAATATAATATAAATATAATAGTGAAATTATTTTTGAAGGTATACCCTAAAATTATAAATTGTAAAAACATAGCTCAATAACTTAAAACATTATATATTTTATAAAAATAAAAGTAAAATGTAAAATTTAATCTTCAGGAATGGCAAGTCGATCCATTATTGCTATTCCAGCCAGTATTGGAACCAGAGATACCTGGCGCTCTTGTAACGGGACCAATTAGAAGTTGGGAACCAAGCCCTATCCCTTTGCTAATTGGATTCACCTCTGCTGAAGGCTTGCAGAGAACAAAATGTGAGGCTTGGAATATTCAGTATTTAGGAATAAATTTATTATTACTTAAATTAATCATATTCTTAATTATTTTCTGCATTACTTTTATTGATAATATGCCAATAAATAATAATCATGATAGTGCTGAATGATTTCCATTCAGACCAGGAAAATTATGTGGAGCTAAAGATATAATTTAGAAAATATTCTCATAAGGTTATTTTAAAATATAGTAAAACATAAATGTTAAAATTAAAAAAAATTCACCAAACTTCAGTACAAATTTTTAAATTTATCTTTATAATTCATTTATACAATGAATAATTTCGTAAACTTTACGAACTTAACTTGTAATTTTCCAATTCCAGAACCTGTCTCTTATATTTATAAGTTCTGTCTTTTAATTTATATACGAGGTGTGGCTATTAAATAACGAGACTGACACTGCTACAGAAGAAGTGCGCATGCGCCAAACGCCAGCAACCAACAGCTGTTATCGTGAAGCCTTCTCTTTCGAATGTAGTGCCTCTCGCTTCTGTAAACAAATCAGTACAGCCGTAGCCTTCATTCGCATTAGAGTTGTTTTTTTGTTTCGCCGGAAAAATGTTGTGTAACAGTAGAGCAACGAATTGTTGTGAAATTTCATGTGAAACTTGGAAAAACCGCTACTGAAACTTATAATTTATTGAAAGAAGTGTCCACCATCCATGCACTGGAAGAGCCCATCTTCACCGAGAGCCAAAAAAGCTCGAATGAGCAAATCAAAATTCAAAGCAATGTTGATTGTTTTTTTTCGATATTCACTGGGTTCCTGAAGGTCAAACGATTAATCAACATTACTACCTTCACGTTCTTGCTGAACTCCGCGAAAGAATAAGGAAAAAACTACCTGAATTGTGAAAGGACAAGTCATGGGTTCTCCACCAAGACAATGCGCCGGCTCATTCCGCATTGTCTGTTAAGAGGTTTCTAGCCAAATTCAGCATCCCAGTGTTAGACCATCCGCCTTATTCGCTGTATCTTGCGCCGTGCGACTTCTATCTGTTTCCTAAGGTGAAATCTGCATTAAAAGGAACAAGATTTGAGTCTGTTGAAGCTGTGAAAGAGAAAGCGGCACGCATCCTGAAGGAGCTGACAGAAAAAGACTTCCAGCACTGTTTCGAACAATGGAAGATTCGCATGGAGCGTTGTAGGGATAGAGGAGGGGTGTATATTGAAGGTGATAATAAGTAAAATGCATGAAATAAAAATAAAATGTTTTACAGCGTCAGTCTCGTTATTTAATAGCCACACCTCGTATATATGTAGGGGAGAGCGGGGTTGGTTGGCAACAGTTTTCACTTTTTTTATTGTTGTGTCGTTTCTGTTAATATAATCCCAATAGGGCTGATACCACTGTAAACTCCAAGTATTTTTTTCACCACATAATATTTAATACTAAGATCATAGAAAATTGAAGAATTCGTCAATCCAGGGTTTGCCAATTAACCCCATATGTGGGGCAGTTTGGCCTAGAAGTTGGGGTTGTTTGGCCATCTCATTCAAGTACTGCCTGACAAATATTATTGTTCTTAAAAGCTGCACTATAATGGTATAATAATTTTGAATAAGTTTTTAACAGCTTTTAAGGGAAAATAGAAGAAGATAGAAGTTTAGAGTGTCGTCACTTTCTGCATAAGAAAAAATACTCTCATCCTCCTTGTTGGAACTAAAGACAATTGGTATTTTCACCTTTTTTTATGTTTACCTTGCTTTTGTGAATTGCTACTGCGCCAACAAACCCCAGTTGAAGAGAGCCAACTAACCCCACAGGAGAGACAATATGAAAGATGGCTGCCAGGACAAGGGAGAACATTCAAACAAGAAACTGGTTAGTCGAAAGGTGAAGTTTTTCAAAGGAGTTTGGGGCTATTTGAAAAGAATCGGAGTCAAATGTTTTGCCATTCCTTTAAACCAAATTTACTGAACATATAAAAATTTACTTACATGTTGTAAAATCAATCAATGAAGCACACTCTTCTCTACACTGTTAGCATCGCATTGAAACCTCTGGACAAGACTCCCAAGGTTAAGCGGGTCACATGGTATGATGGTGGTGCTTTCACAACAGGTGTAACGGAAACTATAAGCCAAAGGCCTGCCTACCCCCTATGCCAACCAACCCCGCTCTCCCCTATATATATATATATATATATATATATATATATATATATATATATATATATATATATATTTATATTTTTTTTTATTTATTCATAAAAACCATTAGGTCCTCAATGTCATTGAATAGCACCAAGTCTTCTTCCTTTGGTTTTTCTTCCAGGCAATCTTCCGTTATAGATCCACATTTATAAAGGGATTTGAATAAGTCCAAGGCTTTTGTATGTAGAAATTAAAATATTTTTATTATTTTCAAATTAAATTAATGAGCAGTTTAATATTAATTATTAAGATTTTAAGGACTCAAAGGTTCTAAGAATATGTAGAGTATTGAACCTGTAGTAATTGTGGGTTAAAACAGCACTATGGTGAGGTAAAGTTAAATCTGATTAGAATTAAAGTCACACCAGGAAATGTAAATTTATTTCATTCTGATTGAAAGGATGAACTTTCAATTATTCACTATAACTAGAATAATTTGGTAATCTTTTGATAATTCACTGTTCCCAACCTGTTTTTTCTTAAAAATAAGTCTGTTTTATCCCACAAACAAGTAAAAAATGTTAATTGTATCAAATTCCAGTTTAAGAAAATGACAAATATGAACTGATCAACTCACCTTTGATTATAATCTGGCTAAAATCTGATTAACATAGACTTTTAGGTAAAATTAAAAACAAAAAATTTGAAATTTAATGTTTTTTGTTTTGTTCTTTATTTTAGATTTTGTTGATTATGACATGGACTTTAAATGGTACAATGACAACTTTGAAAAGGTAGCTCCATTGTCTATGCGATATTTGGATTCAAGCACTGATCCTGAGATGGTAACCAAAGCAATCAAGCAGTTCTATTTTAACAACAGAGAGATTACTAAAGCAGATTGGGTTAACTTAACCAATGTAATGAAATAAATATTTTATATAATTTATTCTTATGGAAATTTAATTTTTTTCTTACTGACAGACTACTCTTAGCATTGTATCGATAATATACAAATATGTATCAAAAATATTTCGTGTTATATTCTGAAAGCAGTTGTGCGTTGCGTTTCTCCACTTTATTAAAGTTTTGTTTTTAATAATTGAAAAAAAAATACTTGGCAGCCAACAGGGTTCCAGCAACCGCAAAAAGAAGGAATAAATATTTTTTAGTTAAAATTAATATTAATTGTTTTTAAATACAGCTTAAAACCAAATTTATCATAAGGTGAACTAAGATATTTTTGTACAATTGGCTAATCCATCCTGTTATCAAGTATGCTTCCGATACATGGACCCAACGAAAGACTAAGCAGAATTCTTAAAAAATTCTCATATTTGGAAGAAAGATTCTCCAGAGAATATTTGATGATTTTGAGGTTGGTCTCAACTGGAGAAGAAGAAGGAATGTTGAAATTTATGAGCTATTAGGGGAAGCAAATATTATAATGCTCAGAAAGTTTTGGATGACTTTGCTGGGCTGGAAATAATACTTTAATGAATGATGAGATACCGAAAATTCTCGTGGACGGAAACTTTTACCAAGTCAGAGATTGATGGTGGCTGTGTGACCGAGGATGCTAAGACTCAACTGAAAATCAAAGACCAGTCAAAATCGAACCACTTGGCAGAAACTTATTAAAAAAGGTTTGGACCCACATTGGGGACTATAAGGCAATGGAATAACAATAATAATTTTTTTTTTCACATAATTTATATGGTAACACATTGAAAATTTCATAGGACCAATATGTTTAGCCTGGTTGATGATTTGGTTGATCTTTTTGTTTTTTTTTATTGTTTGCAATACAAATAATATATTTCATAGTCCTTATAAATGCTCTTTCTAATACATATATAAACATAGATATACACACTACACACATATTTATATAATTTTTTTATTAGTTAGCTCACTTTAGTTCATATAACGATTTTTCGCCAATTCTCCTCTATGGTGTACTATTATTGAAAGTTAGTTGACTGGATCGCATCTAAAATATTTCCAGGATGCAATGTTCAGAAAAAAATGGTTTGCCTCATCATCAAATTAGTAACAAAAAATCATAGAAATTTCAGAATTATCAAACATGATACACCTCCTTAAAATGAAAATGGGCAGGAACAAAATAAAAAATAAATTAGCTTGTCTGCCGTAGGCCATTGCGAAATTAATCAATGACCTGTGACTCTAATCATTATTATTATTATTTTTTCATTTTATATATAAATGATAGATTTATAAATAGCATGCATTAATAGGGAACATTTGTTCATCATTAATTTAAACCAAAATTAAATCATTTATTCCAGGCTTATACTGACGCCTACTTCACATACAGTATTTTTAATGCAGCCAACAAACACGTAGGGGATGTTTATTTTTACTATTTTGATTATGTCGGGGAGTATACTAAAGGCCCAAAAGACAGAAATTATACATTTGGTAATAAGAAAATATTTATTTACATTTATATCAGTTCAAAAGATATATTTCTATATATATTTTGATGTATTAAGTATTGAATGCTGTTTTATGGGTGATTCTCAAACTATGGCCAACTTCTTGTCACTCCATATTCAAAGCCAAACCCGGCATTGTGGCCTCTTTTTTTAAATGTAAACCTTTTTCTGTGAGCAGATATCTGACTGATAGAATGAAAATTATAACATATTTTTATATACTTCTGATCGAATCTGATGGTTTTTTATCTTATTCGTCATTGTCGTGGGTTGTCACCAGTGACGATTTTTCTTACATACTCTCTATTTTGGTTTATATTTCACAAAAGTTTATTACCCTGATTATAATATAACGGAAGAAGAATGAAAATAACACGATGTTCAATCATTTGGTGTTTAAGTTAAACCAATAAAAAATTGTAACTGGGATATGACGCTATTAGCATGGACGGATGAACAATTGAATCGTACACCAACCAGTGGGAATTAAGTGATCCAAAGAGAGAATTTGAATAATGCCAATACTGTCGAGTAAGATTTCACCTCCATTTATTACCTTCTGCACTATTTCGGCCCATGCCGGGGTAGTATCAAAATATGATTTTATGTTCAAGAATTTTTTTCCCCATAATGAAAACTTATAATGGCTATTCTTATGGTATCATCCGATTCTGCATTAAATGTGGAATAAACTAAACAATAAATGCAATGAAGACAGTTTTACAATTAGTCATTGACGTACGTAACTGAATCATTGCTGAGGCAAAGAAATTATAGATTGAATTATCTGAATTTCAAGCAATGATCATGAACTGCTATTATGCTAGATTTGCTGTGGATGGATCCAAATACATGTAGGGGGCGGGTTGGCCATTGGCTTATAGTTTCCGTCACACCTGTTGTGAAGGCCCCACCATTGTACCATGTGACCCGCTCGACCTCGGGAGTCTTGTCCTGAGTTTTCAATGCGATGCTAACAGTGTAGAGAAGAGTGTGCTTCATTGATTGATTTTACAACATGTAAGTAAATTTTTATATGTTCAGTAAATTTGGTTTAAAGGAATGGCAAAACATTTGACACCTATCCTGTTCACATAGCCCCAAACTTCTTTGAAAAACCTAATCTTTCGACTTCTTGTTTGATTATTCTCCCCTGTCCTGGCAGCCATCTTTCATATTATCTCTCCTGTGGGGTTAGTTGGCTCTCTTCAACTGGGGTTTGTTGGAGCAGTAGCAATTCACAAAAGCAAGGTAAACATAAACAAAGGTGAAACTACCAATTGTTTTAATTCCAGCAAGGAGGATGAGAGCAATTTTTCTTATGCAGAAAGTGACGACACTCTAAACTTCTATCTTCTTCTATTGTCATTCTATTTTCCCTTAAAAGCTGGTTAAAACTGATTCAAAATTATTATACCATTATAGTGCAGCTTTTAATAACAATCATATGTGCCAGGCAGTACTTGAATGAGATAGCTAAACAACCCTACCTTCTAGGCCAACCTGCCCCACATAGGGGGTTAATTGGCCTACTCTGAATTGACGAATTCTTCACTTTTCTATAATCTTAGTATTAAATATTATGTTGTGACAAAAAATACTTGGAGTTTACAGTGGTATCAGCCCTATTGGGATTATATTAACAGGAACGACTCAACAATCAAAAAAGTGAAAACTGTTGCCAACCAACCCCGCTGAAAAGAAAATGTAAAACTTGCCCATAGTTTGAGAATCACCCTTATGCTCTTCTAAAAAAAATTACATCCTTCTCATTATTTTTCTTTTGTTGGGAATAATTAAAGATACTTACTTTGACAATATGCTGACTAAATTAGATGTTTTGTTTTTGTTTTTTTTGAGCTACAAGAGATATAAAGAAGGGTGAATAAAAATATAATAATTAAAAAAGAACATCTGAGCATAATTTAGCAAAGTCCTGGGTGTAAGCAGGAAGAAATAGTTTGTATGTATTACAATTTTGGGTCATTCATAATGATATAGAATGATTGACCCTTGTTTAAGTACTGTTTGTTAACTATAATGTTGCAATGGTTATATAAATATAATATAATATGGTTATATGGTTATATAAATATAATAATATTTCAATACTATTTGATGCATGGGCGTCCGCAGGATTTCGTCTAGGGGAGCAGGCAAATAAAATTCTTATGCCTGGGGGAAGGGTTTGAGGTATTTTGACCTTTTAAGGCTTTATTAATTTTTGCAAATAAAACTTATTGACATTCAAAAGTTAAAATATTTGTTTATATAATGGTTAAAAATATATACCAAATTATACAAATTTATTTAATTTGTAACTTTTGGTTCTCAAAATTTCTAGGCAGCTGCCCCCTGTGGACGCCCATGATTTGATGCATAGTCTGCTGGATGCAGTTTTTATATTAAGTATTCAATATACTATTCTCATATGATTCGACAATATAAATTATTATTTCCTTTCCATTTATTTAAATAAAGGTGCTTCACATGTTGATGAGATTATATACTTATGGTACAACAAGAAGTATGCTCCCCTGAAATGTGAAGACTTAGAACTTTCAAAGAAGCTCGTTAAAATATGGACTGGCTTTGTCAAATATGGGTGAGTAACCATATCAATTTTTTATCTAGCTCTTATTTTATTTTAATTATATTTGTAATGTGTGATTTCAAATTATTTAAAAAATTATTTGCGATTGAAATTAAGTCAAATTAATTGAACAATAGGATTTAGATGACCTTTAAGATAGTCAGACATTGAATACCTTCCAACATATTGCTGAATGATGTATTTTATGAAATGTTTTCCCTAATTTTTTTTTTTGGTATAAATTTTGAAACATTTATTATTCTGTATTATAGGAAAGTTACGTCTCCCGAAAAGAATGAGAAGTGGAATAAATGGACACAAGAAGAACATAATTATTTACATATTAGTAAAAATGGTTTCAAAGCAATGAAAGGACTTCATGAAGATAGATATAAATTTTGGAGCAGTCTTAACTATAGGGATAAATTTGAATGAGTAAAACTAAAGAATCTTGAAAATAATACAATATATTTTTATATCATCATGGTTGGTGCGACAACTCGTCATCGATCCTAGGCCTTCTCCAGTTTCAGGTACCCAGAAGAACCCGTGCACCCGCCACAATTGTCCACATGATCTACGCCACGAGTAACCACATGATCCACTTATGTTAGGTCGACCCATTCTCCGTTCGCCATGGAGTTCTCCATTCAGCATCTTCTTAGGAATCTCACTCTCCTCCATCCTAACCACGTCGCCCACCCAACAAAGTCTTCAGAGCCTGATGACTTTAACCACATTGATGTGACCATTCAGCTTTAAGAGCTCAGCATTGTTCCTTCTTTTCCATGTTTCTTTCTTGTACTGGAACAAAAAAATTTCTTTCTTTTATATATTTATCTATTTAATAGTTAATTGTCTTTAAAGAAATGTACAGGTTATATTTAATAAATACACCAATAAATTAATCAGTCAACTTTTCTGACGAAACGAAAAAGCAAATGAAATATGTGAACCCTAAAATGAAATATTTGACCTTGTATGAAAAAGAGGTCTGTCAGGATACAGTGACATCTTAACTTTTAGGAAGAAGGACATACAAAATTAAATTCATTACATTTCTTTAAGAATTTGGTTTATTCTAAGTCATTTACTCTATTTAATGAAATGAGGTAATAATAAAAAAATATAACCATTTTTATTGCTTAAACCATCAAATATATTCAATCTTTTTTGGGGGTTGATATAATTGGAAATAATGAAAAAAATGTTCATTATTACAACTATTTTCCTATAATTCTAGTCTATAGAATGGTAAAACTCAAAATCTTTTTTTTCTTTTTTCTATGATGTATCTTCAAATTTTCCTCTACCATCACTGTGCAAGACTGCTTATGCATTACAGTAGAGATTTTGAAACATTTTAACAATCAGATGTAGCAGGCAATGGATATCAAACAAAAGAAAAAAATATGAAACTTTGATTTTCTTACCCTAAAAATCACTTTTTTTTAGTTAGACCAGTCTTGCTTTGGACAAGAGAAACTATGAGTTATTTCCAATATGTGGTCTTTTCATCAAGGCCTGGTTATACGATTAAATTGGCTACTTAGTTCTAAAGTTTCATAATAATTATACTTTTATTTATAACTAAAAATACAAGATGAATAGGTTAATGAACTTAGTTAAGCAAAGAATTTTAACATTGGCTTCTCCCTTAATTAATTGATAATCTAATTATATATTCTGGAATTTTTAGTAGAATCTTTTTCATCTTTTTCTTAGTTTTGATTAGATAATATGATGTTGTCTTTCTTGCAAAAAAAAAAAAAAAAAAAAAAAAATCAGCATCAATTTTACATATAATAGGGCCATTAATAAAAAAAAGGTGTGGTCCATTAGGAATCCTCAAGTAATTGACCTTGCAAGAAAAAAAATGGCAGAGATAATGGTATTTGAAACATAAGTGGGTGTGTATAGCCGTTTTTTGAAAAATAAGTTTTAGATATTCCTTGCAGGAAAATCTACTTTTGATGAAGAAATATAATATAAAAATGTACGTTGTTTGCCTAATATTTGGATTGGAATTTAAAAGAGTCAATACAAGTGTAGTATTAACGGATCATAAATAGACTAAAAAGGAGCAATGGATAATATAATCTTTGAAGTCCAAATGATAAGTCATGATTTGGTAATAAGTTTAAATTAAACTATTGAGGCATTTTATAAAAGGTAAATCATGAAACATTTCCTACACTTTCTTTTATTTTAACTGAACATAATTCTTTTACATATTCGCCATTTTGGGGCTCTTAATTCCATCTTGAAGAATATACATACTTCTTATACATTTGTTATTATTTATTTAAAAAAAATAATTTTGATGCTATCAAGTATGATTTTATCACAATAAGTAATTTATAGCAGTCACTCTTAGTAACCTTTAAATTATAATATTTTTATTATAATATATTTATTATTTATTAAATTGTAATTTTTTTATATATGACAATAACTTTATTTATCCAACAACAGAGCCAGAGTGAAACTGAGAATTATGGATATATAAAAAAATATAAAACATGAATAACAAGTGTTTTATGGAGGTTTAAATGACATAAAATAAAAAACAAATTAGATAAACATAAATTTTAAGGGCAGGGATAGCCAAGCGTGTTTGAGCCCAACCTGCTTTAGCACTCTCAGGCCGAACGGTGGCGGTTCGAATCCGCCCTGGGATGGTTGACTTTTATTTTGTGGAGCCACACAGAATAAATCTCGACCATCCCACCATGGTTAGAATAGGTTGGTTACACCTCTAGAGTAACCCCCCGTATGCCTCACATGTCGAGGTAGGGATACCGAACAAAAAAAAAAAAAAAATGCATGTATAGAGTGAGGCATGGATGATTAAAAAAGAAATCCGGATAATCCGAATCAAACATAAAAACTTAGATTTCAATATTATAATTCATTTCACGGTTAAATTTAAAATAAATCCCAAAATTAATTCATAGCTCAAATGTATGATTTTTCCCCCCGTATTTGGTTGTTTTCATAAAAAATGCAAATCCTGTCAAGGATATTAAAAAAAAAAACATAAATTTAATAAAATTATTAATTTTTCATAATGGCTAAAAAATGGACTTGACAGAAATAAAATATTACATGCTTTCCATCCATAGTGATCCATAGGATTTTTTCACAAAACTTAATGATATGCCTATATCGTGGATAAACAATATTTCTCCTGCGACAAATGACTGGTCATTATAGAAGTTAGAAATATAACTTTACAACCATTGATTTTAATCTTGGTTTTTAAAATCCAACAAGTGAAAAATCAAAATGACATTGATATTATTATTTAATTTTAAACAATGAAAACTTTATAGATAACAAGCAAAGACCTAGCCTTGAATTATTTGTCACATGAGAAAGTCGTCACTTCAGCTCAAACAATGGAAATTAATGTTTTGGGAACATTGATATTCATCAGTTCAGAGGTGAGGGCAAGGTAAAGGGTTACATTAGTACAGTCAGCACTTGTCTGTACTTAACACATTCAACGCCAACGCCATATTCTCTAGCTGAACCAGGTGGCCAGAGGATTTGGGTCATCATTGAGCCGGTACAGCCTCAGGCTGTACTTGGCCATCTGAGTCGCCAAAGAGTTTGTTAACCCGCAACGCACCAGTTTAAAAGGCTGTTACCTTTCATTTCGTTATTATTTTTTTTTTTATGGTTCATAAACTGTTATAAAAATAAATTAAGAATTTGTAAGAATGATCTATTAAATTTATAACTAAACAATTCTGAATGAATTTGAAGTAAAAAAAGTGAAGAGTAGTTTCTTTGAAAGTGAAACTAATTGTGGGTATGGGAATTTTCAATTAAAAAATCGTCATCAAATTACTGTAACACATCATTATTTTTTTCTTTATAAATTTTATTTTTAAAAAACATTATGTATAATAAAAACTATAAAAAATAAAAATAATAATATATAAGAAATAAAAATATATAAGAAATAAAAATAAATAATACAAATAATAATAAAGGATTACAATTACAATACATAAAGGAATTGCATTCTTACACCTAATTATTTTAAACTAACTATAATTACACTTTTTATAATTTTTTTGTGACAAGAAATCATTCAAATTTATATATACAAAAGAAAAAAAAAATTAATAACTAATATATATACAATATTGAAAAAACAATATATACAATACAATATATATATATGCATGTATGTATATAATACAAATTTACATTTTCAAATGAAATTCCCGAAAGGGTTCAATGCAAAGACCGGGTTGCCCTTCATAATCGGGACAAATTACAATGGTAGTTACCCGATGATTTTTGGTAGAACATACCCTGCAATTCTTTTGCTTCCGTGTATCCACTATAATTTTGCTTCCGTGTATCCTAATCCACTCTAACTGGATAATGTAATATAATAATAAAATATAATATAAGCAGTGAGAATAGTTTTAAAATCAGATATTATAAGCAAAACAAAAAAAATTAAATTGTTAAAAAAAAAATTAATTATAAAATACTTACTTCTTTTAGATCGTAGACTGGTATTCCTCTTCTTAGGTCCAATTTTCAATTAAATTAACAAAAATTGAGAGAAAACTTTAAAAACTCACAACTTCGGCTATAATGCAGCTATCCGGAAACCAAAAACGCCGAAATGACCATCATGGACCAGTGCAAGTGGCTGACTAACAAAGTGAAAACTTTCCTACCTGGCCATCGCTTTTAAGTGGAAAAGGTAAAATATACCTGTGTAGTTGGCCACCTTGGCTCGCCGCCGGGTACAGCTCAGGGCTGTACTTGGCGTTGAATGTGTTAAACTGGGAGTCATTTAATTATTGAAAATGCCACATTTCATAAAATGGCCAGCTTTTTGGGTCACATATCCCTCTGCGCAGCCTGTAGAACAGCCTGCATACATTAGTGATTTTTTGCGAAGCAATTAACTCTAAAAGGAAATAAAATTAAAATTATATGTCCAGAAGTTAAGAAATAAAGATCTGATCAATGCAATGCTGTGTTGAAAAAGGATAGAAAATTATTGGTATGAAGCAGAGGGGCCCAACTGACAGCCGGCATGACCAAATTTGGCAAGCCAGGTCTTCGAAATTCACACAACTGCATGGGCGTCACCAGCACCAAAGTATTGGGGGGGACGATTCAATATTCCCATAGATTGGTAAACATTTGAGAGGCTAAAACTTGAAAAATAACTACGCCTAGAACTAACTATTGGGACATTTAATTCCTCCTCCAACGATGAATTCAAGGTATTTAGAAAAGTTGCCAATTTATTTCACAGTTTGAGTGAAAGTAGTTGCCCCCTTTCAAAATATTGAGGTGACTGTCCCCCCAGCGGTGAGGCCCATGCACAGCTGGCGAGTAGGTTTTGAATTTTTCTTTTCTTAAATTTTTTATTTAAAAAAGAAACTTCAAAGTTTACATATTTACTACAAACAAAATATTTATTATAAATAATTATAGTTAATGGCTTGCATTATCAAGTTATATATTTAAAAAAACAATTACCTATACCATTCAGGATTAATTATTGCTAAGGTGGCATGGTAACTCTCTGTTTTTTCCCTTGTTTTTAAATCTTAGGGTAATTTTTCTGTAAAGTGTATAATTAAAAAGATTTGGAAAATTTAAATAAATCTTAACCAAATGAATCCATCTTGTTTTTTAAAAAATTAAGTTCATTGTAAATTCAATCTGACCATTTAAATAGTTAAATAGTTGGTAAATTATGTATTTTGCATCGCCTCCCTACAAAAGATAAGTATATGTAGAAATTGTGTGACTACCAAGTTATATTCTCCCTAATTATATTCGGAAAAAACTATTTAACTGAAAAATATTGAAATAACTACTAAAAAACTGTTAGTATGTTTCTGGATAAAACTGTTTTGATATTTAATCATCTACTAAATTTATGTAAAACATTATAAGGTCATGAGTTTCCTTATGTCACTCCTGTATGGAAGGTGGGCATGATAAATCTTGTCAGCTGATTATCCTCTATCTAATTTATTTTTTATTAAAATATTTTTATTGATAATAATTAATAATCATTTCCTATACAATAAAAATCTGGTGCGTGCGAGCAACACACAACTTTCACTTACCAACTTATTTAGATTAGAAATTGACGTGTTATGTTAATTGCCACTTCACAAAGTCACAAATCTTTCCACATTCATTTCTTTTCTTTCCTTTTATGAGTAATTTAAAACACACGTGAAAATGATACAAAATTTATTAAATAAAGTACTCCCTCCATTTGATCAATATTGATGAAATTTTTACAGTCATATCTCGGGCATATTAATACATCAAATACTCAGTTTGATCAAAATCTTGAAAACCGTTTTTGAGTAAATAAAAAAAACACGTGAAAATGAGACAACATTTATTCAGTAAAGTGCCCCGTCCAATTGATCAATTTTGATGAAATTTTTACTGTCACATCGCGGGCACATACATATACTAAATACCAAGTTTGATCGAAATCATTAAAGCCTTTTTTGAGTAAATAAAAAAAACATGTGAAAATGATACAAAATTTATTAAGTAAAGTCCCCCCCCCCCCGGTTAATCAATTTTGATGAAATGTTGGCTATCACATCTGTGGCATATACATACATCAAATACCCAGTTTGATCTAAATCGTGAAAACCGTTTTTGAGTAAATAAAAATAACGCGTGAAAATGATACAAAATTTATTAAGTAAAGTCCCCCCTCCGGTTAATCAATTTTGATTAAATTTTTACAGTCATATCTAGGGCATATTAATACACGAAATACTCAGTTTAATCAAAATCGTTAGAGCCGTTTTTGAGAAAATCTAAAAAAACGTAAAAAGTTATTAAATAAAGTACCCCCTCCCTTTGAGCAATTTTGATGAAATTTTTGCTGTCACATCGCGGGCATATACCTACACTAAATACCCAATTTCACGTTCGCACGGTTTATAGTTTTTGAGCTAGTCTGTTCACACACACACACACACAGACCATTTCGCGGGACTTGGTTATTTGGACTCAGGAGGCCCCAAAACGTGTATTTCCGTTGAAAACCGGAAGTCGAAATTTTTCACGATTGCAATACTTCCACTTACTATATATTTCATATATAGGTAAGTGAAAGTAAAAATTTATGTTTGAAGATCTTGATCAAATCACCTTGATTGGCCCAGGAAAGGTGCTTTATGTGATTTTTAGTCCTACATTTTTTTTTACTTTCACTTACCTTTATATGAAATATATAGTAAGCAAAGTATTGTGATCGTGAAAAATTTCGAGTTCCGGTTTTCAACGGAAATACACGTCTTGGGTTCCCCTGAGTCCAAATAACCAAGTCCCAAGAAATGGTCTGCCTGTCTGTGTGTGTGAACAGACTAGCTCAAAAACTATAAACCGTACGAACTTAAAATTGGGTATTTGGTGTATGAATATGCCCGCGATTTGTTTGCAAAAATTTCAATAAAATTAGCCAAATGGAGGGGTACGTTATTTAAAGAATTTTGTCTAATTTTTACGTTTTTTTTCGATTTTCTCATACGATTTTGATTAAACTTGATATTTGATGTGTGTATGTGCCCGCGATGCGACAGCCGAAATTTCATCAAAATTGGTAAACCGGAGGGGGTACTTTATTTAACAAACTTTTTCTTATGTTCACCTGTTTTTTTTTTTTTATTTACTCAACAACGGCTTTAATGATTTTGATCAGATTGGATATTTGGTGTATGTATATGGTACCGATGTGACAGCCAAAATTTCATCAATATTGGTTAAACGCAGGGGGCTCTTTATTTCATAACTTTTTTTTCAATTTTAAATTTTTTTCGAATATCTCAAAAACGGCTTTAATGATTTTAATTAAATTAATCATTTTTAATCAAAATCAAGTCATCTTTTTTATATTATTTATAGAAATGGCAATTAAAAAAACATGTAAATTTCTAATCTAAGTAAGTTGGTAAGTGAAAGTTGTGTGTTGCGCGCATCGCACCAGATTTTTTTCTTTGGCATTTGTTTTTCTTTTTAAAAAAATATTATGTTTTTGTTGATGAGACAATCCAAAATTGACTCATTGAATTTCACTTCTACAGTAAAACTACAAATCCTAGAGGTATTAATTGAGACTTAGTTTCTCCATTGGACATGCTTGACAATAATTTCATCACAAGTATGATGAGTAATGTGGAACACAGGGGTGGACTCAGCACAAATTTGGGGAGGGGGTCATGACCCCCCCCTGTCTCATAATCACATGGCTGACAGCAGTTTTTAATGAGATTATTACCTAGTATTAAGAACTGCGATCTAAACAACCTAACAAAATACAAAAACAAACAAAATACAAAAAAATCTGGTGCGTGCTCGCAACACACAACTTTCACTTACCAACTTACTTAGATTAGAAATTAATGCGTTTTGTTAATTGCCACTTCTCAAATGAACAGAACGGCTTTAATTATGATGAATGGTCTGTCATTAAAGGCGTACTCCGCATGCGTGGGCTCAACGAGTTTTAAGAGTTGACTGAATATTTTTCTTTTTTTCTCCTCTTTATGTTTTCTTTATTTTTATCATATCTCATATTTAGCCATTTCTTATTTTTAGGCGTAACGAGAGACAGTTAATTTCTTCATGTAAACAAAAACAAAGGTACTTTATAAGAAAGAAACAAACAAACAAAAAAGCCCCCCCCCAAAAAAAAAAGCCCCCTCAGAACATTTTAATAATGATAAAGCTTACCTGATATTAAAGAAAACCTAATTTTAAGCCGTTTTTGAGATAATCGAAAAAAAGGTAAAAATTAGAAAAAAAATTATGAAATAAAGTGCCCCCTCAGTTGGACCAATTTTGATGAAATGTTGGCTATTACATATTTGATATATACATACATCAAATACCCAGTTTCTTCAAAATCGTTAAAGCCGTTTTTGAGTAAATAAAAAATATGTACACGTGAAATTGGTACAAAATTTATTAAGTAAAGTCCTCCCTCCGGTTGATAAATTTTGATGAAATTTTTACAGTCGTATCTCGGGCATATACATACATCATATACCCAGTTTGATCAAAATCGTTAAAGCAGTTTTTGAGTAAATAAAAAAAACACCTGAAAATGATACAAAATTTATTAAGTAAAGTCCCCCCTCCGGTTGATCAATTTTGATGAAATTTTTACAGTCATATCTCGGGCATATAAATAGATCAAATACTCAGTTTAATCAAAATCGTTAGAGCCGTTTTTGAGAAAATCTAAAAAAACCTAAAAAGTTATTAAATAAAGTACCCCCTCCCTTTGAGCTATTTTTATGAAATTTTTGCTGTCACATCGCGGGCATATACCTACACTAAATACCCAATTTCACGTTCCCACGGTTTATAGTTTTTGAGCTAGTCTGTTCACACACACACACACACACACAGACACACACACACACACACACACACACACAGACCATTTCGCGGGACTTGGTTATTTCGACACAGGGGGTCCCAAAACGTGTATTTCCGTTGAAAACCGGAAGTCGAAATTTTTCACGATCGCAATACTTCCACTTACTATATATTCCATATATAGGTAAGTGAAAGTAAAAAATTGAAAAGCCAAAATAATTGAGGGGGCAGGGTCGTACCCCCCCCCCATGATCTGCCCTTGGAGGAACACCTTACACCGTTTTTAATGCTTTAATAACAACATTAAACAAAAGTTCATTGTTATTAACCTGATTTTAAAAGCAGTCAACTAGTTAAACTTTCGGATCTCAGCCTTTTCTGATCGCGTGATATATCGATAACTCACGAGGACACCAATGTGAGATAAACACCTTATGTAATTATTGTTGCATAACTTGAGAATCGTATTTTGAATTTTAACCTCTAATTGATGATTAATAATCTCAGGCACATGTCATAACTTGAAACTCACTTGACGACAAACAAGTGTGCTTCAGTTGGCCGACATTCAAGCTCAGTACGATGGGGATAGATGCAATGCGTTTGGACGGTAATGCTCTCTATTGTAATTTGTATATAACTTAATAATAGCATAGCCCGTACTGCTTCAGATTTGAGTTATTATGAAATATCTTTGGTGAATTAGGTCGAGAAAAAGTTACATATCGATAACGAATGATGGTGTAAAGCGTTCCCAAAATGGATTTTATTCATACATAACAGACACGAAAAATAATCAGATGTGACCTTGATTTATATGACATAGTGATGTTAAACTATCGATAGTACTATCGAAAACATTGTTTTTAAAGGATGAAGTGATAGCCTCAGCCTCTAAGCACCCATGTGCTATTGCCATGGCATGGAAATGAAAAATTAACAAAATGTAACAGAGTAGTTTTATGTTTCTAAAATGCTTATCTACTATTTAAAAACAAAAAATATTAACTTCACGCAAAAAATAAAAGACCTTAAAATTGAATGGTTTGCTCCTACATGCCTTCCAGCTTGATGGAATAATATACAAACTAGTGTCCGACCGAAACCCAAATAATAGCCGAAACCGAAACCGAAACCGAATTTCGGCCATAGACCTAGTTTCGGGCCGAAACCGAAACTTATTTACGTGTCTATATATAATACATATAAGTGTGTAATATGTCTAGTTTAGCAATGATATCAATGAAAGCTTATAAAATAACAGTAATTTAGCTCAATTATTCATTTATTAAGTGAGCTGGTATACAAGAGTGGTAAAACAGGTGTATTAGTTAAGTTATAGGATCGAATCCCGGCCCCCTCCTTCCTAGTACGGCTGGTCCCCGTGGGATGTTAGACCATACCCCCTTAACTAGTACAGCCCTAAAAGTTGAAATAATCTTAAAATAACAGGCTAATTTTAATAAAAAATCATATCATTGTGTATAAATAATATAGTAAATCTTTCCATAATAAAGCCGATAGGATACAAAATGACGGCCTATTGAATAAGTAAAGCTGTATGTCAGAAGCTATTTAATCTACTGAGTCAGTTTTGGTCTCAAATGTTAGTGAATTTAACCTAGTTTGAAAATTTATAGAATAGTTTTTGGTCGAAAACGTGCTTCTTCATGGTGAAAATTGAGACAAGTTTTTGGGATGTTATTGGTGAACAGCTGGGGGAATGGGGCTGCCAAGGTTGAAAAATTATTTTTGCATCTGATTCCCCTTCCAAGAACAAAAACCAAAACCTACTACCAATATTTGATGCAACTTTTAATGACAAGGTTACTGACTAAAATATTTTTTTTCAATTTTGAATTGAATCTGTGGACATTTCGACTAATTTAAGTTTAAGTACTTAGAATATGTATTCTTATTTACGTTAATCTTTTTTTTTTTTTTTTTAACAAATTTCATTATTAATGAGGAGATGCTTCTGTATGAAGAGCATGCTTTCATTACATGTTAAGACTTGATGTGATTTACGAGAACATTTCTGTTTGTCACTCTCAAATTTTTGTCTCCACACCCAACTTAAAGTTTTCGATCAAGTAAAGATACCAAAAGAATGAGAAAAATCTATATTCTACCGAAATACAATACAAGTGTAATTAACTAAAATAACAGATACTTCCCACTATTAAATTCAAGGGTATCAAATGCCATGAAAGAGATCGAGCTTACAAGCTGAAATCGTGTAGTCCTACAATAATGTGCTAAATGACAAATGACTCGGAGATATCAGACACAAAAGCTAGTTTCGGCTTGGGCGAAGATTCGGCCGATTTTTGGCCGGAAACCGAAACCTCGGTCGGTCACTAATACAAACAAAACAACTGATTCTCTGTCAGTTCCTTGGTTCGAAAGTTACTTGGTTAATGGCGTAGAAACAAAATCACAGTTTTAGTAACAAAATAATTTCGACCTCTATAAATCAACTACCTGAGAAGATTATTTGAAGTATGCACGTTCCAAGGTATATCTAGAAAAATGTCACAACAACGTCATTTTTTTATATCTACAAATATTCACTTTCGAAAATTGCGCTCCGGATGTTGTCATGTTGTATCAACTACTTTGACAACTGGCAGTGGCGGATCCAGGGGGGTGGTGAGGGGGGCGCCCCCCCTGGGAGGTGAGGACACCAATCAATTATTACTATTTCTGTATAAAAAGGGCTATCTTCAATCATTTTTTAAGCTCCTTAAGTGAAAAATAAATTGTATTAAACATTTAATAGAAATTTAATACTTAAATGTGCACTAATATTTTAAATTAGGTCCTTTATGACGCAAAAATATAAAAAATAAAAAAGTGCGCCTCCGCCTCAGAAAATTTCTGGATCCGCTACTGACAACTGGGAACCCTGGTTGCATGGTTACTTGATGAGGGTTGGTAAAGCTTTCCTCTAAATCAGTTTCTTTGACCTATTGATACAGTTTTTATTCTTTGCAGTTACGACTAAGCTTGAAACTGTTAAAAATCATTTCAAGGTATAATGGAACCCAACCTCTATTCATGAAAACAGAATGTTCATCTTATTCCCTAATAAACTAAGGAAAGTAAAAAGTGCAAATGGAAACGTACATTACATCTCCTATCGTTCCAATAGGATAGAACTATATATAATAGAAACTATTATATATACTTAGATGGGACAAGGACATATTAGATTTGTATATGTGGCAGCAATTTTAATGTAAAATATTCTGTTTATAATAAAAATGTGGCCTATTATATTGTAATAGAAATATGTATGAAATACAGAAAATATGATGTGACCAAGCCACCAAAATATGAAATGAAAATATACAACAAAAAAAAAGAGTGCCCTGAAGATGGATTAATAATCCGAAACGTAGGCGGTTTTACAATATTTATATAAAAAAATCTGGTGCGTGCGCGCAACACACAACTTTCACTTACCAACTTACTTAGATAAGAAATTAATGCGTTTTGTTAATGCCACTTCTCAAAGTTACACATTTTTCACATTCATTTCTTATTTTTGTTTTCATTTGCTCTATAAACCCCTCAGAACATTTTAATAAACGCTTACCTGATATTAAATAACACTCAATTTTCATTAAACATTACGAATATGAAGAAAATCGTTAATGCCGTTTTTGAGATAATCTAAAAATTAGAAAAAAGTTATGAAATAAAGTGTCCGCTTCGGTTGATCAATCTTGATGAAATGTTGGCTATCACATCTTTGGCATATACATACATAAATACCCAGTTTGATCAAATTCGTGAAAGCCGTTTTTGAGTAAATAAAAAAAACACGTGAAATTGATACAAAATTTATTAAGTAAAGTCCCCCCTCCGGTTGATCAATCTTGATGGAATGTTGGCTATCACATCTTTGGCATATACATACATAAATACCCAGTTTGATCAAATTCGTGAAAGCCGTTTTTGAGTAAATAAAAAAAACAGGTGAAATTGATACAAAATTTATTAAGTAAAGTCCCCCCTCCGGTTGATCAATTTTGATGAAATTTTTACAGTCATATCTCGGACATATAAATAGATCAAATACTCAGTTTAATCAAAATCGTTAGAGCCGTTTTTGAGAAAATCGAAAAAAATGTAAAAAGTTATTAAATAAAGTACCCCCTCCCTTTGAGCAATTTTGATGAAATTTTTGCTGTCACATCGCGGGCATATACATACACTAAATACCCAATCTCAGGTTCGCACGGTTTATAGTTTTTGAGCTAGTCTGTTCACACACATACACACACACACACACAGACACACACACACACACACACACACACACACACACACACACACACACACACACACACACACACACACACACAGACCATTTCGCGGGACTTGGTTAATTGGACTCAGGGGACCCCAAAACGTGTATTTCCGTTGAAAACCGGAAGTCGAAATTTTTCACGATCGCAATACTTCCACTTACTATATATTTCATATACAGGTAAGTGAAAGTAAAAATGTATGTAATTTTTTAATAAATGATATTGGGAAGATTATTTTCACCTATCTATTTAATTTTTATCATACTTTCTAGGGGACAGCTTTGTTTGAGAGTTGTTTAACTTAAAAAAAGCAATTTTTAGTAAAGCCAATTAAAGTTTCTTTTTTTTCCCTGCTTGCTTTGAAATCCGCCGCGTGGTTTATCCGATCGTCAAAAAGTTTCAAGAATTCACGATCATGGTCTATAAGCAGTTTTCCGTAGAGATAGTAGGCGGAAATTGGAAAATATGTATCTACTTCGTGAAAAAAATAAACAAATGCGATTTCGATTTAAACCAGTCTTGGATTGGCCGAGCGATAAGTAACCATCTTTAGTAAACGATTTAAAATATTTTAATCGATAAATGTTGACGATTTAAGATATTGTAAATATTCTTTTTTTTTTTTTTTTTGTATACTTCATGAGTACTTTTTAAATATAATACATTTTTACTTTCTGATTCTTAACACGATTAAATTTATTTATTTTTTCTTTTATCGTTAAGCTTCTCGTAATATAATTACATCATCCTAGAACTCAGATAAAATGAGCCTATGTATATATATAACATTTCGATTACGATTTTAAACAACTGATTCCGTGCTGATAATAGATGACGAAATTGTGATCCTGACCAGTGTAATTCGTTTCGCATATAAGGATAGAAAGAATTCCTAAACTGTTAGTGAACTCAAGTCGTCTTTTTAATTCAGTGGACTAATGACTGTTAATTAGGCCTCAACTACAACTCGCTAAAGGGTGTTCTGTTGGAACATTATCACAAGTAGGCGTTTTTAAAACATATTTTCAAAAATATTATTAATTTATTGAAAAAACTACTTGATTATTATAAGATTAGATTTATTTGATTATAGATAAGATTATGAGACGTTTGAGTACTTTTTTTTTAGTGGACATTTCGTTTTTCAGTTTTTCTGCAGTTAGTTTTATATCACAAATATTTGGTGGGCCTCCAAAAGACTTTTCGTTTATGGGCGTCGTTCCGAAAAATGTTAGTTTTCGATTTATCAATAAACTAAATCAAGGTAAGCATTTATTTTTTGTTATTATAATGACGGAACTCCAGTGCTATGGTTATCATTACTGTTTTACGAAAAATTTACTGATGGCACCAACTAGTCTCCTTGTGTCAGTCCTGACGATCGCTTACAGCAATGTCGAGACTATTAGTGGTCCCAGAAAAAATAGATTTACTTCTGGGCCTGGCCTCTTTCGGGAGGTTTGTTACCGTGAAATAAGCGAACTTTAAACAATTTTCTTTAAAAAGGACCTTGGTTAGCTTTCTTAGATCCCAGGTTTCGACTCCCGCTCACTCACCTCGCTCCTTTTCAGTTGTCATCGGGGCCTCACGGCTTAGCGATAAGCACAGAAAAAGCCCCCGGAATGGGAAGAAAATTTAGCAGAATAAAAATAGTTTAATTTAAAAAAAACAAAACAAACACGATTTGGTTAATGTTCTTAGCCCTGGTCTTCCCCAGCGGAGATGTTTATCTCGTCATTTTTCTTGCCTTAAAAGCACATTTTCAAGAAAAAATACATTGCCCGTTTTTACTTTCACTTACCTATTGTTCCTTCTTCGTAAATATATATATATATATTTTAATCTATAATGCAATAATCAAGTACGTTGCTTGTTTGTTTAACGTCACTTTATGCTACTAAGGCTAATCGGACGATGCTACAGTGCATCATAATGATTATGCATGACAGTGCATGAATAATAACCACATACAATTTTGCCTATCCAGTTATAATTAGAATATGGATCTTTAATGAGCACCATACATCGTACAGGCTCGGGACCTCCAGTTTACTTCCTATCCGGGGGACGGCATTAACAAGAATTTTTTACTCCCTTTAAAAAATCCTAGCGCCACCTCGGGACGCGAACCCGCGACCTTTAGTATTGTAGATTGACCCATCTTCAGGTGTACTCCTCACTAATTTTAATTAACAATATTTTATATATTAATTTTAATCATTAATGTGACCTTTTTTAAATTAATTTAAATAATTTATTTTTTGAAGAGAAAAGATTTGGCTCCGCCGGGAGTCGAACCCGGGTCTTCCGCGTGACATGCGCGGTATGCTAACCATAGCACCACGGAGCTCGCCTTCAAGCGGTGCCAAATCCTTCCTCCTCACTGACACCTCTCCCTAGACCTCGCAAGTTTTGCGAGTATTACGGGAGATGGACAATTTTTGTCCAAATTTGGGCATCTCTTGACGAACGTCAATTTTTTAAATTATTATATATTAATTTTAATCATTATTGTGGGTAACCACCTTTTTTAAATTATTTAATAACAATATTTTAGTTAAAAACAATACATCATTTTTTTTAATCTCGTCAATAGTTAAATATTGTCAATTACACTTCTCTCTTAGGCTACCTCATTGTTACTGTTAAGAGAGAAGTGTAATTGACAATATTTAACTATTGACAAGATTAAAAAAAATGATGTATTGGTTTTAACTAAAAGTTTGTTAATTAAAATTAGTGAGTACACCTGAAGATGGGGCATTTAGGCCTCGAAACGTTGTGATAGTTGTAATGAATTCGCATAATATATATATACATATCATTGGAAGATGTGAATTTCACAAAAAAATCGGAATAATATAGATCAAGTCTTCCAGTAGGTTAAAAATTATCAAAACGGCAAGATTCTTTTCATGGAAAATACGTCTAAAAGGCAATAATAAAATCACCTAATTATCTTCGCTGGGCAGGATTAGGAAGTAACCTAAATTGTCTTTTTATATCCTGTTGTTTGAAGCAACACAACCCTTAAATCAATTTAACTTTCTTCTTTATAGATGGGCAGATAGCCCGAAACGTCAAGATGGAATAAAGAAGGTTAAATTAATAGAAGGGTTATGTTGCTTCATACCAACAGGTTATAAGAGTTGTAATAGTGAGACCCAAATCGAATGTAATCTAAATTTCTCTTTTTTCTATATTAAGCCTCAACGTATTTTTTAATATTTAACCGATTTGTTTCTCAAATTTCAAATCACATGGGGAATGATTATTTCATATTTGTTTACTAACCTTCTTCTGGTAAGGAATTGTGGCACATATATCGACCTTATAAATAAACTCATGTCAACTGAGTATTTTTAAATAAGTAATTTTTTTTATTTCGGATAGGTTTTTAGCTCATACAATCGACTGTGTGTCGCAGATTTTTTTCGATCTAGGAGGCCAAAAATCTGTTTCCGAAACAGGGTAGAGGTGGTAATAAGCTAGCTAAAACTAACGACATCCTAACAACCTTCTAGACGAGTCAAACCAGTTTATGCTACCTGGAAGAAGAAAGTTAGATCATTTAACTGTTTATTTTGCTTCTTGGAAACTAGGTAAGATGGATAAGATTTTTTATTGGCCATAACGATATAACATTTAGCCATTGAGTCTGGCCCATCTTGTTTTAGTATGTTGTTTGTTTAACGCCCCTTTATGCTACTATGGCTAATCGGACGATGCTACAGTCGGAGTCCTAAAGTTTGTCTATCCAGGTATAATTAGGACAGGGATCTTTAACGAGTATCTGTATAGTATGTATAGCCTGACATCGTAGAGGCTTGGGATCTCCATTTTTGTATCTCCCCGTAAAAAATCCTAGGGCAACAGCGGGACGCCAACCTACGACCTGTTTTAGTATCTATTTATGTTAAAATTAAAAATAAACAAATAATAATAATTATCATCTTACTTAGTTATTTAATATGTATTGATACAATTTACTAGATAAAAACACCATAAATATTTATCCTTAGTTATCATTATACTGTACTTTATATAATATCTATATTTCACCCGGGAATTTCATTTTTTAAATCTATAAAATGAGACTTTTTTCGACTTCGATTTCGTAAAAAAAAACATTATTAGGCGAGATCGTAACGATTATTATTTCAATAAAGAATATACCCAGAGATTGGTTGAAGTTATGCACTTTTAATGTGGACAGGTGTTTGCACCTGGTATGACAGAACCACTGAGAGAAATTTGGAGAATTTAGAACAAACGGTAAGGATTTCTATTAAGAACAAACAAACAGAATTTCATCTTTTTTATACAGATTATATAATATTTATCTTTAGTTATCATTATACTATACTTTAGTTATCATTAAGTTAAATCCTAATAAACAGTTGAAATAAGACTTAAATATACCTAAATTATATCTTATTATTTTAATATTAGAAAAACGTGACGTGTTAAAGCAAATACAATATAAACTTATTATTTTCAGTTATGTAATACATCATATACTAAATAATAAATAGCTGTCATGGGCGTCACCGCCGGGGGAGGGCAGGTGGAATGCCCCCCCCCCAAGATTTTGGAAAATGGCTACTACTTACACTCTAACTGTGATATAAATTGACAAGTTTTCTAGATATCATTAAAAAACATCATTGTAGGAGGAATTAAATGTCCCAATAGTTTATTTTAAGCGTTATTATTTCAACTTTTAGGCTCTTGAATTTTAACCTAATAATGAGAATATTGTGCCCCCCATTGGGGGTGCTGTTGACGCCCAGGAGCTATGCTAATTAATTGGTTCTAGTATTGATACAAACACATTTAATTTCATCATAATTTTAAACTGTTCATAACTTTAAACTATTTATTGTGCTTCTTGGAAACTATTATATACTAATATTTAATATGTATGTTCTACAAGGCGGTATGTAAATATACCTACATGTAATAAAGTGAGGTCGCATATTTAAAATATGAAATTTGGCGAAAGGATTATTATTTGACCTATTTTATTTCAATAGCAAATACTACAATAAACTTTATTGTTATTACTTCCAAAGAGCCACTTTTATATTTAGTTATCCAGTCAATAATACCGAAAAAATAGCCACAATCTTGAAGATACTGCTTTCAGATGCATATCGATGTGTTTTTACCAATGTTCGAGCTGTTCTGAGAAGTTCAGTTTAAAATTTAGTTAGTTTTTAATATTGGTAATAAATGATATTTTAGGGACTTATAAAGAATTGTTACTTTTACGGAGAGAGTTCCTTGAATCACAATTTGAATTTTAGAGGTGAAAAAAAAATATAATAAATAAAATAAAAATAAGGCAATTAACAACATCAAAGGTATGCCCTATCAATTAATGTTCATTTATCGACCAATTAGACAGGGATGGAAAAATTAAACGTACAAAGATATTACCACATCAATTAATTTTTTTTTCTTTTTTGCCCTTGATAATTTGCTTATCTTAAAAATATTAAAAATATGATTAATAGCAGCACGTGATTCAGCGTTTTAAAAAGAAATAAAAACCAAGCGTAACGCATTATATCAAAGAAAATTTAGAGTGGTGTCGATTCTTCATGACGTTAAAAATAGAATTTGATTATGGAATAAAAATTGGAAATTATAATACAAAAAAAAAAAAAAAAAAAAAAGAGGTCGATGACAACAGTGAAGTGCCTATAATGTTTTGAGACTTTTAGGTCCACCTATGGAATTGGAAACCCGGTAACACCTATGTATGTATGTGACGATTGCGCACCATACATTACGTTGCTATATATGTATATTTCTACAAAAAACTTTTCTCGGATAACACAAGATAGAAACAAAATTTCGAATAACCAAAACCTATGAAATAGTTTAGGCCAGATAGACTGACGAACTACCCTTTAGTGGTTTAGCCTTTAATAAATAGTTCACCTCATATATACTTTCATTTACAAATAATATTTTTTATACACCATATGTCATTTGTAATCTACAACTATAACAGTATTTATTTCTATTACTTGATTTTTTTTCTTTAATTAATTTGTTATTATCTTGATAGCTAATAATTATTCATCAATATATAATATAAAGCAAGTGTACAATGTGCGTGCCGATAAGGCTCAAAAATGACTCCACGTACGATTACGAAGCGCTAGGGTGCTTTTCACTCAACGTTTATTGTTCATTTTGCAAAGGTTATATATTTGTTCAGCTGTTCTTTTTAAGTTACTAAAAAATTAAACGAAAATAATTAGTTTCTCCTTTGCTTTCAAAATAAAATAATGATTTTACATCTCTGCAATCTATTAGAAAACCAATTGGATTCCTTAAAAAAATAGTTTTCTCATAAGAAGGCTAATACATGATCAGCACATTACATTTAATCTGTATATAATATATACTTAAGTAAATTTAATGCAATATGACTGAACATTTCTTAGTAGTACAGTGAGAGAATAATATCAGACATAAAAAGAGAGATGAATTGACTGAATATAAATCGAAAATAGAAAGTTTGAAATGTTCTTATTGTAGTTATGGAAAAGAAGTTTGTTTGATAACTATGTATGATGAGCATTCCAGTTGAAAAAACGACTAACCCCAATAAAAGCATTTTTTCAATAAGATTTTATCATCCCCCATAGTTCAAGATAAAAAGAAATATGATGAAAAAATTGTGCCTTCATGAAATTTTGGTTTTCACTTTGTAATAGTATGTAGTAAGATTCGAGATCTGCAGAAACCCTTCAAATTACGGGGGGATATCCTAAGGGAGTTTGAAATGGAAGAAAGGTCTTTAAAAAAGTTTCTATGATTCTTCGGTAGTTTCTATACTTCTGGATCTAATAGGACCATCATAGTAGTCGGCGCTTAAGTTGTACTCGAAATATAATTTTTTTAACTGAGATACCAGATTGACACCAAATTAAAACCGAATTTTCAAGGTGCTAATTTTGTTCTCTATTTCCTTTAGTTTTAAAGTTTTTCTGGTATTAAAACTACCACACAACTACCGGAGCGAAGCCGGGCACCCTAGCTAGTATAAAATTATGATTATTCATCATTTTTTATATTTGTCGTAAATAATTCATTTTCAAGGCGATATTGATTTATCAAAATGTCCTCAAGAGATGGAATTGATTTTTTGAAATGTTAAATATTTTCTGATACCCTAGTTTTTAATTTTTTGGACGTTTCTATAAAAATTCAATTCAAGCGATCTGATTTAATTTTATTTATCAAAATAATTATTTATATCGTTTTTAAATCTGGTTCAGTAGCATTTAATTATTGTTAAATCCGAATTTGAAGTGTTGATGGTTAAAGGAACAAATATAAAAAGTTAAAAGAAGATTAACTGCATAGATTGAAAAGGAACGGTTTTCAAAAAGGACTGGTGGGTAGTGAACGAGTTCCACCGAAAGGAACGACTACGCCCATACCTTGAGATTTCGAATGATGTCACAGAATCGATAGAAGAGAACCCGCCCGTTGACCCGTGCTCCTGATAAAGAGATCCGAGTGATTATTAATTGTTTTTTTTTCAAATGGCGTTGGGAAGGATTCATCATATATGTTCTCTAGATAATGGCTAATATGTAATGTTCATTAAATAACCCACACGTCTTTGCGTTTTTCTTCATTTCTCAGTCCAGTGAGTTGCGATCAACAAGTGTCCAAATGATAACACCGATTAAAAAATCTTATCAGGATGTATTGACGTTTCCTAATTAATTAGGTCGCTCTTATCACATCACCAGGTATTGATATGCTAATATTATATTTACAACGTGCTTGAACGAATTGAAGTGCTTTTATAGAAAATAACTTATGGTTTGGTCTTTTTTTTTTTTTTTTTTTTTATACTATTTCTTGAAAATCTTGAATATTGAACTTTAAATATTTTGTTATCTCAACACCTGCATGTATCTTTGTAGAATTTTTAATAACATTAGATTATATAAACTGATTGATAGAGTTTTTTATATAAATATAATATGAACAGATAATTATAATGGTCCATCTTACAAAAGTGCATTTGTGAATAAATAAATGTATATTAATACAAAACCAACAAATATTACAATATCTATCTTTGTATATAAGGGTGATGGTTTTTATTATTATTATTTTAGTAATTTGATACATCTTATTAGCATCCCGGACTTGTAAAATGGCAGCCAATGTTAAAGCTATTTGGAAAAAAGCTGATGCTGTTTGTTTTGATGTCGACTCCACTGTCATACGGGAAGAAGCTATTGATAAATTAGCTGAGTTTTGTGGTAAAGGGAAAGAAATACAATCTATGTAAGATCACATAATCTTCCATAAGTTTGCAAGATTGTATTATTATTCAAAAGAAGTATTTTTTTAATTTATCTTTTAATAGGACTTCGGCTGCAATGAGTGGGAAAATGAGTTTTAGAGAATCTCTATCAACCAGGCTGAATTTGATTCAACCTTCAATGCAGCAGGTCCAAGAATTCATCAGAAACAAACCTCCTACTCTATCAGTGAATATAAAGTAAAAAAATCAATTTATTTTAATATTAATTTTAAAAAGCCATTTTTTTTTTTTTAAAGTTTAATGTAAAATTGAATAATTTAGGAAACTTATCAACTGCCTTCAGCGAAGAGGAGTGCCCATATACCTAGTATCTGGTGGTTTTCGAGGTATTATTGGTCCTATCGCTCTTGAATTGAACATACCTTTGGAAAATATTTTTGCCAACAAACTCAAATTTTTCTTAAATGGTTAGTTGAAGTTTGTATACTTAAAAAATAAACAACAATAATTAGTAAATTGCTGATAACCATTATTTTTAGGGGAGTTTGCTGGCTTTGATGAAAATGAATTGACTAGTAGAGATGGTGGTAAGGCTGAGGTCATAAAACATTTGATTCAGAAATTTGGTTATTCCAATATAGTAATGATTGGAGATGGAAATACAGATGTTGAAGCATCCCCTCCAGCTCATGCATTCATAGGTACCCATCTTTCATCGATAAATTTTGATGTACAAGAAATCACTATTGAAATTATTTCTATGTAATAATGAAAATTTAAATGTTTATTCCTTCCAGGCTATGGTGGTAATGTTGTCCGAGAAGCTGTTAAGAACAAATGTCAGTGGTATGTGACAGACTTCCAAGAACTGATTGATGAACTTAGCTAAAGTTCCAAGATGATCTTTTTTTTTTTTGTTGAATGGATTATTTATTTATTAATAGTTTTTACAGTACCTGTAATTATTTAAAATAAAACAATTATTTTAATGATTTTTTAATTTAATAATTTATGCCACTATTTGTAATACCAAATGTTTTTACCTAAATTATTTTTAGGTAATATTTAAGGTTTTTTTTTTTTTTTTACCATTGTATTTGCCCTTCCAATCCAATAAATCTTGCCATCATTTTTACATGAATATTACCTACCCTATTGGCTAAAAAATAATTAAATCCTCAAAAAAAGGTTTTGAAGGATGACAACTTTATTTGAGCAGAAATTTTATAAAAATCTTTCCTCTTCTTAAATGCTCTTTTTTTATTTTATTTTTGGAGCTAGTTAATGGAATTCATTTTTTAGTTTAATTGTCTCAACTTTATTTCATTTTTTAGAAGTTATAATAAATATTTTTACTAGATTTTATTTATCAAATATAATTTTCTTTTGTGTGTGAATTTTCTTTATGAAAGTTGATCAATTTATTCCTTTTTTAAATATATATAAAAAAATTTATATAGTAAACTTGACTTTTTTTTTAAGCGTTGCTAAAATCAATTTGACGATTGAATTTTTTTTCTTTTAAACTAATATTCTTCATCCTATGACCTCTATGATTTTTAAAGTGCTAACAATTGCTTTAAATTTTAGTGTTATTTTAAAGACAAATGTTTAATTTTTAAAACTTAAATTCAGATTTATCTGATGAAATAAAAAAAATATTTGCAATAAGTAAATTTTACTGTGAAAATGCTATTGAAATAAAAAAGGTATTTGCAATAAATAAATTTTACTGCGAAAAAAGCCAGAATCATTCGAATTGTATTTTTACTCCCAGTAGGTTTATTACATCTGGTAAAATTATTTTTAAAAAAGGCGCCATCATTATACATTCAATTAGGGACATTGCGTTACTTCCTAAATGTTGGTAGTATCGATATCTTCCTCACACTATTTGTATCGATAGTTTTCCACCGATATATCGATACTATGCCATGCATTCACTTTTTGGTAAAATGGTTATTTAAAAACTTGTATGCAAGTAGAATTGGATCACTTTATTTCTAGAGACTCTGAAATATTCTTATGATAATTGGTACTAAATATACGGCATTATTAAGTCATCGATATGAGATTGGTGTTTTTTTAGTATTTCCCTGGCACTTTTGTGTTTTCATTACTCTTTGATTTGAAACTTTATTATATACTCATTACTTTTCATTTGAAGAGATCTGAATCAATCACGTTTTGTGAAATCTCATTTTTTTTTCATGTATTTGTATCGATACTTTACTTTCGATAGTATCGTCGTAAAGATTTTGGTCTGTGAAATAACGTATCGATACTTGAGGGTAAGTACGGTATCGAAATAAGTATCGATACTATGTAGTATCGTAACCTCCCTACTATCAAACCTTTGTAGGAAGGTAACAAACTGTTTTCATGATGATTTGATCTCAGTTGTTTACTTAGTTAATGACTAGGTTTTGTGGTGAATATTGTTTTTCTAGAAATGAAACAGGATTTAAACCACCAAGATGAAGCTTATATATTTTTTATTTCATATGATTACGCTTTATAATTTATGTGAATCAGAACACACTAATAATTGGGCAGTTTTAGTTGATACATCTAGGTTTTGGTTCAACTATAGACATGTTGCCAATGTTTTATCAATTTATAGAAGTGTTAAGAGGTTGGGTATTCCAGATTCACAAATAATTTTAATGATAGCAGATGACATGGCTTGCAATCCTCGAAACCCAAGACCTGCAACAGTGTTCAACAATGCCAATCAGAACATAAATGTTTATGGTGATGATGTTGAAGTGGATTATAGAGGTTATGAAGTTACTGTTGAAAACTTTGTAAGGCTATTAACTGGTCGTCTGGCTGCAGGAACTCCAAGATCTAAACAACTTCTCACAAATGAAGGAAGTAATGTTCTTGTGTACTTAACGGGTCATGGTGGTGATGGTTTCTTAAAGTTTCAAGATTCTGAAGAAGTGACTAGTCAAGAGTTAGCTGATGCTGTGGAACAGATGTGGCAGAAAAGAAGATATAATGAAATATTCTTTATGATTGATACTTGCCAAGCCGCATCATTGTTTGAAAAATTTTACTCCCCAAATGTACTTGCAGTGGCTAGTAGTTTGGTTGGAGAAGATTCATTATCACATCATGTAGATCCAGCAATAGGAGTCTATATTATTGATAGGTATACTTATTATGCACTAGCTTTTCTCGAACGAGTTCAACCAAACAGTACAAAGACTATGTCAGAATTTTTAGCTGTTTGCCCTAAAAGGGTTTGTATTTCGACTGTAGGAGTAAGGGACGATTTATTTTTAAGAGACACAAGTAAAGTGCCTATAACAGATTTCTTTGGTGCAGTAAGACCTGTAAGGGCTACTTTTGGTTCGATGGTTGAACTTGACCCTCTTATAAACAGAAATTTCAGTGAACAAGAAACTGATTCTACTGTGTATAGTTATGTAGAACAACCATTTTTCAAGTAAACATTATTATAAAAACATGTTACATTTTCATTACCAAAGAGATTGTGATTTTGTTTCCAGTTTGTTTGAATTTCAGTGATGATTTATTCTTTGTTCTAATCATTCTGCTCTCATGCCATGCTAAAACTTAAAAATCTGACAAATGAAATATTAATAAATAAAATATGAAAAACTTGTTTGGATATATTTACTTAATTTTTTTGCCTGGTAATTAAGTTGGAATAATTTAGTTTCGACTATGCGTGGCCTATTCAAAGCCATTTTGTTTGGTCTCAGTCTCAACTGAAAAGGACCGGTTGGAGGTTTGTGTATTCCTATTAAGTGAGCGGAGGTCAAAAGTTGCCACCTAACAAAGCTAATCAAGGCCTTGATTTTACCTGAATAAGATGTGATAAAGAGTTCGTTAATATCATGTCCACATGACCTGCCAAAATTGGCCACTCTTAGAAGTATCAACCGGAGTGGTACTGATATATTTTGAGAATGTCTAGCGAGCATTCAGTTTTTGAAAATGTTACATCATGTAATAGATTTTTCTAGTTTATTGTTAAGTATTAAAACTTAAGTATGCCAATGATTGACTTTAAGGATTAACCTGAGGATCTTTGATCATACCTCTGTCAACCCTGTGCATTATTAGCAAACATTGTTTAGCAAAAAGATGTCAAATAATTAATAAATTTTTTAATTCTTTATTAACCTTTATTATCAACTTACCGCCTATCTTTAATATTTAATAAGATTTCTTTGTTATTGTTGTAAATAATCTAGTGATTTTGTTTTTTCTATTGCTTCAAACCATACCATGTTTTATTTATTTACAAGATTTTACGAAATCGCTTTTGTTATCTTATCCATTGTTTGACACTGATGCCCATTTAGTCCATAAATGTCATGTCAGAGGACATGAAAAGGATGTGCCACAACTAGGAATGACAGAACAAATTATTTCCTTTACTTTATTGTACCGATCTATATAAATTCAGGCTCCTCACAGATGATTCGCGATTCAATGATCAACATGACCAGATTATCTGTAAGTAGATACTTTTTGGTTTGAATTTTACTTTTTGCACTATTCATTTAAACTTTGTAATTATTATTAATTACGCCCTCAATTTTAAACTATTAATTACTTATTTTTGCTCTTAAGAGTTCATTATTGGTCTGTTTTCCATTTCTTATGTTTATTATTCCCTTTTTAAATTTAATATTGAATAATTTTTAAATGCAATGTTTCAAACAAAGAATATAGCTTAAAAAATGAGTTTCATTTTATTTTTCGTTAAATTTTGCTGCAATAATTTGTTAATTTTTATTCAATAATTATCTTTTTAAATGAATAATTTTTTTTTGTGTGATCTTTTTAATGTGACAATGAGCCCTAGTAAATTCTATTCCTAAAACGTGTTAATGAATTAATTATTGCCATTAATGTAAGCAGCTACATGTGAGTAGTGGACTTAATATCATTACTGCTATATAACTTCTTGGTGTGTACCATTTGCAGCCATTTAGTTAGTGGATTTCACTTTATGTGCTTATTAATAGCCATCTCATTTGTTCCATGAGATGTTGGGAAAATACACCTCATATTTTTGAAAACTTTTTAAAAGTTAAAAATGCTGCCAACCCAGGTATAATTAGGATAATAATAATAATAACAAAGGCTTGATGAACCTGACGGTTCGATGCCGACACCACAACTCGCTCCCTGCACACCTCTATCCACCGACCGCCATCCAGACACAACTTTGACAGATCTACCTTAACCCAATTCTCCAACCTCCGTCTCGGCCTACCACTCGGATGTTTCCCATTCAGATTCACGCTTATTAAACTCTTAGGGACAACCGAGTTTTGCAATTGTACATGCCCATTTTATTCGCCTTGCTGCAATTGCCTCAATTATATTTACCTGTAGTTCACCGAGTTCGATGTTGTGTAAAAGTCTAAAGTCCAAAAAACTCCAATGGCACTCCGGCCTGAATTGAATTTTTTATAAAAATCTCTTCAATAAATTTTATTTTAAATAGAATTTCTTCAATGCCCTACATTCTAAACTATTAATTATTATTTAATTAAAGGTGATTTTCTGCATCATTATCTACATGATTGTTTTACATGGGTACAGTCAAGCTTCTATTTATGAAGTTCTTGGTAAAAATTTATCATCAGAATTGAAGGAAGGTTTAGAAAATGCAGGAAGTACAGTTCGCCGAAGTGGAACAGAAAAAGGATGGCATAGAGATGATTATTCTACCCAACATAGAGATAGTTCCCAACGTGATAAACACTCGAGGAATGACAATGGTGGTATTTATTCAACACAGGAGAGTAGAAGAGCCAGCGGCAGTAGTTCATCGTATGGGGAAGGACAACACTGGGATCAATACTAAAGCAGGAATCAAGAGTTAGTTTTATAATATTGTTCTGTAGATGGAAATAATTATTGCAAGAAATAAAAAAACTTGGGTGATTGTCTATAATAGGTTTAAACACAAAACTATATATCTTTTTTTGTATAAATATATTGTCGAAATGAATTACTTTGTATTTATTTGTTATTATTTTTATGATGCATCAACCATGAGGTTCATTATTGCCTATTTGTTATAATTATTAACCTCTAAAATTCTTCAAGTTGGGTAGCTCTAAACTTGCATTTATCCAATATGCTACTCTGCCATTGTGGGTAAATGAGTTTTCAAAATAGACTTATTTTACATAATATTCTGTTTGGGCCTTCTTTTTTTTTTTTTCAAATGGATAACTAGTAGAGTTAATTAAGCAAGGAGTATCAACATAATATTGAATGAAAATTAAGTACTTTTTTATTGTTTATTTTTTTATTTAATAACGTTCAATTAAAACAAAACCTAAAAACATTAAAAAATTGAGCAATAAAAAGAGATAGCACATATAATTTGCACAATGCAAACAGAAATTAAAATCAAAACCAAAAAGACACAAAACTTATTTTTAAAATCACATAAAGACTAGGATAAATTAAAGAATTATAAGTACAGGATTTTCATAAAAGCTAGTTGTACAAAAAACAAATCTAACTAATTAAAAGTCTTATGAAAATTCTAATATATATAGATCTATTAATAAAAATAATTTGTAAACTCTGTTATACTCTGAAATTTAACTATCAACAAATAAAACGAAATATGCATATCAACATAAACATTTAATAAAATTAATCTATATGTATCACATGTAATATCAGTTTTAAGAATTTAAAATAAAATAAGATAGAATTAATGAGAATCAATTAATTGAACATATTTTTCATTTTTTCGAGAAGAATCTTATGTGACATATGACTATACTGATTTTCTAGGCATGGTTTAGCTCAAAACCTTTAAAGCTGAAAAACAGAATTAGTTCAGTACCACCCCTGTGACTTGTACTATTACCTGTTTCCACTTTTGTTTTTTTGAACTAATAATTAAAAAAATAAAGTAAAAATGTCTTGATGTATTATTATTACCGCTCAAAAAAATAGCATTTTACAAGATTAATGTAACATATATATTTACTAAGATATTTCAACTTATGTAAACATCTAAAAGGTGTAAAATACATGGGTACAGCCATAGAAGCCCCTCTTTCTACATATAAAAACATAATAACAACATAAAAAACTGATTTATGGAAAAAACTGTTTGATGGAAAGGGTATTTCCTACTTGAATTACATTTTATTCAAAACCTTTCTTTCCTCTTCCACTTTCTTTCAATGCAATTTTTTTTGAGTTGGCAATGCCCTTGTAATACTAGTAGTGCAATTACTAAGATTAGTATAAGAAAGCAAAAAGTGATTAATTTAAATAGTGATATTAGGACTTAAATCATTGTGCTTTTCAAATATTTTAATCCTAAGAAAAAATTCAGGCCATAGAAGAATTACTAATTTTCTCCTTAGTATGAAATCATTATATTACTACATATTTGATGGCACTTGATTACATATAAAATAATTGAGGTATGTAAATAAAACATTGAATACTAAAGAAATACATATACCTAAAATAAAAAATGATTATTATTATATAAAAACTAATCAAACTAAAATATTCTAGTTTTCTATCTGTTTTGCCAAACTTTAAGCATTGGCAATGGCTTAAGAATTTGATTTTAAATTTATTAAAAAAGATTTGAAAAAACTAAATTGTGAATGAACAATAAAACAAATGCTCATTATAAATTTTATAGCAAAACTTCTTGATAATTAATTGCAACAAACGAAAATCTCACAGTAAATTTTAAAGCAAAAACCTGATAGACATTTTCCATATTTAATCATTTTATAAATAATTTTTGATTAATTATAATGCTTGAATCATCAATACATTGATTAAACAACATTATTAAAGTACAAGCAAGAGTTAACTTCTGTCCTATTTTTAGTAATAGAATTGATTAATACCTTCAACACGCAGAAACAAAACTTGAAAAAGTAAAGTATAACATTATTCGTGATTATTTAAATATCTAATTACTTTACTTAACATATTCATTATTTATAATAATTAAAAAAGAATTATTATTTTTGTAATTCATGATAATCTTTTCATGAGCTTATTTTTTTTTTTTTTTTTAATATCTTTTAAAATTTAGAATTGATTTATTATGAAAATAAATTATCCAATAATTTTGAATTGATGAGTAACAAAATTATAAATTGATATTCAACAAAACAATTCAAAACTAAAAATATGCAATTAATAAAATACTTGAAATAAAAGCAAAAAGTTTATGTTTTAAATATTTATGATACATTAAATTATACATAGAATCTCGGACTACGTATTAATGTAACCTTCCTTAATTTTTTAAATAAAAATATTTATTTTATACCATAAATATTCGATATTGCAACAAAATAAGATAAAAAATGTTAACTTAATAAACAATATAATTTATTATAAAAAGATTAATTAATAAATAAAAAAAAATAATTGAACTTTTTTTTTAGCTGCTTTAAAGTATTATAATTGAATATGTAGGTAACAAACTGAAACTCCTACAGGCCTTGATTGCAAAAAAGAAACTTCAACAATTACCATTTAAACTTATTGTATAGTAACCATTAACCTTTCAGAATGAAAAGTGAGACAATTAAACATGGTAGTGTAGTGGATTTCTGAATTGAAATGGTTGTATACTTAATTGTTGTTAAATTTTGCATTTATTTTTGGAATGCAAATAGTTCAAATAATTTACAGTCCAGCAGCACAGCAAAAGTGGACCAGCAATTCAAATTAAGGATTCCAATTGAGGTGTACACAAAAATACCATTTTTGAGTTTTTGCACTGTTTGTACCCAAAATTGAGTTAATCACCTTTTTTTTCTTTTTCATAAATCTAAAATAAAGTTAAACAGAGGCACCTTTATCACATATCATAATTTTGAGTTGACTTTTTGATTTCAGTGCTTAGATAGTAAATTTAAAATTACAAATCTACCATAGTATTCTAATATTAAAACTATTAATAAACAAATTGCATAACATAAAAAATGAATAACAAAAAAGTTCGAAAAAATAAAACAAAATAATTAGAACTAAATCTAAAGGAAACACAGCCTAAAAAATTATGAATTCCAACAAAAATGAGTAAGAAACAAATTACAAGGAACCTGTTTACACATCCGACTGAGTGACAGGGATCCCAGTGATGAAGCGTTCGGGAAACAAGAGGCTTGCAATAGATAGGAATATAGTCGCAGCATTGTGAAGTGAGTTGTCAGGCCCACGAATGAGCCCAAGAGCTCTCTCGATCGCTAACTGGAAGCTAGAGTAGGCCTTGTCTCCTGACAGGCATTCAAGCAAGGACATACAACGGATGGTTTCACTGCTCGGGCCAAGTTCCCTACAAAATTTATCATGATTACTATTCTTACGATCACTTCATGTTCAAACACTCAAATTTAGTATATATAAAATCGTTGATGTTTGCATTTTCTTCTAAACCGTTTAACAGAAAAAATAATTATTAATACACTTGGTCCCAAGGTTAGAATAATATGAAATTAGTGTTTCTTTGTATTTTTATGTTAATATATCACTCGTTTTGAAAAAAAATGCCACAATCCAAAAAACTAATATTTTACATTAGAAGCATTATATGCTCCCATGGAAAACCGTCTAGAATTCTCTCCACCATTAAATATTTAATTTAAACAGAGTGCTGTGGCCAAAGGGAAAAGACAATTCACCTATTCAGAACAATCCGTCCATTGTTCGGCACAGGACTGGTTGCCGGTTGAGACCAAACACTTTGTTCTACACGAAACTGGGTTGTTCTAGAATCTTCCTAACACTTATAAATAGCAGCTTTGGCAACCCTCAGCAGAGTTATATTTCAACACCCGTCGATTGCACTTCGAAGTGATAAGTGAAAAGTTCTATTGTGATAAGAGTGTATGTCGTAGAAAAGACTATTTTTTAATCGTTGTGGTTTGTCAACTTGCAATTTGTCAAAGATTAGAGTCTACATATACATCCTATTCTATATCCAATAATAAGGCAGTAGTCACAATTGTAAGTACATATTAGATTAATAAATTATAAGTTTCGTGTTAGTTATTTATTTTACTGAACCTGAAGCTCACAATAAGTGGTGTCAGAAGTGGGATACTTCTGGCGTATGTAGGGTTAAAAACTAGAGTATTTTCTACGACATACACTCTTATTACAATAGAACTTATCACTTTAAAGTGCACTCGTTGGGTGTTGATATACAACTCGATAAGGCTTGTTAAAGCCGCTATTCATAAGTGTTAGGGAGATTCTAGAACAACCCAGTTTCGTGTAGAACGAAGTCTTTGATCTTAACCGGCTGCCAGTACCATGCCAAACGATGGACGGATTTTTCTCAATAGGCGCATTGTCTTCACCCTCTAGCCGCAACAATATGGACATTTTCTCAAAGAAAGTTTATGCAATTTGAAGTATTCTAAGTTAAAAAATGCAAAAATAAAAATCGGTGTATTAGGGCACTCTTATATCAAATGAGTGATATATCGAAAATATATAATTCACTCACTCACTCACTCCATGGCTCTACGGTCCTTTTTGAGAACCTGGGCCTCCTTTACAATAGTTTTAGGACGTTTTGCCACTCCGCTCTGTCTAGGGCTTGTCTCCTCCATCTTCTAACGCCCAGCTTTTCCAAAGTTTTTTCGACGCCTTCTATCCAACGGCTTCGTGGTCGCCCTCTTTGCCTTCGTCCTCCTGGCTTACCATTCAATAGTGTTTTAGGCAGTCTACCTTCAGGCATCCTTTCGACGTGTCCTGCCCATCTTAATTGACACTTCTTGATGTATGTCACCAATTCTTGGTCTTGAAACATGCGTCGAAGTTCTTCGTTTTTCCGCAGCCTCCATCTCCCAGCTTCACAGACAGGTCCATATATTCTTCTGAGTACTTTTCGTTCCCAAACATTTAATAATCTTTCGATTTCATTTGTCAGTACCCAGGTTTCACAGCCATATGTTACTACTGGTCTTATAACTGTCTTATATATTATGACCTTAGCTCTGTAGCTTAAGCTTCTAAACTTAAGTGGCTTCTGTAGTGCGAAGAAACATCTATTGCCCGCGGCCAATCGCGCTTTTATTTCCTCCATCACCTCATTTTTCTCCGTAACAAGCGCTCCCAAATATTTAAATTGGCTCACCGTCTTAAAGATGTATGACCCAAATTTTATTTCTGGTTCTGCCCTTGTTGGTCTTCTTGAGGTTTTCATATACACAGTCTTTTTCTCATTGATTTGCAAACCCAATTTTCGTGCTGCACTCTCGAACTCTTGGAAAATACCTGAAAGGGCTGCAATCGATCTTGCCGTTAACACAACATCATCAGCATATGCTAAATGTTGGGTCATTCTGTTGTATATGGTGCCATTTGCATTTGTTCGAATTGCACGAATTGCCATCTCAAGCGCCAGGTTAAAAAGAGTCGGTGACAAAGGGTCTCCTTGTCTTAGGCCCTCTTTGACTGAGAATTGGCTGGACAGCATTCCTTGTATCTTGACTTTACAAGTGGTGCCCGTTAGTGACATTCTGACCAACCTGATTAACTTCTTAGGTATGTTCAGTTTTTCCATAGCCATCATTAATTCTTCTCTGTTTATGCTATCGTATGCCTGTTTAAAGTCAACAAACAGATGGTGCAGATCGACGTCGTATTCGTATGATTTTTCCAAGGTCTGCCTCAGAGCGAAGATGTGGTCCACAGTTGATCGGCCCTCTCTGAAACCACACTGATAATCCCCCAGACACTTTTCCGACCAATTTTTGATTTTTTGATTGAGGAGTACAGCAAATATTTTATACGATGTCGATAAAAGAGATATTCCTCTGTAATTATCACAATTTGCTTTATCTCCTTTCTTATGGATTGGACATATAAGGGCTGTACCCCATTCTTGTGGCATTTCTTCTTGTATCCATACCTTTAACACTATATTGTACAGCTCTCTATGTAGTGTTTCTCCACCTTGCTTGATCATTTCAGCGTCTATATCATCATATCCTGGTGCTTTACAGTTCTTCAGTGACTGTACCACTTCCAGAAATTCTTCAAAATCCGGTGGTTCCACATCATCTTCATCAGACTGACTCCAAATGAACCCTTCTCTCTCGGGCGATATCCCATTTCTGCTGACGTTCAGTAGCTCTTCGAAATAGTTGCGCCAAGTGTCAATAACTTTAACAGTTTCTAACACGAGGTTTCCTTCTTTATCTTTGCAGCCACCAGACCTTGGTTGAAAGCCCTTCTGGAAATCCCTTATCCCTTTATAGAATTTTCTGGTCTGTTTTTTCTCATAGTCTGCTTGTAATGCTTCCAGTTGTGCCCTTTCCACGTTCCTCTTTTTCTGTCTACACAAAGTTTTGACTATTCTTCGTTTGGCTAAATATATTTCCATATTTTGCCTGGTGTTCCTGTTTAGAACGGCCCTCCTTGCATCATTCCTTTCCTTCAGAGCCCTTTTACAATCTTCATCAAACCATTCATTTCGTTGCACTCTCTTTCTTTTGCCAAGAACATCCCTGGCTGCACTTAACAGCGAAGTCTTTACTCTTTCCCAGTCCCTTTGTAAGTCTTCTTCACCTATGTAGATCTTTTCAATGAGACTTTTACTGACTTCTTTTCTATAGAGTTCTTCTATTGGTTTATCTTTTAACATGATGCTGTTGTACTGCACCGCCTTTTTTCCCTTATCATCGCCTCTTCTTGCCAATTTCTGCTGATATGGAATTCTCAATAAGAAATGGTCTGAGTCTACGTCGGCTCCTCTGTAGCTTCTTACGTCTCTCACATCCGAAGCATGTCTAGCATCTATAAGTACGTGGTCGATTTGATTTCTAGTTTTCCCATCAGGGGATATCCAGGTTTCCTTGTGTATTTCTTTATGGGGGAAACGTGTGCTACTGATCACAAGTCCTTTCTCAATAGCAAAATCCACAATCCTGAGCCCATTATCATTTGATAGAGAGTGCTTACTGTGAGCTCCAATCGTAGGTCGGAAATAAGGTTCCTTGCCGATTTTAGCATTCAAATCACCCATTATAATCTTGACATCATACTTAGGGAGTAAATCGAATTCTGACGAGAGTGCCTCATAGAATGCATCTTTTTCTTCGTCTTCCTTTTCCTCTGTGGGTGCGTGAACACTAATTATTGACAGATTGAAGAATCTTCCTTTCATCCGCACCATACACATTCTCTCATTGACTGCTTTATAGCTCAAAATTGCATGTTTTAGAGTTTTCCTAATCATAAAGCCAGTCCCGAATCTATTTTCCAGATGTCCGCTATTTATAATGGTGTACATATTCAGATCCATGTTTTCTATTTGTTTCCACCTTATCTCTTGGAGAGCCACCACATCAATACCATATTTGTGCAGAACTTCCTCCAAATTCCTACTTTTCCCCGCCTGCCCTAGACCTCTTACATTCCATGTTGCTAAATTTAATGATTTTAATTTTCCGTTGACATGCCTATATCGTTGTTTCCTTAAATCCGTCCGGCTATTTCTATCGTTAGGTTTCATAACAGTATTGTTTTTCTGGAGAAGGGTTGTTAGCCCAATGTCCAACCCCCAACCTGGAGGACCGGGTTTTTCTGTAGGGGTTTACTCCCTTAGCCTTTGAACAAGATTCTGACCCACAAGGCAGTGGGAGGTGCGGGATGGACATATTGATGAGGATAGGTTTAGGAGAGGTTAGTTGAAATGTAAAGAAAGGACTGGGTACTTAGGTCAACGGACAGTTGTCCCTTTAGTCGCCTTCTACGACAAGCGGTAAATACTGTGGATCTATTCTATTACCCCAATCCACAGGGGGAAAATATATAATTAGTAAATTTAAAAATGATTGCCCTTGGGGACCCTATTTTCACAAATGCACCTTTTGGACGTTAAAGCGTCAAAAGTGAAAAAATAAATCAGCCATAATTTTTATCATTATTTTGCTCAAGATTGGACATAAAAGCTTATTAAAAGTTGTTAATTATAATAATACTAGCATTCCCCGTCGCGGCTTTGCCCGCGAGCTTTAAATCAGTTCTGTGATCGTTATCTTGTTATTGATTTAATATAATATGTTATATATTGACAACATGTTATACATTAACAACATAACAGGAATCGGAACTTTCGGTAGGTGGAATGTTGGAGGGGGAAGCTGCCGGCTTGGTAGAAGAGAGGGAGACGCGCAATGGAGAGAGTTCACTAAAACCGCTGAAACAAAAAATTTCTTACTCGCTGTGAACGCTTCATTTTTCGGCTTTAAAACATGGTTTTCGACGCCCCGTAGGACATTTTGAGTTAAACTCGTCGTATCAAGATCTTTAAAATGAGTCCAAATTAGATATTTTTTCTCGAAGTGCAAAAATAGGTGTCCGTTAGAGTTAAACGACAATTTCGCCATTTAAACCCCTTAGGGGTTACATTTTTTAAATTCCTTTCTTAGTGGTTACCTTCATCGCGTTTAAAATCTAAATTCCGAATCAAGTTCCTATCATTAGTAGTTTTTGCTCTGCGTTGATTCTATCAGTCAGGACAAATCCTCTTATATATAGAGAGATAGAGATCGAAATAAACACGCACCATCCCTAATCATGGGAATCACAGTGTGCATAATTTGATTACCACTAATATTTAAATAATCAGTAGCCATATTTTATGTGAATGTCTATTTTAATAATATTGTAACGTTAAATCGATATTCAAATAAAAAACATATGGTTTAAAATCTCAAAAATAGATTTCCGTTAGAGTTAAACGACAATTTCGCCATTTAAGCCCCTTAGGGGTTACATTTTTGAAATCCCTTTCTTAGTGGTTACCTACATCGTGTTTAAAATCTAAATTCCGAACTTCAAGTTTCTATCATTAGTAGTTTTTGCTCTGCGTTGATTCTGTCAGTCAGGACAAAGCCTCTTATATATAGAGAGATTTTACTGGTTCAAACATCAATAATTTAGTCTGAATTTTTAAAAATTCACATTTCTGAAATGTGAATATTTGAGGTTTTCAAGTTCACAATAAAGCAAACTTTAAACTATTGAGAGTGAAAAAAACAGATTATTTCTGTTTCATTGAATTCATTGAATAGAGTTATAGACTTTTTTTTTGGAATAATAGTAAGTGACATGGTTAATAATTTTAGTTTTTATTGTTTGTTTAGTATTATGAATTATAATTTTCTTCTAATAAAAATTATTTAAGCCCACATAAGTGTTATAGTATAAACAGATTTAATGACTTTGACTTGCTGATTAATGGGTTATTATTTAAATTATTAATCATTAAATATTAATTATTATTATATTAATTATTAAATTACAGATATGAAAATGATACCAACATGTTATTAGAGGTAATGCCACCAGGAGCAAGGGCTGTGGTCCTGATGAACGGAGGCTGGTCAATGTTCAGCTCTCCTTTCCTTTCCGGGAACTGGCAGAGTACTAAGGCAGCAAACACTCGGTATATCACTCGGCACCTACGATACAGAAATCGTATGATTATTATCTAAAGGATCAAAGTCATTAGGAGTTGATTTGATATAACTGTCATTTTTCAATAAACGACTAAGTGCCGACCAATTTAGCAGCTATGAAAAAAAAGAATGAATGGACTGTATCAGTTACAATTCTTTTGATAAATGGAAAACATTAGAAAATTGGGTTAAATAAGGAATTTACAAAATTTCAGAAAAGTTACATAAAGTTATTAAAGATAATACTGATGAACAGGGTCTTTAGATAAACGTGCTCTTGCGGGCAGCATGTTTTCCTTTGATCTGCAGGCCATGTGCGGTGTCACTACTTCTCTTAACCTGTTCACCTCTCTGTTTCTTTTCACAATTCAGGGAGTTCTGATCTCTACTCCGTGGTCTTCAATATACAAAACTTGAGAAAAAAAATGTCTAACTGCAGCATACCTTAATGCAGACAGGAATGGCAAATGTCTAGCACGATTCACAATCAATTCTTTCTCTACAACAGATTCTTCAATGTATCGAACTTGAGCAATAAAACTCATGGAACGCAAACACAGTTAATAGTATAAATTTCAAAACTAAAATGAAAGCTTGACTTCATGACAGAGATAGCCTATTAGCTTGCTTGCAGTCTGAATATATAATTTATAATAATGTCATTATTTAATTAAGCTTAATTTTATACTGCATAAAGTTTATTTTGCTAGTTAGTTTGTAAATAACAATGTTTTTATACATTGTGGTGCTCTATGATATAGATTATCCTAGGTGATATGTATATAAATTATTATTTAATGTTCTAAAATGCAATCCTGATAGGAGTTTTGGACGCCGAGGCAGCAGGTCAAAAAGAAAAAGTGTTCAGAGTGTTGGTGCTTAAGGCAAGCCTAATTGGGCCTATTATTCAAGTGTTGACTATCTAATAAGTATATGAAGCTATACAATATTATCACTATATTAATTAACCCTCAAAAGTACATAATATATCCATTCATATTCTCTAATTTATTTAGTTAATACATACAATAAATTAATATTATTAAAATTAGATATCAATATATATTATCCTCTCCATATTGTAGACCATTAAATAATAGCTTATAGAGCCGTTATTAACACATTATGAGCGGCTAGGTTAGGATACAGGACAGAGCTGCGTAGCGGGCCGATTTGCCAGCTAAGCAAAATATATGCGTGTGAAAATAAACTTGATAGAAGTAAAAGCAATGGTTAGATTTTTACTAAATTTGGTAATTGGTCTTATCTGCAACTCTTTTTTATATACATTTATTTATATTTGATAAATATTGTAGTAATAATTTAAAATGATATTTCAGAAAAATACTATAAGACCTGTGTGAATAAAAAATAGACGTTCTGACAAATATTTATTAAACGGAAAGAATTAGTGAGACTAGAGACGACAAATACTTCGTTAAACTCATAATCAACTAAGTTTGGAAATATAAACCTAGCAGAACAGTGGAAGATTTTATATATTGATTTGAGTTTCATTCATATTGAGAATGAGTATGATGATGTTTTATAAGGTTTACATACTTCTAAAAAAATTATTAAGTCATTATTTTAAAACAATAAAAAACTAATATTCAACAAACAATATTAAAATGCTAGTATGTACATTACCTGTTAGAGATGGGCACTTGTTTTCTGATCCCTATAGTCCCCAAAAACCCCCAGGGTGATTTGTAATCGGCCCAGTTTTCGCTAACTTCAACCATCTGTTTGAGTTGAGAATAAGTCAATTCTGGATTGTGGTCTGCTTGACGTCCTCCAAGAAGAAGCCCCAAGTAAAACAGTGGGATCATTTTGGCTTCAATCTCAGAACTAGAATCAGAAAATAAAAAATAAAAAAATGATAATTATAAATCATGATGATGATTCTGTTTGTAGGTAAGAAATATAACATAGAAAAAAAAATTAAAAAAAACAAAAAAAAATAGTTACCAGCATTTCAAAGGTGAAACGGATATTGTCAACTGTTTTAATATGGTTGCTTCCTCCTCAAGATCAGTTAGAACAGGCAACCTTTTTGAAAAGAAAGCATATAGAGATAAGAGACATCTCTCATTTGTTAGTGTTTCAGTCAACAAAGATTGCTTGGGAGGGAAGTCTTGCAATAAACTGAGGACATTGGTCCAGTCGCTACCATTTTCTTTGTAACATGTGGAAGAAAAGTAGATAAGTAAAATCTTATTAAAAAAAAAAAAAAAGATACTGGAACCGCAAAATAAATTAGACCTAGCGATCACTTACGATCATTAAATACAGAAGTTAATGTAGCTTCCAATATAGAGCCGAGAACAGCAGCATCCTGTACAGACATTGGAAGGGTCCTGAGTAAAGCTTTGGCTACAACGCAGTCCCCTCGCTTTCCCAACCAAGACAGAATTGTGGAATGAGTTGTTTTCGCCAACGGGCCACTCAGCAATGTGAGCAGTTCACCCATGTAAAGTCCTGCTTCACCACCAGCGTATGGGTCTGCAAAATAAATGCAAGAAATTTTTAAAAGATTAATGTAAGAACTAAAAAGCATTACATTAGAACATATGTAACAGTTCCAATGATGCAAATGAAAGAAATTTTTTTTTGGAATATTATTTTAATTTTAAACGAAGATACTACTTTGGAACAGCGGTTCAGAGCATGGTCTATTTTGAAAGATTATGAAACCATGATGTTGGTGATCACCCATTGCATCCTTTTCAGTAAAAAAGGGCCTTGAATAGCTCTATTTAATCCTAGCTTTTGATTTATGCTCACTTTTCTAAACCCTAAGGGATCCTTTTTTGTTAATATTGGACCACACTAAATAGCACCAAGTAGACCAGGTCCAGGAGCCACACTTTCAAAGTTCTACGAAAATAAATTTTTTTATTTTCAAGCTTTTGCTTTCCCGTTTCCCACCCAAAAAACTAAAACTGTTTTAATAGATTTGATTCAGTAAAATCGGAAAATTGAAAAGTGTATTTTTTTAATTTAATGAAATTCATCAAAATAATCGACACTTGTATTTCATCATTGCCAATTCAATAATTTAGGCAAGTTCTCCTTTTTGGTTCATTTGATATTCTCAGCACAGGTCATTACCATTTAATGTTAAGTTTAATTAACTTTTAAAACTGAGTTTAATTAGTTCAGAATACAATATCCCAGAATGATATGAGGGAATATTGCTTTTTTTTTCTTTCTTTTTTCAGACTAATAAGTAAACAACAAGCACATTTTAACAAATGTACCAAGCAATGAAACAACATTTCTGTGAGTGAAATTACTGCCATATTTCTTTCCTGATTTTTTTAAAGCAAATTATAAGTCCACACAAATGACACATTGTTAATTGAATATTAAAATAATTGATAATTAAATCTAGTCAACGGAGGTTAAAAACAAAACAAAAAGTCAAACTTACTAAGCGGAACAATAGTGTTTATTTGTGTAAGAAGATCTTCAATGGTAGAAGACAGGGCATCTAGATCAGTCCGCAAAGCCTGCTTATAGCGATTGTAACAGGACACAATAAGTTTCACACAAGCCCTGAAGAAGATTTGCCTTTTGCGAGGCACAGCAGGTGGACTTGATCCATCTAAAGTTTTAATAAAACCACCAGCATGTTTAAGAAGCCTAAAAAAAATTAGCTGATGAACATTTTTAATTGGAATAAATTTCATTAGTTTAGAAAATATCATAAACCTAAAAGAAGCTCACTTATCATTACTTGAAAAGATTGCTGTAAATTTTATTGTTCTATGAACATAAATATTATGAGGGTTGGTCAATAAGTAAGATATCCAAAACTTTACCCTAAGCTGGCAACCAATTTCCACTCAAACAAATCCAATCTGCTTAAAATTCAGGTACTGGAGAGGTGCTCTTTAGGTTGATTTCATTCCCCATGGGACAACAAATAATGGTGATTCGTTATTTTTTTAGACAGCGGTGGGAAATATAAAATCCCAGGATGGGAATTTTGGCAAATTGTGTGCCACTACTGTATTATAATGCCCATCCTCATATGAAAGAAAACTTTACAAAGAACCTTCTGATCAAGTTTGGTTGGCACCTAGTTATTACCATCTTTTTAGCTCCCTAAAAGAACAGTAGAGTGGCAAATGCTTTTACGATGATAAAGAAGTTAAGATTTGAATTTTTGAAATGCAAGTATTTTCGTATTTTTTTACTTTCACTTACCTATATATGAAATATATAGTAAGTGGAAGTATTGCGATCGTGAAAAATTTTGACTTCCGGTTTTCAACGGAAATACACATTTTGGGGTCTCATGAGTCCAAATAACCAAGTCCCGCGAAATGGCCTGTGTGTCTGTGTGTGTGAACAGACTAGCTCAAAAACTATAAACCGTGCGAACCTGAAATTGGGTATTTAGTGTATGTGTATGCCCGCGATGTGACAGCAAAAATTTCATCAAAAATTCTCAAAGGGAGGGGGTACTTTATTTAATAACTTTTTAAGTTTTTTTCGATTTCCTCAAAAACGGCTCTAACGATTTTGATTAAACTGAGTATTTGATCTATTTATATGCCTGTGATATGACTGTAAAAATTTCATCAAAATTGATCAACCGGAGGGGGGACTTTACTTAATAAATTTTTGTATCATTTTCACGTGTTTCTTTTATTTACTCAAAAACGGCTTTAACGATTTTGATCAAACTGGGTATTTGATGTATGTATATGCCAAATATGTGATAGCCAACATTTCATCAAAATTGATCAACCGGAGGGGGACTTTACTTAATAAATTTTGTATCATTTTCAAGTGTTTTTTTTTTTATTCAAAAAAAGCTTTAACAACGATTTTGATCAAACTGGGTATTTGATGTATGTATATGCCAAAGATGTTATAGCCAACATTTCATCAAAATTGTTCAAACGGAGTGGGCACTTTATTTCATAATTTTTTTCCAATTTTTACCTTTTATTCAATGATCTCAAAAACGGCTTTAACGATTTTTATCAAATTTTTCATGTTTAATGAAAATCAGGTGTTCTTTAATATCAGGTAAGCTTTAGCATTATTAAAATGTTCTGAGGGGGCTATATCGTGTAGGGTAATGGCTTATAAAGTACCTTTGTATTAAGGTATTATGGATTATGTATTAATGTATGTATTTGTATTAAGGTATTATGGATAAATTATCTGTCTCTCGTTTCGCCTAAAAATAAGAAATGGCTTAATATGAGATATGATAAAAATCAAGTAAACATATAGAAGAGAAAAAAAGAAAAATATTCAGTCAACTCATAAAACACGTTGAGCCCACGCATGCGGAATACTCCTTTAATGACAGACCATTGTTCATAATTAAAGCCGATCTGTTAATTTAATGGAAATTATTTGTTTACTAGTAACTTAATGAAATATTCAACAAGTACATAGGAATTACAAAATCAGACGACTTGGAGTATTATGCTTGCATTGCCCAACTATCACAAGTAAATACTTTTATTTAATAATAAAACAAATTATTTTATTTTTTTGAGCAAATCAAAACAAAAATAAGAAATGAATGAGGAAAAATGTGTAACTTTCAGTAGTGGCAATTAACAAAACACATTAATTTCTAATCTAAGTACGTTGGTAAGTGAAAGTTGTGTGTTGCGCGCATGCACCAGATTTTTTAATGTCAAGACCTTACTTATGGACCATCCCATCATATCAATAAGATACAAAATTAAAAATAAATGTATACCTAAGAAGTAAAATAGTTTAAAAGAATCTAATGTAGGTCTTAGACAGTACATTATTTTGTCTTGGGTAGGGTATAACTTATTTCATTAAGCTGTTTGATAAAGTCATTTATCAGAGGCAGATTCAATATGGAAAAATCTTAGAAAATATAAGGGATTAACTAGAAGAATAAAATTGCTTTTGATTGTACTAGCATTCCTTTATATAAAATGAATCGACTTTAGGGATGTCAAAAAGTGCCCAGTTATTAACCTAAAGCTGGTTATTTAAAAAAAAAAAAAAATAATAGTTTAACTATTTAGGTTATGCCTTCAGTTTTGTTTTTTCAATAACCAATATCCCTACTTAACTTCCTTAAATTGTTTATAATACTTACTCTAAAACAGATTTATCAATATCGCATGCATCGTCGCTATCCTGCAATAATATCACGCGAGGATCATAACTCATAACAAACCAGTTTACAGCACTCTCATAATTGCTGCAATCTACAGTTTCCCAGTGAAAATGACAAGCAGCAAGCAGCAGATCCATAATCTTGCCTGACTATAAAAATAAAATCATGTTTTAATAAATCTCAGTTGGATAAGTAATTTTAGGTTCAATGAAATCATACCTCATACAATCAGTAATAAAAATATCTGTAAATAATTGTTTTTATTTACCTGTCTTACATTAGGTTCATTGGAAAGTTTGATTATCAAATGTAATAAAGAAGAATGAACCTTTGATGATGCTTCTTCAGGTACATTTTTGATCCAATTAGCCCAAGAAATATCAATAAATATCGTGCCAAGCAATGTATGGCAGTACGGAACATATGTATCAGAGACCTAAAATATTGAAAAACAAAAAATATCAAGATTAGGAAATATAGTTGAATCATGTGAAATATCTCTTTTTTGCAAAACATTAATGCGGTAGCAATATATCTATTAATTCATAAATTTTGTTGAATATAGTTCATTGAGTTTTTATCTATATCCTATAACTTCACCTGTCAAAAAGTTTGGATTTAAAGAAGAGATAAATCACATTATCATCATAAAGGTCTGGTCACACATGCCCGACACAGTTACTATCTATCCTTCATATTTGAATCAGACTCCAATTTTCGTTCAAGTTTTAATCAGTTAACAAACACTTCAATATATATATATATATATATATATATATATATATATATATATATATATATATATATATATTTTCTATTATGCGATTATTGACTAGATAAACATGAGCCGGAATAATTAAACCAATTTCCTTATAATAATACAGGCCCTTGCTGCGGTGCGGTTATGTGTGAATAGACCTTTATAGTTGTTCTGCTTTTGATCAATAACACAATATAAACAGTAAGTTTAGGAGTGTCCTTCAATTTGTAATATTATAGGCTATAACCTACCATTAGGTTATTCTAAAATAATGTGGATAATAATCAAGGCTAATTCTACCTTCATTTAAAACCCAACATAGTTTTATAAGTCAAGCTTACAATTTTGGTAAGTAATATTTTTTTTTCCTGAGAGAGAAATATTAGCTGACTGTTAAAAATAGATACTTAGATTTTTAAAAAGATATTTTGGACACTTCTAAAAAAAATTATAGTCAAAACTGTTTATATAGATTTTCTTCAATCACATTAAAACATTGGATGAACATTGCAGTTCAATCATGTTATAATGTTAGGCACTCTATCTGTCTTTATTTTTCCAGCAATCTTAAGGAAAAACTCTCGTTTTTGATAAATGGACAAGTCCTTACTGCTTTTTAACCAGAACCTACAAATCTAATGAAGAAATTAGAATAAGAATAAAGTTGGTGAGAATACTGTATATTTTCTTCTTTCACCTGTTTAGGAAATATTTTTTAAAAGCTTCCAACATTCTTACAAAATTTTAAAAATTCTTTTTGTTATTTATTTTCATATAATGGATGATTATTTTATTCAGTCATTATTCATTCATTGCAATAACATAAACAAGTAGCCTATCGAGAAAATAAATGTGTACCATGCTAATTTTGAATTTTGAGCATTATTTGATAATAGGCAAAAAAATAAATAAATAAAAGATCAGAACTTTTTTGTCTCCAATTGTATGTATAAAAGGTTGATATTTTTAAGAAAACAATTATCAGATCACAATAGAATATTTTGAAACAAGTTTTGATTTTTATTAAAATTACATTTAACTGAATAAGAAGATATTTAACATTCTATTTCACTAGATGAGATGATGTTACCTTAAGCATATAATCTAAATCCAAAAATGAAGGAGAAAATTTGGACCACGGAAGAGAAAGTAAATTGCTGTGGATCACGCTTAATATATGCTCCTTCACCGAGGGATGAGCAAATGTTGTTACATAATATTGCCAAACATAACTCAACATAGTAGAGCCTGTAAATAAAAAAAATATAAAAAGCACCCAACATATATCATTCGTGTTTGGACAAAAGGGCTTAAGACCATTGTATATTAAAATAATTTAGTTTCATTTATAATCCAGGAATAAAGAAATGCAATCAGACAGGATTTATAATGATTTTTAAAAGTTTTGTAAATTGTTTTTTTTAAGCTCCACATTCGATGACTTAAGTTCTTTTGCCCAAACACCAATGATATGATATAAGATATGAAAATAAATATCGGCATATAATAAAATTTATAAAAATATTGTTTCTGGAGAAGCAGCTTGACAGATCATAATAGTGACAACTTTCTAGGAAATTAAACAACATATTAAAAAGTAATCGTCCATTATTTTTGTGAATAACGATAGTTTTCTTATTTTACTATAAAATTAAAATAAATCACAGAAACAGGACAATTATTAACAGAGTTTATTTCAAATGTTTTGTTTTTCCTGTTTATCTTTTATATATAAAAAAAAAAAATGTTTCATAAAAAATATTACTTCAAAACTCATAAAGTAGTGGATGGATTGGATTTTGAACATTTTACAGAACATTGCTGTTTAGTCAAAAAGTGGTGGTATCTACTTTTTATGTTAGTACCCCATAGGGAAAAAAAATATTACGAACAGAAAAATAATTTTTATCTGTTTTGGCCCAACATTTTTGTATAAAATGATAATTTTCTTCATTGGCAAGAAAAGGAAAAAACAGGAAAAAAATCAAAGAAATAGCATAATTTGGTACATCAGTGCCAGACTGATCCATGTCCAATTTTATCAATTTCAAGTTGAGGGTCGATCTTTATAAGATCGAACACCCTGTCTATTGACACTGTTAAAACAACCATTTCTGTAAAGGTTCATAAGATTTTTAAAAGCCAAAATGCCCTTAATCCAGTGTTTGCAATACCTGAGAGGCAGGCTACCTTATGTCCAGTGTTGAATTAATGAATTTTTTAAGTCACTGAAAACTTAGTCTCAAGTGCATATTGGATGTGTTCATTATTCCTCAATTTATACAAAATTGATAATTCGGTCTTAGAACTCTCTGGCCGTGGAATTATTACAGAGTTGTGGCCTTTTTAATTTTAGCTCTTATGTCTTTCGCCCCTTTTATCTTTAAATAAAAGTGCAATGACCTTATGTTTTTTACTTTAACCCTTCAGCAGCTAAGGATGCTGGATGAAAGTTGAACAGAGAAGCTAAGCGGGTTGGCCGGCTTTTACCCTTCCCAAACTGAGGTGTGTATCCCCTCCTCCGTTGGCTGCCTCAACTTCTTCACTCCTCATCACCTTTTCCGACTATTTCTTAATGTTTTATTAACTTTTATTACCTTTATCATTACTTCAATAAATTAAAATGCTAGATTATCGATTGTAATGAATGATTACGTGATTTATGAAGGTAATAATTGTAACTCGATTATAATAATTTTATTATTTTATATACATTTTTTTTTATTTGAAGTAATATTTTTCGTTGCGAGATATACCCTCCTCCGCTACTGGGGACTGGCAGCCGGCCACCAGTAATCTTGTCCTTCGCTGCTGGGGATCGTCTTCATTTTCCGAGATATTTCATCCGGAGCCGTTAAAGGGTTAAAGCTCGGAAAGTAGAGGATGGATTTACTTTTCTAAAGTTTAATATTAGACTTAGCTGCAGCGAAGCATGGCCGAGTGTGGCTACTATTATAATAGATGACTTTTAGCAGGCAATACACTTAAAAAGACAAACCAAATGGAGATGAGATAAAATCTGACATACCAGAAAGGTTGTCGAAAAGGAAGCGTATTGATTCAGTGAAGATCGCCGCGACCTTGTGAGCATGGCCGGAGTCTGCAGCAATCCAAGGAGGTAATATTGACCTGTCATCTGTCAGCTGTTGAATCCAAGCTGCCATTGGCTGTGTTAAAGAGTTTGTGTAGTATGGGCTTAGCCAAGGGGCATATAGGCCGGTGAAATAAGGCCACAGTTCTTCACACACTACAATAAATAAATTAAAATAAATGATAAGAAAAAACATTATTATCAACTGCAGTAAGAAATAATGTATAACAATATTAAAATCAACATTTTCTGCCCTGCTATATTGCACGAACAAAAAAAAGCAGGAAAATCTCCTGACTATTTTAATGACAAGGGCCTATTCCACTTTTCTTAGAATTATTATTATTACTGTTATACAAATCATATAAGACTTTAAGACAAATTATAACCTTAAAGATTAATTATAACAAGGGTAAAGATTAATTATAAAAATATTCTGTGCCCACAAATATGAAATTTGAAAAGAAGACTTATTTTTAGCCAACTTATTTTTCTGATAATTTAATTTGACAATTAAATAATTATAATTTATTATAATTATACTCTGTTTTTTTTTTTTTTTTTTTTTTTTTTGTAAGGTACCCCTACCTGGCCATGTATGGCATACGGGGGGTTACTCAATAGGTGTAATCAACCTATTCTAACCATGGTGGACAGTCGAGATTTATTCCGAGGGACCTCCACGAAATAAAAGCCAACCCTCCAAGGGCGGATCCGAACCGCCACCATTCGGCTCGAGTATCTAAAGCAGGCCGCGCTCCAATACGCTCGGCTATCCCGGCCCAAATTATTACTGATTATAATTTGATAATAATTTAGTTAATGAAAAAATGAGACGATTATATGGGACTCCCATCTGTCAGCCCGTATATTTGCGTTACTCCCCTTGCACATATTTTTATTTAAAAAAAAAATAGATTTTTTGCATAAATATTTTATCCAATATTAGTTACTAATTTTTATTAAAAAAATCTGACCTCTTTGCATTTTTATTGCTACAAAATAATCTTATTGACAAAAAAAATTTAACATTCATGCTCAAACCCAATTGTCACATTTGAGAGGAAAATTTTATTTAAATTAAGAATATAAATTTTAGAAAATATAAACTATGAAGTAATAAAAGCGTAATATTGATCATTCATTGAACATATAGTTCACATAATTAGAAAAAAAATAATACCTTTATTTGAGCAATTGTGAGTGTATTTTTTGTTGCAAGCAACAACCAAAGCATGGCTAACGATTCCAAGGAGTGTAGTGAAAGGTGATATATAATTTCTATATTTTGGATACAGACCATACAATCCATATTGGAGTCTTTCCTCCATGAAATGGCGACTCAGTAAAAGACAGAGCTCGATGAGCTAATAAAAAAAAATGACTAAAAATAGTTTACTCGCATAAATAAATCTAAATAAAATATATAGAAAACATACCTCATTATAGGAAAGAGTGTTTTGCTGGATAGCGAATTTCTGCATGAGTTGAACAGAATCTGATAAAGACAGGTGATTCCGAAAGCTGCAAACAGGACTGACAAGTGCATTTATTATATCAACCCACACTTCTGTAGCCAATGAATGAGTTTCGGAATGATTTAGGCATAACGTGATAACTTCTAAATAATGAGAAGGCGAATCGTAACTAAAGAGAATACATAACTGCCTTCGTAGCACCTAAAATTGAAGCGATGAAGAAATAGAAGCACAGATATAAGAAAAATTAGTAAAAATATTATTTTTGAAAATGTTATTATAAAATCTAAGGTGACCACTGATGACCATTGCACTCCATACCACGTAATGTGGATATTTTGGAGCTATTCCAAGTGGTTGAAATTCCATTGGTACAAGACTCTATCATGCTACAAGAAAATCAAACCAAACTTGTAAGTGTGGGAAAACGGAGCAATCGAATAATAGACTTCACTGTTTTCCAGGCTTGTGGTCTTTCCACGTTTTACTGACACTATTTTTAAAATATTGAATCGATTTAAGTATTATTATAATTATAAATATGGAAGAATAGTAAGAATATTTTGACAGTAATTTGTAAGTTTTTTAGACAAGAAACCAAGCATTGTCTAAAAAAATTAAACAGACAAAAATTTAAAGGTAGATGATACAACACATATCCCTCCAACTAGCTATTTTAGAAAAGATTGGATTATGCTAGAATCATTTTGAAAAAAGGAATAAAATTTTTTTCAGAAGTATTTTTTTTAATAAATATTTTCATATGTTAATGGATCTTAATTATGATAACTACATATTACAAAATAAAAAAATTGTTGGTTAATTAATATGGTAAAAGTTATTTTAATAATTTTATCAGCTGCATAAAATTTGATAATTAATGCTAATTAATTAATACATGAAGTCTATATGACAAAAAATGCAGTAATACTGAGAGAATCAAATTGTTATATTTCAAGTAATAATAATTTTTGACAAAACATAATAATGCATAAAGGAACTTTAACTTTAACACCCAGTGCTATATGAAATTCATCATCATTAATAACCGTAAAATTGAACTAACCTCATGAATCATGATAAACTCTGATTCTTGGGTTTGACCAGATGATGCAAGGGCTTTTCCTACTAGATCTATAAGTTGTGAACAGTCAGACATTCTAGGCTTTTGAGAATCCAACCACTGAACCATGTCAAACTAAAAAAATAAAAATAATAAACATAAATAAAAAGTCTAAATTAATAATTTTAACATGAAAAATTAACCAAACTATCTACCTTTGTCAACAATACAAATATCAAGTCAAAATTTGAAGAAGAAATTGAGTTAGTAAGAGTCCGATATAGTTGAACATAGGTTTGAGATGAAGCTTTGGTCGGTGAGAAATGGACAGCAAGAAGGCTAGACAATGATGGAGATTCGAGAAGAGTCGACAGCAATATTGGACCCTGTCTTTCATCCTCAGATATAAACGTCTGAAAAAATAAGATTATGTTAAATTAACTGGTTTTGTAAAAAGTAAAAAAGAGCAAGATAATTTCAAATTAGTTATAGAAAAAAAATTATGTCTTCAAATGAAGTGAAGTATCTATTGAATTGTACTAAAATTCGATTCGTTAGTAAGAAAATAATCTTAGTTTAATCTTTTGGTATTACTTTGACAAAACATCATTCAATTAATTTAAAAAAATGTATTGTAACGTTTAATCGATAAGCAAATAAAAAAAAACAAAAACATATGGTGTAAACTCCCAGAACGTTTGTTGGAACAAAATAAGTGATTGGAACGAACTGTTTGGGTCTAGATCTTTCACACCTATTCCACAAAGACGTAGTAGAACTGTCCACATTGTTCTGGAAAATTCCAGACCTAACCATTTACGATTATATTTAAGGATCGAGTGACTGAACGATTTAGAGAAGTCTGTGTCTTGACTGTGTAGCTCAAGTCATATGATTGTGTGTTATAATGTTATAATTTTTTTAACCTGCTCAAGTATTTAAGCTTTATTAATTTGTTGGCTTTGATAACTGTATATTTTTGTTGAATAAATATTTGTTACCCACATAAGTGTTACAGTGTTACAGTATTATTTTTAATTTATTTGTCCTTTTTACTTACACTTACACTTTATAACGAACAAAAAAACTTTATATATATGAAATATATAGTAAGGGAAAGTATTGCGATTGTGAAAAATTTCGACTTCCGGTTTTCAACGGAAATACACGTTTTGGGGTCCCCTGAGTCAAAATAACGAAGTCCCGCGAAATGATCTGTGTGTCCGTGTGTGTGAACAGATTAGCTCAAAAACTATAAGCCCTACAAAACTGAAATTGGGTATTTGGTGTATGTATATGCCCGCGATGTGACAGCAAAAATTTCATCAAAATTGGGCAAACGGAGGTTTTTTTCGATTTTCTCAAAAACGGCTTTAATGATTTTGATCAAACTGGGTATTTAATCTAGTAATATGCCCGAGATATAGCTGTAAAAATTTCATCAAAATTGATCAACCAGAGAGGGCACTTTACTTAATAAATTTTGTCACATTTTCAAGTGTTTTTTTTATTTACTCAAAAACGGCTTTAATGATTTTGATCAAACTGGGTATTTGATGTATTTATATGCCCACGATGTGACAGCAAAAATTTCATCAGGGCCTTTTTTGTTTTCCTATAAAGCACTTTTGTTTTTGTTTATATGGAGAAATTAACAGTCTCTCGTTACGCCTAGAAATAAGAAAGGTCTAAATATGAAATATGAAAAAAAATCAAGTAAACCTATAGAGAAGAAAAAAAGAAAAATATTCCTTCAACTCATAAAACATGTTGAGCCCACGCATGCGGAGTAGACACATTGTTCATAATTAAAGCCGTTCTGTTCATTTAATGGAAATTATTTGTTTCCTGGTAACTAATGAAGTTTTCAACAACTACATAGAGAATTATAAAATCAGACGACTTGGAGTACTATGCTTGCATTGCCGAAATATCACAAGTAAAAACTTTTATTTAATAATAAAAAAATTATTGTTTTTTATAGAGAAAATAAAAACAAAAATAAGAAATGAATGTGGAAAAATGTGTGACTTCGAGAAGTGGCAATTAACAAAACAGGAAGTTGTAAGTGAAAGTTGCGTGTTGCGCACACGCACCAGATTTTTTTTTTTTTTTTTTTTTTTTTTTTTTAAACTGTGCAGTTCAGAATATTTATTACTATTTTCTTATCAACAGGATGAAAATTAATGATTGAGTTTTCCCTAAAAGATTTTATCATATCACCTGTCCGAGGGATTCAACACAAGTCGTCACCAACTGCTTCAAAGGAGGATATTGTGAGGCCTCTTCCGTGAATATTGATGTTAGGTGATAAAACAACGAAACTCCAACTTCTTCCATCTTTTTCATTAACTGTATATCACCAATTCTCCTGAGTTCGGAATACTGATCTTCTAGAAACCTGTAATAAAGCACATATAAAAAGTTTTAAAATGTCTCAAACTCAGAGACTGAATTTTCATGCAATTCAATAAAAAAAATTTTTTACCTATAATTATGCAAGCTACAATATTTACACACTATTAAAGCCACATTTATGTTGTATATTTGGGGATAAATGCATGTATTCAGATGCTGTGATTTACAAAAAAAAAAAAGTTTAACTTGAGGATGCTTGAGAAAAAAAGGCAAATAAAATCAAAACAGAAAAAGCCATATTACACTTAATTAGTACACTTAGTAATGGGGGAAAAATCAATCTAGAAGAAAGAAAACATTTAATAAAAGAAAAAAAAATCTATTGTTTACACAGATAGGCTGGTCACAGCAGTTATTAGCACTCTTTAACCAAGCTATGCATTAAGTTTAATTTTTAAGTTTTTTTTGACAATACACTCTTATTTATTATACATACATGAACACATACAAATATATAGTGCTTTTATTTTTGAACAAAAATTATTCATATTTTTTCTAATTTTTTCAACACATAAACATATTTTTATTGATTTCAAAATGTTTGAATTTTTTTTCTTTATGAAAATACAAGTAAAATAAAAAAAAAAAAAAAAAAAATTAAAAAAGTTACGGACCTTACACACTGTTCAATTTGAACACTGCCTTGGCAAACTGCATATGGTGGCGTTTGACAAGTACGTTTAATCAGGCTCAACATTTCAAGTCTATTGTTATGGATTGCCATATCTGTCGCTTCACAAACACGAATTTCACCAATCTAAAAGGGAAAAAAAAAGATTTTTAGAAGGTGAAAGTATGAACAAGAATCAATTTTTAAAAAAAAGGCTTTGAATTAATATATATAAATGATAGATGAAAAAATAAAAAAAAAAATCCCCGCCATTTATGAAGAAATTTGTATTGAAAGACTAAAGTTTCGGTTTTAGCTACGAATTTGGTTTCGGTCAGACACTAGACATTTGTAACTCCTCAAGATTTTCTACATTTTGTAAGAAAGCTGAAGTACTACTACTCTTCTGAATCATATTGTTTAAATTATAAGCATTTAAGGAATAGAGTACGAAAAACTCCTTAAGAGTTTTAAATATCTTTTGTTATAATTAATTTGCATAATTTCATGCAGTTCTTAAAGCCCTAAATATAAAAGCGAAATCTTAAGTTAAGGTATTTTATTTTTCGATTGCTTTACCTTTCATGGATGATACTGATAATGAGATACTAAACTATTCACATATCTTGAAGTAACAAGCAAATCACATTTGCAATAAAATTAAAAAAAAAAAAAAAACATTAGAAACTCTAAATATTTAATAGTGTATTCATCAATAATAAAGGAATAACAAAGAAAATCAGAAAAATAAATATAATTTATGTAAAAATAATCAATACTCATCAATGAATTCAATTAATTACCTTAAGGTTGATGACAGCAGGACCAGCACAGTTGAGCGAGTTTAATGTAGGTTTATAGCCTGGGGTATGGGTATCGCAGGCCGCATGTAAGGTAACGGTCGTTTCTACTGATCGGTACAAAAGGGGAGCAAGTTCAAGCAAGCAACAATCAAGACTGGATTGTTCTCCTGCTCTAATAGCGTGTGACCTTTTCATATAAAGAAATTATTAAATAATGTACAATGGTTATAATTCAATAATATTTTTGAAATTATAGTAAAAGGATGAACAAATTGTGTTTATTCTTTTATTTATGCTAAGAACTAACTTAACATTCTGTTTCAAAATAAAATCTGGCAGTAATAATGTAGTTCATCTACTAAACAAATAATGTGAGCTGGGGTGATCCTGATACGGGAATTTTTCGTTTATGGGGTAGAGAATAGAATATGTACGAAATAAAGAAAATTTGAAGTAATTTTACACAATTCCATAAATTTATTTTATATGTTTATATTAAACATCAAAACGTTATATATATATATATATATATATATATATATATATATATATATATATATATAACATGTATGCTGTTGCATGTTGCATATAACATTGCACAGTTAGCTTTTCTTCAAATAACCTCAAAGTAACACAAGTGCTTCCCCCAGTCCCACATAAAATAACAGGAAAAATATGACGTGAACGCAATCTTGTCGGTCAGAAGCAAATCTACAACTGAAATAATGTAACTTGTGCAAAAGGAGGTGGAAGGGATTTCTAGATAAACTAATGGTTTCAAATTTTTGAGTTCTTAGAATAGTAATGACTCTAATATTTTACTAAAATATTTAAAATGACTAAATACATCAAACTAAAAACTCATATTTTTATGTTAAATTTAAGTATTTCATTGTCTTCATTTGTAAAAAATTATCATACATTACGATAGGAGAGTCAACTTTTAAACAAAACATTTTATTCAAATCGGAAACAATAGTCTTCCTTTGTGAAAAAATGAAATTGAAGGTTTTGAATATTTTTTAACTTTTTGGAAATAAATCGAATTGCTATAACTGCTAGAAATTTAGGTTACAGTTACGCAACTTAAAAATCTCAAGTAAAAATATAAGTTATTTTATTATCATAAACAATTTCAATAGAACTATATATTAAAACTATAGAATCGTATCATAATTAAAATGTTATAAGTAAACGTCTTACCTGGAAAAATCAAGTAATGACTTCAATGAGCCACCAAGCATATCAAGAAGGTGGTGTTTATTATAAAAAGCTTCAGTAGGAGGAAGAGGAACAGGCTGTTGTAGTGTTTTCAAAGGCGGTGGCGGGACTGGGGCCTCATATGACTGAAGCCTAAAAACATAAATAATAAATAATTTTTAAGGAATAATATTAATAATACAAATGGCAGTGGCAAAACTTTTTAAACCTCTTCGATATCCTTGCCAAGGGATCAGGATCTTGCTCAATAAAGGAAGGCTTGGCGGGCATTTCATTCTTTCGGCACAAGGACTGTTCCCAGCGGGTAAGGGATTCTCGTTGTGAAATCCTCACAGTCTCGTAGTCAACATACTCATGCCATAAAGTCTAAAAAATGAAAAATAAACAAAATGCAATTGTGGAAAGTATATATGTTTAAGTGAATAGGTTGTGTTTGTATATATCATACAATAATAACAATAAGAACAAAGAGGTGAAAAAGTATAAGCAAGCCAAAAGCCAGTGACAGTGAGGTGGCCTAGTAGTTAGGTGTAATTTGACATATTATCCATTTTTAAGGAATCGATGTATAGTTTAAAGAAATCATTAACTAAATTGTTAATTTGGATTAGAGAGGTGGAAAGAAAAAAGCAATGAATATAATGTAATATACGGTTTTAAATTATATGTGGTTCCATTTTGTACTCATTGTAAATTAGTTTATTGAATTGTAAATATCATGTAAAAAATTGTTGCAGTACACCTGAAGATGAGGCATTAAAGCCTCGAAACGTTGTGAATTAATAATGTATTGAAAAAAAAAAAAAAAAAAAAAAAATATATATATATATATATATATATATATATATATATATATATATCAAAATGGAAGATGTGATTTTTCACTGCAGCACAAAATTGGAATAATATAAATCAAATCTTCCAGTAAGTTATAAACTATCGAAAAATAAATAGTATACAATTGTGGAAAGTATAAACAGCTATTTTTTATTAGACCATATCGTTTTTGGGTCATTGGGAGAATTGCTTCTATATTGTGTTATTTGAAAGTTAAACATTTTCGAGATATGCGTCGAGTTTTAGAATTTTTTTTTACAAAAATTAGTTTTCCACCTTCAAAAATTAATTAAAAAACTAATCATCGGGTTTTTATTTTGTTTAATGTTTTAGACAGAGAACATTTCAATTTTTTTTTAGTACCTATTAATAAAATCATAATTATCTACTTCCATGTAGAAACAGCAAAACATATCGTGAAAAACAAATCTGATTTCTAGTAAACCTGTCTACATAAAGGTAATTTAAAAAAAAAAAAAAAAAAAATCCAATTTAATTAAATCTGCATAATTTTTTTAAATAATCTTAAAACCCAAAAATCTCGGATGGTTAAATTTCCAATAACACAAAAAAAAGGTCAACTTATCCCTATCACCTCTTAAAAGGGTCCAACCTAAGTGCCATTAACGCTTTATAACAAAAAAAGTTCAAAGGTTTTAAAACAAAAATGGTTCAAGGGAAAGATTACAACACAATCTAGGATTAGATAAAAGGCTGCTACCACCACTCTAATTTAATGATTATTGTTCAGAATAGCAATAAATTAAATTAAAAAAAAAAAAAAACCAAAGGAACCTTAAGGGCTATGATCACAAAAAACAACATTATCTAGCCATACTTTAAACAAAAAATAAAATTCATAAACTGGTAATTACATTGTCATTATGAAATATTGCAGACAGCTTTTCAGGCTTGTAAGGAGGAGGTAAGGCTGGTAGATAAACTCCTGGATCTTGCAGCGAGACCTCTTCGAGCCAGAAGAGAAAGGTATTGTATAATCTGAAAAAAACAAAAAATAGTACAATTTTAAAATTGAGTCGAAAATCAAGACTAAGATTTAAGGTAAATAAATACTAATATAAGCAATAAGCAATACAAAGAAAGATTAGCTTTTTAGTCTTTCAACTGATAATGACAAGCAATAAAAATATATTCATAAATATTAAAATTAAGATTCATACTTAGCCATGTTTTCAAACCAATCCTTCCTCTCTAAAGTAACAACCTGAGCTGAGTTAGCGCATTTTGCTTCATAAAACTCCTTACAATCGATTAACTTTTTCTTCAGCCTGTTCATATAATTTCTATTAGTAAGACCTTCAAAAAACTTCGATCCAACACATCCGATATCTTTACCACTGAAAGAGAATGAAAAAAAATAAATAAAATGTAACAACTACGTTACATACTAAGGATAAATTAAAAATAAGAACTACATACAATGTGGGAACTCTTGCTAAGTATAGAGTAAAGAATTTTTGCCAAAATATAGGTAATACAGGATGGTCCACTGGCGTATCAAGAGCTTGTTGTGACCAACGATAAATTGGTAAAGCACTGCTTGTAAATGATTCTATCTTCATTGAAGAGCATACTTTCTGGAAAAAACAAAAACAAAAATAATCTTTTATATTAATAGCATTAGAAAGTTAATACTTTTAATTTGGAAAAAAAAAGGGGTAAAATAAAAGAAATAATTATAGGGTCCAATGTTAAAACAAATGAGACTCCAATTATTTAGATTTTGAGAAAAAATAAATCACCTACCAAAACTATCACTACATATCTGTAATGAGTGAGTGAGTGGAAAAAATACATCCGCAAGGATGTGGAAAAATCTCATAATGTATAAACCACTAGGGGATAATCATGAGTTCATGGTAAATCAATTTTCAATAGTAATTTTCGGCAGGATGTCGGTTTGTGAGTTTAAAATCTCTCGGTTGGTTAGAAACTCTATCAGATCTCGCAAGTCAACGTGCTTCACTAAAGGATAGGTACACATTTTTTCTTCAAGAAACTAAAGGAAATGTGGAACACATTTTCAAAATTCTTTTTTAGAGTAAACTAATGGTTTTTATAAGTTCACTAGCAATCAGCTACTGCTTAAAACTCATTTTTAACTAAATATGGAATCTCATTGCTTTTTCACTAGATCCTTCAATGGCTATTTAGGTTAGATTTAATTTATATTATATCAATCTAGAAAGTGATGATAATCCTTATACTAAACTGAGATATTGTATAAACATAACCCTCAACTAAAATTTTGTTTGCTAAATGTGATGGGATGTAACAGAAAATTTAAAAAGATGTTTCTTATTTAAATTTTCTCCTAACTAACCTTCTAGATAATGTACAACTGGTTACAAATTTATAAACAAGAGCAATCATTATAATTTATAATTATTAGACTGGATATATCGAAGAAATGGGATTGTTTTTTAAAGTAAAATCTTATGAACATATAAAAGCACATTAGAAATTTTTGTGAATTTTGGTATGAAAAAAGTCGCTTAGCGATAAGTTTCTCTAATTTAAAAAAAAAAAATTAACAAGTAAAATAATAACAAATAACTTTAAAAAAGAATTTCCTCCCTTTTAGCTGATACGAGACATGAAATCCCCTAATTCCACATTAGGTTAAAATCCAAAGAAAAGAAAAAATATATTTAGAGTACTTATACTATTCATGCTTGAAAATAGATTTATAAAACTATAATCAAAATATAAATTAGTACCTTTAGGCTAGAATCAATATTGGCTTTACCAACAGATGTAGCTAAACTGACAAGTAGATTTTTCCATAGTCCGGTCTTCTCATTAATAATATATTCTTCAAGTTCAAGAGCAAATAGTGCAAACCAAGGTGTATCCGGAGCTGATTTGGGAATCAGCGAAACACTGTGCGAGTTACCACCTACCCAACTCAAAAGTGAAAATTTCGCTTTACTAGCACTGGAAATTGCCTGTAACCAGAAGTATTTTGCATTAAACAGAACAATATACACTAAAACCAATAACAATAAGCATATGAAAAACAGAGTTTGATGTTCAGTAACCTTTCTTGATCTTTGGTGAGGGTCCATGCCTCACTACCACACATTATCACTGGACAGAGGATTTTCTTATACATCCTTTTTTAAAAAAAATGAAATTGACAATGTTAAAAAAAAATTATTTCAAAAGTGACTACACATTCTGTGCCATCTTATACAAGATGATAAATTAACATGTCTACTTGATAATAAATAGCATAGAGCAAATTAGAAAAGTGTGCGGAATAGTGTTTGTAACAATTGAAGACACTAAAACATTATCCTAAAATTAGTGTGCATTGTACCTTATAAGAGAATAATGTGCCATTCATGATGGCATGACCGCTCAAACCCATGGAACCAGTTTATAAAAAATAGTAGTGTGAAATCATTGGGTTAATGCCAAATAATTTTAATTTTTTAAGTAAATGCAAAAGCTTCAGCTTCACGTTTTTTTTTTTTTTTTGCCATTTAGACAAAATTACCATAATTTTAATCCCATTTCTTGGAATCATATGAAGGAAATGAAAAAAACATTCTATAGTTTATTATTTTAAAACTTTTCGTAATTTAGGACAATAAAATGATAATACAGGACATTACTATCACAACAGTTATTTATTTATTTTTTCCATTTGGCTTTATAGACTTAGTAGATCTTTGATTGACTTCCCGGTTTGCTAGATCTTTAATACAGTCTATCACAACTGGCTTCTGAAATTCCCGTATAATTCCGGGAGTTGGCATATATGTAGTTATCAATAATTTTTTTTACCTCACATTACTCAGCGGTAAAAGAGGTCTAGATTAAGTCAAGTCAATAATTTTTTATTGCTTTAATTTCAAATATGTTAAGAAAATGGTTAGGCTAAATTTCCATGGCAAATCTGGTTCGATCCTCTTTGACTCAAGCTTATATGTGATTTAGCCAATTAGAATTTCTTCAGTCATTCTGTCATGATCCAGTTACCAGAAACAATGGATACTGAACTTTTTATTTTCATTATGAAAGTTAAAGAGTGTGAAACAGTGCTGTATATGACATGAGCAATAAAAATCATAGTAATTTTTTTTCATCTTTAAGTTCAAGATGTAGATGATAAAAAATTACTAAAAGGAGTCACTTGTGGTGTAGTGGTTAGCATTGCAACCTACAATACTAAAGGTCGTGGGTTCATGTCCCACAGTGGCCCTAGGATTTTTAGAAGGGAGTAAGAAATCCTTAGCCATGCCGTCCCTTGGATAGGACGTAAAATGGAGGTCCCGAGCCTGTACGATGTCAGGTACTCGTTAAAGATCTCTATCCTAATTATACCGGGATAGGCAAAATTTAGGACTCCCACTGTAGCATCGTCTGATTAGCCTCAGTAGGATAACAGGACGTTAAACAAACAAACAAAAATGACTAAATTAGGCTATTCCATTAATCCATAACCTACACTTTCTTAGCTCTCCATGGCCTCTGAAACACAATTATGCTAATTATAACTGCATCCATATTGTTGAATGTTTAACAAAAAGCTAAGAGAGAGGGGATTAGATTCGGATTGACTGATGGTGTAAAGGTGAGCAAACACGAATCAGATTGACTTTGATTAGTTCTATGTGTAGGCGACCAAAGAATCAAATTTTGACATAGGAAGGAGATTCAATTTTTGGGGAATTAAACCTTTCCAAGGAGTGTCAGAAAGCTGTGACAAAATTTCTGTGCAAAGAGTGACATCATCATACTTAAGCATTAGAATTAGTGTCACATGAGAGAAATATCTATTCTAAAAATGTTTGCTATAAAAAATAAAAAAAACTTAAATACATAGATGAAATTCATGAATAATTATAAAATAGAATGTTTAATAAATAAAAAAGTGAGTTTATTAGCAAACCATCTACTAAAAACAAAAAGTTGATCTACTTGAGAAACAGCCACTGCAGGCCAATAACTGCCTAGATGTCCTTCATTGGCTGATAAGGGACTGATATAAAACTAAACATAGGTTTTATACCTTATGTTTTCGTCAGCATTGTGCAGAAGAAATGGTACCAGTTTCCCAAATCCCCTTCTGAACTTGAAAACTGATAAGATTGTCGCTATCTGTTTTTGCATATGCAAACTACTACCCCCACCACCTCCTAGCCTATTTTATTATTTAAGGGAACTCTCATTGCCTCCTTTTCAGTTAAAAAGTGCCTTGATTAGCTTTATTAGATCCCAGATTTCGTCTCCTGCTTGTCACGCTCGCTCTTTAGTGATAAAGGGTCCTTTTCAGGAGATATAAGGGCTACACTAAATGGCGCCATGTTGGCTTTGCCCAGAAATAGTAAGGTGGTGGGGATAGTAGTTTGCATAGGCACCAACAGATAGGGACGCTCTTATCAGCAGTCAAGTTCAGAAGGGGTATTGTGGAAATCAGTACCGAAAAAACTAATAAATAACTATTATATACAAATTAGAAATTAACCGAAACACAACTAAAGCATGCAATGACAAATCTAAATAGGACAATACTTCATGCTTTGTTTTAAAACAAAATATCATTTTACCTCTTTATGAGCGGCCTCAATAGTACGCTACAAGAAAATATGGATATGTAAACCCCAAGAAAAATATTAAATAAACAACCCAAAAGATAATTTTTAAATGCTTACTTCATAAAGTCGTAATAATATTTCAGTGGCTATTGAGCGCAGTTCAGGCCTGAAGAAAGCAGTTCGTAAAACAATATCCATCAAGTAGCTGGTATTAGTTGGTTCCAACATCCAAACTTTACTTAATATCTCAAGCCAAAGTTGAGCCAAAGGAGCTGGAGATGAAAGATTATACCTGAATTTTAAAATATTTATTAATTAGGAACAATTCTGATTATAATAATGTCAAAACATGATATGAACATAAAAATAACAAAATAAACTGTTATATCAGTCTTTTCTGTATTTCAAAATATTTTACATCATACTCATGTTCATATTTAAAAAATCTTTATAATAGAAAAATTTAGTGACTGACTTGCGAAATGTATCCAAATGAATTTGGATTAGATCTCCAAACTGTTTAACTATCATTCCAGGGAAATCTGAAGAAATGAGGTTCTTAGCAAGACGAAGAAATGTTTTATCTGCTATAACTAGACTCTGTATTACTTGGATGAACCTGTATTAGAACAAAATTTAAAAATGATTCACTGTAAGTCTTTAATAAATACGTTAAATAATAATGAAGGTAATTAGTTGACCATAGAGGTATATATATATGACCATAGAGGTTGGGGGTGCGGTCAAATGAAACACTATATGTTATTGCACATATAGTGTATCATTTGACCACACCCCCAACCATTTTCATCACATTAAATAATATTTTCCTATCTACTCACACATCGTTAGAAAGTAATGCTTCTTGACATTCAACAAAAAGTGGAACAATATGTTGAAGTATAATCAGGACAGCGAAATAGCGATGGCAATGGGCAAGTGAGAGAAGCATCGAGAAGCCAGTATTGCATATCAATGGAATGCTATGCCCAGTCGATGTCATCAGCATCGCAGTAAATATGGCAGTCATTTGTTTGTCCTTCAAAGCTCTTACTAATGGTGATAATTCCTAACAAAAAAAAAGTATATTGTTATATCATATTGCCGCAAATATCAGAACACTATCACAAAGTAAAATACAAACGTTTGGCAAGGATTCCAGTGATGGCAATATTGAGAAATATTGCATTGGGTTCGACAGAGTAGCCCAGACATATGGATCAGGTTGGTCCATTAGGTGGAGGCGGAGCTTAAACAGCATCTCCCAGACCCACGCTGACAAACAATATTCAGACTGATTTTTACCCAACGAACCAGTCAGCTGGGACATCTAAAATAAAATCAAATCATAAACAGCTGTACAATATCATGATATATTAAAAAAAAGAAAACGGTTTTGAGGGAGATCAAATTATAAATTGGGGATAATCTGATGACTAGCAAATAAAATAGTAAATTATAAAATAAATTACTTGATTATTTAATCAATTATGATAAATCTTTATGACTGTTTCCTATTAAAGTTAAGTTAAGGCCCTATGCACACCGGGATACTGGAAATGAACTAAACCAGTTGGTAACTTGGGTTTCTCACAGACTAAATGGTTACTTGACTCCACACACGAGGCTACTAAACAGCAACCAAAATCTCCAGTTTGTTAAGTGCTGAATATTTTTCTTTTTTTCTGCTGTCCATGTTTACTTAATTTTTTTCATATTTAGCCATATCTTATTTTTAGGCATAAGAGAGACAGCTAATTTCTCCTTTCTAATTAATAGTGATAAAACTTACCTGATATTAAAGACTTGATTTTCATTAAACATGACGAATTTGATCAAAATCATTTAAGCCGTTTTTGAGAAAATAAAAAAAAAACGTAAAAATTGGAAAAAAGTTATGGAATAAAGTACCCCCCCCCCCCCCCCCGTTTGACCAATTTTGATGAAATTTTTACTGTCACATCGTGGGTATATACATACACCAAATACCCAATTCCCCGTTCGTAATGTTTATAGTTTTAGAGGTAGTCTGTTCATACACACACGGACCATTTAGCGGGAGTTGGTTATTTGGGGACTCAGGGGACCACCAAAACGTGTTTTTCCGTTGAAAACCGGAAGTCACAATTTTTCACGATCGCAATGCTTTCCCTTACTATATATTTTATATATAGGTAAGTGAAAGTAAAAAAATGGAAACTCAAATCTCCAGGCAACCCGACATGCGAATCACTCAGGCGACTAGTTACAAACGAGTTCTCTGAATCACAAATTCGTCCCCGACCAGTAGCACCGTGTGTTGATGTCCCATTGAAGTATAGGTAGTGACTCAAAGTAAACCAGTTGGAAATTCGCATCATTAATCAGTTTCTTTTTAGAATCCCTGTGTGCATAGGGCCTTATTGCTTAATAATAAAAATGTATCATAAAAAAATTGAAAGAAACAATGCTTGTCTTTCTTATGCTTTTAATTTTCTTAATGTGTTATAGTCTGAATTACAGATGATGTGGGTAGGGTCTTAATTATGGAAGTTCTTTGTTGCAAATAATAATAAAAATATGCTAAGGTGCGCGCATCTCACAACTTTCAGTTACCACCCACCCTTCTTTTTTGACTAAAAATAGACAATTGTTTGAACATGGTGTACGGAGAGGGAACACTAAACTTTATTTCTCAATGAAAAATGTTTTTTGTTTTTATTGGTAATTGGGATCCGTTCATTCATTCATTCAGTAGTTTACAAAGAATGAAGTTGGTCCCATTTACCCATTCACTCCAAACTTTCCAGGAGTTTGTTTATATAAATATATTTTTAGGAGATTATAGAAATAATAATTGAGTTTTAGACTGAACGATCATGTTTTCCGACGATATATCGTAAATAAGGATTGATAGAAAGAATTCATAACAACGGTTGATAATAAATTGGAGCTAAATTTTATATTTTGAGTACCTTAGTATTTTACTGAAAATGACGGTGATTTACATTAATTTGGCAACCATCCCTCAGGCAGGGACATTTATTAGTTCTTTATTTAAATCAATAATTTACGTATGTTCCCACAAGCTCTTGAAAAACATTGTCGACTTGAATGCGGAGTACACCTTTCCTTGTTAACAATGACCAGTCAGTAAAGGTGTACTGCACATGCGAGAGTTGCCAGTGTTTTAAGTGCTTGTTGGAACATACCTCAGATTCATTAGTTTTTTTTTTTTTTTTGATCGATAAGATTTTGAGCAGCACATTATTCCCGTTCTAAAATATAGATTGACTAAGCTTTTTCATTTGTTCATTGATATTCACGGTTATCTTGGTAACTGGTTTCTTCATCAACTCATATTCAATCCCATTGAATTATCCCATGTATTCGTCAGAATACAGGACTAATAAAATGGTAAACAATATATTATCGGTAGCATTAAAAGTAAAATGTCAAGTTCTGATTTAATAGTAGTGGAATGCAGAAAATAGGTACAGTATCTATTAGACAAGTGTTCCAAGGAAAGCACAAGGATGGGATGTTCCGCTCTAAAAGTTAAAAAAAAATCTACTTAGCAACTTTCTATAGAATAATTGATTTAACCTGTTTAATAGTATCAGTTATAGCAGCAGTTCCAGACGTAGATGTGGTCTCAGGACAATGCAACAGAGCGAGCCGCACAACAAGTAACGCCACATGACAGTGGATTTCTCTCTTTAAGAAGAGTTCAGTAGAAGAGCTATAACAAACATTATTATTTATTATTATCACTTCCTCTGCTGTATTGAAAAAAAAAAAATAATAATAAAAGACAAAATTCATAAATGCTCACTGTATAAATATTGTTAAGAAATTATTGAAAAAAATTGGAGTTTATGAAATTATAGTAAAGCCTCAATTACAAGCAGCATAGCATGCCACACTTGCTTAATGGCCAACTAGCTAGCGAGTAAAATATATGAGATTACGGTTTTATGACTTTTTTCTTTGAGTTCCTAAACATTTGTAGGTGTTAAAGTGAAGAAGAACATAATAAATTATGTGATTTCTGAATGCTTACGACTGTCATGGATTATAAAAAACAAAGAGTACTGCAACACTAAAATGAAAGGTAGAATTTTATGCCTTAATAACAAACTGATTGGAAAAAAAAAATAGTGGGAATGAATATAAAGCAATCAAAGTCTAAGATTAAATAATTCAAAGATGTCCATAGAAAAGAATTAAACAAATTGAGGATCACCTGTAGTGGGATATCCAATCTCATTCTGATATGTGTTTCTTAATTTCTACCTACAATGAGCAGAAATCATCAAAATAGGTTCAGTCTAATTTCAAAATATTATATAATATTAGATAATCCAATGTATATCTGTCCTTCAATTCAATCAAAAACTCTTTGATGCCCCCATATTTCCCAGTCTTCTTCTTCCATTCCCACACCCACACCTTTTTCAGTCTCACCAATATCTGTTTTCCTTCTTCTTTCTTTTTTTTTCTTTTTTTAAAAACAGCTTTTTGATATCATGAGCTAAAATAATGACTCGCACATGAACTGGTCCCGTCAACATTTTGTAGATGTGAAAACAAGGAACCATCAAGTTACTCACACCCAATTCATTAGTAAATATGACACATATTATAATAACAATCTTACAAGCCATAGAGTAGCGAGTAAAGTAAACTGGCTTGTTGGCTAGTGAAAATTATACTCGGCAATTACTAGCGGCTAGTGAATTCGTCAAAAACCATATTCTCATATTGCTTTAAAAGCTGAAGTATGGCTAAAAATTTAGTTATCTTCTTATTTCGTATTCTATACTTAATTCCATTCCTGAGACATGATGTAATTCATAGAAAATTCATTTCTAACCTAATTTATCTGTCACAGAAACAAATAATGAAAGTCTAATTCTAAAAAGTGACTTACTTGTGTGTAAGGCCCCAATGCATATTGCTGAGAATATATCGAGACAATGAACCTTCTATTGAACTGAAAGGACATGTTAAAAGCCAATGTTCTATCAGACTTAAATCATCCTTATTGGGTGTCCAGTAAACAAGTGGTATTTCTCGAAAAAGATATAAACTCAGCTGAAAAAAAAAAAAATTGAAAACATTAAAATTATATACTGAATAAATACTGAAAATAATAACGGGCTATGAGAAACAAAAGGAGGCAATTTTAGGCAAACCAAATGCTATTCTAAAAAGTGGACTAAATGCAACAGTCATTACTACTAATGATTTAAGAATTAAGTAGAATGCCTGTTTTTGATGTCCAGCCTTTAATTGTTAATAATAATAAAAAAAATTAAAAATACATACATTTCCTGCCTGTGGTATCCAATTCTTCAGTTTGTCAAGAATAACTGAAACTAATGAGGGATATTTGCTAGCAAGGTTTGAGAGAAGAGTTCTTGAAATCTTGTAGCAGTTATCTCTTGTAGAGGTGTTGATAAAACCAATCTAGAAAATACATAATTTAAAAAGTGCCTAATGTATGCTCCTATCTAGAGTAAACTATAAGAACATGTCATAATATAGTAAAATTCTAAAAATAAACTAATAAAGACACTATTACTTAAAGTTATTACTTGAAGAAGATGAGTAGTGACAGCTTTTATAAAGAGCCAATCATTTAAAGTTCTCGCTAAAGCCATATTTGATACAGCTGTTAAGACATAGTAAAGTTCCACTTCACTAAGGGTTGGGATCAAGTCTTCAACTCCGACCCACCACTCGTTGGCATTTCGACAGAATGTAACCTCTGTATAGATTAAGTTAAAATAAAACACAGTTGGCAGACAATTTTGAAATAAATTTAAAAAACAAACAATATAAAAAAAAGTTACCAGCTTTCATAGGCTGCATAACAATGTGAAACAGTTGCCAAATTGTTTTAAGTGTAACTGAAGAAAATGGTAGTGCAGTGAGAAACTGAAGCACACTTTTATGTTGCGGTCCTAAGAGAGCATGACAAGCTGAAATCACAATGTTGTCATATTCTAACTGGAGGCGTTCAATAAGACAAGAGTCATGGCATTCCGTATTGTCCCTTCTGAACAAAATAACAAACAATAAACAGAATTTTATCAAATTCAAAATATCATGGAACAAAGCACGAGGCAATTGCTTACCTATAAGCTTCCCATAAGTCAGTAACATACTGCAATGTGTGAGTGAGAATACTCGCTAATCTTTTACAGAACTGCGAATGAGATTTTGTCTCATAAGAACGCATACCTTCCGACAGTAGCTTCATAAGCAGCCTAGATAATGCGAAAATTCTTAGCAGCTGACTGGAGCTCAAGGAAATATATACATCAATGTCGTCTCTTTTTGTTAGCTGCATCATCTATAATCATGAATTTAACTTAAGATCAGTAAAAAACAAATGGAAGAGTGATAAATACTAAATAATCTATAATTATTTCGATATTAAGAAAGATAATGATATAAATTACCTGCCGAAATAGACTTTCTAAAGGAATTTGATTGAGTATGGCTATAATGTCGTTTTCTTTAAGACAAGTAGGAGGGATTGATGTATCTTCACAGTCTTCCCCATCAGAATCTACAAACACCCATTTCTCTTCATTACTTGCTTCCATCTAAACACAAAAAACAATACTTTAAACCAAATATGCAATATTTTATGAAATTTTAATGATTCTAAGACAGAAATAAAAAAACATTTTATAAAAAAATATTAAACCGACTTCGAAACCTAGGAACCAGTAAAAATAAATTCACTGAAAAGTATGAAATAATTACGTTCTGATTTTTATGAATATACAGCAAAATTGAAAATGGTATAAAAAGTGGAAAAGTGCAATAAGACGAATAATTTTATTTTCATTTGTACAAATACACATTAATTGTTAATAAAAATTATTAAATTCAAATATTAAATACTATGTTCAATACAACACAATCTTTTCGGAGGCGGCGCAAAATAGAAATAACATGTTACTGATACAATTCCATTAGTAGGCATTGAAATCAATAGCTGGGAAGAGAAGATCCATTTAGAAGATTTTCATAATGTCTAGTGTAAAAAATTTTAAATTTTGCGCCGCCTCCGAAAAGATTGTTTTGTATTGAACATAGTATTCAATATTTAAATTTAATAATTTTTATTAACAATTAATGTGTATTTGTACAAATCAAAATAAAATTATTCGTCTTATTGCAATTTTCCACTTGTTATACCATTTTCAATTTTGCTGTATATTCATAAAAATCAGAACGTAATTATTTCATACTTTTCAGTGAATTTATTTTTACTGGTTCCTAGGTTTCGAAGTCGGTTTAATATTTTTTTATAAAATGTTTTTTTATTTCACAATTTTTAGTTGGAGAAGATAACAAATGTAGAAAACCGTACGTTGGTTTAAAAATTTCGTTGGTAATTAATTAGTCGTTGATAAAATAAACGTTGGTTTAGAAATTTCGAAATCTTTTTACGCTCTAGCACGTTTGTCTTTCCCAGGCCTTTTTATTATACAATAATTGTATAAAATTATTATGAGATATACACCCTTTTATAAAAAAAAGGGGCAACCATAAAATTTATCGATATCAAAAAGACTGCCACGCTAGGATAGAAGCAACAGGGTTTGGGACTCACATATGGTTAATTTATTATTACGAAGGATATTATTATTCTCCGTATTAGACTAATGACTTAATTCCAAAGGTTGATTCAATTATGTTCGTAATTCCTTTCGATGAATTTTTGACTTAATTTATTACCGTAGTACTATGAATACAATGAGGTTGTTTTCGGGTAGTTATCAAGTTTTATTTTGTAGTTTTTATTGATGGATGAACACCAGCAAAACCCTCGATAGTTGTAGAAACAAATTTAAAAACCGATACTAGTAATCCGGATAACATAACAGAAGTGTCACCCATAAAGGATCGGCACAAGACCTCCGGCAAGATATTCAACAGTAACCGAGTGTATCCGGAAGAAGACAAAGGTATCTGAATCCTTTATTAAGTCAACTGAAAATGAGCTTTTCCAGGAATTATTGTATTCTTTTTTAATGCGCACAGTCAATAAAAGATAGAAATCAAAATCTAATTTAAACCAATAATAGCTACGATTTTAAATTTAAACGATCCTTCGGGAACTTGAAGAAGTCTTAAATTCTGCTTTAAAACGATTACCGATTAAATACTCAGTCTTTCTTGGAATTCCACGAATTTTGTTGTCTTATGATTATGGTGTCCAACCGTTGATTAGATCTAAATTAAGAAGGTTTACTGTTATCGGTGAATATACATTATTTATGCTAATATGGCTACAGAAAACGACAGGGATATTATATTCTGCTGATATTTATATCTTCATTTAAATCTAATGATGAAAAATTAGTTAAGGTTATGTATAGGTTTGTTCCAACAAGCACGTAAAACACATCGATATCTAACAGACTGCTCATGTTCTCCCCCCACTCTTTTGATTCTGAATTTGATTGGTTGGTTTTCCCATTCGATTCATCCAGCAGTAATACAATATTTGAATTTGTTAGTTATCAATTAGTTTTAATAGCTTGTTGAAGCATACCTTATGTTATATATGCCATATGTTTTTCCAATAAGTAAACAATTTGAGCGATAATTAAATAATTATTTTCATATTTTTTCCTGATAACTTCTTAAATAAATTAGGAACCCCAAAAAGGTTTAAATGGGACCACCTTGGGAAAATACTCTACAAGATGCAAAAGGTTTCGTTCCAATTGGTCCACCCATCTCTGAGTAATCGGTGAACATACATAGAAAAAAAAAAAAAAAAAAAAGGCACAAAAAAAAAAAGTCACATACGTATCGAATTGAGTAACCTCCTCTTTCGTTCGAAGTCGGTTAAAAATATTGTCATTAATTAAAGAAAGTTTTATCATAAAAAACAATAATAAATTACTTTACATTTATTAAACCTAATTATAGGGATCATATTGATAATACAATGTATAAGGTACTGTTTCAAAAATAATTCCTTATTAAATAATAAATACCTATCTTCAAGTGAAAAATGTATGACCATTCAAATAGTGCTCAAAACAATATTCTTCAAATTATACCAAGTTTATTAACTTTTTTTTTCTGCTTCAAATTAGGTTATAACTCATTTACTTTTCTTAATTTTTTGAGGGAATCATAAAAAAATAAAAAATGCTTCTAAAAATCAGAAAAAAAATATCATTCATCTCTTGCCAGAAGAAAAAAAAAAGAAATAATAATATGCATCCCTATAGTTGGCTAGAAGATTTTTTCTTTATAAAGTAAACTGGCTTTTAACTTGACTAACAAATAGATTACAATACTCTCAAATTGACATAAAGTACCCTTATGTTACTCTTGGAAGGATTATCAATTGTTCTGCTCATTTGAGCATGGAACATCATGGTTTCATCATCTGGATGATAACACAGTGAATTTGTCTGTTAATCTGAGAACGCAAATTAGGGTGAAAACAAATCACCATAATTTCGTATGCAACATTTTTAAACTTATCCATATTAAAAAACAAAAAAAAAACTTAAAAAAATGAGCAATACCTGTGGCAACTCCACTTTAGCTCTATAATCCGCTTGTTTCTATAGGTTTTGTTTCTTTAGTCTAATTCACAAGATCAGCAATTTAGTGTGATACTATATTATTATTCAGATAGATGTTCAATGTAATAAAAATTGAATAACACTACCGTACTGAATAGGCAGCAGTTTCTGTTTTAGATCCTGCTCACATCTCTCTCTATATAAAGCTATTGCTTTGTTACTTCTGGGCATGGCTTATTCAAAGAGGTTATATGATATTATCGAACTGCCATCATGTCCTGAGTCAAAGGATCACCCGCTCGCTGGTCTTTTTCAGACCAAATGGTCCTTTTCAGTTGAGATCTGGGCCTTACTAAACAGCACCATATTGGCCACGCCAAGAAGTAACAAAGCGAAACTAGTACCCCTGTTTCTGCTGTTTAATTTACTTTAATAGCTTTTTGCAGAATGTAAGCCAACAGAGACCACTTAAATAGTAGACATGATGTCAAAGCCTTGTTTGATAATACTCATAAAAAACTTAACAGTTACACTATAGCTACCATGTGGGACTAATCAGAATAATAAAAACTAAACCAAAATAAAAAATAATTTATAGTGAAAAAATGGTAAGTTAATAATTTTTAAACCAGTCACCTCTTGAATAAAACGATTTCTTTCTGCAATAGGTTTTATGATAGTAGCAAGAGTTGCTATCATATGATTCAAGTAGTTGCCAGGATTATGACAGTTGAAGGGTGCCGAGGGTGTCTGAATAAAACTGACAGCCCATTTAATAACATTGGTAGGGCACCTAAAAATAATATTAATAATTGCAATAAAAATATATATATAATACATGTATGATTATATATATATTTTTATTACATATAAATAAGAAATGAAATAATTGAATTTAAAGTTGTATCCAAAAATCTTTTGTTTCTAGAAACATTATTCCACTTGTTTACTGTGAGCTTATTGCCAACACATTATTACAGGAATTGAAAAAATGGTACTACTTCTGAAGAGAGGCTCATGGACATGGCCTGTTTTGAGAGGTTATTTGACCATGATGTTATCAAACTCCCATCGCGTTTTTTTTTTTCCAGTTGAAAAGGGCCTTGATTAGCTTTAATAAATCCCAGCTTTCGACTCCCGCTCTCTACGCTCGCTTTTCAGAGGTAAATAAACCATCAAAAGGGTCCTTTTCAGTGGGGATCGGGCCTTACTGAAAGGCGCGTGTGCCACTGTTCAGAAGTAGTACCGAAAATATAATAACATTCAAATCCATCTTATTAAGGTTTAAGGGTCATCATTGGTCATTGAATGTATTAAATTTTTGAATACCCATCTGACTGGTGGTCAAGCTGGTCTGAGCTAACTTACAGACATAAAGTTGTGACACTACTGCAGTGCTTCAGCAAAAGTATAATAAGAAACAATTTCAATGTTTTATTTCCTTTTTTATTTTGTTGTTTTAAATTCAGTATATCAAGTCCTGGGGAGTCTCTCTGAAGCCCTAGTAATATCCTAAGATTCGGATTTATTTTCTTAACAATATCAAGTCCTAGGAATATCCCACTGTAATGCCTCTAAGCAATTATTAGACAATAGCAAAATCCATTGATATCATTATGGTGTCCCACAAAACTAAAGAGTGAAGAAAATACAAAATGGTTTGAAGAAAGAAAATAATTTTTTAATGTTTAGTAAGTTAGTAAGTTTTAATACCAGCTAGTAAGTTTTTATAAATCATTATTAAAGAAACAACTTTAGCTACTATGGGCATTGACTGATTCATTGGTCAAACAACAGCAGCTAATGGATCAGCTTGACAATCAGTTAACACATAATGCACCAGCAAATCAGTCAGGAACTTCAATATGTCCTCATAAAATATATTAAATAAATATAATGTTATAATACATAAAAAGATATAATTTGAATATCATATTTAAAATATGTAATAGTCATAAAATACCTCAAGACATGATTCAAAATAAACATATGCTGGCTCCATGCAGCAACTCTCAACAATATTGCAACGAGTCTAGTGAGCCACACTTTGATATCTGTCTTGAATTCTACATCTGAAATTGGTTGGCGTTGAAAGTAAAAAAGTACAGAGATAGCAGAACATAAATCTGTAGTACGAGTTACACTATCGCTTGCAAGGCAAACAGGCATATTGTGTGGAAGTGATGAGAATTTTTCAGTAATATGACATATGTAACTATCAACCTGTAAAGACATTTATTTATTGTTTAAAAGAAAATTATTAATTTTAAATTATATGAATAAATTAATAGTAATTAAAAAATATATAATAACCTTTAATTTTGAAACTTGGCAGCTGTAAGTATACAATGAATGTTGTTCATTTACCATTTCACGAACATTTGCAAGTTTCGAAGATAATGCATTAAACGAAGCTTGCTCAAACTTTCCAACTTGATACTCATGACTGGCTTCTACTGGATTCCCATCCTGAAATTTATTTTTAAAAATAAAAAATAACTTAATTTAGTAATTCATGCTTGAGCTTTAATTGTGAGTGTGTGTGTTAGAGTCATTAAGTGAAGTGTTTTGTTGAACTTTAAATATGTTTATTTTTTGGCCAATGAAGCAATTTTATCGGAAGCAAGGCACAATGCCAACCATATGCTACATCAGTACCTATAGGAACATGAAATTGGGTAAGAAAAAATGATTTAGAAATATCAAACAGAAAACTTACTTGACATTCACCAGTTTCGGTTACTTTAACGGTTTCTAAAAGCCATAGTCTTTGTTGAATTTCTTTACATTCCTTTAAAGAACATTCTATTTCATTTACACTAGCATTTTGTTTTTCCCTCGCTCTTAAATAATTTAAAAGGAGCGAATATAAGAGATGTTGTTGAACAGTTCCTGAATGAAGCTCAACATCCACGAATGAATCAATAAACTTGTCTACTAATTCCAATTCATCATTTCTATAAATTGATAACAGCTGCGATTCAGTAAATGGTTTAATATCACAAGGTTGGCTTGCTAATTCAGTCAACTGAGAAAACTCGTCTTCTTCTAAAGAAAGAAAACCAACTTTTACATTAGACTCTTCAACATAAACATCTTTAGATGCCTCTGATTTGGCCAGAATATTTTGAAAATCTGTTGAAGTCGATTCAACATTAAGATTGTGCATCTTATGGTCAATCTCGGCTAATTCTGTACCGCTTTCAACTTCAATTTTATTAACATTTTCACTAAAGCAAGGAGCTTGTACAGTAGGAGAATCATTTTGGTAATCCATTCCAGTTAAAAGAGTCTCTTTCTCTTTAGGATCACAAATTCTTTCACAGAAATTTTTTTCATCCAAACACAATGCAGGACCCTCATCCTCTTTTGCACCATTTTTATCATTGATAACTTTAACTTCTTCTGTATGGACTTTTTTGTTGTGATTTTTCTTTTTCTTGGTCTAAAAATAAACCAACATCAAAGATATAATGTATTTTTTTATATTCTAAAGATCAAATATATGAATTATAACATGCTTTAAATATACCTTGGTTGCTTCCATTTTGTTAAAATAACTTTATATAAAAGCAATCACATTTTAAGACATAAGTAAAACAGTGATAAGAAAGTGGTAGGGGATAAGTTGACAAATGTCAAACTGTTTACATGGAGAGGTTTCATTGTTAAGCTAAGCACCAAGGTTAGGCCAGTGTAATGTCACGTTTCTAAGAGATAGGATGAAGGGTGTAAGCTTTGTCTATAGTTACCTAGAGACTGTAGAGATTTATATGATAAGGTATTCTTAGACCTAGTTTAATCAATGTCTAGCTACTTCCATGAGAAAGATGCTTGAGTCTATTTCTGAAGGTAACCTTAGAGTAATATTTTCTAGTAAGACCTTTTTTTATGAGACTTTGATATGAAAGGGGTTCTGATGAAATTGAGAAAATGCAATAATGTAACTAAACAGTGTTTTCTAAGAATTGACAATGGTATTATATCAAGAATAATAGGTTGTGTAGCTTCGGCACTCATACCTCCTATTCACATAGCTACTCTTTATTACTTTTGGCATCAGTTTTCAAGAAGAGTCGATCGTAGATATTGTTCCTGCTCTTGTTGGGATACAGTTTTCAAAGGTATGTATTAATAAGAAATTATTAATTTTATGTTTCATTATGAGTTTGTGAACTCTGTGATTTTAGGTTAATCATGTATTTCAGGCACCTATGAATCTGGAATTGCCTCTTATAAACATATTTACTTCAATGCAACACTTAATACTGTTAAAATATGGACTCTTACAGTATTTTCTATTATCATATTCTATGAGAGCATAAGACGTCTAGTATCTCTTGGCTTACAAAATAACTTGAGATATTCCATGTTAATATTGTTCTTATCAGCAATATTTTCTCATTATTATTCTTGGTATGTTTAAGATATATAATAATTCAGATAACGGTACAATTTAAAAAGTGTTACTCTGTCATACCCAGCTGCAAGTTGGAATTTTACAAGATGAAATTTTGAAAATGTTTAAATATTAATGACCATGTTCTTTAGATATAACATCACTGTAATTAATCGCTTGTAATCACTTTCAATTTCCCTGCCTGCACCTCCACAAAAGAGGAAAACATGAAGTGGTCTTTAAGATTCCTCAATGTAATTTTAGATAAATTCAGTTATTTTTGTAATTTTATCGATGTTTCGTTATGATTCAACTGATGCAGTAGCAGGAGTGACACTTTGTATGTTGTATTCAGATTTTTTATATCTTCTCTCCTTATCTCGTGGCTTTTTATAGGTGGACCTACGTGAATTATTGGAATGATGATTACTATGCTCAGTGGAACCATCAGCTATTCTTTACTTCCACAGAACTAGTTTCAAGCTTCCTTGTTTTACAGTTAGCCGATATAAAAGTTCCTGTTACTTCGAGAAAAGTTCTATCAATTGTTGGGGTTGCTATTTTGCATATTGTTGCTGGAAGTTTGGATCAGTTTATATCAAATGTAATCAAAGGAGAAGGACATATGCACCAGGTTAGTACCTCTATGTTACTTTTAAATCAAGATTATTTTTTAGAAACTATTATAAACTCTTTTTTTCTATTTTTAAGCTTAAATGCTATCTTAGCTTAATTTGATTCATTTTAATTTAATAAAATGAAATATTATTGCTAAGTTGCATTTTTAACTTAGGGATTGTTTCCTAGGTCTTGAGAGATCTTAGTTTTATGGTGCCTGATATTTTCCATGTTATTCTTCCATTAATTGAGTTAAAACGCACATACTCTAAAGGTATTAACTACTCTCCTATTACTAGCTTTGATCTGAAGAAAGATTTGTGTATAATCACTAGCTTAATATCACTTGGTCTCATCTTATGTATGCTCTTATGAAAAGAACTTAATTTTTTTTTCAAGGTAAGTAAATTAATTAAATAGATTTATATTATTGTTTTTATTTTGAAATTCTAATTCATAATCTGAAAGTTTAGGAACCGATGGATTTCATCCTTTCTACATTTCTAAAAGTTTTACTTGCAGTTTAAAAAAATATAAAAACTGTAGAAAATGGGGATATACAATAGATTTAGATAAAAAAAAATATGTATTTAAAAGTTTTATTTTTCAAACTATAAATATTTTTCTGTCTCTTTTCTGATTCAATCAAAACTAATATGTTGATGTTTACTTATGTTGTAATTTTATTTTGCATTGAAAATTACATTAATTCATGCACAAAATTACATTTATTCACGTATGCACACAATTAGTATGCAAGTAATTAATTAATGTCTTTGGTGTAACAAAAATGGTTAGATTTGGTGTAATGGTTTGATGACAAAAAATCAAGTTTCTTGATGAAAAAAACAAAACGTTATCATGAGAGATATAGAGGTTTTTCTGTTAGTTGGCTACAGATTTGTTAATCAGTTTTCAATTTCTAAATATTTTGTTTAATAAAGATGAATAATTTATGTTATTTTTTTTTAGTTTAGGAAGACAAGAAATTTTATCTGAACTAAAGAAAGGAAGAGAACGTAAAGTAAAAGAAAATTTTCTATTTTTATTTCAGTTTATGGATGGTATACAATCTTGATGATTTTATTAGTTGAACTGTTTGCTATGTTTAAGATGATCACTCTCCATGCTTGTAAGTACATCAAGAATATTGTGTAAATTCTAGATTAAAGTCACTATAAAATGATTTAAAAGGACCACTGAAAATCTTTAAAAAAATATCATATTAAAAATTTCGATTAAATTTCATAACAATATCAAAGTAATCCATCAACCTTTTTATTTATAAGCCATTTTCAAACTTAAATATCATGTAAGAGTAATGTAATAATATTTATTTTGTGATTTTATACACAGTCTGCTAATATTTCATAAATCTGTAGTTTAATAAATTGTTTTGAAAAAAACTTTAGCGTAAAATGAACGAAATCAGTGATATGTTAGGGGTGGGGAGGCCTTGAACTTACGCTATACCCTTTGCATGTTAAGGCATCTCTATGTTATTCTAATGTCGGTGGTTTCACTGTAGTTTTGTCCACAATAATTCAGCATTTTTTTTTTTTTTTCAATTGATCTTAAAATTCTCACAAATTTTATTGTCGTTCACCAATTTGATCATTTTCTAAATTAAGTATTCTAAATATTATTGAATTATTCTAAATTAATTGATTCGAAGTTAATTATTACTTCTACTAATATTAATAAATAATTGCACTTATTAAAAGTTTGAAAATTGCTATTAAAAAAGAAGGCTTAAATGCCAAGGTGTATTTTTTAATGTGATATCATAATATTTGTTTATAATTTTATTTTGTCCTGTTTATTATATAATTGATTAGTTTGTTGACAAATACCCCAGTTGACAATGTGAACAACCTAGTCATAGGTGTTATGTATAAAGAATATATTTCTATATTTTCAACTAAAGGTTTATTAATTGTGTGATATTTCTTTCTTAAAAACGGCTGAGTATACGTTATTTTTTAACAAGTATTAATATGAATATGAATTAATATTAATATGAAAATATTCCTTCAATTTTACTAAGAAATGAAGTACCTTCTGGAAATGAAAATTTCCATAATATTTTAATAAGTATTGTAATTGTTATAAATTCTTTCAACTTTAAAATATGACATTAGTTTAAGTCTTTTCTTAATAGTATTTTTGAAAATAGACTGTATTCTTATCGCAGCTTTTATTATGGAAGGTATTGCTGTTTATCTGTGATGAAATAGGATGGAAATTTACATTTATGGAATATACATAAAATTTCTTAATTCTTAGAATAAAAATTTTCATCAAGTCAGTATTATGAAGATTCATGAATGTTTCTTATGTTAAGTTTAATATTTCCAAAGAGGGGTCTAGTCATATCTGCCAAAATGGATGTTTAATATATTTTGTTTATATTGTACCATAGAGTTGTGAATATTTTTTAATTTTCATCAAGCTTTTATTGTTATTTGATGCTATGATTGCTGAAGAGAGAAGTAAGGAATTAATAGCCTATGGATTTGGTGCCTTTTGTGCATTTTATTTAGATATTTTTCTTATGTAAATGTTTTATAGAGAAATGAAGTTTTATAATAATTAGACAATAATTTCGGTTTCCATTTGTTTATAAACGGGATTCCCTGTTTAATAAAATTGGGATATTCCCTGATTATAATTTTTAAGTGAAGTGAATTTAGTGGACTGTATTAAACTGGTTGAAAAATAATATCTATTTACTCCTCAACAATATATTTATTTGAACGTACCTTTTATTAACAAATTATGTACAAAGAAAGGGGTGAGGCTGATGTCGAATATGTGATGTGTCGGCTACATGATTTAGGTGCAAGCGTTACTATACAACTTCTTTCTTGCTGTGTTTCTTGATTTCGCCGGGGGTGGCCAACCCATCTTCTCTCCTCGTCTTCGCCGGCTCTCCGCTAACTAATTTAGCTCATGCTAAATTACTAATGAATAGTCCATAAACGAAACTAAAAACTCCTTCTCTCACTGCCGGAGCTTCCTCCATTAATCTCCTGGGCCTTCTTACTCGCCACATCACCCGTATGCCTCCTGGCTCTGGCAGGCAAATTAAATAGGCCGTGCATAGGCGCCGGCGGGTGATCATTCGAATTGTTGAATATTGAACAAACCGCCCACCTAAATTGAGCGTAGCTAATTTAATAACACGCAAAATGAGAATATTGTTTTGATATTGATATGTACATTGGTTTAAAGAGTACGTTCAAAAAAAGAAATCTCCTTTTTTTTTTTTTCTTCTTTAAAAATGATAATAATAATAAAATACAATATAATAATGAAATAAACTATGAATGATACTTAATACTAATGACAAAGTAAAAAACATAAAACTGACTATATTATAAAGCTAAAGAAAATGCTTTCCAGCAGAAAAAAAGAAAGAAATATTACACTATATGTTCGCTAGAGTCCTGATAAAAAAGGGGAGCCAAAGACGTGACAGCCCTTATCAGGGTGCTGCCGGATGGTGTACGAATGGTGACGGTTCGGGTTACCCCGTCTCTACCAGGGTGGCATTCCGTAACTCTAGCGACAGGCCATTGACCAACGATGGATCTTTTTTCCAATAAGATTACCAAATCGCCGACTTCGATACCTCGTACATGTTTAGTCCACCTCTTCCTTTGTTGTAGGTGGTGCAAATAATCTCGTCGCCATCTATTCCAGATGGAGGCTATTTGTGCCTGCAGAGCGCTCCAACGAGAGCGCATGGATATTTGAGGCACATCTGATGGTTCCGGCAATGAATAAAGTGAGGTGCCTACCAAGAAATGGCCTGGAGTGAGGAAGCCATAATTTTCGACGTCCTCAGTTAATGCACAGAGAGGCCTTGAGTTGAGCAAGCCCTCAATCCGGACGAAGGCCGTGGTAAGCTCTTCGAATGTGTATTGTTGGGAACCAAGGGTACCGCTTAGCAGAGTCTTCACTGATTTTACTCCGGCCTCCCAAATCCCTCCGAAATGCGGTGCTCTAGGTGGTATAAACCTCCACTCTACCCCATGAATAGCCAACTTCTCAGTGATATCTTCTTGCTGCCTAGCCATGAAGGCATAAACGTCCTTAATGAAGCGGGACGCTCCTACAAAATTAGTGCCGTTATCAGAGCACATAAGATGGGGGAGTCCTCTGCGTGACACGAACCTTTCGAATGCAGCTAGAAATGTGGCGGTGGTGAGTGATGATACAGCTTCAAGGTGAACCGCTTTAGTGGCGAGACACACATATATGCACAAATACGCCTTACTCTGTACGGCTTTCCTGAGTTTAGATTCCTTGATAAGGAAAGGCCCTGCGTAATCAACTCCAACATTGTTAAATGCCTTAAGGTCTGAAAATCTACTCCTGGGCAAAGGAGCCATGAATGGAGGTTGTGGCTGAGCTTTCTGGAGCCGACATTTCACACAACGAAGAATACGTCCACGGATGATCTGAAGGGCACGTGGGATCCAAAATTCGGCTCTAAGCAATGAGAGCACCAATGTGGCACCGGCATGATAATGGTGTTGATGAATGTCGTCTATAATAATACGTGCGATATGAGACTTGGGAGGAATAAGAATCGGATGCTTGGTAGAATAGGCGAGATTCGAATTTTGAAGTCTACCGCCAACCCTGATGACGCCATCCGTATCGACAAATGGTGCGAGCTGCTGGTATGCCTTTGGTACAGTAGCACGACCAACGTGTAAATCGGGAGGGAGATGAGCCAATTGCACGCATTTTATAACGCGCAGCTTGGCGTTCCGCTGCTCATCAACCGTAACTGGTCTGCTTAAGGGACCCTTGTGAGATTTGTGAATCTCTTTAAATCGCAACATACGAGCTACGGTTCGGATCAAAGTCAGAAAGGATGAAAATCTGGTCATCCAATTGTCTCCAAGTTCTTCTTGTGATGATGATAATCGGATCATAACAGAATTACTGATTGTAGTATTTCGTAGAGGTCTCGGCCATTCGCTTTCTGGTCCAAGAAGCCATGGCGGTCCATTCCACCATAGGTCAGCATCCCTGATTTTGCCAGGCGTACAGCCTCGTGAAGCTATGTCGCAAGGATTGTGTTCGGACTTTACGTGTCTCCAACGATGCAATGGTATCACACTAAGAATCTGACTGACCCGGTTAGCTTCGAAGGTGCGAAGCTCGTGGATGGGTAGCTCAAGCCATGCCAATACGTTGCTGGAGTCGGTAAAGCAAATTGCCTCAGAAAGCGACGTCCTACTTACCTCGATAGATGATAATAGTCTGGCCAATAGTAATGCGCCGCAAAGCTCTAACCGAGCTATTGATACGAATTTTAAAGGCGCCACCTTGGTTTTGGCCTTAGTCAACAGAACCTTTACTTCGCCATCTGGAGAAATGGACCTCAAGTACACGGCTGCTGCATAACCTTTGTTGGATGCGTCGCAGAAGCCAATAAACTGATGTGAAGCTCCAACCGCAGTGAAGTACCTGGGAATCGTGACCGCTGAAAGGGATGACCACTCGCATATTAATGAATGCCAGGCATCCGCCAGCTGAGAAGGGAGAATTTCGTCCCAGCCCAGCCGCGCCTTCCAAATTCCCTGCATTAGCACTTTCGCGAGAAAGACAACTGGCGACAAGAATCCTAAAGGATCAAAGATTCTTGCTATTGACGAAAGTATCAGGCGCTTGGTAACATTGTTACATCCAGGTGATGTTATTCTATATGAGAAGGTGTCTTCTTTTTGTAACCAAATAAGACCTAATATCTTCACTGAATCGCAAGATGGACTGTGTTCTTGCTTTATTTCAATGGGCTCGTTGCTCATTTGTTCTGAGTGTGGAATCAAACTTTTCTCAGTTGAAGCCCATTTGCTAATAGCAAAACCACCTCTCGCGAACAACCCGCAGAGCTCTTCTTTAAGGGTGATAACTTCCTCGAGGCTGTCAGCTCCAGTGGCAATATCGTCAACGAACATATCCGTTAGAACTCGTTCCGCAGCAAGGGGGAATTGTGCGCCCTCATCTGTGACCAATTGATTTATGACGCGCAGTGCTTGAAAGGCACTAGATTTGACACCGTATGTGACAGTGTTTAGCTCATATTCTATCAGTGGGCAATCAGGTTTCTCACGCCACAGGACATGCTGTAAGTGTCGGTCTTCTGGATGTATTAGGATCTGACGATACATCTTAACTAAATCTGCCTTCAGTGGTATGGCGTAGGACCTGAACTGAGTCAAAACCTGACAAATATCCTTTTGAAGTTTAGGTCCTGAAAGTAGTATGTCATTAAGGCTCATTCCATTGGCAGAGGAGCATGAGGCGTCGAATACTACCCTTATCTTCTCGTCCTTCCAAACACCGTGATGAGGTATTAAGTATGGTGACGGAGCCTGAGCCAAAGACATGTGTTTTAGGTTTTCATACTCTTTCATGAAGTGCCGGTAGCCTTCGGCCATTTTATTGGTGTTCGATATCCTTCTCTCGAGCATGAAAAATCTTCGCGACACTACTTCGCGATTGTTTCCTGGATTTTCGGAGCCAGGCTTCACTGGCAAGCGCACAATGTAGCGTCCATCAGGAGTTCGGGTAGTTGTCCTTTGGAAATGCTCCTCGCTTAGTTGGTCGTCCGGATTTCTCCGATCGGCAGCGATGGGCTCTTCAAGTTCCCAAAATTTCTTCAGCTGCGCATCAATGTCCCGTTCCGATTCGGAGTAAAGTGCAATTGTTTCAGGGGTATCTTGGCAGTTAAGCTTGCCAATAACTGCGGACCCAAATATCGTAGGTAACAGTGATAAATCAGGAACAGGCGACTTATACGGAGCGCCGGTGACCACCGAGGAGTAAACATCGGCTCCAATTAAAATGTCTATTGTGCCAGGTGTGTCGAAGGTTCGATCTGCCAAATCGACTCCTGCGAGATTTTCGTAAACAAACTGGTTAATCCTAGTTTGAGGCATTAAGGGCGATACCTGCTCAATGACCATAGCTTGGCACTGGACCTCCTCTAGGCCTTGATAAGGTTTCAGGTTGCAGTAAATGCTTCCGAATGGCTTGGTCAGTATAGCACCCCCTAAACCTGTAATTCGTGTTTCGCACCCCTGAAATGAAAACCCGAGTTTGTTGGCGAGCGGCAGCGAGATAAACGTGTTCATACTCCCTGAGTCAATGACTGCGCGGGCAGAGTGGTATGAATTGCGGCGGTCTTTGACAAGTAGCTGGACCGTTCCCAGACAAACCAAGTTGCCTTTTCTTGTACACGCTGAAGGTGCAGAACCAAAACCGATGAAGGTGTTGACTGTCTCGGAAGGTTTAGGTTGAGAGGGCTGCTCAATCTTATTTTGGTCTTCCACATGAATAATGCTGTGGTGCCTTTGCCTGCAGAATCGACAGCTCCACTTGGATGTGCAAGCAGCGACTTTATGGTCTCCTCTCAAACAGTTTCGGCAACCATTCCATCCATGTACAAATGCTATGCGCCTCTCGAGTGGGAGATTGCAGAAATCGTGACAGTATGGTAGGGCATGGCCATTTTTGCAAAATGGACAAGTAGAGGGTGTAGGTAAATATTTGTTCGATGCTCCTGTTAGCATCTGTTTACCCTTTACGAACCTTTTATTCCACCTCTGTGGTTTAAAGTTGTCTTGTGGTGTTGAGAAGCTTCTCCTGTGGTTCTCTGCTGAAGCGTGGAGGTTCAGAGTGTTGTACCTCGGAGACTGACGATTGGGATATTTTCGACCGCTGTAGAACGTGCTTGCCGCTTGAGTGCTTTGCGGGTTGGATGTTAGTGTATCCCGAGAGAGTTTTAGTGCATTCATTCTACTTCGAACAAAGTCTATTACCTCATTTGCTGTGGGGGCCTTAACAGAGGACTTGATAGATAACTCCAGGTGTTTACGAGTGTTCGGATCAAGAGCACGGATTGCCAATGCAGACAAAAGGAAATCAGACTTGTTGTCGATGTTGAGGCTTTGGAAACCCTCAATGCCGTCAGCAGCACCGTTTAAGAAACTTTCATATCTCAAGAGATCAGTCTTCTGAGATTTGGCATCACAATCAAGAATCCTCTGTACATATAGTGATGCAAGAACACGGGGATTATCATATGTTTTTATTAATTTATCCCAAGCCTGAGCATAGGATTGCTCTCCAATAGGTATACGGCTTAGTAAGGTAGCAGCTTCACCTTTGAGAGCACTTCTCAAATAATGAAATTTCATTATATTTGTTAAGGACGGTTCTTCATGTACCATAGAGACGAATGTGTCCTTGAAATGACTCCATTGTAAAAGATCCCCAGCGAAGGTCGGGATGTTGATCTTTGGGAGATGTGCATCGGGAGTGCTGTGGATAAAGGTGGTATTGCTTTCGTTGGCAGCTATCGAAGCCATTGATCGGTTAGAGACGTCGACGCTCTTCTGCTCAATCCTAACGAGTATGGCAGCGGCTTGACAAATCTCGTCGCGGACCTTATCATAATCGGCGTTCCACAAGTCATCAGGCCACGCATCTGGATCAGGCATGCGCACTTGTAAGGAATCCCTTTCCTCCCAGGTGGTTTGGAAACGCGTCCAATCCGATTGAGCCACAGCAAGCCTTGCTTTAAAAATTGGGATCTTATTAGAATCGATTAAAGCTTGTTCTCCATCTTTCATAATGCCGAGGATGTTACGCTTGAGTCCTCTGAGCTTACGCTCAAGCGCAGTACAATTTACTGACAAATTTTCTGATGCCATTATGAGACAACAACGGAGCCGCCAGACGAAGATAAGAAGAGAGAATTAGAGATGGATCAGTCATTCCCAAACAAAATACTGGAAACCATAAAAATGGGAAGGCCTTTGATTTTTTTTTTTTTTTTTTTTTTTTTTAAAAAGTTAAAAGAAATAATGAAAAAAAAGAACACAACAATAAGCCCCAAATATACGTAGGGACAGCAGCACAAAGTGAGAGTTAAAAGGACAATTGCAAAATACATCAATATAAATATATATTAAATATGTGTTTAAATATATATTAACAAATAAAATTGTAGGGACAATAAATAAAGTAACAAGCAATAAACATTAAAGCAAGATATGGGATGCCTAAGTGGGCACAATGGGTGATGACGTCAGAGCTAGAACTTTACTAGTCTCTAACAATGATTGACGCAATGAGACTAGCCGACCTCTTTGGTCGAGGTTATAATGTGTAACCTAATTCAATTAGAGACCGCATGGTTTTAATGTGTATATTGCTGGAATGCATTTTTACATTATGCTTATTTATTGCTAATATTTGCTGATTTATAATTGTTTAAGTGTAATAACAATAAAATAATGCAATTATTAATTGTTGTACAAAAGCTTCTTGTGAAAATTTACCACTTCTTTTTTATAAACTAAATAGGTACATATTTAACTTTTTACTATTGGAATAATTTTCAGAATGAATGCTGTATGAAATAAGATTTATTGTTTATTCAGTTTAACAACATAAATGAATTATGCTTTATTATAATAATTTTTTTTTTTTTTTATCATCAAAATAATCATTCACATTAATTAATTCAAATGCGTTTTTTTTCCTTCGTTTTTTTTTTTTTTTTTAAATTTGTTGATGTGCTTAAATGTTATTAATATATATATTTTTTTTTTTTCAAGCAAGAGTTCCAAAATATTGCACTCAAAGAAAATTAATGTTTTTACAAAATGTATTCATCAAAGCTAACAGCAATGAAATTTTTCTTTCTGTTCACAAAACAATATACAAAACTATTTTTAAATTCATTAAATGTTTTTCAGTTTGATGCAATACATCAAGCAAAAAGTCTTGCAGTTTTTAAGTAATAAATCATGAATTATGACAAAAATACAAATGAATGTCACACAAAAAAAATACAAATTAAAAAATAAGGATTAAATATACACATAAAAGAATTTAATGAAATTTTTAGTGACCTTAGAAAATAAGATAATTAGTGAAACAAAGTTATAGATTGGTGTCCAAGTACAAGAATATATAATGCATTTTATTGGAAAATAAATATAGCAAGAATCTGTGAATAAACCAAGTTGATACAAAACATTATAAAATGTCACCTATACCTGACCATAAATGTACACTTTAATATCTAAGTTAATTAAGTTTTTATAGAATTAGGAATGATAGTAATACTTGGTTGTTTTAGTTTAGATCCTAATGAGAGGTATTTAAACCCAAAGTCAAAATTAATTAATTACATTAATTAAATGCACAATATGCCTATTAACATTATAAGGATATATTTATAAAGATATGGCTATAATAGTGAATAAGTTGCCATTTTTATAAACAATCCCTGTAGGTAACCAATAATTACAGATTAGTTAGTTGCATCGTTAAACTGAAATTGAATTGAAATTAATTAAACCAATTAAAAAAATATACTAAATGAAAAAAATCCGGGCCAAGGTGGACCATGTTTATAAACGGGATTCCCTGTTTAATAAAATTGGGATATTCCCTGATTATAATTTTTAAGTGAAGTGAATTTAGTGGACTGTATTAAACTGGTTGAAAAATAATATCTATTTACTCCTCAACAATATATTTATTTGAACGTACCTTTTATTAACAAATTATGTACAAAGAAAGGGGTGAGGCTGATGTCGAATATGTGATGTGTCGGCTACATGATTTAGGTGCAAGCGTTACTATACAACTTCTTTCTTGCTGTGTTTCTTGATTTCGCCGGGGGTGGCCAACCCATCTTCTCTCCTCGTCTTCGCCGGCTCTCCGCTAACTAATTTAGCTCATGCTAAATTACTAATGAATAGTCCATAAACGAAACTAAAAACTCCTTCTCTCACTGCCGGAGCTTCCTCCATTAATCTCCTGGGCCTTCTTACTCGCCACATCACCCGTATGCCTCCTGGCTCTGGCAGGCAAATTAAATAGGCCGTGCATAGGCGCCGGCGGGTGATCATTCGAATTGTTGAATATTGAACACCATTATTTAGTAGTTGTATATTACTGTGGTAATGGTATTGGTGCTTATATTCCATGATTTGGTTTACAACTGCAAAGCTGTCACACCTTAGTTTTATGAATATTTCTTTTCGTTATTTAATAAATAATATGAGTACTTAAATCTGTACAGTCTAGAATTTAGGCTGTGCATGGTATGGTTTGAATTGCCTTCATTCCATTTGCTGATTACTTCCATTTTGGGTAACACCCATATTTCAACTAAGTTCGGGCCTTTTTGTCAAGTAGCTCAAGGCTATTATTCAGTTAATTCTATCTAATCATTTTTGCTGTTAGACTAAGTGCACTATTTGAAGTAAATTTTTTTTTTCTCGTAAAAATTGAGACTTCATCATAGGATTTATCTATTGCTCTTTCATAGACCTATTGATAAAGTACTTTATCTTTAATTGTTTTCTGTTCAGTTGAATTCAGTCAAGTCGTATAACTTTATTATTTTCAGTTTATTGTACCATTATTAAGTAGGGTGAATCATCAAAAGTCTCTTGTACTTATAAACCTATGGAGTGTGAAATTTCTTAGAACTGTACTCTCCCTGTTGTAACTACCATAATCTGTAAAAAATTTCAGCATATGAGGGTTTTACCAGAGTGGATGGCACATTTTCGTAGGGTGATTTCATGAATTTTTGAGGAGCCACATTTGATGTACTACTTTTTATATTTGCCATTCCCAGGATTTTTAAAAATCCCCTAAACATATTTTTTTTATTAAGCACCGTGAAAGGTTTTATAAATAATTGATTACATTCTTAAAACTTGAGTTTGATATAGATTTTAAGAGGCATTTATTAATTGAATATTTCATTAATTTGTTAGATTTAACCTAGTCTAGTCAAGGCGAGTTGCACTTCCTAGTGAGTGATTTGATATTATTTTTCAAGATATTGTTAATTTTTTTAAGTTTGTTGGTATATATATATATATATATAAGTAAAAAATTTTAGTTCTGGCGAGGACAGTAAGCCTGCTTTATATTGGATTATGTTATTAGGGCATGATCATCATAACATAAAGTATTATAATCTAAGTAGTCATGATTGTCAATTAAAATCACTTAATTTGTAAATTATAATATAGGCATAGTGAATTTAATTTAAATAATAATGATAGTGTATTTTTAGAAATTATTACAGCTAATTGAAGTCTTGAAGAAACTATATTGCAGCAAACTTTGTTTTATGATACTTTTTGGCATATCTTTATTTATATTGAGATATGAATATTCAATCATTAAATTGTATTAATAGATATATTTGCTTTATTGTGTATATCAGGGAATAATCGGAACAACTTGTTAAATCAAAGTCTTGAAATCGCTTGAAGTAAGAATACACTGGAAAAAACATTTCACGCCTTTCTTTCCCCTCTTGTGCCTTCCACCATGGATTCAAATCTTTGAAATTGAGAAATAAAAAAAAAAATCGTTCTGATTATATAAAACTAGCTGTATATACCGGTTTCACCTGGAGAATTTCATTTTTTAAATCTATAAAATCTATCAAGTGACTTTTATCGACTCAAACAGTCGATTTCGTAAAAACCAATGTAAAGCGATATTTATCAAAATGATTTTTATAACAATAAAGAATAAACCCAGAGATTGGCTGAAGATATGCAATTTTAATATGGACAGGTGTTCGCACCTGGTATCAAAGAACCATTGAGTGAAATTTGGAGAATTTCGGACAAATAGTATGGATTTCTATAAAGAACAAACAAACAAACAGAATTTCATCTTTATTTATATAGATTATTAAAGAAAGATAAATTTTGAGAAAAATACATAAAGTTCTGCATGTATCAGGGTTAAATACCATTGTAGTCTAATATTTAGAAGAGTAAAATAAAAATAAATAATACTGATTCAATAAAAAAATGGAAATCACCGATAAATAAATGATTAATTTTATGCTTCAATCCAGATTTTAAAGTAGTGGTTATTAAATTTGTGAATATAAGAGAACCAGGTAAAAAAAAATCTCTTATAATTGAAGCTTACCAGAAACTTATTACATTTCATATCTGAATTCGGATCACTTATCATATTGAATAAAAAGGTTAACGATTTGTATTAATTAAAAAATGTTCTTAATTTTAGTCCATGTTTTTACCCCATAGTTGTTAAAGTTCTATGTTTTAACAAGTTTTGGGTAATAGAAAAGATTTCTGATTTTATGATCCTAATTTTAATGCTAATTAGTTGACAAATCTGTTAAGATCTGAAGGTCTTATTAATGTAATACATGACTCCGGTGCCAAATATTTATTTTAAAAAAGAGCCTAAAAATAGTGTTAGAAATGGATTTTTTTTCTTTGTTAATTGATATTTATATTCCACACTCATGAAGTTGAAATTTCGAAATTAAAATTTCTTCCCTTTGGAGAGTTATAATCATCCATCCAAATCTTCAAGACTTCAATTTTCGGCCGCATTAAATCTTTAATTTTATAAAATAATATATCCAGAAAATTTTAGACTAAAAATAATAAAATTTCTAGAAGCAAGGTATATGATATCAATGAAACTAGTTGTTTTTTAATTATTTTGTTTGCAATCAGCTTACAAGTGAAACAATCTAGTCAAAATTTTGGGGTTTTGAATATTTATACATTCTGAGCCCAATATTGCATAATTTTAGAAGGGTAAATTAATGCATTTGCTTTAAAACTGGTTAAACCTATTTTTAGAGCTCTATCTGAAATTCTAAAGAGGGTGATAGAAAAAGAATTTCCTTTAAAAGTATTAACCCTTTTTCCAAAAACTTTTTTAATTTTAATCGTCCAACAACATACAAAATTATAAATTAATAAAATATGGAGAATAAATTAAAGGTGAAGTGGGGTAATGTAAGTTCAACTTCAACCAATCAGTTATCAATTCTTGGTTAGTGTTTTTGGTACTTTTCTGTTATAGTCACGCCCAGAGAAAATGTATTTAATTTAGTTAGTACATTGCTTTAAATAAATAAAACACATGTTTTCTAAATAAAATCAATCTCTTGTCTGCACGTTTTTATATGACACCTCCATTTAATTTTACCTTTAAATGTTAACTTCATCTCATGGTTATTTTTATATATTCTCATTTCAGGAATAATATTATGCTGTTGAAAAAATCTGACCGCGGTTTCCTCATCCAAAATATTCATAAAAATATTTTTTAAATTATACTGATACTCAACCATATTTAACGTGATTAATTATCTAGTCAAAACAAATTATTTCGGCACAAATTATTTTCTCCTGACAGTGTTGCCAGTAAGCGAACAGTTGTGAAATTAACTCTTAGTTACCTCCCAAGCAACACTGGCGATAACACTGCTTCTCCTTAAAGCAATGTACCAACTAAATTACAAACATTTTCTCTGGGCGTGACTATAACAGAAAAGTACCGTGTTTTTTAATTTATTTTAAACCTTTAATTCTAGCATCCCAGTGAGATTTTTATAAATTTTAGATTAAAGTTAGAAGGAAAGAAGTTTGCAGTTCATACTACAGAAGGCAATTGATATAAAAAGCGTACATAATAAGAAATAACTAACTAATGCACTTACCACACTTCATCTTACTGTTTGAATAATTTAAATATTGAAATGCTTTCATTAATGAAAATTGAATGTATCATATTGCGACTAATTGATTGCTTGAAAGTTGATTATACATACTTATTTGTTGTTACCTGACAGAGTATTATTTTTATTGTTATTTTTACATCTGTGATTTATAATATGTAATTATACATACATATTATTTATAATGTTATTCCTGTATTAACTATGATCTCATAACTTCTGACTACTTGTAAAAAAAAATGGTGTAAGGCTAAAAATGAACTCTAATTAAATGGACCATTTAAAATTTTGACCATTTTATATATTTTTTTCTTATCAGGTTATTTCATAAAGATAATCTATGACATAAAAAAAAAAAAAAAGGAATAAATTCAAGAAACTATTTATTATTTTATAAAATTGTATTATAATAATTATTTTTTTCTGGTATTATAATACTAATCTTTTCTGTATTGTGTATATACTGTTAAAAGCCGGTAATTCATCTTGATTTAATTTCAATGTGCTTAACTCTAAATCAAATATTTTTATTTTTATTTCAGAGTTGATTAATTGAGGATCTGTCGATCCTTATTTCTAACATATAAGTTTGTATGAAATTTTGTATTACCTCCCACAGGGTTCATAGTATTTTTTATTTAATATTTTATGAAAATAGAAAATATTCTTAAAACTGTCCACATAAGTGATTAGTATCTCAGGTAGTTTTAGCATATATATATAATTAATATTATTATTCCCTTGCACTCTGACATTGATAGTATATTTTATTGGGTTAGGGTATTTTTATTGAATTAAGAGTACATTATAATTATCATTATGATAAAAAAAAAAAATAAATAAAAAAAACTTATTTATGAGGACTGCCAAGGTGCTTACCTTCAAAATCTGATAAAGTTTATCTTCCTGCTGTGAAATATAATAAATTTATACCATAACTTCTAATCTTCCTTAAATAATTCAAATCTTCCAATAATTTATACTTGAATTTGTAATAAATATGTGTTGAAAAATAGTTTATAGTCACTACATCTTTTTTTACAGTTGTTTACAAAAAATTGTGATAAAAATGATCATGTAATTTTATTTTTCATACATTTTATTTGTATATGATTAAAAATGTTTAATGTACAAATGACAGTTTGACATAGAAAATATTTATTAAAGAAATTAGATCATAGTTGTTGTTTCTTTTCCACATTTTTACTTACAGTGGGTTGTCCGAAAATTGATGGAGGTTTATGGTTTTAAAATATAAAATAAATGGTCTAAAACATGTTTTATTATTCAAACTCAATACGTTTCTGCGAATGAGTTCATAACTTTTCTATGCCTTGTGAATATAATTTCGAGTTTTTGGTATTAACAAATTCTGAGATAGAATTTTTATCTTTTTAACAGCGGTTCAGGTATTTAAAAAAATGGTAGTCGATTGGAGAGAGATCTTAAGAGTAGGGTGGATGAGATAGAGTCTTATAACTGAACTCGAACAATTTTCAAGAGGTTATACATGAGATTTGGGCCCGAGTCTTGTCGTGTAACAGAATATGGCTTTTCCGACTGACCTAAGATATTCATTAATGCCTATTTCTAGTGCATAGCATCAATTTGAGAACAATATATTTTGGCATTGATTATTCCAAGATTCAAAAAGCTGTAGTGAATCAGCTCAAATGAAGCCCACAAAACAGTACCCAACCTTCTTTTGATGAGTTTTGGGCTTTGGAAAATACTTCTCCTTTGTTGAGATACTGTCCAAAATGTTTAGAGTTGTAGAGAAATCATTTTTGATCATAAAGGTACATTTTGGTTTCCATAAAGAAGTTTGTACTACTGTTGCACAGTGCACACTATTCAAGCACACTTTGATAATGTTTCTGGCCTTTTAGACCCTGTTCTTTAAATAGTTTAAGGTCTTAAAACAATATTAGGTGAAAATCACAGTTTGAAATCTTAGTACAAACTGGACCATATACAAACAGTGAGTTGCTTTAAGCGATGAAGTAACATTTTCTTTTGTAGAGGAATAATGAATGAAGACATCCATACAAAGAAATGATCCATCTAAGGTAAACAGTTTAATCTAGAGGCAATTTAATGAAATCATGAAATATTGCATTAATTTTTGAAAACCCAATTACCTATTATATTGTGCTGTATTATAGTGTGCCTACAGAGAAAATAAAATATGAATGTATGAATGAAAAAAGAATAACAAGCAGAATTTGTGCACTGTTCCCCGTATGCTGTTGGCTAATATATTAGCCATCCTTCTACCGCCGGGTAACTAGCGCTTTCTTTCGACGTTTTTTGGAATCTATAATGTTTACCCGTACCATTAGAGGGCGTTTGATTATTCTTTTTCTTACCAACCCTGCCTTGATGCATGGTTGCTTCTGTGAATAACATAAATTTTTTCCCAAAATTCACACCTGCGGATTTCTAATGTCCAGTTCATTTGCATCTCATGTGGGATTAACTTGTGTAGTGAAATTGTGAGTTGTGATGGCAAAAAGATCATATACTGAGGAAGAGTTTTTAACTCCACCAGTGCCGGTCCACAGTCCGGATCGAAAAGTTTTTTTATAATAATTAATTTCACTAAATATGTAAGATGTGTGAGCTTGAATGCCGTAAAAGTCTCCGCACAATGGGACAACTTGATGTGGCTACTAACCCGCAACGGCGGACCACCTCATGCCCCACCAGCTCTTCTGTTAAAGGGTTAATAACTCATCTTCTAAGCTACATCCTAGCAGTGATATCCAGATACAGTGAGAAGCAATCTTTTTTTTTCTTTTTTCCTTTTACCCCATGGGGTTTTATTCAGGTCAAAATAAACACTTTCCTATGATTTGGGAGTATCCCATACAATTTCAGAAAAATGGATATTAATTTGATTTTGAAACGAATGACCTCATATTTTGTTACATCTAAGGCTGTTTTTTCATAAACAAAAACAGATTGGTAGAATTCAACTAGTTAGTTACCCCCAAAACTGTTAAATCATGTTAATTCATGCAAAATTCCAAAATCCTTTAAAATATTTATCAAAAGGAATAAAAACTTATTCATATCCATTAAAATTCAAAGAACATTAAGAAAATACTTAATAAATTGATTCATTCAGGAAAGCTATAAAATTTGGAACTATTAATGCTTAGTTGCAACTTTACTGAATATTTTTTTATTTTAGTTCGGGTTAGGTTCTTGATCATTTGGATTCAGGGTTTGGCCTCGATACAATTTATTTGAATTCAAAAATAATATGTAGGATATGGCAGGGAAGCTAGAATGGGGTTAAATATGATAAATAAATGTATTTTCGGAATGGTAAAAAAATATTTAATTTCCTTTTTCCTCTATTAGAACATCTTAAAATTAGTTATTGGACATATAAAAAAAAAGTCAATTAATAACACTAAGAAGCACTTGAAAATATATCATACAATCACAGCAATCGACAAATGTTAAAGTTTGTACTATAAATATCTAGGACATAAACATGATCATTGCTTTCAGATTGTTACATTACAAATCAATAAATGCAAACTTACAATAATTTTAAATGGCAGTTAAGAGCACACTATAAAAAAGTTACAAAATTTAAACGATCATCACAACCATTAACACTGTTTATAAACCCATCAATTGGGATTTAAAAACAAAAATAATATAGTTAGTTAATAATAATTTCTTTATCTATTTTTTATTTATATGAATAACTATTCTGAATTATTATCATTAATTTTAATGTATCAATTTTGATGAAACGATCCTGGACTGGTTCATGCTTATTAAAATAAAGAAATGAATTATAATGACTAGTAATCAATAGTTCTATAGAAGTTGAATATTATATAGTACATTACTGATAAAAGTGAAAATGACATTTATAACATCCACAATTGCAATTTTTTATAGATATACATTAGATTTATTCATCAAATACTAAGTATTGAAAAATTATTAAAGAAATTTTGACTAGAAATTAAAAAATAATAAAAAAATTTCTCTTCATTAATTAAATCTGTGCTTCCCAAATACTAATAGTATGGTAGATGAATAAGATTCACTTTTTTATATACACATTAAATAAAAATAAAATGAAATATCTGTTAAGGAATTAAGGAAAAATATACTTATAAGATCATAAAAATGGACAAATCAACTCATCAGTGAGGTTAATGGATTTGGTTATAAAAAAAAAAAAAAAGTGGCAAAATTTTCTTTTAATGACTTTTACTTATCTTATGCTTTTACATTAGGAAAATAAATTAACTATACTTCTGAATTTGGCAAATATACAGGGCAAAACCCTGATCAAAAAATATATTGTTAGTTAAATATTTTGGGAATGAGGTATTGAATAAATTATTTATTTATTCCCAGAAAGTCGATAATTGGTACATATTTCAAGTAAAATATTTTAAAAATGATGCAAAACTCACAATATAATAATTGAAGGTCAGGGGGATAATAGTGACAAACAACATTTTTTTTTTGAGTTTGGAGAAAACTGAGTTCAAATCATTTTATACACTATTTAAGGATAGGCATATTTTGAATGAGCATATCAGTGGACTGAGTGAACGATCAGACTAATGTATTGTAATATGTATATTATTATAAGTAATTAACCATTGATAATATGAAGTTCGTGAGTTTCAGTCCTGGCATCCCGTAGTCTTTTTAGAACCTGAATTAATCCTCTATACCCACCCCTGGCCCGGGTAAAAACACATGGCCGAAAAGGACGGGAATGGTAGAAAAAAAATCTGGTGCGTGCGCGCAACACACAACTTTCACTTACCCACTTACTTACATTAGATTAGAAATGAATGCGTTGTGTTAATGCCACTTCTCAAAGTTACACATTTTTCCACATTCATTTCTTACCTGATATTAAAGAACACCTAATTTTCATTAAACATGGCGAATTTAATGAAAATCGTTAAAACCGTTTTTGAGATAATCGAAAAAAAGGTAAAAATCGGAAAAAAAGTTATGAAATAAAGTGCCCCCTCCCTTTGACCAATTTTGATGAAATCTGTGCTGTCACATCGCGGGCATATACCAACACCAAATACTGAGTTTTGTCAAAATCGTTAAAGCCGTTTTTGAGTAAATAAAAAAAACACGTGATAATGAGACAACATTTATTAAGTAAAGTCCCCCCTCCGGTTAATCAATTTTGATGAAATTTTTACAGTCATATCTCGGGCATATTATTACATCAAATACTCAGTTTAATCAAAATCGTTAAAGCCGTTTTTGAGTAAATAAAAAAAACACGTGAAAATGATACAAAATTTATTAAGTAAAGTCCCTCCTCCGGTTAATCAATTTTGATGAAATTTTTACAGTCATATCTCGGGCATATAAATAGATCAAATACTGAGTTTAATCAAAATCGTTAGAGCCGTTTTTGAGAAAATCGAAAAAAACATAAAAAGTTATTAAATAAAGTACCCCCTCCCTTTGAGTAATTTTGATGAAATTTATGCTGTCACATCGCGGGCATATACTTACACTAAATACCCAATTTCAGGATCGCACGGTTTATAGTTTTTGAGCTAGTCTGTTCACACACACACACACACACAGACACACACACACACACACACACACACACACACAGACCATTTCGCGGGACTTGGTCATTTCGACTCAGGGGACCCCAAAACGTGTATTTCCGTTGAAAACCGGAAGTCGAAATTTTTCACGATCGCAATACTTCCACTTACTATATATTTCATATATAGGTAAGTGAAAGTAAAAAATTAATGATGAAAAATTATTAGCTCTTTAGGGAAATGTATCACTTTTTCCAATCGACCCTTAAATTATTGAGTTTCATAGCATATTAATAGTTTTTTTCATTTCTATCTGTAACTGAAAATAAGACTACAATGTAACTTGCTTATAAGGAAATCTCAGATTAGGGGCCTGTATAAAAAAATAGGTCCATCAACTCTTGAACAATTCCCTAGTTTTAAAAACAAAACACTGATTAGTGTAGACCTTTAAAAGGCAACTCCAGTCAAGGGGAAGTTCATGAATGGTGCTCAATAAACACAGCAATAAAATAAAAGGAAGAATATCTAAAACACCGTCGAGATATTTTCAAGGAACAACTCATTAAAAAATTCTGGACAATTGCTTGCCTAATACCAAAATTTAAAAAATGTCTGACTTATATACAGTTGCCTAATTAAAATTGTAATCTGGAGAGACCAAAGAATGATCTGGTCGTTTGATTTCTACTTCAGGGAATAACGATGCAGCTAATTGTAAATAATTTTTTTTCTCAAGATTCTCAATGTTCAGAATTCCATAGTAAATTTGCAGGACACATGCATGTACACTCATGCATTGGAAGACACAAAAAAAAAGTTCTTCAAACATGCTAGGTTTGAGTCAAATACTACAATTGGTTCAGAAGATGGTTATTAATAGAGACATGAATTAAATTCGGACCGCAACAAACCAAATTTAGTCTAACAGTGAGAATTTTCGAAAATCTTGCGAATATAAACAAAATTGATAAAGGTGAGAAAGAGGAACCCCAGGTATGGGATTCAACTGTAGCCTTTCCAATTCTGAGAAATCATTCTTTGAACAATAGTCTTCTAGAGCCATATTCCCCAAAATATTTATTAACTACAACATAGTCCCCACCAAATCCAAGATAAGAAAAAAGGAAAATAAATTATATTTGAAAAATTTGAAAATTCACTTATTTTCAAGCAGTTCAGGATAAAATATATCAAAACCTCCCCATTATGTAATATGTATTTATTATCCTGACGAAGGGATTACACATACTTGGTTTTAATAAAACTTAAATATTAGAAACAAATATAATTCTATGAACGAGTTATACTGTGTTTAAGAAGCAAAATAAAAACAATATAATATATATATTTTTTTTATGATTTGAGAAGCACTAGATTATTCAATCAAGTAAAATGAATCAAACATAAATACCAATACAAAATATAAACAGTCTACTTATCTCATCACTCATGAATTGAGTACCACTGAAATGGTTTTAGCTGAATGTTAAAAAAAAAAAAAAAAAAAAAAAATATAAATCTAATACCAGTTATAAACTTAATGATATCTTCTCATGAGCTATAAAGAACTCTTGATTCTCACGTCCCTGGTAATCATAAACAAAGCTAGGATTAAAAATTATATTAATTATTGCTTAATTTCATGCTCAAGCTGTAGAAGAAATACCATACCTTAAAAATAAAATAATTAATATATTAAAGGTTTAGTAAACATAAGCTATCCATGCACATTAAACTAAAACATGATACTCTGTAAGCATGCAGTAAACACAAAACATATACAGCAGTCACTAAACTTGTTAATTAAAAGCAGTTAACAAATAAAAGGGTCATACAAAATAAGATAGTATTGTTTCTGTGCTATATTAATCAACAAAAAAAAAAAGTATAAATATAATTTTTAAAAATAAATGTACAATATTATGTAAAAACAAATAAATATATTATTATCTTTGTTCAGCTTCTTTTTCTTTTCTTTCAAATAGCTGTTCTAAATACCCTGGTCTAAAATTAAGTAGCATTATTGTATAAATAAAATGTAATCAGATTATAAAAATGTAACAAGTTGTGATGAATAAAAAGAAAATATTTTACTAACAAGCAAAAAAAAAATATAATAATAACAACCATGCAAAAAAAAAAAAAAAAAAAAATTTGTTTGTCTATGTCACATCAGAAAACTTTTAAAATATAAACGAATGTCTGAGCAAATTATTTAAAGTTTTAAAAATTATAACAACGTTCTTTATTACAGTTACAGGATAAAAAATTTAAGTGGAAGACCTCTTAACTGGCCAGCAAAGGAATAAATCTTTACAATAGATTTATACCATTGTTCTCAGAGACAATAATTTGCTCAGAATAACAGTTTCACATTTTATGTTTTTTTATTCATAGTCCAATAAAACATTTTGCTTTTTTAGTTAAAAATGCAAAGTTAAACCAAATTATTAGGGTGTTGGTTTTAAGGGGCGTTTACACAGGCCATATTTTATTGCAATTTGTAGGGGCTGTTGTATTGTTGCTACTACATACTGAAACATTGACGAAATAATTTGATGTGGCTCGGCCATATTGCTGGTCTGATCCAAGATGGTCACAGAGGTCATGACCTCCACCAAATGTTTTGTATTTTAAGTGAATAATGCAATTAGGTAGATACTATGCCCTCAACATAACACTTCTGGTTGTTAAGTCACAGTCCTTCTAAGTAGAAGGTAATGATCTCATTAAAAAGCGGTGCTGTCAGCCACGTGATTATGAGAGAGGGGTTCATAACCCTCCCCCCCCCCAAATTTTGTGCTGAATCCGCCCCTGATGCTGGGAAAGCTAGGCTGCCACAGGATGCTGCCTGTGTTTTTCACAGATTTTGGAGAACATTTCTCCATCTCTGTCTACAAATGATTCCTCCTCATTCTCTCGTTGTCCTGCCTTCTCCCCTTCAGTCATTTCGTTCAGTTCTATACCGAGCTTTTATGATCTCTTTATTTATTTTTTTTATTTATACGATATCTCTTTATTTATTTTTTTTATTTATACGATTACTATGCTTATATGATGCTTTATTGTCATTCATCAAGATTTATTCATTACTGGTAATTCATTATTGTCATTATTATTTATTGGATAGGGATAAATAGAGAAACGATGAAAAAATCAAGTTCCATTTAAGTTACCAGACCTGTACATAAAAACATCCCTATTTCAATAAAATATTAATACATTTATGTTCCATCATAGTGTTGCAGACTTCTGGTACCAAGAAATGTAGAGAAAAAGTAAGTAATACAAGAGAAGTAATCCAGAAACTGAAGGGTGATCGCCAATCTGGTTGTAATTAATACACTGTCTCTTGAATTGGTGTCGGTCTCACTTTACATTCCTATCCACGATGTTATTCAAAATAATGTTTTGACACTCAAATGAAATTATAAAAAAAGTAATTGTCTAAAATCAGTTCATAAGTTAAAATTTTGAAAGCAGTTCTCTAACTCAAGAAGGAACGCATCCGCAAGGATCAATTTCACTTTTTTTTCATCACGGATGATAAAAGAAGAAAGCTGCACTAACTTAAATTAGTTCTCCCTCATAATATCCCTAAGTAGCCACGTGTTGCTCGTTTCAATACTTCTTGGTAATACGATGTTTCCCATCAATAATAATATATAGGGTTATATGTTCGGCAATCTGCAATTTTTATTGCCCGTGTAAATGCCCCTTTATAAAGTAAGAAGAGCTGATAGAGAGGTTTTCTACCGCTCTCTGAAAATTATTTCTTTATTATGAAAGGGTTTTACAGTAAAGTTGAATATAATAAGAAAAATTACATTATAAAAATAAATACGTTTCTGCAGAATTAAAGTAAGAGGGCTCCTTAACAAGGAGTTAGAATTTCCTCTTTATCAAATATTTAACTGAATAAAAAAAAATATTCTTCTAAAAAAAACTTGATCACATTCTATGATTTTTTAAAAATCCTAAGAGGAAACTTTCTAAAATTATAAAAAAAAAACTTTACAACAAAAATTAAAAATAGAACAAATTAAATGGGAAATAAAAATTAATATCTCATAAAATACGCATAAATTAAATAACAAATAACCATAGACAAGCTAAAAGTAATAACAATTGAAAGTAAGAGGGTTTGGTAAATGGCACTAAAACAAAAAACACTTTTTTTTTTTTTCATTTTCCTAACTTACTGGTGGACAGGATGTTCCCTCAGCATCTCAATCAACATTGTTGGCGGTATACTACGCTTGAAAATTCTATTAACAGCAGAGAAGAGAGGAAAGCTGTAAGAAAAAAATAAATTTAAATAGTACCTAACGCTGAAATACACCTAGAAAAAATTAATAATGAAAATTCATTTGTTATGTTCTTGATAACCTATTCTGGTAAATATATGTATTTGGATGGTATTAAAAATTTTGAAGAGAAAAACTGGCACAGTGTACTTCATTACACCACCATGAGTATGAGTCCAAGTCAAATCAATTCCTTCTCTTCACTGATCACCTTTCCCCAACCTCCCAATTAGTTTGAGAAATTATAGAGGGGATAGATTATTCATCTAAAGAGCAAGATATAATGATATTTTGTCTATTTTTATTATTTATATATTAAGGTAATGTAATACATAAATATTATGTAGAATATAAACATTAAAAATAGGCGTAGTATCCAGCTATTTGCGATCCCCCATATAAATGGTGAGGTCAGTGGAAGAAGGGTATTAGTGAAGAGAAGGGATCGACTTTACTTGGACTTGTTTAAAATACAAGTTTGGATGATGTAATTTGTCATGCCCTTTGTGTGGGCATGTTACACATGTTTATTTAATGTAGAAAATAAAAGTTTGTTTAAAAAAAAAAAAAAAGGGAAATGAACAGATGGAGATACATAAAAACGAGACCGTTATAATGACTATTTGAGGACGAGGAATAAACAAGGACAAATCAATAGACGCTCTAACAATGGGCATGATTGAAATTCAAATCACCTTAGAGTCAGTAAGGACTGGATCCTAGATACTGGATACTTACTGACTGGATACTGGGCGACCCCGACCCTAATGACTCTAGTTAGTACTGACTCGGCAAACCGCCCTCTCGACCTTCTCTGCTGAATCAGTCCATCCTCTACCCACTATTCCTTCTTGTATTGATTTATTTTTCAAGATAATTCAGTTTTATTTACTCCAACCCATTTTCCACAGTTTTTCATACAATATTTTTTCCTTTCATTAATTTATATTTTTCAAAGAAAAAAAGTTTAAATTGGGTGAATTTCACGATATTTTGAACGTTCTATTTTTGTAACTCCGGATATGAAGGAGTGTATGACAATTTTGAATATCACTACGGACTATTGCTCTTGGTGGTGTAATAGAATACACCACGCTAGTTAAACGGGAGACTAGAGTTCAATTCCCAAGGCCAGTCTTTTCTCTTTAAAATTAAAAAAACTTAAAATTAATAAATGTGTATATAAAGTAAAGCCATTCCATCAACAGGAAGTTGTATTGACATGATTTGGAATAGGTAACACCAGACTCACCCACTCTTTATCAATCATTAAAGATCCCACACCAAAATGTCAAAATTATAATCACATTCCAACATTATGTCACATTTTCTAAGAATAACCCTTTTTCATCAAGCAACTTAATAGCTTAGGACTGAAATCCGATTTTACTATAGTCCTAAAAAACGAAGTAAACATAATAGAATCCGTCCTAAAATTTTTAAAATCTAATGACTTGATATCCAAGAATCAGAAATATTAAATCTGATGATATTAAATGAAAAATAGAAAATTGGAAAGAAGAGTAAGAAAGAAAGAAATGTAATAAATAAACAGTTTTTTTTTGCTAAATGCAATTAAAACTATAAGGCGTTAATGATAATTGCAGTTTTAAGCCAATTAACTAAAATGAACAATCACAAAAATAAATAGCAAAGGACCAAAACAAACAATCTCCAGTTTTCGAAAATGTATTATAAAAACAGATGTGATATCCACATTAAAACTTTCACTTGTTTTCTTAATATCTATTAACACTACTTATATAATTAAACATCAAGGGCTTGAGCTTGAGTAAAACCAATTCCAAAACGTACAAAATTTACAAAAATCATACTAAAGGTCATAAGAAAACTAAATAGAAACTATTATATTACAGAGTCAAATACATTGCCTCAACATCACCAATTGTATCCCTAGACACATATTCTAAATCGATAATTAAATAAAAACTTTATCATAACTTATATTGATTTATTTGACCAACATACCTCTGCGTTATCCCTTTCTGTTCGAGCATAAAGACAACCTCTTCTGCAGCTAATGGTCCTTGTAGCTTCTGGCCATTCAATATTTCATTTTCTATTTCATCCAAAGACTACAGAAGGTAAATTGTATTAATTTTTTTATATTATTTCAGCGATTTCAGTTGGTGATTAAATGGACATAACTTTAAAGGTTATAAAAAATGTTAAATAAAATTATGATGAACTTTAAAGAAATTCCAGTCAGTCAATGATTTGTGATTACAGTTAATCAAAAAAACAGTATATCAAATCAAAGAAGCAAAATATTGGATAGAATTAATTACAAAGATTGAAATCATTTTGGAAAAATCCAATAAAGAATTTCCTGACATTAAAATAAAAATAAAAAAGGGAGAAGGAGAAGATAATTAAGAAAAACTCACTTTATCACTTTTCACAAATATTTCGGAACACCTTCTGTTTCTGCCTCCATAACATGTGGTTATCAAATCTGCAAGGCCACAGCTTTCGAAAAATGTATTGATATTCCCATTTTTATAAAACATATTTACAAAATTTATCATTTCCATCATTCCAAGTCGAATGATTGCTGCTTTGGTATTGTCTCCAAGACCTAAACCATCAGCGAAACCAGCTGCGCATGCAACTATATTCTGTAAATATAATCCTTTCATTCATTTATGATGTAACTAAACAATTTATTATAAATAAAGTGCACTATTGTATAAATTAACAAAGTTTTAAATAAATAAAAAATCATTATAGTCCCTAAAATACAAGGAGATTATATTGGTAAACCATACCTTCAATCCACCGCAAACTTCTACAGTATCACAATCATCCACAACAACTACTCTGAAGTTTTCTGATTGCACTAGTTTCTTCAAAAGAAGACCATTGGTTGGGTCCTTACAACCTAATGAAAATGAATAACTTCAATTAAGTGCAATTACATCACAGTGAAAAACTATATAATCAATGTATATTATGAAACAAAGTGTAAAATGTGTGTGCCACTAAACCTCAAAATGAGTCCAGGAATGATCAAGAAAGTTATATGGTTTTGTAGCCCTGTATACCATATCCATAAAGGCTCTCTCTTTTATCCGAAGGGGATATTAAAGATATAAGTTCCCCCTCTCGCTTTGTGTAACTAGCCCATCTGCACAGGACTAATGGTTTAATAAATGATAAATTTAGTTAGAGCAACAGACTACCAAAAAGCCATGGGTTATGGTTCATTCGTAAGTTTATCGTTCATTCATTCAGTTTGTAATACTTTTTATTTCATCTTTCCTTTTAAGTTACACAAGATTACCTTGAAATAATTTGTCGTTTCTTTGTATTTTTATCAATAAAACCATTATTTAACATCTCTGCAATTAATTGAAAATAAAAATAAGCAAAACTAATTGGATTTCTAAACAAATTAAGGCTGAGCCTACCAACACAGGATAGTGTCTTAGAGTGTCTCCCCGCAAAGCTGTTTTCCAGGAGCATTTCGAATCATTAAATCTTAGTCTGATGATATGAATGAATCTAGTAACAATAAAAGTAATATCTGATTTATGTCATTCCACTTTAAATTGCTAAGCAATGAACTCTCTGATATTAAGTTAATTAAAGCAAGAGTGCCTCAGGGCCGCGTCCTGGGTCTGATATTATTTGAGATATAAGTATATGTAAGATCTACTGCAACAAAATATCTCTCTATTGGCTACTTTTGCTGCTATCATTAGTTCAGAATAAAAAGGCTTTTTTATCATTTAATACACTTTAACTTAACGTTTAATAAATTGTTTCATCCGATTTATATTTGGGATCCCAAGAGATGTCTCCATTTCGCCTTTTTAAAAAAAGTTAAAATGGTTATATCCTTTCTACTGCCGTAAGTATTTCCTGGTATCCTTCCTTTTCCAAGTTATACGGTCCTGCTGTCTATCTAATATCTCAGAATTTCAACAGCCAAAATCCTTGGTATATTCCCACGACACCCGCTCTAGGTCTTCAGATCTATATACACCGGCACACCGAACGTCAGCTTTTGATAGATCTTTCATTATCTAGTCCTCATCCCTATGGATTTCTATTCCCTCTTTCATCCATAATTCCAATACCCTCTCCACCTTTAAATCCCGTCTGTATCATCACTTCATAGCCACCCAGAGTCCTTTTTAAACCGATGGAAGCGCTTATTTTATTTTTATTATAATTTTTCTTTTAATTTTTTTTAGAAAATATAAATACTACTAAACGTATCAATTAATAGGTGCGTAAATATGTACATATTATTAGATGTGAAAACTAGTAACTTTTCACTTGAATGAATATTTAATGTGTAGTTTTATTCTCTTTTTAAACTAAAGGTTTTATAATTATTTGTAGTTATTTTTTGTATCATTTCAATTTTTTTATTTAAACTTTAAGGCTATAAAGCCCTCTTTGTATATCATTCAATTTTTTTCTTATATATGGGACACGTCCCAGAACAAATAAATAAAGAATTTATTATTATTATTTAAAGCAATCTTGACAATATTGCTGATAGGCCACTAGGTGGAAATTTTTAAAAAATTATAAAAATAGGACGCATTTGATGAGTTCACACTTAATCATGATCATTACCCTCAAATATACACAATAAATTACTGATTCCGACATTTGATGAAATAAAATATTAAGGTATTTATCTGGACAAGAGATTGATAACATTAACCCACTGAAGAAAACTTTAAAATGCATTAACAACTCTTTCAGCCCACTCCAATGACTATGAAGGTGGTGTGGTCCACAAAAGATCTGCTAATCTAATTTTTATTACTGAAATGAAACACTGTTGAAGCAGCACAAAACATTTGCAAGCATATTGAAAACAAATTTTAATAAACAAATAAAATTTTGTACCATATACATCAATATGCATACAATAAATTAAAAATTATTAAAAAATTAACTAACCAATTGTTGTTTCACAGAATTCCTCTTTAGCTACTTCGTTAGCTATGTTAGCGCCCATTAGAACAGCAACTTCAATCCCAAGTATATTGTGGATTAAATGGGATACAAGTTGGATTCCTTTCTCTTCACTGGCAACAAAGCCCTATTTAAATTAAAATAAATAACATAAATTAAATTAAAAATAATTTTACCATACATTAATGGTAGGGTCAGCATACTGGAGAAACAGAAAAGATGAAACAATATATTCTTTGATTGGCAAATTGAATATTGCTAGGCAGAATAAGCCAACGAAAACATTATAATAACTAAAAAATATATATTACATAAGATTAAATCACTTTTCCATTTAAGAGAAGTGAAAACATAGATGAATAATAAGCATCTGGGGTCTACAATAGCTAAATAAAATAAAAATACAGAAGAAAAAAGGTAATTTCTTTATATATTTTATATTCTTGGAATTCAATTAATTATTCTTTTATATCTTGGTTTTCTCTCTGTACAAATTGAGTACTATGCTAATTATACCTTAAAATTAAATTTGAATAATTATATTTCTTAAACAATTCCCCATGTTATATTTGATGGTGAAGTAAATAATATATACACTTAAATTTGGGACCAATATTAACTTAAATTTTATTTATCCACACAATGATAATAACAAGCTAGTAGATTTGTTTTATTTTTTTTTTTTTAATAACCCAAGAATCAATTATACAATTAACTGCCTTTTATACAAAATATTAGTATTTCTTCCAAATTATTGCATCTGAGAGATATACAATCTAACAACTTTAGGAGTGTTGGTATCAAATATTAGAAAATTTTGGGTTCCAAAGTTATAATTATTTTAGGTCGAAAACAATATTTACAAGGACGGATCTTTTATCTTCTAATTAATTAGTTGAAACATTATAATTATTTTACTCTTTGGAATTGGGGATGATAACCTAATTAGTCACTAAATTATAGATATGTGAATAAAAAAGACACATGTACATATAACTTATATAAAATGATTCAGATATAACATTAAGAAAACATTTTTGAACTTTAACATTTACCAGAAAAAGTGAAGAAAAGTTAACCCATTAACCCTTCATTACTAAAAAAAATGTGATAAGATTACAATGAGCAAAGGTTAGAAGTTAAGAATTCCTGGTGTTCTTATTCAATGTTACCTTGATAAGAGACAGGCCAATTGCTTTAGGTTTAATTTTGCCTTTTAGCAAGCAACATATTTTGGGAATGAACTGGTGAGGAAGCACAAAAATAAGAATGTCAGCAGCTTCACAAGCTTGTATGAGATCAGGCTCAGCAACCTGAAAAATATAAATTATAAGAGTTCTATATAAAACAAACTAATGTAAAAAGTTTTTAAAGAATAATCTGTAAAATAAATTTGCTAATTTATCTGATAAACATTTACTTTAATAAATTACCCCCTACATTTACAGCACTTTTTTACAAATCGAGAATAATTTTATTCTTTCGTTCAATTCATAGTTCACAAATTAATCCAGAATAAAATAACTATGACGATAATAAAAACAAATATTCTTTTTAATTTGTGATTCCGTCCCTTATATTCCATTTATGTGAAGTAAAGACATTATGTTTTAAACAATAAACAAAGGAAGTGATTGTGCAGACTGGGCAGAAATTTTATCAGGAAAAATAATTGATTACACTATCAAAATGATTACTAATTTAAGAAAGAAAAGGTACAGAGTCAACAGGTTGGAAACAGCTTAACTAGTAAGCTAATGTCATTTTTAGGATATGATCCTTTTTCAAGGAAATATTTTAGACTAAAATTGATATGAGATAAAATGAGTTAGATAACTTGATGCCAAAAATTTAAAAATTGCAAATTAATGAAGATAATTATCCCTTCTCTAAATATAAGTACAAGTAACTCTTTAGGCTTGGAATTCATTCAAATTTTAAGTGAGGTTCAATCAACAACTCACCTATCATATCAACCAATTTGAATTTATGAACTAACAAATCAGCGATATATATCGGCATATTTTTTTTTATATACATATAATACAAGCATATAGATAAAAATAAAATTCAAATCAGTCATTACAGTAAATTTATTTTTAATTTATAAATACAACTGATTAAAGGCACATTAATAAATTAAGTAATTTTTTAATAATAAACCATTTAATAAATCTTAATAATTTTTTAGAAAAAAAAAAGCCTTGTTAATTAATACTATTTTTTAGATGCTGGTATTATATCATAAGGAAAAAAATCATTAATATACATTCACTATATATTTTTTTAAATAATGAGATAAATTACATTTATATTTTAATATTTATATTGTGTAGTATAATAAAAAATATTTAGTATAGTTCAAAAAAAAATTTTGTTTTTGGTAGATTAAATAAATTTAGTAAATGAAATTTAAACATATATAGGACAAAATCTTTAATGAAGAACAACTAACATACATTTAGTTGACATCTTCAATGTAATCATAAACTTTAAATGTTATTATTACTAGTAAAAATTATTTTGTTGGTTAAAGATAAACATATAAGGATCGTCCTTGTACTGACAGCTGAGCATTCATTTTGAAGTTGCCAATACCTTTATACAAATATAATCAATACATACCATAATTTTAATAGAACAGTATTACATTAAGCTATTGAATTAAATATTATGTTTCTAATAAACTATGCAAATTAAATGAGAAAGACATTTGATAGGTCATGAATGTTAAAAAAAAAAAAAATTGAACATGTTTTTATAGCAGAAAGTAAATATTTATTTTTAATTATATATTAACATAATTAAGAATAGGCTTTTAATAGGAGTGACTAAAGACCAATTCAATAAACTGACAGTTTAGCAAAAATGACCTATTTAGTGATAATTAAGTACATGCAGTCCTTGAAAGTGACTGATCTACATTTGAGTAACATTTTTTTTGTATTCTTTTACCATCTCTGAGGAGCAAGAACATTAAGGTAATTAAGTCATGGTCAATGTCACAGGGTCGGAGATCGTCAAATAGCTATTTGAGGTAGTTCATTAAAATATAAGTCAATTGTGAGGAATTAATTAAAATAGAGAGAAATTCAGAAGGGGATTCTAATAGTTATTTCGTGTATATATGTAAAATAGTATATAATAATAAGGAACAGAGAAGTCCTTGAAAAGCGGTGCTATGACAAAGATAAGATATAAACAATATATAATCAGCTTATTATATTGATTCATAAATATAAAATTCATTAATTATATATTCATGTATATTACTAAAATATACAAATATTTATTTGTATGTATATTACTGAATATAATACATTAATACATATATACATTAATTATATACATTAATGTATATAATACATTAATATACATTAATTATATATTAATGTATATTACTAAAATATACTAACTGGATAAATCTAAGGATAAAAATTACTATTCTAATTACTTTAAATAATATAAAATTGAAAAATGCACTTACAACATTATCGGGGAGTTTTATTCCAGGAAGATATTTTACATTTTCATGCTGCTCATTGATTATTTCAGTGAGTTTTTTGCCATCGATAACTTCTTCATAAACATACATGGTGACGGTGGGATCAAATTCTGAGAGTTTTTTAGCGTTCCGGCCAACAATTTTAGCAATTGCAGAGCCCCTTTAGATAGAATAATAAACACATGTCAATATAATTAGATAAAAAATAAACAAAGTGTCAATATAATGAGATCATATAATTATAATCATAACTATAGTCTGAGTACTCACCAGTTACCGGAACCTACAATTGTAACTTTTAAACTTTTAGGAGTTGTCATTTTTATGAATTAAAATCCGGAATGCTTCTCTGATAACTCAAATGACCCTAACACCACAAACATCCACTATCAACTAAACCTCATGATCTCCCCTCACTCTCGGGCTCCCCGCCAACCCCTCCGTGTCCTTCACAAATTTTGAACTGGACAGATGTTCAGAGGAGCTAACATGATATTAATGCAGGAGTGATGAATGAAATATATTTCATTACAATTGAATTACATGTAAAACAATATTTTTTATCATTAATAGAATTTATTTTATTTTTTTTTAATAAAATATATATTCGTATAGATCACGTTTGGTAATTGAAAAAATAAATGAGGGCATTTCAATAATGTTCAAAATATTTCACAATTTAAAGAAACGAAGTCCAAATGAGCAATCATTATTATGATTAATCGAAGTAAGGTTTTAATTTAGATCCCTTCAACTATTGATATATGAAGAAATGTTAATAGGGGTTACCGGGTTTTAATAAGTAGATAAGTACCGCATATTTTACATAGGTATATAAATTTATAAGATAAAATTGTTATTATTAGAAAAATTGATATTTTCCATGAATAAAATAGTTATCCATATAATCATATTTCGTATTTCATAATTTTTTAGTAACTACGTTGACCATAGCCGATAGGCCGAAAAACGATGGTTTTGTAAATTTCAAATGTTTATTTGATATTGTTTGGGTATTTATATTTTTCATGGATAAAATAGCTATCCATATTTCGTATTTTGTAATTTATTTGTAACAAATAGTAGTTTATGTTATTTGTTAGTCGGTAGTTAGTTGGAATGGGTAGTAGGATGGTTAAGTTTATAAATATCTGTTCTAGATCCTTCTTCTCATAAATAGAATGTTTTTGATTGTATCCAGTTACTTGTGCCTTAGAGCCAGTCTTGTTTAATCACTGAATCGTGTTTGTGTATTTATCCTACCATGAGTTCAACAGATTTGATTAGTGACAAGTCTGATGCAAAAAAATCTACTGAATTAAAAGATGAAGGTAATCTTGCTTTTAAAAATAATGATTTAGACCATGCTTTGAACTGTTACTTATCTGCTCTCAAATTAACATCTGAATTTTCGAGTGAGAGGGCTGTCCTTTTAAAAAATTGTGCTGCTGTTCACTTAAAGCAATGTAATTACAGCAAAGCTGTTGAAGATTGTGATAAATCTCTGGAAATTGTACCCGATGATCCCAAAGCATTGTATCGAAGGTGCCAAGCTCTGGAGAATCTCGGTAGGTTTGAAGAGGCGTATAGAGATGCCAAGCTAATTTTTAAATTAGATCCTACAAATAAGCTTATACAGTCTACTCTCTCTCGTTTACACACAATAGTAGAACAGCGGGCTTATGAAAATACCCAAACTGAAAATAAAGTTCAACAAATGTTTCGATATGCTTTCAATTTGGAAGAAGATATAGAAAAACGTACCAAAGCAATAACAAACTTTGTCCCGCTTTGTAAGGAAGGAAAAGGAAGTGAACTTCTCATTGAAGCTGGAGTTGTTAATAAGATTGCACAATTGCTTAAAATAGAAAAAAATCATGAGATCATTCTGGGTTGTATCAGGACCATCAGCCAGCTTTGTTTTAATAGTGTAAAGAATACTAAGAAGGTAATAGAAGTTTTAGGTATTCCATGGTTCTTGGATATTTTGAATAGTAATAATGAAGAACAAGTATATGCTGCTCAATATTCTATTCAGGAAGTGCTAAATAGCCTTGCAGGGATTGAAAGAAAGAAAGAGAAAAGTGAAGAGAAGCCTGACCCAAAACTTTTAGAAGAAAATAAAGCCGAAATAGATACTTTGTTGACATGTTTATTGTACGGTTGTACCAGTAGATCAGTAAGTGGTCTAGCTCGTGATGCTATTATTCAGCTTATTTCAAGAAATGTTCATTACAAAGCCATTAATTGGGCTGAACAACTTGTAAAAATCAAAGGGCTTCAACGTCTAATGGAAGTTGCTAGTGAACTTAAGGAGTACAAATATGAATCTTCCATGGAAATAACTGATTCTACCAGAAACTTTACCTCTATATGTTTAGCGAGAATTTATGAGAATATGTACTATGATGAACTGAGAACAAAATATATGGAAAATATTGATGACTTCATAAAAAGTAAATTAATAACACCAGAATTAGAATCAAAAGTACGAGTTGTTGTTGCAATAACTACATTATTATTAGGACCATTAGAAATTGGTAACAATATATTGTCCAGAGACGGTATGATGGAAATGGTTCTTGTAATGGCCAACAGTGATGATATTCTGCAACAAAAAGTGGCTTGTGAATGTATAATTGCTGTTGCTTCTAAGAAAGAGAAAGTTAAAACAATTGTTAATCAAGGTGCTGAGATTTTGAAAAAACTCTATCAGTCTAAAGATCTCGGTATCAGAGTTCGTGCTTTGGTTGGCTTATGTAAATTAGGGAGTTCAGGAGGCACTGATGCTTCCATAAGACCTTTTGCTGATGGTGCTACTACAAGGTTAGCAGAAGCATGTAAGAAATTCCTTGTTAGTAAGTCTAAAGATCAGGAAACCCGCCGTTGGGCTGCTGAAGGCTTATCCTATCTTACTTTAGATGCTGATGTAAAAGAAAAGCTTGTAAATGACAAGCCGGCCCTGAGAGCACTTTTTGACCTAGCAAAATCTGGAAATGAAGCAGCTGTTTATGGTGTTGTTACTACTTTGGTTAACATCGTTAATGCTTATGACAAACAAGAGGTTCTGCCTGAACTCGTTGAGCTAGCAAAGTTTGCCAAACATCATATTCCCCAAGAACATGAACTCGATGATCCCGATTTTGTTGCCCAACGTTGCATCAATATTGTAAAGGAAGGAGCAGTAAGCGCTTTAGTTTCATTAGCAAAAACAGAATCAGATAGTTCAAAAGAAATGATCGCTAGAGTGTTCAACACCTTAGCATCCCAAGTAGATTTAAGAGGAATAATGGTGCAACAGGGTGCTGTGAAAACCCTTTTAAAATTGACTTATGCGGGTACTGAAAAAGGTATTAGAAATGCTTCACAAGCTCTTGCTCGACTTGGAATTACGATGGATCCAGCTGTTGCATTTCCTGGTCAGAGATCTATGGAGGTTGTTCGTCCATTATTAGCATTGCTACATCCAGAATGTAATGCATTAGAAAACTTTGAAGCACTTCTTGCTCTTTGTAATTTAGCTTCTATGAATGAATCTGTCCGCACTCTCATTTTAAAGGAAGGTGGTATTCCAAAAATTGAGGCAATGATGTATGAAGATCATGAAATGTTGCGTCGAGCTGCAACACAAGTTATGACCAATATGGTTATTTCACCTAAAGTTGTCGAATTGTATGAGGGAAAGAACGATAAGTTAAAGTTCATAGTATTGATGTCTGGGGAAGAAGACGAAGAAACCATGAAAGCTGCTTCTGGAGCATTAGCAATATTGACTTCTGCTAGTAAAAAATGTTGTAAGAAAGTATTTGATGTTGAGTCTTGGCTTGATATATTTCACATGATCCTAGCTCACCCTAACACTGATATTCAACAGCGTGCTGTGGTGATTGTTAATAATATCATCTCTGCAAGCAAAGAACTGGCAGAGAAAATTATTGAAACAGACATCATGGAGATTTTAATGGCTTTTACACTGATTCCTGACGAAGAGAAAAAGAAGATAAGGGACATTGCTCAAGAAGCGCTTGATGCAGCCAAAAATTGGAAAGTGATAAAAAGTCGTGATGAGGTTGGTGACGATGATGATGATGATTAAAATGTGTGTTAAAGAATATTTAAATTGATTTCATCGACCTCTAAACAATGAGACCAATGTATTGATAAGGTGCTATATTAAAAATATTAGCTATAATTATCGCTTAACATTATTTTTGTACTTTTATTATATTGTAGTTATTTATTTTTCAAAGATGTATTATATTTGTAAATATTAGATTGTTCTGATGTATATTTATATATCATTTTAATGAAATAGAGAATTGTTTTTAAAAGTGTAATTATTTAATTAATCTTCGTGTTAATTACTTGTATAGAATTATTTTATGTTTAAAGATAATATTATGTTTAATTATTGTTATATTTATAAAATAATATTATTTATTGTTTTACATACCATGATATTATTTATATGAATATAGTTTTTCAATAACCTAAAGTAGTAGTTTTATTTTAAATTTTTATATTTAATGCCTTATTTAACTTTTTAGGTTGATACTTAATTAAAAATCAAATTTTATTACTAACTGGATCACTAAAAGTGTCTGCAATAAGCATATACAAAAAAAAAAAAAAAAAAAAAAAATGTGAAACTAGAGACAAAAAAGAAACAATTTACACATGTAAGGGGTGCTTCATTTTTCTTTTTTTTTTCTTTTTTTTTGCTGCAAATTTAATGTATTTAAACAATTTCTCTGTCTGCTAGAGTGCTGCAACAATGATGTAGAGACCCGGAATCGAATGCTTGCCTTGACCAATTTTTACTCTTTAGATGAACTTTGTATTAAAATAATGGCTACTGGATTTAATGTTTAATGTAAACCCTACAGCTGCCGATAGCAAGCTACGTGGGGTGAATTCTGGTGCGCCTGTCTCACAAGACCACCTATCACCCTGACCTGCCATAAACCTCGGTTGCGGTTATGTGTTTTGATGAACACATTTTAATTACATTTTTGCCTGTTTACTTTTAACACGTTCAGTGCGGCACGGGGTCAAATGACCCCGTGCGTAACTATCTCCCAGTACGGGTGGGTTTTGAAGTAAACTGTCAAAAAAAAAAATTTTGACTGTTTTTGCTTTATTATACTTTTAAATATAATTGATAAAAGTATGTTTATGCATTTCAAAGCCAAATAAACCTCTTATATCGTTGAAAATCGCACAGGGCTGTATGACCCCGTGCTGGCCTGGAGAGTGATATTTGGGCTGCAGTCCGGCACAAAGTCATAAAGCCCTGTGTTATTCCCCATGTTTTATCTGTGAATCACATATTCCCAACCTCTGTATATAACAAAACACCTACCTCCGTTTTCAGTTTACTTTTTTCTGTCGGATCTAATTTTGATAAAATAATAAATTTTGATTGTTATGTGTCTTAATTTAATGATAATTCATACTCACCCAGTTTTATTTATACTTATCAAAAATTCAAATCCTTCACTGACCTTCAAAATTATAGCACAAAGCAGAACAAGTTCCTAATAAGGTAAAAAGTGTAAGTTAAATATTCAATTCTATGTCCTATATCAAAATATGGATGAAAACACAGCCTGCGGCTGTCATATATTTGTTGATGTCCAAAGAGTAGGAGAATATTCAATTATACCAATTTAGTTCATTTTCCGAGAGGTTTTAGCGTTTTAAATGGAGACATAAGTATGGGGTCAATTAGCCCCGTGCCGCACTTGTTGATAGCTGCACTAGAGGGTCAATTGACCCCGTGCCGCATTTGTGCATGAGGCACCTTTTTGCCGTCCGCACTGAACGTGTTAATTACAGTTAATTTGTTTTTGCTAAAGATAACAATATTTTTGTTTTTAATATCTTTTGGAACACCAACTCTTTCTCCCTTAGTATTCTATTAGTTTTCATCTTAAAGTCGAATTAGCCTTTTCAAATTTTCATGCATAAATTATCTTAATAAGAAATGCTTTTCTTGTTCATAAGGTATCATAATATTGTGCATTTCTTTCTCTGAAATTTTTGTTTCAGGCACTCACAAACAGTCTAGAAAATATTTTACTTATATTCTCTTTACAACATGTTTTTGCAGACATAAGCACCAAAATGTCAAGAAAGGTCTCAAATTTTTTATTATGATTGACTAACATGTCAAAAAGGTTTTTCATCTAAAAACCTAACCGAAAATTTTCATAGTGTCATAACTTGTTCACTCCAATTTTTTTTATTACTTGAAAAAATGGGAGGATATAAATTTGTAAGCATATGGGATGTTCTGCTGATTGTGTACGACTATGTTTTCATGGGAAGACTGAGGAATCCCATATCATGACTATGGGACGAGCCAGGGAGATGACCGAAACCTCCAACAATTGAGGGATATGCTAGTGTAAGAGATTTGAACAATTTTACTGTCTGAAACAGTTTAAAATTGAAATATCGTAGACAAAAGTTTCAATATTTTTCACATATTCCCATCTTTTTCCTCGTATTATGTATACCGTAATTGGAAGATACAAAAAATAAAATGAAAATAGAACTACTAGAAATGAAACAAAATATTTGGTGCTCCATTTTTTTTCTATTGAGTCAATATATTTAAAGAAAATGTCACGTTATGACACCTATGATAAAATTCTTAAATTCTCTGGCAAGATTTATTTTCTTTTTCTTAAATTTATATTGATTGTTCTAGACACTCAATAATACCATTAAAGGGTCAATATTAATTTTGTAACACAAATTAATAGTATTAAACTTTAAAATATTTCATTTATTTTTCCACTTGTAATTGAGGCGTTTGGTTTCAAAACCGGTTACATCCTTTTTTTCCAAAAACTTTTTTCAAATTTTTAAAGTTAGAAGTAATGTGTTGGACACGTTTTTTTAAAAAGACGTCTAGATCCTTCGAAAATTAATACTTAAGGATACCATTTCTTATCAAAAGCGGTTCCATCCAAGCTTCACTTTTCAGAAAACCTTTAATTTTTCAAAATCCCATGTTTCCAAACAGTTGGATGATGTTGACACTCTATTAAGAAAAACATTATGGAGAAGACTGGAGATCAATAGGTACCCTAGAATTCTACAAAGTTGTAATAGACTGTACAATGTCACCTATCCAAGTAAATAAGCATGACACCAATATGGATGTGATTCAATATCAACATTTAAATGATGATTTTTATATTTAAAAAAACTTTAAAAACTATGTATATATTGTTCATATTAAATAAAGAGATTTGTTTTTAAAAAATTTCAATTCATAATTTAACCGAAAATTGATATTTTCTTATCAAAGTCAGGCACATCCAACATATTTTTTAATGTTGAATGAGATTTAAAAAAGAAAATGTGATAAAAAGTTGTCAAAATTTTTTGTTTGAAGGTAATTGTTAGCAAAATGACGAAAAAGAACAAAAAAAAATTGTTAAAGTGATTAATTTTTTTAATTGATCTTTTTTTGATCAGTCCTGAAAAATTGTTGAAAATGGATGTAGCCGGTTTTGTAACCAAACGCCTCAATTATACTAATTTTCAGCTAGTTTTGTATTTTAAAGAAATTAAATATTATAATAAATACATCAATTCATATTTATGGAAACATCAACAAAATAGAAAACATTATTTAACTAGTTTTCTTAAAATGAATTTCTTACAATCGTTCATCTAATTCTAATTTATACGATAATGAAGTATAAAACTAAATATTTTGATTATAAGTCAAACTTATTCTAAAACATTGTCATAGAAATATTGAATAGAGGTATTTTTCCATGATAAAAAATGATGTGTTCAGTCTTTCTAGGCTTTTGTGCTCAAACAGCCTAGTTTTAATTAATAGTTTTTTCCTTTCTTTGCAAATTTTATTCTGGAAAAATTTCTTTTTTAGGAAATCTTGTATAGACATAATTCATGTGAATTTTCATTAAGTCTGCGAATGCTTGCTCTGGTAGCTCCCTATAAGATTCAAAGGCTTCCTTCCAATTGTCGTTTAGAAATTTGTTCATTGCATCCCCTTAAAGCAATAAAAAATAATAATTATTGATATTCATTTTATTTTTTATTTTTAAAAATATAACTTTTAAAATATTCGACATAAATAGTTGTAAAGGTATCTGTGCACGTTCCGATCTCACCACACAACATTCAGGCCACCCGCAGTTGGTCCAAACAGTCCGATACAAAACCAGTTGTATCAGCGGTTGAAAGAAATAAAGGAAATCATCCAACCACCTGACTAGGCTATCAAACCAACCCACAGTGATAATAAATGTTTGTTCTAGTGGCCAAATTGAAAGCATTTAATTAAGATAACGAATAATCCTTTTGTCATTTATGAGCATATGGTTTCCTTTATTACTGGAAATAAAATATATATATATGATTAATAGGGCTGAAGTTTTGCCGAATCTCTCAGCTCCTTTAACAGTTGTCTACGATACTTTGCTTCCTTACAATGTATTCAAACTTCATGGGTTGTAGTGCTTAAGATTTTATTTATTTATACCTTTTTTTCAAAAAAGTAATTACTTCTACAAAAAGTAATTACTACACTACAAATTTTTTTTTTAAACCTTGAATCATAATAAATCTTTTATTTCCAATAAATAAAGGTTACTTTACTTACCTAATCTCTTATCTCCATTGAACAGATTTGTGAAGTATATTTTTGCATTCTGTGGTTGAATGTGCAACTTATAATCTTTAATTCTAATGTATTTTTCTTTGTTTTTCTCAAATGTCTCAAAGGTTACTCTACTGTCGATAGTTACATTAGCTGTTAAAATAAAAATATGCAATATAATAAATAATTAACAAAAACGAAATAGCAAATTAAAATTGTAAATATTCTTTCTTACTGCACAAATAAGTCACTTTTCCATTTCCTCTGATGGGTAAGATGAGAATCTTTCCTTTAATCTCATAATTTCCTTCCATTTTTATGAGTGGAAATGACAGAGTGTGATTCAATTGTTCTTTATCATAATCGAACCTGCATAAAAATATTATATTTATAATCAATTTTTTAATTGTGTTATTTTGTTTCTTAGTACAAGCTTAAGAACTGATTTAGACGAAACATTGTATTAAATGTAGGCAAAATTGAACAATCAAATAAATAAATTGTCAGGGGTGAAATATAGTATAGCGAACTAAAACTTGTCTTTCAAATTTCATTGTGCTTATGGATAAAGAAAATTTTTATTTTTTTTCTTTTGCTCATTTTAATTGTTCAAATTTATTCAAAACATGTAAATTATACTTTGAATATGATATATTCAACCATGTCGATGGTTTCTAAAATTTTGGATATAATCAAAATTACTCATATATGTAAAAATAAATTTTCATATTAAAAAACATTATTTATCTGTTTTGAACATCTAGAAAATTTTATTAATTCCTCTCAAATCCATTACTCCTGGTCCATAACCTTATAATAGATTCTTTTGTTTGTTTGTTTGTTTAACATCCCTTTATGCTACTAAGGCTAATCGGACGATGCTACAGCGGGAGTCTTAAATTTTGCCTATCCAGATATTATTAGGATAGGGATCTTTAACGAGTAGCTGACATCGTACAGGCTCGGGACCTCCATTTTACGTCCGAGGGACAGTCAATAAATTCTTTATTTACAGATTATTTGACACTTTGGATGTTTTTTTTTTTACTTTATCACAAATAAATATATCTCCGGATAGCTCACATCTTGCAGACTTTGCCCAAAATAGTTGACAAATACTAGTCGCTGGTTTTAACTTCTCTTCAATCTATTCCCAAAAACTCACTGAATCATCTGAAAATAATATGATAAGAAGAGTTCTAACATCGCTTTTTTAGGTAAAATAGATTGTTTCAATACAAGATGTTTAATCACGGTTTTATTCAACTTGTGACTAGACTCTGATGGCCGAGAGTGTTGCATTATCGTGTCTAGAATGAATTTCAACCTTCCGAATTTCTTATACAAATTAGTAGTAAATATCTTTAGAATAACACTCCTCATGCCATATACAGTCAGGAAGGGCTGTAGAAGAATGATTTTTTCATCGTCAACTAGTCTTAAATTTTACATAATCACTAATGAACAATAGTGGTTTTATGATCTAACTCTAGTCTATTATAAAAATAAAATAACTTACTTGAAATAATCTATTGAATAATTGCTTAAGCCGTGAACGCTGAGATCAGTTAATTTTTGGTAAATTTGAAAGTTTTCTCCGCTCCCTTGCTTTAATTCCATTTTTTCTATTTTGAGGGGTTCTATTGGTAACAGATTCAATGAAGGTATTCCTTTAAAAATAGAAAAAAAATAATATGTAAGATATAGTTTTATATTTGGAAGATGTTTTGTAAGATTTTGTTTTCATCAAATCATACAAAACTTTTCTTAGCATCTACCTTTTACGGGAGGTATATTTCTTACGAAAATCTGTTGAACAGCTTTCGTGAAATAATGACTGAAGAAAAAATACTTGCTGATATCTTAAGTATCAGAAAATCAACTATTTACTCGTAGTTGATTGTCGATTGTGGAACAACCCATTCAGAGCTAAGAGTATTCTTTTAAATTTAGATAGCTGTTTTAGAAGTCTTTGATTAAATAATCGCATGTTTATCCTTTTCAGTCATTTTATAAAAATTAAGTCATCATATTTTTAATATGTGTACCCCTTTCTGCTTAATGAATTAAATGTTAATGTTGTACTTTTGAAATTGAAATAATATCATTTTATCACCAAATAAACATTTTATTACACTGTCTTTTTTATAAATAAAAATCTATATATTTTATGCAGTAATCAAAAGCTCTGAAACAATTTTGACATCCTCATTGAAAGAGTAAACATAATTTTAATTAGGGTTAGGGAACATTAGTTGAGAGTTGTATCTGCCCTGTGTGACTTCAAATAATTTGTCTGCCTGTATATATTTGATACTGCCTTTTGCTGAACTGAAGATGGCTCAAAAGAGCCGAAACGTCTTATAAATAAAAAACTGTATTGTTGAGACTAATTTGGTCCCCTTCTTGATAACCTGTTGAACAATATAGTCTCAAGAACTTAATGTCTTATAACATAATTTTAATGTTTGATGCAAATTTGAGCTTGGTCTTATGTCGATCTGGAGATGAATATCTTTTGTTCGATCTTGGCCTGATCACTTGTTCGGATTGTTCCTATGTCCTTTGAATTTAATAAAATATAATGGAAAATATATTGCTCCACGCTCACTGAAAAGAAGATTGTTTTGTGAATTATTAATTTAGATTATTATTAGATTAAGCTCAATGGGAAGTTTTTCTGCTAGCCTGTTCATATTTCCATAATGTAGTTCTTTATTTATTTAATAAATAAAGGAATAAACGTTTTCACATTTAATAATTTTATTTTTAATCTTAATACTACTATAAATTGTAAAAATTATGAAAATACCCCTGCAGCATATTCCTTGGGACATGGCAATGACAGGTGCAGAAAAAATATTAATCTTTTACTTACTCCAATGCCTTACTGTGTTGTTGTTCAGTCATTGCTAACATCGCACTTCTGTGAATACTTTTATTCACTATGACAAATGGAACAGAGACAGATAAAATAAAAAAAAACTACTTGTAAAGTTCAATAAATATAATTTTTTTAAATTCTGAACCTATTATGACATTCATTGGATATTTTCTACTTACTTTGCTAATTGATGATAACATTGTGCTTAAATAATTATGATCAAAATAATTTTGATGACAAACCTACTATGTATAAGGTATTTTAGGAAAATGTTATAGTAAAATATATGTGGCCTTACCTTTAACTAATTTCTCTCGTAATTTTATTAATGTTTTTGTGACACATTCGTTGAATTTAGGATCTTTTGTGTGACAAATTTCGAAGAAATCAGAAGCTAAAAAAAAATTAATGAATTAATCATAAACAATAATTTAATCTTGTTAAATTGATATAAGTTATTAAATTTAAGTGGTTGAAATTCCACTAAACTTTCACTTTGTAGTAAAACATATTTCTTAACATTTCTTTTTTTGATTACATAAATGAAGGGAAGGGGGTACTGAAGTGCTTTGCTGTGAATCTGAGTTCCGATCTGGCTCTGGTCGAATATCTTTTCTATTCTGCCACGGACCGCTTTTGTGGACGAGAGATCCTTGGGATTAATTAAGGGGGAAAGTTAGGGGTTGAGCGAGATTAAGGTGAAAACACTTGACAGTACTGCAATCCCCATGGCTTGCAGTTAAACAGCTGTTTTTTTTTTTAAATTAATTTACAGTACCAGCAAAATGCAATATTACTGGATATTGAATTGATAGCATCCTATTGCAGTCTCATAACATATAATTAAATAATTAGGCATTCTAATAAAGAATCTGTCTATTATTAATAAGTATCACTAATAAGTTCATATCACTACTGCTACTTGGTCTCTGACCTGTGGTAAATAGGATGCTATCAATTCAATAACGTAAGTAAATGAAGCAGTCTATCAAGATAATATTACTGGATATTTTTAATATCTTGTTTGTCAGTATAATTGAATTTTTATCGTTTTTATGTTTTTAACAAAATCATTCAAAACTTCAAAAATATCATATGAAGGGTGGAGGGGAAAAAAACTTTCTGTAACAAAAAAGCTAATAATTTTGACAAAAAACGCATTTGAATGTTTTCCATTTCAGATAGGCTTAAAATATAAAATACACCAATGATATTAGTAATTTTTTTTTTTTTTTATGACTAATAGTTAAAAAAACATTAAGTATAAGTAACAAAAAGAAAAGCGCAATTATATTCTGGGGAAAAAATGCCAAAAAATGAAGCGTTCACGATGAGTAAGCAATTTTTTGTTTCGGCGGATTTAGTGAACTCTCTCCATTGTGCGTCTCCCTCTCTTCTACCGAGCCGGCAGCTTCCCCCTCCAACATTCCACCTACTGGAAGCTCCGATTCTACTAATTCTCCTTAATATCAGTTAGCATATTATATTAAATCAATACCAATGCTTTAATGATCACAGAATGATTTTAAAGGGTCGCGGGCAAAGCCGCGAGGGGGAATGCTAGTCAATTATATGCAGTTAATTCCTGATGGATGAGGGAGGTCAACAGCGCATTCATCCTCATTTTTTCCATTATGAATGTTGTCTGAAGATAAATTTTGGTAAAAATTTTGCCCCTGGACTTTCTTAGAATTTTGCCTGCGATATATGTAGCTTATATTGAAGGTTTTCCGTTACAGAAAATTTTCAGCTTTTCTTTTTCTTTTCTTTTTTCTGAATTGCAGAATTTTTGTACATCCCCCCCAAAAAATCCTAAGTCTTGCTGAAGAATCTGTAATACGATTCGAGTAATGAGTGACGGAATTTTTCCCCAGTACAGCTTATTTTCAAACAAATATTTCAGCTGACTTAACTTTCAAGGTTTTGTATAAATATGATAGACTATTTGAAAAGTATACTTCAGCAACCACTAGATGACAACGTTATTCCATAGTCTTGAAAAAATGGCTGACGGGGTTTTCCGCCTGAATATTAAGGTGTCCTTACATTCTGCGAACCTCGCCCTCGAACCGGTAACCCCCGATCCTTGCCGTACCGGCGCGCAGTGGTCCCAATCGAGCATTCATGGTGCAAAAAATACTTAACGTTGACGGATTTCGTTCAAACTTGATGTTATGTTAATTGAAGGTTTGAGTAGATGTCTAACATTAGTTACATCAAAATAGCGATGGGTAAGGGGGGAGTGGAGGCAACTTCTATCTTTTTAATTACTTTTTGCCGATGGAATTCGTTGAAACTTGGTATGATGTTTACTGATGGGTTAAGAAGATGTTTAACATGAGGCACATACAAATAGCAAAGGGTAGGGGAGGGGGTAAGAGGGATAGGGGGGCTGCCTTCTATCTTTATAATTACTTTTCGTTGACGGATTTCGTTCAAACTTGATGTTATGTTTATTGAAGGTTTGAGTAGATGTCTAACATTAGTTACATAAAAATAGGACTAGCTAGAGCTAATAGTAATATACCCACAAGAAAAATGCAGAGGAAATGAATAACACAGACTACTAATTAAATAGGTTTTAAAGAAAGATATTCAGTAATGTACTTAAAGTCTTGTTTCAAACTTGGTATTTCGGTTTAGTTATTTATTCGATTTCACGAAAAAATTATCTCTATTTTTATGATTATTTTCAATACCGCATAAAAAACAAACAAGAAGAAATCTAGAAATATTAGCATAGACTACGTGAAAATATAATTGAAATTCATGAAAATAAAATAGTTTTAAAATGAAAACTTCAGATTATTTTATGCCGTCAATGCAAAAATTTGAAAAATGACTATAAAAAATATATTTTGATACTGTAAAATAAGTGGATTATATAATCTATAAAAGATTATACAAATTAAATTAACAAAATTATAGAGAAACAGAAAAATAACCGCGACCGCGTTTAATATAATTATTTTACGCAGGAGTCTGTTACCTGGGAACCGGGTTTTTCCTAAAATTTCCTCTCTCATGGCTCTGGATGCAAGTTGCTGCAGCAAAACTTTACATAGTTTTGTACTTAAATATGCTATGTCATGGTATAAATGCTTACATTGAACTCGTTGGAACTTATATTTTGAAAACTTCATGAAGTTTTAGGTTTTAAGAAAAAAACATGGCGATTTTGAAAAACTCCAAGTTTACTAAAAAAAATCGTTCCATATTCTTTGATATGCCGTTTTATAGGGAATGTATCGTAGTTTGAGGGAAATAAAATTATTTTGTAAAAAAAAAAATTCTTTATATTGAAAATAACATACATATGCACACTACACTTTCCAATTGAAATAGCGTACTTAAGAATGCACCTTAATACAATAATTGTGATTATAAAGACGGCTGACTTGGAAATAGCGGCAGTTCTGTCTTTTGCTCTAACTTATTATGGATAAAAGCAACGTCAGAAAAATGCTAAAAGATGGTCTAGGAGCTTATCTTTTAAAGGTGCCTTTACACTTTAGCCTCGATCCTACCTTTTTCTAACTGCAAGTTCGGACTAGTGTTCTGCAAATCTAAATAAGACACGAACTCGAACAGGTACTTTATATGTTCGCCTGTCTGTTCGGGGATAGCGCTATTGATTTAGTTAAGATAAGCTTCTAGAATTTCTTTTAGAATTTTTCTGACAGTTGCTTTTATCGTTGATCAGTTAAAGCAAAAGTCAGAACAGCCGCTAGTTCTAGGTGCATAGGTGCGGTCATACATCATTGTTCGCTCGAATCCACGTTTCAGTGTTAATAGCTGTTTGTAGTTCGCCGATACGGCAAGGGTTTACCTGTTCGTGGGTGAAGTTCGCACAGTGTAAAGGCAAGTTTAAGTAGCACAAAATCGATTAGCGCTATCCCAACACGCAGGAGAACGGATAAAGTTTATGTTCCAGTTTGTTTCTTATTTTCAATGGTAGGTTCGAGGGTGAAGTTCGTACAGTGTAAAAGCATCCAGGTTTATGGATTAATACCATCCAAGATTTAGAATAACTAGCTTTTTTAGGGCTTGATGGAAGAAATCAGAATATTAAAATGAACAGGTATTTGAACATTTTTATTATTTTAAGTGTATATTAAAACTATATTTTCAATCTCGAAACAGAAAAAAAATTCGGGTTGGAGGGGAGGGTTGACAAATGTAAAACATATTAAAACACAATTATTCATTTACAAAAAACCGCAGCGTTATTGAATTGACAGCATCAATACAGTAGGACCTCCATTATCCGGGCCTCGATTAACCGGGGATCCAATTAACCGGGGTGCCGAGGAGCTATTTTTTTTTTTAATAAGCTTTTTTTAAATCTGTATGCCATTTATTTTAGTTTGTTTTTTTAAATTTTTTTAAAATTTAATTTAAATTTTTAACTTAATTTGTTTTGGAATAACTATTTTTATTTGAAATTTATTAGTATGTTGTAATGTGCACCTTAAGGTGTGATGGAAATTGGATGAGGCCAAAAATAGGGGGGTAGGTGCGGGAATAATATTAAAAATAGGTGTAACCGCTCTTACCCACCCCCTTAATCCTATTTTCGGGCTTCAGGTATCATACCTAGAAAGCATACAAATTGAACCTTGAATCTTAATAATAAAAAAAAAAAAAAAATCAAGCGTAGCCACGGCTCTAAGGTTAGAAGCTAATTATCGGTGATGGAAATTGGATGAGGCCAAAAATAGGGGGTAGGTGCCCCCCCCCCTGACTACCGCGACCATCTATGTCAATGCGATCTCTTGTTAGTTCTCGCGAACTAAAATTTAAAAAACCGTAATTAATACAGCTTTTTTTTCGTGACTAATTACCTCTCGCATAGGTAATTATTCCAAAAATCTTTATTAGGTAAGACTATAGATTAGGGCGGGGGGGGGAGGGTTTTCCCCGACCCCACCAGGGACCACCACCGTCGCCGACTCGTCGCCCTCGCGGTCAAGTTAGCTCTCGCACACGTGAATTTTCATTAACTAATTTCTATGGTTTTTTTCCCCTAGCTAATTACCTCTCGCAAAGGTAAATATTCAGAAAGTCCTTATTATGTGGTGTAGCGGTGGGGGAGTGCGGGTGGGGATTTACCCCCCCCCCCTGACTACCGCGATCATCTATGTCAATGCGATCTCTTGTTAGTTCTCGCGAACTAAAATTTAAGTTTTTTAAATTTTAGGAAGGACTTTTTGAATATTTACCTTTCCGAGAGGTAATTAGCTAAGAAAAAAAAAACCCATAGTAATTAGTTGATGAAAATTTACGGGTGCGAAAGCTAACGTGACCGCGAGGGCGACGAGTCGGCGACGGTGGTGATCTCTGGTGGGGTCGGGGAAATTGACGGGCATTGACAAAGATGGTCGCGGTAGTCAGGGTTTTTTTTTTCTGATCCCTCTAAAACAGAAAAACAGTATTAAAATGTGAAATTCGAACCATTAATGCTAATGGAACGATGCTGTTTTACCTCATTACCTTATACTACCTGTGGTATTTGAAGGTGCGTTGAGATGTTGAGTTATGTTATTTTCGCTGTGGTGCAGCTCATCATGATATGTTAGGAGTTGAGGGACCTCCGCGTGTTATTATTTATAAAACATAAAATAACAAAAATAAAAGGGAGGGGGAAGGATAATGGAATAGAGGACAGGGCTAGAGGAGAAGGGAGTTAGTGGGGGAGTAACCGTAAGGCAGGTTTATATGATAATGTTAATTGGGTTGATTGGACCCTTACGGCCTTGCCATCTGGCTGGGAGTAAGGATGGAGTGATGGTGCGGAATAGCGGATTGAAGGAGGGGGGGGGTGGGGTAAATCACCCATATACATAATAAGGACTTTTTGAATATTTACCTTACCGAGAGGTGATTAGCTAGGGAAAAAACCCATAGTATTTAGTTAATGAATGTTTACGTAAATATTTAACGATTACACAATGCTTAACTATCTATTATGAAATAAAACAATAAATGGATGAACACCGAAAGTGAGTATTGTATTATGAGATGTTTCCGGTATCTAATACTCCAATTCATAATCTAGGAACGGTATTGTTTTCAAGTCCTTCCAGGAAACTCCTACTCTGGCCTGTTTGGCTACAAAACAAAATATTGTCAGTTGTGATTTAGTCTCGATTTAAAAACGTACGAAGTAGCAAAATTTCGGAAACAAGAAAACGTTTTGTTTTAACACTTGAAGAGAAATTAACTATTATAAACATAATATAAAAGGGTGAAAGTGTTAAAAAATTGCGTGTTAAAAAATTTGGCGAACAAACTGTACGGGATATTTTGAAGAAGAAAAAAGACATTTGCGACTTCGTATCGTCGTCGGCCAATAATATATAAAACTATTTTGTATATTATAATTTAATGTGTATAAAACGTTCGTTTGTTAATAAAAGTGATTATACCTTACAAGTGATTTTTTAACCTTTTTTTCTATCACATTAAGTCAATAAAATGTTTTAATTCGATTATCCGGGGTTTTCGATTATCCGTGGACCCCCATACCCATCATTACCCCGAATAATGGAGGTTCTACAGTATAATAAGAAAAATCGCAACTCTTACGAATAAGTTCTTACTTAAAATTTATATGCGTAAATTAATCCCTCTTAAAGTTTTTTAAAGTTTTTTTTTTTCGCAACTCGAAACGAATTCATGTAATTTATAAGCTATATTTTATAAAATAAAGTGGTATGGTTACATATTCACATCCCTTGATAATCAACAAACGGTTGCCAGATAACCGAATTGTATATTTTAACAACAAAAGAAACTGAGCTGATATGCACTTAACATTATGTAATGAGTCATTAAGTCGAATTGCTCATCAACCAATGAAAAAAAAAATGGAATATAATAAAAACAACATGTATTATGCGTGCCTTCTACAATGTGGTGTGTTTTAATTTAAATATTAGACCCGCATGTTAATACACCAAGGAAGTTACAAACATTTAGGTATGTATATCACTTTGACGGTTTACCTATTTTATATTTTCACATATAGATTACTCCTTTCAACAACGCCTTATCTCAAAAAACATGTATTTTTTCGGAGAGTGTATCTAGTGTTAAAAAAAAAATTAAATAACTGTATTTTCCAGAGATATCGAGCTTAATGTTGAGCTTTTAACTATACAATATATCTTTTTAGGTAATAACTGACTTATTTTTTCTCTCTTTCAAGATGTGGTCCTTAAAGACAAGCGGTCTAAGTGACATTTAAAAAAAAATCGTGTTAGATACGTAAAATGGTAAGGAAAAAGGCAATTGGTAAAGAGATCGAAGTAGATTTATTGACTGTGATGTGTCCTAATTCCTTGAAATGGAATAAACCTGTGTAAAATAAATCCCCTCCCCAATTAGTTTGTATTGCAGGGGCTAAGATAAATCGAATAAATCAAAGATCATAAAAATGGTGTAACTAACCCAATTTTGTTTTTTTGAATTTCCAATAGATATTAAAATGCCTAAAACTAAAGATACTAAAATGTTTAAAACTGACATCGATAATGATCTGATAGAAACTTTAGAAAAAAAAATAACCTTCAAATACACATACCATATTACATAATATTTTTTTTCAAATTTTATTTACTCAAAATTAAAAAAAAAATTACTTACCTACTCCCCATGTATTCTGAGGTCCATAAATGTAAAACGCTTAAATTGGAACTTTTTTTTTTTTTTTTTATGGGGTGTGTAATAGTCTACTATTTTTCTTTATGATAGGATGATTAATAGGCGAGCGCAAGCGACGGTGCTGCTACTTTGAGGAACTAGAGAAACGGGGATAGAAGCCGTGCGATTACCTGGGATTCATAGGGTTTTTTGCCGTTTTTAATTTATTTTTCCATAATTAAAACCCGATTGAGCAAAAAATTATTGGAAAAATGTCTAATAGGTATTGCTCGGTCCCTCAGTGTTCTTCAAAAAAATCTAAAGATGTGTCATTCCATTTGTTTCCAAAAAATAAAAAGCTTCTTAAAGAGTGGATTGTAAAATTAAGAATAGATAAGCCTGTTTCGAAACATATGACGATATGTAGTCTTCATTTTAAAGAAAGTGACTATGTTTATCCAGGTAAATATAAGTAATTGACATTTTATTATTCCAAAATGTTGGTTTTATGCAAATAACATTGGGACCATAGTGTCATATTTGTTTTTCTTTTTTAATTTTCCCCATTTTTGTCTTACATCCGTTGTGCTTAATTGTTCCAAGTTTTCAAAGCGAAGCGTGAAAGTTTTGACAAATAATTAAATAATATGACAAAGAATCTAAGCTGTCATAACAATGATTGTATGAATAGGTAATTAATGTTATTACTAACCGAAAAACGTAGAGTAAAGTTACAATGATGTGTTTGCATTTACCAGAACTACCAGCTTTACACGTACAATGACAAGAAAATTGCTTATTATTATTAATAAATTTGATTTCCACTTTTATTTGAAGGGGCAGTCCTTTAAAATTGCTAGTTTGAAGGCACAAGGCTTGTAAAATAACTGTTTTTTTACTTCTAGATATTATTCCACATGTTATTATGTGGTTTGCATCGAGAATAGCCTGCCCTTCAATTAATGGTCTCTTAAAATCACCAACTATCTCTATTACATCAACTAAGTCTATCCCCGTTCTTTCCGACATTTTGAAAATGCTACTAGCGCACCCTATAGTCGATTGCGCCCGCCTATAGCCAGCATTTTCAGTTAAACATTTTTTTATTTTGAAAAGCCAACGTTTCGATCCCAACATGTGGATCTTCATCAAGGCTTTTTAAAATCATATTATTGTTTTAAATGTCATAGATCTTGCTTGGATTGAGTTGAAAATTAGACGATCTTGCAAGAACATAATACTCTTTCAGCGCATCCAGAAGACAAGTCATAACTAAACATAGCCAAATTTTGAGATATGACGTTTTTAGTAATCTTAATCTTATTAACACGTTAGGTGCGGGTCCCTGGGGTCCGATACCTGAACTGAACAGGATACGCCGCCGCACCTAAAGGTGCCTTTACACCTTACGAACCTCACCTTCGAACAAGTTCTCCTTCGAACCTTGCCGTACCGACGTGAGGCGAACAGCCATTTATACTTCACGTGACGTTAAGCGAACCAATATGGCTGACGCACCCAAAGCTAGCTTATGATTAAGAAAAAATCTCCATTATCAATATATTTTATATTATTTGAAAAATAAAAAAATAGGAGACGATTTACAACGTTTCACAAATTACACTAGTATCACAAACAACTCCTGTCACTTAGGAAAAACCCAAATCGAAAGTGACACTAGCGCTACCCCCGAACCCAGGCGAACAGATGAAGTACCTAGAACCCGAACAGTCGACGTGAAGGCTTCACGAAGGTTGTTCGAGGGTGGTGTTCGAAGGTAAAGTTCGTAAGGTGTAAAGGCACCTTAACGTGTTAAGTGATATGGTACCAATACTTTTATATACCACTAAATGCACATTGTTGAGATTGTAATATATTTTGTATCACTACTGTATCTGAATACGACAATATTCAGGCTTTAAATAAAAGAGTTTTTAATAACACACACGTATTTGATGACCACCCTCAACTTTCTATTTTAGTATGTAGGAGACAGTATGTTAATGTTAACTACCTACCGCCTGCCACAAACTTACCTTTCTTCGGTGGTGCTGCATGTACTGCTACAAGAAGAAATGCAGGGACCAAAAAACAACTCGACCACATCTTGCTAGAGACTGGACATCGATCTTTACCTCCCCTCCAAGGTAATCATTAAAAAAAAAAAAGAAAAGAAAAAGGTTATTGTAACAAAATAAAACAAGAACTTGGGAAGTCCTTGGGATCACGTAATAATCTTGGGTTTATAATGGCAAGGAAATAATAAGAGTGTATGTAATTGGTAGCTGCATTTGTGGGATGAGATGAGATTTGGTGATTGGTGTTGAGTATCATCGATTATGACCGGTGGGTTAGCTGCCGATTGATTTATTTTTAAGTTTTATGTACTTTTTATTTAACCAGAATTTCCCACGAAAATGCAGATATGGCGAAGTGCCAAGAGACAGAAATCGAGAAAAGAAATAATCTTGAAATCATGTTTTGAAGTTATACTTATATATGCAACTGGATGCTTTGCATGACGTAAGCGAAGCAGAATCATTTTGATTTTTTTTTAAACTTGTTTGAAAAAGAATAACTTGCAAGAGGCCTGCAATTAAGTGCGATTAGTTATGTATTTTTTCTCAACATACTATTTAACATTTCTTCGGCAATGCGTTTACTAGCAAGTAAGAACGCTGGCTAGTTTTCTTATTTTGTCCAAAAAAAAAAAAAAACGGCGGAATTAGGGATCTGGACCCTCCAAACTTCAAAATTGACTCTTAGAATCCCCAAATATTTTCTTGGATGTTTCTTTATAATTTTTGTAAAACTTTAATAATATTTATTTACCATGTTTTATCATGTTGATCATACTTTAGTTACTGACTGGCGCCTAACTGTCAGTCCCTAGCGAAACCTGGCCCTCCTCAAAAACTAATCTTTCAAATCCACATAAAAATATTTTTTTCAAATTTGATTTACTCAAAATTTAAAAAATGTCAACTGCACCCCATTTATTCTCGGGTCCATAAATTTAAAAGGCTTAAATTGTAACTTTTTTTTTTTTTATGGGGTGTGTAATAGTCTACTGTTTTTCATTATGGAACATGATTAATAGTCATGATTTTCAGTTAAACATTTTTTATTTTGAAAAGCCAATGTTTCGATCCCAACATGTGGATCTTTGGCGGAATTAGGGATCTGGACCCTCCAAACTTCAAAATTGACCCTTAGAATCCCCAAATACTTTCTTGGAAATTTCTTTATTTTTTTTTTTTAAACTTAAATAATATTTATTTACAATGTTTTATTATGTTGATCATATTTTAGTAACTGACTGGCGTCAACTGACAGTCCCTAGCGAATCATGGTCCTCCCCCATAAGTCTTCTCCATTCCTCTCTATCCTTCGCCATTGTTGACCATCTCTTAACACCTTCCTCTACATCATACAGCCATCTTAGGCACGTACTTACTCTCAATCTTCGTCCTCCAGGATTACCATACATGATCTCCCTAGGCAACCTTTAACCCCCCCCCCCCATTCTTTCTACGTGTAGTAGTATCATCCTTTTTTAACATGGTTCACCAAACCTGGTTCCCCATAAATATTGGGTTGCCCGGAAAATAATGCAGGTTTTCAAGTTTTCTTTTAAAACATTCTATATATAGTAATCTGTTTACTTTTAGGGGATCATTTTTTTGTACGAGTGTCAACAGTTGCTAATCCTCTTCTAAACGACAATGTTTGTTTATCTCTATAGCATCTCGCTACTTGGAAATAATCCAGTCTTTCCTACGATGTCACGTCGTGAATTTCGTACGATTTTCTTTTACGAGTTTAAACTCGGCCGCACTGGAGCCCAGACGGCTAGAAACATCAACCAAGTGTGGGGTGAGAGAATTGTTACTTAGTGCACTGTTCAAAGGTGGTTTAAAAATTTCGGGAGGGAGACTTCAGCCTCGAAGATAAAGAAGGTCGTGGTAGGCCTTCCTCTCTTGATGACGATATTCTCCGATCATCGGTGGAAGAAAACCCCAGAATAACTGTTCGAGAACTTGCGGAAAAACTTCAAGTAAGCAAATCGACCGTCGATGAGCACCCCAAGGCGATTGGAAAAGTTTTTTTTTCTTTTAAATCCCAAATACTGCATTATTTTCCGGACAACCCAATAATTCGTAGTTCTGAATTTTATTATGATTGCCATATTTTATTATGTTTACAATATTTATTATTGAAGTAAATAGCTTATCCATCGTGCGTTTCTGGGATCTCAGAAGGACTCCTCCCCCCCCCATTACCTATCCATAATCATATACATATATGACAAATTAACCTCCAAATATCCAAATAATTTTATTTGGATTATGAACTACTAAAGTGACAGAAGTCGTTATTATCGGATAAATCGATACAAATGTAGTTATTAACATACCACCACCTCCCAAACACATCTTTGATATCAGGTATGTACTATGCCAAAAACCTTCGCGGGAGTGTAGGGGAAGTTGGGGTAAGATGACGAATTCAGTAGTTCTTGCAATCAATCCAAAAAAGCACCACGATTTAGGAAGGAAATGGTTGTCATAGGAAAGGCGAGGTTTCAACTTCTGAGCCAGTTGTACACGAGTTCTCAGTTGGTAGCCGCGACCCTTTTCTTGTTTACATTGTGATAAACAGAAATTTCCACCCGCTGAAGAGCAAGCCATCATAAGTCTAAGGAAAGATTTTTAAGTTATTCTCCTATATATTATGAAAGTACTCTAAAGGACATACAAATTCATGTCACTTTTCTATCTAGACTCTTAGTCGGTAGTAAACAAGTTCTCACTAAAAATGGCGAGTCGGGGAAAGATGACGAATTAACAATGCGGTAAGAGGACGAACAGAACCATCCCCTCAGCCCCAGTCTCTACCGCCCACAACTCTTGTTGAGGCGACAGAGCCTACTCGATCTACTTCTTCAGCGCTTCCTCTACTTCCAGTAATTAAAAAAAAAGACTGCTAAAAAACCAAAGAAGACACTGCCATCCCTCCAATTATCGGGAACTCCTGTAAAACAAGCGTTAGAACAGAAAAGGAAAGTGCAAGAAGATAACGAGCATAAAAGACAGAAAAAGTTGGCAGAGAATGGAAAGAAAATTAAAGGAACCAAAACCAAGACTAGACGTCTATTTGTCTGCTCTTCATCTTATGATGACGAGGCTCTATGAAAACACTGATGACGATATGGATTTCGAGCTCAGATCGGGATCAAAAGCAAGCCACCCAAACACCTTACAATTGTGAATTTTGTATTAATAAATAATGTTTTTATAATTAATGTTTACAATAAAGTTTGATGTTTCAATGTTTCATTTCTAAATAAAGATAGTTTTCAATGTGTTTTGCAAAACAATTTTTATTCGTCATCTTACCCTGTGACCGGGGTAAGATGAGGAATAATAACTTTTTCAAAAGAAAAATTTGGATCTCCTCATTGAACTGTAATAACACAATTTTAAACAAGGTTTACATCAGATAATATATTGACAAACTTTTCATTACATTTTCAGTTCTCTCTTTCATTCAGAGTGGTCAGAAAAAAACATGAAAGCTTAACCTCGTTCTCTCACCCCACCTTCCCTTACTCAAAAACTTCCCTAATTTTGGGTGGGTCCTCAGACCCCCAAGCAATTTCAGATTTTCCCCCATTCCCATCAAATTCAAAAATCTTTTCAGATCTATCTTCAGTCTTCAATTTGGAGGCCTCCCATTAAGTGCGTTCGCCGAATTTCGTCTAGGGGGACAGGCTGGTAAAATTCTTATGACAGAGGGAAGGGGACGAGGTAGTGATGTAAAACTATCGATAGTATCAAACTATCGAGACTATTGATAGTTTTTTGAACTATCGAAAACATTGTCTTTAAAGGATAAAGTGATAGTCTCTGCCTCTCTGAACTATTAGGTTGTTACAAAAGTCCTTGTGCATATCAAGTTGTTTACATTGAGGTCTCTAATTTAATCCTTATTTAATCTCTGACGAATACAATTCTTATGTCAATGTTTACATTAACTAATCCTCTAATTATCTATGTACGCCAACTGTCCCTGCCTTTCATTCAGTTAATTAAATTTCACAAGAAATGTCGGAAGAAAAATTTGTCATCCGCGGCCTTCTTAGGCATTATTGGAAAAAAGGTTTTAGTGCAAAGGCCTCAGCCGAGGAAATTTGTGCAGTGGAAGGGGAAAGTGTGGTGCATCGAAACACGGCCGCATTTTTGTTCAGGCGGTTTAATTCTGGGAATACAAGCCTTGAAGATGAACCTAGATCAGGTCGTCCTAGATCACTTCAAGCTGGTTCCAGAGGGCAGGGCTATCAACGCTGAGCTATACTGTGAACAGCTCGATAGGGTATATGAAGTTTTAAAAGTGAAATACCCCGCTTTGATTAATAGGAAGCAAGCGTTATTTCAGCAAGACAACGCCCCTGCTCATCGCTCACGATTAGTTAAAGACAAATTTTCAGAAATGAACGGGATTAGCGTCTTGCCCCACCCTCCTTACAGCCCAGACGTCGCACCGTCTGACTATGGACTTTTCAGGTCAATGGCGCATTTTTTGGAAGTTCGGCGCTTCGAAAACTTCGATGATGTCAAATCTGGATGCGAGGAGTTCTTTGCCTCGAAAACTGCAGAGTGGTATCAACATCAAATACAACTTTTGGCTGAAAGATGGGTTAAAGTAGTTGAAAATGATGGCCTGTATTTTAAAGAATAAATTTGATTTGTAAATTTTGTACTCACATTTGAATAAAATTAATTTTGTGTACAAGGACTTTTGTAACAACCTAGTATATAATTCATTGAAATGAAGAATAACAAAAATGTAAAAGTGTAATATTATTTATTTTGCTAACGAAAAATGCTTAACTACTATATAAATGCCTTCCAACTTGATGGAATAATATACAAACAAATCAACTGATTGCCAGTCCCTTGACTTAAAAATTATTGGTTAATGGCATAGAAACAAAATCACAGTTTTTGTAACAAAACATATTTAAACTCTATAAATAAAATACCTGAAAACATTTTTTTGAAGTATGTATGTTCCAAAGTAAGGTATGTCTAGGCGAATTTTACAACACCCTGTTTTTTCTTCAAAAACTCTAACATAATCGAGGATTTGCGTTCCGAATGTTGTCATGTCAAATCAACTACTTCGACAACTGGGAATCCTGGTTACATGGTTACTTGAAGAGGGTTGGTATAGCTTTCCCCTAAATAAAGTTTCTTTGACCTTTTAATGGAGTTTTTTATTTTTTGCAGTTACGACTAAGCTTGAAACTAATACAAATTATATCAACGTATAATAGAACCCATCCTTTATTCATAGAAATATTTATAAAAAATGAAAGGAGAAAGAGCAAATGGAAACATGCATTATAGCTCCTATCTTCTCAAATGAAAATTTTTACTATTCTCCCCCCCCTCCTCCCACCTTCCCAGTCATCAGCTCAGACTATTGATAGTATCGATAATTTAATGTACGACACTATCGATAGCGTAGACTCGATAGTTTTACATCACTAGGACTAGGTATTCTGACTATGTAAGGCTCAATTAATTTATCAAATAAAACATATTGATATTTGAAAATTATTATTTTGTTTGTATCATACTAGCATTCCCCGTCGCGGCTTCGCCCGCGAGCCTTTAAAATCACTTCTGTGATCATCCGTGGTATTGATTTAATATAATATGTTAACTGATGTTAAGGAGATTTAGTAGAATCGGAGCTTCCGGGAGGTGGAATGTTGGAGGGGAAAGTTGCCGTCTCGGTAGAAGAGAGGGAGGCGCGCAATGGAGAGTTCACTAAAACAGCCGAAACAAAAAATGGCTTACTCCTCATGAAAGCTTCATTTTTCGGCTTTAAAACATGGTTTTCGACGCCCCGTAATAGCTTTCGAGTTAAACTCGTCGTATCAAGATCTTTAAAATGAGTCCAAATTAGATATTTTTCTCGAAGTGCAAAAATAGGTGTCCGTTAGAGTTAAACGACAATTTCGCCATTTAAACCCCTTAGGAGTCACATTTTTGAAATTTCTTTCTTAGTGGTTACCTACATCGCGTTTAAAATCTAAATTCCGAACTTTTTTTAGCTGATTTTAATTGGTCTTTCCGTATTGGTAAAACGTAGTATTCTCGTGGGATTACAATAATTGCCAAATACCGCATAAAGCTCATCATTGCGATATACTTCAAAAAGGTAAGGAAACAATTCCCCAGCTGGCGTTAGTTCCACAAATCCGGCATGGGTTGAATGCTGAGATATATGAGTGCAATAACTACTGAAATCAGAATAATTGTTACCGTAATCATTTTGAGTAAAATTTGTCCCAATTTGGATGACATGTTGTACTACAATTTGCCGAAAATGAGAACATTTTTCTTGAGAATTCTCGATAATACATGATAGAGATCGAAATAAACACGCACCATCCCCAACCATGGGAATCACAGTGTGCATAATTTGATTACCACTAATATTCAAATAATCAGTAGCCATATTCTATGTGAATGTCTATTTTAATAATATTGTCTATTTAATGCATCAAAAAAACAAAAAAACATATGGTTTAAAATCTCAAAAATAGGTCCGTTAAGGTCTGGCCACACATGTCCGCACCGGATCCGCACCGTAGCAATAATACAGGTTATGTTCAGAATATTTTTAATTTAACTTACATATTACCTTTAGTTATGCCTAAAGTTCAAGCCACACATGTCAGACACAGGCCACTTTAGGCATAACTAAAGGTAATATGTAAGTTAAATTAAAAATATTCTGAACATAACCTGTATTATTGCTACGGTGCGGATCCGGTGCGAACATGTGTGGCCAGACCCTTAGAGTTAAACGACAATCTCGCCATTTAAACCCTTTAGAGGTTACATTTTTGAAATTCCTTTCTTAGCGGTTACCTTAAATCTAAATTCCAAACTTAAAGTTTCTATCATTAGTAGTTTTTGCTCTGCATTGATTCTATCAGTCAGGACAAAGCCTCTTAAACATATGGAGAAGAGATCTTTCACATTTATTAATAATTTTAACGGAAGTTATTTATTATTATTTTTAGTACATGCTCAATGAAAATCAAACTTCCAATAATTTTTAATTTTTTTATTTTTCAACGTTTCGGGGCACCCGCCCCATCTTCAGGACAACTTAAAATTTTAATGCATGCTTTAATGCATTTTGTCAATTGCAAAACTTTTGCTCATATATAACACATATACACATAATATTTATACAACGCACGTATATAAACATTAGAGACAATTTAAAATTAACATTCATTTCATGCCTTTTTATCTTCTCTTTGTCACAAACTCTGAGAAGAGATCGAAATAAACACGCACCATCATGGGAATCACTCCCCAATCATGGGAATCACAGTGTGCATAATTTGATTACCACTAATATTTAAATAATCAGTAGCCATATTTTATGTGAATGTCTATTTTAATAATATTGTAACGTTAAATCGATATTCAAATAAAAAACATATGGTTTAATATCTCAACAATAGATTTCCGTTAGAGTTAAACGACAATTTCGCCATTTAAGCCCCTTAGGGGTTACATATTTGAAATTCCTTTCTTAGTGGTTACCTACATCGCGTTTAAAATCTAAATTCCGAACTTCAAGTTTCTATCATTAGTAGTTTTTGCTCTGCGTTGATTCTGTCAGTCAGGACAAAGCCTCTTATATATAGAGAGATTTAAAAAAACAATTTTTATTGTCATTATGCAATTTCAAAGGTGACTGCATTTTTGTTGCATATCTAATAGGGATGGTTAGGCTAGTGAGGCGTGGTGCGAGTGTGTCCCTTTTAATTCCTTATATAACCTACTACTTTCGGAATAATTGTTTCTATATTTGATATCGATTCAATTCTATATATATAATTTGATTCACCCCATCATATAATATGGGTTGACTTTGTTAAATATATTTAATCTATTTTTGTAAATGTTGAGCGCAGTCAATTACAATGATATGATCAAAGGGTCAATTATATGAAGATAATGAAATGCACTATGAAAGGAATTCTATTTTTCCTAAGTGGTATATATATAAATAAAGTGATATATTTTTATCATTTTCTTTCTTCCATTAACCAACATTCAATATTTGATTATAAGTATTGGGGTGGTTCCCCACTAGGGGGGAATTGAGGAAATGACGGAGAGGGGAGCGACAATAGTTGAAAATAAAAAAAGATCCTTTTAAGTGAAATATTTATTTATTTATATTTTGCGTCATTTGCGCCTGCTCTGGAGCGCATCTAGCAAATTTGTGGAATGCAATTGTCTTAGATTTTCTTGATTTAGGTGATGTGCGCAAGCATATCCCTCGGCCATTGTATTTTCAATCTTCGTTGGACGGGTAACTGGGAGGAAGAAAGAGAAGAAACAAGTGGGTTTGGATGGTTAAGAGTTGAACAGTGAAATGTAGTGTGTTTGTCATGGATGTATGATTTTACTGTTGGAAAGCGATTAGTCACGTTTAGTTTTATTTTCCAAAATTTTAGTAGGGGAGAGCGGGGTTGGTTGGCATAGGGGGTAGGTTGGCCATTGGCTTATAGTTGTGGAGGCTCCACCATTGTACCATGTGACCCGCACGATTTTCAATCCGATGCTAAAATTAATTTATTACGGATAGGTAACAAAGGGGATTTACTAACTTTTTTAGGTTTTATCCGATTACAACGGAGTTTGAAACTTGTCGTTTATAAGCCACATAGATCAGTATAAGGAGATAACATCGACAAGTTAATAATATTAAAATTATCCACATAAATATTATTCCGGATAGTTTGTAGGGGAAGAATAATTATTAACTTTTTTTTTTTTAATACATTTACAATCCCTTTAATACATCTACTGTGCAGTAATGATAACAATATATTAAATGTTTTAAGTAGTTTAGAGCTTTTTACTGAAATAATGTTACATTTTAAGGCTATCTTGTGGTTGTGATAATGTTTCGTTGTTACATGTTTCGTAATGTTATTACCATGGCATGGAGTGATGGGGCTTACTCGTTTTTTGTGTTCGGAGTACCTATAATAATGATTATTCTAATTATCTTATTGACTAAAAATATCTTATGCTATGTATAAAATAATGCTATGTTAAATATGCTGTTGTTCAGCTTTCATTTTTTACATTGAAGTTGACCGCGTGATTAACTTTTTACTAATTTATCCGATTTTTAGGAAATTTTAAACAACACTCTCAACATCTTTGATGAGTTGTTGGGAGTGTTGGAGGGTCAGCGGATCTCTGCAACTGCCTATGTAGATGACCTAGCAGCTGTGGTGGCGTCCAACAGCAGAGCCGGAGTCAAGAGAGAAGCAGAAAGATGTGCCAGCCTAGTCGCAAGATGGTGTGAGGGTAAAAAGATGAAGATGGCCGCTGCCAAAACCAATGCGATACTCGTTAAGGGCAAGACAGATAGGGCTCACCCAATAATAATGGACATTGAAGGCCAGAGGATACGTCCAAGTGAGGTGGTAACCTACCTAGGCGTTAGGTTAGGTGTAGGCTTAAATGTGACGCCTCACTTGGAATACATGGCTGGTAGGGTGGCCCAAACTGTGAACAATCTTAGTAGAGTAGGAGGCGCATTCTGGGGCCTTAGGTACCCGGCAACGGTAACTATCTATAAAGGAGTGGTTGAGGGTATCCTAAGGTATGCCTCCCCCTTCTGGTATCGAAACCTCAACCAGAGACAGAGGAATAGGCTGGCATCAACTCAGAGGACGGCTCTGCTTCGCGTCACCAGAGCTTATAGGTCAACATCACATGACGCAGTGCAGGTTCTAGCGGGGGTGGTTCCTCTCGACCTCCTCCTGCAGAAAGAAGTGACAAAGTATGCATACAAAAAGGAAGGCTCTGCAGGAATTTCGGACGCTCTAATGGAGAGGATTGCTGAAAACCCAACCAAGTGGAAGCAGATAATCCGGGAGGATACCATTGAGGAGTGGAGCCGAAGGTGGGCAATATCCCAGAAAGGAAGCACCCTCAGGAAATACTTTCCTTCTGTAAAATCCCGGCTATTGGCTAAGTGGGTCCTCCCGGACTATTGGGTTTCACAGTTCCTCACGGGGCACGGGGGTTTTAGAGCCCATCTCCATCGACTTGGCCAGAACATAGACCCCCACTGCTCCACCTGTGGTGTCCCAGAGACTTTTGAGCACGTGGTCACGACCTGCACTGTATTTGATAGTATAAGGGCCAGGATGCTGGAAAACACGGGACTTTTCGTCCTCACTGAGCAAGAGTTCCCTCAGCTGGTGAGCGAGGAGAACTTCCCGCGGTTCAAGGAGTTCATTGAAGGGTGGAAAACGGCATTGGGCCCAGCCCACTTCAACATGGGAGCCCGGAGAAGAGGACCTGGACCAAGAAGACCATCATAGAAGTAGAAGAGACCTTCCAGCTCTTGGGGACAGCTGCAGAAGATGAAAAATAAAATAAATGGTTTACTAGCGGTAGTGAGTTGTTGCGTAGTCATACGTAACATCCCACTACTGCTCATACCCGTATTGCCCGTGAGGCATGGGAGGGAGGAATTAAAATAAAATAAATCCGATGCTAACAGTTTAGAGAAGAGTTGATTGATTTTACAACATGTAAGTAAATTTTTATATGTTCAGTGAATTTGGTTTGAAGGAATGGCAAAACATTTGACTCCGATTCTGTTCATATAGCCCCAAACTCCTTTGAAAAACCTAACCTTTCGACTAACCAGTTTCTTGTTTGATTGTTCTCCCCTCTCCTGGCACCATCTTTCATATTATCTCTTCTGTGGGGTTAGTTGGCTCTCTTCAACTGGGGTTTGTTGGAGCAGTAGCAATTCTCAAAAGCAAGAAAAACATAAAAAAAGGTGAAACTACCAATTGTCTTTAGTTCCAGCAAGGAGGATGAGAGCAATTTTTCTTATGCAGAAAGTGACGACAGTCTAAACTTCTATCTTCTTCTATTATCATTCTATTTCCCTTAAAAGCTGGTTAAAACCGATTCAAAATTATTATACCATTATAGTGCAGCTTTTAATAACAATAATATGTGTCAGACAGTATTTGAATGAGATGGCTAAACAACCCTACCTTCTAGGCCACCCTGCCCCACACAGGGGGTTAATTGGCATACTCTGGATTGACGAATTCTCCAATTTTCTATAATCTTAGTATTAAATATTATGTGGTGAAAAAAATACTTGAAGTACCCTAATACTTGGAGTTTATAGTGGTATCAGCCCTATTGGGATTATATTAACAGGAACGACTTAACAATCAAAAAAGTGAAAACTGTTGCCAACCAACCCCGCTCTCCCCTACGAAATTCATAAAAAACTAAATTTACGTTTTTAGATTATTTTGAATAACAAATATAATACTTTTCTTTTACATAATTAATTTTTTAAGGGTGGCCTTGAAGGCTTTTTCAACAGGGGGTGGTACAAAAAAGTTTGGGGACCTTAGTTATTATGAATAGAGTTGGTCGAATTTAGTTTTTTAAGAAAGAAAAAAATGTTACTTATCTAATAATCCGCTTAGCGTTTCAATTATACTCAATACTTTGTGTTTGGGGGGACATGACTACTGGTGTAGACTGTGGTGTAATGGCTAATATTGCAGCCTACAAATCTAAAGATCGCGGGTTCGCACCCCGCGTTGGCCCTATGATTTTTAATGGGCCTTAGTGGCATAAAGTGACGTTAATGTCTCTAACTTACAATTTTGTGTTTGCTTTATAACTTACAATTGAGGACACCTTTGATCATTATGTTTCCAGGATATCGATGCTTACCTCAATTTTACTTAGCTTTCCACTTTCGTTATTACAAACTCTCTTTATATTGTGCCAATTTCTTCAAATTAAGAAAAAAACAACCTGTACCACTACAACCAATGAAGGGTCTTGGTTTCAGTAACATGTAAGGGAGTATTGTTTCTTAGTCAGCTGTCGTGCAAGGAGATTTGACCCTGATCATGCTCAACTGACAGTTTATTTCATTTTAAGTACATATTAATTAAATATAAAATAAATAGCTTTTCATTTTTTTTTTTAATCAAAATTATTACTAAATTATTTATTAGCATTTATTGTTCTTAATTTTATTCAGGTAAAAGTTCATTTTTAGAAAATGTTGTAAAAACGTGGTTCATGTGATTTTTCATGAATTCTGCAAATGCTTCCTCTGGTATCTCCTTGTATGCCGCGAAAGTTTCCTTCCACTTGTTGTTTATGAATCTGTCCATTCCATTACCTTAAAAGCAAACAGAAGGGTAATAGTATCTGAATATTGTTGATATGTTCATATTATCAATAGGTAAAAAAATAAATTTACGTTTAATTAAAATAATTTACGACATCACGGAGATAAAATAATATAATAATAATTGATTTCTATCTTAAAAAAAAAAAAGTAGAAAATTATTTCGTATCCAATACTAGATCCATTTCTTTTTTTTTTTTATTTGTTCGGTACCCCTACCTGGCCATGTGTGGCATACGGGGGGTTACTCTACAGGTGTAACCAACCTATCTTAACCATGGTGGGTAGGTCGAGATTTATTCCGTGGGGCCTCCACGAAATAAAAATCAACCATCTCAGGGCGGATTCGAACCGCCGCCGTTCGGTTCGAGCGTGTTAAAGCGGGCCGCGCTCCAACATGCTCGGCTATCCCCGGCACAATATTAGACCCATCAATAAGATCTACTTCTTCCTGTTCCTATAGTCATCCTATCCCATTGTCGGATCCAGGAGGGGGGGGGGCTGTGTGGGCTGCAGCCCCCCTTTGAAAATATAGAATTAAGTTGGAACCTATTTTTTATTTTTTTTTTAATATGATCTGAATGATGATTAAAATTTATAAATAGTAAACGATGAACTATTGGAAGACTTTTCTAGTCTAGACCTAATAAATTAAGTTGACTCAATTTTCTTCATTATGTCAATCCCTTCTTGATTTTTAAATTTAACAAGAGTTGTATAAATTGTATATTGTATTGACTAGATATTAAAAAAAATTTATATTTATAAAAAATAAATGATTTTACATACTTAATCTTCTGTTTCCTGTGAACAGATTAGAGAAATGCATTTCAGCCCGCCCTGGTTCTATGCACAACTTATAGTCTTTGATTTTCGTATAAGTTTCTTTGTCTTTTTCATACTCCTCAAAGGTTGTTCTACTGTCACTTGTAACATTACCTATTGAAACATATATGTGCATATAAATAAAAAAATAATAAAAATCTATAATTTAAAAATGTAGATTTTCTTTATTACTGCACGAAAAATCCATTTTTCCTTTTCCATCGATGGGTAAGTAAAGAAACTTTCCTTTCATTTCGTAATCTCCTTCCATTTTAATGTATGGAAATGACAGAGTATGGTTCCACTGTTTTTTCTCGTAATCAAAGCTGGAAATTATAGATGAATCTTTTTGAGATGTACAGAACCAGACAAACCCCGATTTCATTTTACAATTATTATAAATTTAATTTGATTTACTTCAGTACATTTTATTGCTAAAATTAAAGATATTTAACAACCAATCTTAACATTTTTTTTAAACAGATTTCGATTAATTATTGATTGATTACCTGATCCAAAAGGGGTAGAAGAACCAGAAATAGCTAATGTGAAAATAAACATATAGTATATGTCGTATTGTTTAGAACAGTGTTTCCAAACTTTCGTCATAAACATTATATGGGTATATATAATTGTTCCCTAGAGGCACGAGCAAAAAACAAAAGAAATTGTTGAGTGTTTGTTAACCTGTCTTTATGCTACTAAGGCTAATCGGACGATACTTCTGTGGGAGTACTAAATTTTGCCTATCCAGGTATAATTAGAATAGGGATCTTTAACAAGTACCTGACATCGCACAGGCTCGGGACCTCCATTTTACGTTCTATCAAAGGGACGGCATAGCCAAGGATTTTTCACTCAAAAGAAAGTGGGTCTCTGCTGCCTATCAGAGTGGCCTGCCACCATTCAACAAAATTTTTCTTTCATGGTACATAGGCGGCAATTTCGAAACCCTACTACGTGAATGACATAACAATCCTAATACAACATACTGTATTTAAACTGAGTATCCGTTAATTATTGGAATCTCGAAGGTGGTTTGACATTTGAAAACGATCATGATTGAAACAGCATAGAGACAAGAGAATGTTCTATATACTTGTATAGTAAACTCCAAGCACAAAAACCAACTCTTTTTGTGTCCATTAATCTTTTTATTAACACTCTTTTTTTTTCAAAAGATATTCATATGTATATTTTTTTTTTTTTTTTTTTGTATATGTAGAGGACATAATTCAATATATACTACTTTCAAATAACCAAAACAAGAACTTACTTTAAATGTTTTATTGAATAGTTGCTTAAGCCGTGGAGCTTAATATTAGACAATTTCATATAGATTTGAAACTTTCCTCCACCCCCTTGCCTAAATTCCATTTTTTCTATTTCAAGTGGTTCTATTGGTAGAAGACGCAATGCTGGTATCCCTAATAAAATATAAGGAAAATAATAAGTAGGATACATAATATTATTATACTTTTTCAAGTTTTTATATGAATTAATGATATATTGATTAGTGGTGTATCAATATTAATAAAATTATTTATATCCTTGAATTAAAAATAACATAAAATAAGGCAGATCATTACTAAGTTACAATAGCTGTTATTCCGTTAAGTGATTCTACTAACTTAAATAATAGAAACAACTATTGAGGTTGGTAGGTATTTAGCCGAATTGATGTCCATATTAATACCCCCTAATGCAAGAAGGTCGATGTTTAGTAGTAAAAAAGTAATTTTGTATAACTATTTGACAACTATAGTAGTAGCTAATTATTTATATTATTAAATTTATTTATATGAAGAAGGGAAGTTTTAGCGCTACGAATCCACTACACTTTAAGGTTTTTATTTGTATCTCTAAAGTGGCGTAAACTAATTCTAAAATGAGGGAGTTCTTTTTATGCGGAATTTCATGTCCTTTATATTTTACTAGCTGTATATCCCGGTTTCACCCGGAAAATTTCAATTTTTAAATCTAAAATATCTATAAAATGAGACTTTTATCGACTCAAACGGTCGATTTTGTAAAAACCAATGTAAAGCGAGATCAAAAAGATTATTATAACAATAAAAAATATACCCAGAGATCGGCTGAAGTTATGCAATTTTAATATGGACAGGTGTTCGCACCTGGTCTGAAAGAACCACTGAGCGAAATTTGGAGAATTTAGGACAAACGGTATGGATTTCTGTAAAGAACAAACAGAATTTCACCTTTATATGCATAGATTATAGCTGTATATCCCGGTTCCACACGGGAATTTCAATTTTCTAAAGAAACGGTCGATTTCGTAAAAAAAAACATTGTAAAATGAGATCATTATGATTTTTATAACAATAAAGAATATCAGCTGAAGATCGGCTGAAGGTATGCAATTTTAATATGAACAGGTGTTCGCACCTGGTCTGAAAGTACTACTGAGCGAAATTTGGAGAATAAAGAATATCAGCTGAAGATCGGCTGAGGTTATGCAATTTTAATATGGTCAGGTGTTCCCACCGGGTCTGAAAGAAACGCTTAACGAAATTTGGAGAATAAAGAATATATCCCGGTTTCACCCGGGGAATTTCATTTTTCTAATAAACGTGAACAAATTTAAAGTGAGATCATAACGATTTCTATAACAATAAAGAATATACCCAGAGACTGGCTGAAGTTATGAAATTTTAATATGGACAGGTGTTCGCACCTAGTAAGAATGATCCACTTAGCGAAATTTGGGGAATTTAGGACAAGCGGTATGGATTTTTATTAAGAAAAAACAAACTAACAGAAATTCATCTTTAAGCTGTATAACCCGGTTTGATCGGGGAATTTCATTTTTCTAATGAAACGGTTGATTTCTTAAAAAACCATTATAAAGTGAGTTCATTACGATTTCTATAACAATAAAGAATATCAGCTGAAGATCGGCTGAAGTTATGCAATTTTAATATGGACAGGTGTTCGCACCTGGTATGAAAGAGCTACTGGCGAAATTTGGAGAATTTAGGATAAGCGGTATGGATTTCTATAAAGAACAAACAAACAAACAGAAATATTGGCCTGCAGTTTCAGCTTCTCGCAAATCGGCTTGCCTAAGCCTTTGTGGCGCAAAGCGGGCCTCTTATTCCTGGGCAGACTCAGTTTCCCGCGATTCTGCCTGTCTAAGCCTCTGTTGTTCAATCCTATTTTGATGTTCGTCGAGAGTTTCAGCTGCTCGTATTTGACGTTGTTTTTTAGCTTTTGAGCTCACTACTCCTATTGAAGCTAGCTTCTTAGGAGGCATTTATAAAAAATAAATTCACCATACATGTAAATAAACAAATTGTATTGTTAAAAAAAAAACAAAAAACATATGGTTTAAAAATTCCAGAACTCGACGCCTACCAAGGGACGGTCTTACCGGGCCTTGTTGGCCTCATCAAAATCTATAAAATGATTTTTTAGGCCGTTTTTTCGACTCAAACGGTCGATTTCGTAAAAAAAAACCATTGTAAAGCGAGATCATGAAGAATTTTTTAACAATAAAGAATATACCAAGAGATTGGCTGAAGTTATGCAATTTTAATATGGACAGGTGTTCGCACCTGGTATCAAAGAACCACTGAGCGAAATTTGGAGAATTTAGGACAAACGGTACGGATTTCTATAAAGAACAAACAAACAAACAGAATTTCAACTTTATTTATATAGATGTAACATTTTTAACTAATTTTACTGTATTATATTTAGATCGCTCTACTTACTGGAAGCATTTTTCTTCAAAGCAGGACTTGTTCTTGCATTATTTATTTTAGGCAAATTGTTTATTTATTATTGTGACTCCAATTAAATAATATACATAATGTTTAAATCCTATTTAATAGGATACTCAAAAATAACTTGAATAATCATATTAATTTTGATGACTTATTATGAAATAAAAATGTTAATCAAAAAGTATAAACTAATAAAATGTGTGGTATTACCTTTGATGAATTCCCTTCGTGAATTTATTAATACATTTTTGACGCAATCATTGAATTCAGGATCTAATGTGTGACAAATGTCGAAATAGTCACAAGCTGAAAAAAAAATAAATAAAACTTAAAAAATCAATCATATACGAAAATTTTACCATAATAAAATCTTTGATGCCCGGTCATAAGGGCTTAAGTCACTATTTGAGCATTTGGAGATTATGTCGTAATATTGTAGCACGAAATTAGAGCTACCTGTTAGAATTAAGGTCTTAAGTCAAACTATATTTTTTTATAAAAATAAAAATTACAAATAATATCAATAATTAGATTTTACATAATATTATGAACTTTGCTGTAGCTCTCAAAATTTAGACTTAAGTCCTTATGACCGCGCACAAAGAATTTATAATCACATAATGAACTTTGTGTTAAAAATTCCTGTAGTTGTATATAAAACGATTGTGTATGGATTCCCTCTGGATAAATTTTGCAAGGGGGGGACGTACATATTGTACATAGTACAGTATTGTATTGTACAGTACATATTGTAGAGCCTTCACTGTTGATATTTTCTACCATAATGGTGTGATTGTATCCTGGTCATGTTTTGCAATAATAGACCGAGTAAGACTTTTTTATTTATTTTTTCTGTTTTTATTTTATTATTCTACATGTCTAAAATTCACCTTTGAAGATAAATACTCACCAAATCCACAATATTTACCTATATCGGCAATGTTTGTGTTTCCAACAGCTTTTGCATATGCTTCCAACAACTATAAAAATAGAAATATTTAATTTGCATTAAGAAATTTTTCTACTTAGTTAGTTACCTTTCTTCCGTGGAGACGCATGTACTACTGCAACCAAAAGAGCTATAAGAACGTAGAAACAACTCGACCACATCTTGAAAGAGACTGGAAATCTATCTTAACCACCCTCGCCAATGTAAGCATAAAAAATATGGTTATAGTAAAAAAATGTGATAAGAATTTAGGCAGGTGTCACGTAATAATCTTGGGCTCATAATGACTTGAACGCTTCGTGCTTAATTGCTAGCTGCACAAGTGAAATGGAATATGTTATGGTGGTGATAATTATTTTCGGTGCATTCTCTTTTTAGTTATTTCCAATATTCCAAAAAATATTATTTCCAAGGTATGAAATCTAAAATAGGAAAATAATACGATCAAAATCGATTTATTGATTTTTATTTTTGATCATAAATGAAAAATCACATTCTGATCATATTTTTTTTTAATAAAATTTTTACCATTAAAAATTACAACTGGATACAGTTTGAAAAGCTTAGACCAATATATTTATCATTTTCATCTAGAGGCCATGTTACTTTATTTGTAATATAAAGTTACTGATATCTAGAAAAAAATGTGTCTCAACTAAATTTTATATGAAATTATTATAATTTAAATGAAATTATTATATTATAAAGGTGTTTTTTCTTCTTTTGTGTAACTTTTTTTTCTGATAATACTGTTAATATAGATGCTTGGATGCATATATGCAATGATGCTTGTGCTGGAATTGTTTGTTGGAATCAGTTTCACATTTTTTTTTTTTGTATTTTTTTCAAAACGAAGTGGAATAATTAATATTATTATTTTAAAATTTAAACAAACCGTCCTTGCGAGCGCCTTTATTAAAAGCAAAAATTTGAATAAAAAAATAATTGAATAACTAATTTTAAAATCACTATATCCGAGTATGAAATGGGCGTGTAGTGTCGCCGATATAGGCTGACTGACTAAGCCTATCTCTGAATCAGGGTCACTTGTAGTGTATTGGTTAGCATGACTACCTAATAAACGTAAGATCGCGGGTTCTTAGCCCGGCAGATGGCCGTAGAATTTTTTAAAAGGAGTGAAAAATCATTGGTAATGCCGTCCTTTGGTGGGGACGTAAACTGGAGGTCCGTTATCAGCTACTCGTTCAAGATCTCTATCCTAGTTATACCTTGCTAGGAAAAAATGTGGTACTCTCACTGTTGCATCGTCCAATTGGCCTTAGAAGAATAATGCGACGTAAAATGTGACATCGTAGATGGGATTATATTGTTTGGTCTGATCTACTTTTTGTATTTATGTAAGGTAAAAATGTTTGATAGTATCGAAAACCAACATCGATCTAATAGGTCTAAGAGTGATTTGCTTACTTTGCATTACCATAATACCTTGTACATCCAAAAATTGTATTCCTTTAACTATAAGAAATCAAGGTCAAAGTGATCATTAGCTAATATAAGCTCCAGGATACTGGATGAACACCTGTACAAGTGCGTGCTGTTTAAACAAAGTATCTCAATGAACATATTTAAAGCCGGCCCACTGCGAGAAATGTCATAGTTTAGTTGTAACTCTGCAATGCGTCTAACTTTAGTTGCTTTTTTAGCTGTCATCTTCCTGGCCGCAGTTTTGGTAATCAAACCTATAATAACATAATAGTACTTTTGAAATAAAAATTATAAATATGTTATTTCATATCAATGAATGTTGGTTTTCATGAGTCTTAGGCTGAAATATTCCTGAGAGCTTAGGTTTGTGTATGGTAGAGATATTAAGACTGTGGGGTAGTAGTTTCCTTGTTTTAATTCTGGGCAAAGACAAAATGGCGCCGTTTAGTGTGGTCCCGATCTCTACTGAAAAGTACCCGTTCGGGGAGTTATTGATCTCTGAAGAGCGAGCGTAGCGAGCGGGAGTCGAAAGCTGGAATCTAATTAAGTTAATCAAGGCCCTTTTTAACAGAAAATGACTCGATGAGTGTCCCCTTAATTCATGTTAACATAAGCTCCCGAAATAGACCACGCCCAGAAGTAAAATAGGGAAAGCTTTATAAAATCGAACAGAAAAAATTACATATAATCAGGTCATTTAACATGAGCATTTCTTAAATGTTACCCCTTAAGATAAAAACACACGTTTCCACTTTTGGAACGCATATTAGGAAACCTTCTAAAATGCTGCCTTATTATTTATATTTTAATGGTCCCACGTGACATAAGTACCGTCAGCAGTACATCCCTACCTCGCTTTAGGGAAACTTAATTATACTTAAAAGAAATTTAATTCTTCTAATCATTCGACTTATTGCTTAGGGGAAGTGTATGTTCCGTTTTACGCACAACAACGATTCGGATGGAGTTAGTTCATTGCACTCATCTTACCAGTATAGTCCTAATTCTTTAGCCGTAATATACTTCATTCTTAGGTGACCGAATTTCCCAGCATCAAGTAGAAATTTCCATTTCATTTCAGTATTTGAAGTAACAAACATTATGAACTTGATATATCAAGATTTTTCAACCGGTCACTTCTGAAAATTGTTGGATAAGACGATTTGTAACAGACACTTTATCGATGGTTTGATACAGAAAGCAGCGTTTTTGGAAAGGGCGGGCATTTTTTATGCGAGTACGAGTTAAGTGCTATAGAGAAATTATGAGCACAAAGAAAAAGGAAATTAACAATGAGAACGGAGTATTTCATAGCTTCATATCATTTTATACTCAGGCCATTATATTTTAACAAACAGAAAGTAGAGCTTAGAGTAAAAAAATGGAATTGGTTTTTATAATATTTTAGGTCCGGAACATTGAACCCGTTAAAATAAAAAAAATAATAAATCATATAAATATTCATTGATAAAATTCATTTTTCTTTGAATTCATATTTCATCTATGAAATGAACAAAAAAAGATATTTTATTAGCGTTGTTACTAATTTTACTCAAGGATAACGGAATCAATAATTTGGGAAGTTCTCATTTTATTTAATTTTTTTAAAATAGCATGGGCATTGTTCAAAGATATATACAATTGTTAAATGGAGGGTCATTTGTGATGACGTGCAAATGGGTCAGACAATCACTCATCAGTCAGATGAGGTGACAAAATTGGACCTAAAATAATATACGGGTAATTTTAATTATTCGCCAGAATATTATTTAAGAGTATTTTAAGAGAAATGGAAAATAAGTTGTCTATACCATTCATAAAATCATTAAAGGAATTATCAACAAAATCTTTTTAGTGATTTAAAAAATTAAATTAAAACATGATATTTAGCTGATATTAAAGAACTTTACTAAATTCGATAACAACCAGAAACACCAGTATCAAGTAATTTAGAGGCAGAAATGTAGAAAGATACAAGCATAAATAAATAAAACATTAAAAAAAATGAATGAAATATTCCCATATTTATTTTATGGCTATGTTATAAATGGAAAATGAGATTTGATCAGTTGCAAAAAAATTAGTACATAGTGCTCGACCATCACAAGTTTCTAAACCTCTGATTTGGAAGAAAAATCAAATAAACAAAAAAACGTAGAGTCATAGTATTCTAACTTCAAACTCATTATCCTAAACCGCTTTGCCAACTTGTAGCTTAACGGCGTTTCTTACCTAGTTTTGAGACAATTTTGTTTGTAAAATGAATTGCTATACTTCATTAAGAGAAAGTTGCATTCCAATTAGTAGTAAAACAAATCGGGTGCTATGAGCGCAACACACAACTTACTTACCAACTTACTTTGATTAGAAATTGACGTGTTTTGTTAAACACACAACATATTTCTCAAAGTCTCACATTTTTCCACATTCATTTACTTACAATTGTTTGTATTTGCTCTTTAAAGTACCCTAAATTTTTTTTTATTATTAAATAAAAGTTCTTTCTTGCGATAATTTGGCAATGCAAGCATAATACTCCAAGTCGTCTGATTATATAATTCTCTATGTAGATGTTGAAAACTTCATATAGTTAAAAACAAATCATTTCCATTAAATGAACAGAACATCTTTAATTATAAACTTTGGTCTGTCATTAAATGCGTACTGTGCTGCATGAGCTCAACGTGTTTTATCAGTTGACGGAATATTTTTTTTTTCTCCTGTATATATTTACTTGATTTTTCATATTTAGCCATTTCTTATCTTCCTCATTTATGCCCCCTCAGAACATTTTAATAATGATAAAGCTTACCTGGTATTAAACATTAAAACATAACGAGTTTAATCAAAATCGTTAAAGCTATTTTTGAGAAAATCGAGAAAAAAAAACTTAAAAACGGGAAAAAGATTTATGAAATAAAGTACCCCCTCTGGTTGATCAATTTTGATGAAATTTTTGTAGTCATGTCTTGGGCATATTAATACATCAAATACCAAGTTTTATCAAAATCGTTTGAGCCGTTTTTGGGAAAATAGAAAAAACGTAAAAAGTTATTATATAAAGTACCCCTCATTTTGACCAATTTTGATGAAATTTTTGCTGTCACATTACGGGTATATACATATACCAAATACTCAATTTCAGGTTCGTACGGTTTATAGTTTTTGAGTTAGTCTGTTAACAAACAAACAGACCATTTCGCGGGACTTGGTTATTTGGACTCAGGGGACTCCATAACGTGTAATTCCGTTGAAAACCGGAAGTCGAAATTTTTCACGATCGCATTACTTTCCCATACTACATATTTCATAGGGCGAACCAACACATGGCAACCCAGAGAACTCAGCGTGAAGGTATAATTAGGATTCTATTCTACTTTGATAAAATGAATGTTAAAAGTAAGGCACGATTCACTCGTATACGGTTCGGTTTAGATTCAATTTGTTTTCGGTCCTTACCGTAGTAGTTTAAATTCGTTTCTATTAGGTTCGAATTTGTATCCCAGAAATAGAAAACATAGGAGTTCACACTTGTATCTTTCATTTTTGGTTTTAATTTGATAGCAATTACATCGCAAAAAAAAATTTCGTAACGCTTTGCAATGTTAATTTTGGGTGTAGCCTATTTCGACAGGTGATGTGACCTCAATATATAAACTTCCATCTTATCCTTTTCAGTTAAAAAGGGTCGTGATCAGCATTATTAGATCCCTTTGGAGTCACGTTCTATCTAAATGGATAAATAAATTCCCAAAAGGGGTCTTTACAGTTGAGGTCGTATTAAATGGCACAAGATTTGCAGCACCCCTAAGTCACACAGCAAAGGTGCTACGCAATTTTTTAATAATGTCACATTTTTCATTAATTACAGTCCTTACCTGATGTCGATGTGGATGATTAACGCAGTCCAATCAAATGATTTTTTCTACATTCTGAAGTAATTAAAAAATATCTTAGCTTTAGCTGAAAATTCTCATAATTTTGTCCGTCAAGAGATGAGAAGATGCTCCGAATGCATCCTTAGTTTTAATCTTACGCTTTTTTGTTTTTCTAGACAGGAGCGACTTTTGACAGAATTTGATTTCTCTACATTTTATTCACTATTTGATGATTACACTAAGGTGACTGAATATGTTTCGGAAGAAACCAGAATATGAATTAAAAAATAAACTGAATCATAAATTAAAAAAAAATTCTAAATTATAAAAAATATAATTTTATTCGAGCTTGAACATACCGCCCACCAAAAATAACATTACTTTTTTAACTTAATAAAATATTCGGTTACTCTCTCAGTGAGCAACGGGCCTATTTGTGCGTGTGTAAGGCGTGTGAGAAGTTTTGATTTGCACCGCTCTCACTAACCTATCAGGTCCAGGATACGTTTCGATTACACTCCCTACAGGCCAGTGTAAAGGTTGTAGTTTCTTTCGAGTTCTTGCTTTAGTATTGAATTATTGAAAATTGAAATATTTTACTTTGAAAATTATCCTCCTTTTTTTTTTGCTCAGGCTGTTAAAACTTCTGATAGTGGATCAAATGCCATTGTGGACCATTCTCAATGGATAACGGGTCTAACTGACCATTCGCATGGCTTTACGGATGATGTTGAAGGTTTTCACGATGAACCAGAAGAGTTGGACAGAGAAGGAAGGTGTAGAGGAAAAAAAGAAAAAGAAGAAAGGTTGGAGCTGGAAGAAGGGGAAGTGAAGATGAAGAATTCTTGATAAAGAAATAGATATTGTATGCTGAAGAATAATATAGTGTTTAACTAAATATGTGATGAAATTGTATAAATGCAATTTAATCAAAAATATATGTCATTAATTTTTTAGTCTTCTAACAATTATTTCAAGTATGTTCCTTAAAAGGTTATTGAACCGTGTGGACCAGTTATACTCGCGTAAGGATAAAGAATCAGGATTTTAACATCTGATATTTGCCTATCAAATCCGTCAATCTGCTCATTTTATTAATAAACCTATTGTATTCTAAACTCGTTTTGAATTATTTCCTTAGTTAAATATTTTCATTCAAAAATTTCATAAATTAGGGAAATTCCTTGTATTTTTTTCTTTTTCACACCCACTTAAACATTATAATGATTCAAATCCTTCTTAAGTAATCAAGATTAAATAAATATAAGTATAAGTAATTATATTTTAAAAAGTGCCAAGGTGGATAAGTTAATAATTAAAATACATCCCCCTTTTTTTCTCTCTTTATAAATTAGCATTGTACAATAAACTTTTTTTTCCATTCTTCACATACTGAGAGCACTTTCACAGAAAACCTTTTTTAAAATTATGATCACAATCAATTCCATGTAAGATAAACATATTTCATCGCTAATTATATTTCAGTACAAACAAACAAGAATAAAATATCTGTAATCCCGATCATCAAAATTGGACGGCCCTGTGATGTGATGTATGTAATGGAAGTAAGAAGCCCAAAGTTTTAATAATAATAATACAATACGCTATTTATTTTTTTCGAAATTGTTTGTTATAACAATTTATAATGTAAACAAGAATTTGCACAAAAGAAGAATAACTAAGTTTCATAAGAGGGCAATGTTCGTACTGAAAAAAAAAAAAAAAAAAAAACGAGAGGTTTAAAATTTCAAGGAATATAAACAATACAGGGATGAAATAAATTAATAGAATAACTATCAATAAGCATTTTACTACTGCAAATTATAGTTATTTATTATACAAGTGACGAAAGTAAATTCTACTTTTTTCACGAGTGTAATATTAAATTTTTTCTGTAATCGTGTAATACATGATCAGATCTAACCAGAATATGAACAAAATTAGGATGTTGTGAAGATTATGGTATGTTGTTGGTAGGTTATAAGCATGGTTATAAACAAGTTATCAAGTTATAAACAAGTTCAGGTTATAAACAAGGAAGGTAATTATTATTATATTTAAATTTTAAAATATATTGATTATTTCCACCAATAATTCATTCACATTTCAATTTATTTTGTTAAAATAAATTCTTACAATGTTAAGAAACATTTAAAAACATTTAATTTCCAACTTCAAATTATTTTTTAATTTATACTTATTACTAATTAAGAAGGCAATTCACTTTCTTCACTTGTGAAGAAAGTAATCACTTTCTTCACTTGTGAAGAAAGTAATCACTTTCTTCACTCTATTGCAAAATGTTTCACTTTCTTCACTCATTTCAGTTTAGTAATGTTACCATTATTCAACGATTGCAGAAAAAATTATTTATTATTCAACTGCTCAAAAAATCATAAATTAGTTATTGTTTACAACTTATAAACCAAGATCATAAAACACTTTAAATAACGAAATTTCATCCAGTCAAACTCATTCATTCATATATAATCAGCAAACGTGGTGTATGTAAAATATAAAAACAAAATTAAATTACAAACACGACAAATACCCAAAATTAAAATGACACGCAGAAAGTTTTAACCTCATTTTTCTTTTTCGTTTTTAAATGCTTGGGAAACTTTTGATCATTATCATAAAATTGTATTTTAATTTGTTAAAAGAAGATATAAGAATATATATAAATATAATTATATAGAATATAAAGAAACAATAAACAATAAAAGAAATACTTTATATAATTTCCTGAATGTTAATCCTATTATAATGGCTTATTTTACTGTCATTACAACAAAAAAATGAAATGAATATTTCATACAATATTTTGTTTTGTATGCTAAATTCTTGTTAAGCATTTGATGATTTTCATAGATTGTTTCGTTACCTGTTCAAAGATGATATAGATTCGGATTTGATGAAAGATATTCGATCTGGAACCTGTAAATTCGAAATTCAAATTGGTCGAACGAGTAGTTGAGACCTTCTTAGGTATAAATATTCCTTCTTTATGAGTATAAAGAATTCAAAGCTTGAATGAATTAGAGAAAAAATGACGGAAAAGAGTGATTTAAAAAAACAGCCCTCACAGTATATCACTTGAATAGAAATAAAATTTTTAGAGATTGATTTAATCAAGTGTAATACATGTGCACATTCAATGTTTGCATAGAAGTATATTTGGCAATAGTACTTTTTAAATAAAAATGCCAACAATGTAGGCCTATAGCACTTCCCACCGAAGGACCCTTATCAAATGTCAAACACTTGTATGTTAAGCTATAGGGGTTTTATAATCTATTGTAGGTATATACACACACATATATAAACACACTGTATTTAAACTTATCACTGTTATCAAATCCACTTTGCCCTCTTTACCAATCAAAAGAGTTGCAATTTTACTGCCATATTCCTTATCTTACTGGATTTACTAAAAAAAAATAATTTAAACCTTTGGGGCCACAAATAATTATTACAGTTTTCTATTGCGAATCCGACTACTTCAAAAGCATTTTTTAACAAAATAACAGTTGCAATCGTGTTGAAGTATGTTCAGCTATGAGTGCTAATGTGCATAAGTGCTTGATTACTTTATTTATATGACAATATAAGATAAAATATAGAAATCTAAAACAAAACCACAGAAATTATTCAAAATGTTTTGATTTACTTTTAATGTCTTTACATAAATCGTATCTCTTAATGTAAAAAGTTTGTAAAATAATATTAATACTGAAAGAGAAAAATTCATTAGATCTGATGTACTGTAAAGACAGTTTTCTCCATATAATAATTTCAATTTAACAATATTATTGTAAATATTCTAAATAGGTATATCCTAATCATTATAATATAATAGTCTTGTAGTTTTATTTTAAGATATGTTGATAAAATTCTGCAAGTGAAATCTAATTGATACTATTACATCAGTCTTTCTAAAACGGTTACTGAGAGTAACAAACTACTTAGTAATGCTTAAAGTATCCTTAAAATATTTCTATTTCTATCTATACTATTTCGGAAATAGTTCGTCGGCAGGAAACTTCTCAAGCACGCTGTTCGCGACGGATTTCAAATACTGGGCGAAGGCATTTTCCGGCAGGTCTCTGTACGTGTTGTAAGCCTCCCTCCAGTTGTCATTGAGGAATTTATTCGTCGAATCACCTGTTGATAAAATTATTCGTTAGTGTAAATTAAAAATGTAAACAATATGTTTCCTTTAGCAAATGTTCACTTACCCAATACTTTGTCTCCGTTGAATAGATTCGTAAATTCCAATCGAACATCACTAGGTTCTATTTTGAGGTTGTAACTCTTGATGTGGACGTATGTTTTATCTTTCTTCTTGAATGTTTCCATTTTCGCGGCAGCTCTGATCGTCACATCAGCTGAAATATATACTTGCAATGAAAAGACTCATATGCAAAACAGTTTTTTTTTTTAAATATATAATTCCAGATATAGAATGCAAGGCCTCAAAGTCTCGTATTATTTCAATAATGCACTTAATCATGCAGATTACATGCCAAATTTTCGCCTATTCAGGCATCTTCAGGGCTACTACAGTTTCACAAGCAAGCTAGAAACAGACTGAAACCTTCCCATATGGAAGGAGGGCTAACAGGGAAATATACAGTGTTGCCAACATTCAAACAAATTTAGATAACAGAGATAATAACTGAATAAGGTCTATAGAAAAATAAATACAATATTAAAGTTGAAGAAGGTTCAAATAAAGTAATTTTAATTTTACATCTACACAAATATACATACACACTCACACCCATTACACACATAACATCATGCACTAGAATTATAAATATATATAAAAAACATATGAAAAGCAAAGGCAAATCTAGAATAAATAATTCACTGTTGGTTTAAAATGTTAATAGTTTCAGCAAAAAAGTTGTTAAGATTTCTTGCATCAGTTTTAAAATTGACAACCTTATTAATGTTTGCAGCTATATATAGTGCTTCAAGATATTTTAATTTTTGCTCAGAATTTTCTTTATGCAAAATTATCGTTTGTCATAATCGTTAAGATCTCGCTTTACATTGGTTTTTACAAAATCGACCGTTTGAGTCGAAAAAAGTCTCATTTTATAGAGTTTGAAGAGGCCAACAAGACCGGGATCCACGTTTTAAGGCTGAACGATGAGTCTTTTTGAGTAAAAATGAAATTCACCGAGTGAAACCGGGATATACAGCTAGTACCAAATAATACCAGAAATTGAACAACTCCTATATAAATAAAATTTTGTAACATCCAATATTACAAGACAGCCGCCCTTGCTCGACAAACAATTGGTTGTGGAATACTAAAAATGTTCAACAGGTACCCCTGGTAGATGGACTCAAAGCCCGAAATGTTGGATGAATAAAATAAATAATAAAATATTGGAGAGATTCCTTCTTTATAAAAACCTAATGCACAAAACTCTTCCTCACAAAAAAAAAAAAAATAAAAGTGGCAAATATTTGTTGTAGTGCTAAAAACGCAATACAAATGTCCACCTATTATTATACATCGATTTCAAACAGACTTTCGATGGCGTCAGAAGTCCCAAACTTTTCCAAGTCCTCGAATAACTCAAAATTCATAAAAATTGGTCAACTTAATTAAAAAAAATTGATCACGGCTCGCTAGTATCGATATTTTGATAGTTTCAATAATTGTCGACCGATATTTCCATATATTGATGATAATGTGTGTTCGGTATTTTGTTTTTATTTTATTCCAATCACAGATAATTCCTTTTTTTATTTTTGGTATTTAAATTTATATTTCAATTTGAATTTGCCACCTTAACCGTCACCGGAGATAGAAATCGCTGGGCCAACACTTGGGTTATCAGTGGCATGATGGCATTTGGAAGGGTTTAGAATTCCGGGGTCAATAATTTTTTGGCTCACTTGCTTTCTTGATGTTGAACAGTAAGCATCATCGTGTCTGTGATCTCCAGTTAGAGTCCGGCGATGGTTTGGTTCGTACCTCATGGGTATCAAATTCTTTCAATTTTCTACCTCTTGGGTATGAAATTTATGATTATTTTGAAGTTTTCTCTTCAACCACCATTGTTCGCCGCTGACCGCCATATTTAAGAAGGACCAGCAACAGGTGAAAATTTCCATCATCCTAAAACATTCCTTCAATATCTTTTACCCGGTTTTCCTCATTTCACCCTTGCCCGAAATTCCGAATCAGCGTACAGGGAAAGCTTGGTAAGTTGCATTAAAGACTTAGTTCTTTTTTTTATTTTACAGTTCATTGAATTGTTTTAATTGCTTTTCCGAGCTCACCAGAGCGAAATAATTTTTTTTCGTTGGTGATATTAATCAGATTAATTGTATTTTTCCCCTTTTTTTATTTTCAGTAAAATTATCGTACAATATGTATAATCGGCTTTCAACATTCGATCCCTACCACTAACTGTAGCGCTGGAAAAGAAAGAAAATTATTCTGGTCTTTCATCGTTATAACTCCCGTAGTGACTATAGCTGAAATTTAATCTTTATAAATATAAAAAGAAAATATAATCTTACTGAAGTTATAGTACGCCCTTCCTTTCCCCTTCATGGGCAATACTAAGATCTGTCCGTCCAGCTCGTAGTCGCTTTCGAATTTCAACGAAGGAAACGTCATGGTATAGTTCATCTCTCTCTTATCGTAGTCGATGCTGAAAATTCAAAGGATTATTAAATATTTTCATATCGGAAAAGCTAAAATGAATTTAAGAGCTTAGTGGATAAATATGTCATGTAACAGAAAAGTGAAGTAGAAAAAATTAAGTTTAAAGTTAAAGTTGTAGATTAGTTATTCAAAATAGAAAGAAATAAGTTAGTTATGTTTAAGGAAAAAATAAATAATCATCCATTAGAAAATCTTTATTTTTTATTATAATTTTTTTTTAGTCCCCTACTTTCACGCATTTAGGCTATACGGGGTTTTTCCGGGCCAGGGAAGGGGGTGGGGGATTCATGTCTAATATTATTAAATCTCCCATGGCTCCGGGTTTTGAACTTGCTATCTAAATCTTAATTATTTGAAGAATGTCACTGAACATGTTTAAGCATTTTTTAAACAAAATTGTTTATTAGTTGTCTTTGTACCAGAACACCGCAAACAATAATCCACCTGTTTCATTTCTGATTTTCATGGCGTTCATTACGATATAGTCAGTTTACATGTAATATGAAAAAGAAAATGTGAAAAACAATGTGAATCGGAATAAGAAATAGTATATATATATTTATGATGACATGAATTCAATATATTCATTTAATTTTCTTAAAACATTCTTTATATAATACAGGACGAACCTACATATCTCTCGCTTGGAAAAGTCACACAAGGCTTTCCAGTTTCTAATCTTGACCGACGAAGGGGAAAAGTGAGGAATTCTGGACAAGATACTTTCCTTGGACCTTGAAGTTCAAGATCGATTCCAAGGAGGATCTATAAAATATTACTTGGTCAAGATCATCAATAATTTTTAGAAATGCGCATTTTAAAATCATTGCATTGCAGTCTTGCTTAATCATTCAGTCAGGATACCATGGTCTCATCTTTCGACCTTTGTCAACCCATAGACCGATCCGTGGGGGGGGGGGGTACAATTTTTTTGGCATTTTTAAACGATTAATGAAATTAAGTAGTTACTTTGCCCTAAACATAACACTTTTGTTTTTTTAGATTGCAATTCTTCTTAGTAACTAATCTCATTCAAAAACGGTGCTGTCAGCCACGTGATTATGAGACAGACAGGTCGTGACCAACCTCCAAATCCGCTCCTGTCTCAACCCGGACATTGCTTTGAATGTGGTTAGGGGCATTGGCCATTAATTAACAAAATACCTTATTAATTTATATAAATACATTTCCCCAAAACTACTCTGCAAAAGGATTTTTATTATTTTTATACACATCAGGGAGTTATTAGCCTGCGAAAGAGACTGATTTAATTTCAAAAGATTACTTTCTATCTTTTTCCAGCTTTCTAGCAAAAATAGACTTTAATATGTTTTAGAAATATTGTAACTATAATCAATATATATTATAAAGCAAGGTGTACTATGTGCGTTCCGAAAAGGCTCAAAAACGACTACACCTACCATCAAGTATGTTATGTCGTCGTATTGCCCTATTGCCCCTAACGATGAAGGTGGTTTCAGTTTTCATTTTAAGTGTTTAATGTTGAAGGGACAAGGGCTGTAATTTTAAGCCCCTCGCTACATGTAATTAGCCCCCCTAATAAGCCCAGGCGAGTTAATGAATGAAAAAATTTAGTTCGACATTTGGAAGCAAGGAGCGCTAGCTAAACTCAATTCATTAGGTTATCGTTCATTAGTTCGGTTTGTTATGGTTTTAGCTTCAGCTGTTTTCTTTAAATTACACGAGATTATTAATAAATAATTATTTTTTATTTTTTATTTTTAAATAAGGTCTTTACATCTCTGCAATGAATTGAAATTAAAAAAAATCTGGTGCGTGCGCGCAACACACAACTTTCACTTACCAACTTACTTAGATTAGAAATTGACGTGTTTTGCTAAATATCATTTCCCAAAGTCACACATTTTTCTACATTCATATCTTATTTTTGTTAATCGTTAAAGCCGTTTTTGAGTAAATAAAAAAAACCCGTGAAAATGATATAAAATTTATTAAGTAAAGTCCCCCCTCCCGTCGATCAATTTTGATGAAATTTTTACAGTCATGTCTCGGGCATATAAATACATTAAATACCAAGTTTGATCAAAATCGTTAAAACCGTTTTTGAGTAAATAAAAAAAACACGTGAAAATGATACAAAATTTATTAAGTAAAGTCCCCCCTCGGGTTGATCAATTGTGATGAAATGTTGGTTATCACATCTTTGGCATATAAATACATCAAATACCAAGTTTGATCAAAATCGTTAAAGCCGTTTTTGAGTAAACAAAAAAAAACACGTAAAAATGATACAAAATTTATTTAGTAAAGTCCCCCCTCCGGTTAATCAATATTGATGAAATTTTTACAGTCATATCTCGGGCATATAAATAGATCAAATACTCAGTTTAATCAAAATCGTTAGAGCCGTTTTTGAGAAAATCTAAAAAAACGTAAAAAGTTGTTAAATAAAGTACCCCCTCCCTTTGAGCAATTTTGATGAATTTTTTGCTGTCACATCGCGGGCATATACATACACTAAATACCCAATTTCAGGTTCCCACGGTTTATAGTTTTTGAGCTAGTCTGTTCACACACACACACACACACACACAGACACACACACACACACACACACAGACCATTTCGCGGGACTTGGTCATTTCGACTCAGGGGGCCCCAAAACGTGTATTTCCGTTGAAAACCGGAAGTCGAAATTTTTCACGATCGCAATACTTCCACTTACTATATATTTCATATATAGGTAAGTGAAAGTAATAAACATAACCAATGGATTTCTAAGCGAATCAATATACAAAAAAATTGCTTATTAGTGTAGTGAGCAAATAAAAACTAACACTGAATAAAATAGATAACCTATAGATAATATGAATAAAAGATATAACCTAATTGATTATATATCGAAAAGAAAGTGTTCATATAATATTTCTGTTCAATAAATCTGTTCTGTTCGTAAATTTTCAACCGAATTCGAAAAAGAAGAAGTTACTCAACTTGATAAGGATGCGGTATCGTCATGAGAATGGTCTCAATGGAATCAGAACATAGAAACAATACAAAATGGTACATACCAGGACATATTTGCTGCCAAAATAATTTTTCTTAATCTACAAAAGGAAAGAAAACGCATTGAGAGAACCGCATTAATTAACCTCTTATACCCAAACCATATATTGGCGGACTCTGAGGTTTCGAAACTTACCACTAATACTAAACTGAAGTTTCTGGATGGTACAAATTTTGTTTTAACCATGATTAATTTTGGTCTATTTTTCTGTACTATTACAGATTAAAGTTATTCTTTCATTCCACCTATTTCACAACTCCCTGAGCGAAGCCGGGCCCCACAGCTAGTATAATAATGTAAATGTTATACGTTATGTGGTGCATGTGCAAAATAAAGTGAATTAAAAAAAAAACCACAAACACACACACACAGACCATTTCGCAGGACTTGGTTATTTGGACTTAGGGGATCCCAAAACGTTTATTTCCTTTGAAAATTGGAAGTCGAAATTTTTAAATACTTCCCTTTACTATATATTTCTTATGTAGGTTTGTGAAAGTAAAAATCAAAATTAAAAATTAACACCTCCTATTTAAACAGCATCTGTTTGCACAACCGTTGATAGGCAAGATTTATTGATAGAAATATAAACGTAAAACGATACAACAAAATACATACATTGATTTGTTATCCTTTTCCTTGTATTTAAGGTCTTAGTGACCTTAGTTATTACAGAAACAATTTGAAAAATTGCTTGTTACCTACTCAACTTATGTTACGGTAAATTACCTACGTAATTATATCCGGAATCCAATGACGAAACATACTATGTTATTGTCGCTAAAGTTACTGTGTTAATGTCGAAGTCATGAGCTTTATTTTTAGATCTAAAGATGCATATCGAAAATAAGGCAGTCGCGGATACATGGGAGGGGGGGGGGGGCGCCACCCTGGGAGTTGGTGCACATATCGTCGTTCATACTGCAAAAGGTCTTGTGTCAAAATTTTTCGAATTTGTGATTTTATTGGATTATTAATCAAAAAGAGTAGATCTAGGGTCCTAAAATTATGTCACCAGTAAATAGAAAAGAAGAATCATGCACAGTAAAAAATATTCGAATTTCAGGATTCGCTTGGTCATTAATCCTGAGTGACACCAGCCTATAAGGAAAATTTAAACTCTAACACAAACAAAGTTTTACAAATGAATGTAATAACAAATTTAATGTTCATTTCGATAATCAAACACAAAAACAAAATAAAAAATCTGGTGCGATGCGCGCAACACACAACTTTCACTTACCAACTTACTTACATTAGAAATCGGCATGTTTTTTTAATTGCCATTTTTATAAGTAATATAAAAGAGATGACTTGATTTTGATTAAAAATGATTAATTTAATCAAAATCATTAAAGCCGTTTTTGAGATATTCCAAAAAATGTAAAAATTGGAAAAAAAAGTTATGAAATAAAGAGCCCCCTGCATTTGACCAATTTTGATGAAATGTTTTCTGTCACATTGTGAGCATATACATACACCAAATATCCAGTCTGATAAAAATCATTACAGCCGCTGTTGAGTAAATAAAAAAAACACGTGAACATAAGAAAAAGTTTATTAAATGAAGTACCCCCTCCGTTTCACCAATATTGATGAAATTTCGGCTGTCGCATCGCGGGAATATACATACATCAAATACCCAGTTTCATCAAAATCATCATAGCCGTTTTTGAGAAAAAAAAAAAAAAAATCGTAAACATTAGATAAAATTCTTTAAGTAAAGTCCCCCCTCCGGTTGATCAATTTTGATGAAATTTTTACAGTCGTATCTCGGGCATATACATACATCATATACCCAGTTTGATCAAAATCGTTAAAGCCGTTTTTGAGTAAATAAAAAAAAAACACGTAAAAATGATCCAAAATATATTAAGTAAAGTCCCCCCTCCGGTTAATTGATTTTGATGAAATTTTTACAGTCATATCTCGGGCATATAAATAGATCAAATATTCAGTTTAATCAAAATCGTTAGAGCCGTTTTCGAGAAAATCGAAAAAAACCTAAAAAGTTATTAAATAAACTACCCCCTCCCTTTGAGAAATTTTGATGAAATTTTTGCTGTCACATCGCGGGCATATACATACACTAAATATCCAATTTCAGGTTCCCACGGTTTATAGTTTTTGAGCTAGTCTGTTCACACACACACACACACAGACACACACACAGACCATTTCGCGGGACTTGGTTATTTCGACTCAGGGGGTCCCAAAACGTGTATTTCCGTTGAAAACCGGAAGTCGAAATTTTTCACGATCGCAATACTTCCACTTACTATATATTTCATATATAGGTAAGTGAAAGTAAAAATCTGGTGCGTGCGAGTAACACACAACTTTCACTTACCAACTTACTTAGATTAGAAATTGATGTATTTTGTCAACTGCCACTTCTCACAGTCACAAATTTTTCCACATTAATTTCTTTTTTTTGTTTTTATTTGCTCTTTAAAACATACTAATTTCTTTTATTATTAAATAAAACTTTTTACTTGCGATACTTCGGCAATGCAAGCATAATACTCCAAGTCGTCTGATTTTATAATTCTCTGTGTAGTTGTTGAAAACTTTATTTAGTTACCACGAAACAAATAATTTCCATTAAATGAACAGAACGGATTTGATTATGAACAATGGTCTGTCATTAAAGGAGTACTCCGTATGTGTGGGCTCAACGTGTTTTATGAGTTGATGTAATATTTTTCTTTTTTTCTTCTCTATATGTTTACTTGATTTTTTCATATTTCATATTTAGCCATTTCTTATTTTTAGGCGTAACGAGAGACAGTTAATTTCTCCATATAAATAAAAACAACGGTACTTTATAGGAAAATAAAAAAGGTCCCTACCCCATTTAAGCCCCCTCAGAACATTTTAATAATGATAAAGCTTACCTGATATTAAAGAACACTTAATTTTCATTAAATATGACGAATTCAATCATCAATTAAAACCGATCAAAATCATAAAAGCCGTTTTTGAGATAATAAAAAAAAAAAGGTAATAATATGTAATATTTCTATTTCTGCCTAAAAAGTTTTTTTTTATAGTACTAATTGATGCCCTTAAATGGAAAATGAATTGTATTAAAACTTTTAATTGAGATTTAGAATGTTGCTATGTACTAATATTTTAAATTACGGCCTTCATAACTCGTAGAATATTAGTAAAAAAAAAAGTGCGCCCCCTCAGGAGATTTATTGATCCGCTACTGAAATAAGGCCTACAGAGGAAAATCGTTTATCGATATTAAAATTGTTCTCAATAGTTAAACATTTCCTTGCTAACAGGAATGCTGCTTAATATCATCTATACTCCTTTTAAGTTTTAAAGTCGTCAATTATACCGATAAACTCACCCGCAAGCACAGATAAGACACAAGTTAAAGATTGGGATGTGGTAATGTGTAGTTCCAATGACGTTTGAAATATCATATTTTTTCCTTTTATAGCAACAAGATTACAACTTCTATAATAAACGGGAAAAAATGGGTCTCGAGGCATAGCCTTGGCCAACACACGTTCTCATGATAGATATCAAGGATATTTAGTTGGTTATTCGAAACCAGTTCCTAGTTCGTCTCCTTTCTGTGTATCTTCTGGATATACTCAAGAAATGACTACAACCCATGAATTTTAAGAATCTGGATCAATTTTTAAAGAAATTAGGATAAAACTGTATCGTTTAATAATGAACGCAATTCTTTTAAGGATTTTATTCAAACCGTCATTTCAAGGGTGTCTGCAGGATTTCGTCTTGGGGGGGGCATGCTGATAAAATTCTTATTGCTGGGATGTTATTCTCACTATTTAAGGCTCAATAATTTTTTAAATTATTTAACTTGAAGATTGAAATATTTTGATAAATAAATAATAAATAGATAAATAAGATTGTTTACATAATATTTAATGAATATACTAAACGAATACGAATTTATTTAATTTGTAGTTATAGTTCTCGTATTTTCTAGGGGGGGGGGGGGGCAGCTGCTCTTCCCTGCCCCGCATGCGGACGCCCACAGATTATTTGTTTCAAGTGAACAAGCTGGTTTAATGACACTAACAAGTTTTGTTATTTCCCGTCCTACCGTAACACGTCTTTTCTCCATGCAGTAACACCAACAGTTATCAACTCATTTTAATCGGGATTCAAAATGGAGATTCAATTCGTGGGTACGCCAAAGAAATAAATTTCAAACTGACCAGAGTGGATTCGAATCGTTGAAACTTGACTTGACTCCCTATGTTGAATTTGAGTAATCGATAATCGAACTTGTTTCACTTTATGCCACTAAGGCTAATCGGACGATGCTACAGTAAGATTCCTCAATTCTGCCTAATCCGGTATAATTAGAATTCGAATCTTTAACGAGTTTCTGAAGTGGTATAGGCTCGGAACCTCCATTTTACGTCGTATCCGAGGGAGCATAGCCAAGGATTTTTTACTCCCTTTAAAAAATCCTAGGGCCACCGCGAGACGCATAGGCAAGAGCTTTAGTATTGTAGGCTGCTACGCTGACGACTAGACCACATGTGACCCCGTAAGACTTATGTTAATTTAACTTTGGTGAAATATTCCGAATCATGGACACTTGCATAACTTTAGAAATTTTAATTATTCTGTAATTGGCTAATATTTGTCTTTTTTATAAAATTAAACAAATTCCTTGGTCCCTTGTTCAACACTCAGCCTTCACGACCCAGTTATAAATTTATCGAACATTTCATAGTATAGGTATTATTATATAATATATTATACTCAATCTATTGACTATACTCTTAAAAAAAACAACAACTAATCATTAGCCATTTTTAGCCATATCTGATATACGGAGGGGCGCTGGGTTGCTCTACAGGTCTAACCAACCTATTCAAGTAAGAAAAAGTCAAGTTTGCTCCCTGGGCCCGCCATAAAATAAATTTTAACCAGCTGCGGGTTAAAATTTATATACTTACGGGCTTATAGGGATACTTACGGGCTATACGCATCCAATTTAGAACTCGAATTAAGAAATTTCAAAAGCGTTGTTTATCCATAAACCGAAAATGGTTTTCTGATTTTTATAGTTGCCTTGAGTTGAAATAATAATCGATTCATGAGCCGCTTTATGAGGGATTCGTATTTTTGAGATTTACCACACAATCTGATTCATAGGTTTCCCTTCGTGCTTTATATTTTATTTTACTATTATCGTCATCGATATGGGTCAAGTTATTCAATTATCCTGTCCCTTCTATTCACTACATTAATTGCAAGCAACTGTTTCAACATCATAAGCCTGTCAACTTTTAGCTTCCTGTTCAGAGTTAAATAATCTCCATTAGACAAGAACTTTTTCTAATTACTAGAATATTATTCAATCGTTATTTTTACTAGGAAAAGCATATGGGGATCATTTTATGGAATTTTATGTCTTTATATAAGATTTTCACCCTCAGATAAGTAAAAACATTAAAAAAAAGAATAATTTATTCTTATAAAATACGTCATTATACAATAATACTTTTAAACTGATTGACCCTTACGACAATACTCCTTGGAGGGGAAGGAGCTATTTTACAGATATAACTAACCTTTTGAGAAAAGTTCAAGATTTCCGATAATGTCCCAACAGCGTAATAATAGATCCCATAATCAGGATTTATTGAACTCAATTTCCATAATTTTTGACCCATTAGAAGTGTATCAAAAGTTTTAAATAAAGAAGTTAGACAATTCAAAAATTAACAAATATGTTTGGATTTATTTTTGCTAAAAACATTACCCAAAAAAATAACCAAATACGGATTATGTAAAATCTTATATCACAGTGATTCCCAGTAATATGTGGTCATCTTGGTAATCATCCGTAATTGCAATATCCAATAATCAAAAACTCATTAAAGTAAACAAATCGAGCACGTTTCAAATGCGTTGTTCTATAACAAACTCATAATCTATCTACTAATCAATTTTTGACATTAGAATAATCAGGCAATCAAAAAATAAAAAGCAACAAGTTGGCTTCGTGAAATTTTTAGGGGGTAAAACCGTACAGTTATTGACACCCTTAAGACTGCATTTCTGTGGTGAAATTAAAAAAAATACTTTTTTTGAAGGGATCAAATTGAAACTTCCTATAGCTCCTCTTTATCTATCCTTATAAAGACTCAAGAGGTTTTTTTGGGCCAATGGTTCAATAGTTTTACAATATGGCAATATTTATTGTAAAAAGTGCAAAAAGTAATTATTGACACCATGTGGATTTATTTGTGAAATCTTCCCTATGGTTAAAGTCTTACTTCATATATGACCAAACATTAGATTCATGTATATCTTGAAATTAGGACTTGTTTACTTATTTCTTTAAGTTAAAATTGGGGTGTCAATAACTGTACTGAGTGTCAATAACTGTTTGGTTTACCCTAAGTCCCCTTAAACAGACAACAGTTTTTTTTAAAAAAGTGCTCATACAGATAGTCTAGGTATGTACCTATCAAAGTTATTTTAGTTCAAGTTCACATAAAATAGCAGTAGTTGATAACCTTTGTTTTTTTCCACGTTATTTGATATGACAATTGCGACTCTATATAGGAATTTTCAACTAAAAGTATTCCTCAGATATTCTAATAATATCCACATAGTAAACACTAGCTAAGTGTTTCTAAGTTAAGAATATACCTCAGATCTACGAGCGTGTAGTTGCTGTTACCATGGATGTACAACTCGCTCAACTTCTGCCTCAGCTTAAAGTTTCCGTTTCCGTCCGAGATCTCGATCTTGGGGATATAAAGTGGTTCGGTTGGCTGAACATTGAGATCTGGTATTCCTGAAGAAGATTTAAAATTATATTAGTTCAAGACATTAAATTATACATTAACATTGTCAATGATAACGTCAATTAAAGTAAAACATTTATAACAATCAACCAAGTCTGTTGACCTCCTTAATCAATACGAGATAACTCGCAAATAGAATACATGCCAATCTCACAGTTTGTTTAGGCGCCATATATTTGATACTGCACTGAAATTCTTAGCTCTTTCTAATGATTACTATGTATTAAATTTACTGTTATTGACAGTATAACAAATATTTATTATTAATAATAAAATGGTTAAATCAAACCAGGATTCTAACGTGTCAACTTCTAAATTATTTTATTTTTATTTTCGGTTCTGAATCAACAAAAAGCGTGAAATATATAAAAATCACATTTAAATATCCTATTTTTTAATTTATTTATTCAGTTACATTTTGGTGCCATGTACATCATCAAAGGCTAGAGGAGCCTATTTCTAGTAAATTTCATACATAAAATTAGAAATAAGTTTATATTTAATTCTAGTAGATTTATAAATATTGTTTTGCCTGAGAAATTTGTGTGGGTATTTTGAATATTCTGGTTTTAAAGCTTGAACATAAGAAGTGATGCTTATTCCTCGATGATTCAAATATTCCTTTATTTTTTGAAAGAATCATTCAGTGGTTTGTATGATTTTTTTTTTTTATCTCTGAGAACTGTTCAATAAATGTATCCCGTTATTATCTTAAAGGTAGTCAGTCGTAATTAGCATATCTTAGGAAATGCAGTTAATTAAAATAATTTTAAAACAAAAACAATTAATTAGAATTATTTAAATTGCAACAACAAAACATAAAATTTCATTACAGATTGGTGACTTTTCTACATAAACAAATTTACGATTTAGAATATATGGACGTTTAACATAACTCTTTCGATTTAAATCTATTTGATTTTTCAATACTCTTAAAATGGTAACCTACCATTTTATATCTGGGATAACCAAGCATCTCTATAAGTAATAAATGGTTAGTAATAAGTAATATTTATTTCAATAGAATTAAATAAATCTGTTGACAAAATAACAAAAATCCTCAAAAGCATCACAATGATCTTGATTTTTTGAGGAATTTTATTCAAGGACTCTAAATGAACTATTTTTAAAGAATCTTCCCTCTAAGCTTTCTTATTTGTTGCATCTTGCTAGTTTCCACATTCTCAACTGTTTAGGAATAATGAAGTTGTCTTCCAAGCCTAACAAAAGAGTATTTAAATTTATTTTTTTCTTGTTTACATGCAGTGATTAAAAACAACGTTAAATAGCAGAATATTTTCAATTTTTTTAATTTGAATGTTGTTTTTTTTCCGGTGCCACTTCCAAGCATGTAAAGATCCGAAAGCAGAAAATACTGATCATTCACGGTAATAAATAAAAAAATATATTATTTTCCTAGTCCCTTTTTCATAGTGTAACGAGAAAAAAAAAACATACATACAACAACAAAAAAAAAAAAACATAAGATTGAAAAGAGTTCTAGACTTTTTGTTGGAACAAACTTATCTATCGCATGTTCGTGACTGTTCGAGTACCTTCTATGCTTGTAGGAAACATTCTAGATTGTTCTAATTCAGACTCAATATAAGGAGCGATGTACTAGTGAGTCAGTTTTGCTCTGAAGATCGAATCATACGGTTATTTTTATGCCACTACATCGTTACAAGTTGATACGTTGTGTAACCTTGTTAGCTAGTTATTTATATGTCAGACATTGTGAATTATTATTTGTGTTTACTGTATATTATTTATTTACTGTTGTAATTCATCTTTTTCTGCAATTTGAATTTTAAGGAAGGCTTATCATTGTCACGTTTCAAGTTTTCCCCTGGGTGTTCTATTTGTCTATGGGGCACACCCTTGTTTTGTTTAATAATTACACATTAAAATTAAAGACTAAACAAAAAAAAACAAAAAAAAGAATTTAATCGTTTATGAGCTTTTGCCATTGAAGGTATAGTAGCGTCCAGTGGTGCAACAAGGATTAGAATCAGTGGGGGGGGGGGTCTTTTATTGAATTTTATTCAATTCATTTTATTGAATCATTTTATTGAATTTCATAAAAAATATCACACTGTACCATAGTCAAAATGCACTTTTATTTATTTGAAAATGGTAAAGTGCTTCTTAAGTTTAATTTTTTAAATTTGGAATGTTCTAGACAATTCTGGGTTCGGACTATAAATAAGAAGCGATCGCCTAGTGTCTTAAGGTGCCTTTACACTCTACGAACTTTACCCTCGAACACCACCCTCGAACAGCCTTCACGTCGACTATTCGGGTATCCTAGGTACTTCATCTGTTCGCCTGTGTTCGGGGGTAGCCTAGTGTCACTTTTGATTTGGGTTTTTTCCAAGTGACAGAATTGTTTGTGATACTAGCGCGCCGTTGTAATTCGTCTACTATTTTTTTTTTTTTTTTTTTTTTTAGATAATAGGGAGCGGAGTAGCCCACTGGTAAGGCAGTGGACTGCTGTGCTTAAGGTCCCGAGTTCGAATCTGACATGGCTTATGATATCTTTATTATCCGCCACAGTTCGTCTCGTAGGCCGAGAGACCCTCCTGGGGCAAACCCAGCCTCTATAAAGTGGGTACCCTTAATTGAAAAATTAAGGGGAAAGAACCTGGCGGTTGAGCGTGATCACGGTCAAATCACCTCCTTGCACGACCGCTGACCAAGAAACAGTACTCTTCCTTACATAGTACTGCACCCAAGACCCTTTATGGGTTGTAGTGGTACAGGTTTTTTAGATAATATAAAATATATTGTTGAGATTTTTTCTTCATCATAAGCGTTGGATGCGTCAGCAATATTTGTTCGTTTAACGTCACGTCAAATATAAATGGCTGTTCGTGTAACGCCGGTACGGCAAGGTTCGTGGGAGAAACTGTTCGAAGGTGAGGTTCGTAGAGTGTAAAGGCACCTTAAGTCTTGCCTTGAACATCGAAGCTTAAGGTTACTTTTGAGTCACTGTTCTGTCACTTGTAGTTACTCTTTTGTAACGGGTTGCTAATTTGAGGTTTAATAATTTGTATGACATTTTTGTATTATAATTATACAGCGTCAAAAAAAAAAAAAAAAAAAATATTCAAACCCACATCAGTGTTACAATATTATACGATATACTAATATTGTTTCTATAATACACATATATTATAATGATAGATGTAAGATATAAAAGAAATGCTGTAAATTACCTTTGATCAACTGAGGTCTCAGTTTTTCCAATGATTTCTTGACGCAATCGTTGTACTTGGGATCAGAAGTGTGACATATGTCGAAATAGTATTTCGCTGAAAAAAAAAAAAAAAATTGATAATATCTTAATCTGAAAACTTATATTAAGGTATTGATTAGAATTTTAATAGTAGTGACCAGAGGTTAGTGAAAGAAAGAACGGTAAATTGTTGAATTTTAAATAATAAACATAAAAGAATGTAGGATAAAATGATTTTTGTGTAGAACAAATATGCAATTGGATTGAACGTATGTACATGTAAGAAAAAAGAAATGTATACCTGCGGCACTAGAAAAATAGATTTTATATACATATAAGGTCATGATTAAATAAATAAAGGAAAAGAAAAAACCTGGACATATTACAACTTGTTATAATATAATATTAAAAATGAAATAGTTATATCATCAAAAATTATGAAACGATTGTTTCAGTTTTTATGGCTATGTGTCGAAATAATCCATCGGCAGATGTACTCGTATCTTCTATAATATTGCTCGGTATAGGAAACGGTGAAATTGAGTTGCATCAAAATTCACAATTTTTCAAATCGCCTTATAATTTCTGTACTGTTGTAGAGACGTAAAATGAAATAATAGAAATGTTCTTTCCTGAAATTTTAAATAATTATTTGGATTATAATTGCTGGGTAGTCGTGCTATTTTGGTAGCAACAAATGTTGATGTTGATGAAATCAACTTCCCAATACTAAAATTGTTGCCAGGTGAGCTCATTTCTGTTAAATCAATTGACAATGTTGTAGATGAAAACGAAGCCGTAAATTTCGCAACTGAATTTTTGAATTCCCTGGATATAAAGGGAATTACACCACACAATCTCCGGTTGAATATTGGCTCACCGATCGCTACTTAAATCCACCTAAATTGTTTAACGGTACACGTTTGGTCATTAAAAGAATCAGAGGAAATGTTATTGAAGCAACAATTTTGACTGGAAAGTTTAGAGGAGATACCATCCTGTTGCCACGTATTTCCCTGACACCGTCAGAATTTTGAATAAAATTTAAAAGGCTTCAAATTCCTATTCGTTTGGCTTTAGCCATGATGACAATCAAATCTCAAGGGCAAACAATGTCCACTTGTGGCTTGGACTTTGAATATTCGTGATTTTCCCATAGAAAATTGTATGTCGCCTACTCACGTGTGGGGAAACCATCAAATCTGTTTGTGTTAGCAAAAAACAGGTTAAACAAAAACATTATGCACCAATTAGTACTTGAATAAACAAAAATTCGTAATTGTAATATCTAATAAAAGTATACTATTATTGTAAATAAATATTTGTAAATTAAAGTTATTTAACTCATTAATAAAATTTAATATTTATTGGTTTGACTGTATAATAATATTAGGATATAATAAATTAAACACATAATAGAAAATGAGCCACAGCAACGCGTGGTCGGATCTGATCGTAGTTATATAAAATCAATACTTTACTTGTATATTTATTTAGAGATAAAGTTACATATTATATATTACTAATATGTACAATCTGGGCAGAACTGTGCTCAGGTCTATAATTATCAGCTAGAATCTAAGTGCTTTTTTAAAACCTGTTTATGAGTATTGCAACATAGTGCACATAACTACATAAAGGAAATAAGTAGTTGTTAGTGACTGATGCGGAATACTTGTGATGAATTTCTTTAGCATGTCTTAACTTATTAGCTTACATAACTATTTAACGTCTAACAAGAAGTTTTTTTTTTTTTTAAACAGGTTTTCCTAGAAACTCTTATTATGTTAGAGATTGAGCCTGATTTTTTTTTATAGTGTTTTTTTTATGCTTTGGCTAATAATTATTATCAACGAATTTTTCCCCTTATTCATTAGAAAAAACTTACCGTCAATAAATTTTTTCTCAAATATTTGTCTTGAGAAATAAAGGAAATGCTGTGTACTCTATTGAAACAGAGGGGAAAACTATAATGAACATACATGGCAGACTTTTATCTATGGTATTTTATAATGCAATGCATAGTGGGTAGAGGTTCCTATGTAAAACTTTTAACTTTATTAGTTTTTTGACTGATTAAAAAATATATATAAACATCTCTTGAACATAACCAATTCTCGTTCAAAGTCAATCAAATAAAATTTGATCAGCATCAGAATCCAGGTACATAAATAGTATGACCTTTTTTTGAGGATGAATATTGAAGACTATCGGATACCAAAGAGATTTTATTTCGGCACATCTCATGGAAAGTAGAGGAAAGCGAAATTTCCGTTGAATGATATAATGAACAGTAAGACATGCATAACGATATTAAATAATATAAGATAATTCAAGACAATACATGATATGATATGATGCATGATGATATAATGCATTATATGATATGATAATATAAGATAATGCATATAATGAACAGTAAGGCATATTTAAAGAATTAAATAATAGGAAAAGAAAGATTGAAAAAGCTTGTTGTACGTCCATGCTGGGCTAAGAAAAGAAACCCGGAATGATGATTTAAAAAAAAAACTTTTTTTCAGTTTAGTGTCACGTGAATTCGGCCTACTGACAAGGTCTTATTGGTTGCCAAATTTTTTCAAATAATATTTTCGCTTGTAGCTTTCTTGTTACAAAAAAAAAAAAAAAAACTATCTCTGCAGGAGTCAATTTACTCTAAATACTCATAATTTGAAAGAATGAGGTAATGTAGATTATATCACCTTTAGCTCAAAGGTTTGAATGAAAAACTGACCTCAGCCAAAGGCGTTTAAAATAGATCGGCGGGAGAGATGTGTTACATAACACTTGGCATAAGACGGTCCCCATATATGAGGGTCAAGGATATTTTGAATTTGTTTAAAAAAAAAAAAAAAAAGATTAATGTGCAGATAATGCATTATAATAGGAGTAAAAGTTGTTATCGAACAATACTAAAATTATATAGCAATGATATTGGTTTCTATCTTTGAGATTATTCCAAATATGTTTTGCCAAACTGTACGTCAGCTGTCGTTTAGTTTATTTTGAATAATATTATTTCCATCTCAACTTGCTGACGCAACCTCAACCTCAACCTTCTAACGTCTAAAAATGAATCAAAATCCATTCCAAACATATGTTTTTTCTTTTTCACTTTCAGTTCATCTTAGAAAATACAATATCTTTACGATGAAAACTCTCAAAGTTACTGTGGGAGTCCTACCTTTTGACATCGTACAGGCTCGGTACGGCCATTTTACGTCCTATCCGAGGGACGACATGGCCCATTTAAAAATACTTTTTCACTCCCCATTAAAAAACACAAGGGCCATGGCGGAGGCGGTAATTAAAGTTATTTTAGTTTTATTTTATTTAAGGTAATTTTAGGTCACCTGTGGTTAGCATAGAAACCTACAATATTGAATGTCGAGAGTTCGTGTCCCGAGGTGGCCCTAGGATTTTTTAATGGGAGTGAAAAATCCTTGTCTATGCCGTCCCTCGTATAGGACGTAAAATGGAGGTCTTGAGCCTACACGATGACAGGTACTCGTTAAAGATCCCTATCCTAATTATACCTTGATAGGCAAAACTTAGGACTCCCACTGTAGTCCGATTAGCCTTGGCATGAAGCAGACCTGGGCATTATTTTAAATAAAAGTATTTTAAATACAAATGAAAATGATTTTTTTTTATTTTAGTATTTTAGAATTAAAATAAAATAAATCACATGTTTATTTTCATTTTAATTCTAAAATAATCAAATAAAAAAAAGTATTTTCATTTTAATTCTAAAATACTAAAATAAAAAAAAAGTATTTTCATTTGTATTTTAAATAATAAAATAAAATAAATCTTATGTAGGTTATTTGAAGTTAAACAATTTTCGTAATAGTATAGTGTATTCCTTTGCACTAGAGCTGTCGCTCCTAAATATTGAGCAAGTATATTTATTTCAGTTTGATGTTGCTGTTTTTTTTGTTTTGTTTTTTATGGGGGGGGGGGGCGCAATTATTAAGATTGTACCGCTTCATCCGATTTCAACAAATTTTGTCACATTGGTGTTTTTGATTATCTAAATAGACGTCTAATCAATTCATTTCACATAAATGGTTTTATGCATAGGTTTTGGGGTGGAGGGTTAAATATTAACTTTTGACCGCCATATCCGATTGTCACGAAATATGTAACAAAGATTGTTCAGAAGTCAAATAACAAGGCCAATTCCTCATCATTTTTATAAATAACAATAATTTTATAAATAAATAGGTTTTTTATGGGGGGGGGTGGAGTTAATTGTAGACTTTTTACTGGTTTATTGGAAAGTGAAAAAATCGAAAATTAAGTTAGAGCCATAAACGAAGGCATAAACAGGATCCCAATTTGGAGACAACCAAAAGATCAAAAGAAAGTAAACATATAGATACATTCAATAAAGTCGGTGATTATTTTTCCGGTTGAGGTTCGTTCGAAATTGGAGAGGAAATTCAGGCTAGATTAGAGGTAAGAAATTCTAGCGATAGACTTAGCTCACGGCTTCTTCCTTAAAACTTAAGAATTCGGGTTTACAAAAATATTATTCCTCCTGCGGTTCTTTAAGAATGCAAAACGTGCACGCTAACATTGAATGATGAGCAAGTGAGGTGATAGCAGATAGATGAATAAAATCGAAGTGTGAAATTGCTAAACAGTGGTGAACGAATTCCATAGAAATTGATGGCAGTGACTAATGGAAAACGTCTGAAAGAAGTAAGGGCTGAGAAGCAGTAGTTCGCGTTAGGGCTGATTTGGTAAAATTCGTATTACACGGAGATCGTTGGATGGTGTATGGGTAGCGAATAGTCTAAGGGGTAGCCCAATTAGTTTAAATAGGTTCCGAATCATATTGGTTCTGTAGAAAAAGAAATTTAATTTAATAATTCCAACAAAATGAAAGTGAAGATGATCTGAGTATCAGATACATTACATCAAGCAAAGACAACCCAATAAAAATAAATAAAAACTGTCGATTTATTAATCAATTGCAATATTAAAAAAAAAAAGTATTTATTAATCAATCGCAATGCACTAGCTAATAGGTTTTAAAAGTATTTTGTATTTTCATTTTAATTTTTTTTATTTTAAATACAAAATACTTTTTTTATTTTGCATTTAAAATAATTTTATCGAAAAGTATTTTAAATGATTTGAGGTTAAAATGCATTTTATTCAAATTTATTTTAAATAGTTGCTATTTAAAATAAAGTATTTTAAAATAAAAATTAAAATACTTTTTGCCCAGCTGTGGCATGAAGTGAGGTTAAAACAAACAAACAAACAAGGTAATTTTTGTTCTCAATTCAATTTTTTAATTTTTTACCTTATTTTTCTTATTATTACATTATGTATGAAACTGAATATACCTAACCTAATTGTTGCATTTTGTTACCCTCATATAATGTGTAAACATAACAAGATTTCATATTTTTGCTATTTATATAGAAGAAATATAAGCTTTTGGAATAAAATATCTTTATACAATACATGTTAATTTACAGCTAACACAAAATTTATTAAACTATCTACCCGCACTTCCACTCATCAGTTATACCCTTCATGCCCAATATACTCACCATACAGGACCCACTTCCTACGAGATTTCTGTAACGTGTCCACCCAACAGTTTTTCGAAAAATTAAAGTTCAGTGACGTTTCCCAATTAATGCACTGGTGCAGTTCACATTCCGATGCTTGAACTTAAGAAAATTTATAATAGATGAAGTCGAACCCGGGTCCGACACCCGGCGGAGCCAAATCTTTTCTCTTCAAAAGTAAATTATTTAAAATAATTTAAAAACAAGGTTACCCACAATAATGATTAAATTAATATAATATGATACCCAATAATGATTAAAATAATTTTATAAAATACATATAGACGAAGGTTGAGCAATGTGGATCTGGTCGATTGATCTTATCTTTATTTCTTCTAGCATGTTTGTATTTTTGCAATCGGTGTTTCTTTTAGTTTGGTTATTTTTAGCTATGTTTAGTTTAATACTGACGGAATATTGTATTTTAAGTGCTATTATGCTTTTTCTATAATTTAATGTTGTTATTTTATAGCTTTCTCGTGTTGATATATAGACATATAATTGTTAATGAAATATAAAGTACATATATAAAGCACAGATAGAAAAAGGCATGAGAAGAAACTAAATTTGTAAACTCTAATTTTTATATTATATACTAGCTAGGGTGCCCGGCTTCGCTCCGGTAGTTGTGTGGTAGTTTTAATAACAGAAAAAACTTTAAAATTAAAGGAAATATAGAACAAAATTAAAACTTTCTTGAAACTTTTAACATGTTATCAATATTAAGAGTCGAGATCTGCAGAGTCCGCCCAAATAAGGAACCCTATATACTTTAAAGGGGGTTGAAAATGGCGAATAAACAATTAATTTTGCTGCAACTTTGTCGAGTCATGCATCGTTTTTGATGGTTTCTGTGATTCTGAATCCTATAAGCCCAATCCAAGCAGTCAGCAGATAAAAAGTTATTAGATTATAGTTGAAAAGTCTATTAGTTAAAAAAACTATATTTCGAGTAAAACTTAAGCGCCGACTACGGTGGTGGTCCTATTAGATCCAGAAGTTTAGAAACTACCGAAGATCCATAGAAATTTTTTTTGTAAGACCTTTCTTCCAGTTCAACCTCCCTTAAGATATCCCCCCCCCCCGTAATTTGGCCGGACTCTGCACCTACTATTACAAAGTGAAAACCAAAATATGATGAGGACACAATCTTTTAATCATATTTCTTTTTATCCTGAACTATGAGGGGTGATAAACTCTTATTGAAAAAATGCTGTAATTGGAGTTAGTCATTTTATCAACTGGAATGCTCATCATACATAGTAATAAAACCATTTTTCATAATTACATACAATAAGAACACTTCAAACTTTTTATTTTCGATTTATAATCAGTCAATTCAGCTCTTCTTTTTTGCTTTATGTCTGTTTATTTCGCTCACTGTTCTACTAAAAATGTTCAGTCATATTGCATTAAATTTACTTAAGTAGATGTTATATATAGATTTACATACAATGTGTAAATCAATTAACCTTCTTATGAGAAAATTAATTTTGTAAGGTATCCAGTCGGTTTTCTAATTGATTGCAGATATGTAAAATCATTATTTTATTTAGAAAGAAATGGTGAACCAATTTTAAAAGTAATTTAAAAAATGTAATTAAAAAGAGCAGCTGAAAACATATTTAACCTTTACAAACTGAACGGAATGAATTAACAATAAACATTGAGTGAAACGCACCCTAGCGCCTGGAGCTCGAACTACATTTTTCATTCATAACCTCGTATCTCAATCTCAGAGAGGCTAATTAAATGGTGCGAGAGGCTTAAAATTCCAGTCCTTTTCTCTTCAATTTTACACCCTTAAGAGAAAAACAGAAACCTTCTTCTCCGTTATGGGTTTTATAGCAACACGCTGACATAACTTTCTTAAACGTGCGTTGAGTCGTTGTTGAGCCTTATTGGCACGCACATTGTACACTTTGCTTTATAATATATATTGATTATGTACACTATTTGTACGAAGGAAAACCCCAAAGAACAAATAAATATTATTATTATTATTATTATTATTAATTTATATAGCATTTCTAAGGCTGTTCGAACCTTTTCCAAGGCTCGAACCAATCGCTCCCAACACACCTCCATCCACCTCCCCCGCCCAACTCCATAGGGACAGCCCTCCCAGAATCCTCCCACCTCTCCTAGGCCTACCTCTCGGACGTTTGCCAGTCGTGCGAGCGTTTATCAATCTTTTAGGTATTCTTTCTCAACTAGTCCGTCCTCCTCTGTGGCTGTGAAACTTGGAAAATCTCCAAAAGAGTGCCTTAAGAGGATTCTCTCGATCAGGTGGGACGATAAATTCTCAAATGAGAGGCTGGCCCAATTGTCCAGACAAAAGCTATTGGGGGAGCAGATTGCCGCGAGAAAGTGGAAGTGGATTGGACATACCCTTCGTAAAAGAGATTGAGCCATTGAGAAGACGGCTCTTGATTGGAACCCCCAAGGATCATGAAGTCGGGGGGGACCCAAGCTGACCTGGCGAAGAAAGTAGAGAAAGAGGTCATTAGAGCTGGAAAAGCAAGGAGAGAGGTCAAGGCCCTAAGCGTGGATAGAGACGGATGGCGAGTTTTTTCTTCGGCCCTTTGCTCCTACTATGGCAGCCATAGGACATAAGAAAGAAGAAGGTATTCTTTCGCAACTAAGACTTGCAACCAAGAAAACATTTACCTGTCACAAATTAAATGTTTTGTTTTTTTACTTACGAAGTCACAACCAATCGTTTCAGACTGACCCCGTAAGTGGATTACATAAATCCAAAATAGTTGAACACTTTTTCCATCATTTATTACAAGGAACGCAAAGAAACGATATATACAAACTTGATATGGACTAAGATGCTTAGTGTTAACCTTTCTTTTTGGCGTATTTTCCCCAAAATCATGGAAATATTTTGTGGCTCGTCTCAACCGGTTAACATCGGTTTTAATGGCACTAAAATATAACCTTGTGTTGATATCATAATATAACCTTTCGGGGTTTATTAGAGTCAACTAAAAGAATTTGAATTTCTTTTTCTGTTGGCTTTACAGACCGTCTAGATCTTGATCTTCACTCGCCTGAAACAGCCCCTTCAGCCTATTTAAGCTACTTTCCATTTTTTATAGGCGCTATGCAGCGTCTGTTGTCGATCTATCTACCTGCTTTTTCCATGAGATCTCTTGCCTACTATTGATGCATTGACTACTACACTACCTAGAGGGTTTCAGATTTATAGGTGCTCTGGATACTTTTCAGTTACGGCCCTAACCGAACTCATATTATCGCATCTACAACGTAAGATCTCTGAGTGACATTTCTGAAATTTAGAACGTTTTAAGAATTTCAATTATAGGTTTAAAAATCATATATTAATTATTATTTAATTTTCGCATTGCCTTGAGATCAAGGAAATGTATAAATTTTTAATATTATCGGGAAGGAGGAATATTTCCCAACTATAACAAAAAACGTTGAATTTCATTTAAATATTCAGAAGTAATGGGTGATTATCAAAATATGGGCAAGTTTTAGGAGTTAAAATGTCCAATTATTAAAAAAGTTCTGAAATTTAAAAAAATTAATAAAATATTAATTTATAGGATATAATGGGTTAAGAAAACAAGTCGTACAATTTAGTAGGTACCCAAAACAAAACCTTTGAAATGTCTGACCCACAAGGTTTATAGAGTTAATTATGGTAATTACACATTTTCTGATATGGTGATTATTACTAAACTTTTAATTCAAATATCTTGAGCCCTAGAAATAATTATGAAGTTTCAATTATATATTTCAAAATAGCTTGTCAAATAAAAAACAAAAAGGGTTAACCTGAGACTAGCCCACAAGAAGTCAGTGAATGATTTAATATATTGTGTAATAAATACAAATAATAAATTTAAAAAATCAACAAATTAATTAATTAATTAAGGTACATATTTACCAAATTAATTTAATTATATTTTGGCTATTTTTCAAAATAATATATGTAAGCTGGTTGCCAATCATATGTTTTTTAGAGGACGTATTGTTTTGTATGGTGCATTGTTGTGAATTTTCTATCAAGAGATGTAACAATGGATTGTTAATCAATTGTTACTTTTAGGTATTATAGTTTTGTATAATTGATACTATTATATCGTTGTAAATTTGTATTAATAAAAAGTTACTTTTAGCATGAGATTAACTCCAATTTGTTACAAGATTAGAAATTGATTAACACATTCAAGTTATAATGGCTGAGCAAAAGCTATTTGTCCATATTATTAAGAAAGATGAAGATAAGTATGATTTAGAAGCATTGGCAATAGATAAGTATACTTGGTTTATAGTTCCAAAAGAATTGAAGGATTTAAGGTTAAGCGTACATCAGGAATTAATAAAATTGAAAACTGTTACAAGTTCTATAAAATCTATTTCAAAAATAGGTGGTTACCGAAAAGTTGCAATTAAATTTAATACAGAATTAAAAAATATATATTTAGATGAAGATGAAAATTTCTGTATTTGTGATCATTATCTAGAAGAGGAGGTTAAAAGCACAGGTGATGTAAATAATATGTTAGGTGAGACAAAAACTGAAAATGAGATTTTTTTTATTAAATCGAATAAGGGAACTAGAGGGTCGTGTTTCGTCAGCGTTTGAATTAACAATGAGGGAAATTGAACAGAAATTTTTATTGGTCAAATTTAACGGCAAGCAAGAAGCTTCAACATGGATGGATATGTTTGAAAGGGAATGCTCTAGATTTAAACTAAATGATGTTAATAAAATCGAGGCGTTAAGATTATTTATAGATGGGAATGTAAAAGAATGGTACAGTTCCAATTTAATTAAGTTATCATCATCTGACTGGGACGCTTGGAAAAGTTCTTTTTTAATGATATATGGCCAAAAATGTTGGTCAAACATCCGTAATGCTTTTGATTATAAATATTTGTATGGCTCTTTAATTGATTTTGTAATAAAAAAGGAACGTTTATTACTCGAGGCAGACAAAGATATCTCAGAACTATGCAGAATTTATCTAATCATTTATAACCTTCCATTGGAGGTTCAGTCTAGATTGGTCATTAATAAAATAAAATCAATGTGTGATTTAATAATCGAAATCAGAAAATTAAACGATATACTAGCCGTGGAAAACAAATTGGAGTTAACAACGGTAAATAAAGCGGTGAGATAAAGCGGTACCTATGCTCAACGCCTATATTAGCCATTTATGATAAGGATAAAGAGGTTGTAATTGAGGTAGATGCGAGCCGTTTAGGTTTGGGGGCTGTTTTAAAACAACCACAAAAAGATGGCATTTTACATCCCGTCGCATATTTTTCAAAGAAGCTAACTCCAGGACAGATGAAGAAAGAAATAATGTATTTAGAATGTCTGGCCATCAAAGAAGCAATTATTTTTTGGCAATATTATTTGATAGGTAGAGAATTTGTAGTCATCTCAGATCACAAACCATTAGTAAGCTTAAAATCAAAATCTAGAACTGATGAAGCGATGGGTGATTTGATGTTGTATTTGTCTCAGTACAATTTCAAAATCATTTATAAAGAAGGAAAAGAAAATATTGAGGCTGATGCTTTATCTAGAAATCCTGTTCTCGAAAGTTTTTCTAATGACGATGATTGTTTAAAAATTGTAAATATGATAAAATTGGAAGAGATAATTGCTGATCAACGAGATATTAAGGAAGAAATAGAAAAGACCAAGAAGATAGTTAAAGATGGTGATATCAGTTTTAAACTTTTGAATAGTAGGAAAAGAATTTATGTATCAGAAAAGTTTGGTTTAGATTTAATCAAGAAAGTACATAAATTTTATGGTCATATTGGTAGTACTCATATAGCCAACAAATTAAGACCTTTTTACTATTTTAAAAACATGGATGATAAAATAAATCAGTATTGTCAAACGTGTGAAATCTGTAAGAAAAATAAATCTAGATCAAGTCGGGCTATAGGTCTACTATCAAAATTAGGACCGGCTAAACAGCCCTTTGAAATTGTGTCGATTGACACCATTGGGGGTTTCAGCGGCAACGGTTCCACTAAGAAATATATGCATTTGCTGGTGGATCATTTCACTAGACATGCGTGGATCTTAACCTCAAGTAAACAAAATGCTCAGGATTTCATTAAATTAATAAATCCGTTGACTAAAGATTATGAAATAAAAATGTTGTTGGTCGATCAATACACAGCATTAAATTCCTTGAAATTAAAAAAATATTTAAAAGAAAAAGGTATTTTACTTGTTTATACCTCAGTCGATAATCCTCAATCGAACGGCTTAAACGAACGATTGAACCAAACATTGGTGAACAGGATTCGGTGTAAATTAAATGAAGATGGTAGCAATACACCATGGACAAAAATTGCTGAACAGTGTTTAGATGAATATAATAATACAGTACATAGTACAACCAAATTCACTCCGGCATATCTTTTATTTGGCACGACGTCGGAAATAGTACCTTCTCAACTAAAACAAGCAAATAATTTAGAAAAGGATAGAGAAGAGGCTTTCAAAAATTCTGAAAAAAGTTTTGAAAGAAATAAAATTAGAATAGACAAGAACAGAAGAGAATATGAATTTCAAGAAGGTGACTTAGTGTATGTAGCAAATGGTAACAAATTAAACCGAAATAAGCTAGATGAGATCAGAAGTGGACCATTCATGATAAAGAAAAGACATTCTAATTCAATTTATGAATTAGGAAGTAGAAAGAAACGAAAAGAAGGGAATCTGTTCCACAGCACCAAGCTTGTTCCTTACTCTTTTCCTATGCAGTAAAAGAGTCGTCGACCAAGGGAAGTGTAAGCTGGTTGCCAATCATATGTTTTTTAGAGGACGTATTGTTTTGTATGGTGCATTGTTGTGAATTTTCTATCAAGAGATGTAACAATGGATTGTTAATCAATTGTTACTTTTAGGTATTATAGTTTTGTATAATTGATACTATTATATCGTTGTAAATTTGTATTAATAAAAAGTTACTTTTAGCATGAGATTAACTCCAATTTGTTACAAGATTAGATATAGAATAGTTCTGTTAGATATAAGAAATTTATGTAAGTCAAGTTTTATGCTGGCAGATTTGTTTTATGATTATATAGAGAATAATGTTTTATATGTATTTATATATTTATTTTATACTGAATAACAAAACTTTTAGCTACTTGATAATTGACAGTTGTCCGAAACTTTGTATATACAACAGAACAAAAGAAATACAATAAAATAACAAGAACCTTAATTTAGTGAAAAAAGAAGAAACAAATATTTACAAAAAAGTATATTTCGAAATGGTAATTTTTTTTTTGAAATGGACGGTAATTACAAGCTAAAATATTATTTAATTAAGTGTTGAATATCGCTCTTCAACTGATTCCAGCCTTTAAGAACCTTCTAAATCTTAATCAAGCCGGGTTACCACCATCTTACACTGCATGAAAACACGATATCCTAAACTTATCAAACAGATTATCTCTTTTTCCTTTTTTTGGCATGATAATTACAGTTTTTTGGGGCAGACCGAATTCATAATCCATTTCCTCCGCAATCGGTGATTACTTAAAATGGAGATTTTCGATCGGTTTCTGATCATCCTAATTGTCCAGTTCTGAATAACTCAAATCTTAAAACAACAAGATTGGTTTAGTTAGTAAAATAATGCTTCTGAAACGATAAAAGGTGATTTGGAACAGCTCTGGTAAATACAATATTCATCTTAAGTAGCTAAAATATGACATATTTATCGAATTTATAGTCCATTAAATAGTTTAATTTTGTAGAAGAGTCCTCTCTTTTACCATTAGGATGAAAACTTGCGAGAGTGTGACAATTGGTAGCTTAAGAATCTCATCTCGGGACTCAATAACTGCCACTAGCTTGAGAATCACAAAACATGTTTAAAGCTAATCTAAAATATAAGGAATAGTACACAAAGCTACCTTTTTGGAGTTACTTAAGGTCATTGCGAAGTCGATATCCCACGAGATATCAATCTAACCTGATGTTTAGACATCCGTTTTTTGTTTTGGTTTTTTTTTACTGTATAGTCTATTCAAATGAATGTAATTATGAAGATCGGTGTTTAAAGACAGCATTGGCTTTGAAATGAGTTGTTTATAAAACCTTGGCTTCGAGGCCGATGCTGAGTGTGCTAAGTCGCCATAAGGCAATACCGAGTCAAAAGCTCATAGGTTCGAAACCGGCCTATGTAAATTGAACATTATTTCGTGGCGGACCCACGGTATAAACCTATTTTTTATTTTTGAAAATTGACTAATAAAAATTTTTGTAGATGACTGAATTTTATTTTCAAATAAATTTAGTCATAATTTTCATTCATTGCTTTACCAAAATACACATCAGGTAGATTTGTAAATAAAATAAAAAATTAATTTAAAAAACAAAAAGTAAAAGACAAAGTTTTTTTGCCCCGAGAAACAGGTTTCCTCGCGTGCGAATATAAGAATGCTCAAAATTAACCTTGAAGATTTGAATCTCGTCTATATACCGCGTTTTTTTAAGAGGAAGAAAAACACACTTTAAACTTACTTATTGAATTTATTATTAATTAATTGCCTTTATTTATGATAATAGATGCATAAAATAAAACACAATAGTAATTATATTCTGCTTTTGTGAAATAATATAATAATAAGCCTGTAAATAATGGAAGTACAGTTTGGCAAAATGAGATTTTTTAAATTGATTTTCTGATAGTTCTTTATGAAGAATTTGGTTTTTTTAAAAGCAAATTCTAATATAAATATTTCTACTAATTCTGCCTGTGACGGTATTTAAACTATAAATCAACGTATTTCAAAAAAAACCAAGATAAACATTTTTTCTTAAACCATTTTAATATGTCAAATCAATGCCATGTATAGAAATAAGGCATTTCATTTATGACCAAAAAGGGATTAGTACCTCAAATCATAAACTCGTTTTTCTAAAAATTGAGGTTAGAGCAGGCACAATCAGGTAGCCGAAAGTTTATTTTATATTTAGATTTACTATATTCGAAGAAATATGATGAATGAATCTCCTCCCAGGAAAAAAAAACAAAAACTATCTACCACTTATTAAAGACGTAGAATTACGCAATGTGTTCTATCAGGATAAAATGTTGCTACTATTATATTTATAACGAAGCTAAATTGTTTTTATTTTCTCGTTTACACGTCCTTGTTTACACACAATACACCTTGCGGGTAAATGCAACGACATTGCTTGTCACCGCACGGTTAGTAGTGTTTCGTTGTTATATCTAAATTCGGAAATTATTATATTTTTTAAAATAAGCATATTTTACATTAAAAACAAACAACTAAGTATAGTTTAGCTTTTTGGAAGTTTTAAGCATTTCCCCCATTTAGATGGGGGACAATTTCGTAAATAGTAAACAGAATTGAAACTGATACGACGTAAAATGGAGGCCCCGAGCCATGTATCAGGTACTCGTTAAAGATCCCTATCGTAACCTGTTTAGGCATAAAGGTAGGTTAAAAAAACAATCACAAAAGAGCTTACTAATATTTATGGAAGCGGAGGTATAATCTTTTAAATATTTTTGCCAGTTTGTCAGTTTGAGTTATAGGTGTCCAACTATATAATCCCTAAGCATTATATTTATTTCCGTGGTAGTAAAGCACTAATTGCAAATTAATATGTCTTATAGCTAAATAGGTATACAACTGCAATTGTCAGAAAATATTTATTTAAGCTGTGCTAACAGGATCACACGAACTGAATGCCGAATCGTTTGGCGAATATTTGATCTGTTAATTTGTTACGTTGTTAGTTTGCTATCGGTCGCATAAGACACGGTTATTGTGAGAAGCCATAAATGTTTATTAGACGTTGCCATTATTTATATAGTGTAAAAAACTTCATATCTTTAAGGCTATGAATAATACTTATAACCTTTACTTATAAATCGTCAATTCAAAAACATCCTTTTTTACTTTCACTTACCTATATTTTTTTTTTTTTTTTTTTTGTTCTGTACCCCTACCTGGCCAAGTGTGGCATACGGGGGGTTACTCTACAGGTGTAACCATGGTGGGAGGGTCGAGATTTATTCCGTGGGGCCTCCACGAAATAAAAGTCAACCCTCCCAGGGCGAATTCGAACCGCCGCCGTTCGGCTCGAGCGTGCAACAACGGGTCGCGCTCCTACACGCTCGGCTATCCCGGCCCTCACTTACCTTTATATGAAATATATAGTAAGTGGAAGTATTGCGATCGTGAAAAATTTCGACTTCCGGTTTTCAACGGAAATACACGTTTTGGGGTCCCCTGAGTCCAATTAACCAAGTCCCGCGAAATGGTCTGTGTGAACAGAGTAGCTCAAAAACTATAAAACGTGCGAACCTGAAATTGGGTATTAAGTGTATGTATATGTCCGCGATGTGACTGTAAAAATTTCATCAAAATTAATCAACCGGAGGGGGGACTTTACTTAATAAATTTTGTATCATTTTCAAGTGTTTTTTTTATTTACTCGAAAAAGGCCTTAACGATTTTGTTCAAACTGTGTATTTGATATATTTATATGCCAAAGATGTGATAGCAAACATTTCATCAAAATTGGTCAAACGGAACGGACACTTTATTTCATAATTTTTTTCCAATTTTTACCTTTTTTTCGATGATCTCAAAAACGGCTTTAACGATTTTTATCAAATTCGTCGTGTTTATTGAAAATTCGGTGTTCTTTAATATCAGCTAAGCTTTGTTATTATTCAAATGTTCTGAGGGGGCTTTTTTGGGGGGGATTGGGCCTTTTTTGTTTGTTTGTTTCCTATAAAGTACCTACCTTTGTTTTTGTTTATATGGAGAAATTAACTGTCTCTCGTTACGCCTAAAAATAAGAAATGGCTAAATATGAGATATGATAAAAATAAAGAAAACATAAAGAGGAGAAAAAAAGAAAAATATTCAGTCAACTCATAAAACTCGTTGATCCCACGAATGCGGAGTACGCCTTTAATGACAGACCATTGTTCATAATTAAAGCCGTTCTGTTCATTTGAGAAGTGGTAATTAACAAAACGCATTAATTTCTAATCTAAGTAAGTTGGTAAGTGAAAGTTGTGTGTTGCGCGCACGCACCAGATTTTTTTTCACCCGTAATCATGGTGGACGATGTTTGCTTTTTCATATTTTACACGTTTAGATAAATAAATCTCTTTTTATGGAGAGGAAATAATCAATACGAAGCTTCCTCCAAGAAATTGTTGTTTATTTATTTCTCATTTTTCAGACCATTTACAACGTTTCGGCGAACAGTCATTTTCAAGTCTTTATAATAACAAGAATTTATAAGGCTCAATATCCAACCGATCATTTCAAAGCTTGTCTTTTTTAACTTAGGAACGGCTGTTCAACATATACATTGTTAATAGTAAAAGATAAAACAAATAAATGTCCTGGACGAAACCTCCTTTTGATAATGTTTTCAAAATTATGACCTAAGGCAGACTAAATTTCATATTCGATCCAGCTATTTACTTTTAAGCTTTACTCATTACTAAACTTTTCTTATTATGTAATTTTTTATAATTAATTCTTATTGTTATGAAGTTTTTTCTATTTAATGTTAAATGAAAGATATCTTTAAACCAAATATCCTAAAGAGGTGATGCTAACACCCCGTACCTGGTTTGATCGTGGCTGATAGACCACAAGAGACCAGAGAGCAGATAAGAAGAAGGCTGGCTGACCACATCTCGGATCGGACTGAGAGCGAGGTGCCGTACTCCTAGGTCACTAACTGGGCCCCCTCCAGCTTGGATCGACCTGCTCTGCCTGCTTGAAATTATACAAACTATATTCAACATTCATAAAATGCTACCTGTGTTGTAGTGGTTAGCACATCAACCTACAATACTAAAGGTCGAGTGTTCGCGACTCGCTAGTCCTAGGACTTTTTCAAAGGGAGTAAAAAATCCTTGGCTATGCCATCCCTCGGATAGGACGTAAAATTGGGGTCCCGAGCCTGTACGATGTCAGGTACTCGTAAAAGATCCCTATTCTAATTGAGGCGTTTAGTTTCAAAACCGGTTACATCCATTCTTCCAAACAATTTTTTTTTTTCTTTTTCTTTCAAGTTTTTAATTTGGTAGACGCATTTATTTCAAAAACGTCAAGATCCTTCGAAAATCAATACTAAAAGATTCCATTTCTTATCTAAAGCGGTATCAATTGATCCTTTTTTGATCAGTCCTGAAAAATCGTTGAAAATGGATGTTACCGGTTTTGAAACCAAACGCCTCAATTATACCTGGATAGGCAAAATTTAGGATTCCCACTGCAGCATCCGATTAGCCTTAGTAGCATAAAGGGACGTTAAAAAAACAAACCGAAATTATTATATTTTTTATTTTACATATTAAAAACACCAACTAAGAATAGTATAGCTTTTTGGAAGTTTTACGTATTATACCCCCCATTTAAATGGGACATCTTCGTAAATAAGAATTGAAGCGGTTTATCCTTAACCTTATTAACAACTTTTAAGATATACAAGAATTAACTATTCTGCTGAATGAATAGACTTAATGATTAAATATGATCAGAATTTTTATTTTTCTAATCCGAAACAGCATATTTTACATATTAAAAACCACCACTATGGCTTTCTAGTGGGGTCACCTGCGGTGTAGATGTTAGCATAGCAACCTAAAATATTAAAGGTCGCAGGGTAGAGTCCCGAGGTGGCCCTAGGATTTTTTAAAGAGCCTTCCCTCATATATGATATAAAATGGAGGTCTTGAGCCTGTGCGATGTCAGATACTAATTAAAGATTCGAATTCTAATTATACCTGTTAGGCAAAATTTAGGACTCCCACTGTAGCATCTTCCGATTAGCCTTAGTGGCATAAAGTTATGTTAAACAAACAACATATGTGTTATAATGTAACCTCTTATTTCCAAAGACTCAATCGATAATCGATTACTCAACATAGATTGTCAAGTCTAGTTTCGACGATTCGAATCCACTCTGGGCAGTTTGAAATTTATTTTTTTGGCGGACCCACCAATTGAATCTCCATTACGAATCCCGGTTAGAATAAGTTGATAACTGTTGGTGTTACTCCATGGTGGCCCTAGGATTTTTTAATGGGGACTTTTTTGATCAGTCCTGAAAAATCGTTGAAAATGGATATAACCGGTTTTGAAACCAAACGCCTCAATTATACCTGGATAGGCAAAATTTAGGACTCCCACTGTAGCATCGTCCGATTAGCCTTAGTAGCAAAAAGGGATGTTAAAAAAACGAACCGTCTACAGTTATCTTAGAGGTTTTAAGCACTCGATCATTCATCACTAGCTCAAGTAATTACAGTAGAATACCGATATTGTATCGGGGTAATTCGTATATCCCGGTAGTTCAAATTGATTCGCTGGTCCCATATTCTCCCTCTAATTCTTACATTACAATGTAATTTGGTCCCCTCGATAATTCGTATTTATTTTCGACATGATATTTTAAATATCTACATTTGGGTCGTAAACCTTGAACTATGACCAAATATATTCTCTGGCTAAAAGCAGTAAATTAAACCACTTCAAGATGGGCGAATACGCAGAACTAGATCATTTGAAACTACTTGAAAGAAGCACGTAATTTAAACTTTCGACGATCGGATGATACGTTTTAAAGGATAAAGCAAAAACTTTTGCAAAATAAATTGGAATTGAAGTTTTTCAAACAAGTGATGATTGGTTCTATTATTTATTTTTCAAAATATGGAACTATACAAAATTTATCTTAATTGTGAGAGATATTTGTCCACTGAAGTTTGTTGTGACTTGAAAGATGTGTTGAAAGATATTACTGCTTCTTATTTACTCAGAAATGAGACAGGGTGCGTGTTTCAAATTTATTTTCGATCGTTTTATGTTTTGTATGAAAGAACAATGCTATGTTGGAAACGTCATGAACAATTAACCTTTTTGTTAGCCACCAACATAGATGGAACTGAAAAATTAAGATCGTCCATGATAGAAGTCTGCAACATAGATGTTTTTAATCTAGTTCTATTATGACTGAATACAACTGGTGTTCCCAACTAAAAAAATGCGCTTGATGCCGTAGAAGAGGGTAGATTAATATTTGAAACTAAGGCAGCAAAGATAAAATCAAGTAGTAATAGAATATTGAATAAATATAAATGCTACTTATTATATAAAGACACAGAATGATTGCTACATTCTACCTATAGCGAACATATAAATCTTTTCTCGAACAGATTTCAAATAGCTGATTATTTACTACTGCCAGCTAACTTAAATATATTAGGTGGCTAATGCAGATCCGACTTTCAGGTAAATACAGTATAAAAAGTTCTGTTAACAATAACATTAAACAATTATTAATCCGCAGCAAGAGTGCAAAATGTGCAATATGAAAAATAATGAAACACTGGATCATATATTGTTTGTATGCCCTATTTATTCCAATCTGAGGAAAAGTTTCTACCAAGGGATGGAAAATATTAATGGAATTCAAATTTTTAAGCCAAAAAACGTAAGTGATTTACGAATTTTGTTTTATTTTTTTACCAATATTTAAAACTATAGAGACTTGGTAGGATGGATTTTCATAACAATAGCCATGGTACATGCCAACAGTTATAGAAATTGTTAATTTATTAGTTAATAATTAATTTTTGTAAATAATAAAGATTTTTTTTATTTGTTTGAATTTTTTAATTCTATGACTCATTTTTAGGTGTTGAATTTTAACTAAATTTTAGATTTTATACTTTTGAATTTTGTATTTTTCTTTATATTCATGTATATTAATAATTTATAATGTATGTATGTATAACGTACAATGTAATGTATAATGTATGTATCTTTAAGTTTGTGTAGTCGATACACTCTGAAGCATAGGATATTTCCCTGAAAGCAAATTATGTATAAATAAATATATATTTTTAAAACATAAAATTTTTCTAACGAAAAATTAACCGTCGATTACTCCTAAAAGCTAGAGCGCGTAACTTAGCTAAATCAGATGTTAATTTAGACGTGTTCCCGGCTAGCAAGCTAGACAATGTTATAGACAGGACCCGCCCTCAACGATTGAAAAATTTGATTTTTTTTTTCAAAAGTTAAAATTTAATGTTTGATTGTTCTTATTTTAATAACTGAATCAGTTTTGTTATTTCCTAATTTTATCTCCTATTAACGGGAGCGGGGTAGCTCATAGATAAGACATTCCCTATTAATGGAATCCTGATAATTCGTATATCTCGATAATTCGTATTTCAGTCTCGGTCCCTTGACAATACGAATTATGGGGATTGTTCTGCACCATGATCTATGAATTCTTCAGAAACAAAGACTTAGAGCTGTTCCTTGGAAAGGTGATTGAAATAAAGGGATAATTATTTCATTGCCCCAGTATACGTAAACTAATCGTAGTTTAATTTTATATAATCGCAGTATACTAATTCTCCTAAACATTTCTGAGAGAGCCTGAGTCTGATCCGACGCGTCAGCTTTACCCAGGTGTAAAGAAACCACTCTTAAGACAATGTTCTCTATTGTTTCACGGCTTTTTGTTGTTTTTCTATAAATCGAAATTTTCATGACTGGTTATTTGAAGGTGCTTTGACGAACAAGAAGGGAGATAGACAGTTACTTCAAAATGATATTTTTTTACAAGAATATTAAAATTTAAAGAAAATGAGTTAAAGAGAATTGTTTTCTAAATTTTCGACACTAAAATAAGTTCGCATTTTAGCGGCACATTTTAAAAACAAGACAAAAAATGTTGACGGAAAATTGATAAAAAATATTTAAAAAAAAAAGAAGAAGTATAAGAAGGTACAGGTTCCCAGACAAATCAGCTTGAATAATTTCTGCTCACACGAAGGCATCATACGAACAGGAACTCATTCAATGAAGAAGTTCCTCTTAAAATAAAAAATAAAAATTAAAAAAAAATGTTGAATTATAATGAACTTTCAAGGTAATTTATTGCATTCTTGTATCCAATTATTGAAGTAGCTATGTATGAAGAGGATCCAAATTTAAGCTGACTGAACAGCGCACACATCATGTTGAACGATTTTTTTTATACCTCTAAAATGCTTAAATTAAAGATTTATTAAGATTTTTAAGATGAAAGGTTCAAAAATGTCACTATAAAGTAATCAGTCATCTTGAAACAATACTTTTGATTTTTGGCCTTATATTTTTTTTTTTTTTTTTTTGCACGACTGGATTTAAAAGTTATTTTTCTTTGATTGAAACTGAATATTCTACAGTAGGTTTGTACAAAACTAACAGTACAAATCTACAGTAGGTTTGTATCAATTAATAATTACTCATAATTATTGTACTTTACATGAGTATAAGATTTATTTCTATTTTACTGTTTTTCTTGAGCACCGTTTACAATTTCTTAGACCCCTGTGTATACATGACTAAGATTGTTTTTTTATTATTTATAAATTTTTATATTTTATCGTTTATCATATTTTAAGAGATTAGTTTTACCTAGAATGCCGCTATTTCAAACTAAAGCCGGAAACGGATATAGTTACGATTCGTGTTTAACATTTGATTCGTAGAGGACACGAGGAGAAAATCTTGATCTTGACCCAATTAATAAAAAATATATACCTTTTTCTTGTTTAAGTGCTACTTAGAGTATTCTGATTCCATGTCATTCATGGTGATATAGAATTATACATTAATTCACGATGGCGGTAAAATAAAAAGCAATAACGAACTCTAATTGGTGACTACTGATTGTAGAGTCAACGTACATTGCCTCGCCTTGACCATTTTAGAGCCGGAAGTGAAGAACTAAAAACATTTAAACTTTTGTAATAAAAAAAAAAAAAAAAACATTCTTATCATGGTCATTTCACATTTCACTTAGGTTTTTTTCACATCTCATATGTAGGCATGGCTTGATACTTGACATTGTTGTATTTAATACCGGTGTAATGATACTTTTTTTGGAACTGATATTATTTTAGAACTGATACTTTTGTATCTGTTAAAAAATAGAATGGTTTTTGATTGTGAATATCAAGCGCATAGGTAATTGCTCATAACCTTTCATTATTTTTTAAAATAAATTAATTGACCTTCCAAAGGGTTTTATTCTTGTTTTTTTAAATATTCAACAAACTAATTTGAAAAGATAGTTCAGTTTTTGAGATTTAAATATATCCCTTCAGCTTGCTGAATAAATACATTTATTTAAAAATTTAATTGTTGCCTTACAATCATTTTTGTGGCAAGAAAAATCCATATAAATAAAGATGAAATTCTGTTTGTTTGTTCTTTATAGAAATCCATACCGTTTGTTCTAAATTCTCCAAATTTCGCTCAGTGGTTCTTTGATACCAGGTGCGAACACCTGTCCATATTAAAATTGCATAACTTCAGCCGATCTTCAGCTGATATTCTTTATTCTCCAAATTTCGCTCAGTGTTTCTTTCAGACCAGGTGCAAACACCTGTCCATATTAAAATTGCATAATTTCAGCCGATCTTCAGCTGATATATTGTCTTTATATATTGTTATAAAAATCATAATGATCTCACTATACAATGTTTTTTTTTACGAAATCGACCGTTCCTTTAGAAAAATGAAATTCCCCGTGTGAAACTGGGATATACAGCTATAATCTATGTATATAAAGATGAAATTCTCTTTGTTCTATATAGAAATCCATACCGTTTGTCCTAAATTCTCCAAATTTCGCTCAGTGGTTCTTTCAGACCAGGTGCGAACACCTGTCCATATTAACTTTAGCCGATCTCTGGGTTTATTCTTTATTGCTATAATAATCGTTTTGATCTCGCTTTACATTGGTTTTTATAAAATCGACCATTTGAGTCGATAAAAGTCTCAGTTTATAGATTTTATAGACTTAAAAAATGAAATTCTCCGGTATATACAGCTATTAATCAATATAAATAAACATGAAATTCTATTTGTTTGTTCTTTATAGAAATCAATACCGTTTGTCCTAAATTCTCCAAATTTCGCTAAGTGGTTCTTTCATACCATGTGCGAGCACCTGTCTATATTAAAATTGCATAACTTCAGCCGATCTCTGGGTATATTCTTTATTGGTATGATCTTGCTTTACATTGTTTTGTTTTTTGTTGTTTTTTTACGAAATCGACCGTTTCATTAGAAAAATGAAATTACCCGGGTGAAACCTGGATATACAGCTAGTTTGATGTATATTCAGAGTTTTGTACGGTAGTGAATTCCTTCATATAAGAATTTTAATTCAGTACTTTTCATTACACTAACAAGTTTTTAAAGATGTTACAATAAAACATTTGGGTCTTTTTCGTTTAAAGCACGCCAACCGAATCTACAGTTACAAATAACACAACACATGTTTTCAAAAGTAACGATATTTAATAACTATTATTTTATGTGTCACTTTATTCTAACTTCCAAAAGTTACAGATGTCTTCCAACATAACCTCGAAAGGGGGTTACAATTACAAGAAGAAATTGTTTTTAAATGAGGGAATCTGCGCAGACTTCCCTTAAATAATTTTTCCAATTAGTTGAAGTTTCCGCAGTCATACTCAATTCTTCTTGACAAAATAAAATGCTAGAGTACTTTTTCGTCCACGAATAAATGAAAATCAATGCAGTATTTAATGGAAATTTAGAACCAGTAAACCACGTACCTTCCCTTAAGCCAATTTCCATACGACAGGATCTATTATTACATCTCCATCTGAATCTATTCTCTCTCTTGCTTAATTTCATGTTATGTCCATTGCGGCATATCCTATCTTTATGAAGAAGACCTTTTTCCTGTAGAAAATCTACAGTTTTATCTAAATCTTTGAATTGGTCGTGTAACCTAAACAAAGCCATTTTTACAATCGTAACTAAATATTTTAGCCATACGTTGTAATTGTACAGAACCGAGTATTACGTAACCAAGTAACGATATCACAAATAGTAACGTAGTAGTTACCATATGTTCATATTTGTACCTGTAAATTAGCTAGGCGTGCTTTAAACGAAAAAGACCCGTCAATTTATAGTCAAACATTTTCAAATAATTTATCCTCTTCCATCTTCTATATTATTATTGTTTTCTATTTAAGGATAGAAATAAAATATATTGAAATTTCATCCACTGGTTAAATACATCTGTTTCTAAGACAAGAGATTTGGTAATAATTAGTTTGCACTGAATACTTCAAATGCTATGTGATTAAAGAACTGAATTAGGCTAGGCGCACATTGAACTGTGCCATGCAGGCGACGCAGAGTAGAACACGGCAAATAGACACAGATCAGGGCAGGGCAGCACGAAAAAAAACTGCGTCGCACAGTTTTCCGCGGACATTGGACCGCGCGTTTCCTTTCTATTTCACGTTTCACAAAAACTGCTCTGCTCTGCTCTGCTTCACGAGTGTCTCAATGTGCGCTCGGCCTTCGTTTTGGCCGGAATCAGAAATACGATTCATTGTAGTGATGCCTCCCACACAAGCTGATACGGATCATCCAGTATCCATGAATCAAAGTGATTGGGTATCTATCAATACTACTGGTCGATCCAGAGGGAGGAGTGTGGGAGCTACATGCCTCTTCAGTATTTCTTGTCATTTACTCATTGAATTTGACTTTAATAATAGTAAGGTAAAGAACAAATAGTATGCAGAACAAGAAGAATTTTAGTTGTAGGAAAGGAACATAAAGATAAAAGAGCTGATAGGCAGATCCAGGGAAAGGGCAGTGGGGCTGCAGCCCCCTTTTACATCCGGCTGGATCCGCCCATGATCTATACTAACCTCGTTGTGACTACAAAAAACGAAAAAATAGTAGTTTCTAGTTTTTATTTCGACATGCTTTAGAAAATTTAACAATTTTACAGCGGTTTAACAAGATTTATGAAAAATTTAAAAATGTTCACAATCGTAAAGCATTGTTGCATTAAAAACAACGTTGGGCTAATTGTGATTTCGCATGATTTGTACTCTTATTTCCTTCATCATGTTTAGATTATTCTTACCTTGCACCTGACAGATCCATTGGCGGATCCAGGGGGGGGGCTGTGGGGGCTGCAGCCCCTCCCTTTGGAAAATTTTTCGTCATTTATAGATAGAATTTGACTTTTCTTAATGTAAGGAAGCAAGTTAAAAAACAAATAATGTGCAGAACAAGTAGTATTTTAGTTGTAGAAAGGGAATATAAAGGTAAAACAGCTGATTAGCAGATCCAAATGAAGGGATGTGAGCTGCAGGACCCCCCCTTTAGGACTGCAGCCCCCCCTTTAAGATCGGCTGGATCCGCCCATGGATAGATCCCACAGTTTGGTGGAACACCCAGATTCAGACTTGGAGACTTTTTATGGTAAATGAGTATTATTAAATGGCAGTGTATTTACAGTACGACTGTACACGGGAGTAGAAAATTCAAAAGACATTTAGCGACTTAATGCAAAAGTAATTGAGGTTTCACCGATATGAAATAACCAGTTTCTACCGTTACGACCCATTTTGTAGATCCAGGAAGTGTGGAGTACCTATTACGTTCATCAACGAGGGGCCTGAATTAGCGATGTATGGCAAAAAGCATTGTGGGTGTGTAATAAGAATGTGACATTTAAGAAAAACATCGATGTTCGGAACATTTATTCAATATAAAAAAATGATGATCATAAAACATCAACTAAAAACCATCGATGTTTTGCACTATACATTTTTTTATACTGGTTTCGAACTGATTAAATTAATTAACCTCGTTAAGTTGGAGAAAGGGGGGGGGGGTTAGATTTATAATTAGACTGAAACTTGACAAATTTTGGAAATTAGATACACTGGAATAGGACAAGATTATAAAATTTTCACGGATTTTTACTTTCACTTACGTATATATGAAATATATGTATAGTAAGGGAAAGTAATGCGATCATGAAAAATTTCGACTTTCGGTTTTCAACGGAAATACACGTTTTGGGGTCCCCTGAGTCCAAATAACCAAGTCCCGCGAAATGATTTGTGTGTGTCTGAGTGTATGAACCGTATGAACTTAAACTGGGTATTTGGTGTATGTATATACCCGCGATATGACAGTCAAAATTTCATCAAAATCGATCAATTGGAGGGGGCACTTTACTTCATTAGTTTTGTGTCATTTTCACATGTTTTTTTTATTAAATCAAAAACGGCTTTAACGATTTTGATCAAACTGGGTATGTATATTCCAAAGATGTGACAGCCAAACTTTCATTAAAGTTTCATCAATCGGGGGGGGGGGGCACTATATTTCATACCTTTTTTCCAATTTGTACTTTTTTTTCGATTATAACAAAACGGGTTTAATGATTTTGATCAAATTCGTCATGTTTAATGAAAATCAAGCTTTGTTTAATATCAGGTAACCTTTATCATTATTAAAATTCTCTGAGGGGACTTAAATGGGGAGGGGCCTTTTTTGTTTTCCTATAAAGTACCATTGTTTTTGTATATATGGAGAAATTAACTGTCTCTCGTTTCGCCTAAAAATAAGAAATGGCTAAATATGAAAAAAATCAAGTTAACATATACAGAAGAAAAAAAGAAAAATATTCCGTCAACTCATAAAACAATTTGAGCCCAGGCATGCGCAGTACGCCTTTAATGACAGACCATTGTTCATAATCAAAGCCGTTCTGTTCATTTAATGGAAATTATTTGTTTCGTGGTAACTAAATGAAGTTTTCAACAACTACACAGAGAATTATAAAATCAGACGACTTGGAGTATTATGCTTGCATTGCCGAATATCGCAAGGAAATGCTTTTATTTAATAATGCAAAAAAATAGTGTACTTTGGAGAGCAAATCATACATCAATAAGTAAATGTTGAAAAATTTGTGACTTCCTAAAAATCGCATTTAATAAAACACCTCAATTTCTAATGTAAGTTGGAGAGTGAAAGTTGTGTGTAGCGCGTTTTTGTAATTGTCTTTTTGAGATTTAATACAAAGATTTACTGATTGTGAAAATTATAATATGTGTCTGATTATTATTATTATTATTTTTTCCTATGATACTTCCTGTCTTTATTTAAAGTCACATTATACTGCTATTGCTAATCGGACGATGCTATAGTGGGAGTCCTAAATTTTGTCTGTCCAATTGTACAAGGTTAGAGATCTTTAACGGGTACCTGACATCGCATCGCAAAGGCTCGGGACCTGCATTTTACGTCCCTTCGGAAGGACGATTTTTTGCTCGTTTTAATAATCCTGGGGGGCAACGAATCTGCGACCTTCAGTACTCAGCTAAGCTAACCACAACACTACAGATGACCCTGACCCCACTATGGTACTTATTAACAAAAAAATAAAAAATATTGGGTTGATGCAAAATTAATGCAGGTTTTTAATATTCATTGAAAATAGGCCATATCTTTACTTTAACTCTATATATTTAATCAAAATAATTTCCATCTGAATCAATGCACTTTTGCCAACGTTCAACAAGCTTTCTTATTCCACCTGAAAAAAAATCTGAATCCCTGGACTCAATGAAGTCACGAAAAGAATTTTCAATTTCATCCTGGTTTTGAAAATTTTTCTCCCTTAAAACGTTATCCAGATGCCTGAAAAAGTGGAAGTCTGTAGTAGAGAGGTCAGGTGAATAAGGTGGGTGTGGGAGAACTTCTTAGCCCAACCCGTGCAGTCGTCGTAGCGTTAGTTGTGCGACGTGTGGTCTGGCGTTATCATGGAGAAGGATAGCTCCCTTCCGATTCATCAATGCTGGGCAAAGACGTTGTAATTTTTGATTCATCTTGTCAATTTCTTGACAGTACTTGTCAGCAGTTATAGTCTCACCTCGATTGAGAAAGCTGTAGTGGATAACACCAGCAGTATACCACCAAACTGTGACCATAACTTTTTTTGGGTGCAGGTTGGGCTTCGGGAAAGGTTTTGGTTGTTCATCTTTGCCCAGCCATTGGCTACTAACCAGTTATCGTATAAGATCCATTTTTCATCGCACGTCACAATGCGATCGAGAAATGGATCATTTTTATTGTGTGTAACAAGCATGGAACAGATTTCAAAGTGGCGACTTTCTTGGTGGTCGTTTAATTGGTGTGGCACCCACTTGGCCAACTTTTTTACCTTACCAATTGCTTCCAAGTGGCGCAAAACTGTGGATTGGTTCACGCCGAGTTCTATTTCTCGGGTGGTTTTGGTTGGGTCTTCTTCCACTATTGACCTCAGTTGGTCGTTGTCAAGAGCAAAATGACGGCCCCGACCTTCCTTGTCTTCGAGGTCGAAATCTCCACTGCGAAACTTCTGGAACCAACGCTGCACCGTGCACTCGTTAATAGCCCCCTGGCCCCACACTTCGTTAATATTACGAGCCGTTTGCGCAGCGCTACGCCCTAATTTAAATTCGCAAAAATAAATTTGACGAAAATCGTACTTGACATTTTCGATTTAAGAACTTTGAACACACTGAACAAAACGATTTTACTGATCAAATTCATGGCGAAAGAGAGGGTATTAGATAAGGTTTGTTTTGGTATAATAATGATGCAATGTTAGGATTTGCTTTGTTTACACAATTGGAATTAAGATATCGCAATAGAGGAAACCTGCATTAATTTTGCATCAACCCAATATCAAGACAGCGTAAAACATAAAGCACATAGTAAAGCATAGATTATATCGATGTTTAAAATAATGTTTTAAAAATATTAAATTTTATTAAAATATCGACTTCACATTCCTAGTAGGCAACGCAGACCTATGTCATGGTATATAATAAGCTAATATTTTAAAAATTAAGTTATTGTTTAAGGAATCACAATTAATTTCTTGAAAATTGATAAAAGTGAAGAATGAAAAGGCGGAAAACACTGGGTATCCGGAGGTAAAGTAATAGAGAATTCAGTTAAGAAAGTAGTGTCTTATATAAGTTTCTTAGACACGAACTGCTTTATATCTTGCGTAACAGATCTTATTCATAGGTTATTGGGAACACTCAAGATGACACCGATGACTGGCTCGACACTTGCCTTGATGGAGAGGACGCCCAAACTGCTATTGCAGTGAGTTCATATCAGCAAGGATATCCTGCTGCTCCGAGGCAATGTTTTAATGTTTATTATAATATCTTAATTTATGAATAAACAACGTTGTTTTTTTTTATTTACTTTAGTTTTTATATTAGTTTTTACTTTCGGGTGAACTTCTATGTTCACCTGAAAGCTAAAGAAAAATGTCATGATAAAAAAGAAACGACTGGAAGAGAATTACCATGTAATCACTAGAGTGTGAATGATAAAGTATTTTTTCTGAAGGAAAAATATACAGTCTAGTGAATAAGTTTCATAAATGGATTTGCATTTGAATAATTGGGCGACTAGAAGAAAAATTGTTTTTTTCTTTTTAATACTAAAGGAGCTGTAAACATCGTAAGCAGTAGAGATCAAAATAATCAACCAAATGCCAGGAATGGTAAAATAATACAGTAATCCATTTAAAAACTATGCAACATAATGTTGGCAAAGCACGCGTTTCCCTGCCATAAAAATAAGGGTACTTTTCTGTTATAGTCACGCCCAGAGAAAATATTTTTAATTTAGTTAGTACATAGGCGGGCGCAATCGAATATAGAGTGCGCTAGTAGTTTTGCAAAATGTCGGAAAGAACGGTGTTAGACTTAGTTGATGTGATAAAGATAATTGGTAATTTTAAAAGACCATTAATTGAAGGGCAGGCTATTCTTGATGCAAATCACATATTTACATGTGGAATAACATCTAAAAATAAAAATCTGGTGCGTGCGCGCAACACACAACTTTCACTTACCAACTTACTTAGATAAGAAATTGACATGTTTTGTTAAATATCATTTCCCAAAGTCACACATTTTTCTACATTCATATCTTATTTTTATTAATCGTTAAAGCCGTTTTTGAGTAAATAAAAAACCCCGTGAAAATGATACAAAATTTATTAAGTAAAGTCCCCCCTTCGGTTGATCAATTTTGATGAAATGTTGGCTATCACATATTTGGCATATACATACATCAAATACCCAGTTTGGTCACAATCGTGAAAGCCGTTTTTGAGTAAATAAAAAAAGCACGTGAAAATGTTACAAAATTTATTAAGTAAAGTCCCCCCTCCGGTTAATCAATTTTGATGAAAATTTTACAGTGATAACTCGGGCATATAAATAGATCAAATACTAAGTTTAATCAAAATCGTTAGAGCCGTTTTTGAGAAAATCAAAAAAACACGTGAAAATGTTACAAAATTTATTAAGTAAAGTCCCCCCTCCGGTTAATCAATTTTGATGAAAATTTTACAGTGATAACTCGGGCATATAAATACATCAAATACCCAGTTTGATCAAAATCGTTAAAGCCGATTTAGAGTAAATAAAAAAAACACGTGAAAATGTTACAAAATTTATTAAGTAAAGTCCCCCCTCCGGTTAATCAATTTTGATGAAATTTTTACAGTCATATCTCGGGCATATAAATAGATGAAATACTCAGTTTAATCAAAATCGTTAGAGCCGTTTTTGAGAAAATCGAAAAAAACCTAAAAAGTTATTAAGTAAAGTACCCCCTCCCTTTAAGTAATTTTGATGAAATTTATGCTGTCACATCGCGGGCATATACCTACACTAAATACCCAATTTCAGGATCGCACGGTTTTATAGTTTTTGAGCTAGTCTGTTCACATACACACACACACACACACACACACACAGACACACACACACACAGACCATTTCGCGGGACTTGGTCATTTCGACTCAGGGGACCCCAAAACGTGTATTTCCGTTGAAAACCGGAAGTCGAATTTTTTCACGATCGCAATACTTCCACTTACTATATATTTCATATATAGGTAAGTGAAAGTAAAAAAACAGTTATTTTACAAGCCTCGTGCCTTTAAACTAGCAATCTTAAAGGACTGCCCCATCAAATAGAAGTGGAAATCAAATTTATTAATAATAATAAGCAATTTTCTTGTCATTGTACGTGTAAAGCTGGTAGTTCTGGTAAATGCAAACACATCATTGTAACTTTACTCGACGTTTTTCGGTTAGTAATAACATTAATTATCTATTCACACAATCATTGTTATGACAGCTTAGATTCTTTGTCATATTATTTATTTATTTGTCAAAACTTTCAGGCTTCGCATTGAAAACATGGAACAATTAAGCACAACGGATGTAATAGAAAAATGGGGAAAATTAAAAAAGAAAAACAAATCTATGACACTATGGTCTCAATGTTATTTGCATAAAACTAGCATTTTGAAATAATAAAATGTCAAATATTAATATTTACCTGGATAAATATAGTCTCGTTCTTTAAAATAAAGACTACATATCGTCATATGTTTCGAAACAGGCTTATCTATTCTTAATTTTACAATCCACTCTTTAAGAATCTTTTTATTTTTTGGAAATAAAAGGGAATGACACGTCTTTTGATTTTCTAATTGAACACTGAGGGACCGAGCAATACCTATTAGATATTTTTCAAATGATTTTTTGCTCAATCGGGTTTTAATTATGGAAAAATAAATTAAAAACGCCAATAAACCCTATGAATCCCAGGTAATGGCCCCGCTTTTATCCCCATTCCTCTAGTTCCTGCAGCGCCGTCGCAGAAGCAGCACCGTCGCTTGCGCCCGCCTATTGCTTTAAGGAGAAGCAGGGTTATCGCCAGTGTTGCTAGGGAGGTAACTAAGAGTTAATTTCACAACTGTTCGCTTACTGGCTACACTGTCATGAGAAAACAATTCCGTGCCGAATCATTTCTTTTGACTAGATAATTAATCACGTTAAATATGGTTGAGTATCAGTATAATTTAAGAAATATTTTTAGGAATATTTTGGATGAGGAAATTGCGGTCAAGTTTTTTCAAACGCATATTATTCTTGAAATAAGAATATTTAAACATAACCATGAGATGAAGTTAACATTCAAAGGTAAAATTAAATGGCGGAACAAAAGAAGGAGGGGTACTAGAAGGAATTTTTAAAATCATATTTAGCGGAATTTATGTGGCCCTAAGGTTAGCAGAAAAAGATCCTTTTAATGAAATATTGAAAGATATTAAAGATTTTTACAATGACATTTCTAACATATAATATTTTTTTTTCTATGTTTATACTAAAATGAAAATAAATAATTTAATTAAATTTCATGTAAAGTGTTTTATTCAGAAAACATGTGTTTTATTTATTTAAAGCAATGTACTAACTAAATTAAAAACATTTTTTCTGGGTGTGACTATAACAGAAAAGTACCAAAATAAGTTTACAATCAGTAAATTAGTTTATTAAAGTGGTCGAACTGGCCGACGATGCTACAGAAGAGGCAGCGATCTCTCCCAGGTCTTGGTAGAACACTATTCACACTATCACTCCTTGCTCCTCCGCTACAAGAAAACAAATACGAGGAATGGCAGGGCATGTGGGAAAAGAGCGCACAAAGCAATTTTAACACGTTAGGGGCGGCATCGGTCCCCGGGGTCCGATACCTGAACCGTGACTTAATTCTAAACAAACCTATAATGAGATAAAAGGTACATATGTTCAGACCAGCTGGTTGTTAACAGGGGCCTTTTGCAGAAAAGCACCCCCAGTGATTTTATAATGTGATATAGTTTAGTTACTACTAGCTAGGGTGCCCGGCTTCGCTCCGGTAGTTGTGTGGTAGTTTCAATAACAGAAAGACTTTACAATTAAAGGAAATATAGAACAAAATTAGCAGTTTCTTGAAACTTTTAACATATTATCAATACTAAAATTCGAGATCTGCAGAGTCCGCCCAAATAAGGAACCCTATATACTTTAAAGGGGGTTGAAAATGGCGAATAAACAATTAATTTTGCTGCAACTTTGTCGAGTCATGCATCGTTTTTGATGGTTTCTGTGATTCTGAATCCTATATTTCTATATTTCCTGTATTTCTTTTTATCCTGAACTATGAGGGGTGATAAAATCTTATTGAAAAAATGCTGTAATTGGAGTTAGTCATTTTATCAACTGGAATGCTCATCATACATAGTAATAAAACCATTTTTCATAATTGCATACAATAAGAACACTTCAAACTTTTTATTTTCGATTTATAATCAGTCAATTCAGCTCTTCTTTTTTGCTTTATGTCTGTTTATTTCGCTCACTGTTCTACTAAAAAATGTTCAGTCATATTGCATTAAATTTACTTAAGTAGATGTTATATATTGATTAAATATAATGTGTAAATCAATTAACCATCTTATGAGAAAATTAATTTTGTAAGGTATCCAGTCGGTTTTCTAATTGATTGCAGATATGTAAAATCATTATTTTATTTAGAAAGAAATGGTGAAACAATTTTAAAAGTAATTTAAAAAGAACAGATGAAAAAATATTTAACCTTTACAAACTGAACGGAATGAATGAACAATAAACATTGAGTGAAACGCACCCTAACGCTTCCTGGTAGCCTGGAGCTCGAACTACATTTTTCATTCATAACCTCGTATCTCAATCTCAGAGAGGCTAATTAAATGGTGCGAGAGTCTTAAAATTCCAGTCCTTTTCTCTTCAATTTTACACCCTTAAGAGAAAAACAGAAACCTTCTTCTCCGTTATGGGTTTTATAGCAACACGCTGACATAACTCTCTTAAACGTGCGTTGAGTCGTTTTTGAGCCTTTTCGGCACGCACATTGTACACTTTGCTTTATAATATATATTGATTAAATTTGATCACATGTTTTAATTTGATATTAAATGCTCTACTATAAAATAATGGCAACTAGTTTTAATAAATAACACAATATTTAATAAATAACACTCCACCTATAACTGATGGATTTTTTATTATGGCATCGGCACAAACTTCTCGCAAGGAATTCTTCCAATCCGTAATTGTATGCTCGGCCATACCGAATTCTTCCGCACAGAATTTTGTTGTCGTGTATTCTACAGTCCAGGAATATACAAAATATACAAATATTTCATAAGAAAGCTTACTGTATTCTAAAAATGTTCCTTTCTTTAGAGCAATATATTGTCTGCAACTTCTTTTTTGGCAAACCCACCTATCATTTTTCTCCAATAATTGCATGTGCATTTCATGTCCAATACGGCATAGTCTTCTTTTATGTAGAATTCCCTTATTTTGAAGGAATTCTATTGCATTCCTTTTGTCTGGAACTTCTTGAATCAACTTAATAAGGCCCATTACAAAACTTTTTAAACACAAATAGATTGTTAATTAAACAAGATTGAATCTATGTTATAAAATATCATATGATCAATTTAAAATAAATATTCATTAACATGTGAAATCACTTTTCACATTATAAAATCACTGGGGGTGCTTTTCTGCAAGACCGTTAACAGTTGTCAACTGCGCATGCCATTCTCTCAAAGTTTTGATTCTAAGATTAATTGGTTGGTTTTCAAATAATTATTGATCAAAGAAACATTGGTCGATCATGTTTCAATGCTCGATGAATCGAAAGGGAAAACCAAACAATCAAACTTAGTATCAAAAGAGTTGAAGTAGTAAGTCTCGTACAAGCAAATATCGTACATGCGTAGTAGTTGAAAACTTTTAACAACTAGCATGTTACAACAAACCATATATCTAGAATTTTATGTTAAAATGAATCCATCAACTGAAAGAATGTTACAGTTTCTCGAATAATACCATATTTCATATGTGAGTTCCTGGTTACCTTGATAATGCTTTTGAAACATCTTGAAAACGGTGCAAAGCTAGAAGATATATTTTTCAGATTATTTTTCCGAAGTACCCGTATGATAGTAAAACTTTGACCACTTCATGTACATTCGATCTGAATATATTGGGAATTATATCAACTGTTCAATGATTGATTATGAATTTTCAAAAAAATAACAAACCACAAGATTACAAAAAATACTGCTTAACTTCTTAATAGAAATAAATAATATAAACTATATTATATGGTTTTCATTTTATCAACTCCTTTATGAAAAAAACAAATATTGATTTATCGTTTTGATTGAAATACCTTTTAGAAGGAGGTTGTTTATTGTTTACATATGTGAAATCAGGTTTTGCATTCGGTCCATAACTTTAGTGGTTAACCTAGAATGTTTTAAAATGAAATTCATCAAAATATAGGAATGTACTAGAGGCTGGATTTCGAAGGAGATGTGTAGATAAACCCTCCCTGATAAAATTCTCTCCAAAAAATCACTCGGCCATATGACGTAGCATTTCATAATTTCAATGTTTAGGTTACAAATTTTTCAAGCATTTTAAAATTAAAATGAAAAGAAATTCTACAGTACACCCCACTCTTTCAGTGATGAAATGAAATTTCAGGTATATAATGCATCATTTGGTATATTTTACTTTTAGCGTACATTAAAACATATAAACAGAAAATGTTTATTGTCCACATCCAAAATATAATTTGCTTGTATTAAAAAAAAAAAAAAAAAAACAACAGAGAAATAGGGTAAAATAAAATATGTTTTAGGAAATATGTAACTAACTTGCATGTTCCAGGATAATGTTATAAATTCAAATATATTAAGTTATGTAATGAGTGTAATTCCAAGTGATAAAAATATATCAGCTTTTCAGTTGATAGATTGATTACTCCAGGTTCAACATTTTTGAAAAAAAGCACTTTTAATAATTTCTCTGACTCTTTGAGAAATTCATACACTTTAAAAGTTGGATAAAAATAATAAAACATACCAAAAAAATAAAAATATAGGAATTTAAAACAAAAAAAAAGAAAGGTATTACTTCGGATAAGGAACTCCAAGATGGCTGCCGGCGTGAGTAAACAAGGTATTCCGATCACGCCCTACCCGATATCCACGATTCAGTTCGGGTTTACGGAGAGTCCCCGAGATCCGATTTCGGCTTTATCCACATTTTTGGAAGAATATTCAATCGTTTTCTTTATTAGGTTAGGTCTGATCCAAAAAGAATCTTCAATCTACTGTGGAGTCATATTCTTAATAATAAAAAATATCCTTTTTGGTTATTTAAATACGTTTTTCTTGAAATAAAAAAATAATAATCTGGTGGTTAGGAATACTTAAGAAAAAAAAATACAAATTGTAATGTTCTTTAATACATATCATAACAATAGTGGAAAAATAAATGTGAATATCATAGGAAAAAAATAAAGGGAACTTGGGAGATGTAAACCAACACAAACCTCCAATTTCCCAGAACCGAGGGTTCAGTGGTTCCTGGATGTTTACATTTTGTTTCTCAATTCTCATCGTTCTGTCAGTATCAAACTAGCTTCTGTCGAGTATATTTTTACTAAAAATGCCTAAAATTGGAGCAAGTGTGTCTTCGAAAACTGAGGGATGGATTGAAAAATATCCTGAACTCAATAGGAATGGTTGGTGTGAGAGGAAAACACAAATTGATAGCACAAGTAAGTACCTAATTTTTTTATAACCCTAAACGGTAACAGGGGTAGTGCGTGTCACCTAAGCGATTTAAAGATAAGCCTACGCATCGGATATTGCATCTCGTGATTCCATAATTTGAGTAGCATCTTTCCTTTTTTAAGATCTTCCTATTTCCAATATATGTAATTACAGCTGGAATACAGAGTACTCGCATGTTAGTATTTTAGTATTCCACATCTTGCTGTAACCATTTTGAGTAAATATTTTATGTTCCGATTTTTTTACCGGAATTGTTTTCAAAATTATATCAATAATATTATACAAAAAATCCAAAATTCAATGATTTTACCAAAATCTACACCATAACCAACATTATAAAAATAAAAGAGTTTCTGTTTCAATTTACTCTCCGCTATTTTTTTCCAAAGTAGCTATTTTTTGTTCACAAAAATAATTTAATGCCTGATTTTCAAGCAATACATTTTTATTGCATGTTTTTGCACGTTTTTTATGCACGTTTTGAAGTTTTTATTGCACGTTTTCAAATTTTTATTGCACGTAATTCCGAGCTGTAATTATAAATAACTATAAAAAGCGCGTTACGAACATGTAATTTTCAAAACATTCCTACACTGCGGGTGGTTCAGACTCCCCCCTGATGGTAAAAGGTAAGTTACCCTATCAAATCTTACACCCACAGGACCACTAAGTCTGTAACCATCTCTGAATATGTTTATGTTTGTTTGTTATTGCAACAGATAACATTCCTGGGAGCGAACTCACTCTTCGGACGGGTGGCCTCGGCCCTCCTCAGCAGAACTCCCGCGGTCAGGACACTCAAGCTCTACGATGAAGTGGATATCCCTCGGCTGCACCCGAACGGGAAGCCCACCTGCGAGGTCCTGTGGCACATGGGCAAGGAGGAGCTCGCCGTCGCTCTCGAGGTACTGTAAAAGTAGGCTGTAGTTTTTTAAAAGTAAATTTTACTTGGTTCTAAATGGCCTTGTAGAAAGTCAACATTAGTCCTTTTTTTTACTTTCACTTACCTATATATAAAATATATAGTAAGTGGAAGTATTGCGATCGTGAAAAATTTCGACTTCCGGTTTTCAACGGAAATACACGTTTTGGGGTCCCCTGAGTCTAAATAACCAAGTCCCGCGAAATGGTCTGTGTGTCTGTGTGTGTGTGTGTGTGAACAGACTAGCTCAAATAGGCCGTACAAAACTGAAATTGGGTATTTGTTGTATGTATATGCCCGCGATGTGACAGCAAAAATTTCATCAAAATTGGTCAAACGGAGGGGGTACCTTATTTAAAGAATTTTGTCTATTTTTTACGTTTTCCTTGATTTTCTCAAAAATGGCTCTAACGATTTTGATTAAACTCGGTATTTGGTGTATCTATATGCCCACTATGCGACAGTCAAAATTGATTAATTAGAGGGGGCACTTTACTTAATAAATGTTGTCTCATTATCACGTGTCTTTTTTGGTTTACTCAAAAACGGCTATAACGATTTTGACCAAACTCGATATTTGGTTTATCTATCGGGATGACTGCCCGCGATGTGGCAGTCTAAATTTCATCAAAATTGATCAATTGGAGGGGGCACTTTAGTTAATAAATTTTGTCCCATTTTCACTAGTTTTATTTATTCAAAAAGGGCTTTAACGATTTTCATCAAACTTGGTATTTGATGTATGTATATGTGACAGCCAAATTATAGCCAGTAATTGTTCTTGATTTCAAGAAAGGCATAAGAGACCTAAATACTCCTATCGATTCACCTTTACGATATATTTACAAAAAGCAACTCGTAATGTAAAACAAGGAACCAGTAAAAAAAACTCAACTATTGATGAAATTAGGTCTCTCAAAAAAAGAAATAAACAATAATAAATCGAAAAGTACTGAGAACTTTCGAGTTTTGCAATAAAAATCCTCTATAACTTATGGAGATATACAAATATTAGTATATACTTAAATGTGGAAAAATGTGTGAAGTTGAGGAATGGCGTTTACATATCGAAACACGTCGATTTCTAATCCAAGTAAGCTCGTAAGTGAAAGTTGTGTGTTGCGCGCATCGCACCAGATTTTTTATTAATTAGGTTAATGTTTCCTCAAGAAATGCAGCCTATAGTTGGTAAGTAGTTTTAGTCGTCTACTATGCATCATCTTTATGGATGAAATAAAATGATATGATGAAAGAGAAGATCAGCAAAAGCAGTGATTGGTCATTGGAATATAATAACAATCTTTTCGTATGTGATGGTGTACGCCGATGACATAGAGATCATTATAGACTCTTCAAAAAAACCTTCAATGGACCCTTGCTGGACGGGAAGCAGGACACGGAAGGAATGACATGAACATTTATGGAAGAAAAAGAAAAATCTTGCGCAAGTAGGCGAGAGACCCAACAAGTCCCTGGAGAGCTTGTAGTGAAGAATGAGTACTCCTTCCTCGGAACTTTGTTTAGAGGAAAATGGAGAAAATCACGACATGTCCTACAGGATAGGAAAAGCTAAAAGTATTTACTACTCCATTTGAAACACAATTTAGGAAAGAAGGAATCATGAAAAATTTCAAGCTCGAAATTGTTAAGACCGCCTGCTCTGCTATACGGAGCAGAGAGTTGGGTCCTTTCGGAGTCGAATTACAGAAGCAGAGATGAAAGACCTGCGAAGAGTGGCCTCAAAAACAATCAGCGATAGGACCTAATACGAAACTATTAGGTATTAATTAAATATTCCTGCATGAAGGAAGCTTTACAAAAAAAGCAGTTGGGATGATGCGAGTATGATAGAGACCCACGAAAATTTATGGAGACTAGACGGAGAAAGACCTTGGCTGACTTACCCAAGGTCTTTCTCTCCAGGTCTTCCTCCAACTTGTACATGTAGCCTTTATGACTTATAAAGGCTACATGTACAAGTTGGAACAAGCGATGAAATGAAGACTTGCGAGAGACAGGGACAGTTGGAAATCCTGAGTTGGATCAACTCAAAGATGAAAGGCATTATTGAGAATAGTTAAAGAACAATAAGAAGTTTTCTTAAGTACCACTTTATGCTCATTAATGGAATGCGGCAATAGATTTGATGATCATACCTGGAGCGGAATCCCGATAATGGCCGAGTATTGATACAGCGTTCAATATTGTAATATCCTTTCGCTTAGGATGAAGTCAAGGGTAAGAATCAAGTGCTGACCGATCATAGTTGGGGAGGAGATGCCGGTGTTTCTCTTCCCCTTCAGGTTTGTACAAAATTAAGCTGGACAAATATATATGTTTTGATAAATTAACCGGTAGTTGCCAATAGAATATTAAGAAACCAGCAAAATCTTTGGTAGTTTTTATTTTTCTTTTCTCATCATTTTAGGGATCCGACATAGTTGTCATCGGAGATGATAGTAAAGTGATTGCGACAAATGAAAAAGATGCTCTTATCTCAACAGCTTCCAAGGTGGTGGATTTTGTATATGCCGTGGCCCAAACAGCTCCCAAGGTAACAACATTTCAGGATTTTTTTTAAAATAATTTATTTATTATTTGCTCCCTAGTTTTATTTAATATTAGATGGCGGAGCATCTAATTAAAATTAAATTAAATTCAAAATTAAGTTAATACGTCGAAACAAGGGGACCACGTCACATTTCTCTCTCCGATTTTGATGAATTTTTTTTTTGGTGATTCTACATCGAAAATAAGTCGACACGTGTCCGGCCGTTCCATTGAATGGGCCATCTGGACCGAGAAATAAAATATTTTAGGTCCAAAAATCGTTAAAATTGGCTTTCCCAAAACAGTCACTGCTCCAATCTACCTGAACCAATTTTAATGAAACTTTCAGAGATTCTTCTACTTAAAAATATATTTGACACGTGTATCGGGATTTGTCGCAATTCACCCTAGTAAGGCCCGAGAATCACATCAAAGTTGAGGCTTGTTGAGGCTTGCGTTAATAAATTGTGTTGATGTGACGCTCTGGCCTTTAATTTCTCAGTACAGATGGCCCATTCAATGGAACGGCTGGACACGTGTCGACTTATTTTCGATGCGGAATCACCAAAAAAAAAAATTCATCAAAATCGGAGAGGGAAATGTGACGTGGTCCCCTTGTAAGACGTAACATATTTACCTGGGTCAGTATGAAGTTGTAGATTACTAGAATATTCCTCTTAAAAAATCCCAGAATAACAGACTGACTTTCGTATGAATAGAACATCTACCCTCACACAATTATTTGAAAATGAAAATATACTTTAATATATCTCGATTATGCAGGCTATGGAGATTTATAAATTACTTGATAAAAGCAATGGAAAGTTAGTAAAATTGAGATAATACTAGAGTAAAACTTGAGCAAAATAATTAAAAAACGTTATATACTTTTATTGAAATATAAACATTAATTTATTGTTTGTCAAATCTAAAATTTGAATATTAAACAATACTTAGAGGTTAGGACGACGATACATTTTATTTTATTATTTCTTGAAATAAATCGTAATCTAATGTACATATTTTGTTAAGGTAACATTATGGGACCCACTCAGCTATTTCAACCTTAACGAATACAGTGCAATTAATGAGATCTTGCTCCATGCGTCACCCGACGTTAAGGTGCGTTTAGACGCTCAAGCCATTTGCATAAACTGGCTTTCACAAGCCGGTTTGCACAAATAAATCGTTGTGTGTTAACGCTGGCATGAAGTTTGTACAAGCCAAAAATTTTGGCTTGTGCTAAATCTGTCCGGACAGAAAATTGGCTTGAGGTTGGTGTATTGGCATGAGCGTGTTACTTAATCTTACGCTTTCCATTTTTTAAAACTATACAATATTTTACAATGGTTGCGAAATTAGAACTAGTACGATGTTCACATTAACGACTCACAAAACTACTCTCTTTAGGGTTCCTCGCATATAGTTGTGTAAAATTGAACTGAACGTCTAAACGCAAATATTCCATTCAAGCCGTTTGCATAAACTGTCTTGAGCGTGTAAACGCCTCTTCAGACTACAACTAATACATTTCTAGAAAACATTTTAGAAAGCATATCAGCTTTACTTGTTTTAACTGAATGGTGCATTAACATCACCAGCAGTATCCCAAAGTTTCTGTATCTTATTTATCCTCAAACTATAAAATAAATCTTATTTTAAGATGGCATTTTTTTTTTAAACTTGAATTCTTGTCTACAGAAATACTTTTTAATTTGGTGAATTTTACCACATCTTTGGGTCAAATATTTTTTTGTTATATGTGTCATACATGCGTTCTTGCGGGATTTCGTCCCAGAAAAAAATGTATACATGGTTTTCTATTTTAATTAGTATGCAATGTTAAGGTCAATCGAATATTGGCCACTCCAAGAAATATTAGCATTTTCCTTCTTCTCCTTCTGCGTGGCGTTACTACCCTGGGTCTGTGCCTCCTCAATGAGCCGCCGCCTTTGGGCCCAATTTGGTTCTGCCGCTCTCCAATTCCCGATCCTAAAAAGGCTTCGTGCGTCAGCTGCCACTCCGTTAACCCATCTTGCATACCAGTTCGACGAGTGCTGTGAAGGCGCTGTTCACTACTTTCCTGGGGATCTCGCCTTCTTCCATTCTTGCAACGTGACCGGTCCAGCTTTGTCTGCCTAGCTTGATGAACCTACATAACTAACCTAACATCTATGTCCCCGTAAAGGTCATAAAGCTCTCTGTTTTCCTAATAATTCTCCATCCATCATTGGGTCAACCATTCGTCGTAAAATTTTCCTTTCAAAAATTTGGGTTTGGGAAGTATGTGTAAGAACAGGACGTATTTGAGTTTTGTAGATGACCAATTTAGTTCCATTAGTAATGGATCTGCTTCGTAAAATTTTAAGCAGAGCAAAATAGGCCCTATTTGCCGCCACTAGTTTCTTTCTTATCTCAGCAGACATCATTTGGTTGTGTTACTTGGGATCCTAGATGAGTAAATTCATTGACTCGCTCAAATCTATAAAGACCAACAACCAGTTCCTCTATACTGCCATTCCCAGTATACATGTATTTGATTTTTTCTTGGTTTATGGTCATCCCAAGGCTGAGGCAGCGTCCATGAGTTTTCCAAAGACTTCCATCAATGCCGAACCGAATCTCGCAACAAAATGGATAGCGTGGCTTGTCTGGATTCCGAAATTCCGAACAACCTTCTCCAGTGCAAGGTTGAAGTCCGTCCCCCTGCAGCCTTTGTCAGAGGACTAAGCAGCTTTAGCAGTTTAAGAAGATGAAAATTTCTAACTGCATTTGTGGTCAAGGCAGATCATTGTTTTTTCTTCTTCTTTAGATTAGAACAAGCAAATGTATGTTAAATAAAACTCAATAATAATTGTTTCTTTACGACCCTTTCATGCCTGGTGTTACAAAATTGGAATGTGTGTAATATCCTTAGTTAAGAATATTTTATGGTTAAAATCACCAAATTTTTCCTTTTTAGATTTTTTCAAATAATTATAATAACTAAGAGGGGTTTAAAACGGGTTTAATGTTTAAAACAAACTTTCTGCCTTACAGGCGATGGTCGTGGTGGCAGCGTCCCCGCTGAACTTGATGGTACCGCTGGCCGGTTACGTCCTGAAGGAGGTCGGCTGCTACGACGGTCGGAAGCTGCTGGGAGTGACGTCAGTGGACACCCTCAGAGCCAATGCCATCTATTCGGATTACATCGCGCAACCGAACTCGATCCTCCCCGTGGTCGGGGGCGCCTCCCCCCAGACTAGGGTACCGATATTCTCGCACGCAAGACCGGCCCTGGATTTGCCTGAGGTTTTTATTTCCATTAATCTAATTTTTATTTATATGCGTTAAGTATCATGAATCCCTAGATGATCAATATAATTTCCAACGATAATTAAAAATTAAAATATTTAATATAAAGGTCATAAGAAAATTCAGTTTTTGAAGATTTAATATTAATTAAACATTAATTTTTTTTTATTCTTATAAAACGCAATTTTATAAGTTATATATGTATATAAAACGCAAGGCTGCATGTTTGTTAAATTATAACTCGGAAAATAATGAAGAATGAAATCCTATAGGCTAAAAGAAGAAGAAATGACCCGATACTTCCAAGAAGAAATGAAAAGGATGGCACGAGATTCTGATCTCCCATGGGATAGTGGTGACATAGAACTGAGTTGGTCATCATTCAAGAAAATTATCATAAATGCTGCTTGATTGGTATGCGGAGAGAACAGGGCAGGATCAGGGTTTAAAAGAATTCCGTGGTGGACCGATGAGGTGAAGAAGAAGGTTCAAGAGAAGAAGGACTTTCTTAGCCATAGAACACTGCAGTCTATGAAAGGTTCAATGAAAGAAGGAATGAGGCCAAGATTAAAGTTCTTCAAGCCAAACAAAAATCATGGGAAGATTTTGGTCACAAAATAGAGAAGAATGCAAAGGAGAATCAGAAGATCTTCTACAAACTCATAATAGGAATGAGGAAGGAGAAACCGAATTCACTTAAAGGAATCAAGGACAAAGAAGAAAGGATTCTATGGCAGGAAGAAGATATAATGGAAAGATGGAGGGAGCACTTCAAGGAGCTGCTGAAAGGAAGAGACGTTACTCCAGATGAGACATACAACACGGAGATGGAGTATTCGGAAGAAGACGATTACATCAGCAAGGAAGAACTGCAGGAAGCTATCTCGAAGATGAGGCTGGGCAAGTCTGGGGGGCTGGATGAAATAAGTCCCGAAATGATGCTGTATGTGGGTAGCAAGGGTGAAGAAATAGCCATAGAGGCATATCTCTGCTTAGTGTTCCAAGCAAACTCTATTCAAGAATCCTAGAAGCAAGAATAAGAAGAGTGATCGACTGCCAAATCGGAGAGGAGCAGTATGGATTCAGAAACTCGAGAAGTACACAGGACCTGATTTTCACTTTGAGACAGGTCATAGAGAAGTCCATCGAGAAAGGGAAAGACTTTTCTGTTTCCTTCGTGGACCTAGAAAAAGTTTTTGACAGGGTCAAAAGGAGGATATAGAGCCAGCTCTGTCAGAAAGGCAAGTTGATATCGGCACGATTCTGGCAGTTACAAGCCTTTATCAAAAGAATAAAAATATGTTATATCACATATAACAAAAATGTGGCAACCACATCTCCAAGGGATTTGAGTCGACGCAGGGAATACGCCAGGGGTGCATAAGCCCCATAATTTTCGTATTGGTGCTGGATCAGGCGTTAAGGAGAGTTTACGACTAGGAAATAGGAACCTATAGTCTACACACACCTCGCTTTCGCTGATAACCTCGTCATATTCGCAGCGGATGACCGGGACCCACAATACAACGTGAACATCATGCAAGAAGAGCTGTTTAGCATTAACATGGATATTTATCCAGATAAGACAAAATGCATGAGAATAGGAAGACGTCCTCGTTATGAGAGTACTGAGGCTGAAAGGACAAATCTTAGAGCGGGTGCATGATTTCAAATTTGGGGGCCCGGATCAACGGAAGTGGCTATATCGATGGGGAGATATCGCAAAGAGCAACTGGAAGAATGTTCCTCTCAATCCGGAAAGGGTTCCTCAATAAAAGAGAAGTGACGAAGAAGACAAAGATATCGGTCTACAAGTCAACGTTCCTGCCCATCCTATCTTCCTCCTCCGAATCATGGACCCTCACCTCAAAACACAAGATTCAGATCTAGACAGATGAGATAATGGAGAATGGAGAATGGAGATGAGATACTTGAGGAAGGTTGAAGGAAAGACAATGAGAGATAAGATCCGCAATGCAACTATAAGATCGAACCTTCAGGTACAGTCGGTAGAAACCATTCTAGAAGATAATAAACTGAGATGGTTTGGACACCTCCTAGGGATGACCAACGAAAGAAAGGCAAGGATTACATATGAGACGAGAGTTGACGGAAGAAGACCGAGAGGAAGCGTTCAGGAAGCGAGAACTGGACTGGAACAAGAGGAGAGAACTGGTACAGGAGAGGGATACAAGGGTCAAGCTCTATAGAGGGCAGCCCCACACTGCGGGTAAGGGTAGAAGGGGAAGGAATATGATGATGATGATGATGATGATGATTATGAAAGGATTGACTTGATATTTTTACAGTCTATATTACTTCATGGTTTGGTACTGCTACAGAAGTGTGGCTTCCACTTGTTTATAGTCAAGATCTCATTACCACTCCCAAGAAAGAATTCCGGAAATTCCGAAGTGGTTCGATAGTAGACGGAGATGAAAAGACTACACTGGGCGGTAGAGCGAGGAAAGCTATTGCAAGTTAAATGCAACATTATGTTGCAACAATAGTTGGGGGAGCTCCCTGTGACGTAAATACGTCCTTATCCGGACATCGGTAATCTAACAAATTTATTATTTTCCTCGATATAGTAATTATTTATAAATTTTGTAAACGTTACAGATGCCTAAGGAGGGCTTGTATTCTTGCAGGAAGGTCAACGGACAATGATATTAGTTCATTTTATCTCCTTATGATTCCCCAATACCTAAGCAACCTTTATTTAAAATAATTTGTAGAAAGGTTCTAGATAATTGATTTATAAAGCCCCGAGATCACTTTTGTATATATATGTTTTATTTCCCCGACCCCACCAGGAACTAACAATTCGTCACTTATCAACTTATGATTCAATAATCTGTTATATATAATGTATATATATTATGATCACTAATCTTGATTCGTCAGCCAGACTGGGAGAAGTATCACCCAGTGCCATGGGTTAGTATGGGCAGTATAGGGCTTCAGTGTTTTAAAAAAAAAATAAAAATAAATAAATAAAAATAAAACATACATAAAAATCAAAATAGAATTATTCGTTTATCGTGATTAAATCTAGGGTTCAAATGTTTCCCAAGGAATCGCAGCTGTGGGTTGGTTTGGCGTTTTAGTGAAGTTTAACTGACTAGGGTACGCATGTTACGACTGAACTAGTTGTTCGGTTGGGGCTTCTCCTGACATTACCACGCAATTTGTCAGGCCTGACAATTATAGCCTAGTACCATCCAACCGTAGGGCCCAAATGGCCTGAACAATTTGGTTGTCGGATCAGGACTTGTAAAGGGGCCTTTTATGCATTTATTATACTATCATGTTTTGCTTATTCCTTGTGAAAGACCCAATTTAGGTAGAATGATAAGGTTAAATGAAGTTTTTATTTATTGTTCATCCTATCTCTGGAGTGCACTTTAACACCTAACTCTCATTAGCACTATATTTGGTTTTCCTACCAACCTAAATTAATAATCAACCTTATGTAATTGCAGGAAGATTTGCACCGACTAATCGATAAAATCAAGAGTTTTGATCTGAACATGGAAGGATCCGCATTGAAAGAAAGTACTCTCGAGCGAGCTTACGCCACTGTGAGATTGGTCAACTCGCTGCTCTCCGGTCTACAGGAAGAACCGTGCACACAGGAAATGGCTCTAGCCAAGACCTCCCTCATACCGGAAGTAAACTATTTCTCGCTCCCTGTAGATCTCGGTAAATTCGGGATAGAGCGAACATTTGGATTGCCGCAATTATCACAATTGGAAACAGAGATGATTGATTATGCCATCATCAACCTAAACAATGATCTGATAAAAGCTCAAGACCTCTACGCCTCTTTCAAACCGTGTTTTGAGATGCTCCAAAGCATCGTCGGTGGATCTAGGAGGTGCAATAATGAAATGAATGAAACTTGCTCCCAGTTGATAGATCAAAAAATCGTAACGCGAAAAAAAAAGGAACAAAAAGAGAAATCAAATAAAAGAAAACGAAGCGAACAAATCATTCGTAATCGCAAAAGAGCTCGCGCTAACAGATTTCCAATCATACATTGCCCGGCACCGGAGGTTGTTACAGACATACCGATAGAAGAAAATTTTGGAAAGATCGAAAGGGTTCATAAAAAACTCCAGGTAAACCAGATATTTCAAGAAAGAATTGTGGATGGACTTCCTAGATTGAAGTGTAATGAAGGGAGTGATCTAGAGCAGCCAAAAATTCAATCTGATATTACTGATAGTACATCACAAATGGCTGATCCAACTAATCAAAATATTACTTCACTTTCTGATATTCTTAGCTCTGTGGCAGCCCCAAACACACAACGGCCTATTTCGAGCAGTGGGAAACAAAATATCGCGAATTTGGCTGATGCACAAAATAATACAACAGTTGTGGATAAATCTGCGAAACAAAACTTCAAATGCGGAAATAAGGAAGAAACACTGGGAAGTAAAAATATCAAAGAAAATATTGATCTCAAGGGCAGAATAAAAAAGAAACACCAATATGATCATTTACAACCTCATGTACAAAATCAATATGCAAGGATGGAAATGATGAAATCATTAATGCAGCAAAAACAAAACCGTTACCAAAAAACTAAAGCTATGTGTCGAAGTAATTCTTCCACAAGCCAAAATAAGATTGAATATTTGAAAAAGAAAGCAATGGAACTCAAAACTTCTAATCTAAAGCAATCTTCAAACAATCCGATTTCCATGAAACCTAAATCGACGGAAAAACAGAAAGAAGCAAGTGAATCAAATAATGATGCGGTTTCAGTGAAAGAGTCAAGGGGGATTTTCGATATTGGAGAGATTCCAGGTTCAGGAAAAATAGAAAAACTAACTATGTCTTCGCTTGAGAATGACTCATTTGATGAACAGTTTAGCTTATTAATGGATGATATAGGAGAGCAATGTGGAACAAGAAAATCTGAAGGAGAAATCAAATCAGGAATAGAAAATAATGGTGACCAACAAATGAGTATTACAAAAGAGAAAATTAATCTACTGATTGCTAATAAGGAATCCAATAAAAATTCACATGTTGATAAAGTTGTCGATCTGAAGAATAACAGGGAGATAAACAAAATGCACGGTGAAATGAAACCGAAGATAGAAGCTGTTTCTGAACACAATAAAAAATCACTCGGAAACAAAGTAGTCGATTATAATTTTCACGGAAAGATAAATGAAATGAAAAGTGAAATGGAACCGAATACAGGTGTGGATGCTGTTACTGATTACAACAAAAATTCACTTCCTAACAAAGATGGCGATCTGAAGAATAACAGTGAGAGAAATGAAATGACACCAAAGACAGAAGTCTTTTCTACACACAATAAAAAATCACTCGGAAACAAGCTTGTAGATTTGAATATTAACAGAAAGATAAATGAAATGAAAAGTGAAATGGAACCGAATACAGGGATGGAAGCTGTTACTCAATACAATAAAAATTCACGGGTTGATAAAGTTATCGATCTGAACAATAACAGTGATAGAAATGAAATGACACCAAAGACAGAAGCTTTTTCTACACACAATAAAAAATCACTCGGAAACAACCTTGTAGATTTGAATATTAACAGAAAGATAAATGAAATGAACAGTGAAATGAAACCGAATACAGGGATGGAAGCTGTTACTCAATACAATAAAAATTCACGGGCTGATAAAGTTATCGATCTGAACAATAACAGTGACAGAAATGAAATGACACCGAAGATAGAAGCTCTTTCTACACACAATAAAAAATCACTCGGAAACAAGCTTGTAGATTTGAATATTAACAGAAAGATAAATGAAATGAACAGTGAAATGGAACCGAATACAGGGATGGAAGCTGTTACTCAATACAATAAAAATTCACGGGCTGATAAAGTTATCGATCTGAACAATAACAGTGATAGAAATGAAATGACACCGAAGATAGAAGCTCTTTCTACACACGATAAAAAATCAGTCGGAAATAAGATTGTCAATTCAAATATTAATAGAAAGATAAATGAAATGAACAGCGAAATAGAACCGAATAGAGGTATGGAAGCTGTTACTCAATACAAGAAAAATTCACTTCCTAACAAAGATGTCGATCTGAAGAATAACAGTGAGAGAAATGAAATGACAGCAAAGACAGAAGCTGTATCGGAACACGATAAAAACTTACTCGGAAACAAAGTTGTCGATTATAATATTAACAGAAAGATAAATGAAATGAATAGTGCAGTGGAACCGAATAGAGGGATGGAAGCTGTTTCTGAATACAATAAAAAATCACTTGCTAATAATGTTGTCGATTTGAATGTTAACAGGAAGATAAATGAAATGAACGGTGAAATGGAACCGAATACAGGGATGGAAGCTGTTACTAAAAATATATCAGTTGAGAAACAAAAAAATACTTCTGAAAGTTGTAGCTTAAATGAAAAGTCATTGAAAGCAGACAAAAACAACAATCCAAAAAAAATTTCTTGCGAGGAAGTACAAAGCACCACTCTTCTAGCATCAGCAGATAATAATTTTAGCGAGGTAAATGAAATTGAGATTATCCCTGAAGACAAAATTGCTGCAATTGAAGATAAAAAAGAAAAGATTAATGAGAAAAGTGATTGCATCGGTTCAAACGCCAGTTCAGAAAAAGGAATATATGAGGAAACGTCCTTCCAGAATAAAAGTAAAGCTAAAATTACGAAAGAAACAGAAAAATCTTGTATTAAAGCGATGGTATATGATGTCACAAAAGAAAGCAATGATGGAAAGTTATCTGAAACAAATATTAAATCTACTGATTATAACAAAAATGCAAATGAAATTATTGAACAAAAATGTTCTTTCCCTAGGAGCCAAACCTTAGACGTTGGAAATCCCGTCACAGAAATTGATGCTCAAGAAAAACTAGAAGAATTGGAATACTTGTCAAAGAGGCAAAAAAGGGATGAGCGAAAAGAAAAAGATCAAAAGACTACTCCAAAAACAAGCTATGATCCTTTAGAACAAGTTAATAAAATTAGGGAGATAACGATGCGGAAAATCAAAGAGCCTTTAAAATATCCGAATCTTTCAAAAACGGAGAAGAATGAGGAAACAAAGAACGTATTGAAGATGGAAAACATTAAGGACATTAAAGAGACAAAGACATGCCTTTTAGAAGACGAAGCTCCCGAAAGTATTGAAGTGTTTAACTATGAACCAAAAAATATGCATGATACAAAAAATATAACAAATATAAATGAAATGATAAAATCTTTAGTCAAGCCAAATGATCATAAGGCAAAATCTGAGCCAACACGCGCAACTCAAATATCAACAAATACAAGGAAAGGTGATGTACCTATCGTTGATTCCAAATCTACTAGGGTAAAAGTTATGAATTTGAAAAAAGATGCTGCAAAAATAATTATGAAAAACCAGTTACATTCAAAAGATGCAAAGCTGAAGAAGGATGATCAAAGAGCTTCTTCAAGCATTAAATCAGATCTCAATAAAACAACAAAACAAATACCTTTCCCTTTTTTGAAGAATATAAAAGGAAAGCCCAAAGATGAAACATTTGATAAACACAAATGGCTTAAACAGAAAACACATTCCGTTGCAAAAGAAGACTCACCTACCAAGCTCAATCTCAAAACAATTGATGAAAGTAATGCGGTGACAATCCATTCTAGAAACATAAATGAATCGTTTACAAAAAGAATCCAAAAAAATAAATGCTCAAACAAAATAACTGACAGCACAAAAACTGTCAGTTACGCAATCAATACTAAAAATAAAAAAGATGAATTATCCAAGAGGTATACAGTTTTAAAAAAAGGGCAACTGTGTTATATGGTAAAAGACGATATTAACGCAGATGAAATCAAAGCTAAGTTGTATAAAAAAACGCTTATGGGAGGAAAGACGAGTATTGAACGGAGTGATAAAAAAAATTATGACATGACAGTAACAAAAAATATTTCTTTTACAGATTTATCTAATTATCCTCCTAAGAACATAGAAATATCCGATTCAACACCTCTACCAAACGTTTTGGAAACGGAACAGAAAATGTCTCTCGATATAAGAAATGATGCAAATAATAATAATCATAAAAATTCAAACAAGACTAATAACAACAATAATAATAATGCCATTGCTTTGAAAAATAAAAGCTTTTTGAACATGGTTGCAAATAGTATATCGAAAAGATCCCCAACTTTAAACGAGACGGCAGAAGCTATCGGAGTTCGAGGGTCCCACTATGGCTCGGGGACATTTTCCAAAAATCCCACATCAGATGAGCTAAAAATCCAGCTGCTGACCAAAAAAGCGAAAGATCAGCTAAACATAACCAAGTTTAAAAACAATAAAAGAATATCACCTGGGCTAAGCGGAGGTTTGCCCGTTGTTTCTTATGAACTAGGTGAAACGAGGCAGCCTGTGACCGCGATGGAGCAGGAGGATAGTGCTGTATCAAACAAATACAGCGCGACTGATAGCATGGTGCGGACTAAAAATAAAATTCAGCTGATGAAGGATAAGTATCAACGCTTGAAAAATACAAATTTGTATTTAAGGAATGTCAACGCAACAAGTCCACCAAGTGGGGTTAACCTTATTAAGGGTAAAGAGTCGAACAAAAATGTCTACGGTGCAAAAAGCTCACTCGGTGAGAGTTTAAAAAAATCCTCGAAAAGTAATCCTGAGCCTAAATATGAAAAAGTTGTAAAGAAAAACAATGAAGTCGGGCCGAAATCGGGGGATATGCCTTTTAATAAATTGCCTGTGAAAGAAATCACTACAACAGCAGCGGTAAAACCGAAATCTGAGTCAGAAGATCAAATATCAGCTGAAAAAGGCAACTCATTAACTGATTCCAAAGATAATAGAAAGCTAGACATTAACTGTTCAGAAGTGTACAACAAAAATCAACCCCCTGAAACGGGGGAGCTAAAGCTTCCGGAAGCTAAAGTTTCCGAAACCATTCAAAATTCTGTTCCCTCTGGTGATAAAAACATGACAGTTGCAGTTGAACATAAAATATGTCCTTCTGAGAACCAACAGGGTTCGCTAGATAAAAATAAATCAGTGAACGAAAATTTTGATAAGGAACAAGAAATGCCCAAGTCAATCGAAGAAGAGAAAGTTATCACAGCACTTAGCAATATGAAGCCGTCTACAGATGAAAAAAATTCAAATGTAAACAAACTAAGTAAAAGTTCCAATGCAAATGTAAATAAATCTGATCTTAAAATAAAAGTTTTCAACGATAGGACTCAAGCAATATGCAATTTAAAGCACAAAGAAAAAAATAAAGAGAGCAATGATATTTCCCGTCCCAAAGAATCAACAAATACTGCCGCGAAGGAGAAATATCAACAGTCCAAATTCAATGCATTAACGAAGATCAAATTACCAACAAAAAAACCAAAACCCGTCAATGAAACTGCTCAAAATGCAGCACTAAAGGCCGTTTTTTCCTCCCGACCGACCGCAGGAGATTTAATAAAAATGAAGCAAGAAAGGAAAACTCCAGAAACCGATACAGCTAAGAGCAGACCTCATAAGATCCCGCCACTCAACTTCGGGGTCAGAGCAGTTGTCGAGAACAATCTTATTCCGAGGAACTCAACTGCATCTTCTCTTTTACTCGATCCAGATATAGAAAGAAGACCATCAACGACTAGGAAGGTAATACACCCAAGTTTAATGCATGCAGTCAAACCCTTCTCCGGCCAAAATACAGATTTGACAAAATTAAAAACTAATTTCTATTCAAGATGGACTCCCCAAAATCTTAAAATGAAGAGCAATAAAGAAGATGACGCTCTTAAGTCTAAAAACGAAAGAATTCAAAAAAACCCATTCGTTTCTGGTAAAATAAACTTGACATCCGATGTGTTTAAGGCGTATATGAAACAAAATAGAAACTATGAATTTGCAAACTCGAATGGGGATGTGCAATTTTTACACCAATGTGGTCAATTAGTCAGCATTCCACAGCAAGGGGTTTCGGGCAACACTAGCCGAATAAATGACCAAAGAGTTGCTTTTAGCACGCTTGAAGCTAATTCAGAAAGAACGGGAATTCCGAAAAATGAAACAGCTACAACGCAAATAGCTGTTAGCAATTTTAGATTTCATAACGAGAAACCTTCATTAAGGGAAAAACCAAACATACCTCCAAGTTCTCTTTTTAACAAACCAATGAGAATAAACAAAAATCATGAAGGGATGGCCACAAAAGAATCACAAGTGAAAGGCAAGAACACTTTACTTAGTTCCTATAAATCTCCGCCCCCAGCTATGCCAAGAGGTAAACCAGTTTTAAATAAATCCAAAACCACCGGCCATACTTTCGATCCTTTTCGCTGTAGAGAAAAAGAACTAGCTTTGAAAAAAATGCATCTTTTGAAAGCATTTCAAATTCAAGAAAACAACAATCAGAAATTCGAGGAACTACAAAGAAATTATAAGCAACAGTTTCGAACGAATTCCGCGAATGCGTTCAATAATCAACAAAGAGAAGTATCCAAAAAAACACCGAACAGGCTAAACATGTTAAATAGGCCTTCTTCTGCAGAGTCCATGAAAAAGGTGCCCTCAGTGGAGATCCGCCAGAATAAGAAACCTTTTTCCGCACCCGCGAATTATCACCCTTCATTTCCACTCTCGAAACCGAAAAAACGTGAAAAAAATAAGAAAGATGAAAGTGGCAACACATTAAAGAAACGGTGGACTCAATTGTTGGACATCTTCCAATCTGTAATAACAACAGAAAAAAAGAATTGGGAACAGGAGAGTCCTGACAAAAATGTACTTGGAGCTGGAACTCCTCACATGGTAAATAATGCCTTGGTTCCCAAATCTAAGATTAATCTGCGCGGCGAAACCTCTAACAACTCAAATTCGACCACGAGAATAGTACAATCTTACTATAGGAGGCATTCTGGCGGAGGTCCCAAGTTTCAAAGCAGTTACTCATTATCAAATAGAACTAACAAACCATAAGGAAAGTTTTCATATGTCTCACGTCCAAGATCGTCTGTCCATTGTTTTAGATTCGATTTATCTGGTTAATATTTATAATTTATATATCGACATGTTCATACTCGACATAAACGAGGTCCAGTTTAATCTAGGATAAGAGATAGCCATCCTGAAAATGTCATCTGAAACTGGTGGAAACTTCATAGTTCTTGGAAAGTAATAAATCTAAAAATGGCAATTAAATTGTGTTATTGTCACTGCATTTTTAATAATTTCGCATCAGTAAATACAAAAATTAAACAAAAAAAATTATATTTAAATATGATTCGCTAAACAGGATAAACGTCGTTATATCTTTTATTAAACTCATTATGAAGCCTATTCTGTTCAATATAAAAACATATATAATAATCATTACGATATTACGTTTCTGTTTAGGATCATTTGACAAAAGCGAATTGCCTCTCGCCCTTAAATATTTATGATTTTAGTTACTTAGTAGATAAATCATGAAAAAAATATACTCCATCCACATGATTTCTCTTTCTGCCAAGATTATAGTATATAATTTTCTGTTTCTCAGATAAGATTTAATTATTTTATAGGCATACTTTAGTTCACATGGAGCATTTGGAAAGTTCTGTGAATTATATTTTTCGAAAAAGAAAAACTAGGAAACAAGTTTAAACGAGAAAAAGCACTAACTACTTTTACATTATAAGCAGAGTTTAAAGAAAAGAGTCTGTCTTTTCTAAAATTGTCTGATTTATATTAATTTTATTTGGTAACGTTGGGGAAATAATTAAACTTGGACGATATAAAAAAACAAAAAATTCACGCGAGTTCCGTTCGTATTTGAAGATGCAATTATAATATTTTTACTTATATATATATAACTAAGATCCAATTCCTTCTCCACTTATTTTTATTCCACTAAATGAGTTTTTAGTAAAGCGTCGGTACTAGCCATCAAGTGGGTTGCGAGGCGCAATGTGCGCAATCAAAATTTTTCATGTCTATCTTACTTGGGGAAAGGGATGTTAGGTGGAAGTTTTGCCGGACAAGTTTTCTGAAAAACATCGTTATAAATTGTCAAGGCTTTCCTTTGGACGTCTTACATGATTTTGAATTCATCACAGTTTGTTGTCCCTAGTACTGATGCTTTCATTTCATCATGCTTCTATGATAAATCATTTGATCGATTTTTTAAAACACTCTTGTGAACCCTAATTTGCCTTTTCGTATACCGTGATTATGTTCATAAAACAATACCCTAGAGCCTGGAGTCTTTTAATATCTTTAGGTGCAGCTTTAACTTTGACCGAGCGGGGGACAATTCTGATAAAAAAACCTATGAGTGCTTATGAACTGCCATAGAATATTTGGAAATGAACATCCACTCTTATCTCAGAAACTACCTTCCTCAGTGTAAGGGTTCGCAGAACTTTCTGGGATCAAAAACGCGGTTTCAACAGCGAAAGGCTTAAGCTATTTTCATATAATGAAGCCCCCCTCAATACGGCACAGAAAGAAACCTTTTTTCTCATTAAAATCACAAACGGAATTAAATTTAAATTTTAAGCAGCTTTTTTTACATTAACGTCATTGTCAAATAAATTATAGTACATTTTGAACTTGGATATAGTGGGATATTTTTTTCTAAAATTCAATAAAATGATTTAAGCCCTACTTACAGCAATCCTAATTGCGCCACTGGTATTAAAATTAACCTAAGCTATCGTTCAAGTAAGTACATGTCAACGTGTGGAAAGTGAACTCACTATGGTGTATTCAGAAAAGGTTTTTTTTTTTTTTTTTTTTTTTTTTTAATCTAGTTTCTTAGCTTCATCTTGATAAAGAGTTGTTACTTCGTTTTGAATAATTAAAAACAATCACATGGTCATTGTATTTTCATTCGTTGTATTTTAAAAAACACAGCTTGATAAGCCATTTTATCTTAAAATGTAGTTCATAAGAATGTATGTATTAATGGAGCTCATGACTCAGTAGCAGTTTATTTCTTTAAGACATGTTAAGATGAAAACATTTAACTTGACGATAATGGTGAGAAACATTTTATAGAGAATATTAACATATAAAAGGAGGAAGATGTGATTTCAGACTACCGAAGTTAATCAAATGCCTGATCTATATCAAGAAATACATATTTAGATAAACATATTTGTGGAAGGTAAAGGCGGAATTCGAATAGGTTAATTAGGTTGGCTATGTTTTTCATAAAATATGTTTTTAAAATTAAGTTTTCGTAACCAGATGTTTTTAATTGAAACAGAGGATAAAGATTTTTTTAATGTTCATTTTTCCTCCGAGGCTTTAATGGTGCTTTTGAGAAATGTTCCCCACCCCGGTCATTACCCATCACCTCTAATAAGGGACCTAGGTTGATTCAAAAATATTTAGCGGCATCGGGATCTAAGTTGCCTTGCTATACCACTGAATTTGTGATATTTTTCTATAGCGTTGTGTAGTGAAGTGTAAAATAATTAAATACCACAACTTATAACGGCATTCCACCAAGATGCTGAGCATTTATAAGGGTCTGGCCACACATGTCCGCACCGGATCCGCACCGTAGCAATAATACAGGTTATGTTCAGAATATTTTTAATTTAACTTACATATTACCTTTAGTTATGCCTAAAGTGGCCTGTGTCTGACATGTGTGGCTTGAACTTTAGGCATAACTAAAGGTAATATGTAAGTTAAATTAAAAATATTCTGAACATAACCTGTATTATTACTACGGTGCGGACATGTGTGGCCAGACCTTAAGGTGTAGTGCTCTCGTTATTTGAAAAGAATAACTTCACTAATTCCAACTCTCAAAAATCAGTTAAATTCCAAATTATTTTAACTGTCTCCCTGCTGTTCCTTTATTTTATACTTTCTTTCAGAATATTCCAAGTCGTAGTAAATTACGTGAAACCATCCATGTTTCGATTATGTACTATCAATTTATACTATTCAATCGGTCTAAATGACGCGATGAATATTTCAAGGTAACGTGGCACCTGCTACACCATCAATAAAATAAAATTAATAAAGCCCTAAGCTTGAAGACTCGTTTGTCAAAATCATGAGACCCGGGCTAAGCTTCTTATAAAGGTATATAGAAATGTTTTCAGAAGATAAATAAAAATTAGAAAATCAACATAAAATTAACCGTTATCCACTAATAATAATGAATAGCTCCGGCATGAAATTCTTCTCTCATATTATTTCTGTTCGAATCATGATTTAGAGAAACGAATGAACCCAATGTGACTATTCGTGGAAGTATCACATTTCAAGGAATTTCTTTCTACTCTTTTATTAGATCTTCATCAATCTTCAGCTATAAGTCAGTGCAGAAAAAATATAGTAAATTAAGATTGCATCAATATAAAAATCATTGCCCTCCTCTGTAACTTAGAACGGCGACCAACCATGGGAGTAAATAAATAATTTTTAATCAAGTGATATATTACAACTAATCTAGTTGCTATCGAAAATAAAAAGAAACCAAGGTCGTTAAAAGTTACATGTGGCATTTTTATGATGTAGAATGTTATAAAATATTTTATGCATAATATTTAATCAATTATAAAGAACGTTTTGGATTAGTTACTGTAAAGAGCTGCATTATTAGTTTCATTCAATTGATAAAATATTAGTTCGAATGAATACTTATGATATTTAATGGCAACTAAAAATTGTGTGCAACTCGTTCTGGTCTCAATTGCAACACGTTATGTGTTTAGGCCCAAAGTTGGAGATTACTGAAAAATATCACTATATTTTATCTAGTCTCTTTGGAATCGAGTAATAACCTTGCTGTCGACTTTTCAAACAGGTGATTTCTTTTATGTAGACTGAAAATTTAAATTTCAATATAATTAACTCTGTTACCGACTTGTACGATTACATTTCAAAATTTTACGAAAGTAAATTGACATCGTCGTTTACGATACATTCTCGTTAAAAGGATCTTAGCTCTCCAACAATGTATTCTCTCACCCATGGCAGTTTCATGTTGATCAAGAGATGTCCTCTAACACAAATTACTTCAATATCCAAATATACCTACAGCAATTTTATGAGCAGATCTGTTAGAGTTGCTAGTTCTCTTACAGATGATAAGTTTAACTTACAATATGATAACAAGAGGAATTATGTGTCTGTTGGTGGAAGAAAGAATAGAAATTTTAATATACCTGTGGACTTCAACGATATACTAAAGCAAAGTAAGCAGTTATTGAGAGATGTGCAACTATCTGAACTACACAATGCACCACAGCCAGCCTTCTGGTATGGCTTTGGAGGACTAGCACCCTTTGTCTTACCACCTCTGTCATTTATTCTGTTGGGTTATTCTCCATTTCTTGCTGCAGCACAGCTGACGTATGGTGCTACAATATGTTCCTTTTTGGGAGGAGTGAAATGGGGATACCACATGAAGGAAAATACATGTACATGTATGACATGGGAATCCCTTGGCTGGGCTGTGATTCCTCAAACTATTGCCTGGATTGGTCTTATGATGCCTCAAACCCTTGGATTTTTATTGGTGAGTGGTGGTCTGCTTGTATCAGCCTTTGGAGATCTGACCATGATGAGCTACCCAAACTGGTTTAAAGCCATGCGTTTGTGTCTCACGATTCCTGCTGTCATTAGTCTCCTTATCACCGGATTATTATGTCTATTTCATTAATAAACTTACGTAAAGCTTTTACATTATTTATGATTTTTTTCTTATAAAAATCTAACCAGTATTAGACTTTAGGCATTCCATCTATTCTGGAGTCACACAAATTCATACATAATACTATTAAGACTGATTTATTTTTGTTTGACTACTTAATTTTACCATTCTCTAGTGACCCTTAACCATGACTGACAGTGATCTTATGAAATCTCCAATAGTTTGTGTGCAATAAATAACTTGAGGTGTAGCTGAAATTATGCTTAGTAGTCGTACTTATAACACCCTAGTATTTTAGTTATAGTTTCGTTTTTATTAAATTAACATTGTGATAAATTAGTTATAGATGAATGTTGTATATTTTGTTACATAAAGCTAAATAAACTATTTGGTGTTATTCTGTTTAAATGTTTGAACATCCTTCCAACAAAATGGTGAACATCCTTCAAATACAGCTTTTGGATAAAATCATTTTGAAAAAGACATTGAAAATAGTAAGTCTTCAAATGTTTGAATCTATACGATAAGTTTGTTTGTTTTTTTACTATTTTTAGGTGTAAAATAAAATACTCAGATATCAATGTCTGCTTCAATTTGGTAATGACTAAGTCTCTTAACACTTACCAGACATGTCTACTTATGAGAATGATTTTTATTAGATGGTTCCTGCGAATTATTTACATTTTAATTTTTATACTAAATAGTAATACAGTATGAAAATGAACAATATATTTTTAATTAAAAGAAATACAGCGTTTTTAACTTTTTTTGTTCATACAAATCTAGGGTAAAAATAGGAGTAACATAATTTGATAGACTAGAACTTTGGTTTCTTTACCATCCCCCCCCCCAATTTGACCGGTATTAAGAAACCTTTTATTACATGTACCTAACAAAAATAGTTCTGGGGTGACTAACAATCAACAAATCAGTAGCTTGATTTGACAAGGTTCAAACTGAAACATTTGGTTGTGTTAGTATTTTTACTTGATCCATGTTTAAAATAGTATTTATTATTAATTTTTAATATATCAGATTTAATTTTTCTTTCTTTAAGAGCAAAAAATTTACAAAACTTCGATTTTATGTATCTATATTTTTGTATGAATTTCAATTTTTTTTGTTTCCTTTATTTTTTATACAGTACACTTATGCATTGTAACATGTAAATGAAGTTATCGAGCATCTTTTACCATCCTATGTGTGGGGATAGATTTGAAAAATTCTACTTTAAAGGTGTTAAACCAATGCAATGTATTAGTATTGAGTAAATGGCAAAAAACATATAGGACTTCAATTCTTTAAACTTGTTTTTCTTAAAATAAAGGTTACAGCCTTTCTTTAGGGTAACAGTATACAATTTTTTTTTTTAGCTGACTTGACCTAACAATGCTGGTGTTCTTCAGGGCTAACTGAATTTGTGTAGTGAGGTCGAAACACTGGTTACAAATAAAGTATTTAGTCGCATACAATAAGTCGATTTTTTCATCCTACAAAGGTCACAATGCACAGTTTTGAAGTTAGGCTCAAATAAACATTTTAAATTATTTTTAACAGTTTCTTCGTACAGAAAAAGGGAACATAAAAAATTGTAACTCAATCTTGGATTTGATAAAGTATAAAGGACAGAGTGGCGTAGCTATAGGAAATATATGAAGATTTTTGGTAGGTCTCACACAATTACAGTTACCAAAAAATAATAATAAAAAAGAAAATCTGGAGAAAAAATGCTGTCCCAAGGATATTAAAACAATAAAATGTTTAACGCTTGAAAAAGAGAAAATTGATCTAAATATAAAACTAATTGCAAAATTAGTACAAAAAAAATGTCTGTTAGAAAAGGAGTAGTATTTTGACTGCCTAATCCATTCTTAAAGATGGCTTTGTTTCTAAAATAATATTTTAAGGTTTAAACAACTAATAATCTATTTAAACACTGTGTCAATAAGATAGGCTTAGTTAATGTAAGAATACCACATACGTTGGGTCATTCTCACCTAAATGGGCTCTTTTTAGGGCATTTTTATTTTAAAAGTTGTGGTTACAAAGAAACATTTTGTAACTATTCCATATTTTGTAACATTTTGATTCTATTCCTTTGGCCATAAGAAGGAGTTGACGTGGCAGAACACCAATTCACGTTAAACATGAAATAAAGTTGACTAAAAAACATTATGGAATGAATTACCAGACTTTTGGGATTAAAAGGATCCCAGCCGTGTATGCAAGATAGCATTGATATCCTCTTTAAATAACATTAAGTTTAAATAATACCTCTACAACAAAAGACATATGTGCATACTTTTTACATGGTAATTCGCTTTTTTGAAAAAAATATCTCGATATTTTGCCGTAGCCTTTCATATTGTCGTTCAAGCGTTGTTTTCTTTGCAAAACTTATCATTATCTGTTTACACTTTTACTCTTTTTTTATTTACCAGTTTCCTTCCATGTATGTATTGAGGAGCGGGTGGGTCTATATTCTCACCAGCGTTTGAATGAGGAGATTTTTTATCATCATATCAACTCCCTTTTTAAATGCTTTTTCTTAAGGAATGTACATTAGAATTCGTTCTCAATCGCTTCTGTTTCAAGTGAATTTCACGGGGAGTCATTTCACAAACCAATTTTTTGATCATTTTCTTGTTTTGATAACAAAATCTTTCAAACACCTCCTCTCTTGGATTTTATTTTATTGGGGGCATTTTTTTTTTTTAAATATCTGAAAGAGTGATAAATTTATAGGATAAATTTGTCCAAAATTTTTTCTTTCTTTCTTTTTTTTTTTTAATTTCTCATTGTTAAGGACTGATGATGCTTTAAAAAAGTTGAGCAGCAAACGAAAACTTCAATCCACATCGCTATCTTGATTCCCCTGCAGTATTTAATTTACAGTAAGACAGGGGAATGAGTTTTTACGGTTTGTTTAATAATTTGGTATAAAAATGCCACTTGCCAAAACAGAAGCAGAGCTACAAAATCATTTATCTTTGAAAAATTAGAAAAGAAAAACTTACCTGACCAAAACTGTAGAGGACAGGGGAATGAAAACCATTAAACATAACCTCTCAGGTTTGAGAAACTATTTCCTTCTGGAGAGCTTGAATTTGTACTGAGGCTAGTTAAACAGTCGGGGTTGATAGGGGAGAGACCCCTCCCGGCTGACTATATATTTTTTACTAATTTCCCGCCAAAAAAGAGTGGTAAGAATCTTATTTTACACAGTGACAGGGGGATGAAATAAAACCTGTGGGAAAGCATAAAAATTAGTTTCTTTCAATTCTGATCCTTTATCATCATGGATTTGACTGCTTTTCTGGAATTTGTAAGTATTTTGAACAAATTAAATATAATTATGATACATGTATTATATAATTAAAATAAAGTCATATGGGGCCTACTTTTACACCTCGCCTGATGTCTTTGCTTTATGATATGCTTTTCTAAATTGCAATAAACGGCCTGGGACACAAAAGTGCCCTTTACGTGAGAATGACCCAAGTAAAATAGGAATTTTTTTAACGTTTTTTTTTTTTTTGGCCATTACCTTCAACAAGTTTGTTTGTTTGTTTAACGTCCATTTTTATGCTACTAAGGCTAATCGGACGATGCTACAGTGGGAGTCCTAAATTTTGCCTATCCAGGTATAATTAGGATAGGGATCTTTAACGAGTACCTGACATTGTACAGGCTCGGGACCTCCATTTTACGTCCTATCCGAGGGACGGCATAGCTAAGGATTTTTTACTCCCATTAAAAAATCCTAGGGCCACCGCTGAAATTGAACCTGCGATCTTTAGTATTGTAGGTTGCCATGCTAACCACAACACCACAGGTGACCCCTCCTTCAACAAGTTTAAATAGTTGAAAATTTCCTTGATTATTCAAATTGCAGAGAGTAAAAACAGTAGGATAAAAAAAAATTATTTGAAACATATTTCAACTAACAATGCAGATAATGCCAAAATAAATTTAAAAATTGAAATAATACTTTATTTATAACAGACATTTAAATATAACAGTCTATTAGATTTCAGATATCAGTTTAATAAAAACATCTTAATAATTTCATGAAGGCTGTTCATATTTCCAAACCACGGCAAACATATCACCACCGAGCCTTTTAGCTAGCCACTGATTTTTAATGACAGCAGCTTTCAGACTTTCACATTTGAACTTGGCATTATAGTTGGTATGAACTGATCTGCCCATTCCTTCAATCACTATGAGGTCAACGTTCTGAAGAGCTTTAGCAAGACCGCTATCCAGCCGACTGCAAGCACATAACAAATTAATTGAAAATGGTATTAGGTAAAACTGTAACATTTTTATAATGGAAAAATGGATTTTAAATTTATTACAACTTTCATGTATAAATCCTAGAAATAGTAATTGAGATGGGCGGTAAATTATTCTACAGATCATTACACATGAATTTCCCCAATAAATGGAGCAAGTGCCAATTAAAATCTCAAAACTTAATCAAAATAAATAATATAGTAATATAAGCAATAGTGAAATTTTATAATATACAAGTGTTGATACAAATAGTATCTTGTAGGAATGCACGTTACCATATTAAGTTGGTTCTGTTTGTATACACAGATATAAATAAAATGCTATATAGATACAGATGTAAATAAAATGCTACCCAACTAACTTATAAAATACATTAGTAAACATCATGATGCTAGATTATCAGACTCATAGAGATATATTATATATACTTTTTTTTATTAGAGAGGTTACCTTAAATCTAGACAAGGTCCAGCCTGTGCAGTCTCCATAGCGACCAGATTTCCCGCTTCCAGGGCCTCCTTTATTTTAGGGCATATCATGCCTGCTTGATGTAAAATCACTTCCAGTTCCTTATGTGTTACGTCATTCAGTGCTGGTGCCGAGTTAGCACAAAGCATTACCTGAAAGTAATGAAAAGTAATAAATGAAAAATATTTAAAATAACTTACAAATAATGCAGTTCCAGATGAACACATCGATCATGGTCTATTAGTTACAAGCACTTTATTTCATAACTTATATGTCCTATTTCTATACATTTTGCATATTACTTAACATTGCAATAATGTAAAAACCAACATATGAGGGTCTTTGAATTAAACACATTTATATTGAAGAGTTGAGTTTGGTTATGATGAAGATTCACTAAATAATTTTAAATTTAAATTCACTAAAAAAATTTAAATTATTATTTTACTTTACTAAGGGGGCCGGGATGACCTAGTGGTTAAGCAACGTCGAGCGTGTTTAGTATTTGGATGGGTGACCGCTCCATTCGGGTGACCACCCACCAAAAAACGCCACGCAGTCCAAGCCTACCCCCACCACCAGGTATGTGAGGCCCGTCAGCTACTGGAGCCGACTCACACCGACCGGGCGTAGGAGTGATGAACCTTCCCCGTGTATCTCATCGAGAATCGTGGTGTGGTTTTCTAGAATGTTAGTAACCTCCCAGAGATTTGGTTCAGGGAAAGAAATATAGGTCCTCGGGGCCTTCTAACTCTGAGCTACCATGATCCTTGGACCTAGACCAGTTTGTCACTGTCCTTAAACCCAAGAGAGTTAAAGCCATCGGTTGGGAGGATAATGCAAAATTGGCCTCAATGGGATTGGTTATGGAGCTACGGGCAGTCTGCCGCTGCACCATGGTGACCATGGCTTGCAGCAACGTGAGGTTTGGGCTACCCCCTCCAGGCTGTCTATGCTCCCGCAAGCAACACAAATGTCTGTAAGAAGACCACACTGTGCGGCCAAAGGTCTCATTAGGCCTATTGCGCCAACCGGAAAAAAAAATAATAATAAAAAAAATTTTACTTTACTAAATTTCCACTAGAAGCTTTTTTGGTTTTTTATTCACTTATTTTAATAATCAAATGGCAAGTATTGATATTATAATTTTAATAATAATAAGATGTACCAAAATCTTAAGATAAATAAAAGATATATAACCAAATACCTTTGCTCTAAATTGCTTTCGTCAATTTATAGATTTATTTGAAAAAAAAAAATAAATAAATAAAAGGTGGGCTTAAAAGAGAATGAAGCAAAGTGCCAATAGTTAAACTTTAAAATTAACTAATGTAAGAAAAAATAAATGAAAATATTAAGCCTTAATTAATGGTGTAAAAAATAATACATGTAATTCCTTGTAGGTTCATTGGTAATTTAGAAAAATGTGAGAGGATTAAAAAATTTAATAATAAGTACAAATAACAATAACTTTTATCCACTAAAGTTAGGATGATCAAAAACAATTTTAAGAAATGGTTTTATTCCTACTTAATAGGCCACTGTATGTTCTTCCATACCTAAAAGGTCTTGAACCCCCTACATGCAAAGTATGCAAAGAAGAAATAACAGTATGGCACCTTCTACAGAATTGCAAAGTCTTTGAAAAACTAAGAAAAAAATAAGAATTGGGATCATCTTTTAGAGGAAAAACTTGAAGACGATGAGACAGCAGTAAAAAAAAAAACAATACAATATTTTAACCTAACAAAGTACTACCACAATGTCCAAAATGCAGGTGTTGCCAATGACCCTGCAGGGTAGAGGCAACAAAAAACCAAATAAATAAATAAAGAAATATTCCTACTTTGGGATATGTTTTATAAATGATTAAACTACAATTATTTCGTTATTATTCATGATTATGATATTACAACTATTTTCATTATATATTTATTTTCACTTGTTTATATCGTTGTCACCATGCTAAAGTAACGAATGAGCAACTAAAAACCTATGCATATTCGTTACTTTAGCATGGTAATGACGATATACAGTGTTTTTATTCTATATTTTTTCTTATTGGTTATCTTTTTTGCATTTAGTCCTGATGAAGACCTAAAACTTCAGTCGAAACATATAATTTGTCTATGCATAAGTTTTAGTAATTAAAATACCCGCATCTACCCCCCTATTTTTGGCCTCATCCAATTTCCATCACCTATTGTTAGCTTCTACCCTTACAGCCGTGATTCCACTCGATTTTATTGTTTATTTTTTTTTAATTTTTAATATTTCGATTTAATTTGCCATTTTTACTCATTTGATTTAATTAGCAATTTTTAGACTGCCTAGTCCACTCCCGTCCAATTTTTAAGCTTTCTAAGTATGACACTTGAAGCCCGAAAACAGGATTAAGGGGGCGGGTGAGGGTCGGTTACACCGATTTTTAAAAATTGCCCCGCACCTACCCCCCTATTTTTGGCTTCATCCAATTTCCATCACCGATAGTTAGCTTCTAGCTAGTCGTGATTCCGCTCTATTACTATTTAATTCATGACTAATAACGCTAGATTACTAATTAATGTATTACTAATTAATTAGTTTTAATAATGATAGCAAAACCAACCATTCTCTCCAATATTGCATCCTTGTTCAACCAATCGATACCATCTTATTTTTCATGTCTATTTTGTAAATGAATTTATAAAAATCAACCAGTATTATAATGCATAAATATTAAACCATATTGATTTCATCTTGCAAACAATTAAGTGCATGATACATCTTAAAATCAAATACAGAAATTTGTTCAAGAAATTATAGAAAGTAAATGATTAGAACTTATATAAAAGACTATTTTACTTAAATGCATATATTAACAATGCCACGACAGTAACCTTAGTTCCTCTTGATAAGAGCTCACGGGTGAAAGGAAGTATGCCAAGAATTATATCAACGCCACTGTTGTCTACGAAGATGGCAGCCTGCTGATGAGGAGGCCCCTTTAGCCTCTCTATCCAGGCGTCCAGGTCATCCACCACCCACGGCCTTTCTAAACAACAAAAAGTATGTATCAATAGTTAAATCATTGTTAATAATGATATGAGATTTACCGAATAAAGCATAGTCGCTTTACTCGATCAATTTATTGTCTAAGTCCTATCCTTCCATTCTGTGCCGATCGATTGGTTTTTTTTAACACGTTAGATGCGGCATCGGTCCCTGAGGTCCGATGTCTTACATTCCCATCTTAACAACCGACAACTACATGAAAATGACCGAAAGGCCGAACACCTCAAATATTCAATTTAATAGATTTTTAATGAGATTATTGCATTAGAGCAGCACAAGTTGCTAACAGATGAAATTCTGTTGTTTTTTAGAATCGGACTCCGGGGTCCGATACAGGCCATCAGTAATAAAACAAGACTACTAGACGGCATCACACTTCCGCGTCCGATAATATTGCAAAGAATACCTTTATGGTTATCTTTAATACTTCTTACGAAGTCTGTAATTATAAATAAAACACTGGTATTTGCCTTATTTATTTTATATAAATTCATTTCTTTAAAAATGATTTTTTTTTTTTTTTTTATCATAGAGTTTGTGATTGTAAAGCAGTAAAAGACTCCAAAAAATCGTTTTAACATTGCAAAAATTATCAATATGGATGGTAATTCAAAAATCCAGCAGTTTAATGCTATTTTCGATAAAGTATGGCGTAAATCCTATATTAGACCCCGGGGGCATGTCCTGCGCCTGTTATGGCTAGGTCTAATCCTTATCAAGAGATAATGCCCTTCAGAAGTTCATTTAATTCACTTTTCAGAAAAAAATTTCACTTTCGTCAGAGCATTCCCATCGGACCCTGACGCCCGATATCGTCTGTGTTCATCCCAGCAGTCGGACCCCGGGGACCGATACCGTATAACCCTAAAATACGCCGCCGCACCTAACTTGTTAACCGACTCAGATGCCAGCCCTGCTGGTTTGAGTCCCTCCTTGGGTATTTGGAAAGGAGTGGTTACCCGTTGATAGCAAAACCCTCAAGGGCATAAAAAAAAAAAAAAAAGAAAAAAAAAAAGATTGACTAACTTGGTATTCTTCTTCTGGCTTCAGTGAGACCAAACTGTTCCAATTCCATGATCTGTACAACTGCCTTGGCACCCCAATCAAAGAGATTTCCGGCCAGCATACCAATTGCTAGTTCAGTCTGCTTATCCTCCCAGCTCAAGGAATCAATGTGACTGATTCGCTCTGCCAACTGGGAGAGGGCTGCCTCATTTTCGCTTTGCTTTATCTGTAAAGGAATGAAACATTTCTTGTATTGGCCCTGAAGAAGCCCACAGCAAGATGGGTGAAAGCTTGGCAGTGAAGAAACCTGTTACATGGTTAAACCCTGAAGAGGATATGCATATAATGAAACATAGTTTAAAATGAAACTGCTTGAAACACAAAAAATGTCCATTTTTGAGTAATGAATTATTTGTGCAAATACAATAAATTATTCTTAGAAATGGACATGAGACTGCTCTCGGTCATCTAAAATACAGCTTCCCATTTATAAGATCAGGCAAAAGGAGCACTCTTTCAAATGCTTAACCAATATTTTTTTAGTTTACTCTATACACTCTTTTTACCTGCCTATATGAAATATATAAGAGAAATTATTGTGATTAACCGGGTGCTGGTTGCACCCCTCCGTGCTCCATGAGACACCCTTCGTCGCGCCTGAGCAATTCCCTCACATCTCAGTTTTTGGCTATGCTATTTTTTTTCAGCAGCATCCTTCACCATATTATTGTTTCTTTGATTTAGAATATGTTTTATCAATTAATTATTAATCTATTAAAAGTGTTTTCATCAGTTTAATTCATTTATTATAATTGATTGATTGGAGTGAAATTAATAGAAGAGAGTGGAATTGTTTAGACCTTCTCAGACACATTTTCTAATTCTATCAACAAAATTCACAAAAATTTGAAGAAACATAACACCATATTTGACAAATGAGTGCCCTGGAATAAAAAAAAAATTGTAAACAAACGGAAACTCTTGGAAACAGTAATCACCTCTTCTGTTAAAATGTTTAAGCCCAACTCAATTTTTTTTTTTGAGGAGCGGCCCGCACGGTGGCTGAGTTGTGTCATGGGTGGTCGCACCATGAGTAATTCCCTCAGGCAACTGTTTTTTCCAAACAAAATGTTCTATAGGGACTTAGCGCGGCAACTTTTTTCTTAAATTGTTTTATTTTACAAATGACAAATAGAAAAACAATCAGAATTAAATAAAACAAAATAAGCGAAATACACAAGATTTTCGGCAAGTGTGAGAGAAATGCTCACGACGCGGCCAACGCTGGGATAAGGAAATTTCAGCTTTTCAATAGTAATACTCATTTTGGGGTCTCCTGAGTTCAAATAACCACTTTTTTGTGTGTCTCTGTGTATGGGATTACCATAAGTGGATCCAACTCCAATTCCCCTCTAGTGCACCTCTATATGAGATAATGACGACAATACTTTCCAAAGGAATAAAAATAAAGGCCATTGCGGACAAAAGGTTCTCTTTCTTATAACACTTATACACCTTTTCCTAAGAAATATATTAACTTCCAGTCAAAGTTAGGAGGGGTGGGGGTAAGTAGAAGTTGTTTGTTTTAACGTCACTTTCTGCCACTAGGGCTAATTGGATGATGCTACAGTGGGAGTCCTAAATTTTGCCTATCCAGGTATAATCAGGATAGGGATCTTTAACAAGTACCTGACATCGGAGAAGTAGAAGTTGTGTAATGCGCATAATGCACAAGAGATTTTTATAATTGTGAGAAGAAAATATTCTGAATTTCAGTAATTGACTTCATTTAATTCTTATTAAAGAATTCACATATTCATATCAGGGAGAAGAACGGAATGATTATAAACAAGCCAAAAGCTCAAAAATAATAATAAAAATTAATTAAATTCATTCCATTAAAATAAAATTTGAATTGATCTAATAACAGGAACTTACAGATATATAAGGATCTGGAAAATCAAATTCCCTCATGTAGTGCTGAATGGTATCCAGCAAACTTCGAACGGTCAAGTTTCCATATGAGCTGTGAAAAAAAAAAAAAAATTAATTAATACAAAAGCACAGAGAAATATATTACATAAAAAAAGGGATGTGCATTAAACACATGTGGAAGAAAGATGTTTCTTAAATCTGGAACGTATTGAGAGATTACAGGATACCAAACCAGCTACTAAAACTAGCTATGCCTAGGACAAGCAATTCCACAGATCTACTAAATAAAATTTGCAAGATCCAGAAGCAGATGTAATATATACATATTTCATCGGAAATTGATTAAACTTACAAAGGCTGCTTTCTGAACTGGTGTAGCCTTCTGATGTACTTTTCCTTAAACTGACTAGCCCTTTCAGTTGCTGTCTCGCTATCGGCCTGGCTAGCTATCGCAGCATTCACAAATTTATCAATAGATTCTTCAAAACAGTCCAGCCAATAATCCCTAGAAACAAAGGATTTTAACAAAATTTGTAAACGATATGAACCATGATCGTTTCATAAATATAATATAAATTAGGAATTGATGCCTTGGTTTATATTTTACATAACATCTTAGACAAAAATAAGATTATTGGTCATTTTTTCTCTTGTTGGTGTTCTGCACACCATAATGAAAACTAAGATCAAAAATGGTACAAATACCAATGTAACAAAGTGCTGGTGATCCAATAATACTGGCCCAATCTAATCATACATAGAGCCATAAAATTTATTTAAAGAAAAAAATAAATATTTATTTTTATTTATTCTATAATATATCATTCATGTTTGACAAAAGGGCTTAAGTCATACATTTTTTTTAAATTTTAAATAATTTATTTTTGAAGAGAAAAGATTTGGCTCCGCCGGGAATCGAACCTGGGTCTTCCATATGACATGCGCGGTATGCTATCCATGGCACCACGGAGCTCGCTTCCAAACGGTGCCAAATCCTTCCTCTTCACTGACACCTCTCCCACGATCTCGCAAGTTTTGCGAGAATTGATGGGAGATGGAAAATTTTTGTCCAATTTTGGGCATCTCTTGACGTTTGTCAATTTTTATATTAATTTAATCATTATTGTGGGTAACCACCTTGTTTTTAAATAATTTATTTTTGAAGGGAAAAGATTTGGCTCTGCGGGAATCGAACCTGAAGTATTAATACTCAAAACGTGCAAGATCGTGGAAGAGTTGTCAGTGAAGAGGAAGGATTTGGCACCGCGCATGTCATGCGGAAGACCCGGGTTCGATTCCCGGCAGAGCCAAATCTTTTCTCTTCAAAAATAAATTATTTAAAAACTAGGTGGTTACCCACAATAATGATTAAATTAATTTAAATTTTTTTTTGTTTTATCTTCTTAAAATTCATAATTTACTATCATTTATTCGTTTTACATAGTGTATTACAGTCTCTGTTGAAAAATATAGTTTCATTTATTATTCTGGAACAAAGAAATGCATTCAGAAAGAATTTATAATGATTTTCAGTAGCTTGGTAAATCGTTGTTTAAGCTTAACATTCGATGACTTAAGCCCTTTTGACCAAACACCAGTGATAGGGTAAACTATACAGTTATTGGCACCCCAGCTTTAACTTAAAGAAATAGGTAAACAAGTCCTAATTTTATTACAAGATATACATGAGTCTAATGTTTGAAGGGTCCTCTAAGTCATCTATGAAGTGTTTAGCAAACTAACCATAGGGAAGATTTAACAATTAAATCCACAGGTTGTCAATAACTAGTTTTTGCACTTTTAACAATAAATGTTGCCATAAGGTAAAACTATTGAACTTTTGACCCAAAAAAACCTCTTGAGTCTTTATAAGGATAGATAAAGAGGAGCTGTAGGAAGTTTCAATTTGATCCCTTCATAAAAAGTTTTTTTTTTTTAATTTCACCACAGAAAAGTAGTCTTAACACGTTAACTGCGATGAGGGGTCATTCGACTCCTTGCGGTGGCTTCCTTTAATGCGAGCCATTAAACGTGTGTTTGTCGTTAACTGCGATGCTTGTCACGCATCCTGTTTTAATATTTTTCAGATTTTTTATTTTATTTTTATAATGCACTACTTAATACTACTTATATATCGAAAAAAAATGTAAGGGGTCACTTGACCCCTTGTCGCATTATAGTTTAAATGTTTTCCTTAATGCGGCAAGGGGTCAAATGACACCTGTGTCATTTGACCCCTTGGTCTTTTAATGCTCATTACACTTCATCTTACTATTGTTTTAGCATATTATATCAAATATTAATGAATATGTAAATAAAAAATATTTTTTCTATTTCCGTAAATGTTTGAAAGCGGTGAAAGCGACAGTAATTTTCCGTGAATCACATTTATCTAAGGGTGAATCACAGATTCACCTTCCTTTCTTGTTCTTCGACTTGAAAGCGGTGAAAGCGACAGTAATTTTCCGTGAATCACATTTATCTAAGGGTGAATCACAGATTCACCTTCCTTTCTTGTTCTTCGACTGATTCTACTTAGTATTTTTGACACCTGAGCTCTCATTTATTTGTCTTGATTCAGTAAATAATTTCGATACGTATTCACGTGGTAAGAAACTTGCCGATTTAGCCCTTTCATAGCGGAATTCAACTTCAAGCAAAGATGAAGGAACTAGTTCAAGTTTTGAAGATAGTTATGATTCATATAAGGAAGAAATGTTCGGGCTGTTATGAAAAGCTAAGAACAGCTATGAGCAGTGCATGGTCCGGACATACTATGACGACTGTGCCGACAACCGTCTCTTTGCTTGCAGTGCTTCAATGATAAACATTATAAAATGTAGTTTTCACGTGTTATTTTTTTAATAATTTAATTTGTAATAATTAGGTTTATTTTTTTAAATACACAAAAGCTACACCTATGTTCATTTATTTATAATAAAAACATAGGTTTGGTTTTATTTTTGATATCTGAATTCTTCCTTTCATGAATTATATATTCTGACAATTAAGTAAATTAAAACCATATAGTAAACATTTTATGATTGAACGTAAAAGGAAAGAAAAAAAATTACTGTTAGTATAACACAGATGTTGTGGAAAAAATAAGTAATAAAAAAATATATTCAGAAGCAACAGAATTCAACCCTGCTTCTGTTACGAATTCTAGTACGTCAGGTATTTGTAAAAAAAATGGATTTCACTTTAAAACATTCATCAATGTTTACAGAGAGTTAATTTTAATGTCTAAGGGACAAGGGGTCAATCAGCCCCTTGACGCAGTTTAGCGGTGTGGTAGCATGGGGTCATTTGACCCCTTGTCGCAGTTAACGAAAATCCCAGTTTATTTGCTTCGCAGCTAACGTGTTAAGGGTGTCAATAACTGTATGGTTTACCCTATTCAATTTGAAACAATGCCAAGGTAATTAGAGTCGGATAAAGATGGAAAAGCAACCAATGAACATAATACCTAGCTTGGTGGTCAGCATTGAGATCAACCGTGTCAGGGATGTAATCTGTTCCAGCAAGGAGGGGGCAATAGGCCAATGGGGAACCCCATCTGTCTAATTCCAGCTGAGCGACCGGCACTGTACTATTCAAATATGACGAAGGCACTGGTTCCAAACCGGAACTACCAGCATAGTTCTCCTGCCAAGAATAGTTTTCACCTGCACACACATAAAAACTTTAAATATGGTTATTAATTGGAAAGATGATTATTTAGAAAGTTGATTGCATTACCGCACATTTCAGCGCCTTTAAGGAATGCACCGATGGCACCTAGATAACCTTCATGCCTCAGGAATAAACTCTGTACAGTCCCTTTGGACCAGTAATTGATAGAATATGATACAGTATGCATACTCAATGGGTGATTTCTCAAAAAATAACCACCAAAATAAACCTGAAATATTTTTAAAACAACATTAAAAATAAATTCTGAAAAAGAGAAAACCTGTTTAAAACAGTCATAAAGATACGTATGAGATAATTAATTGAGTGAGGATCAAAATAAAAGTAACGCTTACTTTTACTATTTATGGCAACTTGGGAAAAACAAAAATTCCTTAATCAATTCTTAAAAGATAAATCAATAAAACAAAAAACTGACTCAAGCAATCGGTAGGGTATTTTCATAAATAGTTTCAGAGTTAGGACAACAAAAACAAGTCCTGACTTCTATTACTCAAAATACAGTACAATCTTGATAATCCGACACATATGGGACCAGACAACCGCCGGATTACCAATAAATTCCGGATTATTGGAAGTAAACTAAAAAAGTATTGTAACATAATATTTTTACTAGAATATAATATTTATATTGGTGAATTTGTACATCTAAAAATAAATACAATGTACATAAGAAGGATACGTTCATATTTAATAAAGATAATAAAGATAACTGGGAAAAATGCATACATATGTATTATGAAAAGTAATAATTTTTTTTTGTTTTGCTTTTTTGCCTTACAACATTTTATCGAAAACGCACTCTTGCAACCTTTTGAGCATTAACCATTTTGCACACATTGCATACGTTGAATACATTGTACATACATTGTTGGTTACAGTATGGTGAGTTGAAACATCCTGGTCATTGCAATCTTCTTATTCATCCGTGGACCGAATTTGGCTGAGGATTTTGCCGTCAGATAGGGATTAAAAATTTTCTTCGTATCTGCTTTGAAGCCATTCTTTGATGTCCTAATTTGATAGGGTAATGGTCAGTTTACAATTTGTTAGAAAACTGTTGTAAAAATTCTGGACTATTTTAGAGTTGAGCCTTTACCTTAAAATTACCTTCGTCAGAAATGTCAACCACCTCTTAAGGTGTTGTTTCAGGCTTCCATGGTCTGAATCCATTATCCGCATTTCTTCTTCCAGGTTTGACCATGTCACAGGTTTTCCAACAGCCAAGCTTTCACCCATCTTGCTGTGGGCTTCTTCAGGGCCAATACAAGAACTCTTGTATTGGCCCTGAAGAAGCCCACAGCAAGATGGGTGAAAGCTTGGCTGTTGGAAAACCTGTGACATGGTCAAACCTGAAAGAAGAAATGCGGATAACACCTCTTAAGGGTTCAAACAAGGGGAGTATTGGCCAGATCTTTTTCCAAGAACACTGTATGGTATCATTTTTCACTGTGCACTAAATTAAAAACTACGTCTTTAATGTTTGTTTATTTAAAAAACTGAATGATCCCATCCGGTTGTTTTATTATTCCCGATAGCGGAGATTTTTTGTAATTAATTTTTATTTGCTGGATTACATTTTGATCCTTGGGCTGCAAGAGGTTTCGTGATTGGGGATATATATAAAGGCATTGAATTAGATGGGCATGCGTGCAAGTTCCTCTCCTTTTGAGTGTCCCCCATAGCGCCGGATTACAGAACGTGTCGGAGTAACCAACCGCCGGATTATGAAGATTGTACTATATATATGAAAATACTAGGAAATTAACTAATGGACTCTTATGATTAATTGATGAATGAAGGTTATATGACAATAATTATGCATGTTCTGTAATTAAACGTTAATTATTTTTTTAAATCTTACTTTATTTAAATTGTGGCTCATCGCATACAATGATGCAATTTGACCAATATCATTACTTATGGTAAATAACAAACTTCTAGCCAAATCAGCTTCTTTATAAGACATTTCTGTAAAACAAAGTATAAATTAAAATTTAATGTAACTATTATTACCTCCAAATGTAATACCTGCATAAATAGTTCAATAGTTTTAAGGGATAAAAAAAAAGAAAACCTTGGTATTAACTATCATTATCACTATCATAGCTAATGTGAAAAGATTAAAATATTATATCATATCTTAAATATAATATATAACATATCTGTTAAATTTTAGAACGTATGTCAATTCAACTCATAGCAACATCACACCATTTTATATTTAAATAATTATAATTATAATAATGGAACTTACTTTTGCCACTCCTTGATGCATCACAAACCTTCCCAAAAGACGACGCAATCAGATCACTGTCAAGCCCAAGGGATCGGTAATCTCCTCCATAAATATCACCCACCAGCAAATCTGTGTTCCTGTGGTCTCCTACTTCTGCAAGGTCAAGAAGTTCATCAAAACCCTGCAGGTATCAATGAACTATGAATGAGTCAATACAACTTAGAACTCAAAACCTAATTTCAAAATATTTAAATTAATTAAAATTGTTTTTCTATATCTAGCTCTATATCCATCCATGATTAGTGGCTGACACTGAGTTAACACATTGACAGACAAAATGTCAAAGATTAAATCATATCTTTAGATGATGAAGGAAATTTGTTGACCGTAGAAGATTATGAGATGGAAATGGTTGGGGGTGCGGTCAAATGAAAACACTATATGTGAAATAACATATATATTGTGCCGACGTTTCGACCCGATATTCAGGTCTTCTTCAGGGCTAAATATAAAACAAGATAGCAACCAATAAATATGAAGAAAAGAAAAATAACAAATAAATAAAATAATGAGTAATATATGTATCTATATACATATATATGCACGAAAAGATGAAAATGAGTAAATAATTGCATAATAGAATAATATATTTTTTTTTTTTTTTTTTTTTTTTTAAATATAATTTTTGTGTGTGGAATTAGATATTTAACAAAAGAATATGAATAAATCAATAACAATATTAATGGGAATAACAATATTAAATGAATAACAGAATAATAACAATATTAAATGGGATACGGAATAGATGTAATGAGGAAGCGGAAGGAATATGTGCGAAGTGAAAATAGGAAAAGATGGGTAAAAGGGTATCTAATTCCACACACAAAAATTATATTTAAAAAAAAAAAAAAAATATATATTATTCTATTATGCAATTATTTACTCATTTTCATCTTTTTCGTGCATATATATGTATATAGATACATATATTACTCATTATTTTATTTATTTGTTATTTTTCTTTTCTTCATATTTATTGGTTGCTATCTTGTTTTATATTTAGCCCTGAAGAAGACCTGAATATCGGGTCGAAACGTCGGCACAATATATATGTTATTTCACATATAGTTTTTTCATTTGACCGCACCCCCAACCATTTCCATCTCATATCTTTAGATGTTCTGGTTTCGCAATTTAAAAAAATATTGCCAGTTGTATTATCTCTTGGTAAGGATTGGAACTAGACATAATAGGTGCAGTACAGGCCGATACAGGATTTAGGCCCTAGTTTATCGAAAATCGGACCTCGGAGTTCGATTCTAAAAAACAACAGAATTTCAACTGTTAGCAACATTATTTGCACTAAAATGCAAAAATCTCATTAAAAATCGACTAAATTGAGTGTTTGAAGTGTTCGGACTTATGGACATTTTTATGTGAAAATCGGCTGTTAAGAGGGGAATGTAAGACATCGGACCCCGGGGACCGATGCCGCACCTAACGAGTTAATTTTATCAATAACTGTTAGATTCTACATTAGTATGGGGCAGCAGAAAATGTTACTTGAAGCAATCTATCGGGAATCTATCTTCAGTAGTAGGCACGAGATACACTTAATAGGCCAAAAAGAGGGATAGAAAAAATTAACAAAGACATTTAGAGTTACATTTAACGGAGGAAAGTAGAATTCCTGGATAGTCTGAGTTGGAAAAGGCTGGTTCAGGCTTAAGTGGTATATGGTTTATATGTTTTGAAAGAGAAAAAATAATAAAGAAATAAATTTAAAGTAGTAAGGATTTGTAACATTATAAAGAAAACAAACAGAAGTTATCATCATTATCAATGTCTAACTTTTGTGCTAAAATATCATACATCATGTCTTATACTGAATGTTGAATGTTAAAGGTCTTATATCGGCATTATTACTATGACTACACAATTTTATAACTTAAGTACTTGTCACGATAAAAATAACCTTTGCATTTGTTAGGAGTGAACCCAAACCCCAAAAAGTGCCACCTCCAGTGGCCGTACCTCCAATCCTTTCATATTTGTCTTCTGATTCCACCTGCAATGCAATAAACAAAGTTAAAAGCCATAAGCCAGACAATGCATCATTTTAATATAAATTTAGAATAGGGGAGAGCAGGGTTGGTTGGCATAGGGGGTAGGTTGGCCTTCGGCTTATAATTTCCGTCACACCTGTTGTTAAGGCGCCACAATCGTACCATGTGACCCGTTCGACCTCGGGAGTCTTGTCCTGAGGTTTAAGTCCGACGCTAACAGTGTAGAGAAGAGTGTGCATCAACGATTGATTTTACCACATTTAACGAAATTTTTATATTTTCAGTAAATTTGGTTTTAATGCATGGCAAAACATTTGACTCCGTTACTGTTCACATAGCCCCAAACTACTTTGAAAAACCTAACCTTTCAACTAACCAGTTTCTTTGGTTGTTCTCCCCTGTCCTGGCAGCCATCTTTCATATGATTTCTCCTGTGGGGTTAGTTGGCTATCTTCAACTGGGGTTTGTTGGCGTAGAAGCAAGTCACGAAAGTAAGGTAAACATAAACAAAGGTGAAACTACCACTTGTCTTTAGTTCCAGCGAGGAGGAGGAGAGCAATATTTCCTATGCAGTGACGACAATCTAAACTTAAACGGAATCTAAAGGAACAATGAAAAAGTTAATGACATTAAACACCACCTTCAGCCGCAATCGAAGCTTATTGATGAACCAGCCATATCTGGCTACCATGAAAATGAAACTAGTGCACCACAGACACTTTCTCATAATGCCATTGAAAGGCCAGAGAATATTTATCTTACCTAAAGTTTTTGATTCGTTTTGTTTTATGAAAAAATTGTTTACATTGTTCTAACGCAATGATGCTTCTAAGCCATTACATTTTCTAATTTCTGCTGTTTGAAATGTTATATAATTTTGTTCAATTGAAATAAATATGGTAGAATGCAGCCATTTGTCATTCTGTTTTCCCTTAAAAACTGATCAAAATTATTATATCATTAGAAGGCAGCTTTTAACTACAATAATATGTGTCAGGAAGTACTTGAATGAGATGGCCAAACAACACCATCTTCTAGGCCAACCAGCCCCACACAGGGGGTTAATTGGCAAGCTATGGCTTGACGAATTCTTAAATTGTCTATGATGATAGTGTTAAATATTATGTGTTGAAAAAAATACTTGAAGTACTCTTAATAGTTGGGGTTTACAATGGTATCAGCCCTACTGGGATTATATTAACAGGAACGACTCAACAATCATAAAAGTGAAAACTGTTGCCAACCAACCCCGCTCTCCCCTACATATTAAATACTCTTATAAAAAAAAAAAAATCAAAAATACAATTGATGCTATCAGTATTATATTAGATTGACAAAAAGAATTAAAATTTCTTTTATTACCAGACCTTAAGAATGCTTACTCCTGATCCAATATTAACCAACATGTAAGGGAATATGTTAGGATCAGCTAGCTGAAACTCGTACTCTGGGTTAGCATGGCGATGGAAAGTAAAAGCTTCGTCCGAGATATTTTTCAGAAGAAAATTGCATCCTTTTATCAGGCAACTCATTTCATCTTCCTTTTCTACCCTTAACCAATGAACAGATGATAGTATTTCGCCTAGTATTTGATAAAATTTTGTCAGAAATGACATAAATTAAATATGATGAGACATAAGAATTTACAAATAAGAATAAATTAATTGATAGATGGAATGATAATTAAAAAATGCTATATATATTTTTTATTTTCTCCAGTATGTTAGAAACAACATCTGCATAAGAATATATAACGCCACATGACATTCCAAATAATAAAGAAAAAAAAGTGCATCAATTGTATTGTATAAAACATGTTCCATATAGATACACATTAAGAACCTGACTTCTAAAGAGATAGAGGTTTTAAGAAATTTAACAAAGAAAAATATTCAACAAACTACAATTTCTCATTGAAACGTTAATTTAATAGTTGATTCAAGAACTTTCTTTCCTTATTTTTATAAACAGCTTAAATTAAAATATATATAAAGAGCTAAATAGAAATGGATACAAGAATAAATTAATAATTATCAATTTAAAGAACTGTAAACAGCAAAAACAAAAGTTCACAAAACAAGTTTTAAACAAAAATTTAAAAAATCAAGAATACCTCTCACTGAAGTTGGCTATTCAAATTTGAGTTATGGAAGAGATTACTTCCAAGAGTTTGACTCATATGATTGGAAGTCCAAGAAATCCCCTCCTATGATCAATAGTTTTAGTTGTACTTATTTTAAGTCTTTTTCACATTTTTGGCCAGAAATCGACTTATCAAGATGAAATTGATGAATACCGACTCGGAACTACATATTATGTTCAAATTATATAAGAATTTGACTTATCGTTATGATGACACATCAAGAGTTGACTGTTGATGAAACCCGTTTTTTTCTTCTAAAATTACTATTTTTTAAATTGGTAATAACATGTAAAATGTCTGTGATCAAGCAATTATTAACATTATTAAAGATAGATAAAAGAATAAGAATGGTCAATAAAAAGAATATTTTTATAGCTATATAAAAAGGATCATTAGCAATAAATCCAAGAGATCCATCATACAAAGGAAATGTTAAAAATAAATGCATTAAGTGATGATGCATATATGAATTATTCATTAATGACCCTAAGATACGAACCACCACATTGTGTGAATATGGGCCATTATATGCTATTTATGAAGATTCATTGATTAATTCACTGCGTAATTACAACTGAAGAAGATAAATAAATAATTGTTGCTAATGTATTCTTTGAAAGAGGGATAAAAGAAACCCCGTAACAGTAAAAATAGACAAGGTTTCTCTAATGTTTTAATAATCAAGTAATTAGTAATCAAGCAAGAAAAAAATGTTAAAACCCAATGAGTTACATAACAATTATGACCATAGCAAGATTAATAAGGGAATAAAAACTTTCTTCAAGCGATGTAGGAGTACTACTTGAGATAAGGCCACTTCAATATCATTTATCTTAGAAGTAATTTGTAAATTTCCTTACTTGAGCCCAAGTTTTTCTTGAATGAGATTGGCATGCTTAAATGCGCCACCACCAGTTGCTTTAATAATTTTCCCAGCCATTGATTCTCTAGAACCAACTAGGTTAGATTTGATAAAGTCTAAACATTGTTCAATATATTTAGTCTCAAATTTGACAAAGTGGAGCCTCGCTGTTTCTGACACTTCATAAACATGATCCTGAAATAAACTTCTTTCAATCAAATAAATGTTTAATGCTTTAATAACATTTAGAGATGGATAAGAAATAGAATATTACGTCAGAAGAAGAAGCAACTTCCTTATCCAAGTGATAATTTGCTCGCCTGTAAGAAAGTGTTGAATAGTAAGCAATTTTGGTAAGAGAACCACCTAAAGATTGAAAATAAAGTAAGCAATGATAATTATGAAAATACAGTGATTAAGACAAAATCAAGTGTCTATGAAGTTTACATAAACAATGAAAGATAATGAAAAAATAAAACAAGTATGTACCAATATCAATGGCAAAACGTTTGGCATTGGTTAGGTTTCGAAACACTTTTATAGCTTCTGGCAGCTTAATGCTCTTGGGTGCACCTTTCTTATCCATTTTGTGATAACTACAATAACATGACACCAAAAACCAACAAACACCAAGCTACATTAAACTGGTACTGGTTAAGGATACCAGCTGAGCTCTGTTATCTTTAACGATCCCCACCTTGGGTAAATCTTGAAATTAATTAATCGATCACATAATCGATAGTATATTAAACATCATTAAAAGTAAAAATCTACCAAGAAGTATTGTGCAAATAATCTTACCAAAAACCAAAAAATCGTCTTTGAATAAAAGGAAGATCTCATTATTCCATAAATAAAGTTATTCTTATTCTTCGATGATATTTTTTTTTAAATGCAAATTTGCCATTCACACGATTTAAATTATAAAATGTACGTTGATGGTTTAGAAATAGTCCAGCAAAACGTAAAAAAAGGACAACTTATTGCGTAATCATCTTCCTGATTTTGTTGATAAACAAGAGTAAACATCGTTAATTTGTATGGTTGTTATGCTTTTGGTAAAAGATTTGGGTCTGTTTGCGAAGACCACATCCGGTTACTTTCATGACGCGACATCCGGTTACTTTTAGTAATTAGTTACTTCTTGTAAAAACTTATTTTGGCACTAGTACTGAAGTGCGGCTCATGCGCCGCCCTTCAGAGTAAGGCCCGATCCCCACTGAAAAGGACCCTTTTGGGGGTTTATTTATCTCTGAAGAGTGAGCGCAGCGAGCGGAAGTCGAAAGCTAGAATCTATTAAAGCCAATCAAGGCACTTTTTAACTTTCGATAACATCACTATCACATAACCTCTCAAAACAGGCCACGCCTATCAGCCGCTCTTCAGTACCTTTACCCTTATTTTGATAACAATATTTATAACCTGTAAATAACCTGTATTTGCAAATAATGGCCTTGATGAGAATAACAAGATATATAAATATGGTTATAATATAACCAAATTGATTTAATATAATATAATATAATAATCATATAATATAATAACTATTTTTATTATCACTCAAATTACAAATTAAGGTTATCACTGTTTATAACCACTACAGATTGTTGCAAGTAACTGTTTACTAAAAGTAACTAGATGTTCCGTCGGGAAAGTAACTGAATGTGGTGGATGTGGTCTTCGCAAACAGACCCAAAGATTGGCTGTAAACCAGCATTTAGACATGGGTGTTTCAATTTATGAGATAGGATAACATTTATACATAGGATGCTCGAAATAAGTAATACTGAGAAAAAGAAAAAAGAAATCAAGTAGAAAAATTTGTTTAGTATTATAATTTTTATCTCTAGTATTATAATTTCTATTGATATCCTTACTAGAAATCCTTTAAACATCATCTATCTTCCAATCACAGGCACTTACATATTTTTAAGAACTAGGACAGAGCACGTCTTCATATAGAACTTATATTTTTGGATATAGTCAAAAATTATAGCTACTGGAAAGTGGCAATCAAAATTGCATGCCTAGCTCATCAAAAACAAAAAAAATTCCACGATTTTTTACTGGCCTCACATTCTTCAGAAGAGGAATTAATTTTTGAAGTTGTCAGTGTACCTTAATTTTTTCTTTAAATTTTGCATTTTTATTTTATCTACTTCTTATTAATCCACTACTCTAAAAACTTATCCTGGGGAAAAATAGACATACCTAGCCACTAGGCGAGTTAAGGGAGACAACAAAATCTGGAATGTTTTGAAGAATGAAATATTTTGGATTTTCTGCAATATATTTAAAATTTACATGTTAACTAAGAAGATATGATTTAAGAAATTTTTGGCGTATTTCAATTACATTTCCCAACGTCTAAATTGTGAGTTATTTCTGATTCGGTTGATTTTTTGTGGTCTCTCTCTGTATGAATATAAATCTTCTAAATTTTTAAAATAATGATATCTGAAGAGATTGGCCAATAGGAATCCAGGCATAATCAAGTATGCCATACACCAGGCATATATTCCAGTCACGTCAAAATCTTTCCTCCAATGTTCCCAAGTATGAGTATGTCATCACAAGTAGCTCAGTTGTTCAAATCATGCAACGAAAATACGTAGACCCGCTTTCGAATTCCACCCATGGCGAATCAGATAAAATTATTTAAAACTCTATTAACATAATGACAATTAACTTCAAAAAAAGCTAATCAATGGTAGGTATTGAAATACTTATAAATTATTACTATGCAGAAATTCAACGTTTTTTATTTTTATTTAAGCATCAAAATTACTAATTAAGTATGACAATATCCTAGTTTTAGTCATTTTTTTAAAACCCCTGGTGGAGTCGGGTCGCTTCTTATCAATAAGAAGTTTTTATAGATCATACAGATAGGTTAATAAAGATATCATTATGGATTGTCCCATCGGACATGACTAGCCCCTTGTTGATTCCATAGTTTTGGATGAAAATAGGAGCGTTAGGTAATTGTTTGAATGATCTATTTATTACTGATATAGCTGTCTGCATAGTTCTCCATTTTTTCTATAGCGCTTTCAACTTCAAATTTTCTTGAGGAAACAATACTTCGAATACGATTAAATTTATAACTTATTTTTCATGCAATTTATGGCTTAATGGAGCATCAGATTGAAAACTTCAAGGTAGATACATAATTGGACCTTCTTTAAAAACATGTTAAACATATATCATCCCACAAGTTGAAACCGACGAGAATTGGAGAAGTTTAACTTTGATTATTTAACAATGATTATAACAATGTTGTTGAGTTTATTATGAAATCTACTGCACATCCATGTCCGGTAGGCTCACATATTTAACATATTATATTATCTAAGGATTTTTCCTTTTATAACTGTTAAGACTTGAGGCGTTTTAACCAAGCCATAGTGAGTTATCAATATCAGTTTAGTATTAAGAGTTTATTGGTTTACAAAACATGACAAGCTTTACCATAGGAGAAAACCTTCTTAATGAGGATATTTACATTTTTTAAAATGTTTATATTTCATTATTTAGAAAAATACTCCAGACATTCGACATCTTAGAAGAACGAGATTTACAAATAATTTTTATGAAAAGTATATTTCGGTTCTTGTTTGTTGAGGTAATGGAAATGCCGAACAAGGCTATTGGCAGGGTTCAACAAAAGCGCTCAAAAATTAGTCGATGCATGTATCATCCATGTAGTCAATAGCGTCCAAATCGCACTCATCCAGCTCGACATCTTCGAGGAAGTCGCAGGCCCTCGATTCCAAAAAGCTTATATCTGTAAAACAAAAGTCTAGAGAGTAAGCTGAAATTAGAGAAGTAATGTCTTTAAATCTACGGCACCTAAAGATTTACATACATCTTACGTCTCATACACCATATTTCGAAAATAAACAAAATCTTTCAGAACGTTCAAGTTTCGTTTTATTCCAATCTGAGGGGGGAATAAATTCCTAACATTTTACCGGTCTGTCCAATTTTAACGTTTGACGTCCTGATTGTCAATTGGTCGAGTAGAAGTATAAGATGGTTAATGCCTTATATTTTTTATTATAAATTGGTAATGGCGGGAGGGTGGGAGATATAATATCCTTTCTTCTAGGTCGCCGTAAAGCGCGACGGACATAAGAGGAATTTATGAATTTTCGAAGTTTTATCTGGGTGATTTGGGTCGATACTGAATCATACTGTTATTCCGTAGTTATTGTTGGAAAGAAAGTGGAATGGAACAAAAATCGCTAACCAACGTCCGGCATTACACTATAGATGCGACATCGAAGACAAAAGATCGACGTTTTGAACATCGATGTCATTACAATCAAAACATCGATGTCGACTAAAAATCGACCACACAACATCGATGTTCAAGAAACATTTAAGGACCCATGCGTATTTAAATCGATGTTTGAGTGTGAAGCATGTTTATTTTTCATAATTAATATATAACAACATCAATGTTTTCGAGAGAGTCGGTTTTTCATATTGATTTATTAAAGATTCCACTGTTAGGACCCAAACATATTCATACGATACAGAGAATCGTATTTCAGGTGAATATTTTAAAATATTTTGGGAGCAGCTTCATTAAATAAGTAATCCAATTATGATACTATGGTTTTGCGTTTTCATATTTTATTAACCTATTTGAAGTTGACAAATTTACAAACAAGAAAGGGTAGGAAGAAAAGAGGTGATATATGCAATATGATCTCACACATCGATGTTAAATATCAATGTTAAACATATTTGTTTCGTCAAAAACATAAATGTTAAAACAGCTTTGTTATTGTTAAAATATATTGTTTTTTTGTATGTATTAAACATCGATGTTAAAACCACTTGGTTATTGTTAAAACATATTTGATTTTGTCCGAAACATCGATGTTAAAAACAACTTTGCTATTTTCAAAAAATCGATATTTAAACATATTGGTTATTGACAAAAACATCGATGTTAAAAACAACTTTGTTATAGCTAATACATCGATATTAAGAGCATATATATTGTTGTTTTTTGTCCACAACATCGATTTTGAAACATATCTATTATTGTCCAAAACATCGATGTTAAACCATATTTGTTTTTGTCCAAAACATCGATGTTAAGAGCATATTTGTTTTTGTCAAAAACATCTATGTTAAAAACAACTTGGTTATCGTTAAAACATCAATGTCAAAAAATTTGTTTTTGTCTAAAACATCGATGTCAAAACATTTGTTTTTGTCTAAAACATCGATGTCAAAACATTTGTTTTTGTCTAAAACATCGATGTTAAAAATACTTGTTTTTTTTTCAAAATCATCGGTAAAGGTACGGTAAGAGCGGCTGATGGGCGTGGTCTGTTTTGAGAGGTTATGTGACCGCGATGTTATCGAACTCCCGTCAGTTTTTTTCAGTTAAAAAGTGCCTTGATTGGCTTTAATAGATTCTAGCTTTCGACTCCCGCTCGCTGCGCTCGTTCTTCAGAGATAAATAAACCCTTTAGTGAATGGCGCATAAGCCGCACTTCGGTATTTGTACCAAAACATCTGTGTTATAGCTGAAACATCGATGTTAAAAACATCTTTGTTATGGCTAAAACATCGTTATTGCATATATATATATATGTCGTGCATATATATTGATGTTTTTTGTCAATAACATCGATGTTAAAAAAACAGTTCTTGCTAAAACAATTATATATATATATATATATATATATATATATATATATATATATATACAACATATAAAAAAAAAAAAAAAAAAAGGTCAACTACTAAAAACATCGATGTTAATATCGGTCCACAAACATCGATGGTCGGAAAACTTCGGATACGTAAATTGATGTTTAATACATCGATGTTTCAAAAACACCGACATCGATTTCGCATCCCTACGTTACACATGTATGGATTGAATCAGGACGTAGACTTAAGCGAGTTCCGGACCGCTAAAGGTGAGCGGAAGAGAGGTTAAAGGAACGCTCCGTTCCGAGTTTGGGTTAGATCGGTCTATCCCTGCTAAAGACTGTCCACCACTAACCCTTTAACTGCTAAAAACCACCCTGTTTTTCCGCTTCACTGCTCCAGACTTATTTGTATTTACGAGTCGGGTACCTAGTGTTTTCTTTTGACGTTTTTTTGGAATCTATAATATTTCCCCATACCTACGCTACTGGGCATTTGATTTTCGTTTCCTTATTATATAGCCTTGATACACGTTTGCATTTCAGCTTTCTGCAAATAACAAAACCTTCTGCATGATATCAAACCATTCTATTCCAGCCTATTTTTTATTTTTATTTGCAACTACTGTGGCGTAAACCTGTGTTGTGAAATAGTTGTGATGGCGAAAAAAATATATAATGAGGAAGAGTATTTGGAGCTCGTATCGGGTGATAGTGGTTGGGAAGCTTTTTTAAATTTTAAAAAGTTTTCAAATACGCCAGTGCTAGTCCACAGTCCGTATCGAAAAGTGAGGATGAAGAACTTTGTGTAGGATTAATTAAGCTTACAGAGGATATAAGATGCGAGCGCTTGAATGCTGTAAAAGTACTCCACACAGCGGGACATCTCTGTGTGTCTACTAACCCGCATTGGCGGACCACCTCATGCCCCGCTACCTCCGCAGTTAAAGGGCTAAGCTGCAAACGTTGTAACCGCGTCTTTTATATAATCCAAATCTTTTAAGAATACCAACCAATTGGGTCTAACGTCTTGTTGAGGCTTTTGCTTCACATATGACCGATTTATCTGGCTTCCCTACTCTAAGGAATGTATTATTCATATAATGATTATTTATAAATCTTGTAAATATACCGTATGCCTGAGAATGGCTTGAATATTTACAGAAAGCATACCTTTCATACCCTTTAAAGCAAGTGTTGCGATAGTCAAATAAGGAAGTCAGACTGAGAATGCAACCCACATTCCGACCTAACTAGTTGAGTTTGGATGGTTCTCCTAACCTGACCACACAATTTACCAGGCCAGACACTTTGATGATCGAACTTGCCTACACTCTCCAACCATAGGGTCCAACTATGATTTTCCTGACAAATTTGCGGGTCAGATCAGTACGTTTGTATGAGCCTTAAAAGAACACTCTTTGTCTATACCTGATGGTGGTTGTTGTTGTTGTTGAACTTGTTGTTGAGGATGCATCGCGGCGTGCCTGGCTATAACTCGATCATGGATTCTTCTCATTTGCTCTTCTGACATAGCAGGAGGTCGATAATCGCTAAGAACATCGCGCGCTATCTCTGCTCTCCTCGCGCTTTCGGCTTCCCTTACCCTATTAGTGATAAGAAAAATTAAAGGATACATATTATTAGCATATGTTTTCCACTATTTCCGATTCTAATATTATAGATATAATTTTAAGTAAAGAGCTTATTACCTCGCGAGCAGCTCCCTTGTTTCGGCGAGAGTGGGACCTCTCTCCTGGCGCTCTCTCTCCCGCCGTCGGCGTTCTCTCTCTTCCCTCTCCATCTCTTCTTGTCTTCGCATAGCAGCGTAGTCCAACGGGGCCCTGAAATTTTCGTCCAGGTCCGGCATGCAATGAAGAAGACCAAGCTCATCATCGAAGTCATCATCATCATCATCATCTTTGCAAATCGTCGAGACGTTCCTGTTATGAGGTGCGCTCCGCGCAACCAGCTCCCTGTCAACGCATTGCACCTGCCTAGATTATTTAAGGAAATCAGATATTCATTTAATGTTTGTCTTTTTAAATTTTATTTTGAAGAAAAGTGATTATTAGCAGTCTGGTGTCTGTTTAATTGAATGTAATAATATTTTCAGTTTCATGAAGATAATATATCATGTTTTATATACTCTATATGATTATCTATCGGGTCGCATGTGATGATCAAGTTTATGATTATGTTAGAAGACATATTTTTTGCCAATGATTCCAATTTTATACTTTTTTTTTTAATCATATTATGTTAACACATTGTTTAATTTAACCCCAATTATATTTTTTTCTACTGTTTTTAGGCCAATGAATTTTATTATGATCAGTGGCTAATCCGGATTAACCATCATAAGATATGGCAACATGGTCGTTGATTAGTATTATATGTACCAATAAGAATTTAAAACACGTTAACTATCTGAATCGTGAATTTTAAACATGTTTTAAGTACTTGTTGGAACATAGTACTAATTTGACCAGTGGCTCCAGGGCGTTGCCTATTTTGAGAGGTTAAATTATCGGACTCCCATCGCGTCTTTTTCAGTTAAAAAGGGCCATGATTAGCGTTATTGAATCACAGCTTTAAACTCCCTCTACAATCACTCTTCAGTGATAAATAAACCGACAAAAGGCCCATTTTTACTTTAGATCGGGTCTTACTGTTAACGACGCACTACTGAATGATACCCGAGGCCTTTTTCAGTAACTTTACACATACCTATTCGTTGTCGAAAGCAACGGTGCTGCTTCTTGACTGAAACTAGAGGAACGGGGATAGAAGCCGGGCCAGTACCTAGGATTTATAGGTTTTTTAATTTATTTGTCCTAATTATTTCCGATAGAGCAAAAAATGATTTGAAAATGTTTAATTGGTATTGCTCGGTCCCTCAGTGTTCAATCAGAAAATCAAAAGATGTGTCACCCTATTTGTTTTCAAAAAAATGTATTTCCAATTTTATCAAAAACGGTAAGTTTTTAAATTTTTATATTTTAATTTTTTAAAATTGCTTAATTAATTTTAAAATTTATCTAAGCATTGGGACGTGGGACGTAAGAAGTTTAAATACAGCGGGTGGGTTAAAATCGGTCGCGAATGAGGTAATAGGGTATAGATTAGATATCGTGGCGCTGCAAGAGGTCCGCTGGCCAGGGGAGGGCTCGTTAAGGGAAGGGAAGTACACTTTGTGATACGGTGGGAGCGGAAACTATTGTTTAGGCACCGGATTTCTGATTAGAAATAGGTTACTTTCCGCGTTGAAGGACATTCGATTTTACGGAGATAGGTTATCGGTAGCTATATTTCAGGGTCGGTGGTTTAAAATCGCGTTGATCAATATACACGCACCTACTGAAGATACTGACGATGAAGTTAAATGCGAATTTTATGAAAACCTTGAATCGATTTATGACAAACTACCGCGAAGCTACATAAAAATTATTCTGGGAGACGCAAATGCAAAGGTAGGGAGGGAACAAGTATATTATCCTACGATCGGTAGAGACAGTTTACATGAATATAGTAATGATAACGGAATACGACTAATAAATTTTGCCACCTCGAAAAACCTAATAATCAAAAGTACTACGTTTAAACAAAAACATATACATAAATATACTTGGACGTCTCCGGATTCGCAAACCCGTAACCAAATTGATCACGTCTTGGTTCAACGTAGGTGGCAAAACAGCGTAATTAATATTCGATCATATCGTGGGGCCGAATGCGGGTCAGATCATGAACTAGTAATCGCGAAAATTCGCCAGAGACTTATAATACATAGGAAAAATGAGGCTGGTTTTAATTATGATAATTATAATTTGGAGAAGTTAAAAATTCCGACGGTTAGAAAACAATTCGAACTGGAAGTCAAAAATAGGTTTGAGGCGTTGGAATCGTCTGACGAGGATAACGAAGACATTGATAAGTTGTGGGAAGGTATCAGGGATAGTATTAAAGAGGTCGGTAACTCGTGTCTTGGAAAAAGGGAAAATAAAAATAAACCTTGGTTCGATGATGAATGTATTAACATGTGCGACAAAAGAAAAGCTGCTAAATTAGAGGCGTTAAATATTCCTAACGAAATCAATGTTCCTAACTTTCGAGCATCAAGAAAAGAAACAACTAAACTGCTAAAATTTAAAAAGCGAGAATATCTCAAAAATAAAATAATAGCGATCGAAAGTAACAAAATCGAGAATAACGTTAAAGCCATCCATGTACGAAGGCATCAACAGAATTCGTAAACGGTCGGGCCCGGTTACAACTGGAATTAGGGATGAAAATAACAATATCTTGGGCGATCCGGTAGACATCTTAAGACGGTTCAAGGATTATTTCGATTTTTATTATTTTAAATACGGAAAATAATAGTCTATCTTCCTTTTCGGAATACCAGAGTGCTGAACCGTTAATAGTAGAACCGAGTAAAGAGGAGGTTGAAATAGCCATTAGAAAATTAAAATCTCATAAAGCAGCGGGACAGACAATATCCCTAGCGAACTAGTTAAGGCATGCGGAGAAGCTGGGATTTCAAAAATATTTCTTTTGGTTAAAAAGATCTGGGAACAAGAAAAGATACCCGATGAGTGGAAAGAATCTATTCTCATTCCGATTCACAAAAAGGGTTCAAAAACGGATTGCAATAACTATCGCGGAAACTCACTCCGTCCGGTTTGCTATAAAATATTTACGTTAATCCTAGCTAGTCGAATCACTGAATACGCCGAGGAAATTATCGGAGAATATCAATGTGGTTTCAGGCAAAACCGATCAACCATAGACCAAATATTCTCTCTCCGCCAAACATTAGAGAAAAAATTAGAATATAACGGAATCGTACATCAGCTTTTTATCGATTTCAAAAAGGCATATGACTCTATTAACCGCCAAAAGTTGTATAACATTCTGGTCGAGCAGGGAATACCAAAAAAATTAGTAAACTTAGTAAAAATGTGTATGACTGAAACGTTCAATAAAGTTAGAATCGGTAATTATTTTTCTGTGAAGTTCGAGGTCCGCTCTGGTTTGAAACAAGGAGATTCTCTCTCCCCTGTTCTATTTAATTTAGCGCTGGAATATGCCATTAGGGAGGTGACGCGTACCGGAAATGGTTTGGATTTTAGAGGGAATATACCCGTGCTCGGATATGCCGATGATTTGGTATTGCTTGGGGAGGACGTGGAAACCATAGAAATGAACACAAAAACGTTGATGAAAGCCGGAAAAGAACTTGGACTAGAAATAAATACGGATAAGACAAAATATATGGTTAGTCGTAGAAGTGGTGAGGATTTCGCTGATATCAATGTAGTGGGGAATACGTTTTAAAACGTAGAGAAATTTAGATATTTAGGGGCGATGGTAACTAGAAAAAACGAAATCGATGAGGAAATTAAGGCTACATTAAAAGCAGGTAATGCTTGCTATTTTTCAGTCGCGAAATTGCTTAGCTCACGCCTTCTGTCACAAAACTTAAAAATTAGGATTTACAAAACTATTATTCTTCCAACGGTCCTTTACGGATGCGAAACACGGCCGCTGACATTGAGGGATGAGCAACGGCTTAGAGTTTTTGAAAATAAAGTATTGCGCAGAATATTCGGACCGAAGAGGGATGAACTAACCGGAGAATTTAGACGCTTAAATAACGCCGAACTGACCGAGCTTTACCCAGTAAATATAATTGACGTGATTGCAGCAAGACGAATAAAATGGGCGTGTAAAATTGCGAAACTTGGCTGTGAACGAATTCCGAAAAGATTAATAAGTGCGGTGCCAAATGGGAAACGTCCGAGGGGCAGGCCTAGACGGAGGTGGGAGGATTGTGTTAGGGCGGATCTATCGAAGATGGGTCTGGAAGACGGTCGATGGATCGAGGTGTGCAGGGAGCGAGTGGTGGTGTCGGTATCGAACCTTCGGGTTCGTTAAGTCTTTATTATTATTATTAATAATTATTATTAATTTTTTAAAATAGGTCATACTGCCTATACATTTTTTTATATCATATGAAACTGGATGGAATGCGCTTTTTAAAGACACCAATCTCATTGTCCTATTAGATTTGGAAAACATCAACAGCTATTTATAATCATAAAATGCTAGATTTATGGAAATTTATGAGTTTTCAATTTTTTTAGTAATGAAGAAATTTTCATCCCACTTTTATATTCTGTTGTATGAATAGATACTACCTATTTTCAAAAATAGTACCTAGGTTCAAAAATAGTACCAACCTATACATTTTTGTGTATCATTTAAAGTGGCATGGAATACGCTGTTAAACGACACCAACCTCATAGTCCTATTAGATTTAGAAAACATCTACAGCTATTTTTAATCATAAAATGCTAGATTTATGGATGGATATTATTATTATTATTATTATTATTATTTTTAAGTACTTCAATATAAAGTCGATTTATTTATTTACCATAATAAATGTATTAAAGACGTATTGAGAAAAACATATTATAAAAGGAGTAGGTTTGGCAATAGTGGGCATACATAAAGCCCAAAATAATGTTCACCGCACATCAGTTGATTAGATGTTTACAACAAAGCATAATGAAAGAAACATATTCATATGGGCTGGTGTGTTTGCGAATGTGGCTGTGAATTTCAGTGGGGGAAACTTTCACACAGGACCCAGGCCAATGGACGATCTTTATTCTACAACATATTGTTTCGTAGTAGAACTAATGGCCGTTTTTTGTAAAACGGTAAATAAAAAACGAAAAAAAAAAACTAAATACAAGTTGAAATGTTTTAAGATATTTACTAAATATATATATATGGATAAATTTTGTAAGATTAAGACATATAAACTGGTTTGATTTTTTTTTTAACTGTTAAGGTTGAGTAGTGAGCGTATACTAAAATAATAAAAATATGTTTTATCTACCTGTCTGGTTCGACCAGCTTTTTCTGATACTTAAGCTTAGCCCATTCTGATACCGGATGGAATGGTGCTTTTTCAAAAGCCTCTTTGTAACGTGGGTATTGAGACATCCATTTATCTAGTTCAGAAGGTGACGGTATTGGGTCTTTTGGAGGTGAAAATGGATGTGGAGGAGGGGAGACCGAAGGCGAAGGTGGTCGCATTGCTCTTTCCGGGCTAAAAGGATCAGGCGCAGGGAAGGTGATGAGGTCCACGGGCTCGATGAGGACCCTTGGTTCCATAGTGCAAGGATCTAATGGCTCCACGTCAATGAGGAGTGCGGAACTTGTATCATAATATGCCATGTCCATTTCCGAGGGGGATTCAGGGCAAGAATATTCAGGTTCAGGCTCCTCTTCCACCATAGACAAGACTTCTGGAGGGATATATGGCGTTGAAGGTATGCCACAAGCTTCTTCCCTTCTGAAAGAATCCATCGAGGGTGGTGAGAAGTCAAAGGGTACCGACTGCACATTCCAGCTCATACTCGCTGATGGGGAGCGAGGCCTGGGACAAGGATCAGGTTCTGGAGGTTCCACGGTGATGACTGTCGTCTCACAGGGATTTATGTCACCAGGGAGTAGCACAATCTTTTGTGGCTTAGGCTGCTGAGAGCGCCTAGATCCTGAGAAGGATCCTGGAGCTGTAACAGAATCAATTGATTGATTGAATTCATCTCCATCGTAAAAATAACAAACATCAGAATAGATAGGTGAAAAAGAAACATAGGACTATCTTAACACGTTCACGCCGGCACATACCACCGGTGGCTCGCACAAGTAATCGGCCAAATAATTAGATCTTTAACACTTTGACTGCCGAAAAGAATACCTTAGAGTCACCCTCTCGTTTCGACACAATTTTAATATTTGATTCTCTGCCAAGTAAGCCGATTTCAGATGACATGGCTGTCGAAGTATTAAGAAAGTAGAAATAATTTTCATATAGCTGAAAATTGAAATAATGAAAATTTAACATAAATTAATTTATATTTATATGTGTTTGCATTTATATAAGGTATAAACATTTATTTTTCTATAATTATAATTAATATCGTATTATAAACATAACCAGTAGGATAATATTTTTTACTGTTTATTTTATATAATGTCGGATTGCCAATACTGCATAATGCCCTGGAATAGCTCCCGTCCGATAGAGCGAAAAGCATTAAACTCATCCGCCAATGGGCGAGAAGCGTGAATTAAACTCCCGGCGTGAGCGTGTTAAATAAAATATCTTAGGTTTTTTTGTTTTGGCCTATCACAAAATACTATAAGGATAGTGCACATGACGTATGACGAGGTAAGAAGCTCCTTAAGACTAAATCTTAACCATAGAAGACTATAAAGAACTATGACATAAACATAATTATAATATGGCATAATAAAACTTTAAAGATTCTAATCTCGGACAGGTTGAGGGGTACTTAACAGGTGATATGTATGCAAAGAATTACTTTTCACATTTCCATAAATCACTTAATCCAATTTTTTTACTTTTCTATTCATAATATCAACTCATGTAGAGCTTAAAAGATTACTTTGAATTATATTCGCATTATTGGATTAAGAAAACTACTTTTGTATAATTCACAGGATCGAGGTAAAACCTGAACCCATATAGCGATTTAAACCTGATTGCAGCCAACCTTTTTTAAACCATTTACCATCCAACCATTTTTAAACCATCTCAAACTCTTCAATCATACCTTACCAGAGTTGGGTAAATTGTAATCTGAATAATGATTAATAAATATGAATAATTGTAATCATAAAACAAATGAATAATGAATAACCATTATTCCTAATCAGTGCAGACCATTTTTAAAGATTATTGAGTGTTTATGGTATTCATTTGAAAAGAATAATGAATAACTGGTATTCAGTTATTCATGATTAACGAATACTGATAAATTCAGTTAGTCATTATTCATGAATCAAAAATATTCATGAGCTGGGATTAATATAATATTCATCAATCATGAATACCTAAAGGTGCCTTTACACCTTACGAACCTCACCTTCGAACCTTGCCGTACCGACCTAAGGCAAACAGCCATTTATACTTCACGTGAGGTTAAGCGAACCAGTATGGCTGACGCACCCAAAGCTAGCTTATAATAAAGAAAAAATCTCCATTATCAATATATTTTATATTATCTGAAAAATAAAAAAATAGGAGACGATTTACAACGTTTCACAAATTACACTAGTATCTCAAACAACTCCTGTCACTTAGGAAAAATCCAAATCAAAAGTGACACTATCGCTACCCCCGAACCCAGGCAAACAGATGAAGTACCTAAAACCCGAACAGTCAACGTGAAGGCTTCACGAAGGTTTTTCGAGGGTGGTGTTCGAAGGTAAAGTTCGTAAGGCGTAAAGGCACCTTAATATTCATCAATCATGAATAACGAAAATTCACCAATCATCAATCATGAATATGATATATTCATAATCATTATTCATTTAAATTTAAAAGGCGAGGATGCCTTTCTCAATTAAAAGTTGTCCTAATGAGCAAGGGCAAGTCCTAAGAATGGGTGTAGTCAACTGAACAGCATTTGAAGTCACGAGTAAAGAATTAGACCCTAATTCCAATGGGTATTAGTAAAGGTCTATTGACAAGAATGGAAAGAGCAAACAAATTTTCAATCATCATTCATGATTAGTAAGACTTCAAAATGTGATTTTTTTTGTAATCATGGGTAGTGAATTCCCATTAGTCATGATTAATGAGTTATGAGTAATCATGAATAATGAATTCTTCTTAATCATGATTACTGACTAACATTTAATAATGAATAATGGTCCTTCATGATTGTTGAATACATTATATTCATGAATACTCCACGACCAGTGATTAATACAATTCATGATTAATGATTCCGAGCATGATTTGTGAATGATGATTACAATCATTATTCACATTTTCGATTATTAGTCATAATCATGATTACATTTTTATCTAAATATGCCCAACTCTGCGCCTTACAAACTTTTAAAAACTAAAGTCGGAATGTTGCTATTTCCTGTCTAACAAGATAACAGGATTAGTATAGCGATATATGCTGAAAGTTTTCGGGGATTCATAAGCATGTTGTAACATTTAAGCATGTTGTAACGAATATGCTTCTAAAGGAGCTAAACGATTTACCCATTAACCTTGAGGGAGGCCTGAGTCTTGAGCCCTGGCTTCGTTGCTGAGGGGTTGAGACCTGAGGAGGAGGACAGGGTGCCATCATGCTCATGGATTCTCCTGGACAAGGGTCTGGAGGACAGGGAGACGGAGGGCATGGTGCCGGAGGGCACGGCTCCGGGCTCCTCTGCCTCCGGGCCACGACCGAGGTTGCCGGCGACTGGATAGCGGAAGGCGGTCTCAGTCCACTCCGACCGGCAGTCGGGGGCCGCAGTCCACTGCGCCGGGGTAATCCTGAGAACCTACGACCACATCATTATCGGTCCTTATGTAAACATTTCATTAAAAGTAACACAATTGCACCCTTGGTAAAAAGTATTAGGCACCCTGCAGCATTTTTTTTTTTTTTCCTTCCAACAGTAACCCTGCTAGAAGGGAGTTTATTTGTTATTCTGTACATACCATTCTATACAGTATACAATGTACATGATTGATATCTCGCCGGTGGTACTGCAGAGGCCCACCTCCAGCACCGTACCCCACCGAACATGCAGCAGGTGCCAACGACCCGGCAATGACCAATGTCATAACTGCGTTATGAAAGAGGTCGTCCGAGATGGTCCAGCAGCGCTACAGGCAGGGCAGGATCCCAGCACGGAGTAATACATCCGCAACATCAACAACGACTCTATTTATTACAGACATTGATAATTATTTTGCTTTTTAATACAGTTTTTAAGTAAATTAGATATAAAACATACTAATAAAAAACAAAAAATAAGAGTTATCTAAATGGTTCTCTTAAAGCATCGAACATAAAAGAAATTATGATTAAAACAGCATTCAGCAACAATTAATTAAATACATATACCTATAATTTAACTTTTACACATATTCATAAATAAATAAATAGAAATAAACCTGAAAATACTTAAACACATACGCCTCGTAAGTAATTATCAACATTAAAGCGGCTTTTTTTTTTTTCCTTAACAAAATGTTTGCCAACTGTCTTGAATCAAAAATACATTTCCATTGCAAAATTACATTACCATGCACCCTGCAGCATTGTCAATGTCATCATAATAAAAATCTAGTTGGCTCGTGCGAATGATGCGTACAACATATAAACCAATGGCGGTAAAGATACTGAAGTGTGGCTGATGGGCGTGGCCTGTTTTGAGAGGTTATGTGACCGTGATGTTATCGAACTTCCATCGCCTTTTTTCAGTGAAAAAGTGCCTTTATTGGTTTTAATAGATTCTAGCTTTCGACTCCTGCTCGCACTTCAGAGATAAATAAACCCCCTAAAGAGTCCTTTTCAGTGGAGATCGGGCCTTACTTAGAAGGGCGCCTTAGTGAACGACGCATCAGCTTTACTTCAGTACTTGTACCTAGGGACATACGATACCAACAAAGTATCGATACCAATACTCATTTGAGTACTTTGATCAAATATTCGATACCACCAAAGTATCGAAAGGAAAGTATCGATACTCATATAAAGTACTAACAATTAAAAATAAAAATATATTTAATAAAAAAAATATATAAAATATAGCACTAGCTACATTATACCATTAATTAAATTTCGTGTTTTATAAGTTGTTGATTATAAGATTGGTACCCATGGAAGGTAAAATAATTAGAATGAGTATATTGTTTGGATAGGGACTTTCCCTCCAAGAGCTTCTCTGACGTCATGCCAATTACTAACGCCTCGAAATCTAACTGAACTTAACAATATACATATTTGTTCCGATTCGCATTATAAAAAAGTTATGAAAAAACTAGGCAAATTATCTGAATTAAAAAGAAAATAAATCTTAATTTTCAGTAAGTTAAGGCCTTATGAAGCGGTTTCAAAAGTTTGTAATGTGTAAATTCTGTTTGGAAAGGGACTTTCCCTCCAAGCGCTTCTCTAACGTCATGGCAATATGCAATGCCGATTCGCATTACAAAAAAGTTATGAAAAAACTACGCAAATTATCTGAATTAAAAAGAAAATAAATCTTAATTTTCAATAAGTTAAGGCCTTATGAAGAGGTTTCAAAAGTTTTTTATGTGTAAATTCTGTTTGGTAAGGGGCTTTCCCTCCAAGCGCTTCTCTGACGTCATGCCAATAGCTAACGCCTCGAAATCTAACTGAGCTTAACGATATATTTGTTCCGATCCGCATTATAAAAAAGTTATGAAAAAAATACGCAAATGTTCTGAATTAAAAAGAAGATAAGTTTTTTCCACCACTGAATTTTAATTTCCTAACATTCAATCTTACTTTTCAATAAGTTGAGGCCTTATGTAGGAGTTTCAAACGTTTCAGATGTATAAGTATGGTTTCATTTTGGCACTTAGTGGCAGTAAACTGGGTACTAGTTCTGAACAGTGGCTCCTGCACCGTTCAGTAAGGGGCCCTTCAGAGTAAGGCACGATCCTCTAAAAAGGACCCTTTTGGGGGTGTACTTATCTCTGAAGAGGCCACGCCCAAGAGTCACTCTTCAGAACTTGTTCCAAACTGGGTACTAGTTCTGATTACAACTCTTACCGTAAACTGATGTCTTATATCCTAATCCGACAGTTCCTACATCTTCTGACTTTGATGAAAATACTTTTAGCCACTTAATATCCTTTTTTAATATTCTTTTCCTGGTATCGATACTGACTTTCAGTATCGATACCAGTACTCATACTTGAATCCTTGGTATCGATACCAAAATACCCGGTATCGAAATGAAAGTATCGATACTTTACTCATATCGATCGGTATCGTACGTCCCTACTTGTACCCCAATGGCCTTATAGCCTTAATTTAAGGCTAAGTAAACACACCGTAGTATAAAGAGGAGAGATTATTATTTCGCTACGTAAACTATAACATGATCAGGACAAGGTTGTAATTTCGTAATTACTCGTCTGATTTTCATGATTCGCTTTTCCATTTGTTAAGTAGGCTATGCGGAGCCCTTTAATTTTTGAATAAACGAAAAAAAAGTGTTTTTAAGTTATATGCAAACCAAAAGTAGACAAAAAGGATAAAGTAGGTTATAAATGCAAAAGATTTCATGACAAAATATTAATTTTTTTTTTTATGTTTGAATAAATCCTATGTATTAAAACTATATTTTATTTTTATCACTCTTTACATTTTTTTTTTTTTTTTTTTACTGAATTCGGGTTTCTAATAGTTTAGGCCAAAGCTGTAACTACTTTTTTTTAAAAGCACGTTTGGCTTAACCCAGTTGAAAAATAATAGAAATTTTGCCGTATAATATTACGGTGTTATGCCGTTCGTGCCTATAGAGAAACGCTGAGAGAAAAAAAATCAATAATGTCGGTACAAATAATGTCGACATGATTCTTGCACCGTTTTTCATTTTTATTTTTCAGTGTAGATAAAATTTGTTCAAAGAAATTGTATAAAAAAAAAAAAAAAAAAATATTAGATCTTCAAGCAAACTAGCCTCATATCATTTTTTTTTTTACATAACACTAATTCCTATTCGAATTCAGTGGTAGGTACATGTATTTTTTTTTATTGAATAAACATTGTTAAATGTTTTTGAGGGTGCGCTGAATTCGAATCTGTCTTGGATTTTTTGTGTAAAAAAATCTATTGTGTAAGGGTACTTTGGATGAAGATTTTTTTTTTACAATATTATTGACCTACAACGAAATCTAAACTAACTAAAAACTAATAACTAAAAAAGAAATTTGTTTGGTGCAAGAATCATGTCAATATCCTTTATTAAACTCGAGTTATAAAATAATTAGGACTCATTGTCATGAATGGCAAAATACACCAACGACTGTCCTCTAGTAAGAAATAGAGTGAATCTGCCATACGGGGAGGGTTGAGCCGCTACCTTGAGAATTGTCAAACACTCGGCATAAAACGGCCTTTAAGTATTATACAGGGTGTCCCAGACCCCCGAGATAGTGTAAAAAAATGAATTGGGTAATAATGCATGCTTAACGGGGTAAAATGGCGCAGAAATGAGTTTCCTATCTCAATCTGTTGAGGAGATAGAATTTTTTTTGTTTTTATTTTTAAAATCATACCTTTTTTCTGAACAAAATGGCTGTTTTCTCTACTTCGGTTTAGCGTAGAAACAGAAAAATGATATTTTCTTAATCAGCCATAAATTTTCTAAATGCTGAGATAGGTCTAGTTATTTTAAATCCACTTCCAGTGGGCCTTTTAACGCGCAAAATACAAAACATTTATTAAACCTTCAATTTTTAATAGTTTTTGAAAATTCCTCACTCCTCACTGGTGCACCCTAGAAGCCGTCAAATTTCCTAAAAACTGCGGAATTTAGTTAGATTTTTAGTGGTGTAACCCCTGATGCAATTGCACTTCACCTTTTCAGTCTAAAAGAAGTTTTTCTGATTAAAAACACGCTAGAGAATAAATACTTATTTAGAAAATTTAATGCTGATTAAGAAAATGTCATCGCTTTTGTTTCTACGCTTAACAGTCATTTTTCAGAAAAAAATTTTTTTTTTACACTCTGTCTGGGACAACCAGTGTAGTTGCATCTAAACGTGCTTGTGTATAGAGATGCTTGTTTTTCTATAACTGTTGATATTTTATCTATTCTTAAGTAACATTAATCCAAAATAAAGTTGAGGTAATCTTCAAATTGTCATGGCTTCGTTAAAATTACTGAGTATATGACTCCAGCCATCTTAAAACATGCATTTTAGTACACATCTAAAGTAATTAAGTAATTTATATTGTGGTTAAAGGAAGAGAAATAAGTCCCATATAGTTTCTTTAAAAACGCATATATTTCAGCGAGCCATTTTCAGCCTTAAAAATTGGTATTTCGTCACGTTCCTCATCTACATATAGCTAGGGCTAACCTAAACATCGTCACATTTTTTATGATGAGCACTGCCTTATGGTATCATTCTCTTATAAATAGATTTGTTGTTAAAGAACCTATGTGGGACTTATTGATCTTCCTTTAGCCACAATTAACTAAGAAGCCAATTATCTTGATTTATCTTAATAATGACAAAAATATACCTTGCTGAAGCCTGCGGCGGTGGTGCACAGGGACTTGGCGTCCTCCGACCTGGCGAAGGACATGGAGGCGGGCTGGGGAGACAAGGAGAAGGTGGGCGCGGTGGTGGGCAAGGCTCAGCAGCTGCTGTAGACGGTCGAGAGTACATCTGACGCTGAGGAGGAGGAGCTTGAGCAGCACCGCTAGGAGGGCAAGGCCTCTGAGGGAGAGCGCTTCCAGGTCTGTACATCATCTTTGGTCGGGCACCCCCATGAGGCGCCAGTGGAGGTGCTGTAATAAACATTTATTTTTATTAAGTATCAAATTGAAAATATTTATGAAACATTAGGCGTGCAGCTTAAAATCAGCTCTGTCCAAAATTATAACATTTTCAGGATGGCAGAAAAATTTCCAATTCACACGATGATCAGTTTTGATATTTTTGTTATTAGAATTATAAAGAGCAAACGTCCATGATTATGTCAAGCTAGTTTCACCATTTCAACATTTTTATGTTTCTGGGAGCTTTTTTTATTTACTCAAAAACGGTTTTAACGATTTTGATCAAACTTGGTATTTGATGTATTTATATGCCCGAGATATGGCTGTAAAAATTTCATCAAAATTGATCTACGGGAGGGGGGACTTTACTTAATAAATTTTGTATCATTTTCACGGGGTTTTTTTATTTACTCAAAAACGGCTTTAACGATTAACAAAAATAAGATATGAATGTAGAAAAATGTGTCACTTTGGGAAATGATATTTAGCAAAACACGTCAATTTCTAATCTAAGTAAGTTGGTAAGTGAAAGTTGTGTGTTGCGCACACGCACCAGATTTTTAATGATATTATTACCTTGTATTAAGAAGGAATGCGTTCTAAACACCCAAAAGTGTAATGTTTAGGGCATAGTAACAACTTAATTGCATGTTTTGCTTAAAAATACAAACAAATTTAAAAGCCAAAATATTCGCTTTTTTCATGGACAAAGGATTCCAACGCTCTAACACTTACATACATAACACAAACATTCAACACTTTATATTTAAACATTCATAACGTGCCAACATTGCATAGTGATCGGAAATTTCGCTTGAAAGTTTGGTAACACTTAGAAGAAAATGTTACTTGCCAATGTTTTCCAATGACATTTTGGATGAATATGTCATATAGGGGAAGGTGGGGTAGGATGACGGATGGGGAAATATGACGAATTCAGTAGTTCTTGCAGTCAATCCAAAAAAGCAGCACGCTCTAAGGGTGAAATGGTTGCCATAGGAGAGGGGTGGTTCAACTTCCGAGCCAGTTGTACAAGAGCTCTCAGCAGGTAGCAGCGACCCTTTTCTTATTTGCATTGTGATAAACAGAAATTTCCACCCGCTGAAGAGTAAGCTTGTGATGGCTAAGTTAATTTTAATTTTAAGTTATTCTCCTATACATTATGAAAGTACACTAAAGGACCTACAAATTCATGTAGGATCCTTCTTTCTATCTAGACTCTTAGTCAATAGTAAACATGTGCTCAATAAAAATGGCGAGTCGGGGAAAGATGACGAATTTTCAATGGGGTAAGATGACGAACAGACCCATCCCCTCAACCCCAGTCTCTACCGCCCACAACTCTTGTTGAGGCGACAGAGTTGATGGAGTACTTCTTCAGCGCTTGCTCCACTTCCAGTAATTAAAAAAAATACCGCTAGGAAACCAAAGAAGAAACTGCCATTCCTCCTATTATCGGGAACTACAATAACAAAAGGAAAACAAGCGTTAAAACAGACAAGGAAGGAGCAAGAAGATAAAGAGCAGAAAAGAGCAGAAAAGAGCAAGAAGATGAAGAGCAGAAAAGACAGAAAAAGTTGGCAGAGAAAGGAAAGAAAAAGAAAGGAGCCAAAATCAAGACTAGACATTTACTTTTCATCTTATGATGACGAGTCTCTATGTAGACACTGATGACGATATGGATTTCTATGGTTTCGATGAGGATAATTTCTTTATAATAAGTAGGGAAGAGGGAAAAGATGAAGTATGGTACAACTGTTTCAAGTGCCTCAAATGGGCTCAAAAGCAAGCAGCCCAAACACCTTACAATTGTGACTTTTGTGCTAATAAATAATGTTTTTTATAGTTAATGTTTAAAATAAAGTTTGATATTGCAATGTTTCATTTATAAATAAAGATAGTTTTCAATATGTTCTTAAAGATTTTTTTGATCGTCATCTTATCCCATAACGAATAATAACTTTTTCGAAAAAAAAATGGATCTTCTCATTGGACTTTAAAAACACAATTTTAAGCAAGGTTTACATCAGGTAATATATTGACAAACTTTTCATTACATTTTCAGTTCTCTCTTTCATTCAGAGTGGTCAGAAAAAAACATGAAAGCTTAACCTCGTCATCTTACCCCACCTTCCCCATTACATATGCCGTGATCACTATTTAAGATTTTTATCAACTCCTTTGTAGTAACATGATATGCTGGGTTTTGTCAGTCACAAGGGTATTGACAAAATGGTAATGTTTGGTTTATAAAGAAGGGCATCTAACCAATAAATGCACTTAGTATGAAAAGATAAACTAACAATAATTTCCAATCCATTGCAAGAAATCACGAGTACTCACGCCTGGTTGCAACGACGACCGGAGGTTTTGCACGCGGCGGTGGCTTTGTACTCCACATGGTCATGGTTGGTGGAGATTTTTGTGCAGGGGCTGCAGGCCCTCTCGCCATTGCGGAAGTAGGTCGCATGCTGGTGGTAGCCCGTTGTGGGGGGCAAGTTCTCATACCTTGAGCTGCAGGCCTGGGGCGTGGTGGAGCTGTCATACCGGAGGGTATCGCTGCAGTTGCATACTGGGGTACGTGGGCTGGTGGCAGTGCGCATGGTGCCTCTCCAAATTTGTTGATTTTTAAAGGCTTCGGTTGTGCCTTTTTTTTCCTGAACCTGGGATCTTCCCAGACCACTTCTCTCTTTCTCATATTGCTTTTTTATTTTAGTCTGCTATGATTTTCGGTACCCCCACATTTCCATGTTCGCTGATTTAGTATTATCTTACATTATTTATAAATTTGTGTTATCTTATTTATAATTGACCATGTGGATTTTCATTGAGCATAATAATTTTTCCCCAGAATAATCAGATGTTTTTTGTTTTAATTTTATAGCATTGAAAAAAACTAAGTCCACTAAGCCTATTACAATACAAACAAATTGTTCTCTTTTTGAATCTTCCGATGGATATTGAAGTTGGTCTTTATTCATTTTATCATTCGTAATTTTGTCCTGCATTAATAATTGATTGTCATCGAATATCAACAAAACTATAGAAAGGATTATTCTTAGGGGTATTCTTTATCATGCAACGAACATTGTTAAATCCATTTTTGATTTAAATAGGCTAAAAGAATTTCTTAGTTTCAATATGACACATGTTAAAACGATTGACTAAGTATTTAAAAATCTTGTAATGATTTTTAATATAAAACATAATTTATTGAAGAATCAGCAGTTAACGTGGTTCTTACATGTTTCCAAATATATCAGATTATTAAAAATTGGTGAGCACTAACAGTTAATTAATCAGTTAAATCAAGTTAACAACACGATTTTACTTATAAGTGATAAATGGGAAGTTTTAATATCTCAATTTTTTTCATATTAATTAAATGTAGTTGTTAGAAAATAATTTTGTCTTTAATATTTAGTTATCTATGAATGTGAAACCAAAGTTACTAACAAAAATTACTAATTTAAAAAAGTATATTGTATGGAATAAAACAGATGATATCATGATATAAATAAAAACATTTTTCAACGAGAAACGCCACTTCGCCAAACCTTTCCCTCCGCCTCAAATTGTTGATATATAAAGGCGTCTTAAGACTGGCCCTTCTTCATCCAGCGGCGATGCTAGGAAACATATCAAAAAGCTTCAACAGTTTCATAACGGCATACTGAGACGTATTGTGAAACACATGACCTTACAAAGAACAAAACCTTACTCACTACATACTCTCTTGACGTTCCGACAGTCACTGAATTTATCAGACGGAGACGCATCAAATTCTTTGACAGCCTCAAGCATTGCACCAACCACTAATTCAAACACACACCAACCTGACGCCCACAGATGTGGCAAACTCATGTCGACAGCACTAACAATTAGAAGGGACTTAGGAACTGGTACTTAACCCATCTGCTTAACAAAACTGGTGAGCCCCATCACCAGAGACAGATTTATGACTGACTGACACATATCATATTAAACTGACACAAAACACTCTTAAAATGCACCCTGTGCAGAAAAAGAGTTTTTCTCTACGAATACAGAAGTTCCTGCCATTCAACGAGCAACAAAACCGAAGAAGCGGCTAAGGAAAAAAAAACAGAAAAGAAAAAAAAACGAGAAACGTTTATTTATTTGCGGCGAACATAATTATGACCTATCATAATAAATCAGTCTTTTCACGTAAAGATTGTTAAAGTACGAAATAAAACAGGTACTTAAGGATGGGAACGGCGCGCCGCGGTGGATTGTAACTTCATATCACTTGATATTTTAGGGGGACTTCCCATCGCGTCCTTCATAGATAAAATCTGGGCCTTATTAACTTTATTAGTTACGCAGCTTTGGACTTAAGAGAAACAAACCCCTACAAATAGAGATATGGCCAAGTTTTCATAAAGACAAAACAACTAGTTCTTATCAGCGTTAGGTTAAGAAAATGACGGGATAACGGTATCATCCGCCATGCCTATCCGTAAGTACCTAAAGCAATAAGAAAGTAAAAATAATGTGTTTTTTGATATTTTCCAGAAAGAAGAAGATGGAAATTTCGCATTCTTGCACTGCCGTGCAACACATTATGTGATATGTGCTTTTCAAAAATTAAAATCATACTTATGAATATAATGATAGAATAGATAGAATCTTATAATATAATAAACTTATACTGACGACATGTATTTATTCGATATGATATTATGCTAGGGATTTCCTCTCCACTGATCGGAGGCGTTCCCACCTATCCATTGGTTTAGGTGGTGCTGATAGGCGTTGCTGATGCACCTTGGGAGCCGACTTGTCCGATTCTTCGGCGCAGTTAGTTAACTTGGGGCGAACATAGATTGGTTCTTCTCCTTCTCCAGATATCCAATGGCGGGTCACTTCTATTCTCCTAGCGGTCACCTTGAACAGTTTATTCAGAATTTTCAGCAAGTGATAATGAGTGAAACTTAGAATACCTTAGGATAACATTAAACGTTTAATAGAGATGAGAGATGGTCAACTGTTCTTCAATTATGATAGGTTAAATGATGGTCAGGATTTTCAGTTACAATGATATTTATTATGGTAAGCCAACGTTTCGATCCAACTTGTGGATCTTCATCAGGGCTAAAAGAAAACAAATATATGAGTATATATGCTAGAGGGTGACAATAAATGGATACATTACAGAACATAAAAGATGGTGTATACATAAATATTAAAATAAGAGGCTGGTTAACAAGATAAAATAGAATCTGATATTTACCTACTGAGTCCAGGTGGATACTAAGACTAAAGGTAAAAATAAGGTGAGAGGTAGTGGTAGGGGGTGAGTTTGCCGACTTCAAAGGTTTATGGCGGGGAAATCCAACGCTTTTGAAGTGAAGGCACATGACAACTGAGTGAACAAAAATATTTAAAAACTAACAAAATATATGGTACTGTATACAAATAGTTTTGTCTGGACTGAATAATAACATAAAAATGAGATAATACATAATGTAACAATGCATACAAATTTGGAAAATATACAGAAAGAAGCATACAATACAAAAAAAAAAAAATAATAGTACAAGAGGTACAGAGATAATTGCAGGTACCTATGAAATCAAAACTAGGATTTGAGGATGCGGAAGATGTTAGAATAAGTGGATGAAATTATCTCTTTATCTGTTTTGTGATTTACCGGGTTATTTGTTTCTAGATGGATGAAAATGGATTCTGAGAGGAGACGTTTGTCGTGGTTAGATACAGTTGCTAATATGGAGGGGTTCTCAAAGTCGAAGGAATGGTTGTGGGCAATGGCATGTTCTGCTTATTTAGATGTAGACGAATTACGCGTGTTAATACTGTATTTATGTTGATAAATACGTTTTTAAAAATAATTTTTGGTTTCACCTATATAGCAACTGTTGCAATTAAGCGTGGAGCACTGTATACGATAAACTACATTACACTTGTCTAGGAGAGGTACAGGGTCTTTGAGTTTTGTATAAAGGTTTTTTAATTTATTGTTATTTTTTAATACTAGGCGCATGTGTGGGAAACTCAATGAGAAGGATTTTTTAATTTTGTTTGAGAGAATGGGGATATATGGGATAGATCTGTATTGGAAAGTAGAAATCGGAGGTTGTGAAGAGTTGTTAGAGAGATTTTGAGTTTTAGCATTGTTATTGATAAGTGTTTTTATTAAGTGCTCAGGAAAATCGTTAGATTGTAAGATATTTTTCTATATATCTGGACCTCGGAGGTAAACTGCACTATGTCATTTTAATCAACTTTCCAGTAGAGCAGTTTGAATGCGGTTGCAACCATTTTATGTTCTATAATAAACTATATTTCAACAAGCAACTGCCTTACTTGTTGAAATATAGTTAAACTAGTTAAAATAGTTAAACGTTTAATTACGATAGGTTAAATGATGTGGTCAGGATTTTCAGTTACAATGATATTTATTATGGTAAGCCAACGTTTCGTTAACTATTAAATATCTTACATAGAAATTATTACATACATAGAAAAATACCTATGTATGTCTATGTATGTAATAAAATTACATACATAGAAAATACTATTACATATCTGGACCTCGGAGGTAAACTGCACTATGTCATTTTAATCAACTTTCCAGTAGAGCAGTTTGAATGCGGTTGCAACCATTTTATGTTCTATAATAAACTATATTTCAACAAGCAAGGCAGTTGCTGGGGGTCAATGGGACGAGCGTTATGTTAAATTTTAATTTAGCATCCAATTGATCCAACAAGCGTTCCTGTATTAACAGACATGTAAAGATAGTTAAAATACTCTGAGTATCCCGTTTCAAGGGGTAACACTCTTTGGGAAAATGGGACGATTGCGCATGCATGGAGCCACGGGCGTCTCCGCCGGGGGGGGGGACAAGGGACGGGCGCCCCCCCTAATATTTTGGCAGGAGAGGACCCAATGTAAACAATAAATAAAAATGCGACATTACGAATTTAATCAACAAAATATAAATATTAGTTAATTACAGCAAACTCTATTCTTAAAAGCATAGTCTTTTTTAACACATTCTGTGCGAACCCAGTAGATCTAATGGGTGCCTGTCTACTCACCCTACGGGCCAAGTAGATCTACTGGCCATGCTGCCTAGTTTATGACTTCATTAGAAACGCTCTTGAAGGGGGATTTTTGACAATTCTTCGGCAAATCCGGTATATTTCGCGTCAGTTACGTAACTGACACGAGCGTTTCTAGTGACGTCTAAACTACGCAGCATGACCAGTAGATCTAGTGGGCCCGTACGGTGAGCAGACAGACACCTAGTAGATCTACTAGGTCCGCACCGAATGTATAAACCAAGCTGCTTCATCCTACTTTCCATCAATTTGGAATTTGGAAAATATTGAGACGTCCCCCCCAATAATTTGGTGTTGGTGACGCTCATGCATGGAGCTGTGGGTACGCATCAAAAGTATTATCCTAATATAGAAACACTGTGATGAGATTACGCGTTTTAACTAAAATTGTTTAATTTATTTTTCAACCTCACCCTACTAGGTGCAATCAGCCATACAAAACGATCCGCTGATAGTCAAAGCATACAGCGAATGCAAAATAGTCGTAAAAGTGGTTGCAATTCAAATACGTTCACGACTCTCTCCTGCGCAGTACGCCCTGACTAACAGACCAGTATTCCAATAAAAGCCAAAAATCTTTTCGAACGAATCAAACTTAAAATAAAACTAGTAGTTGAAGGGAAATTCTTAGAACTCCCACCCTCCTGTGAGGTGGAACACAATTAAATATTTTGTAAGACCGATTGTATTTTAATATTAAATAATGTTTTAAAAATTTGTATACATATTTAAAAGTAGTCTCTCCTTCATGACTGATAGAATTTAAAAAAATTAAAGGAAAAGGTACTGAAGTGGGGCTGATGGGCGTGGCATGTTTTAAGAAGTTATGTGACCGTGATGTTATCGAACTTCCATCGCCTTTTTTTTAGTTAATAAGTGCCTCGATTGGCTTTAATAAATTCAAGCTTTCTAGCGCATCCCCAAACAACATTTCTGTTTGTTTTGTAAATGATAATATTGTAAATTGCTGTTTTGCTCCTTTGTTAATGTCGAAAAGTGAGAGTACTGAAAGGATTGATCGTCACTAATTGTGATGTCATTAGGAAGTGCGCTGCGTCTAAAGAGCGATCCTTCGAACCAAAAACTAACATCTAGTAGGGGCAATCATTAGCTTTAGACATTGCAGGGTGGCTGCCACAAACGGAGGAAATAATCCATAAATTTGGAGGATATAGAACCCACATAAGTAAAGGGTTAACGACTTCAGGGTCTGCATGTAAATAAGGGATGTTGCCCAGGGGCGAATTGATCACGAAGTTTTTGGGGTCATGCCCCCTCCCTGTCTCATAATCACATGGCTGACAGCAGTTTTCAATGAGAATATTACCTTGTATTAAGAAGGACTGCGATCTGTTTAGAGCACAGTATGTACCTAATTCCATTAACCTGTACCACTACAACCCATAAAGGGTCTTGGGTTCAGTACTATGCAAGGAAGAGTACTGTTTCTTGGTCAGCGGTCGTGCACCTAATTCCATTATTAGGTTAAAAATACAAAAACTGAAAAACCATCATACTTGGGGGGGGCGGTTATGAGCCCGTGACCCCCCCAATATATCACCTTCAAGTTGGGAATTAATGGGTTGATACATTGGGAATCAATTTCATAAGGAAGTGGTACTAATAGAAAGAATAAAATGAGAGGATAGGTAAAAAAAAAATACCAGAGCAATATTTGATGAAAATATGCTGAATGCAGTGTTGAAGCTGAATGCAGAGAAAACAAAGGCAATTTTAGTAGGCTCCAATCACCTCCTTAAAACCGTCCATAACATCCCACCCTTGTTCCTAAACAACAATCCCATCAAATTTTATCCAACAATCAAAAACCTTGATGTAACCTTTGACCAAACTCTTTCCTGGAAAAACCATATCTCCCGTCGCACCATTTCGACGTTAAAGCAACTAAACCATTCCCATGACCTTTTCCCTTTCGAAACACGCAGACTTCTAGTCACCTCCTTGATATTCCCCCACCTTGACTATTGTTGCACGGTATATGGGGGTATCTCAGGGGATTTCGACGCAAAACTAAAACGTTTAATAAATTGTTCCATCCGATTTATATTCGGGATCCCAAGAGACGTCTCCATATCGCCTTTTTACGAAGAGTTAAAGCGGTTATATCCTTCCTACCGCCGTAAGTATTTCCTGGCAACCTTCCTTTTCCAAGTTATCCGATCCTGCCGACCACCATATATCTCCGAACTCCTTCATCCCAAATCCTCTGTACATTCCCGCAATACCCGCTCTAGGCCTTCAGATCTATATACACCGGCCCACCGAACGTCAGCTTTCGATAGATCTTTCATTATCCGGTCTATCTCGTTATGGAATTCCATTCCCACTTTCATCCGCAATTCCAATACCCTCTCCACCTTTAAATCCCGTCTCTATCATCACTTCATAGTCATCCAGCGTCCTTTTTAAACCAATGGAAGTTCTCATTCTCCTTATATATTCTATTCTATTTTTTTTTTATTTTTATTATCTGTCTTTTTTTTTCTTCCTCCTTTAAGAAAATATAAATACTAAGTATTTAACCAATCTGTAAATAAATGTGTAAATGTGTATATATTATTAGATGTGAAAACTAGTTTCTTTCACCTGAGCAAATATTTAATGTGTATTTTATTTTCTCCTTTTAAACTAGAGGTTCCCTAATTATTTTTAGTTATTTTAATTTGTATCATTTTAATTTGTTTATTTAAACTTTAAGGCTCTAAAGCCCCCTTTGTATACTATTTAAATTTGTTCTTAAGGGACACTTGTCCCAGAACAAATAAATAAAGAATTTATTTATTTATTATGCCGCAATCAATATGGAAGAAAAGGTATATATACAGAGCATGTGCGAAATATAACTTTGGACGGTCCTACCCAATCTTCCGACATCAATGCACAAGATCGTTTTCGGTATTAAGTTATGGCATGGTCAAATGGTTTTAAACTTTTGTGCTCGGTTACAGGCTTTCTAAATATACTTACTTTCAGTGTTGAAATTTCTAGTGTGAATTGCGTTGGTGTTGGAGAAGTGTTTTTTGGGAGTCCTACTAAAACTGCAGTTAGGTTATCGATGAAACAGTAGCCTGAGTAGAGTAGCCTAGACCACTCATGACTAGGGACGGTTATTTTTTTAAGGCCCCTTCATTAACGAGCGATAGGGCAGATAATTTTCATATTATTTCAATTCATTTAAGATAAGTACATTTCGAGTTTTTTTTCCTTAATTAAATAGATCGATAAGTATATATCTACTGGAAGATGCTCGTCTAAAAATAATACCTAATTTTAATCGGCATAATCCGGCGGACGCTATTGGCATTTAACTAGTATAAGTCATATATTTATCACAGGAAAGCATAAAGGTCTACACTTAAAATACTAACTAAACTACATAGAATGCATACATATACATACTAGAGGTTCTCTTTCGTATAAAGCGGGAGGAGGTCTGGAGTAAAGCCAGCATGCTTCAACTAAATCTTCCAGCTGGTTTGATGCCCATCTAAAATAATTATATATGTATATTTGTTTTTTTAATTTAGAATATTTTACTTAGCTCTAGGTCAGTTAGGAAACGATCGGCATAACATAAAAACAGACTAAATTGGTAACTCAATATGAACGGCAATCATTGGCGGATCCCGGGGAGGGGCTGTGGGGGCTGCAGCCCCTCCCTTTGGAAAAATTTTCGTTATTTAAAGATAGAATTTGACTTTCCTTAATGTGAGGAAGCAAGTTAAAGAACAAATAATGTGCAGAACAAGTAGAATTTAACGACTGACGACTGAGCCAGATGACCGTTTCATTGTGCTAGGTTAAGGAACTGCACACCATCAGCTTTGGAAACCGTTCCTGAATACAGCTTTGTACATAAGGAGCTTGTGGAGAAATATGTGATGTCTTTCATTGGCGATAATATTCGCCTAATGTCCGACCTTACACAGCAGCTCACTACTTAGCTCAAAGATCTGAACACTATTGGATTCAATTCAACAACTTAGGGACCATTTACAGAGGTGCGCCCATGGGCAGATCCAGCCGGTTGTAAAGAGGGGGAGGGCTAGATCTGCCAATGGGTGCGTCAGCCGGCGGCTAAACCCCCACAGGACCTCAGAACTGAGCTAGAGGAAGAATTGGATACCATACCATACCCCAAGAACCTGTGCCTATGAGCAATGATAAGAGTTATGAGAGAAGGGAATATCAGGTACTGAGGAAGAAGTTTTGTGTTAGAATTAAGTTCCCCTTGCCTCTGTGGACTTGAGGTATAATATAATTTAAGTGGCTTCACTTTGGAGTTTTGGATTCTCCTGGACCAATTCATTCATTGGGAGTTTTGAGACTCCAGGAGCTGCTTGATGGGCTTCAGAAACTTTTAGTTCTCCAATACAATATAAACTAATTTCCCATCTGCTGGCTCAACTTTTAATAAGGGAATGTTATGAGCATATACTCTATATGCTCATATTAAAAAGCAATCGACTAACATTTCAATGTTTAGGAAAATGTTCCTCTTCAAAAATATAATTTTTTTGTTTTTCTGAAAAGACATTGCTTGGGTAATTAATATTTATTTTACTGGGTGATCTTACTTAAAATACCCCCTGAAATCCATATTAATTTCAACACTTTATCCATGAAGATCCTACTGGCTTTCACAGCTGTCAGGCACCAGTATAGTTTACCTTATCAGGAGAAATAAATCTCTCATTTAAATGAATCAAATTTTATAATTTTATCCTACAATCCAGAATCTAGTTTCTGGAACTGTCTGAGACGTTGATCTACTTTTGAATTTTTTTTTTTTAATTCAAGGTATTCAAATGTTCCACTTTATATGGTAATTTGAGGTCAAAATTGAATTTAGATAAGACCTTTTCATAATCAACTAATGATTCAATATGAAATAATATTAAGAACACATTTTAAAATATTAGTAAAACTGGAAGATCAGGATGTTGAAAGTTTCAATAAATTACAGTATAATCTCTTTTATCTGGACTAAGTGGGACCAAAGGCAATCCGTATAATTGAAAATATTGGCATTAAAATCAAAACAAATCCTGTAACAAGCTAATTTGAATTTATTGTGATTAATAAACATGTTTATATAAAGATTATATAGAATTGTTTAACAAAAGTAAGTAGAAAAAGAAGAGATCTCTTCACATTTATTTCATTTCGAAAAATCAGCTCACTGTCTTATGTTTGGTGTGGCGTTTAAACAAAACACATTCACAGATACATTTTATTACTGGTCCGGTTTTGTTGGCATTGTATCAAAATAAAAAAAAATTGGTTTAATTATAATTATGGTCTTGCTATTATCCTAAAAACAAAATTATCTATCTCAACAGTTAATGTCTAGAAATCTCCCAAAGATAATCTGGATCAAAGAGATGCGACTGTATATAAATGTTTTGGGGGAAAAAAATTGTACTTCAAAGCACAGTGTTTTGTTTGCAAAAGGTTTCAGTTGAGTAAGGAACTTACGCCACCAATAATTTGTAAATAATAAAAACAATATTTAATAAAACAAAATAATCAGGAAGCTACAGCTTACAACTTGAATCTTAACATTTACAACTTATAAGATGAAAGACATTGCTTATTTTAAAAGTAATTGTAAGATATGTTTCAGAAAAGTAAATTCATAACATATACAACCTAAAGAGACAAGCAATATTTTGATGACATCAACATTTACAAATGGGAAAAATTGCTATGTTCATTTAAAGTTTATTGTTAACATATGATAAATTCAAAATTTAATCTAACACAAAACACATACATATTTTTCGAAATAATCAATGAAGTAAAAAATTACATTTACAAAAAACATTCTTGTTATTCTCATAAAAACATTTAAAAAATAATAATAAATAAAATAAAAGATATTTTATTATAAGAAGATTAGAAATCAATTCTTACTTTCTTTAATTTACTGTGGACCATGGAAATAATAATAAGCATTACATTTATCAGCAAACTAAGATTGAGCTTATTTATATAATATTTGAAATATCCCAAATGAATTTAAATTGGCAGTAGAGTCTCATTTTATGGAATAAGCAAAACTTAAGAGATTTAGTTTAAAAAAAAATAAATCTGTAGTAAGTAATTACGATTTAAAAATGTATCAATATAACTGATGCTGATCTTGCTGAAAAATGCAGTGAATTTAAATTGAATTTTATAATTTTAAATTTGTTTTAAATGCAACAGAAAAACCTACTTTGTAATTGCCGAGCACATGTTCACCTATACATTTTATTATGTCTGTTTTCACATTTAGTTCTATGATAGTTGATAGAGTGAATTTTTTAATTAATAAATAATCTTTGGTCCCATTAGTTCAGAAAATTGATATCAATTTGAAAAATCACACAAAATATTGTGATTTGTATTCATTTTGAGAAGATTTATTGTTTTTCTAGGCCTTATGAGAAGGAAACATTCATTAAAGGATGTGGTAGGTAATAAGAACTTACCTATCACACTCTGATGGTTCAACTACTAATACATCTGGTATTTTACTTTTAATTTTCTTACATTGACTCCTATGGCGCTTTCTCGGCATTTTTACTGGTAATTTTTAAAATTTACAAAAAAAATTAAAAAAATCAAACTATAACAGCTGGAATAAAATATTTTTTAATGGTAACAGTAAAAAAAAATATAATAATTGCTAAATTAGTTTAATTCTGTTTAAAACTAATTGAGTATCCTCCTGTATTAGGGTCTTGAACCATCTGGAAATTGTTTGTGGATAATCCAAAAGGTTTCAGTATCATGTTTCCCAAATCCTTAAGCTTCCCTGAAAATAAAGAAGAAAAAAAATGCATAAATAGTACTTTCAAAAATTTAATAGTGATTAAAACAATTCACATAACTTTCGTTAGTGGTTAATAGGACAAATTAATAACTCATTTGCAAAATTTGACATGTCCTAAAAAGTATACAGTAGAACCCCCTTTTCCGTGGTAATGATGGGTATGTACCATCAATAATAAAAGTTGTCAAATAATGCATTGTAAAGAGCGTGATATGGCACTCAGTCCACTGCCATGTTTTGAAATGTATCACATTATTATAATTAATAATAATAATATTAAAGACTTAACAAATCCTAATAGTAATAAAAACAAGGCCCTTATTAGAATTTTAATTAAAAAAAAAGGCTCTAACTCTTTCAGTGCCTGCCCCTGCCCCAGAAAAATGGAAAACATGAGTAAAAATCTAAGATGCAAAAACAATGATAAAAGCTGAACGAAAAAAGTATTCAGCATACCCTGCAAAACCATATGTTGATTGCACTTATCAAACTGTAAGGTCCTATCAGAAAGCACTGAATATTAAAATTCCAGAAAATCTATAAGCTATTAATTACAAATATAAGTCATATAATTAGCACAATTACCTAACATTTCTGTCTTCATTTTTTCATTTCTTTCGTTAATCATTGGTGGTAGTCTCTATAAACAGAAAAATAAGCTGAGATTAATAGAGAAGAAAAATACATAACATAAATAAAATTAAACAAATATTACTACTACATTGAAACGATGACATTCTTGTTTCATACAGATTTGGAATTAAAATAGCAATGTAATGTTTAACTCCCTAACCTACCATCTAGACAGATTTATAAATAAAAAAAATTAATTTTATGTAAAATCAATACATTAAATCATTAACACGTTCATGCCGGGGCTGTAATTCAGGCTCCTCACCCATTGGCGGCTTACCTTTATGATTTTCACTCTATCAGATGGGGGTTATTCAAGGGCATTATGCAGTATTGACAATCCAACATTAATAAAATAAACAATACAATCCTATCTCGTTATACATCGTCGTGGAAAATTTTGTGATTGACTAACGTGTCCGATGCGGCAGTCTAGTGTAAGCCACCGTGAACGTGTTAAAAATGTATCACTATTCCATTATTATTATCAAGTACAGAAAGAAAGAAGCTAAAGAATGGTGAACAACATTATAATAATAATAATGATATGGAAATAATTATATGGACATGGGAACTACTTTTCAAGAGTGGCTTTTCCTTCTCTATACCACCCCTAAGACAGAAATGTTCAAGAGCTTCGAAAATAGACAGAGATGACCAAGCTGTTTAGTGTGTACCCGATCTTAAACGAAAAAGACCCTTGGGGTTCTGCCCACTCATTTTGAGCAAGAGTAGCGAGCGGAAGTCGAAAATTATGATCAAATAAAGCAAATCAAGTCACTGATTTTACTTTCATTGAGAGGCATGGAGATGCCTAAAGCCTTAAATAGCGATCCAAATGAATAAATGTTACACATTGCCAATAATCTTCATTCTCAGACCATGGGATCTTAGTCCTTCTATGAAAGAGAAGCCCTACTTTGAAAGTTGTACCAAAAAATGTCAATAATGATGTTAAAATGTATTAAAATAGGTATCTTTTCAAGGACAAATCCAAAAGCAAAAAAAGCTTCTAAGGAAAACCTAGTAGGTCAAATGGATTGAGGTACAGTGGTATCTCCAAATAATGGATGAAAGTTACACTAAAATATGACGCTGAACAAAACAAAAGCACAGAAGTTATTAGGTGATTTAGCTGAGTGGACCTGGCCATGTTTGTGGCTAAGTTTCCCAAATAATGCTTAAGTTATATTAAAGCAAGAAATCAGGCAAATTTTTATCAGTTATGAACAAAAACAACATAGTTACTTAGATATTAAGATTACCATGCATGCTTCCATGGCTTCTCTATGGGATGAGTCATACTCTAGAATCTTCTTGAAATCTTCCAATGCTTCATCTAATTTGTCTGAAGATTCATAAAGTTGTGCTCTCCTCAACAACGCTTTAATATAAGAAGGTTCTAATTCAATCGCTTTACTAGAATCTTCAATAGCAGACTCACTTAATTCCTAAAATATCCAAAGTCAGAACAGAATTCTTTACAATTATTAGTGATCAATAAAATAAATACATACCAACTTAATTTTTGCAGCAGCTCGATTGGCATATAGAACAGCTCTGTCTTTAGGATATCGCAAAGGGCAAGTTCTTAAAGCAAGGGTATATGTTTTTGCTGATTCCATATATTCTTTGCTTTTGAATTGTTCATTTCCTTTTATTTTTAAAACTTCAGCTTCATTTTTTAATTTCTGAAAATTACAACAATAAACAACTGTCTACTAACACTGCTAAGAATCATTCAATAAAAACTGCTTGAGGTTTGATTCATACCTGAAAATCTTCTTCACTATAAGCCAATTCTTTTGTTTTTAATTCTTCCTCATCAATATAATCATCAGCTTTTGGTTTTTCTTGAGGGGGGTTTTCTGGGCTTTCTTCTGAAATGCCACCATCAATTCGGGAGGGCCCTTCTTCAGATTTAGACGATTTTGAATCATTTGGCTTTACATCGCAAGTTGCTTTGAAATCTTCTATTAAGGAATTAACTAGTTCATCATTGGTAGGAATTATATTGTCCTTAGCGGAACTGCCATCTCCTGACATTTTAACACTTCAAAACTATGCTAAGATATATTAATTAAGTACTTATATTAAAAAACAAATCAATCTTGGTTAAAAATTTAATTGATGTTAGTCATCTTACACTAAGGAATAACGTAACCTAGGTCATAACCGCACTGTAACCTGTCACAAAATAGATATATTTACGCAGCTTGTCATCTTACTTCAGACATTGATTTAACTACTTTAATGCTTTGTTTGTTTATTTTTTGTTAATTTTAGTCATTCATAACTAACTAAAGTTTATCACTCATTCAAATATTTGACAATAAGTTCAATATCATGTTACATCATAGCTAGTGATAAGGCGATCTTTGTTACTTGTGATTAGTGTTGTGATTTTGGAAAGTAGTTTTTTTATTTCAAGATGTTAAATTTGCGTTGGACTGCGGCTCCTCCAGGTATAAATTTGTGTATTATACGAATGAAGCACTTTATTTCTGATAAAATCAAGCAGAAAATTGCTGATGGTCCGAGTCTTGAAGAGTTTATAGCTGGTGATGTCACGTCCAAAGAAACTTGGGCAGACTACAAGGGTAAAATCAAGAGAGAAAAAGGAGAAAATGAGAGGCTTAGACTTCCTCCTTGGCTTAAAAGAGAGATTCCTATTGGTGAGAATTATTCAAAGATAAAAGAACAATTAAGAGGCTTGAATTTACACACTGTTTGTGAAGAAGCAAGATGTCCCAACATTGGTGAATGCTGGGGTGGTGGAGAACATGGTACTGCTACTGCTACTATCATGGTTCTTGGGGATACTTGTACTCGAGGTTGCAGATTTTGTTCTGTGAAAACATCAAGAGCACCCCCTCCACCTGATCCTAATGAGCCTCGAAACACTGCTAAAGCTATTGCCTCTTGGGGTCTGGATTATGTAGTACTGACCTCAGTTGATAGGGATGATCTCCCAGATGGTGGCTCCAACCACTTTGCTGAAACAGTTAAAGAAATAAAGAAACAAAACAGTAGCATTCTCGTTGAATGTTTAGTTCCAGACTTTAGGGGTGATGTTGTTGCAGTAAGGACAATTGCCGAATCAGGCCTTGATGTATATGCTCATAATATTGAAACTGTCGAATCACTAACACCTTTTGTGAGGGACCATCGAGCTAAGTATAGGCAATCACTTGCTGTTTTGAAAGCAGCCAAAGAAATCAACCCTGAGTTAATCACAAAGTCATCTATAATGTTGGGCTTAGGTGAGAAAGATGAAGAAATAGAACAAACATTAAAAGATTTAAAAGAAGCTGGTGTCGATTGTGTCACATTAGGACAATACATGCAGCCAACTAAGAGGCATTTAAAAGTTGTAGAATATGTTACTCCCGCGAAGTTTGAACATTGGGAAAATATTGGAAATAAAATGGGTTTTCTGTATACAGCAAGTGGGCCTTTGGTGAGAAGTTCGTTTAAAGCGGGAGAGTTTTTTCTTACAGCTGTTTTAAAAGCTAAAAAAGAATCTCATTAATGATTGTTTGCCATTTGTAGTAACTTTTAATATAATTATTAGATATATTTAAACATTCTTTTTCGTGTTACCACTGTTGAGCTATAAATTACTTTATTTTTATATGATGGAAATGGTATTTTTGAACTTGTCATTCTCATTAATAGAAATAAATATTTAATGGGAATGATATAAATTTAATTAAATAAAGGAATATGTAAAAATATTTTTGTTAGAAGATAAAATGCTATTTATTAGGATTGTTAATGTTTTTGTTTACTGTGCTGGCTTCACAGATTGTTTTATTAATTTTCTGTCAATCAATAAGTAATGGCAGAGAAATTTAATATTACTAGAAATTTTTTATTTTATTCCTTTTCTAATTTGTTAGTCTGTTTTTGTGATGATTAATTTAAGCTATACATACTAACTGCTGGAAGTACCTTACACTTTTAAACAACACATTTGTTGACGAAAATTAAATAATTTGAAAATAATCTGTTTCAGATGTACAATACACTATATATTTTATTTTGTGCTGTTTGATTCTTAAACCTTAATGTCATGTCATCTTGGCTCATGTCCTTATAATTGTAAATAATTAGTTATTTATCATGTAGGAGTATTTATTAATGAGTTTGTGGGTTGAAGAGGTAAGTTTTTTACTTTTAGGTGTTTTTTTGCCGATATGTCTACTCATACAATGAAAACCTTTAAATTATTCATGTGAAAATTAATCTCCGTCTAACTCTAAAAATTGTTTTGGATGTAGTTATCCATTCTTCAGATTTAGTAATCTTGCAGTTTTCTGTAAGGCCACTAAATTAATTTTTGTTTTAAATCTAGGAGGCTTTATAAAGCCAGATATCTTAAGATATTACCTGAACATTAATATATTAATATATTCATGTATAATTAATAAAATAAAATCCCTATGTATGCATTGTAAAACAAAATCTTCGAAAACAAAATGAAACATTGTGTAAAAAAAAAAATCTGGTGCGTGCGCGCAACACACAACTTTCACTTACCAACTTACTTAGATTAGAAATTGACGTGTTTTGCTAATTATCATTTCCCAAAGTCACACATTTTTCTACATTCATATCTTATTTTTGTTAATCGTTAAAGCCGTTTTTGAGTAAATAAAAAAACCCGTGAAAATGATACAAAATTTATTAAGTAAAGTCCCCCCTCCCGTTGATCAATTTTGATGAAATTTTTACAGTCATATCTCGGGCATATAAATACATCAAATACCAAGTTTGATCAAAATCGTTAAAACCGTTTTTGAGTAAATAAAAAAAACATGTGAAAATGGTACAAAATTGATTAAGTAAAGTCCCCCCTCCGGTTAATCAATTTTGATGAAATTTTTACAGTCATATTTCGGGCATATAAATCGATCAAATACTCAGTTCAATCAAAATCGTTGGAGCCGTTTTTGAGAAAATCGAAAAAAACGTAAAAAGTTATGAAATAAAGTACCCCCTCCCTTTGAGCAATTTTGATGAAATTTTTGCTGTCACATCGCGGGCATATACCTACACTAAATACCCAATTTCAGGTTCCCACAGTTTATAGTTTTTGAGCTAGTCTGTTCACATACACACAGACACACACACACACACACACACACACAGACCATTTCGCGGGACTTGGTTATTTCGACTCAGGGGGTCCCAAAACGTGTATTTCCGTTGAAAACCGGAAGTCGAAAATTTTCACGATCGCAATACTTCCACTTACTATATATTTCATATATAGGTAAGTGAAAGTAAAAAACAAAAAACTATTTTATTCTCTATTTAGAATTTTGTTTGAAACAGTGTGTTACCTTATTAGAGAGTTTCATATTTTCATATCACTGACAGGTTTAAGGTTTTAGCCAAACCAATGAATCTAATTTACAGTTCAACTAATTCATTTTGTTAAAAAAAAAAAAGAAGTTAAATTGGAAGATATTTCTGAAAAACATATATAAAGTCGAAAATTATCACGATCGCAATACTTCCACTTACTATATATTTCATATATAGGTAAGAGAAAGTAAAAAACTGGTCTAATATTGTTCTAAAAAAAATATAAACTTTTTTATGAATGTATCATTTATATGTTTTTTACTTTCATATGACTCACACAGCAATAGTTGGATAGAATCTATTAGCATAATTTATTTCAAAATAGGAATAATAAAAATTTATAAAAAATAATCAAAATGAGGATATTGTTTTTTTTTAAGTAAACAAACAAAAACATTTAAGAGATATACATATTAGATTTCAAAAATGCGTATACGATTTAAATATTATTTTGTGTTCGGGTTCTTTAAATTTAGACATATATCTCTTTTTAAAATTAGCATCCTCTTTTTTAAATTTCTAGTAATAAGCATAATTGGGTTTTACCATGTTTGCCTCCATGGACACAACTTTCTTAGGAGAGCCTGGTACTCCTCAGGTCAGATAGAGGGGGACAACTCCACCAATTGGTCCTTATTGCTAAGGATCATGAGAAGCCTTGTTTATATTAAGATTTTCTTAAATAACATTCCTCTGAAAACCTATGTTTTTGATATATAGCATATCATATCGTGGGGTGAGTACTACAACTAGGTAACTACAAATTTGGCAAGGTTTGGGTAAGTGCATAGAAAAATTGCATTAGGTTAGGTCCATAATATACTACAACAATGGTATCTATTTTAGATAATTTATAGGTGATATTTAGAACTACAAAAGTTGGTGATCAGAACCCGAATACGTTCCCTAACTAGGTAAGTTCACTTACCTATTTGTTCAACATATCAGGATTACAAGATAGAAACAACAAATAGGCAACTCAACATAGTTTTAGCACTACAAGACTTGATTTGTAGACCAACTAAAATTTTTCGAAAAACTTAAAATGAGTTCTACTCGAAACAGCTGAATTGTAGTTAACTAGTTGTAGTATTGACCCCACGATATTATGTAGATATGTATTATATATCTACATTTTTATCAAGGGAATTATTTTAATTAAAAAATATTTTTTAAATATAATTACTAATTTTTCAAGATGTTTTTAAACAATGATCTGTCCCAGGCCCCAAATCGCTCATTCCTTTTAACAACTCATATCTCAAAGAACAATAATTTTTTAGATTAAATTTTAAGTTTAATAAAATGTATTCAGAATAGATATTAAGCCTGATTGAACTTTTTACTATGCTGAAGATTGCTTTAGGTAATAACTTACTTTTTGAAAAAGAAATATTGATTTATGATGTTCTTGTTAAAAAGAACATTCATAGATTTTCTGTTTTTCATTCATACATGAATCTGGGATGGTTTTGTTAAAAAATTAATAGATGAAGCTGGGATGGATTTGAAGATTTGATGTTGTTGCAAGGATATACTAGTCCATTGCTTGAAAATTTATGAAAGATGCTGATAAACATTAATGGAAAAAAATAATTGCAATATTTCTTCTTAATCTATCTTCTAAGGTGGATGTGTTTCCAGCCAACACACATGGTGGATGTGTGCCAGGAATCTCAGTCTCACTGCTGTCCTTATTTTGCTAGGACTTTCTGGGTCTACCAATCAATAAATAAATAAATCATTGGGCCTCCTTCTCAATGATTTTACTTTTTTTTTTTTTTTTTTTTTGAGTCTCTCTGTTCTTCGATGTGTCCCGTTCTTTTTCTATTGGATAGGCTTTTATTTCTTCCCTTATGAGTTATCTAACTTAGAGATATTTTTAAATAATTTATTTTTTGAAGAGAAAAGATTTGGCTCCGCCGGGAGTCGAACCCGGGTCTCCTGCGTTACATGCGAGGATGCTAACCGCTACACCACAGAGCTCGGCTCAAGGCCTTGTGAGATAGGGGGAGTAGGTATCAGTGAAGAGGAAGGATTTGCTCTGCCTTGAGCCGAGCTCTGTGGTGTAGCGGTTAGCATCCTCGCATGTAACGCAGGAGACCCGGGTTCGACTCCTGGCGGAGCCAAATCTTTTCTCTTCAAAAAATAAATTATTTAAAAATAATTTAAAATTGGTGGTCAGCCACAATTTAAGATTGGATTAATTAAAATAATTTAAAAAATTGACTTTATGTCAATAAAATATCATAAATTGGACAAAAATTGTCCACCTCCCGCTACTACTCGCAAAACTTGTGAGATAGGGGGAGTAGGTATCAGTGAAGAGGAAGGATTTGCTCTGCCTTGAGCCGAGCTCTGTGGTGTAGCGGTTAGCATCCTCGCATGTAACGCAGGAGACCCGGGTTCGACTCCCGGCGGAGCCAAATCTTTTCTCTTCAAAAAATAAATTATTTAAAAATAATTTAAAATTGGTGGTCAGCCACAATTTAAGATTGGATTAATTAAAATAATTTAAAAAATTGACTTTATGTCAATAAAATATCATAAATTGGAAAAAAATTGTCCACCTCCCGCTACTACTCGCAAAACTTGTGAGATAGGGGGAGTAGGTATCAGTGAAGAGGAAGGATTTGCTTCCTTGAGCCGAGCTCTGTGGTGTAGCGGTTAGCATCCTCGCATGTAACGCAGGAGACCCGGGTTCGACTCCCGGCGGAGCCAAATCTTTTCTCTTCAAAAAATAAATTATTTAAAAATAATTTAAAATTGGTGGTCAGCCACAATTTAAGATTGGATTAATTAACTTAGAGATACATATATAACTTGATGGATCATACTTTGAAAGGGCTTTTCTATTTCTCTTTTGATTTAATTTTACATTCCTCTTCAGCATCTCGTACCACTCAGTAACTGCTGGTTATTTCTCAGTAACTTGTTAAACAACAAGAAGTTAAGTACAATAGTCAAATAGAAGTCAATGATTGTTAAGAACAATATTGACTGCAAATAGAAGGAACAAGAAAACAGGAGTGAATGCGTGTTTAATTAGTGCATCTTATGAAGCAAGGGCAATTTCATCCTTCTTGAAGACAACTCTTTGCCTTGTGGCACTAAGCGAGCCGTTTTGCTTGACTCTCATTTCCATCTTGGACACCTTGATATTTAGTCAGAATATCCTCTTTAGTTCCTAATAGTATATCCTCTTTAATACTATCTATTTACTTTACTTTATCCTATAGTATATCTGATATGTGATTTAATTCTAATAGGTAGATTTAATATCCTCTGTCAGAATAGGAAGAACATTCTTTGTTCTTAAGTTTTTTCAGATTTCTTCCCCCGTGAGCTGAATGAAAAGGTGCTTTCAGTTCCAAAAAGGCAAGATAAAGGTTCTATTCCAAAGGTGAAGATATGTATATGTAATGGTTGCGTTAGCCTTCTCCTGTGGTATGGCTCTACAATAGGTTTTCATCTTTTAATCAGTATGATAGTGTATATTGTATGTATAGAGTACCAGAGAGAGATAGATTGGTAGGTATGTAATTGGAACTTTGAATAGCTATTTTTTTATCAGAAACAATTGCTTTTAATTCCTAATTCTTTGGTATCCTTCAATCACTGCATTTAGAAAATAAATTCACGAGTTTGTTACGGTTGTATTTGATTAATGCAGGTGCGAAAGTCTTCATGCATTGTTATATATTTATTTCTGATTAAGATTTTTTAAAAATGATTGAATACTACTCTTTAAAGTAAAGTAAATTTCTAGTAGAGATGAGAGATGGTCAACTGTTCTTCAATTACGATAGGTTAAATAATGGTCAGGATTTTCAGTTTACAATGATATTTATTATGGTAAGCCAACGTTTCGATCCAGCTTGTGGATCTTCATCAGGGCTAAAAGAAAACAAATATATGAGTATCTATACTAGAGGGTGACAATAAATGGATACATTACAGAACTGATAATAATATAAAAGATGGTATACATAAATATATAAAATAAGAGGCTGGTTAACAAGATAAAATAGAATCTGATATTTACCTACTGAGTCCAGGTGGATACTAAGACTAAAGGTAAAAATAAGGTGAGAGGTAGTGGTAGGGGGTAGGTTTGCCGACTTCAAAGGTTTATGGCGGGGAAATCCAACGCTTTTGAAGTGAAGACACATGACAACTGATTGAACAAAATATTTAAAAACTAACAAAAATTTATGGTACTGTATACAAATAGTTGTGTCTGGACTGAATAATAACATAAAAATGAGATAATACATAATGTAACAATGCATACAAATTTGGAAAATATATAGAAAGAAGCATACAATACAAAAAATAATAATAGTATAAGAGGTACAGAGATAATTGCAGGTACCTATGAAATCAAAACTAGGATTTGAGGATGCGGAAGATGTTAGAATAAGTGGATGAAATTATCTCTTTATCTGTTTTGTGATTTACCGGGTTATTAGTTTCTAGATGGATGAAAATGGATTCTGAGAGGAGACGTTTGTCGTGGTTAGATACAGTTGCTAATATGGAGGGGTTCTCAAAGTTGAAGGAATGGTTGTGGGCAATGGCATGTTCTGCTAATTTAGATGTAGATGAATTACGCGTGGAAATACTGTATTTATGTTGATAAATACGTTTTTTTAAATAATTTTTGGTTTCACCTATATAGCAACTGTTGCAATTAAGCGTGGAGCACTGGATACGATAAACTACATTACACTTGTCTAGGAGAGGTACAGGGTCTTTGAGTTTTGTATAAAGATTTTTTAATTTATTGTTATTTTTTAATACTAGGCGCATGTGTGGGAAACTCGATGAGAAGGATTTTTTAATTTTGTTTGAGAGAATGGGGATATATGGGACAGATCTGTATTGGAAAGTATAAATCAGAGGTTGTGAAGAGTTGTTAGAGAGATTTTGAGTTTTAGCATTGTTAAGTGTTTTTATTAAATGCTCAGGAAAATCGTTAGATTGTAAGATTTTTTCAGGCGGATTTTGTTATGACAATGAAATTGTGGATCGGACAAGTTCAGGCTACGGTGGATGAGGTTTTTTGCGACGTTGATCTTTTGGTGATGTGGATGTTGGGAAAAATAGTTAAGGAGTCGGCCAGAATAAGTGGGTTTGGTGTACCAATTAGTGGATATAGAATGGTCCGGGTTTCTGGTAATGGAAATATCTAGGAATGGAAGGGTACAATTGGTTTCCAATTCTATAGTGAAACGGAGGCGTGGATGGTAGGAGTTAAAGGCGGCGAGAATATCAGTGATAGAGTGATAGACCTTTAGTCTTAGTATCCACCTGGACTCAGTAGGTAAATATCAGATTCTATTTTATCTTGTTAACCAGCCTCTTATTTTATATATTTATGTATACAATCTTTTATATTATTATCAGTTCTGTAATGTATTCATTTATTGTCACCCTCTAGCATAGATACTCATATATTTGTTTTCTTTTAGCCCTGATGAAGATCCACAAGCTGGATCGAAACGTTGGCTTACCATAATAAATATCATTGTAAACTGAAAATCCTGACCATTATTTAACCTATCGTAAAGTAAATTTCAATAACTTTCATCCATATTTCTGCCTGTGATTGAATTTGATGCAGGTATCACTCCTTTGGTTTGGAGGTAAAGAATAGGGATGGGTCAGATTGTATGAATCAAATACTTTGTATCAGATACTGAAAAGTATCAGAGAAGTACAAGAAGTAGAACCAGCCAAAATGAACCGGGTACTGATACTCACTGATCCATTGATTCTCTGATACTCACTGATCCATTGATACTCTGATACTCACTGATTCATTGGTACTCGGTAACAGTTGAGTGTACTAATACAATGAATACTTGGAATAGCTAGCCCGAACTATGATCCAGATACTGGCTACTACTGATACAGTTGAACCATTTAGTATTTCAAGTATTCCTTGCAAACTACTTAATACCTGATCCCTTAATTCAGCAACAGCCTCTTTGGTAATTTTATTCATTTATTTTAGAAGGTAACAATAATGAGATAATAGAAAGCAATAACCTAAATAGAATAATAAACTTGAATTATTTTTTATCAAAATAAATTATTGATTGATACTCATGTACGATTTTCAAACCTAATGATTTTAATAATTGAATAGTTATAACTATTCATAAATATGTATATATGTAATAAATATAATTTAATAATTATAACAAGAACAAGTTTATATTTTTTGATGTTTCATTTTTATTTAAACAAAATATGGTTTACATTTTACAATACATATATGTAGAGGAATATATTTAATTTAAAAAATAAAAATATCTTTACTTCGTAAACAATTTGTTGCCATATAGAGTTTCGTTGAACCGTAGTTCATTTATTCAATTATAATGCAACGGTCATTCAATTTTGTGTATCAGATACAAAAGTATAAAATAAAAGTATCAGATCCAAAAAAGTATCAGTATCATTTGTATCAGATACAAGAATTTCAAGTATCAACCCATGCCTAGTAAAGAACTCTCCACATTCAATTTTTAAGTGCTTCCTAAATTGAGCGCCGCGGCGCACAGTTGCACAGTGTCACTAGTATACAGGTTAAGAATTCAAAAATCCTATCTTTTTCTTCACAAGGTTTATTTTATTTTTAGGCTACTAAACAACAAAAATATTAAAGAAAAAATAATTTATTTAGATATAAAATTACATAAAATGAATATATAGACTTAAAGGATATATACAAATTAATACGAATACAATATATACAAAATAATATGATATTTACAAACTTACCTACTAAAAAAACTTATAACTTTTAAGATTCACTATATTGTAAACAAATACTATCATTTTCTCTTAAAATTAAGTATGTTGAAACATAATCTTCAATTTTTGAATATTTTTTGAAGCTAACCTTTCTTAAAGTTGACAAATATGGATCCGATGAAAGGAGAAGCATTTTCATAAGATCCATATTTGTATCAATGAGAAGTTTTCCTTGTATAGTGTTCTCTGAGCTACCTCATGTCCTTGTGTCGGCCCTCCAATGCTTCTTCTGATAATTGCCCAGTTGAAGTAATGAAAAAAGAAATAATTTCGGGTCCATGTAAAAGCAATTAATGCAAAGATACTGGCATATAATACCAAGAATAATGCCTCAAATATAAATCTTTAGTATCACTAATCAATTTTGTGAATTTTGGTATATTAATTGATTTTACACTAGAAACTACTTTTAAAATGGTGCCGAAATTAATTATTAATTTTATGTCAAGGCCGGTAATTTCACTGCTTAATTTTGGATTTCCCAAGATTAGTCACTGAAAAATTCAATAAAGACTTACACTTTAACAGGTAAAAAAAAGAATGATAATGTTTCTGTAATAAGATAGTTATAGCCAAAGTAAATATTTACTAACCGAGCCAGTTTTATTCTTTTTATTTTTGTCCTTACTTTAAGTTAATCCTAATCTTTAATCCTTTGTTTTTATATTGGAATTCTGATGCTTTCTTTCCGTTCTTAGATTATAATTTTTATATTAACCCACATAAATCTTTTTTCCAAACTTCAATTTTTTGATTATTGAACACTGCTCGTGACACTGTGAGTTGGGCAAAACGGCAAAAAAGTGGAAAAAACTCTATATCTTGGGAACAGTTTGTCCTATCGAGATGGAAGTTGTTTCATTCGATTAAGAATGGAAAATTATAATAGGATTGCAACTAAATTTAAAAATTATATATATTTATGTCTATATATTTATAGAGGAAGCTTAAGAACGGATATTTTAAATAATTAAAAAAATGATTGAACTTACTTTTAACTTAATTTAGCTACAGGTAAACAAAGGCATTAATGAACTTAGGGTTTTATGGCTTTTATACCTCAATAAAAAAAGAAACAAAATTAATTTAGCTTATTTTACTTTGATTTAACTCAATATTAATTTAAATTCCCTTTAAGGTAGAATATTTTTTTTTTTTTTTTTGCTGATGTCTTGCAACTTTTTATAGGAAAATATTGAGACCACTGTCTTAAATCGCCTTTCTAATAACCTCATACTGATATTTAGTTTTGACAGTTTTGACTGGATAAAAACAGCTCGACCAGAACCAGTGTCGAAAATTGTACTTCAACAATTTTTCTCTCGGAGGAGGCAGAAGCAGCTATCAAGTTTCATTGAGTATTATACTAACCATACTATATTTCAAATTTAAAAAAAATTAAACCATGATTGTGTAGGTATGTGTGGATGCGATTCAATGATTTTTTTAATAAGTTAGAGACATTCAAGTTAAGGGTAGTTTACTTCTCAGGAATTTATTAGGGTGCTGCGAATTTTTTCACATAATTGACAATAACTACCTAACAGGCAAAAAAAGGCAAATGAAATCAGAGGAATATATTCTCTGATACATTCCGGTCCTAGATCAATCCCTGCCATCGTAAGCCAGGATAAGGTTTTATCTATAATCATGCTTCAAATTAGTTATTTTGTGCGAAAGATTCTCGCTTATTAATTCTTTTATATTGGATGGATACTGTTATACTGTGGAAAGTCTATATACGCCCATAAAGGTTGTAGAACAACTATCACTCAAATGTGCTGTGACTAGCTCAAAATATTTTTATAAAAAAAAAAATGTCAATATTACAAATATTATTAATATTATATTTTATTTTTAAACACATGAAACGACAAAAATTGAACACTTTAACTGCGTGACATGGCTGGAGTGAATGGATTTTAACACACGCATTTAAACACTGGTGGCTCTCCAGCATTATACAATCATTTTTCATTATTAGTCGAAAATCAAAGGTAGCATATTTAATTATTTATTAAATCAAATATCAAAGATATACGAGGTATAGATATGTGAATGCGTATCTGAATTCTTAATGAAAAAAAAGTAACGTAAGTTTTGCCTTAAGATTGGTGACATGGGGCACCGCGGGAATCTGATATGTGAAGGACGCCGGATACCGAAAACGTTGGGGAACCCCAGATATAAACAAACTATAATCTGATGGTGTATATAAACAAACTATAACTTGAGTTATATCGATGATGAGACAAAACATTAACTCCTAAAACTTCAGGAGTTACTCCCTATTCCTTTTCCCTGTTCTTTATGTGCAAGGTTATTGCCATGTTGCAAATAAAACTTGGTTCCTGTTGAAAACAGGAGGGTACCTTGGTCTGAAATCTGCATAAAATCTGTCTAACTGTTCAGAGTATAGGGTTGAGTTTACTGCTCGACCATGAGGAAAAAGCTCAAAATACAAAATGCCTTCGAAACTCCACCAAGCACAAAGCATCATTGTTTTTCCAAACCATTTTGCTGAACCTCCGGCTGTGCAGCTTCACCTGGCCTTATTCACTTCTCATATTTGCTAGTTTTTTATTTGTTTATTTATTATTGTTATTTCTTTTTAATATTCACTTTATGTCACATGATTTTTTTTTCCAGAACTTGTCATCCTTTAGGATTCTAAACAAAAAATTTCGAACAGATCAACTCGCTGTTGGGTTTGGGCCTCTGTCAAGTCAGGTGCGTCGTACCTTTGTCTTCAATTCGGTATGTTCAACTTTTTAAGATGACACTGTTGACACTGTTGCATTAGAAGCTCCTCCTCCGGCCAAAAAATGGCGGGCCCTGGTTCATACATTTAAGAAGAATGTCATCATCCACGGCGGATGGACCTTTGCTGAAAACTAAACCAAATTGCGATAATTGACTCAATCTAAAGGGATTCAATTTTGTAAGATCTAGCTTACGAACTTCTTTCAAATTATTACTGTTTTTTTATAAATAAATAAATCATGCAGCTAATGGCTCATTAATATTTGTTTTTTTACAGATATAGAAAAATGAAATATGTTCCTGTTAATGAGAAAAAAATAGTAAGGTAAAGGCAGATATATTACTCAATATACAAATATAATCGATTTCCTGATGAAAAAATCTTTGAATTTGGATTTGTCGATTAAGAATTCAACATGTCATCGAGGCATAGATTGACTAGAGGAATTGATCTATCAATAAAGGAAGAAAGTTGAAGAAGTTTTCATTGGTACTTAGCCTGGCGGGCGATCCAATTTATTTTTGAGGGCTCCTCTTGAAGGATTCGTTAAACGGCTCTCGGGCGGTAGCGCCATCATTTATGTCCAAACATCTCCCTCCAGTGCTTTCGTCGTTAAAACTGTTTACCGCTTTAAGCCTTTTCTAAATAAATAATTATAAGTTTTTTTTTCTTTTTTACAAATATTACATTCTTTATTACTTTATACAAAAAATCTGGTGCGTGCGCGCAACACACAACTTTCACTTACCAACTTACTTAGATTAGAAATTGACGTGTTTTGCTAATTATCATTTCCTAAAGTCACACATTTTTCTACATTCATATCTTATTTTTGTTAATCGTTAAAGCCGTTTTTGAGTAAATAAAGAAAAACCGTGAAAATGATACAAAATTTATTAAGTAAAGTCCCCCCTCCCGTAGATCAATTTTGATGAAATTTTTACAGTCATATCTCGGGCATATAAATACATCAAATACTAAGTTTGATCAAAATCGTTAAAACCGTTGTTGAGTAAATAAAAAAAACACGTGAAAATGATACAAAATTTATTAAGTAAAGTTCCCCCTCCCGTAAATCAATTTTGGTGAAATTTTTACAGTCATATCTCGGGCATATAAATACATCAAAGACCAAGTTTGATCAAAATCGTTAAAACCGTTTTTGAGTAAATAAAAAAAACACGTGAAAATGATACAAAATTTATTAAGTAAAGTTCCCCCTCCCGTAAATCAATTTTGGTGAAATTTTTACAGTCATATCTCGGGCATATAAATACATCAAAGACCAAGTTTGATCAAAATCGTTAAAACCGTTTTTGAGTAAATAAAAAAAACTCGTGAAAATGATACAAAATTTATTAAGTAAAGTCCCCCCTCCGGTTAATCAATTTTGATGAAATTTTTACAGTCATATCTCGGGCATATAAATACATCAAATACCAAGTTTGATCAAAATCGTTAAAACCGTTTTTGAGTAAATAAAAAAAACACGTGAAAATAATACAAAATTTATTAAGTAAAGTCCCCCCTCCGGTTAATCAATTTTGATGAAATTTTTACAGTCACATTTGGGGCATATAAATAGATCAAATACTCAGTTTAATCAAAATCGTTAGAGCCGTTTTTGAGAAAATCGAAAAAAACGTAAAAAGTTATTAAATAAAGTACCCCCTCCCGTTGAGCAATTTTGATGAAATTTTTGCTGTCACATCGCGGGCAAATACCTACACTAAATAACCAATTTCAGGTTCCCACGGTTTATAGTTTTTGAGCTAGTCTGTTCACATACACACACACACACACACACAGACCATTTCTCGAGACTTGGTTATTTCGACTCAGGGGGTCCCAAAACGTGTATTTCCGTTGAAAACCGGAAGTCGAAAATTTTCACGATCGCAATACTTCCACTTACTATATATTTCATATATAGGTAAGTGAAAGTAAAAAACAAAAAACTATTTTATTCTCTATTTAGAATTTTGTTTGAAACAGTGTGTTACCTTATTAGAGAGTTTCATATTTTCATATCACTGACAGGTTTAAGGTTTTAGCCAAACCAATGAATCTATTTTACAGTTCAACTAATTCATTTTGTTAAAAAAAAAAAAGAAGTTAAATTGGAAGATATTTCCGAAAAACATATATCGGACGTTTTAAATCTGTTATTATAAGGCTCATCCTATACGTAATACAGAAACATGTACTTCCATGGCTTTATGATAATAAACGGTGACCTGCTTTCACTGACAAATATTCTTCGTATTGGCATTATTGATCAACTGAATGCAATTTGTTCCTTTCTCAAAACAGTATACTCTTGATAAAAATAAGCTGGCAAAACATATCTAAAAATAATCACAGCTAACAATATCAAAACTTATTATTTATTTGAGGCCAACAGATTTAATTATTTTTACAAGAGTTGTCTGACGTTTCACCATTCAAGCTACTATAAAGGTAAGACTTTCTTTAACTGTAAAACATTCACAATAAAATTGGTTAAATCCCTTTTCAAACGAAATTAAACATAACAGTCAAAAACACTCTTATCTTATTAAAGCGTGCAATTCAAATGTTTTCTGTACAATATCTTTCACTTGACAGCCGAAACGTCAGAAAATAAGATTAATAAATGAGAATATCTTTAAGGATCTTTAAAATACTTAAACACCCAGGGGTAAAGCTGGCCGACTGTGTAAAGACTGACACTGTAAAGCTGGCCGCGCGTGTAAAGCATGGTTCGCTCAAGAGCGTGTTAAAACCCAAAGAATAAAAAAAAAAAAAAATCCCTACTAGGCGGTTTTAAGTTCACCGACTCACTACCAGAAAGCGCTGGTGTCGGCGTAAGTGTAGCGGCGGTAGTCAACGAATGTCACCTGCAAGCAAGGTAACCACCCCTCCCCGGGAATGTGAGGCCCAGCAGGCTACTGGAGGCGACCGGGTCAAGGAGTGATAAACTTTTCTAGTGTATCTTATCGAGGATCGCTGTGTGGTTTTCCAGGATCTCGGTCACCGCCCGGAGGTTTGTTACAATAACGGCTTACTTCAGCGAAAGAAATACATATAGATCCTCGGAGCCTGCTGACTCTGAGCTGCCATAATCCTTGTACCTAGACCAGTTTGTCACTGTCCCTGAACCAGAGAGAGCTGATGACATCGGTGGGAATAGCACTGCCAAATTGGCCCCAATGGGATTGGTTATGGAGCTATAGGCAACGTGAGGTTTGGTCTACCCCCACCAGGGTGTGCTCCCGCAAACAAAACAAATGTCCGTAAGTGGAACACACAGCGCTGCCAAAGGTCCCTGTTTGCATAAAGCGCCAACCGAAAAAAATAAATATAAAATACTTAAACTGCTATTAGAGTTAATTAAATAAAAATGTTTTACTAAGATAGCCATTAAAGTGTACTTTATGTATTTATTATATCTAATTAGAATTTTTAAAATTTGAAATGAATTAAATGCATGTATTATTACTTCATGTATTACAATTTTTTATTTATTATTCGGTAATGAGATATCGTTTTTATTTTTATTTTTTTTATATAATCTATATAAATAAAGATGAAATTCTGTTTGTTTGTTTGTTTGTTTATTTGTTCTTTATAGAAATCCCTACCGTTTGTCCTAAATTCTCCAAATTTCGCTCAGTGGTTCTTTGATACCAGGTGCGAACACCTGTCCATATTAAAATTGTGTAGGTTCAGCCGATCTTCAGCTGATATTCTTTATTCTCCAAATTTCGTTTAGTGGTTCTTTCAGACCAGGTGCGAACACCTGTCAATATTAAAAATGCATAACTTCAGCCAATCTTCAGCTGTTATTCTTTATTGTTATAAAAATCATAATGATCTCACTTTACAATGTTTTTTTTTACAAAATCGACCGTTCCTTTAGAAAAATGAAATTCCCCCTGTGAAACCGGGATATCCAGCTATAATCTATGTATATAAATATGAAATTATGTTTGTTCTTTATAGAAATCCATACCGTTTGTCCTAACTTCTCAGAGTTTCTTACAGACCAGGTGCGAACACCTGTCCATATTAAAATCCCACAACTTCAGCCGATCTCTGGATATATTCCTTATTGTTATAATAATCGTTTTGATCTCGCTTTGCATTGGGTTTTAGATAATCGACCGTTTGAGTCGATAAAAGTCTCAGTTTATAGATTTTACAAAAATGAAATTCTCCGGGTGAAACCGGTATATACAGCTAGTTAAAGATAATTTTTTTTTTAGTGAATTGTTGAGAAGAAATTATTGTAAAATTAATATAACATGAATTCTCTGTTATAAAAAGAAATAGCTTAAACAATAAAATCATTTATTTATTACTTTTTCAAAAGATCATAATAAGTATCATTAAAAGTGCTAACATTGTCATAAATCAATCTTGTTATAACGCTTAAATAATCATAAGAATTCCTCTTTTAGAGAAAACGAGAAGAACACAATATTGGATTTATTAGGGATGAGGGGGTCTCCTGAAGGGTCAAAGGTACAAGGTCAGGTAGGTCAAGAAAGGGCACCGTTTTCCGAGAGGCCGAATCTCGACGAAGATTTAGACTTTTTTAGGGAGAGTACCTAATCGACCCAATTCGATTACATTTGCAATTTACTTTTCCACATGATTTATAAATATAAAAATTATAAATATACTAGCTGCCCCTTGCAAAGCATTCGCACACTAACCAACTTAAATCGTACTTAATTAAAGTACACACCATATATTTAGTATCGTATATTGCGTCATGGGCATAGGTGGGGGTTGAAGTAAAGTATATATGTGTTTAAATTGTAAATTATTTATTTTTTGAAACATAAGTTTAAGGTATTTACATAGTATTTACGTGTTTACAGGACCTCTTTGAACACTGTGTTTGAAGTTACGATATGGTCATCTATGATTGTTGGTGGGTTTGTTTTACAACAGACATAGACTTCAATGATTCTATTGACTGAAATCGCATGTTTTTCCTTGTAACTCGACAATCGGATCGGCGACGATCGGAAAAGTGTTTATCATCAAAAATGTTCGTCTCGACAATTTGAAAAAAATGACACCTTCGATAAAGCCCTGCGACCATTTTCGCTGAAAATTTCAGTTTTTGGCTTACAACTCGCAAACGAAGGGGTTAATCGAAAAGGTGTTTAGGGTAAACGGTACAGTTATTGACACCCTTAAGACTAGATTTCAGTGGTGAAAATGAAAAAATACTTTTTATGAAGGGTAGTTTTCAAATTGAAACTTCCTTACAGCTCCTCTTTATCTATCCTTATAGATACTCAAGAGGTTTTTTTGGGTCAAAAGTTCAATAGTTTTACGATATGGCAATATTTATTGTTAAAAGTGCAAAAAATAGTTATTGAGACCCTATGGATTTAATTGTGAAATCTTCCCTATGGTTAGTTTCTGAAAGTCCTACTTCATAGATGATACTTATAGGACCCTTCAAACATTAGATTCATGTATATCTTGAAATAAAATTAGGACTTGTTTACTTATTTCTTAGGGTGTCAATAACTGTATGGTTTACCCTATTCCACACATTCATGAAGTATGATTTGATGAAGTATTAGGGATTAGTTATGGCGTACCGACAAAAAAAAAAGGGCCTCGAAAAATTTTATATACGATGATGTAAATATGAAGTCATTGAATGAAATAACTCGAAGAATATACCATAAAGTACATTAATGAGGATATGCCAGGGGTTATGACCTCAGGACTCCGGCTAATTTAGGCATAGTAGAAGGATCAAAGGGTCCTTGCTGGTACAGGACCCTTGGTACCTGAGGAGCATTGTCAAAGGGAGTCCTCCCACGCTGCGTGCAGGCCCCGCGTATCGATTCCCTCAGGATCGACGTAGGGACAGCTAATACAGAAGGGTTGGTAGCACTGCTCCCAGGTCCAGTCGATACAGTTCCCTTTGCGTGGGATATCTCCCCCCGACGGGTTGGCTGCACTGAAATCCCTTCCAGTGTCAATACCACCCACACTGGCCCGCTGATGGTCCTCAGATAGACGTCGTCGGTTCTGCTCTAGTTGTAAGTCTTACGTCAAAGAGTAGGCATTTTAGAGTGCATGCAGCTGTATTTTGTTTTCAAAAAATTTAATTTTACAGCCAAATTGTAAAAAAATTTATTTGGATTTTCAAAATTTTCAAAAGAAAATAAAGGAAGGATTAATTTTCCTTCATATTATTAAATATTTATTATATTATCAAAAAGAATCCTAGTTATATAAACTTTCATATATCTCTAGATTAAAAAGAAAAAAACTATCTTTAAGAATCATAAAAAAAGAAAAAATGTACTGAAAATCCTAAATATGTTACAAATGATTAGGAAAAAAATTATGAATGTTATTGGGAATATTGTAACCATAAGTGTCTCCAACAATATGTTATGATTCCCTGTTATTTATTTATTTTCTATTAGAATGAATATCAATTCATTAGATAAAAATGCTAGAATGCATGATAAAAATAACTAATACATCTGATTTTATTAATTTAACGTAGATTATAAATTTATAACCAAAAAAAAAAAAAAAAAGGAATTGACTAATAAATTTACCTGGATATAAAACACTGAAATAACCAATATTTTATTGCTTGAATTAGAATTTTTAAAATATCATCATTCATTTTATATGTTTTTAGAATTTGAATTTACTCCATAATGAAAAATAAAAATAAAACAGTAATTCTTTACTTTTACAAAACATGAAACTTAGATTAAAAAATAAAAGAAAAAGGCGGAAAAAACATTTCCTCTTGCTTTCTCAAAAGTAATTCCCCTTTTCAGCAAAAAAACGGGACAATGAATTTCTTTTTTTTCCCGCTTTGTGACGACCTTTTGATCATTTCATGGGGTCAAAAGGTCTTAGCATAATGAGGTCTCCTGCCTTTTCAAACCCTGTTCAATTCAGTTTTAAATGATTAATACTTATACCTAATTGCAAACTTTTGCATAATTAACAAATGTATTATTTTTGATCCTAAATTTTATTTAATTTTAGGTACTAGGTACTACGTACTGGTTTCCAAGTTTTTAAATTTCCAGTGAAAAGAAAAAAAAAGAGAGAAAACCGTTGTGAACATAACATAAAGTCAGACTTAGATTCTAAATGTTCGGGTTTGTAACCGATTTATAAGTTCCTATGACGATGGTTAGCGTGCATATGTACTATGTACCGATGTGATGAAAGAAAAAAATAAGTTTTTAATATATTTATTAAGTAAAATGATGTATGTGAATATTAGAAAGGAATTATAATATTGATGTATGATTTAGGGGTAGTTTCTGATTTCGAACTTATATTAGCCATGTAATCTTTATGGCTTTATCTTTATCTAATCACCATATTTTCAAGTTAAATATTCAATTTAAGATAAAAAGGTTTGAATGGATTTAAAGATATAAGTATATTTATGTGAAATGTTATATTATTAGAAATTAAAACTATTCTTGTATCAAATGTGGATTTGAAATTCCGGGGGGGGGGGAAGTTATACCGGATAGGTGGAGTACGAGTGTAGATTCAATCAATGAGGAGACATTTCATTGAGAATAACCAATGTAATCGTAATTTTAAAAAAATTAACTATACACAGTCAGATATAACATTGAAAGTAGGAAATTATATCATTTTGTTAACCGAAAAACTAGCATATCGGAAATATGTGGAATAGGGTAAACCATACAGTTATTGACACTCTGTACAGTTATTGACGTCCTACCTTTTACTTAAAGAAATAAGTAAACAAATCCTAATTTAAGATATTTACAAATCAAGATATACATGAATCTAATGTTTGAAGTGTCCTCTAAGTCATCTATGAAATAAGGCTTTAACAAACTAACCATAAGGAACATTTAACAATTAAATCCACAGGGTGTCAATATCTAGTTTTTGCACTTTTAACAATAATTATTGCCATATGGTAAAACTATTGAACTTTCGACCCAAAACAACCTCTTGAGTCGTTATAAGGATAGATAAAGAGGAGCTGTAGGAAGTTTCATTTTGATCCCTTCATAAAAAGTATTTTTTTTTTAATTTCACCTCAGAAATGTAGTCTTAAGGGCGTCAATAACTGTATGGTTTACCCTACAAATTATTAATGAAAAATAATCAGTCACCTATAACTTATTTTAATAATTATAATCTTGATTCATTGTATTATGTGTATGATACTTAAGTAACTTAAGCATATAACAAATCACTTGTTAACAAAGCCTGTAGGCTATTTAAAATATAAATTAATATGGCTTTTAAACTTCTTAATATGTATGACTTCCAATTGATACAAATTGTGCCTGCCTTGCTTATATTTTTTGTTTATTTTTTTATTTTTTTTATTTATTCAATTCAATTTATTTGACAAGATTTTAAATTTTCAATCTGCAAAATTGCTTTGCAATGAACTAAGTTTGTGAGCTGCTTCGACACCGTTCCTGTGCAGGAGTTGTAATTAATTTAGATGGTCTCTTGGCCACCGCCTTCGAAGTCGTCGGGGTGGGCTGTAAGGGTTGTTAAAGTTTTTTAAATTGTCTTTCAGTGTAGACCAGTCTTTGGTGAAAGTTAATGTAGTTGTCTTTGGCTGTTACAAAAACTGTTGGAATGTTTAAGTCCGTATGTATAATATCGTTGCTGACATAATATGGCCCTCCTTGGCCCAGAGGCACTCCTGCTTTAATAGGCTATTAAAGCATTATATTATATATTTTTAATGTTACTTGGGTAGAGGAAAATATCTAAAAATAAAACTTAACCGCGAAAATTCTGTCATGGATTGATTTATGATTTAGAAAATTCTCATAATGCATGAATAAACAGCCGTTAAAATGGTGAAATATACAAAAGAACGAGGTAAAGCCTCGGTTTAAGTTATCGAAATAAATATTATTTTTCTCGGGACTCAAAAAAAGGATTTTGGAGATAAGATATGTTATTTTCAACTATTTTTCTAAATCAAACAATATTTAATTTTATGTTAAAAATTAAATTTTTTTTTTAGAAATGATTTCTAAGACCTAAATTTAGCCAATCATTGTTACACTTATACCCTATCTGTTAGCTACGAGACAATGCCGTCACTTACGCTGTCGATAAAACAATTCTCACTGAACGTCATGACACAGGCCTCACTAACTTTATAACACCATTTACATATGTTACAAGCCTGATTCAAACATCCGAACATAGCCATGATAAATCAAAACACATAACTTTCACAATAAGAAGAAATACTCATTCTTCGCTTTATCTTGATGACGTAATTCCTGTAAATGAATCGGCGCCTTCCAATCAAATAACTACAATCAGAAAATGTTTTAACTTGTTTGATAATGACATGTCAGATGTGGGGAAAGAGGGATCTCACTAGTACCTCTGCCCTGGCTTGTTGCACTTTCTCTAGTTTGCTGAGAAAGATTTCTCACCATCCTCCTCGTATTTATGAAATAGTCAGCTTTTTCCATTTTCATTTTCGTATTTTTGTATGTAATAGTATTGTTTTAGTAAGTAAAAATATGTGTTTAGCTTCTTCCCCAGTTCTAGAATTATTATGTTTGTTTATTTATTTAACTTCACTTAATGCTACTAAGGATAATCGGACGATGCTACAGGTGGGAGTCCTAAATTTTGCCTATACAAGTATAATTAGGATAGGGGTCTTACGAGTACCTGACATCATACAAGCTCAGGTCCTCCATTTAGGTACGGGAGAGCGGGGTTGGTTGGCATAGGAGGTAGGTTGGCCATTCGCTTATAGTTTCCGTCACATTTGTTTTGAAGGCCCCACCATTGTACCAAGAGACCCGCTCGACCTCGGGAGTCTCAATCCGATGCTAACAGTGTAGAGAGGAGTGTGCTTCATTGATTGATTTTACTACATGTAAGTAAATTTTTATATTTTCAGTAAATTTGGTTTAAAGGCGTGGCAAAACATTTGACTCCAATTCTGTTCACATAGCCTCAAATTCCTTTGAAAAACCTAACCTTTGGACTAAACTGTTTCTTGTTTGATTGTTCTCCCCGGTCCTTGCAGCCATCTTTCATATAATCTCTCCTGTGGGGTTAGTTGGCTCTCTTCAACTGGGGTTTGTTGGCGCAGTAGCAATTCACAAAAGGAAAGTAAACATAAACAAAGGTGAAACTACCAATTGTCTTTAGTTCCAGCAAGGAGGATGAGAGCAATTTTTCTTATGCAGAAAGTGACGACAGTCTAAACTTCAATCTTGTTCTATTGTCATTCTATTTTCCCTGAAAAGCTGGATAAAACCGATTCAAAATTACTATACCTTTATAGTGCAGCTTTTAATAACATTAATATGTGTCAGGCAGTACTTAAATGAGATGGCTAAACAACACCACCTTCTATTCCAACCTGCCCCACATAAGGGGTTAATTGGCATACTCTGGATTGACGAATTCTTCAATTTTCTAAGATCTTGGATTTTAAATTTTGGAAATTTTCTGGAATGGAATTTTTTAAAATACTTGGAGTTTACAGTGGTTACAGCCCTGTTGGGATTATATTAATAGGAACGACTCAACAATCAAAAAAGTGAAAACTGTTGCCAGCCAACCCCGCTCTCCCCTACTATCGGAAGGACGGCATTGCCAAGGTTTTTACTCCTTTAAAAAATCCTAGAGCTTTCTGGCGGGTTACAAAACCGAGACCTATGTCAACCACTACACTAGAATTATCACTATTATCTAAAAAAAAAAAAGTAAATTTAAAATATTGTAAAATTAAGGAATGATGATAAAATTAAAGAAGAAACAAAAATAGAAAATAGGGAACTCATAAAAAGTTGAGTAATCAATCGCTAATTCTCGACGCTAAAATATTTGCAACAAAATAATAAATATAAATTTTTAATTAGTATCCACATTTTTTAGATTAGATTAAAAAGGTTAGAGGTGATGTGATAAATCACATCATCATTAAAATAATAATATTTACTTATAAATATTGTTTTGCACTTCTCTAAAGTAAAGCAATAATAATAAATTATTCCTGTTGAATTCTATGAAGATTGGATTTTTCGCTGTGGCTCGTTTATCAGCAATAGCATCAGCTGCTGTAACTCTTCAGGGACGGCATTGTTCACATAATTGGCTCTGAGTTAATGAGGAACAAATATTGGTTTATTAATGGTTGAAAGAACTTGTTGCCCTTTCTCAATGATGTCTTAATTGAATCGCTCATAATGGCTAAATGAAGCTTCCATATTGAATTATGTCCTCCGATATTGCTGAAAAACACACATAATCGTTAAGGCGCAAGTGTCTCATCAGATAAGCTGGGCTGATATCTTTAGTATAAGATAGGGATAAGAAACCTTTTAAGAAGCGATGAAGACCTGCGTGGCTGGAAAATCTCGTTAATCCATTTTCGGAATTTAATAAAATATAGATATCAACTGAAAAAAAATGCGCGCAACACACAACTTACACTTACCAACTTACTTAGATTAGAAATCTAAATGCTTTTAAATTGGGGTCACCTGTGGTGTAGTGGTTAGCATGGAAACCTACAATACTAAAAGTCGAAGGTTCGCTCCCAGCTGTGGCCCTAAGATTTTTTAATGGGTGTAAAAAATCCTTAGCCATGCCGTCCCTCGGATAGGACGTAAAATGGAGGTCCCAAGCCTGTCAGGTACTCGTTATCCTATCCCTATCCTAATTATACCTGGATAGGCAAAATTTAGTACTCCCACTGTAGCATCATCCGATTAGTGACATAAAGTGGCATAAAGTGACGTCAAACAAACAAACAATAAATGCTTTTATAAATTTCTAAATGCCATTTTCTTTTGTCTTCAACGCGTCTATAAAATTCTCTATATAGTTGTCGAAAACTTCACTTAATTACAATGGAAATAAATAATTTCCAATAAATTTGTATCAACCAAAACACGTTGACAATTCTTTCCTATCAACAGAACGTCTTTAATTAAACACAATGGTCTGTTATTAAAGGCGTAATGCGCTTGCGTGGACTTAATTTATTTTGGAATATTTCACATAATCAATAGTTCGTATAATAGCTAAAACCAGTTTTAAAAATCTGGTGCGATGCGCGCAACACACAACTTTTACTTACCAACTTATTTTGATTAGAAATTGAAGTGTTTTGTTAAATGTCATTTCTCAAAATCTCACAATTTTTCACATTCATTTACTTATTTTTGTTTGTATTTGCTCTTTAAAGTACACTAAATTTTCTTATTATTAAATAAATGTTTTTACTTGAGATAATTCCACATTGCAAGCATAGTACTTCAAGTCCTCTGATTTTATAATTCTCTATGTAATTGTTGAAAACTTCATATAGTTCCTGTGAAACAAATAGTTCCCATTAAATAAACAGAACATCTTTAATTATAAAGCATTGGTCTGTCATTAAAGGCGTACTGTTCACATGTTTTATGAGGAAGGAATATTTTTCTTTTTTTCTCCTATAAATATTTACTCCATTTTTTCATATTTCATATTTGCCATGAAATATCTAAGAAATTCCATTTCTTATTTTTAGGGTTAACGGGAGAGAGTTAATTTTTCCTTATAAACAAAATCAAAGGTACTTTATAGGTAAACAAAAAAGTCCCCTTTTTCAGTCAGGCCCCGTCAGAACATTTTTATTTTGATAAAGCTTACCTGATGTTAAAGATAACTTAATTTTCATTAAACATGACGAATTTGATCAAAATCATTAAAGCCGTTTTTGAGATAATAAAAAAAAGGTAAAGAATTAAGCAAATTTATTAAGATAGGTTAAATGATTATCGGGATTTTCAGTTAAAACTGTTTTATTTTGGAAAGCCAACGTTTCGATCCTACTTGTAGATCTTCATCAGGGCTTCTGAGTCAGAAGTTGAGTTGCGTTTTTAATAGCCGTTTTTAATACAATAAAAAAAAAAAAAAATGGGATAAATCAAGACTCTGGCTCGTCACGTGATCTTAATCCTGATATACTGCTCTTGAAAAAGTTTAGATGAGAGGGGTTTATTTTAAGTCTGCTTTTGGGTGACATTCTCGGCAACCTAAACTTTTGCCCTTAATAACTCAAGCCTATTTTAAGGTCTTTAGTTTTATCTTCTTCGAGATCTTTCGTATCTTCTCGCTTGCTGATAGGGTAGCTCTTATCTTAGGTAATGCCAATTCATTAGGTTATGTTTAAATTTAGAGAAAAAGGATGGGGAATTTATCATACAATAAATGATTAGCCAAATTACATTTTTGATATTAACTTTTTTTTGGTTGGATAAAGGGAATAATTTGAAAAATCTGGTATCACAAAACTTTCACTTTCTATCTCCCTTCTCTAACATTAATTTTATTAAAAAAAAATATGAAAGATAAATATGTCATTGATTAATTAATAATTAACGTTTCTCTGTGATGAAGTGACACACAGAAAAGTCTGACAATGGAAATAGTTCCAAAATTATATAAGACATAATCCACATCCAAAATTACAAAAGAATATTATGAAATGTTAATTATTAATTAACATTTCTCTAAAGTTGTAGATTCTTTAAAATATTCTACAGATATCCCGGGTAGATGGGCCAGAAGTCCGAAATGTTTAGTAAATAAAGTAATAAAAGAAAATATGGAAAAGATCCTTTTATATATATATATATATATATATATATATATATATATATATATATAACTGAATACATGACCTCTTTCTCGCATAAGTGAAAAAAATTATTTTTTTTTTTTTTAAATAGCGTATTTAAGGGTGCAGAAAACGTTTATTTCCTGATGGCAACTGCTTTGTTTATTGAACTGAAAAGTGGGTACCGTCTTCATACAGTGGTGTACCAAGAATGAAGTTGACCCCTCTTACTAATGTGATTCCGTACCTGCTAAGGACTCGTTTGATTTTTTCATATACTTAAATAACTTTATTTAACATTTATTTATTATTTATTGCAAAGTGGCTATCCATGACGGATCCAGAAATCTTCAGAGGGGAGGGGGGTACTTTTTTCACCCAGAGAATCCAATTATTTGAAAGCTTGAAGCCCTAAATGAACGATTATTATTAGCTAGTATTAATAATGTGGTAATTAGAATTATTCCGCACATATTTTATTCGGTCGGTTAAACGGGCTTAGTACACTTCGGGATCCCAGTGATTAGTCTCCCAAGTGGCCTTTTACCAACTAATGCAGCATTCATGGTCTTGAGGCGCCTCGACAGGAGTTTGGAGCAACTGGTTAATTATTTACTCACATACAAGTGTCTTACAAGCGGAAGACGCGTTCAGTCTCGATGAAACTTTCTTTGGATATTCCAAGTCAATTACGTATTTTACTGTTTGATCCAATCGGCTCTAGACGCCGAGAAAAAAAAAATAAGCTACTGTTAGCTATTGTAACACTTATGTGAGTTTAAATAATTTTTATTAGACGTAACACTAATTAACACTAACATTAAACTAAATAACACTAATTCGTTAAACTAAATAACACTTCACAATGTCAGACAAGCAATACAAACTGAAATTATTAACAAGGTTAAAAAATCGCTAACTAAAACGTAACCATATGACTCGATCTTCAAAACTAAAACTCCAGTCACTCCTCATATTTATTCTGAATTAGAACAGTGAGAAGGTTCACGACAAGCGTAAAAGATTATCGAACAGTCACAAACATGTACTAGAACAGTTGGTAGCTCTTCCAACAAAAAGTCTAGAGCTCTTTTCACGTCACCATTTGTTTCGAATTAAAATAATTATATCAACATGCTCATTCCAAAGACTTGATTTCTTTTTTGAATTATGTTATTCATTTTTTTTCGGCTTCCAATCATCAATTACGGCAAATATTATTTCGTTATATCGAAAAATTGATACTGAGTTGAAAAACTGATACAATTTCATATATAATCACAAGTATACTATATATACAGGAAGATCTAAAATTATGTAAAAGATAGAATGGTGAATATCTTCTTCCCAATCTTTGTTAATCTTTGAAGAAATATGCCCTGAAGATGGACGAATAGTCCGAAACGTTGGCTATTAATGTAATTTTTGTAATAAATAAAAGTTTTGGGAAGAAGATATTCACCATTATATCTTTTACATGATACAATTTCCTTTTAGATCGAATTATATAATTAGGCCCTCCCCCCTTCCGATTACTCACAGTGTGTTTACTTTCTGCGATCTTTTCCATGATTTGCCTTGGTTAGTGCTTTTCCGAACACGGACCTAGTCGTCCTAACAGGATTCGAGGATAACCAGGCGGTTTGGCACACAAAGCATAAATGTAGGAGACAAAGGAAGTACAAGATTATAAAGAACGGAGTGGGGGAAGAAAACATTTAGAAGTAAATAATAATGACTGATGCAAAATTAACCTTAATTCAGCGCTTTCTTGTTTGTTTGTTTAACTTTATGCCTGGGACTCAGATTTGACTGAGGGATGACATGGGGCCCACATGTTAAAATAATTCTTGACAAAAGACTCAAACTTCTATATCCATTACCTTCTAAAGCGTCGAAATTAAAACTGAAACAAAAATTAAATACGTAAACTTACTACCTTAAGCCCATATAGACATATTCCTCATAGATATTCGACATATCTAAAAAGACTTACTTACAAAAAGTCCAATCAAAATTGTTACGACTCATTACAAAAGGCCACTGGTACGTGACTAACAAAACTTTACATGTAGACCTTCAAGTAATACTTTCAAGTAATACTTACAAGTAATACTTTAAGATAATACTTTCAAGTAATAAACTCCAACAACTAACAGTCGACCAACACATAACGACACTTTACAAACGATTTTTTATTAATTTTTAATTTGAAGGGACATCCAAACAGTTTCATCAGAAATATGGCTAACATACATATGGATACGACAAGACTAAAAAGGCGCTGGATGAGAGATCTGCTCTTTTAGACATTATCTCCTATTACCGCCATCTCATTTACTGATTGTCAACACTTTCCTGACAGGTGCGAATTAATAATTAACTTTAAAAAAATATTTATGTGCCACCGTAATAACATTGCTAGTTCTTATATCTGTTATCTCAATGAATAAGGGGTTAAGATAAATTTAGTCCAGAATGGGTTTGTTTAACGTCACTATATATCATTAAGCTAATCGGACGATGCTACAGTGGGAGTCCTAAATTTTGCCTACCCAGGTATAATTAGGATAGGGATTTTTAACAAGTACCTGACAGGCTTGGGACCTCCATTTTACGTCATATCCAAAGGACGTCATAGCCAAGGATTTTTTACTCCCTTTAAAAAAGCCCAGGGCCACCGCGGGACCTTTAGTATTGTAGGTTGCCATGCTAACCACTATACCACAGGTGACACCATCCCATCCCAAAGTAGCTAAAAAGAAGGACTTAGGCAGGTTTTTTTGTAGTTGATAAGTCAGGAATCCTCTTGCAATTTGGTTATTATAATTGCAAAATGTCAGTAAGCAATTAGTCAACTACAAACTAACTAGTACAGGCTCGGTACTTCCATTTTACGACCTATCTGAGGGACGGCGTAGCCAAGGATTTTGTACTCCCAATAAAAAATCCTAGTGCCACCTTGGAACGCGAACCCGCGACCTTTAGTATTATAGGTTGCCATGCTAACCACTATACCACAGGTGACCCCACTGTGCTTTCATTTTGTTAAATATTGGTAATTATTTATTGATAGTTGTGGTGTGTATCATAGCAACCCAATTTATTTGGACAGCATTGGTTTTTATTAACAATTCAGCATTTCTCTCTGTTAAGAAAATTCATCAACCAATAAATATCTTTATAAAGACTCAAAATTGTATAATTCCTGTCCACAGCTGATTGCAAGTCAATTTTATCAATTGTAACAATTCGTGGGTTGAAATCATTTTTATTGAACGATAATAAGATTTTACAATGCCACAAACTATTAAAACACTATAATTAAACAGGTTATCACTTTGTAACCACACAGAAACGCAAAAATAACCATATGTCTTGAGATTCAGAACAAGAATAACTCTTCAGTCCATCGCTCCTTATATTTAGTCGTAAGAAGAACTGTCTGGAAGGTTCTAGACCAGCGTAGATGGTACTCGAATATCGTAGTCCAGTTCCAGCAAGTCAAGAGCTATTCTAATCCATATGTTTTGTGTTTTTTTTTTTTTTTTTTTTTTTTTTTCACGTTCCACTAAATAAGAGATCTTGGAGTATATTTTTAGGTATATTTTTTAACTCGACCGTTTTATAAATAGATAGAATGAATACACGATGATTCTTTTTTTTTATCAAACAATGAGGACTCGAATTTAAAATAGATTGCTCGCTAAATAAGGAAACAGAACACGAGGTGGACCGTCATTGCAAACGAGCTCCCACCCAACAGCCTTCAGTTCTTCTAAACCACTTTACCTCAAGTGGTCATTTCACAAAGGCTTTACGATGAGGTCAGAGGAAAACGATTTTCCCTGCCTCGTCGAAAACAAGATTAAGCTCTTCATCATAATTTTATCAAAGCATCAAAAAGAAGATTTTCCTTGCTTGCATAAAAAGGAAATCATTATCAACTTTTCACTGTAATATTAAAATCGAACGGGTCTTGTTCTCTTCACGTCTAGATTTTACTAACCAGTGATTTTTCTAGGAGCAATTTCGCCTAGTGTTACCTTAAATAAAACTCCGTTTCTTTAAATCATTGGTTGTATGATCTACAATTAACATCTAAAGTAATCATTAAATTTTTGGCGTGGTCTTGAATCTGTCTTCTGGGCTATGATTTTTTCAAAGTTAAAGACTCAATACGATTGTGAAGAAAAATTCTTCAGTTTCTTTAAGGAATGTGTAATTCTGCCGCACGTAAACGAAGGCCAAAATAGACATAAAATGTGTATTAACTTCTACTATTGAAAAAAAAAAAAATAAAAAAAAAGGATGAAAGAAACACTTTTATTATCGTTTACATAAAACTAGTAGATGTAAACACTAGTAGATGTAAATATGTTGTAAACACCTAAATATGTTGTATAGATTCTAAAATATGTTGACATTTTTTGTATTAATTTATATCTATTGTCCATTTATAGTGAGATATTTTTTCATTGTTAAATATGTTTGTTTTTTGTTTTGTTTTTTTCTCCTTATTATTAGTTTGTCGTAGTAGGTATGTAGTGTATGTGTATTTTTTTTCTTACTATTAGTATGGTATTAGTAGTGACCAACTCTATTTGTATGGGGTTCTCTCCAAAAACAAATTACAATAAATAAAAAAAAAAAAAAAAACTTCTAGTATTGGATGGAGCTGTTCCAAGGCTGGCTGTATGAAAAAAGTTTGGTAGGAAAGGCAAGGAACATGGTTTGAGGTCTTATTTCACTACATGTTATTTTTTTACTTTCACTTACCTATATATGAAATATATAGTAAGTGGAAGTATTGCGATCGTGAAAAATTTCGACTTCCGGTTTTCAACGGAAATACACGTTTTGGGGTCCCCTGAGTCGAAATAACCAAGTCCCGCGAAATGGTCTGTGTGTGTGTGTGTGTGTGTGTGTGTGTGTGTGTGTGTGTGTCTGTGTGTGTGTGTGTGAACAGACTAGCTCAAAAACTATAAACCGTGCGATCCTGAAATTGGGTATTTAGTGTAGGTATATGCCCGCGATGTGACAGCATAAATTTCATCAAAATTACTTAAAGGGAGGGGGTACTTTACTTAATAACTTTTTAGGTTTTTTTCGATTTTCTCAAAAACGGCTCTAACGATTTTGATTAAACTTAGTATTTCATCTATCTATATGCCCGAGATATGACTGTAAAAATTTCATCAAAATTGATTAACCGGAGGGGGGACTTTACTTAATAAATTTTGTAACATTTTCACGTGTTTTTTTTATTTACTCTAAATCGGCTTTAACGATTTTGATCAAACTGGGTATTTGATGTATTTATATGCCCGAGATATGACTGTAAAAATTTCATCAAAATTGATTAACCGGATGGGGGACTTTACTTAATAAATTTTGTAACATTTTCACGTGTTTTTTTTTATTTTCTCAAAAACAGCTCTAACGATTTTGATTAAACTTAGTATTTGATCTATTTATATGCCCGAGATATGTCTGTAAAAATTTCATCAAAATTGATCAACCGCAGGGGGCACTTTACTTAATAAATTTTGTATCATTTTTACGTGCTTTTTTTATTTACTCAAAAACGGCTTTCACGATTGTGACCAAACTGGGTATTTGATGTATGTATATGCCAAATATGTGATAGCCAACATTTCATCAAAATTGATCAACCGAAGGGGGGACTTTACTTAATAAATTTTGTATCATTTTCACGGGGTTTTTTATTTACTCAAAAACGGCTTTAACGATTAATAAAAATAAGATATGAATGTAGAAAAATGTGTGACTTTGGGAAATGATATTTAATAAAACACGTCAATTTCTTATCTAAGTAAGTTGGTAAGTGAAAGTTGTGTGTTGCGCGCACGCACCAGATTTTTAGAAAATATAAACATAGTAGTGTTATTTGAAAACAGGAGAAGCTATTTTTTTAAGGGTAGATTAGATTTAGATTTACAACAATCCAATCCCTTCAAATAATTTCGTACGATACCTCGGACTGTACTAAGACAAACGGCTCTCTTGGAACATACCTACCAAATTAAAAAGACAATAGAACTCATCAGAGGGTACAAGCAGCTATCACATCTGCTGGTCTACCGATCATCACTTACCTTAAGAAACAAAAGACTGATTTACACCACTATTTAAGTCCTATTTGGGCATACGGAGCAGAACTTTGGGATTCCATAAAACACGTCCACATTAACAAAATACAAATTTCACAATCTGAAATTCTCAAAAAAATCACTAATGCACCCTGGTTTATTTCAAATCACGCAATGCACATCGACGTGAACATACCGACAATAAAATCTTACATACAAGACAAATAACAAACATTTCACATTTCAACGCTACATCACCCTAACCCACTAATCCATTCACCTAGTGTTAACTTTAAAAAACTCCGTTCCTTTAAATCATTGGTTATATGATCCACAATTAACATCTAATCTGTTATATTTTTTAGTGCGGTCTTGAATCGGCCTTCTTGGCTTTTAAAGGTTAGATTTAGTCTAGTTTAGCTAAGGCGATAAAAGATTTAGACTTACAACAATCCAATATTTTCAAAGAATTTCATACGATACCTCGGACCGTACTTAGACAAACGAACATACTCACTTAGAACATACACACCATATTTAAAAAAAAACTAAAATTCACAAGACATATACATAATAAGAGATTTAGTAAACATATTCCTAGAAAACTCCCTGGTTAGAAACAGTTAATCGTAAGACCCAACCGAACTTTTGTTTTTTCACTTATAAAAAGCTTACAGTTAATACGATATTGAGTTATGTTATAATTTCCTCGGGAAAAATATTTAAAAAACTATTCTTTACGATAGTTATGGATTATTAAGATACCGTAAAACGAGGTGACATTTGTGACTAATGGGATGACTTTGTGACAAGCCTATTTTTCTACAGTTTTTGGATTTCCCTCCTTAAAAAGAATAAGGTTAGGCAATTCAGTGTACTTGTCAGTTGGTCAGTAATGTGCTGCAACCTACTGGCCACATATAACTTCTTTCATTCCATTTACCATTGTGCTTTATTTCATATATGTTTGATTGTTTTCATTTAGTTGAAACTTTGAAATAAAGCACCATGATAAATGGAATGAAAGAAGTTATATGTGGTCAGTAGGTTGCAGCACATTACTGACCAACTGACAAGTACACTGAATTGCCTAACCTGATTCTTTTTAAGGAGGGAAATTCAAAAACTGTAGAAAAATAGGCTTGTCACAAAGTCACCCCATTAGTCACAATGTCACCTCGTTTTACGGTAGTTATGGATTTGTCTACGCAGGTCTACGGAATAAATGACCAAAGTATTTAAACATCGAGGTGATAATACCATTTGGGTATTTAAAGAAATTGATTAATTGTCAAGAAATTGATCAAAGATGGCCTTATTTTAATCTAGCGGTTCTCAAACTTTTTATTTCGAGTCCCTCCTCTTCTTATGATTTATCTATAATCCACGCCCACCTACCATATATAAATATAACAAAGTGCTTTACCAAGTAACTTGTATAAGCATTGCTATTACAACTATTATTAGATTAGGTCGACACCTAGGTAACGACCTTCTGTACTTTATAATTCCTTAGCATGTGAATTGCGTTTTCTGCGATATCTTTATCATGATCATTTGTGTTTTACTTAAAAGAGCATTTTGAAAAAAAAAAAAAAAAAAATAAATCACTCAAGAACGTTTCGAAACATTTAGGATTTGACATAAATTTATAAAAATTAAAAAAAAAAAACACATATTTATTCCAAAAACGCTAATTTTCTTCTAAAGCTTGAAAATCTGAGTTGCTTACCAACTTCGGTGATTGCTGTGGCACCATTCCTTTCCCCTCCCTCAGAGTCCAAAATAGGGTGCCTGATATTGGAAGGCCATGCATCATCAGAATTCCAGGCATATTTCAGATAGGGAATTCTACCCGAGTACTTTTGCTGATCTAATAAGAGCTCCCGATATATTTTGCTTTAGGCTAATAGGATTTCGCAGGAAACTCCTTATGAATTATTATATTCTTTCTATTGAATTCTTTATTTCGCAATGGAACAGCACTCAGATGAAATCTTATCAGCGGTGGCCCTAGGATTTTTTAATGGGAGTAAAAAATCCTTAGCCATGCCGTCTCTTGGATAGGACGTAAAATAGATGTCCCGAGCCTGTACGATGTCAGGTACTCGTTGAAGGTCCCTATCCCAATTATACCTGGATAGGCAAAATTTAGGACTCCCACCGTTGCATCCTCCGATTAGCCTTGGCATAAAGTGACGTTAAAAAGACAAACAATGAAATCTTATCTTTGGCGTATTTTTGATCGACTATGTGATAAGTTTCAGTTGAGAAAAGGAAATTTTTTTTTTTTACTCTATTTGTGACAGGGGCCACAACATGTTGCAAATAAGCAGATTTGAGTTGAAGAATCCATATTCTCAGTAACAATAAAATTATAATAACACTCGTTTTAGGTGAATATAATGATGATTAATAGCAGAGGTCTACAGTGGTCTTGGTGCCGATAGTTTTATAGCTGATTGTGAGTATAATTGGTGGGCTGAATCCAAATTTGCCATTAATTTTCCTATATTAGCTCTAGTTGTTGAGATATGTAAATAGCGTGACTTACCTCATAACTATACCTTAACATAACTACTCGAATATATGTTCAGATTAATAGCTAGTGGAAAAAAACAAACTATTGTTTAATATTTTTGTTTGTTTTTATTTACATAAAACGTTTTAAATCAAATTTGGTGATGAACAGCTGGCGTATGTGAGGAACTCCAGGGACATTCTCTTTGCAAGAACAATTATGAGAGCGAGGACTGAAGGGCTAAATTTAAACAAGAAACCTTGGAGCAAGGATGATGCAGCCAAATGTTCTTTGTGCAACCTGGGTGAAGAAGAAGATATTCTCCATTTCTTTGCAGTTTGCCCAATTTCGCAAGAAATTCGGCTGAATGTTTTGGGTAAAAAACACATGAAAGAAGAGGAACTTATCCAGCTGCTGAACGGTCCAAATTATGATAGTGTCTACCGATACATAAAAGAGGCAATGGATTATAAATTTGATTATTCCTGATTTTTTTTCTGTTTTTTTCTCAATGCTATTTAAGTGATTAATTTTGATTCTATTTTATTTATTTATGTTTATTTATTTTTGATGAATTGTGAAGTCACTCTAGCTGATGGTAATATTGCCAAGCTTATTGTAAATACAAGCTTATAAAATGTACATTTATATATTTTGTTAAATAAAATTTACTTTACTACTACTACTACTACTACTAACATTTTAAATCAATTAAAACCATATAAATACACACATTATTTACATAATCACTTAGCAACTAAACCAATTACATTTCAAAGAGACTCTATTTCACACTTCGGAAGCTTCTTTTGCGTGACTTACTACGTAATGTTTCTTCAAACAGTCTCGTTTTACGTTCCAGCAGTAATCTGCCATCATGGGGGTTTCCCATGATCCAGTTGTGCATAACAAAAAATAGGTAATGAAAATGATTTGGTGATGGGTAAAATCATACTAAAACGCGTTGTTACAAGTTATTACTAGATGTTATTATTTTTTAATTCTTACTAACAATTATATACAGTAGTTAATAGTTTAACTACTGTACCAAAAAGTTTAATATTCTAAAATAAGGGGAAAAGGGAGCTAAAATAATTCATTTACACATCTATTTCGGATTGCGTTATCTATATCATAGGTATTTAAATTTAAATAAAACTACTGTTAAGGTATGCTGAATCCTAAAATAGTAGAGCTGATAGAAAAAAATTGATTGCATAATTGGAATCAGCGTCCCAAACATAGTTAAAATCAGCTACATATATGATTCTTGGCACCAAAAAAATATTTTTTTCGGAGAGCCTGTGTAATTATAATAATAATAATAATAGCTGCATCATATATAATTACAGTTGACATCCACAGTTCAAAGTGCAGGTAAAAAAACATGATAAAAGATTTTCATCCTCGGACAATTAAAGACAGAATGTTTTCACTTCAATCCCCCCTCCCCCCCCAAAAAAAGTATAAATTTGACAGTTCATACTAAATCTTTGTTGAATATACCCCTCTATTTTCAGTATACTTTAAAATAAACTTTAGCAGTACAAGGGTTATTAAACGAAGTAGAAAATAGTTCAGAACTAAAGATAAAAAATGGTAATGATATTTTTCTGATTTTTAAGTTTCTTCGTCACAACTTTCTTTAATAAGGATGTACATATATGTTTTAAACTTTTATTTTTTTAAACCTACACATCTCGCTCAATATAGCAGATGAGATTTAATGAGATCTATTAGGCGTGTGAGCCCAGTGAGAGGTCTATAGGTCCAAAGGCGTTATACATGAAGTAAAGGATTTTAGGTTATATTTTGTAAAGCTTTTTTTTTTCTTATTTATTGATAATGAAAAACGCCATTATATTCTTCTGTGCATTGCGAAAAATCCTATATCTTTAGTAGTGTGAACAGTAATATTAAAATTATGTAGAATGGAAATTGTAAAAAAAATTAATAAGTGATATAATTTTAAAATTTTTTTTTTTTTTTATAACTGATAATCTTTATTCACACCTGTCAATAATAACATTAACAATCAGTAAATTTGATAGTTGTGAAATGATACATTGGCATGAGAGGCATGAGGGGGAGAATTACCCAGCGGCTTCTCCTACTGGCTTGACTTGGGAAAATTCTTAAAATCATTTATTTTGAAGTTTCCCTACTAAAAACGGTTTTGGCCCCTTCATCTTTGAGCACGATTGACCCGCTATGTAGTTCAATCATGCGGTAGTGTTGCCGGAGCTATTGAAGGCGCTATCTATAAAAAGTGAATTTCCAACCATATCCAATTATAATATTTTTTCAATGATCAGTTCTTTATTTCATAACAACAGACTTGTCAATGACATGGCCACGACTGACATGCCTTTTTTATGAGGCGTCTATAAAGGATTTGGATGAGACACCTCCTCTCCTGAATCAAGACCGGGATTATGTGCTGCTGGGCACTATCTTCCCTTATGACTTATAATGCCAACACACAGCAGTTTTCATCTCATTTGTTAATTGTTGCTTATTATTTGCGAGAGGTGCAAATAAAAGTATGAACTGAAAAAAAAAAAAAAAGGCTAAAACGTTTTATAAATAATCGGGATAAAATATTTCACCTAGTCATTTTACATTGATTATTTGTTTTATATTCTTAATTATATATAATTATATATATATATATATATATATATATGTATAGAGAGAGAGAGAGAGAGAGAGAGAGAGAGAGAGAGAGAGAGAGAGAGAGAGAGAGAGAGAGAGAGAGAGAGAGAGAGAGAGCGAGAAATATTGTAGATAACCGTCTACAATATTCATAAGTTTAATTATTGACATGCATTGGCGTCAAAAGATCCCATTTCACAAGTTATGATACTTATATAAAAACTTATAATAAGTAATTACGGATATCAGACTGATCGATATACGGTGTAAAGTAGAGAAATGACTCCGATTATCTTCACTGCACAGGATCAATATCCTGAAGTGAGTAATGAGGAAACCCGTTTCTGATGAAGGCAGAAATGGCCTGAATGACATTGTATTGACAGGATCTCCCACCTCGTGGTGGTAGCGGCTCCGTGCACTGACCACCCTCGCGTGTCTTCAGATCGGCTGGGTCACGGAAAGGGGCTCTTTTCGAGCTCCCAAATAATATTCGAATCAATTCTTAACCAGAGTATTGAGAGAAATAATCTTTATTATACATTTATTTTATAATAAATTCTTAAAAAAAAAATTGAATTAATTTAATATAAATTCCTCTATAAAATATAAACTTACAGTAGATTCTTCCTTTTCTGGAGGTATTTTAACCTGCGCGCTCTGTTACACGGCGGTGGTGAAATAATAAAATTCATTTTGTTAATTTTGAAATTTAAGAAAAAAAAATAATTTTTTACATGTAAGTACAAATATATGAATACAATTTGTTTATCAGCCTTTTTTTTTTTTTTGCTTCAAATATTTATTTACGCCTGTCAAGAACACTAGTAAAAAATCAGCAAATGTGTTGGTAATTGTCTAAGAGGAAATCACCACCAGTTACTTATTTCTAAGAGAGTGATTTATCTTAATATTAAATTAATAATAGTAAAGAACATATCGCACTAGTATTTCTAAAGTGACACAACTCTAAATTTAACACAACTGAAAATTTGTCACTCTTGCCCATGTAGGGGCAATAGCATTAAGGCAGGAAGAGTGACAAAAGTGCCTTCTGTAGGACAAGCTCTGAAGCTAGGTTGATATAGTTGTGATGATTGATAAAGAGATATTTACCAATGTCTTTTATAGACACAACTCAAGAACACCAATTTTTCAGTTGTGCCACTTATACTATATTTCCAGAAAATTAAGGGCAATCTAAGGGAAAACAAGCTTCCTTTGTTTTGATCCATTTTGTACAAATGAGGTTTTTACCAAAGTCAGTTAAAGTAACATACTAATTTTTATGAAGTAACTTAGAGTTCATCACTTGACATAAAACTCGGGTTCGGGTAAATTAGTAAATTAAAAAACTGTGAACTACCAGTAAATAAAATTTTATTATAGTATTCACTAGCATATTTTTTTCAATTTTGGAGTTAATTCGTTAGTAATTCTCTACAATTACTCTGGAAATGCTAGTACGCTATGATTAAATTAATGAATTTGATGAAGAAGCTTCAAAGGTTATAAAAAATAATAGTTTAATAAACAATTCGTTGAATTATTTGTATAATTATTATTTAACAATTTTCCAGTCAGTTATGGTTCTTGAAGAAATTTTTAACTCTTTCTTGCAAAATTTTGTGACTGCATGAATAAATAAATAAACAAAATACACTTCCTCAATGATAACTTACAGTGGTTGAACCAGTTACCTTTATAACCACTGATTTCCTCTCTGCAATTTCTCAAATGCTAGTAATCTTCTTGGGTGAAAAGCAAGTTTCATAAAGTGTCCTCTTCTTCCTTTCCGTGTTTTATGCAATATTCCCAACCTTTGAAATGTCCTAAATGCCACTTATTTTGAATTAAGAACACGACTCAGTTGTATCAAATTTATTATTAACAAAAACAACTTCAACGTTTTTTGAATTATACCTTTATATATAACTTTTTTTCTTTTGAAAAAGACATATGTTATGTCTTCCGTCTTTATTAGTGATTTATCATACCGTCATAACTGACGTTATGATAAATCACTAATAATATCAAAAAGTAACTGGTGTGGCTGAAGTAAAAAATACCCAAAATGGTATGTAGGACATGAGGGAGGAAACTACTCAGCAGTGCCTCTTCCATGGACTGATCTAATTACTAGAGTATATGAACTTAGGAGATCTCTCATCCATCGCCTTTTTAAATCTCCTTTTAAATTTAAATGAATGTCAGCTGTAGTCACGTCCCTTTTTAGGCGGATGTTACATCCGTATAAGTTTGTTTGAAAGCGTTCCTATAGGGTCGTAGTGTGTTGTTCAACTGTCGGTTGGCGGATAGAGCGTTTCTTAAGAGTTGTAATGATTTTGATTGATAATAAATTATTAGATTATAAATTATAATTACTATGGTAAGCAACTATTTACGAGCATATAATAATTACGAACCAGAAGCTTTTACACCTAGATTTTTATTATACAGTGTATTTATAATTTCCCTTACGAAGGGACTATTACTTCACTAACATCTTAAAATAACCTATCGCAATACTATTTCGGGTTTAAATAATTTTTATTTACGAAAAATAATAATTCAAAATGGCAACCAAACAATAGTTAAAAAACTCAAATAATTAACACGGTTACAAAAAGAATGAACTTGTAACGATACAGTAGCACAAAAACAACCAAATGATTCGAACTTCAGAGCAAGACTAAATCTCCAGTCCATCGCTTGCATTGTATTTAGTCTGAATTAAAACAATCTAGAATGTTCCTGACAAGCGTAGAAGATACTCGAACAGTCATCAATATGTACTAGAACATGCAATCACCGGCGATGGCCAATTTTTATCCACCAGATGAAATTATTTTTAAAAAAATTGAAAATGTTTTCTTAAATAGAAAAACGAAGGTACCGGCTTCAGTCCGTGGCAGAAAAAAATACATAAGAATGATAACTATAACAACTAAAAAAGAAAAAAAATTGTTACTTATCGTATAATAATGTAAGAGAATTCGAAACCCGCTTGAATAGTCATGATTCGTGAGGAGATACGATGGCAACCATTTTGCACTTTGTCGCCCTAAAGTCTTTCCAAGGATCTCTAGATGTAGGTCGGTCCTAATGTAACAATGGACGAAAATGTGAAATATTGATTTGTTTGTTGCCATAGACTGACTGGAGCCTTGGAATGAGTCTATTCCAGCGTCATTGAGTCTGTTAAGCGGAAACTTGTTACAAGAATAACTGCAAGGACTTCGGAAAAATTCATCTCAGCGCCCATTTATCATTGTTATTAAATTATAAAAATTTACTGGGCCACTTTCAAATAAACCGTCCAATGCTGTGCAACGATAATAATTACAAAATAGTGGCGATTTAGGTTTTTAAAATCTTGAATGCTGAAAAGAAGCTATTTTAATTACGACAAAGATAAAGAGTTACAGGTCATTGCTATCAAAACTTAATTTTTTTTACGCGGAACTTACTATCAACAAGATATGTATTTGAAAATAAAACTATGATGACTATTCCCGACTGTTAAGTAATTGAGATGAGTAAATTATGCCATTAAGTAGAACTACTTTGATTTACACAAGGCCCTTACTCAAAACCATTCTAAGGTACACATATCTCATTGTTCATTTTTTTTATCTTTGAAATGATGCACAAGGCTCTTACTCAAAACCATTCTAACGTACACACATCTCATTGTTAATTTTTTTTATCTTTGAAAGACTTTTTTAGTCAGGTAGAAAGGCAGGATTAAGTAATTCGTTAGCTATTGGTGGGAGTGCGACTAGAGTACGATTTTATACTTTGTACTGACAGACTTTTGCTCAACATTGTACTAAATTACGACATACCTGTCAGCGATAGGATATTTACCGCGACTTCTGCTGACTATTCAACAACTCTATTAAAAAATCAGAATCTCGTACCTGTGCGCGATTTTTTTTTTTTTTAAATTTAATCTTTATTTTTTATAATGTATTATTAGTAATAAGTATTTTATTTTTTAAAATTAAAAAGCGTTACCTGGAAAAGGAACTGTGTAGTTATCTGTGAATGGATCTATTGCTATATTATATTGGATAAAATCAGGTTTTTATTATCAAGCGTTGAAATTAAAAAAATAGACCGAAATAGTGGCTACTGATTAAGGTGATTAAACCAACTGAATAGATCTTATAATGAGATATTAGAGTTGACTAATTGTTTACTGACATTTTGCAATTATAATAACCAAATTTCAAGAGGATGCCTGACTTATCAACTACAAAAAAACCTGCCTAAGTCCTTCTTTTTAGCGACTTTGGGATGGGATGGGATCACCTGTGGTATAGTGGTTAGCATGGCAACCTACAATTCTAAAGGTCCCGCGGTGGCCCTGGGCTTTTTTAAAGGGAGTAAAAAATCCTTGGCTATGCCGTCCTTCGGATATGACGTAAAATGGAGGTCCCTAGCCTGTACGTCAGCTACTCGTTAAAGATCCCTAACCTAATTATACCTGGATAAACCAAATTTACGACTCCCACTGCAGCATCGTCCGATTAGCCTTAGTGGCATAAAGTGACGTTAAACAAACCCATTCTAGACTAAATTTAACTTGACCACTTATTCACTGAGATAACAGATATAAGAACTAAAACTCTTAGGGTGGCAAATAAATATTTTTTTTTTTACTTTAATAATTAACAGGAAATAATGCCAGTCAGGCATGAGGAGGGAAAGCACCCAACAGCACCCCCTTCCTGGCTAGAGTCAATTACTTTGGCTGTCTAAGAGAGCAGATCTCTCATCCATCGCCTTTTTATTATTCTAGTATCTTAGTGTATGTCAGTATTATTACTAATGAAACTGTTTGGATGTCCGTTCAAACTAATAAAAATCGTTTGTAAAGTGTCTTTATGTTTTTAAAGTTTGATTAATCACGTACCAAGGTGCTTTTGTAATGGGTCGTAACAATTTTGATGGCAACATTTTAATTTTTGTAAGTGAGTGTTTTACCTATGCCGAATATGGGCTTGAGTAAAATGGACTTTTCAGTTTTTCATTTGGTTTCAATTTTAATTTTGACGATTTAGAAAGTAATGGATACAGGAGTTTAAGTCGTTTGACAAGAGTTCTTTTTTTGATTTTAACACGTGGGCCCCATGTCATCCTTCTATCGGAAGTGAGTCCCAGATTGTGTACTGTGCCCGTCTGTGGCATTTGTTTATTATCAATAATGATTTAAAAATTAAAAATAATAAATAATAATTATTATTAATCAAGTCGTTTCCAAGATCTAATAAGATTTTAGATTAAAGAAATACAATCACTTCATCATGTGATAAATAAATCGAAAATTACATGAATTGTTTGTTATACAAAGATTATAGAGGAAGCGAAGGGAAGACTAGCATTAGCAAACAGGTCCCCGTTCAATAATTCAGGTGCTCGAGGCACCTGGCCATAGCCTCCTTAATATTTTATCATATCTGTCCTCCTAGATTGCTACGGGTGACGTTTCATTTAAATTGCTGAGTCCATCAAAGTGAAGGCTTCATCGCACTGACATTTTCGGTGTAATATACCCGTTGTTGTGAGGCAGGCTTGAAATACTTTAACACTTTCACGAAATTTTCGCTACTTCTTTTACGGGATCAAAAGATTTTTTATGAGAAGCCTCAACGAATAGACTTAAAAGATTTGGAATAATACCAAAGTTGATTCCGATTTGGAAGAGGCACAAAAGATTTAATGTTCTTCTCAACACCGTACATTTATAGATTATAAAAATTTAAAAAAAAGAATATTAAATATAAATTAAATAATTAAATAAAGTCCCTCACACCATTGCCCATCTCTTGAAAAGCATATAAGTCAAAAATCAGGCTATACAAAACATTAATAAGGCCAGTTGTGAGCTATTCATCTGTTAATGGATCAGTAACGGAGGAAAAGGATGTGTTTGAGCGGAAACGCAACTATGAGAGAATAGAAAAAAATAAAGACATTTACAAAACCTATGAAGACATCAGACTTTGTAAGGATGCAGCGATTGAAATGTTTTGACAACCAGTCAGGATGGAATTCGAAGAAGAAACAAGCTTTCGGTAGTGTAAAAAAGAGCATCCGTATATTTAGTATGTAGAACTTTTCTATTTATTTAGCATTAAGAAATATGGCACAACTGCGAAACTTATAACAGCCTACAAAAATGGCATTAAAATATACTCCTCCCAAAGTTTTCATGAGAACAAAGTGAGCAATTTCTTTATGTAGACTCACTTTGGGAGTGAGTGAGTCGCGTTATTGGCTGCACTGTTCAACTTGCCTTTACGTTCAATTAAGTCTCAGGATACAATTAAAGATTGACCGCTGATTTCGTAGCGATGACAAGAAGTGAAGAAGTACTAAAAAGGAAGCTCCGAATGGATTGTAAGAAGATTCAGCAGGGTTGGGCTCACCCTCGATCAATCATATGCTATTGAAAACCACAAATAATTATAATGAAATCAAAATAAACAAAAATGAACCAAAGACGGAAAATAGTTATATTATGCTAAGCTCTCGATGTAAAATCAAATATTCTATCAAGGATCACCCAGCTACAGCTGTTACTCTATTATCAAGTCGGTTGATACCGGTGGGGGGAGGGACTGGTGTCTCCAATCGATAGACTCTAAAAAACGTAGTGTTGTTAACAAACGAATTGTCAGAAGGTAATAGGGAGCTGTGAAGATTGATAGAAAGTGAGATCAGGAGTAACACAGAAATCGCTGAAAATTGAGAAACCAAGATATACTTAATTACATAAAAAAGCAGGTAGGATGCGAAGGCAGGTCATCTTGTGAGAATGAACGAGGAGAAATTGTCGATGAAAATGCTATGGAAATTTGGGACAAAAAATATAAAGCTATTCTGGAGACAGAGAAGCCGCTGGAAGTACGTGGTAGTTTGAGATGCAGCAAAGTAGGGTTCCGCAAATCGGAGGAACGTTGCCAAGAACCGCGACACATGGAGAATTTTCTGGAAGGCCATGGTCGCAAAGACCTGTAGATTCAGGGAGTAAGTTAGTCCAGCTTCTACTGGATAAAATAGTATCATTGGGTTACCAGAGCTTTCTCGAGCCAAACGGTGGCGGCACGAATCCACCCTGGGCGGCTGACTTTTATTACTTGGCAGCCCCAAGGAATAAACCTCGACCTTTCCACCATGGTTAGCATAAGTTAGTTTCACATCTAGAGTAACGCTACACATGGCATGGATATAAAACAACTTCCTTGATGTACTATATTTACCCCTCCTCAACCTTAGGAAAACTTCTCCGAGGGGGATCTCGGGACACTAATGATGACATAAAAACAAGAAACCTTCTATAGCAATTATTGCAGATGTTTACAAAATTGTTGGTCCTATTCTATTAGACTACTCTGATGAGCTCTGAAATAGGAGCGTGTGGTACCAAAAACATGATCCTGTTCTCAATCAATGTAGAATTTAATTGCCTGTAACCCTTAATCGGAACATCTTATTCTTCTTGAAAATCCACCGAGGAGTCTGGAAAGAAGAGTCCTCGGACTTTCTAAAAAAAAATTAATTAACGAATTAAAAAAAATAATTGTGGATTTCCCTTTTTTTTTTTTTTTTTTTTTTTTTTTGGCTTCATAACTTTAATTTGCGCCTGTCAATAAACATCAACAATCAGCAAATGTGAGGTGTGCTAATTTGAATCAGGGCATGTTAGGCATGGGGAAGGATAGCACCCAGCGGTACCTCTTCCCTTGCTTGTTTCAGGTAACCTGGATTTTTAACGAAGGAGATCTCTCATCCAGCGCCTTTTTAATCTCCTAGGTATGGGCATATCAGCTATTGCCATGCCTCTAATCAGTTGATTGAAATTACCGTGTAAGTGTATATGGAAACGTTTGAAGAGTGTCTTTATATGTTGGTCTACTGTTTGCATTTGTAAGTCAGCATTTATTGTAATGTTGTTCACGTACCATGGTGCTTTAACTATGAGTCTTAATATTTTTGATTGAAAGGTCTGAATTCTTTGTAAGTGGGTCTTTTTGGCTGTACCGTATATCTGTGAAGAGTAAGTCCATATTGGTTTCAGTAAGTATAAATATGTATTTCATTTTTGTCGTAGTCCTAGTTTTGAGGTTTTAGAAAAAAGGGGAGTAAAGTAGGGCGAGTCGTGGATTTCCCTAAAAAACAAAAATATATCAATAAATAAAATTGTATTGCACATAGTACCACAGCACTAATAAAGATGTTTTAAGGTTATTATTTATATCATTCTAACAAAATGTGGATTGGAATGCAACAATGTTGTAAAAGGGATTGATTGATCCTCAGCTTACAATAAAATAATGATAGAAATAAAATAATCATATATGTTATGAAACACATATAGTACATAGATTTTCCAACCATTATAAATGATCTACGTCAAAAAAACACGTTACGCCTATATTTATACCAAAACATGCAATTTCGTTGTTTCGTGATCGCAATAGTATTCGTGAGATAAGTGTTAGCAATTGAACTATTATTTTCGGGATAACATGCAATCTATCTTCTCCTTTACCTTGAACAGTTCTGCAGTCTCCTAATTCTCAATTTAGTGAATTTCGAAATAGTTATTTACCAAGGTATTTATATAAAATTGTGGTTCCGGGTATATTTTATATAACGATAATTTGGATTTCTTCTTAATTTGGATTTCTTAATTTGGATTTGGAATTTTTGGATTTCTTGTGCCGAATATTTTTTCTATAATACATTTATATTAAAACTTACTTCTGGAATCGCTTTTTTATTCCTTTTCTCGTCCTTTTAGATTTATTTTTAAAATTACGCGTAATAAAGCGATGATTAAAAAATCCAATCAAATAAGCATTCGTTAAATTTATTTTTTTTTCGGGGGGGGGGGGGGATTAATGCGGAAGCTTCATTCCATGTCTTTCTTCGTTTTCTTCTCGGTCTTTCCTTTTTCACCTTCGTTTCAGCATTACTTTCGCTGCAGCCCCCACACCAACCCCCCCCCCCCCCACCCTGGATCCGCCAATTGTTATAGCCAATGTCTAACGATCATATACAAAACAGACTAGTCACAATCTCTTGTTTTAACTCTAAGCTAAAGACATTTTCACAAGTTATTATATGATGATTTTTAACTATACCTATTGTATGCAGCATTTGCATTCCTATTTTCCTTAGCTGCCATCTTTTCTTCACTTAAACATAAATAAATAAATATACCTAGTTCATAAAAAAATAAATCGTGACATAGAATTTTATGTCTTATAAAAAGCCATGAGAAATCATTTTCAACATGAACTAAACGAAATCGTTTGAGAATGAAAGCATTAAGGAAATGAAAGGGAAGCATTAGGACGGCGCCCATGACCTGGGATGTTTACCAGACAGCCGCCAAGAAGTGGAGGATCGAAGTGGAGTAGGGCCTGCTCCGGACAGCCTCGAGAGCGGATTACCTCTCTTCCATTCTCCTTCTCTGACAGCCATCTTATCCTCTCCTCCTTCTTTTGAAGATCCTTTTATCGCTCTCGGCTCTAATCTCAGCGGAATTTGTACACTTCCAATGGTATATGGATGGCAATATACTTACATATTGTCTTCAACAAGTCCTGATGCAAACATAAAACGAGTCAACTTGACGAATGTTTATAATGAGTATTATCTATATAAATCTACAGATATAAACTGAGATGCAGACCTGGGCATTATTTTAAATACAAATAAAAATACTTTTTTTTATTTTAGTATTTTAGAATTAAAATAAAATAAATCACATGTTTATTTTCATTTTAATTCTGGGGCCACCTGTGGTGTTGTGGTTAGCATGGCAACCTACAATACTAAAGATCGCGGGTTCAAATCCAGCGGTGGCCCTAGGATTTTTTAATGGGAGTAAAAAATCCTTAGCTATGCCGTCCCTCGGATAGGAAGTAAAATGGAGGTCCCGAGCCTGTACGATGTCAGGTACTCGTTAAAGATCCCTATCCTAATTATACCTGGATAGGCAAAATTTAGGACTCCCACTGTAGCATCGTCCGATTAGCCTAAGTAGCATAAAAATGGGCGTTAAACAAACAAACAAACAATTCTAAAATACTCAAATAAAAAAAAAGTATTTTCATTTTAATTCTAAAATACTAAAATAAAAAAAAAGTATTTTCATTTGTATTTTAAATAATAAAATAAAATAAATCTTAAGTAGGTTGTTTGAAGTTAAACAATTTTCGTAATAGTATAGTGTAGTATTTTGCACTAGAGCTCTCACTCCTAAATATTGAGCAAGTACATTTATTTAAGTTTGTGTTGCTGTTTTTTTTTGTTTTTTATAGGGGGGGGCGCAATTATTAACTTTGCACCGCTTCATCCGATTTCAACAAATTTTGTCACATTGGTGGTTTTTTATTATCGAAATAGACGTGAATAGAAGATGATTTCATTTCTCATACATGGTTTTATGCATAGATTTTGGGGTGGAGGGTGAAATATTAAATTTTTACCGCCATATTTAATTGTCACGAAATATGAAACAAAGATTGTTCATAATTCAAATAACAAGACCAATTCCTCATGATTTTAACAATAAATAGGTTTTTTATGGGTGGCTAATTATAGACTTTTTACTGGTATATTCGATAGTAAAAAATCAAAAACTATGTTAGAGCCATACACGAAGGCATAAACAGGATCCCAATCTGGAAACAACACCAAAAGAGTTAGTAAACTTAGTAGAAATGTGTATGGCTGATACATTCAATAAAGTTAAAATCGGTCATTGCGTTAGGGCTGATTTGCCGAAATTCCTATTGGACGGAGGTCTTTGGATGGTGTACGAGTATGGATAGCGAATAGTCTAATGGGTAGCCCAATTATTTTAAATAGGTTCCGAATCAGATTGAATCTGTAGAAAAAGAAATTTAATTTAATAATTTCGACAAAACGAAAGCGAAGATGATCTGAGTACCAGTTACATTACACCAAGCAAAGACAACCGAAAACATTTAAATAAAAACTGTCGATTTATCAATCAATTGCAATATATAAAAAAATATTTATTTATTAATCAATTGCAATGCACTAGCTAACATGTTTTAAAAGTATTTTGTATTTTCATTTTAATCTTTTAAATTTAAAATACAAAATACTTTTTTTTATTTTGCATTTAAAATAATTTTATCGAAAAGTATTTTAAATGATTTGATGTTAAAGTGCATTTTATTCAAATTTATTTTAAATACTTGCTATTTAAAATAAAGTATTTTAAAATAAAAATTAAAATACTTTTTGCCCAGGTGTGCTGAGATGTTGATTTGAACACAGGTAAAGAAATTACGCTCGAATTTTTGTAATTTTAAAGAGCATAAAGTATTGATAATGGAAAAGTGTCCTTATTTCGTTTATAATTGCTATGTTATATTCAGGTAGGTATCCTGTGAAAGTGAAAAAATACCTAATAGTTTTTTTTTTCCAAAAGGTAATAATAACACGAATTTTGAATTTAAATTTTAAAAGCGTATAAAGTCATTCTGATATATAAGATAAAAATTAAATAGCTTAATGAATTTTCAATGACTAAAAAGCAACGAACGTACCTTTTTACGTTAGTAACAAACACTTCATACCGACTAACAACTACCAAACATCGACGAAAAGGCCTCTATTCTGGCTTCCATATCAAAGTGCACGGACTTAACAATAGATTTATTAATGACATGGGCAGGACTGAGATGCCTTGTATGAGACGACTGAAAAGGAGTTGGATGAGAGACCTCCTCTCCTGAAACAAAACCGGGATGATGTGCTGCTGGGCACTATATTCCCTAATTTCCAAAATGCCAACATAACAATTGAAATTAGACAAGGAAGGTACTTTACTTATGTTCATACTGTTTATACTTTAAGAAATTAAATATATCAACTTAACATGCAAATCATGCATAACTTATTTTTCTTATTACTTATAGAAAACACTTTAAAAATCCTTTTTTTTAATTAAAATTAAAAAAAAAAATTTGATATCAGAAATTAATATCCAAGGGAGCTATACAATTATAACCTCACAGTTATTAGTAACCAACTGCTGAGATATAGAATTACTGAGTTCATGACACAGTGATACAACTTACATACCAATGATTGGAGTTTTTTTATTTTTTCAGGAATTTTTCTTTGATGGAAACTGGAAGATTTTCAGGAATCTTAAAACATAATTAGTAATAAACGATTTGGCTTCCGTAAAAAAATTAAATGGAGAACATGCACTGTTTAATTTTATGTTCAGTGCATATACATCTTTTAACGAAAATAATAAGATTGGTTGTATTTTTGTCGACATTATGAAAGCGTTTGATACACTAAAACATGATATCATTTTTGAAACGATGGAATCTGAGGGCATTAGAGGATTCGTTTTAACACACTGTTATAATTGATAACTGTTACAGCGATTTATACGTTATGACTTATGGGGTGCCTCATTTTATTGTAGGTAAATGATTTTTGTTCGGCACCATTGAATGATAATCTTACGGCGTTTACTTAAATGCCTGTGCACATTAATAGAAGACATTCATACTTCTTCTTTTTTTTTAAGTAGAAATATGATACAGCCACAAAATATTGGCACAAATAACTTTCTTTTTATTAATTGATGACTTTTAATATGAAAGTTGTTTTACTCTAATAAAATATACAAAAACCGTTTTTCCAGAGTCACTTATAATTTTGTTCAAACTTTTATAATTTTTTCTTTTGTTTTGTCTTTTAGAAAATATAAGTAATACTTCACCTACCTGTAAATAAATGTGTAAATATGCATATATTATAAGATGCAGAAACTAGCTTCTTTTCACCTGATTGATTATTTAATGTGTATTTTATTTTAAACTAGAGGTTCCCTAATTATGTGTAATTATTTGTATCAATTCAATATATTTATTTAAACTTCAAGGCTCTAAAGCCCTATTTATTTATTTAAAACGCTTCATCAATGCTTGAATTATCAAATATGTTTTAGATGAATCACAAACCATTAATATATAGGATGCGTTTCCAGATACATTTTCTGTAACAGAATCCCTTTAATATTTCGTAGCTGCTAATTATTAAAAAAAAAAAAAAAGAAGAGAAAAAGAAAGAAGTTAGGGAAAAGCCAGTTAGCATTAAATCACAATGAAGGGCTAAGGAAGGAAAAAATAAAACAGCGAGAGATCTTTCTTAACCCTCCCAGTCTAAAAGAACTCATCAATTTTCACTTAATCACCTGCTTGATTAATAGCCCGTCGGCATCTCTAACTTTCTTAACTGTGTTTTGGGTTATTTTTTTATTATAGGAAATCCGCTTTTTCTTGTAATATGTTCAGATATTTATTATTTCTTAGTATATGGACAGCGTATTTTATCATATGTTTTGATATTTTGAATTTATATTATAGTATTCATATTGTGGAGAGACGAATTAACCGGAGAATTCAGAAACATAACGCCGAAGTGAACTGTACTCGGTAAATATAATTGAGGTTATAGCAGCAAGACTAATAAAACGGACTTTAAAATTTAAATCTCGGTATTGATCGAATTCTAAAAAGGTTGATAAGCGCAGTGTCAAACGGGAAACGTCCGACGTGTAGGCCGAAAAGGAGGTGGGAGGATTTCGTGTAGGCAGAGCCATCGAAATTCGGTTTTGTCGGCGGTCGTTGGATGGAGGTTTGTAGGAAGCGAATGGTGTCGGCATTAAATATTAATTTTTACAAATTCGGTGAAAATTATTATTCTAAGCATATTATCATTATAATAACAATAATAATAATAATGTCTTTATTTGAATACAAAATACAAAACAAAAAAAATTAATTAAACACACACTCTTGGCATTAGGCCATTAGAGGAGAGTCGTGGCTTGTTTACAAAATAAATATGTACATTTATATCTTCAGCATTAAGTCAGTAAACTGTTGCTTATTTACATATCTCACTCATTGTAAATTATATTACTCCTTTGCAAATATACAAATATAATAAAGTATATGAAAAATGATATACTTTGAAAAAGATATAATTACATACAAACAGAAAAAAAATAGAATAGAAAAAGAATAATAATCAAAAAAAAAAAAAAAAAAAAAAAGAATTAAGAAGAAAAGAAAAATACGAATAATATAAGATAAAATACAAATAATACAAAGGTGGCCCTCTATTAACGGGAGTCAATTATAACCGTATACCTGTATTTCCAGGATTCTTTTGCATATCCGATTAAAGAGATTCAATTTTTCCCATTCAAATAATTAATCACTTCTGTCCTGGTTAATGTAGTTTTTTTAAACCATTTCAACCTGTATTAATTTAATATCGGACAAATACCTATAGAATGGAGTATATCTTCCTTTTCTTGTTTGTTGCATAAACAGTAATTTATTTCCGAGTTTGATGAATACATCCGGTAGTTCAGACACAACCGTTCACCCCTCAACTTCATTATACATTTAATATCATTTCTTTTGAAGCTTTTGAAATAGTCTACATTATCAGGTAGTTCAAACATTAGATATTTATACAGGGTACTAGTTAATGAATTTTTCGCAGATTCTATATGTTCATTTTTAAGCTATCCCGTATGCTTTTAATTAAACTTTTAAAGATCTCTGACAAGTCGTTTAAATTATCGAGATTTATCAGCGGGAGATTATGGTTCTGCAATAGTAAATATATGTTTTTATACCAAGAAAGGTCTTTTTTTATTACCTCGATAGCGGTAGCCTGTGTGAGCCTGTTAGGGGTATTCATAACTTTCAAAATATAATTTAAATGAAGTTTAATAGTATGGATAAATATGGGGTCTAAATTGGTTTCAATAAATATTATATAAATATTATCATTAGAAGACTCCAGAAATTTATGTGAAAATGGCAGAAGGTTAAGGAAGTGGTGAAAAATGAAAGAAATGGGTATGATATTCGATCATAAGAAACTTTATAGTTTATATGATCCTATGTTTTTCATACGAAGCAAAAAAAAAAAAATAATAATAAAGTCGAGCGGAGTCACGGCTCTAGGGGTAGAAGCTAACTGTCGGCGATGGAAATTGGATGAGATCAAAAATAGGGGCGTATTTTTAAAAACCGGTGTAACCGGCCCTAACCCGCCCCCTTAACCCTATTTCTGGCTTCAAGTATCATACCTAGAAAGCTTACAAATTGGACGGTAGTGGAATAGGAGGCAGTCTAAAAATATGTAATTAAATCGGAATAGTAAAAAAAATAAAAAATTAAAATCGAGCGGTTCTAAGGGTAGAATCTAACTAACTGTTGGTAAAAGAAATTGGATGAGACCAAAAAGAGGGGGGTAGGTGCGGATCATACGAATTTCAATATATCATATGGAGTTCTATGTATATAGTTCCTTTCGAATTATAATTTTTTTAATTTCATCTACTCCTCGCCTCGAATGGTCTCGATGATATTGTTTTCTTACCGTCGAACAGGAGGTAGGGTTAAACAAATAGTACCTACTATTTATAATTTAATGGATCAGCACTTTCGGAGGTGTTTTAAATATAACTCTTCAATCGTTAGAAGAGCAACGAAAATACTGATCAGTTAAACTCTCATTGAAATTCATTGCTTTTAGTACTAAACATACAAAATTATTAATATGGGCTTTGATAAATGGCCTCGATATCTTCGATAGGTTTGAAGAATTTTTTTATCTGAGACAAAATATGTTACAAAGAATGCTGTCCTTTTTCTTACTCACATTAATATCACGATCTTATATCCAGCTTATTTTCCTCTTTTCTTTTCTACAGTCTATAATGGGAAACAATATTTGACAAATCATTCCTAAGTAGTGTAAAAAACACCTACCACAACAGCTTTAAAACTACCAATTTGGTTATCGATCGGACATTTCCCTCTGCATCAGTGCAAAGACTAGTTATATTGTAGTTGCAGCAAGAAAAAAATACTATACACTTGATTCTTAATTCGTCAATCCTCATCGTTGAGAGATTTTTCTGTGTTGACTCTTTCATTTCCTCCTTCTTCCCTCAGCTCAGGGGCGTACCTCAAGGTATCTTCTTAGGCTCTTTCATCTATTCTCTGAGCACCCATGTACCACTCACTATCTTGACTGTCACTGAGCAACGGTTATTATCCCATCTTCCCATAATAGCATCAATTGTCCAGTAAAATCATTTATTTGAGTTCAAAAAGTGGTTCCACTAAAGGTAAATTAAATTAATTGCCTCTAAATCAAACGATAGAAGTTTTTTCCTATAAAAATTTTCATACCCAGTTTTGTACAAAATAATAAAATAGTGCTCTAAAAATACTATATACGGTATCTAGGAAAAAAATTATTCGGAATATACACAAAAAAATTAAAAAGACGATACAGTCCATAACTCTTTCTAGACTGCAAATCACGATTTAACACACCAAATGACTAATTTATAACACTATTTTGTAACCTATATAGACACATGGAGCTGGACTCACAAAATATAAATAATCACAAAGAATAAATTATACTTTGTTTTAAATAGCAAATTTTACACACATTTATAACTCACCATACCAACACTTCCTCAATAGTGTTTTTCTTTGGCAACAAAGTACCTTACAGTGTCATGAGTGTTTAAAAATAAGTGGCATTCCGGTGATGGTCAAACGAACCGTTGAATGAATAAAATAACAATAAAAAAAAAAAAAGATAATAGGTTCATTCAAATGGCGCCAAGTCAAAAATACTTTCGCATCGGCTCTTTAAAAGCCTAATGGATTACTTCCAAGGGTGAAAATCGGAAAAAAAATATTTGCACACGCAAAATGGACCAAATTTCATTCTATAACCCGAAATCCCCCAAATCCACTTGCCCCTTCCTTTTCCTTTCCCTGCTATCCAGTCTGAAAAGAAAGTGGTGAAAAGAACTTCTATAATGTTATACCACATTGAATTATTTATTCACTCACTCCATGTCCCTATGGTCCTTTGAGAACCTGGGCCTCCTTTACAATAGTTTCATAATGTATTGCCAATCCGCTACGTCTAGGGCTTGTCTATTCCATTATTCAGAGAAAATAACATCGTTAGAACTGCTTTATGTAAGTGCTAGCTGCGATGTCAAAAAGTATAAACAAATAAATGAAATATACTGTTTCTAAGAAGGTGATCCACTTAATCATTTGTAATTATTTGTGAGGCTAGTTATATATATAAGGATACTAACATAATAAAAAAAACTATACCAATCTTCTAAAACCCATCTATATCCTATATATGATAGATACCATTCTAAACAAAGAAAGATATATGTTTATGGCCAACCAAGTTAAATAAGAAGAAATAGAGTTTATTTGTTCATTGTAGAAGTATTTGGCCTAGTGTGCCTCACTAAATGGAAGCACGAGAATCCAATTTAAACATCCTCGATGAACTCGACGGACGGAGCGCGATGAAGAGACAAAACAAACAGGAGCAAATGGAAGGCATAAGCTAGGTGAATGGACGGGGTAACAATGTCGGGGATTAACAAGATTAAGTTTCCCGATTGCCTAATGGCGGCCATTGTAGTGGCAAACAATGGCGACGACAATAAACGGCTTAGCCCTCCTCGGTCCCGTTCATTCTATCAAATTAAAATGCAGATGAGTTACAGAAACGATGGATTAACAAACCAGGTTTGGCAGCGGATTCGGTCGACCGTGAGGAATTTGTAATTCGGGTGAAATTTAAATTCCTTTAACGCTCAATGAATAGTAACATAACTGCTAAATCATTGACGAGTCATCTGGAGGGGGTGTAGTGGGGTCACCTGTGGTGAAGTGGTTAGCAAGTAACCTACAGTACTAAAGGTTGCGAGTTCCCGTCCCGTGGTAGGAAAAATTCTTTGCTATATCATCCCTCGGATAGTACGTAAAATGGAGGTCCTCAGCAAGTACAGCATGTCTCAGGTACTCGTTAAAGATTCATATCCTAATTACACCTCGATAGGCGAAATTTCCTCATGAGTAGTATCGTCCGATTAGCCTTAGTAGCCTAAAGGGACGTTAAATCTAACAAACCACATTTACCAATAGGAAACAATAAAGAAAACAATAAGAAAAGAGGAAGAAAAAAAAGAAAGTTTAAGGCTAGAAGGCTCATTTAATGGTAGCATTTCTGAAAGGCTTCATGAATTAGAAATGGGAGGCTGCTATAAATTTGAATATTAGTACTCAACCAGTTTAGGAGGTTAATGCCAGGAATGGAATGAAACTAGGTATTGTTCCTTCTTTACTAGCTGACACGCCACAATCACATTAATATTTAGGAGCGATTATTATCTGTTTTTCATCTGTTGGAGGGAAATATGAAAAAAAAACCAAACTTTTTTATTTTTATTACAACGGATTTTTTAGTCTATATAAGGTTCCCGGGCCACGGGAGAATGTGGGGGATTAATACCGAGTATTATTAAATGTCTATTCGGGTTTTGAACTTGCCATCTTTGGGTTCTCAATGATATGTCCGGTTGTCAATGGCTATCCCACCACCCTTGTTACAATGGATATTGAGTTTATTACTGTGCAAGAAGTTACGGTTTCTTGGAGCAAGTATTTGATTTAAACGTTATCCAGAGTTGGGCATATTTAAATAAAAATTGATTAATAATCAAAAATGTGAATAATGATTGTAATCATTCAGTGTTAAATGTTCAGTAATCATTAATCATCATCAGTAATCATGATTAGAAGAATTCATTATTCATAATTGCTCATTACTCATTAATCATGACTAATGGGAATTCACTACTCATGATTACAGATCATTCATTAATCATGAATAATATTAATTCATTAATCATGATTACAAAAAAAAATCACAAATCTGAGTCTTACTAATCATGAATGATAATTGAAAATTTGTTTGCTCTTTCCATTCTTGTCAATAGTCCTTTACTAATACCCATTTGAATTAGGGTCTAATTCTTTACTTGTGACTTCAAACACTGTTTGGTTGACTATACCAACTGCTTAGAGCTTGTCCTTGCTCATTAGGACAACTTTTTATTCAGAAATGCATCCTCATCTTTTAAATTTAAATGAATAATGGTTATGAATATATCATATTCATGATTGATGATTGGTGAATATTTGTTATTCATGATTAATGAATATTATATTAATCCTAGCTCATGAATATATTTTATTCATGAATAATGACTAATTGAATTTATCAGTATTCGTTAATCATGAATAACTGAATGCCAGTTATTCATTATTCATTTCAAATGAATACCATAAACACTCAATAAAAATTAAAAATACTCCGTACTGATTATGAATAATGTTTGTTATTATTCAATTGTTTTATGATAACCAATTATTCATATTCATTAATCATTACTCACAATTCAGATTACAATTTGCCCAACTCTGACGTGATCACTTTTAACTACCAAGTTTCCCACTTAGATTCTTCAATTAAGAGTACAACGAAATCTCGTTAACGTCAGGATAATCCGGAGCTATTTTGATAAAAAAAAAAAAATAAAAATAATTTAGAACTTATTTGTATTCTATACGACTCTGCTATTATTGTCGATACATTAAAAAAGGAATGAAATTATTTTTGGCCTGGCGTATGGGCGTGTGCCTTCTTGAAAACAATGTTAAAGAAAGAGGAAAAACTTTTTGATTTTATTATAGACAGTTTATAAAAATACCGATGACCGTTTCGATTTTGACGAAGTAGACACTGACAACTGGTTGCAATATGACAATGATGGAGGTTATTATAAAGCGATAAGCGAACCTATTCCATCGTGTAGAGTTTCAAAAATGGTAAGGATTCAGAGAGTGTTATGAATTACCAGTTGTTATGAAACGCAGAAGCAGTAGCAAACATAGATGAATTGATGTTTTATTTCAAGCCATACCGCCATTTCATAACATGAGCTTCTTCAAAGCAGGGCTTAAAGACATTTTTGTAACCAAGGAAGCAAAACTCACTGTCTTTTTTATTGACGACTAGTTAGTACATATATTGTTTACAGCTTAAATACATTACTATTTTTGCTGACTACGTTAAAAATTAAAATTAATTTGTAATACTCCGGTAAGTTTATGTATCTTTCTTTTTAACTGCTTCAATCATTCTCTGATTAATCCGGAGTTTCTTTGTTTAGGAAGGCCCCAGTAGATCCCTTTAACGGGGTTTTAGTCTACTCACTTTATCGAGGCTAGGTGTGCCCCAGATTCGAACCCACTCCCACTTATGAAGGGATTAAGGTTACTAAAGGTTGCATATTTGCAACATCTGTTCTCATCATCCAGGTTCCACTAACCGTTCGGTATTAATTACTACTCTTTATAATTATTATTAATCCAACTGATTTTTAAAACTATATTTTTTTTTAATCGGGATTAGAGAGACCTCAACTATATAAATCTTAATAAATGTTTGGACATGAAAAAATACAAAGATCAACTTGGATGTAAAAATTAATAATTAAATAAGTGATTGAAGGAGTATGGTCAACCATTGTTTTTTTTTCTTTTCTTTTTTTTTTGGGGGGGGGGGGGGGTATAAATATAATATCCATGTGCTAAAGTGCGGTTTTGTGGGGTAAAACTAAAATTTGTCGTCGAACCGATTTTCGTCTCTAGGCAAATAGGAGCGATATTCAATCTGCTCTTACAACTTTTTCATTATGCATGTATCTCTTAAGATTTAGCCTGACTATGGCTTTCCTACTTCACGTTCATCGTAGGAAGTTAGACATCAAAATGGCTCGTATGGGGTTCCTTGATACAGGGAAGTTCGGGGCACAATGAAACATTTCATGGAGTCCCACGAGTGTTTCATCGTGCCGAATGTGTTTTTCATTGTGCAATGAGCAGTCGGTTTTTTTCATTTTCTTATAGATTGGTGCGAAATTTAGAGCGGAACACCAAAAAAACTGTATGAATTTATGACAACAGACAACTGAAAACAAAATTAAACATTCCTCTTCTTGAAGAATTTCGTGGCTAATATAAAGCAGAAGAACGAAAAACCGAATAAAGTGTTTTTGTCAATTATGGTGTTATATTTTTCAGCTGTTTCATTGTACCCCGGGCATGGGGCACAATGATACAAAATTTATTTTTTGGAAAAACATCTGCTCGCGGACACACATTGTGCATAAGATATTTTTTTAAGCATTTCTTACATAGATTAGATCCTAAGGTAACATGGAACAAATAAGAAATTGAAAATAAAGACTCAGGTGGGGTGCTATGAGTAAAAGAAACTTTTGTGTTTCATAGTATCCCACCTCCCCCTATGTAATTTTTATAATATTTTTGATACATAATTTTTCCATCATTAAAAAAATAACATAGTCAGCAATAATTTTTTTTCATTAAAAACAACTACAAAAAAAAATAGTCCAACACGCATTTCCATAAGAATGAATATTTAATCAAAATTCTGCCCTTAGAGGAGAGATTCGATAAAATTGCGGTTCCAACTAGACGATTTATTGCCCTGTAAATTGTTGTTTCCGAAGATAAATACAAGAGTGACGAACGCGAGCAAGCAGTAAATCTTTTGAAAGGCTTGGTGTAAATTCAAAGATGGTTTTTCCAGTAAATTCTTGTCAAAGCTTGCCTCAGTAACTTCGCCCTTCGAATTAAGGTTACAACATGAGTTGTCTCTAAAGGTCAAACGTGAGATCAAATTTTTCTTCTTCGATATTCATTAATGTAGAAATGTATGGAATCATTTTTCTTTATGGCTTAACCGGTCTTAAAATTTGAGAAAATAAAAACAGAATTTTTTTGTAGATGTCAAGTATAAGAAGGCGGAGGTGGTTTTTGTGTTGTCATGTATAAATTGAATTGTCATGATATCTTGTACCTGTGTTAATTAATATTTTTTTCTAATTAACAGAGAATCGCTAAGAAGCTGAAAAAATGACTTATTCTTTGAATCGTAAAAATACTTAACAACCTTTGTCAATAAATGAAATTTCTAATTTCCTTTTATATTGTTTTGGTATTGTAATGTAGCTACGAATTTTATTATATCCCTAATAATAAATATAAGAATCTTAAAAAAATTATGCTTTCATAAGGTTCGTTTCTGATTCCTGCGTCCACAGTCTTCACAGTTTCTGAAATGTACTCATAATCATGCCAATATTGCTGTTGGATATTGCTAAATAAATCACATAGATGTTTAGGGACTAAGTAACTACGAGGGCAGGTCAAAACGTTCTCGGCCTGACAATGAAGGAGGGAATTAATATAAACGAATAATCCCTTATTATTTTTACCTATTCAATAGATATATGTACAATAACTTTTATAATCCTACTGTCTCTTGTCTATTATTTATAATCCTTTTAGTTTTACCAGTTTGCTCTTGCCACTCAAATGAGTAACATTGAGTAACATAGAGGTATGATGAAATTTTTAGTTAAAGATGGCATACAGCCGTCAGAAATTTTTGGACGTCCAAGGAATGCCTATGGGGCCTCGTCCCCTTGCTATAGTACTGTCAGGTTTAAAGTCACACCCTTGGCCTGAAAAATCATTGCCACAATTTTTTGGGATCCAGAAGGCATCCTGATAATTGATTACATAGGCGTAACAATAGAAGGGTAATATTATTTCAAAATTTTTATCCGTTTAAGAGAATCAACCAAGGGCAAGAAGAGGGGGAAGCTGAGCCGAGGAGTAATGCCTGCTTATGATAATGCCTCTGTGCACGCTTCTCGTCAATTGATCAATGTGATTGCCACGATTGATACCTTGGGCTTTGATGTGATCAACCATTCACCCCATAGCCCAGATCTAGCCCCTAGTGACTTCATTCTATTCCCAAACCTCAAAAAGGAGATCAGGGGGAGGCGATTTGAAGTTATGAAGAAGAAAGTTATTATTTGGAGGTTTTAGGAAAATTAATAAATAGATGTGAAAAGTGTATAGGGTTACTCTACCAATAGTTTCAGTGGGTAACTGTACCACCCACAGATGGAACACTATTTTTTAATGCTGGCGGTAGTTGACATCATATGTCAACTATTGAAATTATGGATTAATATCTGGATATGGATGTATTATGGATTAATTTATATATTCAATATCTTCCTTTATAATAATTGTTATACTTTTGATTATATAGTGGATTAATATCTGTTCTAATACCTAGTTGACACCTACATTTAAGCCTTAAAACGTTATATAAATATACTAAAGAGGTTATCAAATGATTCTCATGAACTTAATGAATACTGTAAAAGTAATAAAAACATAATTGAACTCAAATATACCAACTAAAAAGCTTATCTAACTTGACTTTCACTTTAATTAAATAGGGTATCAGAAACCAAGTTTTCAGGCCACTAGAAAATTTCCATTACAACCTCTCACAAATAAGCTTGAGTTTTAATCAAACTAAGGTCGATGGCAGCACTGTAGTATAATATGGCAAATTACCGCCAAATTTTGAACCAAAATAATCAATCCTGAATCTTATTATTCACATTTTTTGTGCAAATGTCAACCATCGGATCACTGTCAACTTATGCTACAGTAACCCTAAGTATCGAGGGACATTACATTGAAAAATAATATATAATTTGTGTTTTTATTCCATTCAGTGTTTTCATGTCAGGCCGAGAACTTTTTGAGCTTCCCTCCTATATTACTCTAATGTACAACGGTAAGTTCAGGAGTAATAATGTAACATAGTTGTTTATTTACGATATTGGTGCTGGAAGAGTATGCCGTCAAATGAATATTTTTAGTTTAAGTACTGTAGAAAACTAACTGTAGGGGGAATGTGCAAGCAGTTGAATCTACCTGTTGCCATGGTATCGAAGACTTATCATGATCATAATAACAAAATGTTGTATAGGTATTTCGCTTATCAATTTTTGAGGGAATATTATTTACTCAGGGCATTATTATTTATTGCTATTTAGATATATTCCCATGTTTATCAATAAACATTATTATTATTATTATTATTATTATGGAGAGTAGAATTTTACTAAAAGATTTTTGTATAATTTTGAATAAAAGAAGGATAAAATAACGAAAGAAAAATTTGTCGGTGGGATGTAAGGATGTCATGATGCAAACAGAAAACTCTCACGTATTTCTTTCTTGGGACGTGTCGGCATTCCGTTGAGAGATTGCTGGCCGAATATTCCGCGCGACAGAACATCGATAAAACTGCCGCCTTCACAAGGGCTGAGGCTGTCATTTTATTTGTTTTCTTCAGCAAACTTCTTTCCCAGGTTTGTAAACATGCAAGATTAAAAAAAAAGCCATTTCAGTTTTGCGTTCTTTTCAGTAAACTTTTCAAATATTTGTAAAAAAACTTTTTATTAGGATGTCAACAACAACAACACTCACTATATCACTATATTCTTGGTTTCTTGTCACAATTAAGTGTATATTATTTTTAGTACAGTTGTAAATTAAAAAAAAATAAATCTGGTGCATGCGCGCAACACACAACTTTCACTTACCAACTTACTTAGATTAGAAATTGGCGTGTTTTGCTAAATATCATTTCCCAAAGTCACACATTTTTCTACATTAATATCTTATTTTTGTTAATCGTTAAAGCCGTTTTTGAGTAAATAAAAAAAAACCGTGAAAATGATACAAAATTTATTAAGTAAAGTCCTCCCTCCCATTGATCAATTTTGATTAAATTTTTACAGTCATATCTCGGGCATATAAATACATCAAATACCAAGTTTGATCAAAATCGTTAAAACCGTTTTTGAGTAAATAAAAAAAACACGTGAAAATGATACAAAATTTATTATGTAAAGTCCCCCCTCCGGTTGATCAATTGTGATGAAATGTTGGTTATCACATCTTTGGCATATAAATACATCAAATACCAAGTTTGATCAAAATCGTTAAAACCGTTTTTGAGTAAATAAAAAAAACATGTGAAAATGATACAAAATTTATTAAGTAAAGTCCCCCCTCCGGTTGATCAATTTTGATGACATTTTTACAGTCATATTTCAGGCATATAAATAGATCAAATACTCAGTTTAATCAAAATCGTTAGAGCCGTTTTTGAGAAAATCGAAAAAAACTTAAAAAGTTATTAAATAAAGTACCCCCTCCCTTGGAGCAAATTTCATGAAATTTTCGCTGTCACATCGCGGGCTTATACATACTCTAAATACCCAATTTCAGGTTCGCACGGTTTATAGTTTTTGAGCTAGTCTGTTCACACACACACACACACAGACACACAGACACACAGACACACACACAGACCATTTCGCGGGACTTGGTTATTTTGACTCAGGGGACCCCAAAACATGTATTTCCGTTGAAAACCGGATGTCGAAAATTTTCACGATCGCAATACTTCCACTTACTATATATTTCATACATAGGTAAGTGAAAGTAAAAATTACCAATACAAATAATGATTTATCGTCTTCATAATTTCACATTTGTATAATGTATAATATACATAGTTACAAACGGATGAATGGCTGTAAAATTAGTGGTATCACGATTGGCATTAGTTCTAAGAAAAGAAAAAATATACACAATGGTGTCTAAATATACATTCATAATCTTCTATGTATTTTTTCTGTAATAATTAGTGCAAACTAGGAAAAAAAAAGTATTTATTATTCATTAAGAGACCAAAGGGTACTGGATATAGCTTTCACGTAAGCGTTCACGACGAGTAAGCAATTTTTTGTTTCGGCGGTTTTAGTGAACTCTCTCCATTGCGCGTCTCCCTCCCTTCTACCGAGCCGGCAGCTTCCCCCTCCAACATTCCACCTACCGGAAGCTCCGATTTTACTAAATCTCCCTAACATCAGTTAACATATTATATTAAATCAATACCAAGATAGTGATCAGAGAATTGATTTTAAAGGCTCGCGGGCAAAGTCGCGACCGGGAATGCTAGTAATACATAAGCAACAATATTACATTATGACTCCTGAACTTACCGCTTTACATTAGAATAATGTAGTTAGTTAGTCTCTATACATCTATGTGGTATTTATAGCAATATCCATCAGCATCATTGGCATGATCATGAGAATAGCTCGTAACGCGGCCATAATATATTTGTTTGTTATTGACTGAAGTCCAAGAACATTTTTAATGTGTCACCCTAGTGCTTGTTTGAATCGAGCTTTGAAGAGTTAAAATTTCAAGATTTAAATTAAACTTAACATTATCACTCTGATTTATGTCCTTTAGTCTTATAGGCCAATGATAATTATTTAAAAACTATTTATAAATAGTTAGGACACTCATTCTCAGAGTCATAAACTAGCACCAACGTTGTTAACATTAAGGGTGGTCAATGCGGTGGGATTTGGTTTTGACTACCTCAAGGCGTTTACAGAAGACACAATACCAGCCGAAATCCATGCCAACCTCTCCGATCCCTGGTCGATTCGAGTGGGGACTGGAGATAGGTCTTTTCGAAACGAAAGCAAACATCGCCTCATGGTTTGCTTTGCTGACTGCCAACATCTCATTAACACACCGCTTTACATCGATGATTTATAAACGTTTAGTAGTTTGCTAATGTGACGTAAAGGAAAATGACAGAATAAAACACACGTGAGTTAGTTTTACTTTATTTATTACTAAATACTCGTAACCACAACAAATCTGTCTTAGTCTTTTAATAATAATAATAAAAATAACTTAAATAAAAGTTAAAGAAGTATCAAACGTAATTCGTTCAATTGCATTGATTTAGCAAAGGTCAGTTCTTCAGGTTCATTCTTCAGTTTTTTGTTTATTGAAATAAAAACAGTAATGTATCTTCATAATTTCAACAATTTCACAAATGTGAAATTATGAATGAAATCTTCATAATTTCAAATTTGTGAAATTGTTGAAATTATGAAGAAACATTATTGCTAAACAAATTTTAATTTAGATTTAATACTGTACTAAAAATAATATACACTTAAGTATGGCTAGAAAAAAAATTTTAAAGAGATAAACACAAAAATTAATTGAGAAATTAATCGTTAATAACATTCTAATACAATGTTTATAATAAAAATATAATAGTTTCGTTTGTTTTTTTGTTTTAACGTCACTTTATCGGATGATGCTGCATTGGGTGTCCTAAATTTTGCATACCCAGGTATAATTAACGAGTACCTGACATCGTACAGGCTGGGGACTTCCATTTTACGTCCTATCCGAGGGACGGCATACACAAGGGTTTTTTACCCCCATTAAAAAATCCTATGTTCCGAATGACATCCTTACGTCCCACCGACAAATTTTTCTTTCGTTATTTTATTCTTCTTTTATTCAAAATTTTACAAAAATCTTTTAGTAAAATTCTACTCTCCCAAAACATTAATAATTTATTGATAAAAATGAATACATGGGAATATTTCTAAATAGCAACAAATAATAATGCCCTGAGTAAATATTATTCCCTCAAAAAATTTATACGCGAAATTCATATAAACATTTCGTTATAATGATCAATCAGTTTACTTCCGACAATTCAAAAACTCTTGGAAAGAATGGCAGCAGGTAGATTCAACTTCTCCTACAATTAGTTTTCTACATTACTTATACTAAAAAAAATAACATATCACTAACATCGAAGATTAAAAATTACATTACATTATGACTCCTGAATTGCCGTTGTACATTAGAGTAATTTAGTTACTTAGTCTCTAAATATCAATGTGGTTTGTATCGCAATATCCATCAGTAGCATTGGCATGTTTATAAGAACAACAGTTCAGAAACTGTGAAGACAGTGGACGCAGGGATTAGAAACGAAGCTTATCAAAACATATTTTTTTAAATTCTTTTATTATTACGGTAGGTACATTACAATACACAAACAATATAAAAGGAAATTAGAAATTTAATTTATTGACAAAGGTTGTTAAGTTCATTTACGATTCAAAGAATAAGTCATTTTTTCAGCTTCATAACGATTATCTGTTAATTAGAAAAAATTATAAATGATCACAGATACAACATATCGTGACAATTCACATTATACATGGCATTACACATTCGTCCCTCTTATACTTGACATCTACAAAAAAATGCTCTTTTTTTGGGACACGACCCAAGAATAGAAATACGTACTTTACTGTTTACTGTATACTGTTTAAAAAAAAAAAAACTTAAGCAGTTTGTGATTGAAAATAAGTTATCTATCCTTACTTTTTTTATATTGAAAAAATAAAGCATGTTCTACAAGATACAGCATTTATTTTAGTTTTTCTATATCTTATTTTTTGTTTTTCCTATGTCTTATTTTTATCGCTAGTAGTGACAATTTATTTCTGGAGATCTCATTACACTCGAAATTTATTACACTTTTACTATCAGTTTCCTCAGTTTTGATGTCCTGCACCTACCGCCCTATTTTTGGAATTTCTTATTTTTATCGAAAATAGTGTACATCTACCTTTCGTGCTATCATTCCGGAAATTCATTATTTTTACTCTACCCTCCGAGATATGATAACTGTAGCGTCTCCAATAGGTTTTAGTGGGCCGGTTAGCTCCGGTCATACACATTTTTGATCATGGAACATGAATTCCTTCCAAGATCTCATGAACGCACTGTATATTATAACCCACACTTGCCCCTCTGTTAGTAATCTAAGATTTAATTCATGAAGACTGCAGTTACTAAAGAGCAGAAAAAATACAGATAAATACAATAACTGTACTCTTATTCATCCCCATACATGCAATATTCATTCTTGCTTTCCTACATACTATATTTTTATAAAATGCAATTTATTAAGCTAAACAGTGATCTTGATTCTTGAAAACCGATTTCGAAAACGGATTATCATACTTCCTCCGAACTATTTTCTAATAATACTCTCATACTTGACTGACATTTTGCGGTGAAAGTAGGAACAGACCTCTCGGACATTAAATGTATCAAAGCAGGAGTGCCTCAGGGCAGCGTCCTTGGTCCAATATTATTTAATATATACATGTCAGATCTACCGCAACAGAATAACACTCTACTCGCTACTTTCGCTGACGACACAGCTATACTTTCCCCAGATAAAAACCCTATTCGAGCCTTTAATACTCTTCAAAATCATTTGGATGATATTGCAGATTGGGCCACAAGATGGAAAATAAAAATGAAAGAAAAAAAAGAGTGTTGTACGTATTTTCACATTTAATCGTGGCCCTTGTCAAGGAATATATTTTAATAATATCTGTATACCGCCATCTGATGAGGTTAGATATTTAGGTTTTTATCTGGACAAAAGTCTGACTTGGAAAACTCACATCAGACTAAAACGTAAAGAACTAAACAAACGATACCATCTTTTATCCAGACTATTTGACAGACGTTCAAAATTATCTTTAACAAATAAGTTCACATTATACAAAGTCTTACTAAAACCAATATGGATTTCGAAAACGGGTTAATTCCACATTAGGTATTTTTTTCATAGAGCCCCTTCTTTTTAAAATAATTAAATAGATGATTGTGAATCAGGATTAATGCCTTATAAGCATAGAAAATATGTACTAAATTAGCGGAAAAAAACAACTAATTTGTTGATGTTAAATAGTTTTTTGTAGCTCCAGAAAAGTTAAGAGAATATATGGAGATTACCTGTTTTTGAAAATACTGATTAAAATAGAGAATGACTAGATTAGCTAAAATTATTATAAATTTTACTTATGTTTTGCTTTGGATCAAGCAATGCCACCTCAAGCAAATGCCAGCAACAATATAAATAAAAATAAAACAAAGTGGCCTATCCGATATTGGGAATATAAGGGCAATCCAGTTGGGGGGGGCGCTGAGGCTAGGCCGCCTGCTATTGATCCGGCCTACCCCCCCCCCCCCCCCCGTAATCTCTACTCTCTCCTAATTGCCTCTATGTCCATGCTCTCGCCTAACTCCCCTGACCCTCTCAATTCCGGATATCCGAATTGAGACGTGTACCGAAAGGTCTTCAAGGCATAATCCCCTTGTTTAGGACCCGAGTGAACAAGCCTTAGCGACCACTCCACAATCCTCTTGGCTCAGCTGTTTTCACAGCGCCTCCCCCCCCCCCTGAAAGGTGTGGACAGCAATTAACTATTACTATTTCTGTATGAAACGGACTATTTTTAGTTATTTTTTAACTCCTTAAATGAAAAATGGATTGTATTTAAACATTTAATAAAAATTTACAATGTAAATATGGACTAATATTTTAAACAAGGACCTTCATGAAACATAAAAATAAAAATGCGCTCCCCTCCTGAATAAATTTCTGGATCCACTACTGTCGTAACTACGATAGCCCATAACGAATTAGCAATTTTTAGACTGCTCCCTAATCCAATCCCACGCTCTATTGTTCGTATTTTATTTACAACCACCAATCTCCAAGTTTCACAGCCGTGTGTATATACAAAGATGTATATATATATATATATATACTAGGACTGGTAAAACGGTTCTTACTACATTTTTTTCTTCAGTATCTTAGCAGGCGTGCTTTTGTAAAATACCTTGAGCCTCCACATAGTTTTGCAACCAAAAGAAAGTCTCCTCATTATCTCGTTCCATTGGCCAGAGGTGTTAATATGGTCTTTGATACCCATTTATATTTATTTATTGAGTTGTTTCAACCACCAGAGCCATTCATCATGTAACATCATTCAAAAGAGTACTCCAGTTGTTGTTGGAACCAACTGTTCCAGTAAATGTTTGTGTCTGTTCTATTACATGTTCCTGACGGTTCGAGTATCTTCTACGCTTGTCGGGAACATTTAAATTGTTCTAATTCAGAATAAATACAAGGAGTAATGGACTGGAGAGTTAGTCTTGTTCTTTGGCTCGAATGATATGGTTATTTTTGTGTTACTGTGTCGTTACAAGTTGATACTTTTTGTTACCTTGTAGATTATTTGAGTTGTTATCGTTTGTCTGACATTGTGACTTGTGAAAATTATTTAACCCCACATAATTGTTACAATATTATAAATTTCTACTGATGTTTTAGTTAAACGTTTTTAGATAATTGGAATAGTTTTTAGGATGGTAAATTAGAATGAGGAACGTTGGGCTTAAAATAGTAGGTTCTTTGCTAGGCAGATTTATGGGGCCAAGCTAATATCCATGCTAGGATTATCCGATGAAATTCAAATGAACTTGTCCGACTTTCTCGTGTGATATATTGGATAAGAGTATCTATAAATTCTACTAAAATCTAAGTCACACAAATTTTTTTATAATTTTACTCTCATCTAAATATAATTATTTTAGAAAAATCATCTATTTCACTAAATTCCTCAAAGCAATATAGGATTTGTGTTGTATTTCAGAATTGCTACCTATATACGAGTATATATATATATATATATATATATATATATATATATATATATATATAGATGTATGTATATAAAGCATTTATTGTGCATACTCAACGGGCTTTTAGGGACAGCGATACATAACAGAAAGTCAATTTTATCGTGACGTATTGATTATTCAAAGCGATAACATCAGCAGATGGCTTGCTGTTCGGAATGAAAACAATTACAGCCTTTACCTAGCAATTTGTACGTCATTATGTTTATGATTCAATATCTAATGTAGGTACAAATCCGGTGCAAGTAATATATCAGAGTGTTCATTTTTTATAGTGTAACGTTAAATCGCTAAATAAAAAATCTGGTGCGTGCGCGCAACACACAACTTTCACTTACCAACTAACTTAGATAAGAAATTGACGTGTTTTGTTAAATATCATTTCCCAAAGTCACACATTTTTCTACATTCATATCTTATTTTTATTAATCGTTAAAGCCGTTTTTGAGTAAATAAAAAACCCCGTGAAAATGATACAAAATTTATGAAGTAAAGTCCCCCCCCCCCTTCGGTTGATCAATTTTGATGAAATGTTGGCTATCACATATTTGGCATATACATACATCAAATACCCAGTTTGGTCACAATCGTGAAAGCCGTTTTTGAGTAAATAAAAAAAGCACGTAAAAATGATACAAAATTTATTAAGTAAAGTGCCCCCTGCGGTTGATCAATTTTGATGAAATTTTTACATACATATCTCGGGCATATAAATAGATCAAATACTAAGTTTAATCAAAATCGTTAGAGCCGTTTTTGAGAAAATCAAAAAAACACGTGAAAATGTTACAAAATTTATTAAGTTAAGTCCCCCCTCCGGTTAATCAATGTTGATGAAATTTTTTTTACAGTCATATCTCGGGCATATTAATACATCAAATATCCAGTTTGATCAAAATCTTTAAAGCCGATTTAGAGTAAATAAAAAAACACGTGAATATGTTACAAAATTTATTAAGTAAAGTCCCCCCTACGGTTAATCAATTTTGATGAAATTTTTACAGTCATATCTCGGGCATATAAATAGATGAAATGCTCAGTTTAATCAAAATCGTTAGAGCCGTTTTTGAGAGAATCGAAAAAAACCTAAAAAGTTATTAAGTAAAGTATCCCCTCCCTTTAAGTAATTTTGATGAAATTTATGCTGTCACATCGCGGGCATATACCTACACTAAATATCCAATTTCAGGATCGCACGGTTTATAGTTTTTGAGCTAGTCTGTTCACACACACACACACACACACACACACACACACACACACACACACACACACACACACACACACACACACACACACACACACAGACACACACACACACACACACACAGACCATTTCGCGGGACTTGGTCATTTCGACTCAAGGGACCCCAAAACGTGTATTTCCGTTGAAAACCGGAAGTCGAATTTTTTCACGATCGCAATACTTCCACTTACTATATATTTCATATATAGGTAAGTGAAAGTAATAAAAAAACAAAACATATGAATTCAAATCCCAAACAGTTTGTTAGAACAAAATAAACGGTTCAAGGCTAGTCTACGCAAACATGGAACCGTCCACCTTGTTCTGGAACATTCCAGACCTGACCATTTATGATTATATATAAAGAGCGAGTGACTGAACAAGTTAGTCGGAGTATAAATCTGTGTCTTGACTGTGTAGCTCAAGTCATATGATTGTGTTACAACTGTATATTTTTGTTGAATAAATATTTGTTACCCATAAAAGTGTTGCCATATTATATTTTGCTTTCTTGAAAATTGTAACAATAATTACATTATTATCCATATATATAATGGAAGTTCCTTTAGACGGACATCATTGGCGAATCGCAACATTTCCGCTTATTAGAAGTAAGAACTCTTTAAATACGCAACTGACCAAAATCTTCCTAAACATCGAAAAAATTGAATGAACTTGGAAAATGCATTAAAATAAAAACGTTAAAAAAGCTTATAGTGATTTTATTATTGATAACTGTTCAAATGTACAGCATGTATCTAAATACATATTTGTACATGCATTAAACTTAATTTGATTTAAGAATAAAAACCAAGATGAATCATCATGATGAGATGACAATAATTGAAGCGTCTAACTGCCAAAAAAATAAAACAATGTTTGCCAAATTGTTATATGTGCCAAAGCCATTCTTCAGAAATGGTAATAAGTAATGTTTTGTTGGTAGAAAAGAGTTTATTGAACGTATGAAAGTTGGCATGGGTGTAAGTACTGAATGTAATTCATCCTAGAGGGGATACGTCATATCATTTCCATAAAAATTTCCTAAGGCACTTATACCTTATACATTTCCACGCTTCAATTAACCGTAATTCTAACTTTAAAATATTCATTTTTTTTGCATATAACGTAATTAAAATTTAAGCACAGTTGTTCGCTAATCACCTTCAAGAAACTTTTAAACCTCATGACATAAATGACAGACTCTCAACATTACTTGTCCAAAATCACCTTGACATACCCTTACCAATGACAATGCCGCGGAAATGTATTCATCCGAATGAAGTTCAGGATTTAATAGCCTAATAATAAAGCTCCAGGCTTTGATTTAATTACAAATTTTATAATCAAAAATTTACCGTGGGAAGCAATCCTTTTCCTGAATAACATATATAATTCTATTTTGAAAATCACTTACTTCCTAGTCCTCTGGAAATATTCCAAAGTTATCACGGTGCTAAATCCATATAAATTGCCAGATCTTCCAAATTCCTATCGCCCAATCAGCCTTCTTCCTTCCTTTTCGAAATTATTCGAAAAGTACTTCTCCGTCGTTTTGATTCTCTTGAAACACTTAAATTTTTTCCAAATTATCAATTCGGATTTAGAAAACATCATTCTGCTGTCCAACAATGCCATCGTTTAGTTGATTATATTTTCAATTCTTTAGAGTCCAGCGTCTTTTTTGACATTAGTCAAGCATTCGATAAAGTTTGGTATGAAGGATTGCTTTCCAAACTTAAAAACCATCCATACTTCCTCCGAACTATTTTCTCACTCTTCACTCATCTCTTCAACACCCTTCAAAATCATTCGGATGATATTGCCGATTGGGCCATAAGATGGAAAATAAAAATGAAAGAAAAAAAAGAGTATTCGTGTAATTTTAACTGTGGCCCCTGTCCAGGAATATATTTTAATAATATCTGTATACCGCCATCTGATGAGGTTAGATATTTAGGTTTTTATTTGGACAAAAGACTGCCTTGGAAAACTCACATCAGACTAAAACGTAAAGAACTAAACAAACGATACGGCCTTTTATCCAGACTAGTTGACAGACGTACAAAATTAACTTTAACAAATAAACTCACATTATACAAAGTCTTACTAAACCCGATATGTTATGGGATAGAGTTAGGGGATCTGCAAAATCGACCAGCATCCAAAGAATACAATCTTTTCAGTCAAAAGTGTTGCGAAGAATAGTTTATGTTAGCAATGATATAATACAAAAGACTTAGACATGCGAACAATTTCGGAAACAGCAAAAGAAAATTATAATAGCTTTCAGCAAAAACTGACTAACAATACAAATCCTCTGACGGGTCATTTAAGATGCTCAAAGAACTCGTACAAAAAATTTCAAAAATCAGCAGTCAGCAAAATTTGCTCTTTGCAGGTAATTTGCAGATCGCAAATTTAGGATTCGTAAATGTTTGTTATTAAATAAATAAATAAAAATATTAAGTGATTGAGAAATTTCGTGTTTGATGTTCAAAGTAATCAGTTATTTTTTATTTAGTTTTTTTTTGCACTTCGTCTTCTTCAGCTCTGCTGTAAGACTGAATATGTACAATGAATTGTTTCACTATTTTTATTAGTTCCATTTTTTCATTAAAGTTGAAAAATGTTTTGTGGAGCCATATTAATAAATTATTCCAACTTAAGCGTAAACTTTTTTATTTTAGAACAAGACCCACTAAACTTCACTAACATACGAGATGTGACTCGCTGTAATGTCGTATGCTAATTGAATAGAAATTGTTTCAACAAAAATTTTTACGAAGCTGGTAGTGGTTAGGAAAAAATTCTTTGAAACATGAATGTTTTGTTTACAGGAAACCACATTAACCCTACTTTAAAAATTTTTTCTAAGAAATATAACTATGTATCACAAACAACTCATCCATATAAAAAATCATTAACCATTACTTTAAGTCTTAGATAAATAAGAAATACATAGAAGTATGTTAAATATTGTCAGAAAATATTTGACTAGATGACTCTGCTACCGGCGGAGGAAAAGAGAAATGACGACATTAGCGGACAAGTGGAGGCTTTATCGTGGCATGGCGCCATTGATATCAAAAATGCCGGATATTGAGCCAATATTGCCATCTGCCGTCTTTTTGGCCTCTCCGCTTTTGAAGTCTTTACCTAATATTTTTACTGAGATTTTCACGTCTCTCCGAGGCGTTTGGTTTCCTGTTGTGTTGTTTTTTTTTTTATGGATTTTATTTTCTGGTACATCAATAAAAACAGAATTTGTTCACCCCTATTTGATAATTATGAAAACATTGTATAGGTAATCTAACCCGCGTTAATTTAATTTGAATTTTTAAAACAATTTATACAATTACCGTATGTAACATGCATCTATGAAATCGTAAATTTAAACTAAATTTGTCTGTTGTTTGTTTAACGTCCCTTTATGCTACTAAGGCTAATCGGATAATAAGGATAGGGATATTTAACGAGAACCTGACATCGCACAGGCTCGGGACCTCCATTTTACGATCTATCGGAGTGAAGGATTAGCTAAGGATTTCTTACCCCCTTTAAAAAATCCTTGGGCCACCACGGGTCGCGAACCCGCGATCTTAGTACTGTAGGTTGCCGTACTAACCACTGACATAGCTTTTCTAAAAATTCTTATTTTAAATTAAGTAACGTGGCCATTTTTTGATATTTTTTATAGGAGCAGGGATTACAATAACATCGGCTTAAGTTAAGGATTGTTTTATAATTGGGAACATCCCATGATTTAAAGCACACATATTTATATATATAGCGTAAAAGTATTGTAACACTTATGTGGGTTTAAATAATTTTATTAAATGAAAATAATAATATAACAATATGAACTCAAATAATCAAGAAGGTTACAAAAAGTATCAATTTGTAACGACACTCTAACACACGTAACCATATGATCTATCTTTCGGGGCAAACTAACTCTCCAGTCCCTTGCTCTATTTTTTATGTTTATATTTAGCCTGAAACTGAATAGTCTTGAAGTTCTTGGCAAGCGTAGATTATTCCCGAATAGTCACGAAGACGTACTAAAACTTTTTATCCTAGCTGTTCCAACGAGAAGTCTAGAACTCTCTTAAATCATATGTTTTGTGTTTTGCACAATGATCATGTTAAATAATGTACATACGAAAGAACGAATTCTACGAAAGAAGAATTTAAGAAATTCGTTGATTACCTGTCTGTACCATATATATAATTTTTTTTTATTACAAATAATACTTACAATGTTTAATTTCATAATATAGGATTGCGTGCCCAGTTACTCACAAAAATAATCAGCATCGATTACATTAGGTCCCTTCTAAGCTCCTTTGAGGATGAGGGAAGATGCTATACTCAAGTTGCCTAAGAAGATTTGGGATCGTTAGGTCGGATGTGGGACGATCAATAGCAAGTTGAAGATGTTGACCTAAGCACCTTGCTATCAAAACCCTCCTTGCCTTGGATTTATTTTCGCAAACATGATCAAATTTCTATCCTGCTTTGGGATATGAAATACTCCTGAGAGCTGTTTCGTTTCATCTTCATCTAACGACTAATGAAATATAACATAAATTCTTTATCATCGGTTAAATAATATTACTGATTATTGTTATATGTATTTCACGTTTTATCAATTAATTCTTCGTTGACAAAATAACTTTTCAATTCTTCAAAAAATAACTTAAATATTTTTCAGGGAATGTTCAAAATGAAATTCAGTATGGGAGAGCGGGGTTGGTTGGCATAGGGGGTTGGTTGGCCTTTGGCTTATAATTTCCGTCATACCTGTTGTGAAGGAGCCACATCCTCCTGTGGGGTTAGTTGGCTATCTTCAACTGGGGTTTGTTGGCGCAGTAGCAAGTTACAAAAGTAAGGTAAACATAAACAAAGGTGAAACTACCACTTGTCTTTAGTTCTAGCGAGGAGGAGGAGAGCAATATTTCCTATGCAAAATGAGACGACAGTCTAAACTTCAACGGAATCTTTAGGAACAACGAAAAAGATAATGACATAAAAGATCACCTTCAGCCGCAATCGAAGCTTATTGATGAACCAGCCACACCTGGCTACCATGAAAATGAAACTAGTGCACCGCAGATACTTTCTCATGATACGATTGAAGGGCCAGAGAATATTTATCCTACCTAAAGCTTTTGAAGATGTGTTAAATTCGTTTTGATTTATGAAAATTTTGTTTACATTGTTCTAACGCAATGATGCTTCTAAGCCGTATGGTAAAATGCAGCAAATTGTTGTTCTATTTCCCTTAATAGCTGTTCAAAACTGATAAAAATTATTATATCATTATAGTGCAGCTTTTAATAACAATAATATGACAATAATACTTGAATGAGATGGCCAAACAACACTACCTTTTAGGCCAACCTGCCTCCATGGGGGGTTAATTGGCATACTCTGGCTTGACGAATTCTTAAATTTCCTATGATCATAGTGTTAAATATTATGTGTTGAAAAACATACTTGAAGTACTCTAATATTTGGGGTTTACAGTGGTATCAGCTATATTGGGATTATATTAACAGGAATGACTTAACAATCAAAAAAGTGAAAACTGTTGCCAACCAACCCTGCTCTCCCCTACTTTATAAACAATATTTTATTATTAAATCCCCTATAAATATAACCTATTATGAATAGTAATATATTATAATTGTAATTATATTATGGTTAAAGGAAGATCAATAAGTCCCACATAGTTGCTTTGCTAAAAAGTGCTAATTATTCTTCATATTTAATGCGTTCGTCATCAACATATAGCTTTGGCTAAATGTGACGAATAATTAATTACCATTGAAATCTATGCGCTGTTAAAGAAACTATTGATCTTCCTTTAATCAAATTAACTAAGAAGTCCCAAAAAACCTTGTAATTATAATAATAATATACGATTATAATATATGCTATTATAAAAATTAATAAATTGATTTGGAAAAATATTAATTTTAAATGAAAAATTCTAAATTTAGTTATGGAAAGTCCCTAATCTAGTTCTGAAACTTCTAAATTTGATTTGAAACTATCCTTATCTGCTTTAGAAAGTTCTGAATCAGACTTGAAAATGCAATATATAGCGTAACGATTATAAGTCCAAAAAAAGTTTTCTCTACTTAAAATATATATTTTAAATTATATTTTAAGGTATATATTTTAGCGCTCAAATTCCATGTTAGTTCAAAAATAGTATTTTGGATTTAGATAAAGGGAGCCTACCCCGAAAAGGGGACTGGGACCCTCACGTCCTATTAAACGCCTAATACAGCAGAAGCCATATACGCCTCTTATACAAAAGGACTTAAATTCAATCTATCGGGCTGGAACTTCAAAAGCGAACCATCGGGCTTTAATTCCATTCAGTATTAATAATGGATAGGGCTTAATTCAGTTCTCCACCAAAGGGATCGGATATCACACGGCTCGCTGCTTCTCCTGTATAAATAACTCCTTGTCTCTGCCTTCATTGTAATATATTTCATTAGTTCAGCGCACCTTGTAAAGTATATGTGTGCTAAATAAACAATATATATATATATATATATATATATATATATATATTTTTTTTTTTTTTTTTCACAGGAGTTTCCACCAATGGTGGGTTTCCTTAACCTATATATTGTCTATTGCCTCCTTCCAGACTTTTCGGTCTAAGGCCCATTCTTCTCGTAGACCATGCCCCATCAAGGAATCTTCTACTTCGTTATTCCATGTTTTCCTTGGTCTACCTCGTCTTCTCCTTCCATCTATTTTCCAGGAATGGACAACTTTTGGCATTCTTTCCTCGGGCAACCTTTTCAGATGACTATATATATATATATATATATATATATATATATATATATATATATATATATATATATATATATATATATATATATATATATATATATATATATATATATATACAGATGACTGTATATATATATATATATATATATATATATATATACATATATACAGTCGATCCTGGATAACTGGAATCTCTTGGTGACAGGATTGTAATTCCTTCATAGGGACATACTGTTTGAATGTTGGAAGCTTCCCATTGGTATCTCCATCACATTTTCCCCACCCTGTGGCAGAACAGGAAAACCCTTCACGTTTTCTTAAAAATGTGGATTTCACTTATGGAGGTGAATAAAAATATCATCTCACTTACAGAGGTAACTTCCACAAAAATCGATTCAACTTATAGAGGTGAAAACATTCCAGTTAAAAAGTTTATTTCAGAGAAGAATGGTGGGACAAGTTTGGTACCACTTATACAGGTATTCCATTTAAGCAGGTCCCATTTAACCAGGTATATATATATATATGTATATACGGTAAAGAATTTGGAAGGGTTACAGTTTTTACTTTTTGCATCTCATATTTGACTATAGTAAGTATTAATGATCCATTCATTTAGCACTTACTGGATTATTTCAGCAGAGGCGAGATTAAATATAAATAACACACATGTAAAACGAACTAACAAAGAGTATAATTGGAATAGGGTTTAGTACAATAACAATAGACACTAAGCAAAAATGTTCCAAATTAATCTTTTGCCAAAATTAGGATGAATTGAATTCAGAATATAACACATGATGATAAGAGATGAGGTAGGTTCTACCTAAAACAGGTTATCAAAATGTCTTTTGCTAATTGAAATAAATCCGATGCTTTCCCCATATGTGAAAAGGCGACACATAATTGCCCATAGGAAAAAAACGGATTTTCCTAGTCCAAGCCAGAAGAACCTGGATCCACCTTAAGTATCGAAAGAAAATGAAGTTTTGTGTCACTAAATCAACTTAAACCGGCATCTTATGATAATTTATAGAACTTGCAAATGTCCACACTCAATTGTATTTTAATAAGCATTTAATTTGCAATAAAAGAACTATTGAGGCCAATAATCGAGATAAAAACTATCTTATCTTTTAAAGGTCAGGCCACACATGTCCACACCGCAGTCGCATCCGCAGCACGGACCCGATTCATTTACGAAGGATAGATAGTAACCGTTCACACACGCCGATGCGTATGCGGTGCGGACATGTGAGGCCTGACCTTCAGGCATAACTAAAGGTAACATGTAAGTTAAATTAAAAATATTCTGAACATAACCTATATTAGTGCTGCGGTGCGGATGCGGTGCGGACATGTGTGGCCTGACCTTATGTTGGACAAAACTACACTCAATGAGCCAAATTTTATAAAGATCGGTTGAGTAGTTTATAGTTAAAAGTGTTCTAGACTTGTGGAAACTGTTGGGAAAAACTGTTATAGTAAATGTTTGTGACTGTTGGAGTACCTTCTACGCTTGTCTTGAACGTTGTAGAATGTTCCAATCCAGACTAAATATAAATAGCAACGGACTGGAGAGTTAGTCTTACTCTGAAGCTAGAATGATATGGTTATTTTAGTGTAACTGTATCGTAACAAGTTGATACTTTTTGTAACCACCTTGATTATTATAATTTACTATTGTTTGTGTGGCATTTTGAATTATTATTTACTTCGATTAAAATTGTTTATACCCACGATATTGTTACAATATATACCTATTAACAAAAAAAGACAATGATTTAATTTTTATTGTTTCAGATGTCCCTCCGGAGAAGACTGCGCTACCAGGTAGTATGGGCCGTGGCAGTGCTGCTGTACGCCTTCGTCCAAGGAACTACACTGGGGCCGACCATATCTTCCAGCACTACGACAATACGAAATGTGAGCATTTCATTTATTAATTTTACTGTAACATGTTTTAGATATATAGAAAAACACACATATATATATATATATATATATATATATAAAAATGTGTTTGATGAAGGTCGAGAAATTCTAAAACAAGAGAAATAACAATTTGTTTTGTTCTTTGGTCTGTATAACTAACTTCTTTTTCAATGAACGTACACCTATGAATTTTTAAAAAATGTCGAAAACATTGAAAATCATTTTTTGTAACCAACCTATTCTAACCATGGTGGAAAATTCGAGATTCGTTCCGTGGGGCCTCCACAAAATAAAAGTCAACCTTACCAAAGCGGATTCGAACCGCCTCCGTTCGGCTCGAGCGTGCTAAAGTGGGTCGCGCTCCAAAACGCTCGGCTATCCCGGCCCATTGAAAATCAAATGAAGAGTCCACGGAAGAAAGGGGGAGAGTCAATTTTTTCCGAATTTTAGTTATATACATATAATTGTTCGTCTAGATGAGTAGAATATGTTGGTGAAAAGAAATAGTCAGAAAAAATGACAGTAGGTTGGTTACAAGGGATGGAAAGAACCACGTACTCGGACGAAAGGGGGAATGTCAACGCTGAAAAACCTAGAATGGGGGAGAGTCATGTTAGAAGTTATATGGATTGTGTATTAATATCACCATTTCATCAATAAAACAGGGAAGAAAGGGGGAGCGTCCATGACTATCCCACTTTCTGTTATGTTTAAATTGTTTTGTTTTTTTACTAAAACATTTTTTTTTTAGAGCGTGATATGTCTGTTTCGGGCAAATTTATTATTTTGACACGCAAAACAAAAAGAAAAAGGACATATAAAAAATTGAAGAAAAATGATAAAAGATACGTAAGTAATTAAAGATCCAAACCTAAAAACTCGATTTTCTCGGAAAGCACTCCAAATTACATCCCCCCCTTTCTTCCGTGGACTCTTCAAATGATTTTCAAAAGAAAAATTCTGCAATGTTTTTGTTGGATTTTTGATGGAAGATAGGATTCAACCAAACCTTTAAATATTTCTATTAAATTTAATAGCCATCATTTAAATATATATTTTTTTAAGAGTAAATATTAGCCATAGCCGGTATTAGAATCTGGATCTCTGCATAACTATTGTAGCGCGCCATACAGTCAACGCACGCATCCCAGTAACGTCAACGTTCTCTATTCAATGATCCCAAGAGACAACGAATGATCAGGCTCCCAAAAAAGCGATTATTGATGGTATACCATATTAGAGGTTCCCTGTGAACGATTTCATTTCCTTAATTCAGTAACGAATACACATGGGATTAAATTAAAATCCGTCCGTTCATATTATGACAGAAAAAAGTTGAATAATATTCTAATTTATTTGTTAATCTATAGCTACGTCCTTGATATGATTAATGTCGATCATTCCTTTACACGTAAACTGAGGCTGCTTTCAATCGTGAATGCAGATCCTAAACCTGCGTTGGATAGCCGGGCACAATGGAGGGGCCACAAAGCCGCAGAGGGCATTTTCCAGCCTCTTAGCCGCTAATGAAGGAACGGAACGATTTCATCAACTCAAGCTCTTCTACAGCGCCCCTTTCAAACCATTCCGACCCAGTCACTTAATCCCCCCCCCCCCGGACATCGGCCGTTTAGTACTTTTTAACGTCTAATGACCACCATTCAGCGTCTAACGTGCATTACCAATTATTAAGAAAATATTATCGATTATTTGTACGGGGGCTCTCCCCGAAAACAATGAAATACATATTAACAAAGTAAAACTAAAACAAACTATTTAGGTAGATAGGTACTTAGTCGAAGTTGATCCTAAAAGAAAAAATAAATAGGGCAGAGCGGGGTTGGTTGGCATAGGGGGTAGGTTGGCCATTTGCTTATAGTTTCCGTCAAACCTGTTGTGAAGGCCCCAACATGGTACCACGTGACCCGTTCCACCCCGGGAGTCTTGTCCTGAGTTTTCAATCCGACGCTAACAGTGTAGATAAGAGTGTGCTTCATTGATTGATTTTACAACATGTAACTAAATTTTTATATTTTCAGTAAAGTTGATTTAAAGGCATGGAAAAACATTTGACTCCGATTCTGTTCACATAGCCCCAAACTCCTTTGAAAAACCTAACCTTTCGACTAACCAGTTTCTTGTTTGATTGTTCTCCCCTGTCCTGGCAGTCATCTTTCATATGATCTCTCCTGTGGGGTTAGTTGGCTCTCTTCAACTTTTTTTTGTGCAGTAGCAATTCACAAAAGCAAGGTGAACATAAACAAAGGTGAAACTACCAATTGTCTTTAGTTCCAGCGAGGAAGATGAGAGCAATTTTTCTTATGCAAAAAGTGACGACAGTCTAAACTTATATCTTCTTCTATTGTCATTCTATTTTCCCTTAAAAGCTGTTAAAAACCGATTCAAAATTATTATTCCATTATAGTGCAGCTTTTAATAACAATAATATGTGTCAGGCAGTACTTGAATGAGATGGCTAAACAATCCCACCTTCTAGGCCAACCTGCCCCACATAGGGGGTTAATTGGCATACTCTGGATTGACGAATTCTTCAATTTTATATGATCTTAGTATTAAATATTATGTTGTGAAAAAAATACTTGAAGTACTCTAATACTTGGAGTTTACAGTGGTATTAGCCCCATTGGGATTATATTAACAGGTACGGCTCAACAATCAAAAAAGTGATAACTGTTGCCAACCAACCCCGCTCTCCCCTATCTCAAAAGTATGTACGTACAATTACGATATCACAGGTTCAGTAGAGACATTGATGAAATTTACATGACTATATTGAGTAGAAATTTACATGACTATTCCATTTCAGGCCTCCTTCAAGGGTATGACTAACAGGTTTTCTAACAAGAGGTTGGGTACGGGGATGTACAGGACTGCTTGAGTGTTTTGTAAATAGGAACTAAAGGATTAATATACCAAGGAAGGGTAAAGTCGGCGGAGGATTGTAAAATGATATTAAAGTATCGTTTGAAAAAGTTCCTTTACTTAGAATCTGTAATATATTGACCATAACGTATCCATTATTCTTCAAAATTCCATTAAAAATAAACCTTGGTATTTCCCTGAACTCTCAAATTGGACTCAGCGTGCAAGTGAGTTATAAATATTCTCCAGTCATGCTAAGTCTGCCTCTTCAGGAGAGCAGCCATTCATCTCTTCCTTAATTCGGCTTCCACTATCTCAAATATTTATTCTATTTTAATTTTTTTATTACTATTGTTTATTTTATTAATATATTTATTGATATTTTTTATTAATTAATGCGTTTTTTTTTATGTATAAAAAGATAGAGAATATAGTCACTAATATTCAGTCATAAAATAACGTTTGTTGTAAATAATAGAGAAAATTACTTCGGAGGTATTAATTTTCCTTAAAATTACAATAATGATGGAACCTTGATTTTTTTTTAATTCTCTAAACGCCTTTTAAAATATGCATAATAATTATTTGGTAATGTGGATTGTACTAAAGTTACAAAAATAAATAGGCGAAATATAAAACAATCTGATCTTAACGTTTATAAATAACAAAAAAAAAAAAGGTTTTTAAAATTACAGTTTTATCTTAATAATTAGTAGATCGTTTTATATATTTAATAATAGTAGAACCACGAGGACGATCTCATTAATTTATTTATTTTGATATTATAACATGGAGCTTTCGGCGTCCAGCGCCATATTCATCTAAAAATACAATGATAAATAATATTTAGATAACATGAAAATTTATAAACACTTTTATATAATACAGTTGTCAATCTATACAATAATGACAACCTCATGCTTACCTGTTCATTCTCCTTAAAGTAGGAACGATAGTAAATGTGAAATTTAAATTTAGAACACTGTTGAATATGGCGTTGGACGCCGATAGCTCCATGTTATAATATCAAAATAAATAAATTAATGAGATCGTCCTGATATTTGTACTATTATTAAATAAAAATTACATTTTCATTATTAACCATAGTCTTAACTGAGATAAAGAATATAATACTGTTCAATAAAAGTGTTATATTCGACAAAAAAAATTAACATTTATTTTTTTTTACACATTTAGCAAAGTATAATCTTCGTCCATGATGGTGGGTCATTGTCATTCTTGGTTCTCCAGGAAACAAATTACGGCTGGTTCTCTTGAAAAAGAGGCCATCAGCAACATTAGGGTCGGATGAGCCTTTCTAAAGAAAACTTGATGTTGTTATTTTTTCAGGATTAAGGAAAGTTCTTAAGACCAGCCTTTCTAGGTATCCCTTTATCTCCCCCATTTATTTTTGAGGATCAATAAATAAAAAATAAAAATAAATTTCTTGCATTAATATCTTCATATCCCATAGACCTCATTTAAATTCAGCAGATGATCTACGCTGTTGTGTCACAATAACAGATACTGAGTTTATATCTTGTTGTGATGTGGGTCTGAATTGCATATAATGTATACCGATATTTATATAATAATTATGAATAATTATAGACTCTAGTTCTCCTATGCTACTTCAAGCCCTAGGCAATATGGCGCCGCTTATTTTGTCCCAATCCCACCTGAAAATGAACATTTCATGTGTGACCGATACATTCAATGAAGTTAGAATCGAAAGTTTTAATAAAGTTACAATTTCTCTGAAAGGTTTGATGTTTTTTCGGGTTTAAAACAAGGGGATTCTCTTTGACCTGTTTTATTTGATTTGTATTAGGGAGATGTGGTGTTTTTAGGTGACAATATACCGTTATTATAGACGTATAGATAACTATTGTATAATTATTATTATATTATAGTATAATTATAATTATAAATATAGTATAATATAGACAACTATAGATAACAGGCGTTAGAGAACTTGGTCTAGAAATAAATACAGATAAAACGAAATATATTTTTAGCAGAAGAAATAGGGACGGTTAAGTTAATATTGACGTTGTGAGGAATACGTCTAACATGTAGAGAAATTTAGATATTTAGGGGCGATGAAAAAAAGGAAATCGAAGAGAAAACCAAGGCTTGATCTAAAAATCGGGAAATGCAAGCTACTTTTCGGAAGAAAAATTACTGCGTAGAATATTTGGACCGAAGATGGATGTACTAACCGGAGAATTAAGACGCTTACTGAGCGAACTGTAGCCGGTAAATACAAGTGGAGCAGAGGGAACACATGTTTTTCACTATTAAATGACTAGGACCCGGTTTGATAAAAATAATAAAACAAGCATTGAGCGATAGATTTTTTAATGCAGTTTTGTTCAGACAAATGTTCCCAGGACATGTGATTTCGAAATATCGAGATGTTCACTGGCCTCCTCGCTCACCCGATTTGTCGATATGCAACATCTATCGCACAATCGACGACCTGAAGAATTCCATTCGTCAGGAAATTGAAGCCGTGCCGAATGAAAGTTGGTGACAGTCGTGCCTAACTTTCAGGAGAGGATCCATATTTGTATCCAGCAAGAAGGACTTCATCTTCAAGACATTATTTTTGGAACCTGATTTATATATATTTTAAAACTGCATTAAAAAATCTATCGCACAATGCTTGTTTTATTATATTTATCAAACCGGGTTCCAGTCATACAATAGTGAAAAACATGCGTTTCCTCGGCTCCACCCTATATAATTGACGTCAGAGCAGCTAAACGAATAATATTGGCCTGCACAGTTGCGGTACTTAGTAATGAACGAATCCAAAAAGAAGGGTGGGGTAGGTGGGAGGATTGCTTTAAGGCAGATCTATCTAAATTCTGTTCGGACGTTGGTTAGATGTGTGCAAGGAGCGAGTTGTGGGATCGGCATCGAACCTTCGGGTTCGTTAAGCCTCCATTACTATTATTATTATAAACGCTATACAAGTTTTTTAAGTATTACTATATTTCTACAGGTGCGAAATGAAATCTAAATAAAAAAAAATTATTAATATTCTACAACTAATATCAGACACAACGTCGGCAGTCAAACGTCAAATCTCGGCAGGAGTTCCACAGGGGTCAATACTTGCTCCATTACTCTACATTATACACACACATGACATAGCTACAAACTCTGAGACTTTGACTGCAACTTACGCCGATGACACTGCAATTTTAACAATACATAACAACCCAAGACTGGCATCAATAAATTTGCAAAATCACTTATTACATTTACAAAATTGATACGCACTCTTGAAAATGAAATTAAACCATATCCAATCCCAACATATAACATTCACACTGCGACGCGACACATGCCCACCAGTTTACATCGGAGACAATCAAATACCTCAGACGGACTCAGTACGCTACCTAGGACTACTATTCGACAGAAGAAAGACTTGGGGCCCACATATGAAAATGAAAAGAAAGACTCTTAACTAACGACTAAAAATACTCTTCACTCTTTTTTAAAAATCGTCAAAGGTGAAAACATAACATAAACTGAATACATACACCTACTTACTGAAACCCATTTAGGCATCGCCTCACAGATTTTTGGCTCAGTAAAAAGGACGCACTTACAAAAATTACAAACTTTTCAATCAAAAATTTTGAGACTAATAAATTTTGAGACGAACGCACCCTGGTACTTTAATAACAAAACTCTACATAAAGACTTACAACAACCAACTATCGAAGAACACATACGAACTCTTTACATACGGTTTTTTGTTAATTTACACGGACATAATAACAGACTGATAAACAGCATGGCCACGGCTGATATGCCCGTTATAAGGCGGCTAAAAAGAAGCTGGATGAGAGACCTGCTCACCTAAGGTATCAAGACCGGAAAGAGGTGCTGCTGGGCACTTTCCTTTCATCATCCCCGAAATGCCTTATGTGTTAATTTTTCAACACATTTGCTGATTGTCGCAATTGCTGACAGGTGTGAATTGAAGTTTGAAGAGAAAAAAAATATCAGTCACTAATGTAAGTAAACAAAGAAATTAATGTTACTTAATATGTTCCACATTGTGCTCACGAATCCACGAATACATATTCAAGAAAGACGTGATAAAGAGGCAGGAATAACTTTAACAATAAGGGAAGCAGTGGGGAAGTTTATTGCTACACGGGGGGGGGGGGAGGGGGCTTTTTGTCGAAGGAGATGTTATTGCAAGTCGGGTCAGGTGAGGCGAGGCCGAAGTACAGAATACCAAGTAGCCGGCGGAATCTACAAGACCCAACGGGTTTCACGCCTAGAATTTTATAACGCCTTTTGATCTTTCCAGATTTTATTTTATTTGGAATTTCAAGAAGATAATTAATGAGAAAATATATTAAAGAGAAAATCTAATAAAGTAATTCAATTAATTAATTAATCGATTCATTAAAAATAAAATAGATTAGATATAAACTGAATTACTTAAACTCATTGGGAGATACGCTGCACAGATTTTCGGCTCAGCTAAAAAGATTTAAAAATATTATAAAACTTTTCAATCGAAAATTTTAGAACGCTCCTAGGTTCTTAACTAACAAAACTCTATAGGTGTGTAATGCTCGACTGTTTTCTTTTAGATTAGGATGATTTATAGTCAGGATTTTCGGTCTATTTTTTTTTTCTATATATGAAATATATAGTAAGGAAAAGTTCGTGAAAAATTTCGATTTCCGGTTTTCAACGGAAATACACGTTTTAGGGTCCCCCGAGTCCAAATAACCAAGTCCCGGGAAATGGTGTGTTTTTCTGTACATAGACATACATAGTTCAAAAACTATATACCGTACGTACTTGAAATTGGGTATTTGGCCTGTGTATATGCCCGCGATGTGACTGCAAAATATTCATCAGAATTGTTCAAACTGAGAGGGTACTTTGTTTAACGATTTTTTTTTTCCAATTTTCTCAAATACGGCTCAAACTATTTTGATCAAACTGAATATTTAATGTACGTATATACCCGCAATTTGACTGCCAAAATTTAACAAACATTAATCAATTTGAGGTGACACTTTACCTAATAAATTTTGTCTCATTTTCACGTGTTCTTTTTTTTTTTTTACTCAAAAAACGGCTATAACGATTTTGATCAAACTGGGTATTTGATGTATGTATATGTCCGCGATATGACAACCAAAATTTCACATCTCGTAATATCACTGATGAAAATAAAAACTTTTATTTAACAATAAAAAATTTTATATTTTACTTTAGAGAGTAAATACGCGATGTTCAAATTATTTAGAGCATTTAAGGAGTAAAAAAAAAATAAGATAACCTTTAATTAATTATATTTCAGTTTAGAAACTTTAGTTCTATAATAGATTTCTGAATGGGATATGAACTGATTTTAGAGGAAAAGTAATCGTTTTCGGATTCCGGAAAGGCATAAGAGACTAACTTTACTACGAGACGTAAATACACCTTCACGATATATTTTCAAAAAGCAACAAGCAGTAAAAAACAAACAAGCATTAAAAAAAATTCGACTGTTGATGACATTGGATCTCTTAAAAAGAGAAATAGGCATTAATGAATCGAAAAGTACTGAGAACTTTCAAGTTAGCTATACATGTACTCTATAACTTATGGAGTTTATACAAATATAAGCAAATAAATGCTTAAAAAAGTATGAAGCTGAGATATGGCGTTTACATATTATCGAAACACGGAAATTTCTAATCTAAGTAAGTTCGTAAGTGAAAGGCTTGTGTTGCGCGCACGCACCAAATTTTTTTTTGTTGAAGTAAAGCTTTCATTGGAAAGGTTTTCATGTGTTATGTGACCCTATTGCAATGGAGTAAACGGCGACCATTGTAGTACAAAAGCCTCTTTTATATCCATTATCTATAATTGTCACTTTACTTTTGAATTGGATAATTCATTTGCTGCGAATTGCAAATTACGATATTTGTTAATGAATTTAATATTTTCTGCAACTCCTTACTTTGTAGAACTTAGAATCTAAAGTATTTTTTTAGTATTCCACTTTTTCCTGTTTGTTTTCATCACTTCTATGAAGAAATCAGATTGAAACAGATTTTTCACGTTTTGTCAATTTATTCCACCTGTGTTAGTTAAATTATCTCATTTTTTAATTAATGGTTTTATTTTCGGCATATATCATTATTATTCGATAGTTTTGTAGCATCGATACTTTAGTAAAAGTGCCTCTATAAAATTTATTAATTTACGTTATTGAATTGATAGCTGTCTTATAATATATACGTCTACATGTATACATTTCGGTGGACGTTTCCGACCAGTGTGCCCATATTCATCACCTATATGTGCACAGTGCATAATTAATTATAGCAATTAACACAAACAATTATCAACGATAATTATATAACACTCATTATACATACAATCATTGATTCTAAATAAATATAAAAATGATATACAGGCATGTCAGGTTATTCAATCTAAAACAAAGGTTACATAAATATATAAATATATTAATAAAAATCAATAAATAACAATAAAATGGCAAGATCACTCACCAACCTTTTCTTTATTGTCTATGTTAAATTATTAGGCATTCTAATAAAGAATCTGTCGATTATTAATAAGATATTGCATATCACATGCTACTTGGTCTCTGACCTATGGTGAATATGTTATCTTTTAATTCTATATTATTTATTAATTTATTAGAAGAGAAATCAATATATATTATAAAGCAAAGTGTACAATGTGCGTGCCGAAAAGGATCAAAAACGACTCCACGTAGGATTAAGGAAGTTACGTCTTCGTTTAGCCATATGACCACTTACGGAGAAGAAGGTTTCCGTTTTTCTCTCAAGAGTGTAAAATTGAAGAGAAAAGGACTGGGATTTTAAGCCTCTCGCACCATTTAATTAGCCTCTCTGAAATTGAGATACGAGTTTATGAATGAAAAATTTAGTTCGAGCTCCATGCTACCAGGAAGCGCTAGGGTGCGTTTCTCTCAATATTTATTGTCCATTCATATAGTATGCAATCGTTCTATATGTTTTCAGCTATTCTTTTTAAATTACTAAAAAGTTAAGAGAAAATAATTAGTTTGCGTTCCAAAATAAAATAAGTACTTTACATCTCAGCAATCAATTAGAAAACCAATTGGATTCCTTAAAAAAATAGTTTTTTCATAAGAAGGCTAATATATGATCAGCATATTACATTTAATCTATATATAATAAATACTTAAGTAAATTTAATGCAATATGAGTGAACATTTCGTAGTAGTACAGTGAGCGGATAAAATTATACATAAAAAAAGAGATTAATTGACTAAATATAAATCGAAAATAAAAAGTTTGAAGTGTTCTTATTGTATTCATAAAAAAGAAGTTGGTTTGGTTACTACGTATGATGAGCATTTTAGTTGACAAAACGACTAACTCCAATAACAGCATTCCAGATTTTATCATCCCTCATAGTTCAAGATAAAAAGAAATATGATGAAAATATTATGCCTTCAAGAAATTTTGGATTTCACTTTGTAATAGTATTAAGATTCTAGATATGCAGAAACCGTTCAAATTACGGGGGGATATCTTGAGGAAGGTTGAAATGGAAGAACGGTCTTAAAAAAAAGTTTCTATGAATCTTCGGTAGTTTCTATACTTCTGGATTAAATAGGACCATCATAATAGTCAGTGATTAAGTTTTACTCGAAATATAATTTTTTTAACTGAGATACCAGATTTTTCAGCAGTAATCTAATAACTTATTATCTTCTTACTACTTGGAATAGGCTTATAGGATTCAGAATCACAGAAACCATCAAAACGATGCATAACTCGACTAAGTTGCAGCAAAATTAATTGTTCATTTACCATTTTCAACACCCTGTAAATTATACAGGGTTCCTTATTTGGGCGAACTCTGCAGATCTCAAGTCTGCTGAAAATTGATACCAAGTTAAAACCGAATTTTCAAAAAGGTGCTAATTTTGTTCTATATTTCCTTTAATTTTAAAGTTTTTCTGTTATTAAAACTACCACACAACTACAGGAGCGAAGCCGGGCACCATAGCTTGTAATTGTAATATAACTGTTTCAAACATAAGCGAATGAATGTTTTATCCTGCCACAAAAACTTAACATAAAAAAGGGAAAAATGACAATATTGACAATTTGAAGCCCTACTAATTATCGCCCCGGTAACCTATTAGCTGAGCGGTTGATGATGCCGTAATTAATACATCAACGAACAATGGGGCTTGGTTTGCCGATAATGATGGACTGGGATGAGGCCCAGCTATCGACGGGACAATACCGACGAGATAACGAGAAGGGTTTTATCTTCAGCCTTTTGAGATCCTCGACAAACTGAATAATTTTTAAGAACCTCTCCAGTCTCATCCGACCAAAATAGGACATTTTTAAGCTCCTAAAGCAGAAAAAAAAAAAAATTAAAATTCTATTTTAACGGTTTACCTGTATTTATTCCATGTTCCCGTCCAATTGTGCTTGGGGATTTGTGATTGTTACTAGAACTTCAAATTGAATTTACTCTGAATCTAGGTATATAGTACTGAATGACCCATCTATCAGTCAGTAGTAGATAAATAGATGGGACAAGGACAAATTAGGTCTATGTATGTGGCAGTAATTTTAATGTGTAAAAAGTAAAAAATATTCTTTTAAAAAAATGTGACCTATTACATTGTAATGGAAAAATATAAGAAATATAGAAAATATGATGCGACCAAGACACCAAAATATGAATAGAAAATACATAACAGAAGAATCTTGCCCTGAAGATGGACGAAATAGTCTGAAACGTTGGCGTTTTACTATGTTTATGTAATGTTTAAAAAAATGATATTGGGAAGAATGACATTCACCAATCTACCTATTGTATAATATTCATGATCATCCTGTATACTAAAAATACTTTTTATTATATAGTAATTTTTTTTTTTTTTTTTATTACAGTAAGGCAGAGACAATTACTTTGCCTATACATTTTATTGATACGCTTTTATATGATATTTGTAAAGGTATTTAATATTGGTACTTCATTTATTTTATTTTTTGTTTTGCTTATATATTTAAATTAATTATAATAGGGTTAATTAAAAATGTCCGTGCATCTTAATTATCTTAAATAATGGGGACAAGCAAAAACACAGAATTTACGCAGTGGAAGTCAATGTGTGTTTATTATAGGAAATAATTATACATATATATATACATATAAGAAAATATAACTAATATTTTAAATATACAGGCCTTCTATAAAACAAGGAGTGAGATTTGCCGGGGCAGCAAATATATACGTCTATTTGGATGAAGATTCTAAGACTGTTCTCTGGGGCCTTTTGGAGTGGGGCTAAAGAGGGCTTAGGGTACAAAGTTTGGCCATATGTTATTATCCCCCCTAATAACATATTCACATACCCTAACTTATCATATTTATATAGCAAACATATTCATTTACTTATTTGAGCACCTAATTACAATAATATATAATCATTCTGCTAATATCTACATCTATATATAATAGCCCTCATAATATAATATATATAATATAATTACAAATAATTATGTGTGGGTCACATCACAGTTTAATTAACGTCACTTAGTGGCATTGAGGCTAATCGGAGAATGCTACACGGGGGGGGGGGGGGGGGGGGGGGGACTAAATTTGGTGTTTTCGTGTACAATTAGGATAGGCATCTTTAACGAGTACCTGACATTGTACAAGCATTTTACGTCCATTTTGTGATATGCTTCTTATTTGAAATCTTAACATTCTCTTAGGTAAGGAATGAAACACCGGAAACTTTATTAGGTTATATAAAATCAAAATTGAGTAATTAGTGAGCTATGTGTGCCGGAATAAATAATTACATATAATAACAGACATTAATAATGACTGGAGTTATAATAACAAAGACACGGAGTCAGAAGGGGAAGATTGGCCAATGGGTTTGTGTCACCGTGGGACAGCCGAAGAGGCCCTAAATTGAAAAGGGGCTAAATTGGATTCGGTGGTGGTGGCTGGTGGGAGGGGGAATTGGAAAACTGTGCCCGCGTCTTTTAGCCAAAGTCGTTCGCTAATGCCCCGTTTTATATAACTTTGCTTTTTTATAAGACCACCTTTTTATAAGACTACTTTTTCAAAAAATTCGTTCTTATTAAAAATTATCCTCTAGGTTAATTTAAAAAAAATAAAAAGATATGGATTTAAATCAGAAAATCATTTGATAAAACATGCATCAATAGTATACATAGTGACGTGAAACAAAAACGTACAATTTATCATTTTTCATTAAGCAGCCATGAATCAAAGAAAACATCCGCACAATCATCGGAAAATGTAAATTATTTCTCCTCTTTTACAAAACAAGCAACCTAATTCTGGTCCCTCGAAAGAAAAATCGAAACATCAGCAGCACCCTCAAAAACCAATACCTAAAAGGATACCAGACCTAGAAGAGATTCTTCAAAAACGAGTAAGAGCTGTATGCAGCCACTGTAAATGACCTAATAGCTGAACTCTCCAAATTGGTTAGTGAGTTGAATAACCTTATACAGCCCTTTTTAGTTTCCTGTCTCAGGTTATCCAATCATTATGATCAACATTCCCGATAACACCTATAGAAGACTAAAATGGAGCTGGTAATTTCCCTGCCTAAGTGCAAATCACGACAGAAATAGGTGCCGCTGGATATCACCCTTCCCCATGCCTATCAAGCCATGTTATTCTATGTGTTCAGTCATCAGATTCGCTAATTGTTTTTTTTTTCTTTTTAGACAAGTGTGAATGTAAAATGAAGTTTAAAAAAAACAAATATATTTTTCATTAAAAGAGAGTCCTAAAATTTTCGTTAAGCGTTACATTCATGTCTAGTATAACCATACTCCTATGGTTTGGAAATGATCTAGTACTTTCTGGGATGGTCCATTAAGTACCAGATATAATAAGCGATGGACTATGGCTTAGTATCGCCTTGGGCATAAAAGCAAAAGATAACTTTTGAGTCACTTGTAGTAACTATTTGAGTGGTATTGGTTTGACATTTTTGTATATTAACTTTATGTATATAAAATTGATGTTACATTATTATAATTGTGGAACTAATTACTAAACTATTCTTGGTCTATTTTTCTGTACTATTATATTTTAAAGTTATTCTTTCATTCCTTGATAAAAACCAATATGGACATACTCTTCACAGATATGCGGAACAGCTAAAAAGACCCACTTACACCGAATTCAAACCTTTCAATCAAAAATGTTAAAACTCATAGTTAAAGCACCATGGTACGTCACTAACAAAACATTACATACTGACTCATAAAAATAAACAGTAGACCAACATATAAAGACACTTTATAAACCTTTTCATCAACTCACTTACAAGGCCACTTCAACCGACTGATTAGAAACATAAAAACAGGTGATATATCAATAAATAGGAGATTAAAAAGGCTTTGGATGAGAGATCTCCTTCGTTAACAAACCAGATTAACTGACACAAGCCAGACAAGAGGTACCGCTGGGTGCCTCCTTCCCCATGACTAACATGCCCTTATTCAAATTAGTGTAGCTCAAATTTCCTGATTGTCGAAGTTGTTTACAGGCGCAAATCAAGATGTGAAGACAAAAAAAAAAAAAAAAAAACTATTCTTGAACGATACAGAAGCATTAACAATTTTTTTCTCATAGGCATATTTATGGCCGTGAAAAGCTAAAAGCGATTTTGGTGTTTGGAAATTATACGAACCCATATATTATATACATTTATATTTTAAATAATAGTTTGAGTGTATGTTTTTTCTAAATTGAAGTAGGATGATATAGCGATTGATTAGTTACCGGAGCGCCTTCAAGTGGACCAAATACCATATGGTAGGACAGCTTTGCAGTGCGTTATAGTATACACCTCGCGCCGGTCTCACAAAATCAATCATTGCTTCTAGGTGTTAATAGTTTTTATTTCTATATAGATTTATTTTAATCTCTTCTCTTCTCGTTCATAAGCATTCTTGGGGATTTATTTCAATACCAGGACTACCATTTTTTATCAAATATACAGTAATTAATTTAATTGATGATTTGCAAAATATAAAATCAATCACAGTAAGAAAATAAGTATCATATTTTAAAGGAAAAGAATACCAATATTTCAGTCCACTACACTATTTTAACATAATGATTAAGAAAAGACAGCCTCAAATAATCAATCAAAAATAGCCTGTTACTCACCTAATAATTGTTCTGTTTTTGTTTAATACATACTATGTTTCTTTGAATTTTGCGCAAATAATGTTTTTTCTATCATTAAAAGAGTTATGGGAAAATTGAAAAATTAATAAAATATAAATAGTGATTATTACATTATTTTATTTTGTTTAAATTGGTGTTGCGAAGATCAAAGAAAATTGTCTATAACTATTCACTAACTTTATTTACCCTAACAGTTCTATTAATAGATTATGATCTTTTGATTGTTGATCATTTGTTTGCAGATCTAATAAACTTCAGATCATTGGCATATTTTTATTAATTAACTTAGATAAATAGAAATAGGTAATGGTACCAGTTGCAGTTTGATATTTAAAGTTATAAGCACTATGGTTTAATTTACCTAATTCATTGTTTATAAGTGGTTTAAACACAGAAGACAGATGGTCAGCAAATCGTTCAGATTTTGGGACAAGGTGGGGAAATAAATACTCATTGCCACTAACAATGTAAAGATAGTGAGTTAAAAAAAACCCGGAGCGGGGGACATATAATAACTCGGTATAAATCATTCTCTTACTCGGGAAAAAACAGTATAGCCAATGAGGTGAGGAAGGTCTACGAAAAAAAAAAAAAAAAAAATTGATTTTAGCACGTTTGGCACAGCAGTGTGCTCGATTACCTGCACATGATTACGTCTCGACAAGGGGCAGGTTTCTTTCTTTTCCCAACATAACAAGTGAAATGTCCGGCTTAGGGCTATATGGACTAGAGGTGGCAACGAGAAGGCATACGGGAAGAAGGGGGAATACAAAATATACTTGATGTATGTACCCAAAAGGACATGAAATTCAGCATTTAGTCCTTTGAGTTTGATGTGTTGATCACTGATCTAAACCCCTCCTAAGAATATATAAGGGGAAAGGGTACAACCCCACCAGCTTAAGAAATGCCTAATCCCTTCAGGCATACTACTATGCATCATAGATCCTTTATTGAATTTTTAGATTCTTTAAAAAAGGGGTGGCGGGATGGTCGAGTGGACGCGTCGGAAAATACGTATGATTGAGAACCGAAAGATAGCAAGTTCAAAACCCGGAGCCAGGGGAAATTTGATAATACTCGGCATTAATCCCCCACCCTCTCCCTTGGCCCGGGAAACCCCATATAGCCTAACAGGCGAGAAAGGGGAGGACCAATAAATAAAAAACAAAAAAAAAGATATGTTAAAAAATTAAATTAAATATTCGTCTATCGGAGAGTAGATCTGCAAGTGGTCTTTGGTCTGCTGTTGCGGCCTTTCTTCCTATCGTGATTTGCACTTAGGAAAAGCTCCCTTTCAGTCTTCTGTAGGTGTTATCGGGCATGTTGACGTGCCAGGGCATAATGATTGGATAACCTGTGACAGTTGTTGCAGGATACAGGATGCTAAACAGAGGCTGAAAAAGGTTATTCACTAACCATGTTTGAGAGTTGAGCAGGTGGATCATGTACAGACGAAGGTTCCGGCTGGTTACACCCTTTCCTCGTTTTGGAAAGAACTCTTCCAGGTGCTGGTATCCTCTTAGGGACTGGTTTTTGTGGCTGATGCTGATTTTGTGATTTTAGCTTTGAGGAACTAGAATTAGGTTGTTTAAGTTGTAAAAGAGGCCGAAACTCTTTTATATCTGGAGGAGAATTAATTTCAACTTTCCGATGATTATGCGGATGTTTTTTGCATTAATGGCGGCTTTCAATTTTTTAAAGTTACTCCTTGTGACACTCGACAATTGGCATACTTTGCTGTTGTTTCTCTCGAATTCAAGCAGTCAGAACTATGACGGTCTCCATACCTTATTACAGTAAGCTTTGGTGTGTCCGTATTTTTGACATCGTAGACACTGAGAAATGACACATTATTTTGTTATTTTTTTAGTATTAGGGTCATTCCATATCAAGTGGTTCAAAGAGGTTGCTCGATCAATTGATAAAAATCTCAGTTTTTTTTATGTTATGCTTAAATGTAACATTGCAACCAATTGCAAAAAAATTCAATCTGTATATTTGAGTACTTTGGTACCTACGATTTTTTGAAAATAGTCATCTTCGTGTTTATTTAACAATGAAGAAAAACTCATTTTCTCAAGAATGGTAAGTCATAGACTAATAGTTTAAACACAACTGTTTTCCTTAAAGTCTGTTGTATATTTCGAGTTATCTTTATTATTTGAATATTTTGAATTCTAATACTTGAAAAGTGCTATTAAAACTGCTTTAAATTCTCAAAATTCCGTTTTTTGAGGGTAACTTTTGGGTATAAGGGCATGTACATCAAAGCTAATTTTTGGCATGATAATAAACCTAACTAAGTAGCTTTCATTAAAAGTACTGTTAACCCGTATATTCTTTACCAGATCTTTTTATGTATTTTTAAACTTCACATTTTTTTATTATTTTTTAACCTTAGGCTCCAATATCTCTGGTGGGCTAGTTGATAAAAATCTCATTTTTTTACATGTTATGCTTACATGCAACATAAATCAACTGCAAGAAATTTCAACCTGTATATTACCTGTATATTAGTAAGTAATTGGTGGTAAAATTATAATTTTTTTCTAAAATGATCGAGCAACCACTTTGGACCACTTGATATGGAATGACCCATTATTATTAGTTAGTATTACATAATATGGTTTATCATGTTGTAAATTAAATCTAACCGTTGTCCCGTTGCAGTGGGAGCAGGAGGAGCTAAGGAGCACGCAGCCAACTAGGACGACACCCCCCGCCCCCAGCCCCAGCCCCGAGGAGACCAGCTCCAGCAGGCCGGCCCCCAACGGGACCGAGGCCCCGGCGGAGAAGTGCACGCCCCCGGCTATCGAGCAGTTCCCCAGGCCCCTCATCGGTCCCACGGCCAGGAAGCATGGGGCCCTCATCATCCATCTCATCATCTGCATCTACTCCTTCATCGGCCTGGCCATCGTCTGCGATGAGTACTTCGTCACCTCCTTGGACAGGATATGTGAAGGTCAGTCACGACTTTTATCTATATTCATAGATGTTTATGGACATATTTATGGCTATATGTTCATATAACTAAATAAACTATCAGTTATTAATTTTTCTCTCCTCTTCTTGAGATTCTCCAATTGATTTAAATTGAGGATTAGGGCGACCAATTAAATCTCAACATTTTTCTTCCTTAAAACTTTATTCCAGCATACGTTTCGGCAGTTCGGCCATCATCAGTGCTGTAAGCCAACATCAAGGTTTTATATTATTTACCGGATAAATACAATTTTTTACTAAATTAACATATTTGTATAACAATCTCTATATATATATATATAAGAGGCTTTGTCCTGACTGACAGAATCAACGCAGAGCAAAAACTACTAATGATAGAAACTTAAAGTTCGGAATTTAGATTTTAAACGCGATGTAGGTAACCACTAAGAAAGGAATTTCAAAATTGTAACCACTAAGGGATTTAAATGGCGAAATTGTCGTTTAACTCTAACGGACACCTATTTTTGCACTTCGAGAAAAAATATCTAATTTGGACTCATTTTAAAGATCTTGATACGACTAGTTTAACTCGAAAGCCCCTACGGGGCATAAATAACCATGTATTAAAGCCGAAAAATGAAGGGTTCACGACGAGTAAGCAATTTTTTTGTTTCGGTGGTTTTAGTGAACTCTCTCCATTGCGCGTCTCCCTCTCTTCTACCGAGCCGGCAGCTTCCCCCTCCAACATTCCACCTACCGGAAGCTCCGATCCCTTTTATTATTATAACATATGTTGTCAATATATAACATATTATATTAAATCAATACCAGGATAATGATCACAAAATTGATTTTAAAGGATCGCGGGCAAAGCCGCGACGGGGAAAGCTAGTCATCTAATAAACAAACAACAATTCATTCAAACAACAACAAAAATTAACTTTTTCCACCACTTAACATCAATAAATTAATCTCTATGTTAAAAAACTCCTTTGGATTATATAAAAATTATTTATATAATCCAAAAATATGTACTAATAAATTATTAAATTTTTTTGACTATCAATAAATGTGATTGATAGTAAAAAAAATGTTCTCTAAAAATCCACAACCTGTGATTTGTCCTAAAATAGTTAAAAAAATATATAGGTATGTACTACCCTAGTCCTACTACCCTATCTGCCATTCATAAATTAAGTCTACATCCCTGGCTAAGATTTCCAATGCTTAAAGTTCAATATCAAGGGATAAGGGACTCCACAGCAAAACATTCATATTTTCAAAATGTTTTAAAAAAAAATAAATATCCGCCCTTACCTAATCCTAAATTTTAATAAATAAACTATACATTAAACTATATGATTATATTATTATTAAACTACATTTAATTATAGCAAACTATATTTCTATATATATATTATATTTAACTACATTCTGTGATAAAATCATTTTTGAGATAGCGGTATTTCAGATTAACAGTAGGGAATATAGAATCGAACCCCAAGAGGTGGTGTACGTCAAAGAGCAGTACTTTTTCTAATTTACGCAACAAAAATAGTTGCCAATAAAAACCGAAATGCTTCTATGACTGCTTGTGCTGACGATTTAGCGGTTACAAGTCACAGTCTAAATGCCAAAAAAGCAATTCAGGAGGTTGAAACGGTTTGCCAAAAAATAACAAAACAGCTCAAAAACCTAGACATCGAAAAAATCCAGATAAGACGACGTGCATTATTTTTTCTTAACAAAAAGGAAATAATATTTTTTCATAAATAATTTAATTACCAAAAATCGGTGAATACTTAACCAAGAGGCAGTATTATTTTTTCGATAAATCGCGAAAGCTGTCAAATTCACTATTTAATGGTATGTGCGCACCAAATGTCCCAAGACGATGACAACGATTACATCTATGTTAGGATTAAATATTAGAAGAAGTGAGCCCCATCCAAATAATCAGCCCACAAAAATTATATATTTTCAATACACCTTAAAATGCACATAAATGTAGTAGAAGGCTTAAAAAAATTATTGTAACGTTAAATCGTTAGATAAAATAACATATGATTTCAAATCCAAAACCGTTTGTTGGAACAAAATAAGCGGTTGAAACGAACTGTTTCGGTCTTGATCTTTCGTGCCTAGTCCACGCTGGCGTAGAACTGTCCACCTTGTTCTGGAACATTCCAGACCTGACCATTAAGGATTATATAAAGGAGCTAGTGATTAAACGAGTAGTATAAGTCTGTGTCTTGACTGTGAAGCTCAAGTCATATGATTGTGTGTTATAACGTTATCATTTTTGTAACCTGCTCAAATATAAGTTTTATTAATTCGTTGGCGTTGATTATTGTATTTTATTTTTTAATAAATATTTGTTACCCACATAAGAGTTACAGTATTTAATTAAAATATCATACATTCCACAGTTCAATTATACATAATATCTGGTGAGGAATGTTGCATGTTCTATAGACGAAAATAATTTGTCACAACTTAGTTAAAGTAACAAATTTACACTGATAAAGCTACCCACATTTGATACTTTAACATGAAAGTGAATATTGATCTTGTGGGAGCAGCCATCGTTGTCAGCGGTAGAAAATCTTTAAATGAGTTTGAAAATGGTGCTGGCTAAAAGTTATAAATTGAGAAATCAGTTCAAAAACTTCCCCTCGCCAAAAACTTTTCCTAATCAGTTCCTTTAGTGGTTGAAATAAATTTTAATAAACCTATTTGGATAAGGAGATTTTTTCCGTTCGAAATTTCCTGTTAAAATTCTACACAATTACCATTCTTTTTTTTTATGTAATTGTTTCTAATTATAAAAAAAAAGTAGTATATGTAATTTCTTTCTCCTGTTCGTGGAAATTCAATATTTTGTCATGAGCTGACTGATAGAGGTGCCCAATAAGCTTAACGATATACGCCTGCCTTGTAGTGAAAATGGGTGAGTAAATTCAGTATTGATGATTTCATATTTATATGCGCATGAGTGAACGTTTTCGAGAAATTAATCTATTTTTTAATAGAGTAAAATAATCGTCCATGTCTGATATTTATTAGAAGCTCAGATAATAAAAACCTTAAAAATAAAATTAAACACCTCCAATTCAAAAATTAAAAAAAAAAGTCAGGGTTGAAATAAAATATCGACTGATCCAGATTCTATTCAACTATCAACCTTTCAGTTCTGAAGCTGACTCCCGACGTGGCTGGAGCGACCTTCATGGCTGCTGGAAGCTCCGCTCCAGAGCTGGCCACGGTGGTCATCGGTGTCTTTTTCGCCAAGGACGACATCGGTGTGTCTGGAGTCATCGGGTCGGCGGTCTTCAACATCATGTTCGTCATTGCCATCTGCGCGGTGTTCGGTGGTACCGTGTCCTACCTCAACTGGTGGCCGCTCTGCAGGGACTCCTTCTTCTACCTCATATCGATATTGGTCATGCTTTTCGTCATCTACGATGAGGTCATCACCTGGTAAGTTGTCACACGATGTCTACCTATTTATTGATTGTACGGCTATTAGAAAAAGAATTTTACGTACATTCGTAATTTATAGGTGGTAATACTAATATTATATTAATAGTCTTCTCATTTAATTTCGGTGCCATATTTAATGTTTTAAGGTTAATAAAAGCCGTAGGTCACCAATATATCATATATTTATTGAAGTATATAATCCATGACGTTTCGGCCTCAATGTGCCATTCTCAAAAGACAAAACTAATATTATTAAATAAAAAATTATTTAAATTTAATAACAATTGTTATTAAAAAATTTTCTATACACAATTTTATTTTATAAATACCTTTATGCACATAGTCAACCAATTTATCCTTCTAAAAGAATTAGTCTATATTTTAAAAATACATATGTCAAGTATCTATCAGAATATCTGCCACGTCTAACATCGTCAACTAGCTAGGAACGACTGACAAAGAATAAGTACGGCAGGGGTGGAGTAAATCTATTGCTCTATTGTATTATTATCCATAGTCTTTTTTTTGGATATTAATTTTATGTATAATACTTGCGTAAAATGTGCTCAAATTTTCTACGTCTGTATGGTTGTTCACCGGATTCTGAATATTTTTTGAAATGTAGATAGCTTCTTTAATTTTTCTTTTATTAGGATTATTTTCTTTATATATTATTGAGGCATTTTTAAAATCAAATTCATGTTTATTTATATGTGTATGTTGTGATAGACCAGTTGCAAATTTTGATTTAGTTGTTTTTGCTTTACAATTTTGTTTGTGTTGTTGTATTCTTCGTTCTAACCACTGTGATGTTTGTCCAATATATGATTTATTTTCACAATTTTTGCATTTAATTTAATAAATCACATTAGTTAATCTATCCTTCGGAATATTATCTTTCGTTTTTGTAAATAATTTATCTAGTTTATTTATTGGTTTTTTTCCAAATTTTATTTCATTGAAATCATATTTTTTAAAAGTTTTTTCTATTTTATTGGTCAAACTATCTATATATGTAATCGAAAAAAAACTTTTTGGGAAAGGGTTATTGTTATCTTTTTGATTGTCTTCCAGATTATTATTTTTCTGAGTATGGTTTATGTTTTCTTTTTTAGTATCATTATTTTCATTTTTGAAGTAATCTGTTATTAGTTTCGTTCTATTAATGTTATTTTTATTCTTTTTGTTGTGTGTTTTAATATCTTTAGTGTTAAGGACCTCTATTATTTTATCATTTTTTGGACTACTTTTTAATATGTTATTGTTTTTATACCATAATTTATTAATTATTCTTATGGGATACCAATTTTCCAAAAGGATGTCATATATTTGTGATTTTACCTTCCAGATGTGTACATCATCCGTTAATAATTTAGCTCTCTCTATAAGATTTTTAGCGGTATTCAATTTTTATTATAAATTTTTAATATCAATTGTTATTTTGTTTTGTCTTTTGAGAATGGCACATAGAGGCCGAAACGTCATGGATTATATACTTCAATAAATATATGATATATGGTGACCTACAGCTTTTATTAACCTTAAAACACTAATATTATATTTCATAAATCTTTTTTATTTAGATACGATAACTTAGAAATTTTTTATTAAATTTGCAATTTACTAGCGTAATAAGCAAACATGCTGACTTGACAAGATATTAAAAAAAACACACAAAAAAAAAAACCAATTAACAAACGGAAATATATGAAAACAAGTAAAATGAGAAATGTAAAAGAAAAAGTATATGTATAACTGTTTAATGTTGAAAATCTCGTATCCAACGCCTCAACAGTCTTCTTGGCGGATCGTAAGTGTTTGTGGGAGTGTGTAGAGCTTGTGATAGTGGGTTGGAATTTAGGGTAAGTCTGTCATGAAAGTTACGGTAGCGATCAATGGCTGTTACTTAGACGTAAAGAATGTCAAGGTCAGTGTGTAATGTCTCAATAGGGACATAAAAGGGGGAATCTACAATATTCCTTAGTATTTTTTATTGGAATGACTGTATGTGTAGTATATTTAATTTGTTGGCTCTTCTCCATAGTTCAATACCGTAAATTCAAAATGGTTTTATTAGTACTTTGTAAACGGTTAATTTGTTCGTCAGAGATATTACCTACTGAGTCCAGCTTGATACTAAGACTAAAGGTAAAAATAAGGTGAAAGGTAGTGGTAGGGGGTTAGTTTGCCGACTTCAAAGGTTTATGGCGGGGAAATCCAACGCTTTTGAAGTGAAAGGCACATGACAACTGAGTGAACAAAAATTTTTAAAAACTAACAAAATAGATGGTACTGTATACAAAGAGTTATGTCTGGACTCAATAAGAACATAAAAATGAGATAATATATAATGTAACAATGCATAAAAATTGGAAAATATACAGAAAGAAGTATACAATACAAAAAAATAATAATAGTACAAGAGGTACAGAGATAATTGCAGGTACTTATGAAATCAAAACTAGGATTTGAGGATGCGGAAGATGTTAGAATACGTGGATGAACAACAACATCGATCCACAAGTTGGATCGAAATATTGGATTACCACAATAAAATCATTGTAAACTGAAAATCCTAACCATCATTTAACCTATCTTAATTGACAATTCTAAACATTCTTGTTTTACTTAAGCTCTTATTTGATCCTTTATTAAATCTTACTTCATATTACATTATTGCTCTTACCTTTCGGCAAAATACGCCAATATCAAGGTAACATTATCTGCGACCATAAAATTCTTTGTAATCAAATAAGCTACCTGCCGCTGTCAATTGGAAAAATTAAAAAAATTTAGTAATATTCTATCACAGTCTTATTTCACTAAATCATGCAAGTCTTAAATTGCATGCTTTAGACATTCGGCTACCTAAACGGCTTCATTAAACATGAGATCGCCCTTCACTGAATGGGCAATTAACCAAAGTAAGACGTGTTCTTCTCAGACAGCCTTCCAGAATCCTCTGGCAGAGGTACAGAGTACTTTCTGTATATTTTCCAATTTTTTTGGATTGTTACATTATATATTATCTCATTTTTATGTTATTATTGAGTCCAGACATAACTATTTGTATACAGTACCATCTATTTTGTTAGTTTTTAAAATTTTTTGTTCACTCAGTTGTCATGTGCCTTTCACTTCAAAAGCGTTGGATTTCCCCGTCATAAACCTTTGAAGTCGACAAACTAACCCCTTACCACTACCTCTCACCTTATTTTTACCTTTAGTCTTAGTATCTACCTGGACTCAGTAGGTAAATATCAGATACTATTTTATCTTTTTAACCAGCCACTTATTTTAATATTCATGTATACACCATCTTTTGTATTATTATCAGTTCTGTAATGTATTCATTTATCGTCACCCTCTAGCATAGATTCTCATATATTTGTTTTCTTTTAGAAAACAAATATCTCCTGATGAAGATCCACAAGTTGGATCGAAACGTTGGATTACAACAATAAAATCATTGTAAACTGAAAATCCTGACTATCATTTAACCTATCGTAATTGAAGAACAGTTGACTATCTCTCACTTCTACAATTGTCAATTAAATATATCTTCTCAGCAATTAAGTACTTTTATTGCAGGGGAGAGAGCGTGTTCATGCTCGTCATGTACATCGTGTACTGTGTCTGCCTGACGTACAACGCTGGACTGGAGAAGTGGGCTCAGACGTGGCCGGTCCCTTGCAAAGCGGTCCAGCAAGAGAACGAGGACCAGCACTTGGTGTCCTACAAGACACTGGAGGAGAAGGAGGGCTACAGCGCCACCCAGCAGCAGGGCCAGCCGGTGGCGGTCCCTAACGGGGGCAGCGGGCAACCACCTCCCGTCCCGCCCCCGCCCAAGCCAGAGTACTACAAGGCCAAGGAGCAGACCAATCACGTGAGTCCAATGGCGAGAGCAAACGTTTCGAAATAACAAGTAGCCAAGGTTTCAAATATCAGTCATCTTAAGACAGTAGTACACCTAATTGGGTAAACCGTACAGTTATTAACACTCTTAAGACTATATTTCAGTGGTGAAATTAAAAAAAATACTTCTTATGAAGGGATCCAATTGAAACTACCTATAGCTTCTCTTTACCTATTCTTGTAAAGATCCAAGAGGTTTTTTGGGTCAAAAGTTCAATAGTTTTGCCATATGACAGTATTTATTGTAAAAAGTGCAAAAAATAGTTCTTGACACCCTGTGGATTTAATTGTGAAATCTTCCCTATGGTTAGTTTGTTAAAGCCTTAAATCATAGATGACTTAGAGGAGCCTTCAAAAATTATTGTTTACTTATTTCTTTAAGTTGAAGTTGTGGTGTCAATAGAAGTACTCAGTGCCAATAACTGTATGGTTTACCCTAGTTATCCTAGAAAAAAAATTAGGAAGATATTGGTCGGTAGAAAAAAAAAATCTGGTGCGATGCGCGCAACACACAACTTTCACGTAAGAACTTACTTAGATTAGAAATCGACATGTTTCGATATTATGTAAACGCCATTCCTCAACTTCAAACATTTTTCCACATTTAATTATATACTTATATTTGTATTTCTCCATAAGTTATAGAGTACAGTAGGACCTACATTATCCGGGCCTCGATTAACCGGAGATCCAATTACCCGGGGTGCCCAGGAGCCAATTTTTTTTTTTTACTTGCTTGTTTTTTACTACGAGTTGATTTTTGCAAATACATTGCGAAGGTGAATCGAGAGGCGTACTTACGTCTCTTATGCCTTTCTGGAAATCAAGAACGATTACTGTTCTTCTAAAATCGCTTTATATTGTTTTCAAAAATTTATTATGGAACAAAGGTTTCTAGACTAAAATATACCTATATTAATTATAGACTATTATACCATATTTTTACAAACCTGCGATGCTTCAAAAATCTGAGCATCACATATTTACTCTTAAGTAAAATTAATCTTTTTATTAAAAAATTATTATGTACAAATATTATTATTATGTCATTTTGTGTGATTTGCAATCTGCTAATTAGCAATAAGCAAATACGTTGAAATCCTGTTGGATGAATTGCTAACTTTACTAATACTAAGTTAGCATATCTCTCGGCCACCGCCTCAAAAGTCTTCGGGGTGGAATGTAAGGGTTTATGTTTGATGTTAGTGTCTGTGCTAAGGGGTTCATGTTAAATGTTAGTCTTTGGTGGAAGTTTTTGTAGTATTGTGTGGCTGTATCGATGACTGTTGGGATATTCAGGTCCTTGTGTAGTAAATCATTTGTCACATAGTATGGTGCGTCTGCTATTTTCCTCAATACCTTGGACTGGAATGACTGAATTCTTTGGATGTTTGAGGGTTTTGCAGAACCCCATAGTTCTATCCCGTATGTCCATACTGGTCGTATTAGTACTTTGTAAATAGTAAGTTTGTTTGTTATTGATAATTTCGAACGTCTGTCGAGTAACCTAGATAACATTCCAAATAGTTTGTTAAGTTGTTTCCTTTTCAGTCCGATGTGGGTTCTCCATGTTAGTCTCTTGTCCAGGTGGAGCCCCAAATATCTTACAGCTTGGGATTCAGGGATCGGTGTATCATTGAAATATACTTGTGGGCATGAGCCATGGTTGAGGGTGAAGGTAATAAATTCACTTTTCATCCCATTCATTTTTACCTTCCACCTGGTAGCCCAACTAAATATATCGTCTAAGTGGTTTTGAAGGATGGAAGATGCTATATCGGGGTTTCTGTGTGATGTTAGTAGTGCGGTATCGTCAGCGAATGTAGCCAGTAGGGTGTGTTCGTTTTCGGTTAAGTCAGCTGTGAAAATATTGAAGAGTAGTGGTCCAAGTACACTACCTTGTGGAACTCCAGCTTTAACATCTTTTATACTAGATATTTCGTTGTCTATTTTAACAGTAAAGTGTCTGTCTGTCAGGTAGGAGAGTAGTATTAAATAGTAAGTCGGAGGAAGCAAAATTTTGAGCTTGGAAAGCAATCCTTCATGCCAAACCTTATCAAAAGCCTGACTGATATCAAGAAAAACACCAGGACAGTAATTTTTTGATTCTAATGCATTTGAAATGTAATCCACTAATCGGTGACATTGTTGTATAGTAGAATGATTTTTCCTAAAACCGAATTGATGATTTGGAATAGCTTTCAAAATTTCAAGAGAATTAAGACGATATAAAAGAATTTTTTCAAACAATTTGGAAAAAGAATTAAAAAATAAAAGTTTTTCATCATCTAAGACACAGACACACAGACCATTTCGCGGGATTTGGTTATTTGGACTTAGTGGACCCCAAAACGTGTATTTCCGTTGAAAACCGGAAGTCGAAATTTTTCACGATCGAAATACTTTCCTAACTATATATTTCATATACAGGTAAGTGAAAGTAAAAACAGATAAGAAAACATAAATAAAGCGTAAATACATCGCACTTATTTATTTATAAAAAGAAAAATAGTAAAGAAGAAATCGTCATTATATTCAAAAACATGAATACATGTTTTCGTTTATTCGGTACCCCCACATTCGTGAGGGATTACTCTACAGATGTAACTAACCAATGAGGGAGCGTGGTAGCTCATTGGTAAGCACTGAGCTGTTGTCTCCATTGTCCCTTGTTCGTCGCTTGGCAGTATATATTTAATATTCTGTTACAGATCGTCTTAACTGTCATGAAGAGAGAGGTCTACAAGGCACGGCGTTCGTACCAGAAATGCAGTGATGAAAGGCGCACTATACTTCGTGATGAGTACAAGTCTAAGGCCAGGACATATCGAAATAAGGTGCGCTCTCGAAAGCGAATGTCTTGGGATGAGTTTATTACCGAAGAGTCAACAAAGAATCCATGGGGGATCCCTTACAGAGTGGCCATAGGTAAGTTCTCTCCGCAACAGGTCATAGCCGCTTTGAAACGTAGAACTGACCAAGCAACCACTCTTGAGGAGACGGCGAAGATGTTTTTTGCCGTTACCTACCCCAGGGATGATCCATCCCAAGATAATGAAGAGGAGGAGTTCGTGAGGCGCACCACGGTATACCCACCCGGTACAGATTTGTGCCCACCATGGGACATATGGGATCTCCGTACTGCTGTGGATAGGCAAAAGACTGGTCGCAATCCTGGATTGGACTCCATTGACGCAGCAATTCTTAAGAATAGTATCCCCTTTGTTGAAGAAAAGCTTTTGGCATTGTTCAATGAGTGCCTCGATAGGGGATACTTTCCTAAAATATGGAAAATTGCTGATGTTAGGCTTCTTTATAAGGGAGGAGACAAAGATAAGCAATTGGCCAAGTCTTACAGGCCTATATGTCTCCTCCCTATAATGAGCAAAGTGTTAGAGAATTTGCTGATGACAAGCCTGCGACCAGTCTTGTCAAGGGCGAGCCATCCACGGCAGTACGGAAGCACTAAAGGCAAGGGAACCGCTGATGCTCTGCTGATAGTGCGCCGCGATGTCGAAGAAAAGGCGGAGAAATATGTCATGCTTCTCCTTTTTGATATCTCCTCTGCCTTTGACAGCGTTTGGTGGCCTAGCGTGCTCCAGCAGTTGCAAAAATATGAAGCTCCCAGCAACTTGTATGACCTTTTGAGAAGATACCTCCAGGACCGAAGACTGAAGATAAAAGGTAGCTTCTTTGAAGTAGAAGAGAGTGTGGAAAGAGGTTGTCCGCAGGGGTCTGTCCTTGGCCCTGCTCTGTGGAAACTAGTGTTTGTCGAGTTGCTGGGACTTCTGGAAGAGGAGCGGTTCCCGGCCACGGCTTATGTCGATGACCTAGCCGTCGTTGTGGCTTCGAACAGCAGAGCCAGACTAAACATGAAGCCGAACGGTGCGCCAACATAGTATCTCGATGGTGCGAGAGAAATAAGTTAAGGATGGCGGCTGCCAAAACACAGTCCATTATTTTGAGGGGCAAGACCGATAGTGCCCACCCTATTACTCTTAATATTGAGGGAGAAAGGATAAGTCCAAATGAGGTTGTAACCTACCTTGGTATCAAGTTTGGACAAAAATTCAATTTAACACCTCATTTGGAATACATAAGAAATAGGGTGGCCTTAGCTCTTAATGGGCTTTGTCACATTGGGGGCGCCTTTTGGGGTATTAGGTTCCCAGCCACACTGACCATCTACAAAGGAGTGATTCTGGGTATCCTGAGATATGCGTCCCCAGCATGGAGTCAGCACCTCTCGCACCAACAGAACAAGAAGTTGGCAACGATTCAGCGGAAGATTACTTCAGAAAAAAAGTGAAGAGGGAAGGCATTGCGGATCTACCGGTAAACCTTCGAGTGAGGATAGGTGAAGACCCACGAAGATGGAGAAATATTATTCGGGAGAATACCATACAAAATTGGAGCCAGCGATGGGTGACGACAATAAAAGGGGCTACCCAGCAGCCCTGTCTCTCTCAGCAGCAGGGCTCTGCTGAGAGAGACAGGGCTCTACGTCCTGACTGCTCACGATCTACCTAAGCTGATGGTGAAGGAGAACTACCCGTTCTTCAAATCCTTTGTATACGGGTGGAAGGAAGCAGTTGGCCAAGATCACTTCACCTTGGGACGGACAGCTGGAGCTGCTCCGGGAAGACCGCCGGACTGAGGAGAAGATAGAATAACACATCAGAATGAACAGAATGACACATCAGTGATTAAACTGCTATTTTATGCCACGTTGCGGCAGTGAGTTGATTCTCAGAATCTTCTCACTGCTGCAAATCCGTATTGCCTTAAGAGGCAAGGTAGGAAGAATAAATAAATAATAACAGATCGTCTTGGTGGCCGAGAGACTCTCATATAGCAAATCCAACCACTATAAAGTGGGTACCATTAAAAGAAAAATTAAGAGGGAAAAAGCCTGGCGTGATTACTGTCAGGTCACCTCCATTGCACGACAGCTGACCAAGAAACATTACCTCCTTAAACAGTACTGAACCGCAGACTCTTCATGGGTTGTAGTAGACGATTCTTTTTTTTTTTTTTTTCGTATTCTATCCATGGTGGGAAGGTCGAGATTTATTAACTTGGTCCGCCACGAAATAAAAGTCAGCCCGCATATATTTATATACATGAATAATAAATAGTATACTAGAATATTTATTCCATATATGTTTTATTCGAAATTTCGGGGGCTTCTATACCTAGTACCCTCCACCAGAGCCCGACCTGTGCACCTTTAATAGATAGAAAGCAATATTCATATGAGGTTAAACTATTAAATTTAATTAACTTTTCCGTCGTGTTGGTATTATTTTGTCTGTTTGTTTGTTTAACATCACTTTATGCCACTAAGGCTAATCGGACGATGCTACAGTGGGAGTCCTAAATTTCCCCTATCCAGCTATAATTAGGATACATTTCTTTAACGACTACCTGACATCGCACAGGCTCAAGACCTCGTTTTTATGTCCTATCCGAAGGAAATTTTTTACTCCCATTAAAAAGGGTCACCTCGGGATTTGAAACCGCGATCTTTAGTATTGTACGCCGCCATCCTAACCACTACACCACAGGTGACTCCTAATTTTGTCTATTATTCGCCAGGTATACTTGTATTTTTTACGTAAATAACAACTGCTCAAACAAGTATTACTTAAGGCCTACTTAAACGTTACTTTTGGAAAGAGGTTGCCACCAGGGGAAATTACAATGAACCAAATAGATCTATTTATACAGTTGTTTTTTATCAATCTTAGGAAGAAAATGGTTTAGTTAACTGGTCTCGTTCTTTGTAACAACGGACCACGGGCATCCATCGAGGTAGAAATATTACTAGTCCCTATTTGAGCCAACTTGGGTGCCTATAAACTGCCCCCTCCCCTTGTATGGTACCTCCACCGAGGTAGGATATATTTTGCAGTTACACAGAGGTCATATTTCAGCCTTATGAATATTCAAACTTACCCCAAGCTTATGGCCCCAGCACAGCTCTCGCAAGTCCTGCTACCAGGTTGATTTGTTACATCTTTTTTAAGTTCATCTTCTTCATAAAAGTCGGAAATCTTTTCGATGAATCATTTTTTTTTTTTTAAATGTTAAATAAATAGAACAATTAACTATAGTTTTCAAAATGGCATTGTTCTGAAAATATTTAAAGGAACTTCTACTCAAAGGATGAGGACAAGTTTTATTTCTTGTTAAAGGTTTAACAAGTAAAAGCTGCTGTTTGTTTGTTCGGTTAGGGATCTTTACGAGTACCTGACATCTTACAGGCTCGGGATCTCTATTTTAGCTCCTATCCGAGGGACGGCATATCCAAGGATTTTTTAATCCCATTAAAAAATCCTCGGGCCCCCGTGGGACGCCAATCCGCGACCTCTAGTATTGTAGGCTGCTAAGCTAACCACTACAGCACAGGTGACCCCCAGTTAAAGCTGTTAAAAATTAGAAAATATCTCTCCAAGGGGCAGGAATATTTTTTCGGTTTGGCTCAACAGTTCACGCCCACTATTCAGTGTTTGATATCAAATCCACTTGTTTGAAATCTAACAAGCTAAGGCCAGCAGACGTTAAAAAACGATGGAAATAGTTAACATCAGATTGATTTTTTTTTTTTTAGGATTAAACATTAGAATTAGGTCAAATAAAAAAAGATGTTTAATGTAAAATTAAAGCAAATTTTTGCCTCATACCTTTTTATTCCAACACAAATCTTGAGACTTTATCCATACGTGCTTCTATGCTTGATTGGTATAGGTTTCAAATAAATCCTAAAAGTTGGTAAATATTCAGAATTTACAGAAATTAGCAAATAAAACAATTTTCCTTTTAGTAAAAATCACTCTTGATGTTACTCTGCCTAAACTTATCTTACACTAGATGACAAAAATTAAAATTTCTAAAATACTTAACTAAAAAATTTAAAAATACTTTAAATACTTACTTTCCAGTGTGATTAATTTTCAACCTAATTTCTTATTATTGTAATTATATTTAATTATCAATGTTTTCAATAGTTTATTTAAATATATATACTAAAGTATACCCTTCCATAAATTGGATAACTAGGGTTCTGCATCCTAATAATGTTAAATCCATATTTGACTTAAGGGAAATATTTTCATTTATAAGGTCCATATGATATAACCAGAAAACTCTGTTCATCAAAAACAATCGATTAATTTAACAATCAATAATATAAATATTATATCCTTTATAAGGACTATACTAATGGATGGTGCAGTTTAATATTAGCGCAAGTTAATCCACCGATTATTTATCAGTACTACCAATTCACAAAAATTTTAAGTGCTCATTTAAAATACTTTGAAGCAGTAAAATGGTCCAAACTTGTGGAAAAAATGTTTAAACTAAAAAAAAAGACAAATTGAAAGCAGCAAAAATAAATAAATAAATAAAATAAGAATTTTGAAGAATTTCTTTTACACACCTACCCTTATTTCACTTTCCCCCAAAGGGTGATTAGCCCCCTTAATAGGGCGAAATCTGCTGATTTCGAATATTTCTCCTAAAACGAAGTTAATGGTGTTAAAAGTATCATGAAGTTGTCTTTTTTTTTACATGTCAGTTTGGGTCTATTTTTCCTGTAATATTCACGGAGTTTAAAAGTTAAATATATTTTAAGATACGATAATGGTAAGCTAGATAAAGCTTACGTTAGGATTATAATCTTTATATATTTAAACATTTGATAAAAGCTGTCAAATCTAGAGCTGATGAATGATTACATTAAAAGCTTGCAGTAATCAATCAATATATATTATAAGCAAAGTGTACAATGTGCGTGCCGAAAAGGCTCAGAAACGACTCCACATACGATTAAGAGATTTATGTCAGCGTGTAACTGTATGTGCCATAACGGAGAAGAAGGTTTTCGTTTTTCTCTTAAGGGTGTGAAATTGAAGAGAAAAGGACTAGAATTTTATGCCTCTCGCACCATTTAATTAGCCTCTCTTAGATTGAGATACGAGTTTATGAATGAAAGATTTAGTTCGAGCTTCAGGCTACCAGAAAGCGTTAGGGTGCGTTTCACTCTATGTTTATTGTTCATTCATCCAGGGAGGTTGTAAAGGTTATATATTTTTTCAGCTGTTCTTTTTAAATTACTAAAAAATTAAGCGATAATAATTAGTTTATCCTTTGCTTTCAAAATAAAATAATGATTCAACATCTCTGCAATCAATTAGAAAACCAACTGGATTCATAAAAAAATTAATTTTCTCATAAGAAGACTAATTGATCAACAGATTACGTTTAATCAGTATATAATGTATACCTAACTAAATTTAATGCAATATGAGTGAACATTTCTGAATAGTACAGTGATCGAATAAAAAGACACATAAAAAAAAAGAGATAAATTGACTGAATATAAATCGAAAATAAAAAGTTTAAAGTGTTCTATTGTAGTTATGAAAAAGAAGTTGTTTTGATTACTATGTATGATAGGCATTCCGGTTGAAAAATGACTAACTCCAAATACAGCATTTTTTCAATAAGAATTTATCATCCCTCTTGGTTCTTCAAAAAGAAATATGGTGAAAAAATTGTGCCTTCATGAAATTTTGCTTTTCACTTTGTGATAGTAATAAGATTCCAGTTCTGCAGAGTCAAATTACTGGGGGATATCTTAAGGGAGATTGAAATGGAGGAAAAGTCTTTAAAAAAAGTTTCTAAGAATCTTCGGTAGTTTCGGTCTATTCTTCTGGATCTTCACAGTATTCGGCGCTTAAGTTATACTCGAAATATAATATCTTTAACTGAGGTATTAGATTTTTCAACTATAATCTAATAAGTTATTATCTGCTGACTGCTTGGAGGGCTTATTCGATTCAGAATTACAGAAACCATAAAACACGATGCATAACTCGACAAAGTTTCATTAAAATTGATTGTTCATTTTCCATTTTCAACCCCCTATAAAGTATATAGGGTTCCTTATTTGGGCGGACTCTGCAGTTCTCGAATCTTAATATTGATACCAAGTTAAAACCGAAGTTTCAAGAAGGTGCTAATTTTGTTCTATATTTCCTTTAATTTTAAAGTTTTTCTGTTATTACCGGAGCGAAGCCGGGCACCCTAGCTAGTAATTATATAAATAGAATAGAATAATATGAGTAATGACGAATGAAAGTATTGCCTTGACAACGCGAATCAATATCTTCAATGAAACAGATTGCTTCCTCTTCTCATAAAAAAATGAATATATTTACTTCATTACCTGCTTGCACTTATTTATAAATGAAATATTCATTTTTGGGGAGTATGGCATTCGTGAAAAAATTTGGGCTTTCATCAGAAATACGCGTTTTGGGGTCTTGAGTCCAAATAACCACAAATGTGTTGTGTATGTGAACATACTAGCTCTAAAACGGTATATCTTACGAAAATGAAATTAGGTATTTGAGGTAGGTAAGTGCCCCTGATGTGATAGCTAGAGTTTCATCAGATTTGAGTGACAGACTTAATACCAACTTAATGCCACTTAATACGAACGACTAAAAAAATTTTTACAATATTCTCCAAAACGGCTCAAAGGATTTTAAACACGCCATTCCCACGAACAATGTAGTATTCCTTAATATCTGAAGGTTTTATCATTTGTGAAATCGTCTGGGGGTACAACGACGAATGGAAAATTCTTCCTGCAAAGTACCTTTAAAGTAATTAACAGTCCTTCATTATCCTGGTAATAAGGAATGGCTAAATATATTATAGTAGCAATATATCCCTGTTTCACCCGGGGAATTTCATTTTTCTACGACTCAAACGGTTGTTTCGTAAAAACCAATGTAAAGCGAGATCATAACGATTTTTATAACAATAAAGAATATACCCAGAGATTGGCTGAAGTTGTGCAATTTTAATATGGAGAGGTGTTCGCACCTGGTATGAAAGAACCACCCCAGCGAAATTTGGAGAATTCATGACAAACGGTATAGATTTCTATAAAGAACAAACAAACAAACAGAATTTCATCTTTATTTATATAGATATGCATAAGTGTTTTTTACTTTTTTATATCCTGCACAGAAGTGTTATTTAACATAATTCTTTTGCAGCCCCGATAGTACCTTAATGTTAATATCTCACCAGAGTAAGTAAACTTAACTCTAATGAGTAGTAGGTAAACATTGCAGATAAATGTCTCTGAAAAAGAACCTTAAATTACATTTTTCCTAATGTTAGTTTACATGTGCTTAGTAAAGTGAGCAATAGTAAATTAATGGATTTATTATTTAGGTATCTCCGCTGCTGAGACCAGAAACACAAGATCAAATTATCCTGATGCAATGGCGCCTTTGCTACCCCATCCACTACACAGCTCAGGCCACCATGCCAGATTGCAAGAGCGAAAAATATCACAACTGGTACCCATTCACCTTCCTCATCTCGATGGTCTGGATATCCTTCTACTCTTATATAATGGTCTGGATGATCACCATAATAGGTGAGCATAAGTGTCATCCCTATATTATATGCAAATTAAATTCATTTAGCCCTCAACAATTTCAAAATGATAATGGTTAAGTAATCTGAAATGGGTGTATCTTAGTATTTATATTTTGCATATTCAAATTAAAATTTATGTAAACAAAATGAATTGAAATTGTTAGAGGTTCACAGGATAAAAAAAAACCTAAACTCAAATTTTCAATAAGAATTGAAAAAAAAAGTAATGTTTGAAAAAGTAATAGATAACACTAATAAATTCAATAAATCAAAGTTTGGGTCATAGTAGGGGAGAGCGGGGTTGGTTAGCATAGGGGACAGGTTGGCCATTGGCTTATAGTTTCCGTCACACCTGTAGTGAAGGCCCCACCATTGTACCATGTGACCTGCTCGACCTCGGGAGTCTTGTCCTGAGTTTTCAATCCGATGCTAACAGTGTAGAGAAGAGTGTGGTTCATTGATTTATTTTACAACATGTAAGTAAATTTTTATATTGTCAGTAAATTTGGTTTAAAGGCATGGAAAAACATTCGACTCCGATTCCGTTCACATAGCCCCAAACTCCTTTGAAAAACCTAACCTTTCGGCTAACCAGTTTCTTGTTTGATTGTTCTCCAAGCAAGGTAAACAAAAACAAAGGTGAAACTACCAATTGTTTTTAGTTCCAGCAAGGAGGATGAAAGCAATTTTTCTTATGCAGAAAGTGACGACAGTCTAAACTTCTATCTTCTTCTATTGTCATTCTATTTTCCCTTAAAAGCTGGTTAAAACCGATTTTATTATATATTATATTAAACCATTATAGTGCAGCTTTTAATAACAATAGTATGTGTCAGGCAGTACTTGAACGAGATGGCTAAACAAACCTACCTTCTAGGCCAACCTGCCCCACATAGGGGGTTAATTGGCATACTCTGGATTGACAGATTCTTCAATTTTCTATAATCTTAGTATTAAATATCATGTGGTGAAAAAAATACTTGAAGTACTGTAAAACTTTACAGGAGTTTACAGTGGTACCAGCTCTATTGGGATTATATTAACAGGAACGACTCAACAATCAAAAAAGTGAAAACTATTGCCAACCAGCCCCGCTCTCCCCTACTAAAAACAATAGAACTTTATAAGTTAATTTTAATTCTTTCAGTATAAAGAATGCACATTAAAGAAAAAAGCTGTTGGTTGACGTTTGGACACATCTTTAGGGAACCAATCATCCGCAAATGAGGACATTAAAGAGTAAAGGAACAGGTCAGTCCTTAGGATGATTCTACCACACTTGGTAGAAATTATCGAGAGAATGCTTACTAAACAGAAATCTTGATTGCAACCTGAGAAAAAAAACTTGGTCCTTTCAACCGCTAAGAAATTTACTTCATCAGGCATGAACATTAAAAGATGAATAAATATGGGGCTAGCAGAACATGTTGTTTTCGAAAAGCTGAAACAGGGGAACAATATACTTTAATATTTTTTATTTTAGCACTTTTCAACTCAAGGGATCTGATTTAGGTTTAATATTCTAGTTTTGTTATATGTTAAAAATAAACCGGTTTGAAAATCAATTCAAATAGCAATAAAAATTAGTCATTTTATTTTTTTTTAAGTAACCATAATGTTATAACAAAATTTTTCAATTTATTTGTTAAGAATATACTATTAAGAATATATATATTTATTTATAGTGCTTTGTTTTTGCAGTATTTTTTTTTTTTTTATAATCTAATTCGGCTATTGCCGTTTTTATTTAAGTTATATCTAATTTTCGCTATATTTAGGAAGCACATTGGGCATTCCTGATACAGTTATGGGACTAACCTTTGTTGCTGCAGGAGTTAGTGTTCCAGATGCTCTTTCCAGTTTGGCGGTGGTCAAAGAGGGTATGTTTAAATATTTTATAATATTATTTTTTTTTTAGATAAATTTGGTTACAGTAATGAAAATTAAAATGAAATATTTTTTTTTAATATTCTTATTAAATATTTTACAGGATATGGGGACATGGCAGTTTCAAATGCTGTCGGAAGTAATGTATTTGACATTCTTGTTTGCTTGGGACTTCCATGGTTTTTGAAGACAGCAATTTTCAATCCTGGATCAACCGTCAGAGTATATAGCAAAGGTGACAATTTTGAATAAATTACAGTCGATATAAGAAAAAAATTATTTTAAAAAACTAGACAAAAGGAAAGTTTCCCTGATAAAAGTTTCCAATACTTATTGGAAAGATCTAAATTAAATCCCAGATAATCAGTTTTAGTGACAATTTAGCAGCAAGAGAAAGGACATTCACAGCAACACCAGTAGGCAGGGAGGGGGGCAGCCAACAGATATAAATAATGTCACCTTTCTCTATTCTCCTTCCACCTTTTAACTTCTCTCTTATACAAGTTCCTTTGTACATTTTCTTATTTGTCAAACGTACCTTTTTACATGTGACGAGCCTACTGGCGGCCGAGACAATTGCCAATCACGTCATCACCAAGGTAACTCCTTTGTCGTCTATGAAGGGTCTAGCAGCAATTGAGCCATCAGGCCATGACGTCACTGGTACCCCGAGGCACTCTCCAACCGCACCTACCTATGACACTCCTCTACCACCGGTGACAAGTCTACCTGCGGTCGAGACCAGAGCCCTGGGTGGCTTGGCTTTGTGGCAGACCCACAGAATAAATTTTAATCATTCCACAATGGATTGAATGGGTTGGTTATACCTATATTGAGAGTATTCCCCTGTATTTCACACATGGCCAAGAAGAGTTACCGAAAAAAACAGTTTTGAACCTTGTACCTGAAAGTTGCAAATTTACAATAACCTGGATAAATCACAAAATTAATTTATTCCCCAAAATGTAACAAATATTAGCATGGTACAGAAACAAACTGTTCATCATCATCATGATAGGCAAGACAACCCATCACTGAGTCTGGGCTTTCTCCAAAATCTTCCACCAGTTGGCTCAGTCTTTCTGATCTCCAGCCGCCTCGGATGAGGGGGTGTATTAGGGGCTCTGTGGAGGCAGCCACCTGACTCAGGGACAGTTGACAAATAACCCCCTCCTCTTAAATTAAACTATTACAAAACCTCTACAAAGAAACAAACTGTTAGTAGTTAAAAATATCTCCGCTTCATTGTACTTTTTTGTTTTCAGGACTAACATATTCTACTCTGACCCTTCTGTCAACAGTTGTGTTTTTGGTTGGTATAACACATCTTAATGGATGGAAAATGGACAAACGGTACGGAATAATACTCATGCTTTGGTACGTTTTCTTCATCTGCTTTGCTTCACTTTATGAACTCAATGTATTTGGTAACATGAATCCTCCTGAATGTGGTAGTGACTATTAAATGTCATTAGAACGGAATACGAAAGAACGAATGTATAGCTACTCTTTTATAATGCTTAAGTTAAGGGAACATAATCTAAGCCTTGAGGCAATGTTATTATTTATTTATTGTGATTTGTTACATTCAAAACGAATGGTAAAATAAATTGTATTTGTAAAATAGAATTTAGGATAAGGATAAACAGCAAATTAAATTTTACTTGTAAAATATTTTTAAATGATAAGGATGAATATGTAACATTTTTGTTAATTATAAGAAAATATGTAGGAGATATCTAAATGTTACAAAATAAGATCATTTATAAAAATAGGATATATTAACTGTTTTTAAAAATTAAACACATCGTTCTTGACTGTGGTCATGGTGTACAAATATGTTATAGGTGCTCCTAATGTGTAAGTAGAGGTTTTTATTATAAAAAATAAACTTTTAAATAGGCTTTTTATTGCATGTATATACTAATAAAAGCTCATAGTCTTCATAAAAATGCTCTTAAATTCAGAAATATTAATTTTTTTTACCTCACATTTGTAAATAAAAAATAATGTAAATACCATTTTCGAATGGGTAGAATTTGATATGTGAAAGTTAGCTACCCTTGAAATTCAATAAAAAAAGCAGTTTGCAGCATTTAAAAAGATAAAACATTGTTGAAATATAGATTGATTGAATTAAAAAGCCTTTAGACTTTAATTCAAATGGGAAATCGAACTAGCCTTGAGGCAAGAATTATTTGTAAGAGTACAAATTTTATATTGACTGCCAACTATGAGATAATTCAAGAGAAGTGCTAGGGTAGATCTTTCAACAGTGAGTTTAATGCATTAAAAACAAAACACTGTCATTAAAGATAAATTTATTAAAACATCAAAAATGAAAAATAACTGTAAAAGTATAAAATGAAAAATAACTTTAATGTACCGTGTTTATTAATTCTTGCATCACTCGGGAACATACTCCAGGCCATTTTTGGTCGCTTCCTAAGGAATTATATTCTATTTGTTTAAAATCAAAATTAAAATTTATTGAAAACATAATTGATGTTCAGTCCTCTTGTCTACCTTAACTAATTTATGAAACTCCCAGACTTTCCTACACCATTTTAGGGAAACAATTCAGTTCAGCCAGTAAGTCAGTGTAATAGGACAGGCTAACAGATCTTAATAATGAATCATATAACGTAAATGGTAAAATTTTTAACACTTTAAATATTGCAATCCATAATACTAGTGGGATTAAGAAGAAAATATAATGTTTTATGGTATGTAAGTTTTTAAGACACAAAAAAAAAAAAAAATTAAAAAGCTTCACTTTGGTCTAATAATAAAAATATTGAAGCAGCTTCTTTACTCTTGAAAATCAATATTATCATCGTCTGTAATTCTGATTTTAATTTTTCTTCAACAATGTCAAAACTCCCATTTTAGACATAAAACTATAATTTAAAACAAAACAATACTCAATTTCATAAGAAATAGTTAAGAAATATAACCTAAAAAATGACTGAAAATGTAAATAAAATAACTATCAGAAAACTATCAATGAACAAACCCAATACATTTGACCTGTCTAGTATATTTGAATTATGTATAGAGGTGAGAAATAGTCAACTGTTATTCTTTACGATAGGTTGATTGATAATCATGAGTTCAGTTAAACATTTTTTTTTATTTCGAATAGCCAACGTTTCGATCCATACTTGTAGATCTTCACCAGGCCTTCTGAGTCCAGAGTCAATCTCTAGACTTCTCTCTTCATCAGGGCCTCTGAGTTCAGAGATCGACTCTGGACTCAGAAGGCCTGGTGAAGATCTACAAGTATGGATCGAAACGTTGGCTATTCGAAATAAAAAAAAATGTTTAACTAAACTCTTGACTATCAATCAACCTATCGTAGAATTATGTATATAAATTAGTAATATGTATACATATAGTAATTAATAACAAATTGTAAATCATCAAGTAAAGTTCCCTGACTAGTTGTTTTTTTTTTTTTTTTTTTTTTTTTTTAATTGACAATAAGCTTGGTTTAGTTAATAATGTAAAATATATTTTAAAAAGTTGTGTCTTGATTTCTTCGAAATAGGCAATGCACTAAAAATATATTTAGTTTATTTATAAGAGTTTAAACTTGTGAAATACAGCACACAAATCAAAAATTTATCCAAAATATATTTAAAGAAACGTGTAAATATGTCCAAATATAATGTCATAATTCTTTAACTTAGATATATAAAAGATAGTAATAAGTGTTATTAAGCTAGTTAAGATATGAACGATTATGTTCAATAAGAAACTGAAGACAATAACCTCAAGCCTTATAAAATTTTAGGATATAAGTTAATGTAACAAAAAAAAAAGTAAGAAAGAAAAAAAAGAATTTCAGATTACATAAAATACAAAAAAAATAATAATTTTTTTTTCAATAATTAAGGAATTAATGATAGTCATATGCAATAGATGGATTCTAAGTACAAACTATTTATTTTCAAATGACATATTAACATTGAAAGGGATTAAATATTGAATGAACAAAAAAGTAGTGGCCCAAGAATGTCTTACGAGCCATTTGTTTATACTTTAAACATTTGTTTATAATTTAAAAATGTGTTTATACTTTAAACATTTGCTTATACTTTAAACATTTTTTAACACTATAAACATTTGTTGATACTTAATATTTAACAGAATACAAATGAAAAAGAGTTATAAATGGAAAATAATAATTTAAGTAATTCATTGTAAATTTAATTAGTAATATAGTAAAAAAATTGAAGTATTAAGTAATAAGGAAAATAAAAATTCAGAATATAAACCCCTTCCTAAAAAGTGCACCATCATATGAATATATAGCACAAAAATAATGTAAAGCACAAAAAAAAAAATCATAATACTTGGGATATCTTCCTTAATCTCTAATGTTCAGAAAATTGCCAATTAAGGCACTTGCAGCTTTTCATAACATTTTAACTTAGAAATTAAGTAATAGGCTGCAAACCATCAGCAATTTAATATTTTAATGTTACATATATTGATGTTGTATTCAATTAAATGTATTTAAAATATGTAACTTAAGTCTACTCAGATAAGTGGAAGGATATGAAATTTGATGTTTTCCCAGCATGATTTTCTTGCACAAATGATTAGGTGTTTATATATATTATGTGTATGTGCACTCCTTTTTGTCTAATGTCCTAGACAGAAGAATTCCTTAGAGGAAAGGAAATTTGATGTGATTTTAATCAGTATTGAAATATCTAAAAAATATCTATATGTATAATGCTGTTTCAGATTGTATTTAATGTAAATGCTTAAATGTAAGGGATAAAAAAAAAAATTAAATTTAGCAGATAAATGCACTGCCTATACGAAATGTTCTATGCCTAAGTACCATTAAAAAGATAATGTAATTAATTTTATGCTATAGATGTGTAGGCAAAGCTCCTAGATCTTAATGTATGTTGTTTAGTGTTGAGATGGAATGTTAATGTACAATACATCGATATTAATAAAGCTATTGAAAATGTTATTTCTATTAATAAATGTATACCTTATAAATAGAGATATTTATTTTATTTATTTATAGAGGTATTTATGGAGCATTGAGATATTTTTGCTTAATATTTAGTAATACACTTAGCAAAGAGATTAGATTAAACAACTTTTTTTGTGATTAGTGACAAAAATTTTAAAAAGCTGATAAAAATTCTTTTATTCCAGACGACCCAGAAAATTTTTGCTCAATCTTTTATAAATGCATGCAGCAAACAAGAGTTCCACATACTGTAATTCCCCACCCATCTGTTCTCCCTAATGCTGCCAGTTTCACAAGTTTTCCATATTCCTTCCATATAAACAAAGGGTCGAACTGACCCTTTTTGAAAAAATCCAGTTATACGTGGAATAAATAATAAAAATGGCACTCTTTTGACCGCTAAAGAGATCAAAGTGGATTAAAGGAATGTGATAAGTTTAAACAAATAAGCATAACAAAAATCAGTGTGTTAAAATCCCTTGAAATCAGTTAAATCGCTAAAAAAGAAATTCATTTCTCCTCCACCACCCAAAACCTATCCATGATTATGTATACCGATATGGAATTAACCTTCTTATACTATATAACACCCGAGAACTAAATCTGATTTTTTTAATTTGTAAAAATTAAGATGGGTTGCAAAAATTATTTCAGCTGCTCAAAAAGAGGAACGAATTCACTGCGGACCTGAATTCTTACAGGAGTAAGAAAAAAAATTTCTGTACTCAATGGTAACCAGGAAAGAGACAATGGTTCTATATTATGAATCAATCAGCAAAAGGGAGGACATAAAATGGAGGATACCAGAAGCACCTCCTTTAAAGGTAAAATTCACACAGTTAACTAAATAGGCAATGACCAAAAAAATAATAAAAAAAAAATATTTAAAAATTTCAGAAATATTTAAATCACTTATATTTAGTAGAATATGGGCTAAAACTTCTGCCAATTTCATAGGCGTTACATCAAACTTGTCAAAGTAAGGACATAATGTTTTTGTAAAACCAATTATACTAATTTTATAATAATAAATTGTCTGGTAAATCATTTGAATATTATCCTATATAACTTATTTAAATTCTATACAATAAATATATCTTAGGTTAAATTTTATGGATATCCAGAAATAGAGATTTGTTGCTTTGTTAATTTTGTAAACATTTTTTTTTTTTCAGCTCTCCTACTTTGTTAAGCAACTGATGAATCTCCCCCCCCCCCCCCCCCCCCTCCCCACAAAATATTAAGTATACCGATGTGGAATTAACCTTCTTATACTACTATAACACCCAAGAACTAAATCTGATTTTATAGTTTGTAAAAACTAAGATGGGTTCCAAAAATTATATAAGCTGCTCAAAATGAGGGACGAATTTACTGCTGCCATGAATTCTTGTAGGAGTATAATGCCAACTCAAAAAATGTTTTTGGACTCAATTGTAACCAGGGATGAAACAATGGTTCTATATTATGAATCAATCGGCAAAAGGGAGTCCATAAAAAGGAGGATACCAGAAGCGCCTCCTTTAAAGGTAAAAGGCACGTAGTCAACTAAATAGGCAATTACCAAAATTGTTGGGAATGTAAAGGAATACTACTGATTGATATTAAAGAAAGGAATACCACAATGAACGACGAGAATTGTGCAGCCATACTTCACCAGTAATGAGAGAGAGAAGAGAACTGCCATTAAAGAGAAGAGGCGGGGGGAGTTAAGTAGAGGTGTCTGGCTCCTCCATGACTACGCCCCTGTTCACACAGCATTAGTATCCAAGGCCGGTATGAAGGATTGTGCATTCCGAGAAATCTCCCTCCAGCCCAGACTTGATCCCTAGTGACTTCTATCTTTTCTCAAACTTAAAATCTGACCTTTGTGGAAGGTGATTTAACAACGATGAAGAACTCCAAGCAGTGGGGAAAGAACATTTTTTTTTAACAAAGAAGAACATTATTTTTTCCATGGTATACAAATATGCCCAGAGCCTATTATTAAATGTGTTTTATTGGGGTCACCTGTGGTATAGAGGTTAGCATGGCATCCTACAATACTAAAGATCGCAGGTTTGCGCCCAGCGGTGGCCCTAGGATTTTTTAATGGGAGTAAAAAATCCTTAGCCATGCCGTTCCTCGGATAGGACGTAAAATGCGAGGTCCTGAGCCTGTACGATGTCAGGTACTCATTAAGATCCCTATTTTTTACTCACATTAAAAAATCCAAAGCCATGCCGTTCCTCGAATAGGACGTAAAATGCGAGGTCCTGAACCTGTACGATGTCAGGTACTCGTTAAAGATCCCTATCCTAATTATACCTGGATAGGCAAAATTTAGGACTCCCACTGTAGCATTGTCTGAAAAGCCTTAGTGGCATAAAGTGACGTTAAACAAACAAATGTGTTTTAAGTGTTTTTCAAGTGTGTCTTTAACCTTTCCTTCCATTCTGGGCCGGATCCTTTTGGACCTTCCTATGTACATTACTGGTATAGAAAAATTATTGTTATTTTTTGGCATATAACAGTATTTTTTACCAAATGTAAAATTTTTGGAAAATATTAACTGAATTAGTTATATGATAGATATATTTTATTCAAAATTTTTAATTTTTTTTAATTTTTATATGTCTATTTTTCGTCATTCAAGAGAGCACTCAAGGGTTTGAGTAAAGGAGAGAAAGAATACAAATGGAAAAAAAAAAAAAAATGTTATATAAAAAAAAATATAACCCTGTAGGTTTACATATGTATATATACACATGGATGTTATTATTATTATTATTATTATATATTATTACAATAAGATGTTACAAACAATCTCAGATAGACATATAGTATGCTGTATATTAGCAACCAAATGTAGTTGGGCAGCATTACTTTTATGATAATTAAAGTGTTTCACTCTCCTGGTTTAGGTTGAGGAATTTTTAGGTATCAGATTTATTTTATTCCATTTTGGTTAGATATTAAATCTATTAGATATAAACAGAAATATTTCACTTAATATCAAATGATTTATAACCCTTCTGGCACCTACAGTAGACATTCATTCTTAAAATGTATCTAATGTATTTTTGACACTACGACTTTAAAAATAATAATAATTAATATAATTATATTATCTATCATACATCAATCCATACATTCAATATACCATACACTTGAATAAATCTGTCCAAATTTCATAATTAAGTAAAGATATATTATTCATAAATATATATACATATAAAAAAAGCTAACATATATACATCTTGTATTACAATTCGGTTAAAAAAACAAAAAAGAAAAAACACATAAAAATCATATTAATTAGGTGGTTGTGGCGGGGGCCTCGTTAGAACTGCATCAGCTTGGGGATATCTCTCGGTAAAGGAGGCAATGAGCTGAGGATCAACTAGCCTTACGCCGTCAACTTGATTACCAAGAGTAATCCTGTTCAAAAAAAAAAAAAAAAATATCACAGCTAAACTACAGAAAGGATTATAAAATATATATGATCAACAGCCAACTAATATTAGATAAATAAATTGAAACCTCAACCATATCTCAGTGATGCATGAAACACATTTGTATTTCACATTAAATTGCTTACCAATTCGGTTGGACATTGTGCGGTCGACCAAAAAGCTCAATTTTGCGTGTTCCTGGAGATAGCCTTTCGATTATACCATAAATTTCATCAGGCTTATGGCTTGTGGCCCGAACTTCTGCAACAATCACGTCACAATCCAAACCTCTGTTCAAATCAGATATGTTGCCTTTCTTTCCGACCTAATAAAAAAAAAAAGAAAATATTTAAAAACTTATATTCAGTAAACTATGTGCTCAAATGTCTGCCAATAGGCATTACACCAAAATTGTGAAAGTACAAAGATAATGTTTTTGAAAAAACTAAATATTATACATTTTTTTTTCACTTCAGATTTTTATTTGCACCTGTCCCAACTATCACGATAATCAGCAAATGAGATTTTAGAGCAAATGAGATTTTAGAGCAAATGAGAAAACTGCTGTAAGTTGGCATTATAAGGCATGAGGGAAGATATTGCCCAGCAGCACATCATCCGGTCTTGCTTCAGGAGAGGAGGTCTCTTATCCAACTCCTTTTTAGACGCCTCATAAAAGGAATGTCAGATTATTTTGTCAGATAGTGGCCATGTCATTAATAAGTCTGTTGTTGTGTATGTCCAATTTGATATGAAAGCCAGAATAGAGGGTTCTTATTTGTTCATTGATAGTAGTAGTTGTAAGTCTGTATGTAGTGTTTGGTTACAAACGTACAAAGGAGCATAAATCAAGAAATAAAAATTTATTGCTTTGTTAATTTTTTAAACAATTTTTTTCAGTTCTTCTAATTTGTTAAGCCCTGATGAATCCTCCCCCTCCCTCACAAAATAATGTAAGAAATACATTGGAGAACCTTTTAAGATATCATCAATGCTGCAAAACATAAAATGCTGACTGGACTGATATCAGTATTAATTACTTTTATACCTAAATTAAATTCTCTAATAGCCAAAGAATCATCAACTAAAATGAGAAATGAAAACACCTTTAATCAACTGGGAATAGGAGGACAGAGAATTTCAGGAAATATTTATCTTATAATACCTGTATCTACAAACATAACGCACATAATTTTCAGAAATTTCATAAAAATAGTGCTAATGATAGTAGATATTACTAATCATCAATTGGATGGATTGACTACATACTGTCACAACATTAAATTAAAAATCTAAGGACTACATTTGTTTTTCATTTTCTGTGACACTAAATTTTGAAAGAAAGATAATTTTTGAAAACGTTTAAAGCAAAAAAGTAAATATTTGTTAGATAAACATTAAAGTGTTCATTACCAGGCAATGTTCCTTTCCATGATTTAGCCAATGTCCTGTCCTACCAGTTCGAATTATCCTTTGCAGTTGATTCGTCTTTACCCAAATGAGCTCGTCGACCCTCTCATACCCCCACAGCTGTAAGCATTCCCTTCCCAGCTCCATAGCCCTGAAATATAAATAAAACTTTAATGTATATTTTTTAATATAAAATACTAAAATATAAAAACTTAAATAAGTAGTGTCATACATTTTAAAAAATATAATTGTTATTAGCGATGTAAAACTATCAATAGAACTATTCATAATAATAATAATAATACTTTATTGTTTGCTATGTACAAAAATTACAAAAGGATTAAAAAATAAAGTATAGGGGAGAGCGGGGTTGGTTGGCATAGGGGGTAGGTTGGCCATCGGCTTATAGTTTCCGTCAAACCTGTTATCAAGGCCCCACCATTTTACCATGTCACCCGCTCGACCTCGGGAGTTTTGTCCTGAGTTTTCAATCCGATGCTAACAGTGTAGAGAAGAGTATGCTTCATTGATTGATCTTACAACATGTAAGTATATTTTTATATTTTCAGTAAATTTGGTTTAAAGGCATGGTAAAACATTTGACCCCGATTCTGTTCACATAGCCCCAAACTCCTTTGAAAAACCTAACCTTTCGATTAACCAGTTTATTGTTTAATTGTTCTCCCCTGTCCTGGAAACCATCTTTTATATGATCTCTCCTGCGGGGTTAGTTGGCTCTCTTCAACTGGGGTTTTTTGGCGCAGTAGCAGTTCACAAAAGCAAAGTAAAAATAAACAAAGGTGAAACTACCAATTGTATTTAGTTCCAGCAAGGAGAATAAGAGCAATTTTTCTGATGCAGAAAGTGACGACAGTCTAAACTTTTATCTTCTCTATTGTCATTCTATTTTCCCTTAAAAACTGTTAAAAACCGATTCAAAATTATTATACCATTATAGTGCAGCTTTTAATAACAATAATATGTGTCAGGCAGTACTTGGATGAGATGGCTATACAACCTCAACTTCTAGGCCAACCTACCCCACCTTGGGGGTTAATTGGCATACTCTGGATTGACGAATTCTTCAATTTTCTCTGATCTTAGTATTAAATATTATGTGGTGAAAAAAATCCTTGAAGTACTCTAATACTTAGAGTTTACAGTGGTATCAGCCCTATTGGGATTATATTAACAGGAGCGACTCAACAATCAATAAAGTGAAAACTGTTGCCAACCAACCCCGCTCTCCCCTACATGGCAATAGCCGTCTGCCAGAGTTCACTGAAAATATAAAGTGTACAAGCTCACGTAAACAATAATAAAATACAACTATGCAATTACAATAAAGAAAATAAAAAGTAGAAATTAATTAACTTATAAGTTACATATAACATTTTAAATAATGTAAAACAAAGATAGAGAGAAAGTAATTTAAGAGGATTAATTATACTCTGAGGAACAATAAATAAACAACAAAAAAAGACGAAGAAAAATAATCTTAAATTCAATATACCATAGTCAAAATAAAGTAAAGAATAGAACTTATAAAGTTAAATATCAGACATCCAGGAGTACCTGGCCATCCAAATGTGACGAGCAAAACGGATCAGGGCACGAGAATGAGAGAGACCAGTCAGAAAAGAAATTACCTCATCCCTTGTCAGAGTGCGCTTGTTAAAATAAAGTAAACGAAACCCAGCCAATAGAGGACACTCTCCCAAGAAGTGATACAAATCTTCAGGAGAACTGCAATTGCATATCTTGACTGATCGGGATCATTTTGAAACCAAGGACGCTAATCAAATAAAGAAGCTCTCCCCTCAATTTAAGCAGCCGTTTCACCTACAGAAAATTCAAATCTTTGGAGAGAGTTGCAGTAATGTGATTTTTATAATCTGAGATTAAAATTTTGTATAAAAGAAAGTGGTCTGATACACTCGCGCGACTAAAGTTCTTTTCATAGTAATCCCCTTTTATTTCGGAAACATTTTGGTAAAACTATCAATAGAACTATTCATATTATCGTTAGTTTTTAACTGTCAGCACAGTCAATATTTTTTTTTTGAACTCTTGAAACTTCAAAATTAGTTTTTAAAAGGGAAAATTGAGAGCCAACTCTACGCATCTATATGCCATTTAATTTATTAAAATTAAAATTTAACAAAGTGTATTGGTATTTATTTTTCTAACGAAAAATGCCTATATACCCTATAATTATATTCAGATATAATTAGGAAAGGGTGTTTAACAGGTACTTGTCATCATACATGTTTGGAACCACCATTTTATGTATAATAATAATAGTTAAATTGTTACATACATGCAGTAAGCAACTAGAATAAAAACACTAGGACCAATCAAAACTTTATTTAGAAAAAACATATCAAGTAATCACAAATATAAAAAATATTAAATGCATTTTGAATTTTGTAAGTTTGAAAGTTGAATTCATGAGATATGATCCAAAAATTATCGATAGTTTTTAGGCTAAAAACTTATTTTCTCAACTTCCAAGGTATTGATCAATATAAAATGGTGTCCTACCAGGTGGGAAGAGTAGCTAAGGAATGTCGCGCAACTAGTCCGCACATAACAGACACAAAGTCGTCCACCAATACTCATCATTGTTTACATGTTTTTACACAGCCTGTTCCCTCTATAGATACTGGATATCACAAAAGAAAAAAAAATGTATACTATCACCAGTTTATCTACGAGGATATCAAAACTATCGATAGTGTTAACTAATTCATTGTATACATTTATTGAAGCAATAGGTATGAAAATAAAGTTACCTGCCAGTTACCCAAAGAAATATGATTCCATCATCTTGCAATGCTGGTACACCAAGCTGTCTCATTTCATCGTCTGACATGGTTCCATACGGCAACTCCATATGAATATCCCAAGGTGGGTCAGCCATTATTACAGCAAATTTTCCTTTAAAATTATATTTTAATAGCATCTTAGTATATACTTTTGCATATTTCATTTAAAATATTCATTTACCGAGTACAGTCATGTCTAAATACCGAAGATCACATTGAATCCATTGTGGGGGATAGAGTATGGTTTTATCGGAAAGTATTTTTCGTTCCTCGGTTAAGGACTTAGTCTTCATTGCAGGGACTGCAGTACCATCAACTTCATAATGAACATACCTAAATGTATACACAAAAAAAAATTATAAATATAAGTATACATAAATATAAATATTGCCAAAGCTGAAAAATTAATTTTTAAATAAGTACGAGGTGTGGCTATTAAATAACGAGACTGACGCTGCTACAGAAGTGCGCATGCGCCAAACGCCAGCAACCAACAGCTGTTATCGTGAAGCCTTCTCTTTCGAATGTAGTGCCTCTCGCTTCTGTAAACAAATCAGTACAGCCGTAGCCTTCGTTCGCATTAGAGTTGTTTTTTTGTCTCGCCGGAAAAATGTTAAGTGTAACAGTAGAGCAACGAATTGTTGTGAAACTTGGAAAAACCGCTACTGAAACTTATAATTTATTGAAAGAAGTGTATGGCAATGAATGTTTATCGCGTGCACGTGTTTTTGAGTGGTTTAAGCGTTTTCAAGATGGCCGAGAAGACGTTCAAGATGATTCACGCCCGGGTCGCCCTTCCATGTCGAAAACGGATGACAATATCGAAAAAATCGGTAATCTGATTCGATCTGACCGTCGGTTAAGTATTCGTGCGATTGCTAAAACTGTACGAATTGATATGGCCTGAATTGTGGAAGGACAAGTCATGGGTTCTCAACCAAGACAATGCGCCGGCTCATTCCGCATTGTCTGTTAAGAGGTTTCTAGCCAAATTCAGCATCCCAGGGTTAGACCATCCGCCTTATTCAATATATAGGAACAAGATTTGAGTCTGTTGAAGCTGTGAAAGAGAAAGCGGCACGCGTCCTGAAGGAGCTGACAGAAAAAGATTTCCAGCACTGTTTCGAACAATGGAAGATTCGCATGGAGCGTTGTAGGGATAGAGGAGGGGTGTATATTGAAGGTGATAATAAGTAAAAATGTATGAAATAAAAATAAAATGTTTTACAGCGTCAGTCTCGTTATTTAATAGCCACACCTCGTATATTTTGGTAATAAGGTAGAACATATCAGATAAACTTTAAAGTTACTTTTGTATGAGCGTTTAATTGCTAACATATATATTTTTTATTGCTCTAAAAGTGGTAATATTGATATAACATAAGTCATATTATGATTATTAAAAGACTAAAAAATATATAATAATAAAAAAAAAATTCTTATGCAAAGAATGATTATTGTAATTTTTGAATATCGCATAATTATAACATTTATGGGCTTACTCTGTCCAAAAAATAAATTTAAATATATTCTTTGACTGTTCAAATGTTCTTGAAAAATCATGGAAAAGTCAATGGTAGTTCAGGGCCACGAAGAAGCTAAAAATGTTGGAATTTTGTTTTTCATGGAGATTTATACAATTAAATTACTTGCAGCTATCCATATGAAAACAGGTATTGAGAAATGAGCAGTCTCCCAGGGACTCATCAGTATGCTTTTGAATAATTTTCTTAAAATGAAGTTTTCCACAAGCTGTTCCACGGTTTTCCCTCGAACATTCTGCCCTAGTACCATGAGGGCAAAACTCCATCACCTAAAATATTTTATTATTAAGATGAAAATATTATATAATAAAAAATAAAGAAATTCTTTTTAAATTTAAAATTTAATATAATTAATTGATACCTGAGCACCATTAGATCTGAATCTTTCTGCTAATGACCTTTCTTTAGCTGTCGGCTTGCTCAATAAATCTAATATTTCTTCACCAACCTTTTTCGTTTCTTTTTCTCTGATTGAGGGCATAGATAGTAAGGACTACGAAACATAAAAACAAATTAATAGCTAATTTTAGAAATAACTAAAATATAATTAAATTAAATTACTATTTAAACTTTATAAACAGTGGTTAAGAAGGACAGAATTATAAACTACATTCTTACATATTATCGCAAATAATGGAATGATTTTACCAATACAACAGTTAAAAAAAAGAAACTAATACCTATTACTTTTTTAAATTACATTTGCTGTTGTTAAAAAAATTAAGAGGTGGATCAAGATGGCTTTACATTCAGGTGAAAAAATATAAAAATAAGAGTAAAATAACTAAAATAATCCTAAACAAGTTATTATTAACCTATAAAGTTAAATTTACTTTATAAATATATGATTATATTATAAACATTGATTCGTTATGGAAATACATCATTTTTTGGGGAAAAATTAAAAAGTATACAACTTAAATATTAACATAAGTAAACATCACCTTTTTTTGTTTAAGTAATTAAAACACTAAGAAATAAGAACATAATTAAAAAATATATATTTCATATATAGGTAAGTGAAAGTAAAAAAATATGTGGTGGGAATATAAACACTGACTCATTTTTTATTTTCATCAATTAATAGACAGTCGTTCACAACAGCAAAAAAGGCTTTATTGTTGTCATTTTAAAAAAATTAAAAAACAAACCATTATATCTGCGGTCTTTTTCTCTCGCTTCTTTTCATCTTTTTCAGCCACTTTAGGAATTTTTGATGCATTTTCATCAACAACTTCAATTTCGCCTTTAAAAAAAAAAAAAAAAAATTTACATAAGAATTAACAAAAAATACTTGAATAATTTGTTCTATGTGAGCATATATGAAGGGAACCACCCCTAGTAATTTCTCAGAAACCGCTTTGTTAACTTTACCTTACTTATCAATATGAATATCAGTGTGTGTTCCAATGAACTTATAATTAGATGTTCAATATAAGACTGCATATCCAATTACAAATACATATATATAATAAAAATGAATTGATCTTGGTTGGGAACTACATTATGTGAGAATAGCTGGACAGATTTGGCTACATTTTTACTTTCACTTACCTATATATGAAATATATAGTAAGTGGAAGTATTGCGATCGTGAAAAATTTCGACTTCCGGTTTTCAACGGACATACAAGTTTTGGGGTCCCCTGAGTCCAATTAACCAAGTCCCGCGAAATGGTCTGTGTGTGTGTGTGTGTGTCTGTGTGTGTGTGTGAACAGACTAGCTCAAAAACTATAAACCGTGCGAACCTGAGATTGGATATTTAGTGTATGTATATGCCCGCGATGTGACAGCAAAAATTTCATCGAAATTGCTCAAAGGGAGGGGGTACTTTATTTAATAACTTTTTACATTTTTTTCGATTTTCTCAAAAACGGCTCTAACGATTTTGATTAAACTGAGTATTTGATCTATTTATATGCCCGAGATATGACTGTAAAAATTTCATCAAAATTGATCAACCGGAGGGGGGACTTTACTTAATAAATTTTGTATCATTTTCACGTGTTTTTTTTTATTTACTCAAAAACGGCTTTCACGATTTTGATCAAACTGGGTATTTGATGTATGTATATGCCAAAGATGTGATAGCCAACATTTCATCAAAATTGATCAACCGGAGGGGGGACTTTACTTAATAAATTTTGTATCATTTTCACGTGTTTTTTTTATTTACTCAAAAACAGTTTTCACGATTTTGATCAAACTGGGTATTTGATGTATGTATATGCCAAAGATGTGATAGCCAACATTTCATCAAAATTGATCAACCGGAGGGGGGACTTTACTTAATAAATTTTGTATCAATTTCACGTGTTTTTTTTATTTACTCAAAAACGGCTTTCACGAATTTGATCAAACTGGGTATTTATGTATGTATATGCCAAAGATGTGATAGCCAACATTTCATCAAGATTGATCAACCGAAGCGGACACTTTATTTCATAACTTTTTTTCTAATTTTTAGATTATCTCAAAAACGGCTTTAACGATTTTCTTCATATTCGTCATGTTTAATGAAAATTGAGTGTTATTTAATATCAGGTAAGCGTTTATTAAAATGTTCTGAGGGGTTTATAGAGCAAATGAAAACAAAAATAAGAAATGTATGTGGAAAATGTGTAACTTTGAGAAGTGGCATTAACAAAACGCATTAATTTCTTATCTAAGTAAGTTGGTAAGTGAAAGTTGTGTGTTGCGCGCACGCACCAGATTTTCTTTTAATATGTTCCAAACAGTCCCAGTAATGGTTTATATGGATACAAAAATTGGAAAAGTTACCTGGAATGTGTTTAAAATGGGAATTAAAAGATAACTCGAAAACTAGTAATTTTCTATCAAATAGGTAAATGCAAAGCTGAATTAATTTTCGATTCCCAACAAAAAGGAAAAAAATGATGAATTTGTTTTGAATTGTTCATAATCTTCTGATTTACATGTTTTAGTCTACCAATCAAATTCAAGGATCTCTTTTTTTTTGACAGTTTGCTGGAAATTATTTCTTAATTTTTTGACTCTAATCTGTGGTTTTCAAGGTAGTTATTCTTACATGGGTAGTGCGACCTTAACGGGGGTGCGGTGGGCGCAAACTTAAACTAAATATTCTTTGCCAACAATAAATTTAGATCATTATTCTAACATAGAACTTAAACTTAATAGTGTTTGAAAAATAAAATAAAATAACTTCTATACATGTAAGAGGGGAGCATGGATTACATTAAAGTAAAATGGGGTTGAAGGTTAAAGTTAAAGGGTTCGCTCATCCACACAGTTCAAAAATATTGTGCCGTAATTATTAATAAATACTATGATTACATAGATATTTGGTTTTCTCGGCAAAGTTCTCAAAACGATAACAAATAAATTTTTCGTAAAATAGATAGAACATCTATTGGGTCAGCTAATATTTTAATTAATTTTGATTGTCTGAATGTTTCATTAATTATCTTATCCAAACCACCCCTGACATCATTACTCCGGTTAATATCCTAGTGTCTTTTGAACAAATTAAAAAATACAACAGGACTTACAAGATTTTCTCTTTAATTCTTTATCAACATTTGTAGAAACGCTATCTCTTTTAACTTCATGAATCATAGCTTGCAATTTTACATGCTCAGCGGATATGATGTCTAAAGTTTTCTGACCGCCATGAACAGCTTCCTCAACACTGAAATAAATAAAAAATTCTGTAATTATTTCTACTTATTTTAGGAATAAAATGACAAAGTAAAATTTTTATGTCTAACAGGGTTTGTTTTTTTTGTTTTTTTGCTTCTTTTCTAAGAGAAGCGCCCTGAACTAATGTAAACAAAAACTTTTTCTTGCTTTTATACAGAATTATCAAAATTTAGAGGTAGAAAATGGTAGACATTTTTTTTTTTTTTTTTTTTTTTTAATTCATCTGAGATAAATAGCCATGTATTTTGGTCAACAACTTAAAATTTATTATAAAAGCCAATGTTTTAACTAAAACATTTGGATCTTCATCAGGGTTTGGTAAGTCATGAGGCGCTTCACTCGCAGTGGTGAAATCCCTCACAGCTCACCAAACCCCTGATGAAGATCCAAATATTTTGATTGAAACACAGGCTGTTAAAATAAATAACAAGTTTTTGACTAAAATTCCTTATTAATAATCACCCCAATGAGTTATAACAAGATTTAAATGGATACCCTTCTGTCACTTAACACCTTAAAGCGGTTAAAATAGATCATGAGCCTAGTGCTGTGTCATTTTCAAATAAAAACGGCTTACCCAATTTAGAAACAACTTCTCAATGTAATTACAGGTATAAATAGATTTTCTAATATTGGGTTGTCGTTCGTAGAGATTTGTAAAATAAAATTTACCTTTTATTTTTTCTACTAAAAAGGAATCACAAAGCTAATGTATATTTATATGCCTTTAATCCTCATGGAATTAACTATGTTTACAAACTGAATTCGTCTTTATTAATGTAGTTAATTGCAAACCATCATGAGTGATGATTCAGTTCATTTTCGGCATAATATGCTGCACTTTTTTAAGAAAGGGAAAAATGCAGCCCTATATGCAAGAAATATTCATGCCGTGTATGGCAGCGATTCAATTGCTGATAGCACGGTTCAGAAGTGGTTTGCGCGGTTTCGATCAGGAGATTTCAATTTGGAAGACCAAACCCGGGCTGGCCGGAGTTCAACTCTTGACATCGAGGATATTATGACGGTCATCGCAAACAATCCACGAATTACTATCCGTGAGATAGCTGCGGAGTTAAGAGCCTGCAAATCGACCGTTGGAGTTGGCAAATCGGAAAGGAGAGTTATTCCACCTAGACAATGCTAGTCTCCATATGTCTTTAAGGACTCGGCAAAAGTTATTAAGCTCCAGATGGGAGGTTTTACCTCACCCGCCGTACTCTCCTGACATTGCTCCTTCGGATTTCCATCTTTTCTGTTCCCTCAAAAATTTTCTACAAGGGAAATCCTACTCTTCAGAAGATGATGTCTAAATGGACCTTTTATTGTTCTTCAGGCGTAAGGACAGTGATTTGTGGAAAAAAAGGATAATGGACCTTCCAAGCCGTTGGGAAAGGGTAATCGCTAACGGTGGTAACTATTTTGTAGATTAAATAAATAAATTTTAAGCTGTTAATCAATTTTAATTTTTGTCCAATTTTATTTATGAACTTTCAGGACAACCCAATAGAATGTGTAACTATCTATAAATGTTTTTATAAATATAAAACACAATCATCACCACTATCAATAGATATAAAGAACCTCATGTTGAATATATTTTTCTAAATCTTTTATGATGGAATGATCAGAACCTAAATCATTAAATTATATCTCCTTACAAAGAGCCTTTAAGACTGCAGTCCTATGCCTATAGTAAAGAAGGTTGAAAAATTTTAGGAATAAAATTTTGGTAATATCTTAAATCTTAAATTTGGTAATATGGATATTACAGGGATTGAAGCAACATCCCACCAGATAAATTACTTTAAATCACTCGTTGCAATTTAAAGAAAAATGCCTACAGAATCTATAAATATTTAAAATAAGTTATGATTAAATTAATATTTTTTAACTGACTTAGATAGAGCAGTTTACTCAATTCGATAGGTATGTAGTTTTTTTTTTTTTATAATAAAAATAGTGTAATGTAAATGCTTAACCTTATCAGCTGCTGAGCAACAAATTTTTGTAAAAGATTTGAAACTATTTCATGAGATACATTTTTCATCAATTTTTTTGTAACCAGTGATGCTACATTAGCAGAAGAAACAGGAAGATTTGGAGAAACCTCACTTAGAGCTTCGAGTAATGCACATTCAATTTCTGAGTCAGGTTTGGCGTTTTCCTGGGCATCTTCGTCATCTTCACCTGCAAGAGCTTCAAAGATTAATGATCATAACATTAGATTATTCCTTAAAATATGCTTAATTTAGCAAAGTATGGCCAGGAACCTAAATATCAAAAGATATAAACAGCCTTATATTGAATATATTTTTTCTAAATTTTTGATGATGGAATGATTAGAACATAATCCATTAAATTATATCTCCATCAGATTTTAAGATGATTATTATTTCACAACAGGCGATTTTAAACTTATGACCCTCTGGACCACTTTCCGCCTAAGACATTTTAAGCTATACAAAATTTCAGGATCATGCAAACCTCAACCACACTTAGTCATCATTCAAAATTATCTTATTTTTTCTCTTATTCTCTGATATTAATTTACATATTTTGCAGGTATTTAATCCCAGGAGATTAAGCTGCAATGAAAAACCTCCATCAAACTCGGTTCTGTACCCAGATCTTACCATCTTGCCTAATCTCCCTAATGAGTGATTATAACTATAGAGAAACATTAGAGGATGTAGAATTAATATAAACGATCTACAAGGACCCAAGAATCAAGCATGAAGACTTATGTTTAAGAAGACGACAGATATGAATAGATCACTTCTTACTAATCAATGAATAAATTAGAATCCTAGTTTGATTAGAACTCACATGATAATGATAGATAAACCTAAAATCTATCATTTGTGTCACACAGATTATAGTATATACAAGCAAGTGGTAAGAGGGATATGAAGCAATTTAAAAATGGAACATACTTGCTTTAGCTATTGTTGGTGGAGCTGGAGCTTCGATTTTCGTCCCTTCTGGAATATAAAATATCCTTTAAAAAATTTATAACAGCCATTTTTAACATAAAAGCCAATTTTTATATCCATACCAGAACCACTTGACAAATTAAGTATATCTTGACGTTCCTTTTTCCTTTTCTGTAATTTTTCTCTGAGACTGTTTCTTTTACTTTTGATTGCTTGTATTTCCTCCCAAGCATCAGACATTTCTTTATAAGAAATGCAGCTCAAAATTAAAAATCAAAACAAACCTTCGCGGTGTAAACTGCTAACAGTGCAGGAAGGTTTTAATTCATATTTCATCAATTTTCATTAATTTGAGAGTTATTTTTTTACTAAAGGAGAAGAATTAAATTGCTCATTACTTTTTACTTTCGATAAATTAATTATAATTAATGCAAACACTAATTTGAGAACAACCGTAATATTTGAATACATATTTAAATGGCTATCTATTGGGAGTTCTTATAACCAGTATCAAAACCTATTCCATGTCTGTCGGAAGACCTTCGATTTGAGGAGTACTTATATTTCTGGTGCATTTCTTGTTATTTGTAGTTGTGATTATGTTTACCTGAAATGATGCAATCGTTTTAACAGAATGGATATCGTATCGAAGTTTTGAAAATTGTAAGTATATTTTATGATTCATAAGCCGGTTTATTGATTTTATAACATGGGCTCTTGCTATTGGTTGTGCTTCATTTTTAAGTTTCCAGGAAGAATAAGTTTTTTTATTAAAAAATTGTATTCCAATTTTTTAAATAAACTGTTCCTAAATAGTGTTAACCTTTTTAATGTCTTCCTAGTTATTTTATTCTAGTTTATTATCTTGGCTAACTATATTGATAAGAAATGTTAATTTCTTTTTTCTTGTATTAATAAAAAAAAAATCTTCACAAAATTATTTTTTAACATTATTGATTGTATGAATGGTCCTTTTCTTGAAAATTAACATATCTAAGCCTAAATAATTTTATTATTCATGATTGATTGTAAACTAGTGTATGAAATATGTATTCTCACATATTAGTGTTACTTATTCTCACCCCACACCCACAACCATTTCCTCTTCATTATTGTAGGAGCTTATGCAGCGCATCAGTCAATGTTTCTCAGATTTTATTCTATGCCATTCTAATCCCTTACAGTGATGAGTAATTATATTTTTTCACAGGTGCAAAAAGGTCCCATGACAATATATGACTGATCATTATAAGAATAAAAAATTTGCCTTATTAGAAATAAAAAGGAGCCTATCTTGTCAATTTAACAGTACTAGGTTGTCTATGTTACTGCTGGCCCATTGGTGTACTGTGGCTCTAAAAAAAAAATTCTATCTATTATCTAGACATGAGCTTGGTCCACCTTTAAGCCCATTGTGATTCTTGAAAACTAATACCATTTTATTATTCCTTAATTTTTATAGGCTATAACATGTATTCAACTTCTCTACATACTCAGTAAAATTGTGGTATTAGTTTAATATTTATTAGAATGTCTGTTTCCAAGATGTTGACCTTTTAGTATTATCTAAATTTGCCCATTATTTATTAAATCTATCCTCAACCCAATTAAAAGAATCTGGTTTAAATACAACTTTGATAGATTTGGCTACTGGATGCTTACCCGCCCTAAATATCGAAAGAAAATGAAGTGTAGCGTCAATAAATCAACCTACACCGTCATCTGTTGGAAATTTATAGAACTTACAAATAATCACTCTCAATAGTAGTATAATAATCATTGAATTTGCAATAAAAGAAATTATGAGGCCAATAGTCGAGATAAAAACTATCCCATCTTTTAAGTTGGACAAAACTATGCACAATTAGCCAAATTTCATAAAGATCGGTTGAGAAGTTTCTGATTTACCCTCCCCCCCCTACAAACATTGTGGCATGAGATTTATATGTATATATAATATATATATATATATATATATATATATCAACCATTAGCAAAATTATTCTCTTACATATATATATATATATATATATATATATATATAAAATTATATACTTTTTATTTACATAATAGTTCTCTACAAAACATATATACTCAAAGTTTAAGTAATCAAATTCTAACTTAAGCAGATTTAATATTTTTCTTTCAGGTTATGTTTCTTCATTGAATGGAATGACTATACATTATTCATCATGTCAAAATGTCAGGAGATTGGTAAAGACAAAATTATTTTGGTTCCACGAGAAGAGCTGAGTGAACCATCCAAAGTTGAACTGCCTGAAGATGATCCTCAACCAGGGTTGATACTTGAGGATGGAACAATCAACTGGAACTGCCCTTGCCTTGGTGGTATGGCGACTGGACCATGTGGCGTCCCTTTCCGTGAAGCCTTCTCATGCTTTCACTATTCAACTGCCGAACCTAAAGGATCTGATTGTGTCGAAGCATTTACGAATATGCAAGCTTGTATGCAAAAATTTCCTGCGTTATATGGCTCTAATGATGATGACGATGAATCAAAAGATATACTAAATTCCGAAGCCAAAAAAAATGAAACGCCACCTGAAACTAAGAGCTAATAAACTGTAAATAATTGTTCTAGTCCACAAATGATCGTATCATTTTTTAATTTTGTTATTCCTTAGCAGGTTGCAGAGATTTTTTTTTGTACTTTGTTAATGCATTTAAAATAGTCTTTAACAGCTGTATGGAGGTTAGTAAATACAATATTAGAATTAATCTCTTTGCCGTCTTATCTTTTACTATACCTCTTCATAAGAAACATCACACAATCATGCATTTAATTTGTTTTGACTTAAGCATTTAGTATCTTTTTTTTTAAATTTCATTTCTATAAATAGACAGGTGGCGCTCTTGCTAATTTTAACTTTAATGTTATTCTGAATATAATGTCCCTGCAAAACAATAACTTTATATACAAAAATAGGCTTGATATATTTTAAAAGTAGGAATATAACTGTTTAATACGAATTTAAAGATTTTTTCCATTTAGTCCTTAGATATGATTAAAATGCATTTTTCCACGATAGGTCAAGGGATAGAATCTCAATATCGGGATCATTATTTTAATAAAATATACAATCAGCAACTCTACCCACTGTTAATAATCCCTTTGACCTGGGAGAATTAAAAGTTATTTTAAATACAAGTAAAGGAAACAAAGCGCCGGGGCTTGACCATATGAGTGTTATTAAAATTTACCTGAGGAATTTCTAAATGATCTGGAATGTTCTAATTAAATTGTAGAACTTGGAGAGGTACCCAGGTGTTTAAAAGATTCCATGATTTCACCATTGCATAAAATAAGGGACAAAAATTTAGTTCATAACTACAGAGGAATAACTATCTGTAACTCAATAAGCAAATTTACACAATTAATCTGAGATTAACTCTATGGGTGTATATTATAAATAAAATTAAAGAATTCCAAACAGGCTTCTGGAAACAGTATTCTATATTGAATAACATATTTAGCTTAATGAGCATTATTAGAATGGAGCCCTGTAGGCTGCCTAAAATGATGCTATATGGTACACCAAGAGGGAAAAGGAAAAGGAGCAGACCCAGGCGTAGTTGGATTGACGACTTAAGAAAACTGGGGATCAGAAATTGGAGGAGCCTCGCTGGAGCCGCAAGGAATGGGGTGACCCAGGTCCTACAAGGACTGTAGCACTCAACAATGAGTGAGTGTTGTTTCAAAACTAAATTTAAAATCAAAAAGAAAATAAGTTTATGAGTTTTTTATCGATTTTAAGCAAGATTTTGATAGAATCGATAAGACAGGCACTTTTCTATAAACTGAATCAAATAGAAATTTCATATAAAAAATAATGTACATTAAATAGGTTATATACAGTTCATTCAAAAAGTTCTGGGACTAATTTTTTCAAGACGAAACAAAAGATTAAAAAAGATTTTATATAGTTTTCAACATAATCCCCTTCTGGTACTACACAAATTTTGCTGCGCTCATACAGCCGCTGGAACGACCTGGGAAAATATTCTTCTGGAATACCTTTCAGAGCCTTGGTTACATTCCTTCCTATCTTCTCAACGTCTTCAAAACATTCTCCCTTCATGGTCATCTTCAATTTAGGGAATAAAAAAAAGTCTGGCAGAGCCAGATCTGGTGAGTAGGGTGGATGGATGATTAATCGAGGCGACCGACTTTTGAGCCAAAAAAAATGTGTGATTAGTATTGAGGAATGGGCTGGTGCATTGTCGTTCAGCAGAACCAATCACCGGTGCGTTACAATCCTGGTCTCACAAGATGAATCCGCTTCCAAGGTCAAACCAGGACTCCTTTATAAAATTGTGCATACACTGTTCAGATGGTGCTAGCTATAATATTTATAAAAAATTAGTCCCGGAACTTTTTGAATGAATTGTGTATAAACAAGATGAGACTAGAGTCTGGTGTCAACAAGGTTTAACTGAAAGGGGACTTAGACAGGGATGTTTTTTAAGCCCATCTTGGTTCATAAGACAGAGATGATTAGAGGACTGAGTATGTGATAAAATAAATGTAATTGGAAGGAAAATAAAATTAGATAGATTGGACAGAGTATGTGATAAAATAAATGTAATTGGAAGGAAAATAAAATTACATGCCGATGCACTTTAACTTTTAATAATCAAATTTCACTTACCACATAAATAAATTTTACATCAGCTTTGTTGTATTTTTTCTTCTATTTTCTTTTTATATTTATATTCTTCTATTTTTTTTTTTTTTTTTATTAATTAGGTTGTTTGAGGAATGATGATTTTTTTAAGTCATTTGGTAAACAAAATATAAAGTTATTTATTATATATTTTATATATAAATACCAATAGCTTATTTTCCATAGTGATTTTTAGTAAACATTTATAATGAAAGACAAACTTAATCACTTAACAAGTAGTACACCGACATTATAATTTATAAATATATTTTAACTTTAGTTCTTAGCTTTGGCTGTTTTCTTTTCATCATCACCATTAAGCTGAAAGATGCGCAGATTCAAATAGCTAGCAAATGCTAACCATGCAACATAAGGTGCCATAAGCAAACCTGCCATTTTATCTACTTTAGAAAAAGCAAGTGCACAACTCGCTGTCGTGGGTACCAACAGCGCCAAATCAATTAAACCCTGAAAACAATAAATAAATAATTTATTGAAATAAAAAATTAAAAAAAATTCTGTTTAAAAAAAAAATTACCCCCTTAATATTGTGAGCACCAAAAAAGATGGGAGTCCAAGCCCAATTCAGGAGCAACTGAGAACCATAGAGAATTAAAGAGACCTTGGCCTCACCTGAGAAATAAAAACTTTGGTGAAAGAAGCGTATGGGATATAGTTGACGATAATAGATGTTTAAGAGACAGTTGGTCAACATGTAGTCATAGATGGAAACTTATTAAAATTTCAACTTGTTTAGAAGTAAGCAAACATATCAAGGCCATTGAAGCTGCTTGTCGAAAGCTTTCAAAATGCTTTTGAATTTGTCACACAAGCAGCCCAGAAGTCTTGAATTGAATCAGAAATGTATTCAAGAATTCTTGGCAAACATGTATATATTCTTTATAAGCCTACATATTAGGGTAAATCCTTCTATGACCGCACCTAAACAGTCCAATAAATAGTTTTTTGGAAATAGATGTTTGTATGTTAAATAATATGGTAACTGAGATCAAAAATGTGTACCATCAATTCCAGAATTTTTTTTTTTTTTTTACACTACTGGAAATACAATTCTAGATGTTTTGATATTTTGCAAAATAAAAAAAAAATAGTGTTCTGAAAATCTTGTGTTCAGGCTAAAATATTTGTTTGAACAGTACTAGAATTGTAAATTAATCCAGGCAATAATACTGTTCAACAATTTTATAAGTTGGGCGAAATAGTTTAAATATTAAGCTCTATAGAACATAGATTTAAATAATAAATAATAATACCTGCAAATCCCCCTCCATTCTTCCAAACTAGATAAGATGCATAACCCATTCCAGTGTACAATGAGGTCCAAGCCACAGGAAATACCCAATTCGGAGGTACGAGCCTAGATTTTTTGAGTCCCTAAGTTTTGAAATAAAGATTAATTATAATAAAATTATAAAGTAAATATGTGATGATAATAATAATGGCTAATGGTGTTATTAACAATATGTTTTCATCAGTAATTACTAGGTGTATAATATAAGAAGTGAAAAAATGCCAAATTAGAAAACCAAGGAAGTATAAAATTAAACCATTTATCATTAATATATATGTTTAGAGATATAAATGATGTATACTTACATCATACCAAGGTGTGTTTGCTGGATATAAACGTGAAGTCACTATACCTCCTAAATGTGGCAGGGCAATAGCACCCACCATTGGTAATAAATCGCTACTCATTATAAATATAAATTAACTGTGAGTGGAGAGAAGAAATGACAGGGGACCACACCTCTGGAAAGCTATATACTATGAGTAACCTCCTCTTGATAAGGGACGTGCTGAGCCAACGATAAGAGAAATCCGATTATTATTATAAATACTAAAAATGGGAAGGATTAAGAGAAAGTGATCCAGTCAGAGATCAAAAAGGTGTTAACTACATTTACGAAATCAATTACTTGAGAAAGTAAACACACAACTCAAGTTAAAAAAGAAAACAAGTCAAGTTTCAGCTCGTTCACGCCTAACCGAACAGGAAAACTGATAAAGCTCTTTTTGCCGGCATGGAGGGGCAGTTGAGTAAACAAGGTCATTTCCTAAATCTACTTGTCATCATTCCTGTAGTCCCAGTAGGCATGGGCGTCGCCAACACCAAATTATTGGGGGGGTCCGGCTCAATATTCTAATAGTTAGTGTAGTTAAAAATTCGAGAGAATAAAAGTTTAAATATTTTTACAAGATGAGAAAGGGATTTGAACCCGGATTTCCTTATCTCTAGTATCCGGGTCCAAAACTCGGCCAAAACTCTTTTCTATTTTTATAAAAAATATATTAAGAATTTTCTTAATCTTTACATGAGAAATGATATATTTTAAAAGTATTTGGGAACGCGTCCCCCCTCCACCTCCGGCGGTGACACCCATGAGAATAGGAACCGATATTCCCCGATATTCATTTCAAAGATTAAATTTACGCTGCTCGGATTAACTACTCTTCATTTAAAATTCTAATTTAGCATAATTTTCCAAGATACTTGAGGATTGTAACAATCCAAAGTACTGTGAGATAAATTAATTTTAGCCTATCGCTATAGACTAATTAAAAAAATGTTCCTATTGGATTTAAATATATAGAAGTATATTCAATCTAATAAATTATGTACGATTTGTTTTTTTTCCTATGGAGTCATATCATTTAAAATCATCATCAAATCATTTTAAAAAATGTTCTTTTTGGTTATTTAAATACATTTTTCTTGAAATAGCAATATAAAATATAAAGATTTAATAACAATAAAATATAAACATTTAATTAGATTAACCTTGCACAGAGGCAATATCGTAACCAATGAAGGTCTACTGTAGTGGGTGGGATTATTGCTAGTTGAAACTTATTAAATTAAATTGATTCTATTTAATTACTCATCAGTGGATTATAATAAAGTTAGGCGATAATTAAAGTTAAATTGATTTTAATAGCTACAATTTCTTAAACCTTTTATTCCCTTTCTTCAATCTAATAAATCATGTACAAATGTTCTTTTTCCTATGAAGTGATATCATTTAAAATCATCATCAAATAATTTTAAAAAATATCCTTCTTGGTTATTTTTAAATACATTTTTCTTGATATAACAAAAATATGATAATCTGGTTGTAAGGAACACTCGGATTCTTATATTATTAATTTATTTGTACCTTTTACATTTAACTTTATGTGCATTTAACTTGAACCCATTTAAACAGGACAATAATATATTTTTAAAAAACAAACAAATGAACTACTACATCTGCTCGGGAACTCTCGGTAAACCCGAACTGATTCGTGGATATCGGGTAGGGCGTGATCGGAATACCTTGTTGTTTACTCACGCTGGCCGCCATCTTGGAGCTGCTTATCCGAAGTAATCCCGTTTTTTTTTTTTTTTTTTTTTTTTTTTAAGAAGTAGTCCTACTGGTACAATCTAGTGTAACTCTCGGGGCCCCTTATCAAAGTGATAACCAAGGGGGGGGCGTAAATTTTGTGATGTACGCCTGGGTCGCTAAACCCACTGAACCCCTCTCCTCAACTATAAGGAGTGGAACACTCTTCTGCTGCTGGGCCATCCTGGATGGTTCATTAAAATAAATCAGATTACCGTGCTTAATGTTTGTCATAATATTAGTAATTTCAGGAAGGGGTGATTATATAAGTCAATGGCACTACAGTTCCTCAACTTAGATAAAATATCGTATACATACAATAGCACTTGCATTTTTTTACCAAAAAAAACACTTGAATTTATACAAATCTTAGTGTTGTTTTTGTTTGTGATAAAAACTGTCTTTTGGGCTAAGAAAGAAAATAAATAATGAAAACGTGACTGGGTTAGCAGAATCACTTAGTGTTTCCCTTCCACTCTTAAGATAAGGAAGCTTCTTAAAATAGATTAAAAATTGAATGAATATATCATTTAACACCTTTACAGTCTTCTTTTCTTGTATTGTATGCATTGATTTGTTTTTGCCGAATTCTAATTGTTATGAAGTATAATTAGAATTTACTTTTATTTTTAAAATGTAAACATATAATGTGTAAAATATGTAAACGGTACTTTGTACCGTTTCCCAATTCCTAAAATGAATTTATTATCTCTGATGCCTTATTAGACACGGATTTTTGATAGCAGACATTATGCTTTCGAAGTCTGTTCCAACAAGATTCAATTTTATTTTTGAACTCAATTTTGTTCAAATTCGTCTTTGAGGTGTCAGTGCATATTTTTTATAATTACTTCTCGATATTTGAATTTCTCTAGGAGTAGTAAACAATATTTTTGGACTATTAAAAAATTATATAAGTCCTCTATTTCAGTCCATTGGAAATTTTGTGGGTATTTTGAATCTATTTCGAACTAAAATAATTTCAAAATTTATATTAGTTTAATGGAAGGGAAGATTGAACCATTACTGTTAATCGAACCCTGGGATAATTGTACTCACAGTTAGCTCAGTGGTAAGAGCACTGCAACGGAGATGCAGAGGCCGTGTTTCAATCTTTTCTCTCCCAATAAAATTTAAAAAAAAAACCTAAATTAATCATTTAAAAATGAAAAATGACTAAATTTCAACATATAAAACAATTTCAGGGTTTTAACATAATAGGTAAGAACGGCGAAACTATTTAAATGTCATTAAACTGTTTTATCTATCCAACAGTTTTCTATCACATCACTTCTTAAAAACTATTTGAATTTCTTATTTACTCCTTTTACATTAAAAAAAAAAAAAAAAAAAAAAAAAAAAAAAAACACTTGAGTTTGATCAGTAACTCAGCTCTAAAAAGAAATTATCTCTTACATCTCAGAGTTGTCAGACAGTGGAAAACCTATCCAAATTTTTTAATTTGCTGTTTTGCCACTTTTGGTATATATGAATAAAAAAAAATTCACATTTTATTACAAACATTGCATTTATATAAAATAAGAGATTGTGGCCCAGCTTTCCAGGAAGAAGTGCAAGAGGACATATAAGTTCTCAAGAGCCACTTCTATATTATATTTTTTTTATTGGATGACTTTATGTATCCCACTTCTATTCAATTGTCCAAACAAACATGAGGTATATGATAAACCTTTATCTTTTTCACGTGAACTATTTCTCCTACTTCAACTTAGATCAGATTAAATTATGTATAAAAACTAAAATACTCAGTTGAGAAAGATGGACATTAAAAAAAATTTAATAGAGTATATTGCTGTCTTGAGGATTTTATTAGCTATAAGTGTGCAATTTTAAATTAAAAGCACTCAAATGGATGATAAATTTAATTTTCAGCTCATGATTTTTTTTTTAAACTAATTACTACTTGGAGTTTGCCAATCTTTACTAACAGATTATAAAAGCATATTCATTTTGGGAAAGCAATGAAATCATGATTTAGGAGCATATGTTGACAATGCTTTATATTAATTCTATAATGGACCTTTTTAAAGGGAGTGAGGAGGAAATTAACCCAAAAGGTTTCCAAAACATTAAGAAATATTTGAGTTTTTAATTCTGTAAGGTTAGAGACTTGATATTTCAAATTGTGTGTAAAATTAACAACATAATCAAAAATCAACATCTTTAAGTTTTTGAAACTATTATATTTTTCTAATTGATAATCTGCATATTATAACTGAATTAGATTTTACAACTAAATTAAACATGTCCATTTATAATATTATTTTCATTACTGCTCCACCAGCTTTGCTCGTAGGTAAACCGAAATTTCAGAATTGAATATTTAATATCAAATAAGCTGCTTTATTATTACAGTGGTTCCAAAAAAACCAAAATTTCAGGGGGGGGGTGTAGAAATTAACACCTAAAGATAAAGAGCCTGGTACTTGTACATTATAGGGGCTCCACTGCTCTAATAATAACTAACCATAATTTTATAATATAAATTGAGAGAAGAAATCGAGATATACTTGGATGTTCTGTAGAAAATTTTGTTCTTGTTTGATCCTCGGACCAACAGTATATGACAGTAGTTTTAAAATCTATTTGACTGTTTCCAAACCAAGTCTTTCCTGACTACTATTTTGATTTGGCAGCTCCTCTTGAAACATCTCCATTTTCTTTGTATCCTAAGCACAGCTTCATTTAATGTCCTTTTCAAAGTATTTTTCTGTCTGAATCAGGTTTCTTTGTTTCCAAAATTGCCCTGCACCCTCCTCCTCATAAAATTCTCTGAACATATTTTTCATTATGTACATTTTCAAATCTTAAGAGAATAAGTTTAAAATTTATAACAAAACCACATGTTTTTTTTTCTTTTTTCCCATAAGTAGGTAAATGAAATGAAAGTGGAGTCCCTTTAAAAATATCACACTTATTTATTTACAAAACTAATAGGAACATAAATACTACTTAATAGGAAATATGTAAAAATTAGATGCCTAAGTTTATAACACTAATTTTGTTTTCAAAATTTAAAGGGGGTCATTAGAGCATTTCAACTAATAAAAGTTTTGTAAAAAATTTGTTCTATTTACTTCCTTGAAGATCAACTTCTTAGTAATCACAACTATTGTTATAAGAACATGACTCATAATTTTCAATTAAAACTTTAATGATTCTCAAAATATATGCTTGCCTGATAAAGCAATAATGTTATATATCTTTTTATATAACAGTATAAATAACAAAGGGAATTTTCATTAATTGTGCAATGATTCGACACAAACATAAACTGAATCGGCACATTTTCCTTTTGGCAGTTGAGAAAAGTACTTCAACCTCAATAAGTGTCACTTTATGTCCAGGTATGTGAAACAAGATTGATTATCTAACTTATTTTCTTACAGATTTTGTGTAAATTGAATATATAAAATTATTTCTTAATCTACTTTAAAAATAGCAAGAAGTTTTATAGTTCCCACCTTTCTCTCTCTCTCTCTTTCTATATATATATATATATATATATATATATATATATACCAATTACATTACATATTAACTTTCATAAATAACTACTATCGTTATTATTACCACCTAATTTATTAGAACCTTACATAGGTACCCCCTTTGAAGCACCAACAACTATTATAAGCAGAGGTCACAGATTTGAACATAATTTTGTTTGGAGATTCTACCTCCAAAAATTATTGGCAGATATTCTGACATTTGTTCCAAGGAGCCTAATATTTATTACCAAATATAAATTATTATATATTATATATATATACATATAAGCCAAATAAGTCTTTTAAATGATGAAGTTTATGAATTAGTTTTTCTCCAATTATGTTTGGTGACAAAAAAAAAAAAAAAAAAAAAGCCAAAGAATATGTTCTTATTTATTTTAAGCATCAAAAAAAGAAGTTTTCATATTAATTAGAAAAAACAAGGTTTTTTAGTCCAACCATCATTTTTTCATTCTTCTTTTATCCTGGGCTGTCTGTCTGCATGGCCTCTTGTGAGTAATCATCTGGGATTACTCATTGCTCAAACGACAAATTTGTATAGTCAAAGCACCTTGGATGTTATTTCTGAATGGTGGTTTTTCTTTCTTTCCTTTCTTCCCAGATTCTTTTTTCATTTCTTATCTTGAGATTGACTTCAATTGTTTCATTTCACTCTAATTTTTGGTAATATAATTGTCAATAACCCAGATCTCAATTGTGTAGGCAAGAATAAAGAGATAGATCGATTTTTAGATGTCTAGTTTGTTCTCCTGACCCAGTTCCCTACCCAACCCAGTTCTATTGCTTAGACGATTATAGATTTGGTTGGCTTTGGCAATCCTCTTTGCTATCTTCAAATCTATTCTGCTCAGCATTTTCAAGTTGTTCCTAAGTTGTCAACCACTCTGAGCACCTCAACCTTTTTTTTTTTTTTGTTTTTTTTTGTTCGGTACCCCTACCTGGCCTTGTGTGGCATACGGGGGGTTACTCTACAGGTGTAACCAACCTATTCTAACCATGGTGGGAGGGTCGACTGAGCACCTCAACCATCATGGTATACCTCTACTGTCTCTTCCTCATCTCAGAAATGGATAGGTTCTTTACTACTTTAAGGAATTAATGGTCATGTGTTTCCCTCACAGTTTCTCCTACCAATCCAGGAAAGCATGGCATTATTTCAGCCTTTTATAAAACAACTAACTCTTCAGTCATGTAAGGAGGTGATTTGGCTGTGATGATGGATCTTGAGCAGTTCAGTAAATTACCACTTAGCTGCCCTGCTTCTTTTTTTCACATATACGATAAAATCTTGTATGATATCATCATCATATAAGAAAGAATGGCTGGCTAAGTATTGTCTTGCATTCCATTTTCAAATGACTTTTAAAAATTGTAAATTTCATAAATAAATACAGAAAACAAGATTGAGCTTAGACTATCCCAATGCTTGATCACTCTATCCTCTCCTCCCCCCCCCCAAAAAAAAAATAATAAAAATAAAATTTGAGGAATAAATTTATGCATTTGGTTTTTAAAAAATTTCTAGTATAGTAGTATTTATATGTATGAATTAAATGATTTTCCAATTATTTTAGTAAATAAACATTTTGCTGTTTTTATGTTTCAAATATGTTTTGTTTACATCGACCCCCCCCCCCCCCCAATTTTTTTCTGGGATAGCTACTACCATGTTTCATTGATCCTCATAACTTTACCTACATAATTGCCAAACAATTTTTCCAACCTTAAAAAAATATTTATTTTGCCTTAAAACAACCAAATTTATAATTTATTGTTACTCCATAGAGAGGGAAAACTCATCTATTCTCAGGTTACAAAACTTTTGGAATAGTTTAAAGTATGCATTTTATATACCTAATTTATGCATTGGGTTTACTAACCAAAGCCTTCAGCAGTCAATTAATCCTTACCACTATTATTTAATGTTATCCTTGTTTCTCTACGTTGGATTAGTTCGTAGATCTACGCCATCTCTTTCTTGATATTGAATATGGTTATAAAGTTTTTAAATGTTTTATGGATCTTGGAGAAACAGTATAAATAATTCTTGGAAGCATTATAACTGTGTAAATTATTTTATATTTTAGCTAGATATTTGTTTGTTGTTAAATTACTTTGTTTAAAAAGCATTAATGTATTACGATATGAAAGACTTGACTAAAACTAAGACTTGGCTCCCTTAATAATCGTTTATTTCATAAAGTAAGGAATTAGCAGCTCATCCATATAAAATAATGAAAATGCGCTTCCTCAGATTTTTTATCTTCTGGAGATTACACAGAATTAATGAGAGGGTACAAAAATTGTAATTGATGAACGATAATTGACTAATGTGACTCCTTAGTAAACAAAGGATGAAGAAATAACAGGCATGTTTATCTTTCATTTGTATCATCTCTTTCAAAACTGAGCCAAATATTATAGTTCATTTTGTAGAAATGAATAAAGTGATAAATGCTGGAAATGGAGTTTCTAATTTTTTTTTTTCAACATACCATTCCATAGACCCCTAATATTTATAAAATGGGAAACTTACGAGTGTGACTTATAAGCTGCTTGTTAAAATTTTTTTTTTTTTATTTACTTAATGTTATTTATTTTTTTTTTTTTGTTACCTCTACCTCAGGTATTTCCCTGAGAGGTGTGGAAAAAAGTAATCTACTATGATTTTTAATAATAATTCCTTCTTTAAATCCTTAAAGCACACTTTTATCACAGCATGCTTGGTCATCATAACCCAATTTCTTACCTTCAGCAAACATAAATAGGCATCAAGTTCTGAGCATATATCTTTTAAAGGCTTACTAAAAATTAACTGTCATTACTGGGTTCCCTAAGTAATACACAAATACACATACATATGTAGATATAATTAAAAATAAAATTAAAGCATCAATGTCGTGGGTTATGTTTTATTTGTCAGAAAGTTTAATAAGAAGTTATTCAACTAATTAAAAATAAACAAGACCATCCATGCGTAAGGCAATGGAATAAATATATTTTGGAGGATTCTAAAAATAATATATAAAAAAAACTTAAGTATGTAACTTTCAACTCATTAAAAATCATTTTATATTCTATTTAAATCTTTTGTTGTAAAGATCATTTAATAAAAAGAAAATTTTGATTTTAGATCTCGGCGTTGATGACCAGTTGGGTTTTATGCCGTTAAACATAAATAAACAAACAATTGATTTGAGACCCCGTAATATCAGAAACTTGAGTTTATAACAAAGATTGATTTTAAAAAGGCAAAAAAAAAAAAAAATTAAGATTCTATAGCTTATACTTATATTTTAATAATTTTTTAGACTGATCTTATTTAAAAAAATTAAATTGGATTTTAAATTTTGTTTTATTTAACATCATGATCTTAAGCCATTCACATAATTCCATCAGGTTGGAGTTAGGACACAATGATGATCCCGATATGAGATATGTTAGTATCTTTATATAGAGCTATAAACTAAAACTATTGATATTCTATAACTTTAAAAAAATATTTTTATTAGAATGATTTGAAGAAAGAATAGGTCTAGAAAGAAAATAACAAAAGAGGTTTAAGCCTTTATTAATATTATTAGTTTAATTGATATATCCTTAAATTCAAATAAGAAGCGAATCCTAACCAAGTAAGATAAGGAACCATAAGGAAACCTGCACCAAGATTTATTCTGAAGAAGGCAATAGTGCATGCTGCTGCTACCACAAACAACACAACTAACTCAACCAGCGCCTGCAAATGTAGAAAACAATATAAATGCATGAATAACTAAATATTAATAATTATAAGTACATATCTGTAGCCCGGGGGTAAACAACACCATATACATTTTTTATTGAATTAAATTTTTCACCATAGCTGTGAATAATATGATAAATATTCTAAATTCATTAAAGTGAAAAATAATGTGAAAACGTTCATTAAGCTGTCTCTATAAGTAACAAAAAAAAAAAAAAAAAAGAAAAAAGCAATTTAAAGAAAGCATTTATTATCAAGAGCTTTCAAAATATAAATCTTCATTAAAAAAATGGACCTAGTGTTGTTTACCTCTGGGCTACAGATATATTTTATTGGAATTAATGTAAAAAAAAACAACAACATATGAAGTTCTTTATAAAAATTAAAACTTACCGCCAGTACTTGGTGAGCACCAAAGAAAATTGGAGTCCAAGCCCAGTTTAGAAGAATCTGTGCAGTGTACAGTATGAGGGCAAAAGATTTATCTAAAACATATATTATATGATTTAAAATATGATAGTATAACATGTAATTTAACTTAAAACATAGATAAATAAAAAGCATTACTTAAAAATACTTACTATATTATTAAATTAAATATAATACTAACTTAAGTATAATATATTGAATCTATTGGATTATTGATCTTGATTAATTTATTTACACTTTTGAACAATCAAGAAATATATTGTATGTATAAAATAGTAAGACAAAGATAGAAATCCTTTAAATAAATAGATATAGAAGTATTTTTATATAGCTAAAGATACAGTAAATATTAGTTGTTATTGAATCATGGGCGTCCGCAGGAAAGAGTTTCAGGGGATGGGAGTTGCACCCCCATGGAAAATATGAGAAAACAAAACTACAAATTAAATAAATTCCTATTCATTTACTTATTTACCTTGATGCCCTCCACCAACCATAAGAATTTTATCAGTCTGCCCCCTAGACGAAACTCGCGGAAACCATTGTATTGAATGGTTTTCTGGTTGGAAATATTTATATCTGATATTAAAGATCTTTAGTAATCTTTCAGCTTAATAAATACTACCCTTAGAAGCACGAGTGTCACCAACACCAAATTATTGGGGGGGGGGGGGGGGGGGGGGGGGGGGACGAATCAATATTCTCATTGATAGGTAAAAATTTGAGAGGCTAAAAGTTGAAATAACAACGCCTAAAAACAACTGTTTGATGTATTTTAAAGGTATTGATAAAAGTTGCCACATTATGTCAAAGTCAGAGTGTAAGCAGTCGCCTCCTTCCAAAATATGTACCCCCCCCCCCCCCCCCCCCCCCGGCGGTGACGTCCATGCTAGAAGTGATCTTAATAAGTTATAGTTGACCACTAAAAGTTACTTATTGTTTTGGTGCCCAGCATTTCCTGTAACAATGTTATCCATCCTGAGAAGAGATGGGGAGAGCGGGGTTGGTTGGCATAGGGGGTAGGTTGGCCATCGGCTTATAGTTTCTGTCACACCTGTTGTGAAGGCCCCACCATTGTACCATGTGACCCGCTCGACCTCGGGAGTCTTGTCCTGAGTTTTCAATCCGATGCTAACAGTGTAAAGAAGGGTTTGCTTCATTGATTGATTTTACAACATGTAAGTAAATTTTTATATTTTCAGCAAATTTGATTTAAAGACATGGTAAAACATTTGACTCCGATTCTGTTCACATAGCCCCAAACTCTTTTGAAAAACCTAACCTTTCGACTAACCAGTTTCTAGTTTGATTGTTCTCCCCAGTCCTGGCAGACATCTTTCATACGATCTCTCCTGTGGGGTTAGTTGGCTCTCTGCAACTGGGGTTTGTTGGCACAGTAGCAATTCACAAAAGCAAGGTAAACAAAAACAAAGGTGAAACTACCAATTGTTTTTAGTTCCAGCAAGGAGGATGAAAGCAATTTTTCTTATGCAGAAAGTGACGACAGTCTAAACTTCTATCTTCTTCTATTGTCATTCTATTTTTCCTTAAAAGCTGTGAAAAACCGATTCAAAATTATTATACCATTATAGTGCAGCTTCTAATAAGAATAATATGTGTCAGGCAGTACTTGAATGAGATGGCTAAAAAAAAACCCCACCTTCTAGGCCAACCTGCCCCACATATGGGGTTAATTGGCATACTCTGGATTGACGAATTCTTCAATTATCTATGATCTTAGTATTAAATATTATGTGGTGAAAAAAATACTTGGAGTTTACAGTGGTCTCAGCCCTATTGGGATTATTTTTACCGGAACAGCTCAACAATCAAAAAAGTGAAAACTGTTGCCAACCAACCCCGCTCTCCCCTAACTATAGTTTTTTTTTCCATTAAAGCATATATAACAGAGCAATTGTCTTTTCAAATATACTTTTAATTATGTTTGAGCTATAACTTATTAACTATTTATTCGTTTATTATTTTTTATGTTACATTTTTCTTTTCAATCGGCACAGTAAAATAAGAAAACTAATGTATTTTCAGCAACCAATGAGAAGTAGAAAGGATCAGATTTTTGTTGAACATATGATATATGATATTAGTTTAAGGGGGAATATAAAAAAATACAGTTTCAAATACTGAGTGAGTAAACAAAATATTCAGAGTATATGATGCTGAAAACCTTTATTTATTTATAATTAATACAGACTGAGTGTTGAAACATGTTTTAATAATGTTGAAGATAAGAATAATTGAGACTTTTTGAATTATAACTTGAGTTTATCATGAAGTGGTTTATTATATAAATAAAAACACATTAGTTATTATGTAATACTTATTGTTTTTGTTGGGAAGACAATTATTTCTTTTACATTAATTGATTTTTCCCACTTCAAAGGTTCACTTTTAAAACATTTGAAATTGGATTTTAACAAAATTCTTTTTTGAATTCGAATAAACAACTTTCTTTTTTTTTCAAAGGATCAAATATGTTCACTTCATCTTTTGACTTGACATAATAGGAGTGTGTAATTATTTCTTAGATGGTAAAAATGAGGAGCATAAATAGATACCTTAGCTTACAGAAATATTTTCATTTTCAAATAAGTCATACAACCTTTTCCATTCTGCTTACTGTTCCAGACAAGATAAGATGCAAATCCTATGCATAAATATAATACAGTCCATGCAACAGGAAATACCCAATTTGGTGGCACTAAATCAGATTTTTTGAGGTCCTAAATTAAAGAAATACATAAGTAGATATACTTAAAAATACAAAAAAGTGCTATTAACTTTTGTCAATAACATAACTATCATGTTCTTCAGTAAATAGCATATTTACTATAAATTTTAAGATCATAGAAAACGGAATAATTGTCTTAGTATAGATCAAATCAGAGAACTTACTCTGTACCATTGGTCAGGTGGGAAGAAATATCCAGTAAGAAAACCACCTGCGACCGGAAGTCCAACTGCCACCAATATCTGGATCAAATTGCACATGGCAAATATTTTATAAGGAATACCTTAAGTGTAACTCAATTTCTGAACTTATACAAATTAGTATGTTTCGAAAAAATGTGCAATATATTTCACAACACAATTTTTATGCGAGCAATTATTTGAATATGGATTAACAAAATTCGAATTCGATAAATCTCGTTACAACAGTTTCCTCACTTGCTGCCGCTGAGAATAAATGCGAAATGAGGAGTATATCTACATCAGAGCTATTTTTAATTGGTACTGAATATGATCGTACATAGCGATTACGGTTGAGTGGGGAGTGACATTGAGAAGCTCGGAACAAGTGGTTGCTGTTACAGCGTAACGATTACAATGACGATGTGTTTTCTGGAATATCTCTTAAATTTATCTCATTAACTGTTGAAAATTCTTTTCTGATTCCGCATTTTCAAACTATAAAGATGGATTTACTCTGAAGCGAACAGACAGAAATGATGATCCCCCGAACAGAATGGGAAAAGTTCAACGGACGGAACACTTCACTGAATAGAGTAGCTCAGAGAATAAAGATGTCTGACATTGAAATATTGACAGTTCTCGCAATTGCCTTAAGTTATTATCAATGTTATATGTAACAAAAATACGAGAGTTATAGAGTCACACAAACTAAATCAAAAGCGACACTAGCGCTATCACTGAACACGCGCCATAACAGATAAAGGACATAAATATTCGTGTCATTTTTGGAAACATTACCAGAGAAGAGGTTCTCCCGTCTGCAGTTTGGTATTATGTAAATCCACTTTAAAAAATAAGATACATTAGTAATTCTTTTTTCAATCGAACAGTTATTTTACTATAACTATTTCTTGAGTTTTCACTACCAATTTTTTTACCTTAATAAAAATGCTAAAATGAGAACTTTCCAACCAACATGAATACACTGGTGGTATTCATTGTGAATGGTAGTCATAGAACCACTAAATCGATTGTTGGGGGTCATCCAATGAATTATTATTGTAGAAAGTCAGGGAGTTACGTCGCTGGTCTAAATATTTCATTCATTCCAAACAATGGCATCTGCAGGATTCGTCTGGGGGAGGGGGCAGGCTTGTATAATTCTTATGCCTGGGGGAGGTAATACTTCTATGTAAGGCTCAAATAATTTTTCAAATAAAACATGTTGATATTTAAAAACTAAAATATTTGTTTATATAATGTTTAATAAATATAGTAAATGAATACCACTTTATTTAATTTGTAGTTTTTATTTCTCAAAATTTCTAGGGAGGGCAGGATTAAAAATTATAACTCAACATCAACAAAAAAAAAAAAAACTTTAAAACCAAGGTATGATCTATTAAATATGGAATGATGCACTATGTTTGAAAGAACAGAATTAATTATTATTTTTTATTTTAACATCACTTATATTAAACCATTGCAATTGCAACATGTTGAAGTTTCATATCTTGGGTAAATACATAGGTAACTTATATTCATTAAAATTTTAATGAAACTCTGAAATGGTAATTAATCACTATCAATAATTTTTGAAAATATAAAAAATATTAGGATAAATTATTTTAAAACAATAAGATTTATCCTAATGCTACATATTTTTAGTGAAATTGAAACCAATTAATCCAATTGTTAGATTTTCAATCAAAAGAATAATTGTTAAAATTTTAATATTATAAACTGCTTAAATGTTTTATATCCTAAAAAAACTAACATATTTTTAAATTAAATTTAAGCCAAACTGCTTGTAGAGTAAGTAACTTGCATCGTTGAGTATCTAAGAAGGGGAGAAAAACTCAATAATTTACTATTGAACGCATAATGGAATGTTTACTATTCTATTACTTATGTATACTATTAATTATTGAGCTAATAAACAACATACATGTTAATTAATATTTAATAACAACTTACATCTTCTAATAAACAATATAATTAGCCATGAGTTCTCACCGCCTCTTTAGCTCAGCGGCAGAGCACTGGTCTTGTAAACCAGGGGTCGTGAGTTCAATCCTCACAGGAGGCAACTTTTTTTTTTTTTTTTTTAGAGATGGTTTAAAAAAAATTAAATAACAAAAAAATGGGTATTCATTAACATATTTTGGCGATGTACATGATTTTATATATTTTTTAAGTTTGTAAACATTTTTTAAAAAAAATAAGTACATAAATTTGTTTTATGTAGTTGACTATGTTTTTGTATAGGTAATCTTTACTTCTCGATAACATATCAAATAATCATGATATAATGGTATAAATTTCAAAAACAAAAAATTTAGTTACTGGCTGATTATCTTATCTTGAAAATGGTGCCCTACCAGGTAAGTTACCTAGGGTAACCACTAAAATAACAGAAAAATAAAAAGGAAAAAGGATAAAAGGAAAAAAAATATTTTAGAAGACCTTTTGCTAGATAACACCCTTTTTCCAGTACTAATACAGAATATCCCTTTTTGTTTTTGGCAAAGTATTTTTACTTTCACTTACCTATATATGAAATATATAGTAAGCGGAAGTATTGCGATTGTGAAAAAATTCGACTTCCGGTTTTCAACGGAAATACACGTTTTGGGGTCCCCTCAGTCGAAATGACCAAGTCCCGCGAAATGGTCTGTGTGTGTGTGTGTGTGTGTGTGTGTGTGTGTGTGTGTGTGTGTGTATGAACAGACTAGCTCAAAAACTATAAACCGTGCGATCCTGAAATTGGGTATTTAGTGTAGGTATATGCCCGCGATGTGACAGCATAAATTTCATCAAAATTACTTAAAGGGAGGGGGTACTTTACATAATAACTTTTTAGGTTTTTTTCGATTTTCTCAAAAACGGCTCTAACGATTTTGATTAAACTGAGTATTTCATCTATTTATATGCCCGAGATATGACTGTAAAAATTTCATCAAAATTGATTTACCGGAGGGGGGACTTTACTTAATAAATTTTGTAACATTTTCACGTGTTTTTTTTATTTACTCTAAATAGGCTTTAACGATTTTGATCAAACTGGGTATTTGATGTATTTATATGCCCGAGATATGACTGTAAAAATTTCATCAAAATTGATTAACCGGAGGGGGGACTTTACTTAATAAATTTTGTAACATTTCTCACGTGTTTTTTTGATTTTCTCAAAAAAGGCTCTAACGATTTTGATTGAACTTAGTATTTGATCTATTTATATGCCCGAGATATGTCTGTAAAAATTTCATCAAAATTGATCAACCGCAGGGGGCACTTTACTTAATAAATTTTGTATCATTTTTACGTGTTTTTTTTATTTACTCAAAAACGGCTTTCACGATTGTGACCAAACTGGGTATTTGATGTATGTATATGCCAAATATGTGATAGCCAACATTTCATCAAAATCGATCAACCGAAGGGGGGACTTTACTTAATAAATTTTGTATCATTTTCAAGGGTTTTTTTATTTACTCAAAAAAGGCTTTAACGATTAATAAAAATAAGATGTGACTTTGATTGACTTGGAAATGATATTTAACAAAACACGTCAATTTCTTATCTAAGTAAGTTGGTAAGTGAAAGTTGTGTGTTGCGCGCACGCACCAGATTTTTTTTTTTTGAGACCGATTTCCTGAATTAATCGAGAATTGGTGAATATTTAAAATGCAGGTTTTCTTCCGATTTCAGATCATTCTGGTCATTTGATTATGAATAAAAAAAATATTAAAACCACAACTAGGTGTAAAAAGAATCTTTTGAAATGATAAAACATTGGGAATGGGGGCAGCCATTGTAATTAGAATGTCCATCTTGAATAGCGAAAATATGGCATATTTACTGCATTTATGGTCGATTCAACCTCTGGATTTTGTAGATGTGCTCTCCCTTCAACCATTAGGATGAAAATTTAGAGAGTGTGACGAATGTTCTCTTAAGAATCTTATCTAGATTCAATAATGGCCATACACTTTTTTGATTTTTCATGGCTCACAAGTGTTGGAAACCCTTCCAGGTCATAGAATAAAGTTAAGGAATTCAAAAGATTAGTGAATTGAAATTATTAAGGGTTAACAGTAAATATGTATTTATAAAAAATTAACAAGGCAAACATTCTTGGTTGATATAGTACAGAGCAAAATTTAAGTAACCAATATAAATTAGCCACAAAGGAAGGGGTGCCAACAGTAATCCAGCCAGCACGTTCGCTTCCAAGAATAAGTAAACACAGAAGTCAGCGGTTGGTATAAGCACTGCAACGATAACCAGACTCTGGAACGAAAAAAAAAAATTAATATTTTATGCATATTGATCTAAATAACATTGGAACTGTTACCCACAGCGGTCAGCGACTTCATGGAGAAGAATGTTGGTGTCCAGACCCAGGACAACACGAGAAGCACTGTATACACCAACAGAGGCAAAAATGATTTATCTACAAGAATAAAAATTGCAATGTGATTAATGAATGATGAAAATAAGTAGTTAATAGTAAGTATCTTTCAACTTTATAAAAAAAAAAAACAGATTATATAATCCCAATCATTAAAAAAACAAAAACCTGTACCACTACAACCCACGAAGGGGGTCTTGGGTTCAGCACTACTGTTTATGGAATTATTGTTTACTGGTCAGCGGTCTTGCGAGAAAGTGATTTGAACGTGATCACGCTTCTTTCCCCATTATTTGTCTATTAGGCCGGTGCACATGAGCTACAAGGCACGCTGGCCGCTAGGCGTAATGTTACGCTGATAGGCAGACATACGTTGGGTATATAGGGGCAATGCACATCCGGCGGTAAGTGACGGCACGGATGTTCCGGATTAGGCCCGGTGCACACGGACGACACTTTTCTGCGATCCGGACTATAAGCCTATAGACTTGTGGTCAGGTGTACCTGGAGTATAATGGACCGACCGGATACCATTATACTCCAGGTACCCCTGACCACAAGTCTAAAGGCTTATAGTCCGGATCGCAGAAAAGTGTCGTCCGTGTGCACCGAGCCTTAGTCCGATAGGCTCAGGAGCTGACGCTTGTTTCTCCTCGTATCGGGCGGCTATTCGTTTCACAAGTACCTTGTTTATATAGGGGCAGTGCACATGAGTCGCTGTGTTCTTTCCTATCTTCCTTTTTAATATAGGCTAGTTTTAAGTAACATAATTATTAATTTAATTTGTATTACTTATTTAACTTGAAATGCTATTATATAACCAATTAAAATTAATCTTTTAAATTATTATTAATTAGATTGATGATTTTGTATCATTATCAACGAGGAATTAATAAGATATGCAATTTGAGATTTAACCTTAAATATTTTTTACAACTCATTTTATTTATTTCTATTCAGTATTTGGACAGCCTACATTTCGATCCAAACATGAGGATCTTCGACAGGGCTAAAATGAAGACAAATAAAATAAAATAAAGACAAAACGAAAAAAAAACTTGGTATCGGAGTGGTAATTTTGAAGTGACGCGTCGTCCTACCTCCTCATGTGCACTGACCCTTTTTTATGAAGGATTAAGCCTTCCTGGAAAAGCTTCTTAGCGTCAAGCGGGCCTTGCAGCTCATGTGCACCGGGCCTTAGGCCGAGCGCACATTGAACTGTGCCACGCAGGCGACGCAGAGCAGAAAAGGGCAAATAGACACAGATCAAGGCAGGGCAGCACGAAAAAAAACTGCGTCGCACAGTTTTCCGCGAACATTGGTCGGCGAGTTTCGTTTCTAATTCAGTTTCATAAAAACTGCTCTGCTCTGCCCTGCGTCGCGAGTGTCTCAATGTGCGCTCGGCCTTAAGGGTACACACTTTATAGAGGCTGGGTTCGCCCCGGGAGGGTCCCTCGGCCCTCTAGGCGATCTGAGACAGAACATCAAAGATATCCTGCCAAGCGAGATTCGAACTCGGGACCTTGTTGAGCAACTCAATGCCTTACCAATGAGCTACCACGCTCCCCCAAATTATTCAAGTAACACTAAATTATTAAGTGTCATTGTGGCAAACTCAATTACTATCTTATTAACCAAAAGATAATTATAATTTGTTAAAACAATTTCGAAGACAAAAGAGGCATTGGAAACGACAATGGTTATAACCTACTGCCATTTTAAATATATTTTATTCTCTTAACTTTTAAATGAGATTTAGCACTCGAGGGATATAAGGCCGGACAGCTACTACCCCTTACCTACGCAGGAACGGATTTAGCACGAAATTTGGTGCCTCATGGTCCCCCTCTCTCATAATCATGTGGCTGAAAAAACCGTTTTTTAATGAAATTATTACCTTGTACTAAGAATAACTGCATTCTAAACATCTAACGGTGTTATGTTTAGGGCATAGTAAATACCTAATTGCATTATTCGATTAAAATTATAAAAAAATTGAAAAGCCTAAGTCCCCCCCCCCCCTGGATCCGCTCAGCTACCTATGTTGTTTCCTGTTGCTGTTTACTTCGATATAACTTTGGAAGTGCGGCTGCCGTGGGTGGTCTATTTGGTGCCATTTAGAGTAGCTCCGATTTCAACTGAAAAGAATTGCTTGAACGATCGAGAAATGTATCACCACCAGTGAGTTGATTGAATTGAAGACTATCATATTTGGGTTAATTTTAACCATTGTTTAATACGATCTTGAATCATTTCATTTTTACTTTCACTTACCTATATATATATATATATATATATATATATATATATGTGTATACCTATATATATACTTAGTACGGGTAAGGGTCTGGCCACACATGTCCGCACCGGATCCGCATCGTAGCAATAATACAGGTTATGTTCAGAATATTTTTAATTTAACTTACATATTACCTTTAGTTATGCCTAAAGTGGCCTTTGTCTGACATGTGTGGCTTCAACTTTAGGCATAAATAAAGGTAATATGTAAGTTAAATTAAAAATATTCTGAACATAACCTGTATTATTGCTACAGTGCGGATCCGGTGCGGACATGTGTGGCCAGACCTTAAACCGTCCAGTTATTGACACCCTTAAGACTACATTTCTGTGGTGAAATTTAAAAAAATATTTTTCATGAAGGGATCAAATTTAAACTTCATATAGCTCATCTTTATCTATTCTTATAAAGACTCAAGAGGTTTTTTTTGGTCAAAAGTTTAACAGTTTTACCATATGATATGGCAATATTTATTGTAAAAAGTGCAAAAACTAGTTCTTGACACCCTGTGGATTTAATTGTGAAATCTTCCCTATGGTTAGTTTGTTAAAGTCTTGATTCATAGATCACTTAGAGGACTCTAAAAAATTAGATTCATGTATATCTTGAAATAATGTTAGGACTTGTTTACTTATTTCTTTAAGTTAAATTTGGGCTGTCAATAACTGTACTGAGTGTCATTAACTGTATTGTTTACCCTAGTAAGAGAAAGTATTGCGATCCTGAAAAATTTCGACTTCCGGTCTTCAACGGAAATAAACGTTTTGGGGTCCCCTGAGTCGAAATAACCAAGTCACGCGAAATGTGTGTCCGTGTGTGTGAACAAACTAGCTCAAAAACTATAAACCGTACTAAACTGAAGTTGGATATTTGGTGTATGTATATGCCCGCGATATGACAGCAAAAATTTCATGAAAATTGGTCAAACGGAGTGGATACTTTATTTGAAGAATTTTGTCTAATTTTTACGTTTTTCTCGATTTTCTCAAAAACGGCTCTAAGGCTTTTGATTAAACTCGGTATTGGATGTATGTAGGTATATGCCCGCGATGCGACAGCCGAAATTTCATCAAAATTGGTCAAACGGTGGGGGCACTTTACTTAATAAATGTTTTTTTACTATCACGTGTTTTTTTTTATTTACTCAAAAACGGCTTTAACGATTTTGATAAAACTTGTTATTTGATGTATGTACCTATATGCCCGCAATGCGACAGCCGATTTTGTCAGAAATTGATCAAAGTAAATTGGTAGGTGAAAGTTGTGTGTTGCGCGCATCGCACCAGATTTTTCATAAGGATGATGCCCCTGTAGGCTCTGAACATTATTTTTTATTATCTATATAAGATTTTTGGAACATTTTATCCTTATTGCTATCGGAAACAAGCTTAAAATATGTTATTTCATGCTAAATGTCCCAAAATAAGCTATCGTTTCTTTACCTGACGTTTTCCACACAATATATGAAGCTATACCCATTGAAAGCAACAGGAAGATCCAAAAATTTTGGAAGACGCAGTTAGGAGCGACCCAGGTTGGCTTTCGTAGGCTCTAAATGACAAGGAAAAAAGTAATGTATTGTCTGTATTTTCTTATTCTGGAATGAAAAGATTTATGACAAATCTAGGTTTTACTCAACCAATGCTACATAACATATTCTATTAAATAAAGGAAGTGGTTAAATAAACCTGCATTATTAATTATTATCAACGACACTCTTATAGCTCTTTTAGTTACAATAAAAGTGATTTCAGCATTAAATCACATTGCAGTGTCTTTAAGCACTGCATACTTCATTTTTTAGTAGAAGCTGATAATTGATCGTTCTTTCCCCCCCCCCCCCCTGGTAATTCCTCATTACAATAGAAGCCTAATGTATACTGCATTCAATTACCATTTTTACATAGATTGCATTACATTAGAAATGCACACTACCTTGGTAAAAAGTAACAATAATGAATAATAACAAGTAAGATTATCCATCCAATAAGCTATGAATAATCGAAAGTTCGTCACAAATTATTCTTTCGAAAACCAAATAATTTCTGGCACTATTTAGATCATTTTTCTCAATATAAACTTTGTCGACTAACAGAGCAAACTTATTTCAATGCTTGCAGTCAATTCTTGGCTTGGATGATTATCCATCTATCTAAAGTACTGTTTATAAAATTTACAGAAATTTGTATTGGCTGTTATTTTATTTAATTCTTTTTTATAACTCGTAGGGAAAGGTAGCTCCCACACTTCCCTATTCTAAATACGTCGTGGTGTGATAGTCCATTCCCACACTCTTTTTTTATTGTAAGTTTGATTGATTGATTTTCTTCCTTTAGAAATGGTTTGCCTCTTTTTGGGAAACTGAGCTGTTAGTCAAGGCTTACTGCGCATGCGAAGAATCGTGGACAAGGTCTTGTTGGACGAGACATCTTGTTGGATCAAACTTTCTATTGGTAGGTTAAGCGTCATATGACTTTTATGAGTTGTTAAGGTTATGAAAATTGCATGGAATATCAAGGCTTAAATGTTTGAATTGACATTCAATAAAAATAAGTAAGTTTTTAAAGTTTAAAAAACCTCTATACCCAACTATTCAGAATAGTTAAAAGCTATAGATAGAAACCAGGTTTAAATTATAAATAAATGATTAATCCAGAAAGCTCGAGTAAAAACCTAACTGTATTTTGAAAAGGACAGAATATTGGAATAATAGCCGTGACATTCATGGGATTTAAAAAAAATAAGAATTGATCGATATGTGGTAAATCATAGAGAAGTGTGTCGAGAGGGGTAAGGAGCTGTAGATCTGTAAAACTGTAAAGCTATACGCAGAGCAATTTATCGAGTCGAGAAAAAGGATTTGGTCAGAGCTGTTATGGAGCATGGAGTAGATAATGGGCTAATTATGGACGAATATAGTATCTAACGAGAAACTCGGAATCTGGTTAGAATAGGTAACCACACCTCGCAAGAATTCGAGACAACGCTGGGCGTTGTATATGTAACGTTTATAGTTTCGAGTCCTATTCTGTTTTTGGATTTGGCTTTAGGTAAAAAATTTTTTTTGAAAAATTTTGTTTTCATTTCGGACACTGAGATAAGCAGCCTTTACTAGATTCCTGCTGGCGTATGCTGATGATCTATTGTTTCATAACTGCTATCAACTAAAGCATCTTTCAGAATAATATTAATATTCTCCAAAATGGAATTAAGCGCAATTAATATGAAAATAAACCTTGAAAAACAAATCTATCCGCATTTTAAGATAACCACGCAGGGTAATGATAGTATTGAGAGTTTGGAGCAGTTTTAAATGTCTAGGTGATTAACTCAACGAATGTGGTTATTTAGAAGAGGAGATGAGGGGATTATATTCGTTCTGCTCAGTTCCGCGAGAAGCTTTAGTGTTTCATCCAATCCTCAAGTATTCATCTGATTCCTGGACCTCCATTTCAAGGCACAGGAGTCAGGTTCAGTACCTAGAGCAAGTGGAAGGAAGAATAAGTGAGACCGGATTCGGAAAAGAAGTATCATAGACAATCTCGTTGTGAGGCCCGAGTAAACCGCCAAAGCAGATTAAAGTGGTTTGAGCACCTTTTTCGAATAGATCGAAGCAGGGTCCCAAGAAAGACCTTTGGACTCGAGTGCATAGAAAAATATTGAAAGGAAGAACATAAATATCATGAGAAGATGGCGTGCGAGATAAAAACAAAAACAACAATAAAAAAATACATGTCTGTTCATATAAAGTTTTATTAGTTTGTGTAATTGTATGATAAATTTGTTCATTTCAAAGCTATTTTTCAATCCGACATTGGTATGTACATTTTTTTTTTTAATATCCCAAATATAAAGACTTCACAGGATGATGTAATGCTTTACATTTATACTGCTAATTTTTAAGTAGGTAAAAACTGACTATAATATAGTGCTCCAAGGTTCTATCAACTAGCGTCATTTATCACACAATTGATTATTCAAAACGTTTAAATGTTGCGTATATTTTAACCAAAGAGATATTAAATGTAAATACAGTAACAATATATCTTTAAATAAAATCAAAACAGGAGCTTAAAAAATTAAAAGACTTACCCTGTACCAATCGCTCTTTAGTTCGGAGTAACACAGGTCTATGGTGGAAGTGACGGTGATCGGAATAAATAGAAATGCAACCAGTACAATCCCCTCATCTAGCCACATACCAGTAAAAAGATTTTTGCCGAAATTTAGAATACATTTGTGTTGTGGTTTTGCGGTGAATTTTGTTAAAGTGAAACTTAAACGCAACAAAATGTATAAATATTGATGTAGAAATGTAACAGATGAATAAATATTTAATGAATGGTGAAACACATTATTTTAACTAGTTACTTGAAAATACTAAAATATTCAAGTGACCTTATTGATGAGTTGCTCGAAATTCGATTGCACTTTTATTAGCTAATGCGACATTCCTGTCATTATGTATAATACTGGTATGTCTCAATACCATTCCTTGTCTTCTAGTCATCACATGTTTTATATGACGATTTCACTCTCAAACTTCTCATTTCAACCATAATTGTATGTTGCTGATAAAAGCTTCTAATCTTATATTAGTAACTTCATTACTACTTAATATATTATACATAAAATGTGGACAAGTCCTATCTGAGAAATTGACAAAGAGTATGTTCCTCTTTCTATTACTGATCCTAACCTTTACTTAATTATTACTGTTGATAATAATTTATAAAAGAACTTTATTCGACTGTTCATTTATACTTCTGCCAATTTTTTTTTCTACAACGACAGATGTTAAAAAACAAAACAGGGTTTCAAATGTATGCGGAGAGAATTTTTACATTTTGGTTTAAGAATTGTTCCAACTTGCAGTCAAACCATGGTCAAGACCCTTTCGCATGCGCAGTACGCCTTGAGTAACAGCGTTCCAACAAGACCCAATCAAAAAGAAAACCAACTGATCGAACATAAAATCAATGTTGTGGGAGGTTGACAGTTAGTCCAGGACTGCTTGTTGGAATAAACGTTGAGTAGTTATGACTGCCATAGTAGTATACTTCAACTACTGATGCACACCCATTGGCTGTTGTTTAAACATTGGGCAAAACGAATCGTAAACTGCTTGTTGAAACCAACCTCATGAATCATGATATGGTGAAAAGGATTTAGATGGCATGGCATTATCTTCAGTAGTTATCACTAAGATTAACAAGGACATAGGAGCTTCCTGCAACTAAATCTAGGCTCTGTTTATCATCGAGCAGATAAACATATTTGTTTCTGAGCTACATGCTACAAAATTGCAAAGGTTAAAGTAGTAACTGCTCTTTCGTTCCAAATCTGACATAAAATCAAAGCGAACCTGAAATTGGGTATTTAGTGTATGTATATGCCCGCGATGTGACAGCAAAAATTTCATCAAAATTGGTCAAAGGGTCAACTTTATTTAATAACTTTTTACGTTTTTTTTCGATTTTCTCAAAAACGGCTCTAACGATTTTGATTAAACTAAGTATTTGATGTATTAATATGCCCGAGATATTAATGTAAAAATTTCATCAAAATTGATCAACCGGAGGGGGACTTTACTTAATAAATTTTGTATAATTTTCATGTGTTTTTTTTTATTTACTCAAAAACGGCTTTAAAGATTTTGATCAAACTGGGTATTTGACGTATGTATATGCCAAAGATATGACATCCAACATTTCATCAAAATTGGTCAAACGGAGGGGGCACTTTATTTCATAACTTTTTTCCAATTTGTACCTTTTTTTCGATTATCTCAAAAACGGCTATAACGATTTTGATCAAATTCGTCATGTTTATTGAAAATTACGTGTTCAATAATATCAGGTAAGTTTTATCAGTATTAAAATTTTCTGAGGGGGCTTAAATGGGGAAGGGGCCTTTTTTGTTTTCCTATAAAGTACCTTTGTTTTAGTTTATATTGAGAAATTAAATGTCTCTCATCACGCCTAAAAATACGAAATGGCTAAATATGATATATGAAGAAAATCAAGTAAACATATACAGGAGAAAAAAAGAACACTATTCCGTCAACTCATAAAACACCTTGAGCTCACGCATGCGCCGTACGCCTTTAATGACAAACCAATGCGTTATAATTAAAGATGTTCTGTTCATTTAATGAAAATTATTTGTTACAAGTACATAGAAAATTATAAAATCAGACGACTTGGAGTATTATGCTTGGATTGCCGAATTATCACAAGTAAAAACTTTTATTTAATAATAAAATTAATTAGTTTTTTTTTTCTTGAGCAAATGAAAACAAAAATAAGAAATGAATGTGGAAAAATGTATAACTTTGAGAAGTGGCAATTAACAAAGCACATTCATTTCTAATCTAAGTAAGTTGGTAAGTGAAAGTTGTGTGTTGCGCGCACGCACCAGATTTTTTACTTTCACTTACCTATATATGAAATATATAGTAAGTGGAAGTATTGCGATCGTGAAAATTTTCGACTTCCGGTTTTCAACGGAAATACACGTTTTGGGACCCCCTGAGTCGAAATAACCAAGTCCCGCGAAATGGTCTGTGTGTGTGTGTGTGTGTGTGTGTGTGTGTGTGTGTATGTGAACAGACTAGCTCAAAAACTATAAACCGTGGGAACCTGAAATTGGGTATTTAGTGTAGGTATATGCCCGCGATGTGACAGCAAAAATTTCATCAAAATTGCTCAAAGGGAGGGGGTACTTTATTTAATAACTTTTTACGTTTTTTTCGATTTTCTCAAAAACGGCTCTAACGATTTTGATTAAACTGAGTATTTGATCGATTTATATGCCCGAAATATGACTGTAAAAATTTCATCAAAATTGATTAACCGGAGAGGGGACTTTACTTAATACATTTTGTATCATTTTCACGTGTTTTTTTTATTTACTCAAAAACGGTTTTAACGATTTTGATCAAACTTGGTATTTGATGTATTTATATGCCCGAGATATGACTGTAAAAATTTCATCAAAATTGATCTACGGGAGGGGGGACTTTACTTGATAAATTTTGTATCATTTTCATGGGTTTTTTTATTTACTCAAAAACGGTTTTAACGATTTTGATCAAACTTGGTATTTGATGTATTTATATTCCCGAGATATGACTGTAAAAATTTCATCAAAATTGATCTACGGGAGGGGGGACTTTACTTAATAAATTTTGTATCATTTTCACGGGTTTTTTTATTTACTCAAAAACGGCTTTAACGATTAACAAAAATAAGATATGAATGTAGAAAAATGTGTGACTTTGGGAAATGATAATTAGCAAAACACGTCAATTTCTAATCTAAGTAAGTTGGTAAGTGAAAGTTGTGTGTTGCGCGCACGCACCAGATTTTTTATATTTTGAAGCGAATAATGCAATTAGGTAGTTACTATGCCTTAAACATAATGCTTTTGGTTGTTTAGATCCCAGTCCTTCTTAATACAAGGTAATAATATTATTAAAAACCGGTGCTGCCAGCCACGTGATTATGAGGCAGGGGGGTCATGAACCCCCAAATTTCGTGCTGAATCCGCCCCTGAGCTATAAACAAGATTTTCATTAATTTCGTACCAGAATAAGAAAATACAGACATTATTTAACTTTTTTCCTTGTCATTCAGAAGCTACGAAAGCCAATCTGGGTCGCTCCTAACTACGTCTTTCAAAATGTTTGAATCTTCCTCTTGCTTTTAATGGGTCTAGCTTCATGCATCGTGTGGAAAAATCAGGCAAAGAGAGGATAGCCTGTTTTGGGACATTTAGCATGAAATAACATACTTAAGCTTGTTTCCGATAACCTTTTCCAAAAACCTTTTATAGATAATAGAAAAATAATGTTTAGCGCCTGTATGGGCATCATCCTAATGAAAATCGGTTCAGAAATAAATATGTTATATTTATTCTTTTTTCTGTAATAAATTATTTATTTATGAAAAAAAAAATGAAATTATTCAGGATGGTATTAAAAAAACTAAACCATGAAAATTTACGCTGGTTGAAATTAACCCAGATATGGTATATGTTCAATTCTACCCAGTCATAGGTGGTAATACATTTCTCTATCGTTCAAGCAATTCTTTTTAGTTGCAATCGGAACTACTCTAAACGGAGCCGCTCTTCCAAAGTTATACCGAAGTAAACAGCGACAGGAAACAACAAAAACAACTGGGTCATGACCCCCCTCAATTATTTTGGCATTTCAATTTTTTTGTAATTTTAAATGAATAATGCATTTATTAGGTAGTTACTATGCCCTAAACATAACACTTTAGGTTGTTTAAATAGATCCCAGTCCTTCTTAATACATGGTAATAATATTATTAAAAACCGGTGCTGCCAGCCACGTGATTATGAGACAGGGGGGTCATGACGACCCCAAATTTCGTGCTGAATCAGCTCCTGTGATATAAACAATTTATAAGATCTTTTATGTGCACTGTTACTTATTATTATTGATCTATTACGCGGCGATACCTTTTTCTCGAAACTCTTCTCAGCTTAAAAATTAATCTTAAGCCTTAATTTGATCATAATGTGGAAATAAATTCAAACGGATCTCTTTCGTGTAGCAAAATTATACTCGGCTCTCGCTCGAGAGACATAGTTTTGTGGATTATTAAAAGCATGTGCTTGTTTCATTGATTGGGACAGACTCCATGGCTACGCTGCATTATAAGCCAATAAATAACCAACAAGGTAAGGTCACTCTTCTATACCCTCCCCCGATAAATCTCAACATACAGGGTGTATCGCAAGTATATGACAATATGCAAGATGGAAAAACTAGATCAAAAATGTAGTTAAACGCCGCCAACCGCATGATTCTATCTCATTCCGTTGCACAGATATGCCGTTCCAAAGGTTATTTCGAGAAAACTGTGTTTTTTGTAGGAAAACCTCAATTTTCTCTGCTTCCATCATTAGAAAATAAGCATGATATCAGTTTTTTCTCCTTCCCATTCCAATTGCATTACAAAATTGAGAGATAATTGCAGTTTTGAGTACACCGTTAGAAAGGTAATTAAATTTTACAACTTTTGTGAGATTCGGCAACTTGCAGGATTTTTTTTGGAAGAGTAGTGATCCTCGAAAATTTGTCGCTGACAATACTTTTTTAAAATTTTTATTTCTTGATCTGTTATCGCGCTTTTGAAAAGATACTTGTGAACATTGAATGTGCATTAGGCTTAAAGGAAATTTAATGCTGAATTCAAAACTGATGGAACATTGAAAAAAAATGTGTGGAAGCAGAGAAAATTGAGGTTTTCCTACAAAAAACACGGTTTTCTCGAAATAACCTTTGGAACGGCATATCTGTACAACGGAATGAGATAGAATCATACGGTTGGTGGCGTTTAACTACATTTTTGATCTAGTTTTTCCATCTTGCATATTGTCATCTAGTTGCGATACACCCTGTATAAAGAATTTAATCAAGACAGTATCAGGGCCGTTCGTAGTATACTAGATGATAAAATCAAGACCACGATTATAGAGGAAAGATACCAGCTGAGGGGTACCTGTGGTGTAGTGGTTAGCTTAGAAACCAACAATACAAAAGGTATTGGGTTCTCGTCCCTAGGATTTTTTTCTATAACTCGATGGATAGTCCGGGGTATTTGAGTCCAATTACACGACTCACAAAGTTATGGGATACTTTAAACAAGGATTTAAACCTGGATTTCTCTTATAGCTTAGGTAGGATTAAAAACAAGTTATGGAAACACTTTTTAATCTTGAACGTATAATAACTTCAATCTTATGTTTAGTAAATATATGTACGGAATTATAATTTATTAGAAAGGTTAAATGCATTTATTTGCAATCGACGATGTAAATAAGTATTATTACGGGTAAGTATTAAATGTATAATTTGGGATCAATTATATATGATTAATATTATAATCTGTGATGAAGGAGACACATCATGAGTAAATTGTTTTTGCTGAAACACAAAAAAATATGTTTATCTAGAAAATATCAGAGCTAATGAAATTTTATTTTTTGTTTATTTTTAGTTCTTTTTGTTATTTTATTTTCTTAATTATTATTATTATTATTTTATTTTGTTATTATTTTAGTTCAAAGGAAATTTGTAATATGCTTTAATATTGTTTACCACCTGTAATTGGACAATTTGTCTGTTGGTGGAATTTTATATGTATAAATAAATAAATGATGGTAGGTCCTAGCAGTCCTATCAAATCCTTAGTCAATGCTCTATCAAAGCATCGCGCGATTGGGCGTATGGACGAAATCGGACAACACGAAAGTCAAGCATTTATTGGAATATTCTAGTTGAGGAAGGAGCAGAATCATCTTCTTTCTCGTCATTCGAATAATCATGGATTAACGTCATTTGTTTTGCCATTTTAGACATACTTTACTCCCTCCACTTCATAGATCTAAAAACAAGACCTCACTCCTTGAACAAAAGGGAAATAGCTATGAGCAGTGCAAAGAGGCCTGGGAACGCAGCTATAGTGAAAAATAATCCAAACTTTGAGGTGGTGGTTCGGAGACAACACGCCACCGACTGCACTGCATAATTTAATAGTTGTTTTTATTTAGGATGATCTCGATTAAGTTGTACGATCTACATTATGATATTGAGTTGATCTCGATTACGTTGTTGTTTCGATTACAAGAAGGCGATGGCATCGAAGAATGTATGTCCACCATGGAAGCGTTCACAGAAAACACTAGAAATGTGATCGTGAGTTCAGATGTAGTCTTCAGAAGCATGGTCAAGGAATCTATTAGGACAAACAGAACACACGCCAAAACATGTTGACTTTCTTAGGACACGTAGAGGTTTAAAAAAAAAATTACCTAAGAGAGCTTGGAAGTAAAATTATAATGCAACGGAGAAATACCATTTGTATTTTGAGGTACCGCATACTGCTCAAATATTAAAACATTCCTTTCTATACATGTTAAAGATAAATATGGAAGTCAAATGTGCGATTTTAATCTTACATTGCAATTAATAACAAAACAATTGAGAGGGTATTGATATCCATAGTGCCATGTCTGAAGAGTATTCGAACGTCATGAGATGTTATCAAGACTAATGAAATAATTAGTTTCTCAGTTTTGAACGCAATACTATAACAGATTAGATAACGTTATTAAGTCTTGTCCTAAAGTTTACATCAATCAAAAACTCTCAATTGACTCAAGAGATATTTCTAGCTTAAGAATATTTAAATTAAAAAAAAAATCTGGTGCGTTCACGCAACACACAACTTTCACTTACCAACTTACTTAGATTAGATATTAATGCGTTTTGTTAATTGCCACTTCTCAAATGAACAGAACGGCTTTGATTATGAACAATGGTCTGTCATTAAAGGCGTACTCCGCATGCATGGGCTCAACGATTTTTATGAGTTGACTGAATATTTTTCTTTTTTTCTCCTCTTTATTTTCTTTATTTTTATAATATCTCATATTTAACCATTTCTTATTTTTAGGCGTAATGAGAGACAGTTAATTTTTCCATATAAACAAAAACAATTGAACTTTAAAGGAAAACAAAAAAGACCCCTTCCCCATTTAAGCCCCCTCAGAACATTTTAATAACGATAAAGCTTACCTGATATTGAAGAACACCTTATTTTCATTAAACATGGCGAAATTGATCAAAATCATTAAAGCCGTTTTTGAGATAGTCGAAAGAAAGGTATAAATTGGAAAACAAGTTATGAAATAAAGTGCCCCCTCCGGTTGATCAATTTGGATGAAATGTTGGCTATCACATCTTTGGCATATACATACATCAAATACCCAGTTTGATCAAAATCGTTAAAACCGTTTTTGAGTAAATTAAAAAAAAAACACGTGAAAATTATATAAAATTTATTAAGTAAAGTCCCCCCTCCGGTTGATCAATTTTGATGAAATTTTTATAGTCACATCTCGGGCATATAAATAGATCAGATACCCAGTTTAATCAAAATTGTTAGAGCCGTTTTTGAGAAAATCGAAAAAAACTTAAAAAGTTATTAAATAAAGTACCCCCTTTCATTTGAGCAATTTTGATGAACTTTTTGCTGTCACATCGCGGGCATATACATACACTAAATATTCAATTCCATGTTCGCACAGTTTATAGTTTTTGAGCTAGTCTGTTCACACACACACACACACACACACACACACACACACACACACACACACACACACACACACACACACACACACACACACACACACACACACACACACACACACACACACTCATACACTGACCATTTTGCGGGACTTGGTTATTTGGACTCAGGGGACCCCAAAACGTGTATTTCCGTTGAAAACCGGAAGTCGAAATTTTTCACGATCGCAATACTTCCACTTAAGATATATTTCATATATAAGTAAGTGCACCGTTTAAGGAGCAGGTTGGCGACGATCCAGAGAACGGCTCTGCTGCGGATCACCAGAGCGTACCGGACTCTGTCTCATGAGGCGGCGCAGGTATTAGCAGGGGCGGTACCTCTCGACCTCCTACTGCAACAAGACATATATCGATACAGATTAAAGAAAGAAGGCACCGCAGGACTCCCGACACACATTAAGGTAAAAGTCGACCAAGACCCTTCTAATTGGAAAAAAATTATCCGGGAGGACACATTTGATGAATGGAACCGGCGATGGACGACAACTCCGAAAGGAACTACCTTAAGGAAGAACTTCCCCACCGTCCGGTCTCGTATTGAAGCGAAATGGGTCCTCCCGGACTATTGGGTGTCACAGTTACTCACAGGGCATAGGGCCTTTCGAGCTAAGCTTCATGGCTTTGGGAAGGATATCGATCCCCTATGCCCTAGCTGCGGTGTCTTAGAAACTGCTGAACATATCGTTATAGACTGCGCTGCCTTTGAGACACAAAGAGCCAGGTTGTTAAGGAAAACTGGACTCTTTGTCCTGTCGGAGACTGATCTTCCTCAACTAGTCACTGATAATAACTACCCGTAATACAAGGATTTTGTGTACGGGTGGAAAACAGCGATGGGTCCAGAAATCATTAATCTAGGTAGAAGGAGACCTACTCCCGGGAGGCCACCGGATTGAAGAACTGGATGGAAGAGGAAGAATAAAGAATGAGACTAATGAGGGAGAAGAATTGCGCAACATTAACGTACGCGCGAGCGTTATATGTTAATGTTGCCGAAAGGCAGGGAAGGGTGTTGAATAAATAAATAAATATAAGTAAGTGAAAGTAAAAAATTGTCTCATCATACTTACTAAGTAAATATTACGGATTAGTTGAAAATATAATTTTTCATGGATAGGTCTTGTCGCTGGAGAATTATTCGACTTTTTTCTCAGCAAAATGAAAATCCCAAAACACAAAAACCAAGGTGACTTTACTTTTATACCACACACACCACCTCCATTTTCCCGACTAAGGTTCTATTCTGAAAAAAAAAAAGGTTCGACTATTGATGATATAACTAGTCCAGTGCCAAAAGGATTTATTTTATTTTTAAAGCCCTCTAAATAAACCAAAATCGAAATGTGACTTCTTTTTCATGAATGGGCTAAGATTCCATAACCAGCACACAAACCGTACTACCAGAACGTCGGAGTTCTAAAAACGTGTTCGAGAGCGGAACCTTCCCCCTCTTGGATGGCTATTTACCTAGGAATTTAGGGAGCTCCCATCGGGTCATTTTTAAGTTATTATCAGGTTCTTTATTAGCTTGGTAAGATCATAGATTTCGATTTCCGTTCCCTGAAATCGAACAAACATATTTTCCGGTTTTAAAACTCCATTTTTAAATATGGCAACACAAGTAGGAGAATGGGTAGTTGATATTCGGCTCTTATTAAAGCATTGGTGGATCTAGGGGGGGATGTGGGGGCTGCAGCCCCTCCCTTTGGAAAATATTTCGTTATGTAAAGATAGAATTTGACTTTCAAGCAAGTTAAAGAACAAATAATATGCAGAACAAGTGGAACTTTAGTTGTGGGAAAGGAGCATAAGAGTAAAAAAGCTGATTGGGAGATCCTGGGGAAGGGCTGTGGAGGTGCAGCCTCCCCCCTTTACAATCAGCTGGATCCACCCATGTATTAAAGTGAATTTACGTGGAGGCGAGCTCATAAACAATAGGACCCTTTTATAGAGGGTCATAAATTATAGGAGGATAACAGTTTATTCTGGCCCGATACTACACAAGTACCTTTGAACTAATAAAGATTATGGTAGGGGAGAGCGGGGTTGGTTGGCATAGGGGGTAGGTTGGCCATCGGCTTATAGTTTCCGTGCTGTGAAGGCCCCACCATTGTACCAAGTGACCCGCTCGACCTCGGGAGTCTTGTCCTGAGTTTTCAATGCGATGCTAACAGTGTAGAGAAGAGTGTGCTTCATTGATTGATTTTACAACATGTAAGTAAATTTTTATATGTTCAGTAAATTTGGTTTAAAAGCATGGTAAAACATCTGACTCCGATTCTGTTCACATAGCCCCAAACTCCTTTGAAAAACCTAACCTTTCGACTAACCAGTTTCTTGTTTGATTGTTCTCCCCTGTCCTGGCAGCCATCTTTCATATGATCTCTACTGTGGGGTTAGTTGGCTCTCTTCAACTGGTGTTTGTTTGTGCAGTAGCAATTCACAAAAACAAGGTAAACATAAACAAAGGTGAAAGTAAACAATTGTCTTTAGTTCCAGCACGGAGGATGAGAGCAATTTTTCTTATGCAGAAAGTGACGACAGTCTAAACTTCTATCTTCTTCTATTGTCATTCTATTTTCCCTTAAAAGCTGGTTAAAACCGATTCAAAATTATTATATCATTATAGTGCAGCTTTTAAAAACAATAATATGTGTCAGGCAGTACTTGGATGAGATGGCTAAACAAGCCCACCTTCTAGGCCAACCTGCCCCACCTTGCGGGTTAATTGGCATACTCTGGATTGACGAATTCTTCAATTTTCTGTGATCTTAGTATTAAATATTATGTGGTGAAAAAAATACTTGAAGTACTCAAATACTTAGAGTTTACAGTGGTATCAGTCCTATTGGGATGATATTAACAGGAACGACTCAACAATAAAAAAAGTGAAAACTGTTGCCAACCAACCCCGCTCTCCCCTACTTAATATTTTTCCTTTATTTGCTATATTGGGGATGCTACCTGCTGCTAGGTTTCCCTTAGGAACAGTGGAGAAAGAGGTGGGAATCCTTGAGTACTTAGAGAATTATAAGTAAACCACTGTACTTCGGGGACAATTAATTAAGACAAAATAAAATAAAGATCAGACTTTATAAATAAGATTTTTTGTGGTTCCTGGATATGCATAAAGAGCGCTTGAGTGATGTCTGCAGCCCCAGTATTAGATTTTAACAGATTGTATACTCAAAAGACAAACCTTAGTTAATGTCTCCATGTTAATAAACACTGTGTAGGAGAATGTGAAGAATAGCCAAAGTGAAACTTGGTAAATAAAAAAATAGTTCATTTTTTTGTTTATATGAGAAAGTGAAGAATAGCCAAAGCGAAACTTGGTAAATAAAAAAATAGTTCATTTCACTTACTATTACTTAATTTCATGGGGGTACAAGACTCATGAAAAAAAAAAAAAAAAAAAAAAAAAAAAATGAAACAGATAGCAGCAGGCAGAGTTTATTGAAATAGTTTTTGTCTTATATGATCTAAATGTTATCAAATGATGTTTTCGGTGACTATGGAGCTCTATTAAAAGAATTTAATGCAATGGTTGTAATTACCATACTGTATTAAATAGGAGGAGACTCATGATGGTTATTTCAGGAAAGGTTTAACTAATGAGAAAATATTTGATATTGTGCTGTATTTTTTTACAGGTCAACTCAGAATTTGATTAAACAATATTTACTTAATTGAAATCCAAAAAATAAAAAATAAAATTGTCTCCCAATATTTGAAGGTTTTGAAATAAGTGGTATACTTTATGACAGAGCTTGCTGTTTTAATATTCTATTCACCACATTTGCTGAGTTATTCAGCACAGGCTTGAATATAAAAAAGTTCCAAGGTTGATCATTGTACATCTGCGTAGTATCGACCATTATGAGCAGGAAGTTATATATTTATAGATATTAAAAGTGTTAATAGTTCATTGGATCATTAACGTTTAATTGAATCTCAATTCACATTTGAATTCATATAATAAAGTAAATAATACTTATTGTTTAAATAGCCATTGGAAGATTATTGTTGCATTCCAGTCTTTTTCTTAGCTTACCTTATTTGCTGGTGGTCTCTTTCGTTGCTTTAATCTTGAAAGCTGCTAAATTGTGACTTATCGATATATTTATATGCCTACTTCATAATTTTATTTTTTAAAGCATGAAAATTGATAACATTTTCTTTGATGATTCCACTGTTGTTTTTTAATATTTATAAATGCTACTTTATAAAGGTAATATTTATTTTAGTTAAATAAAAACAAAAAAAGTTATCTTTTGTTATATCAAATAATGTCCAAATTATCCAATTTTCCAGGGTAATATTATCATACATGAAAAGATCTGATATGAATTACCAGAATAAATTCATAAACAAAACTAAATGCTTTAGCTCTTATAGACATATTCTTATTTTCGATTCCAAAAAAGCGTAGATATAAATTTCTAGAAGATGGTTTGAATCACTTCTCCATTTTCGTAAATTTTACAACTTACTAATTCATCCAAGATCTTTATAGAGCTGTTAGTTCAAGCCTAGTCCTTAGTTAAGTCTTATTAATGATTTAAGACCGAATTTTTGTTTATTATGAAGGGTATAAGCACTTTGATTATAAAGCCTGTATAAATCAAAAGATTAATACAATAGTATATTTATACAAAGTTTACTAATGCAGTACTGAAAACTGACAGCTATTTTTATAGTAGGTGATATAAAAAAAAGATACTTATGACCAAAATTTAAAAAAATTACTTTTTTTCTTAAATCAACAAAACTGTTTTGTTTCTCATATTGATTGGCTTAAAAAAATAATAATAATAATAAAATGTTTAAATAACACTGTTATGGTCTATCTAAAAGTTTGAATTCGGCAGAAGAATGGGGTTTGGACTTTGGTTTTGATATCTGATGCATCGTACGAACAATTTTGGCGACTTGTTGGAACATGTTCATAGATACAATGTTTCTTTTTATGTGATTGTCTGAATTGTCATGTTTAGAATAAATATGAGATAGCACTAAATAATATCAGGGAAACAAAATTAATCAATGTAAATTGGTCAAACATACACAAAGACAAATAAAACAGACAAACAAGAAAAACAAACATTAACAATAACTTGTATTTAATCAACAACCCCAGTCAATAAATCAATAATTATCATTTGGCTAAAACCTTTTTTTTTTTTTTTACTTTTTAGAAGAACATATTCCTTACAAGTGTACAGTAGAAATAAATTATTGTTTATTTTGTATACAAGCATAATATTTGTTCCATTATAAATTTACATATATTGGATATATATATATTTATTGATTTTTATATCTTAGAGTCATAATGTTTATTTTGAAACAATAAATAACAAATTTCTTGAAAAGGGCTAATTGAAGTGCTGGATTACTAAAAATACATTTTTTATATCTCATTTTTTTTTTATTAACTTTTTAAGCAAACCACTTCACCTTAACAACTATAAATGAACACTATTTTAATAACATCATCTCCTTCAATTAATACGGTAGCTATTAAACTCTTTAGAACAATTTATTGTAATTTTTTTTTTTTGTTGTTAAATATAAGCTTTATCATTTTAATTTTTATTTATTTTCGGTAACAAACAAGGACAAATATGAATTAAAGCTACTTCAAATATAACCTGATCTATATAATAATTTTAATCAACATTTTTTTCTAACAATCTATAATGAGTGTTGAACCACTTAGTACACTATACATGTAATGTGCTCCATCTACTTGGGGATATTCCTTGTCTTCCTTACAAAATAACAGACCAAAGATGGTCTTCTATACAGGTCTTCTAGACCAACTATTTAAAACCTAATTCCTCAGGAATGCATCAGAATTAGGAAGACTAAATCCTAAATTTACTTTTTAATTATTTTTTTTTTTTCAATCTCTAATATATACACTATACAATTACATTTAATGTGAATTTTCATCTCTTCTGGGTCTTATGCCTTGTCAACATACATTAAATACTATTGGAAAATAAAGGGCTCGATATTCTCGCAGCACCTTTGGATTTTTATTATTATTTACTATGATCACAATTTCATATAGCGAGATTATGTATGTATATGATCGTACAATATATATATAATGAATCAGACATTAGAAAAACTAATAGAGCCCAAATACAAGACCTCCGATCGCATATCACTGTAAGTAGTAATTAAATAAAAACTTCTTATTAGCCTTAATACATAGCTTTTTATAAAATAAGATATAGGTGTTTTTCAACTAAACAAAGCTCAAAGAAAAATTATATGAAATATCCTGTCTGCATTATCAAGCTATGAAATATTCCTATCCAAAATATTTTTAGAAATTTTTAATGTTAAGGATGAAGGTCAAGTATTGGGTTATTATAAGAGTGAAGCGTGTAGCCCTAACTGAGTCTATTTAGCACATTGACAAGACAACATTGATAGTGAAAGAGAAAGCTAACATCGACCAAGAGCATGCTGAAACACTAGGCTACTTAGGGTCACTTCCTTTATAGTGTTTATTGAAACAATATGAGTTAAATGCCGAATTTACAAATGCTAATTTACTATAGTTATGATATGAAGATATATTTTAAAATAATATAAATGTACCCCATATTTTCAATTAATCATAAAAGGATGGTCGTTTTTTTAATTTTATTTTTTTAATTCAGTTAAAATAACATGATATGGTTCTCAAAAACATACTATGTTAATAATCTAATTAATACCTTCATCTAAATAAAAAATGCAACGTTAATGTTTATAATATTAATGTACTAAAGATATTCAATTTATTATAAGTAATAAAATGGCAGGATTGTTGCTTCATAATATTTATATAGAAATAAATATTCAATTGATTAATTAAAAATTAATTGAAATCATTGAAATATATATAAAAGGGATAATTCTGGCCTGAAATATTAATAACTTTAAAATATTTTTTTTATTGATTTTAACATTAATTGCAAGCAGTTTATTAAAATACTTCATTGTAAATTCGGTTTTTTACTCAGTATATAAATAGATAATAAATATATATATAATATAATATATAAGTAGAAATTATATAATTGACGGTAATATTTAGGTTTTAATTACAGAATGATTTCGAATAAAAAAAAAAAAAAATATAATTAATTGAAAATAAAACATATACATAATAAAAACACTATGGATTACATGACAGAAATCGAGATAAATAGAAAAGAATAGAGAAACAGTACATGCAAAGGATACTGCAAAAGCTTAGACACAATAGCTACAAATGATACACAGAAATAAAATGACGCTGCCCATCAATTTTACAACAATCGCGTATAACATAAATTATGTATAAATTGAAAGGGCAGGAGGTATATAAAGAGAAAAGTTATCTTACACATTGAAACAACATTGAAACATCAAGAGACCATGCAAAGAGTTTTATACCCTACAAAAAGATGTATTTAAAACATTGAAAACTGTTATTAAGATATAAACAGTACTCAGAATGTTTATGCAACCATAATTCTACAATCATGGTGATGTAATCTTTTTTTTTTTAATATTTTTTTTTTTTACTTTTATTTTCGATCTATCTATACTCAACACTTAAAGCAAAGCAAGTCTAATAGAGATAGAGATGAAAGAGATAGAGAAAGAGAGACTTAGAGACCAAAAATTATTTTTTTAAAAAATTGGTATCACAATATTTTTGACTTGATAGACCCTGGAGGTCTGTTACGGAAATGAAAATATCTATCTTACATAGGGTTTTTACCTTTCTTTAGATACATTATCTATATGTTAGTGTCTTGAGGACTGGGAAAAGTTTATCAACAGCATTTTAACAAGGCGGAACACACTTTTATTGTGAATGTTATCTATAATATTTTGTGATTATCTTAATGGAGTTTTAACAAATCTGGAAATAGTCCAATTTAATTAAAATTGTATAATTTCTTATTGCTTAGATTAAAAATTTCTATAAGTGTACATCAACAGTTATTTTTTTTATTTCAATCAGTTGATTAAATAAATATTTTCTTCTTCATCTTATTTCATTTTGAATTTAAACTATTTAAGGTTTATAAATTTTTTTTTCCCGATTAACAGACTGATAATTATTATTCGAAAGGTTTTCTTAAGAAGACTATAGTTACAAAATAAAAATTTCCCTGTCAAGTTCGATTTCTATGTACATAACAATGCTACAAGACATCAAATTTAAATCATCATCAACAATCTTTCAACAATCTATTAAATTTCTAAAATCTAAACATTGTTTTTTCACTGACATCTACCAACATTTATTTACATTTACGAAACTATATTTTAAAAATTTTAAAAAAGGAAAAAAAACTGAATGAATGTTAATGAGTCACAATATGGACTATACTTATACATACAAAATACTGCAAAATGGTTCTTTTACGTATTAATATATATACGTATAGCCAAAATTTATTTGAATCATTATAGTAAAAGGCTTATGAGTCCAAGAAATGTCCTTAATTATTTGTTTTTACTTTTCTTTAGTAACAATGCAATCACACACAGATTTTATTGATTCAAAAACTAAATGAACTTCCTTTGGTACAAGTATATTACAGACCAACACTTGATACTTGTATGCGTCTTTAAAAAAAAAATCATTTTAAAATGAATTATTTCGGTATGCAGAAATAATAGTAAATATATTAAATTTAAATTTTAAAAACTTTTCAAGGAATCACTTATTTTTTTTTGGACTCGTGATGCGAAAAATTACGAAAACAGTATTTTGATGCTGACTCGTGGCAATAAGAAAAAAAATAATCAATTAAATTTTGAGCCATATGATTCTCCCAAAGAAGAGGGCTTATACTAATATTAATTCTATACATGAAACTCGTTGTACAATTTATTAATCACATTTTCATTTGTAAATTTAGATGCGATGCCAGTATTTTTTTATTTATTATTTTAAACTGCTATAAGGACCTTACTGATTGGTTAACTGTTCTGTAAATTTTATTAGTTCCTTTTCACAAACATTTTACTCCTTTTCCCTTTCTTTTGATGATTAATATTTTTTCATTAATTGTATCACAAAATTTTTTATACTCTAAGGCAAACACACTCTCATTCATTCATAAAACTATTTCCACATAAACACATTCATGAACAAAGACATTCACATCCCTATAATACTATATAACTATGCTTGGCAAAGCAGTTAGACTTGTTTCAAAAATGCTTCATACCTCATCCTAAAATGAAGGTTATGTTTGTTGGTTTTTTTTTTTTTTTTTATAAATTAAAATATGGTTTTGTGCAGCCAGAAAAAATGGTATAGTATTGAGCACATTTTTCAAAAAATCAAGGATTGAAATAAGGTTAGTCAAAGTCTAAATATAAATCTAGTTTTAACTGCTTTTAAGGCACAAAAACTTCTTTTTATATTTAGAGATTATACTTACTACATGGTTTTCATTAAGAAAGGCCAAAATGTCTACTAACAATATCCGAGTATCAATGGCTGCACAATCAGCACTTTAAATTTTTTTTTTTTTAAATACCATATGCGTTATCTAAATAATATATCTAAATAAGTCTCTTATGTCATCAATGTTGCACCAACGCGTATAGTCTTGTCTGATTTCTTCACTGCAAGCTGCATCGGCTTTCTATTTGCGACTTCAGTTCATTAACTTGCGTTTCTATTGTGTTCTTCAATTCTGAAATAAGTCCACAGATTAGATATTGTTTAAGAAAAAATAAATGTTTATGTTACAGTAATGATGTTTCATTTAAAAATATATTAATCTCTGTTTACTTCTACTGTTTTTGCTAAGATACGAAAGATAATAGACCCAAATAACTGTATAAATATATATACATATTATATTGTAAAAAAAAAAAAAATTAGTTCAGGAACTATATATACAATATTTTGATTAGACCAATGGAGTTCTCAAAAAATAGCGTTGTTCAAGTTTAATAAGATTTTCTTTTAGTCCTTTCAATCTGATTACATAGAACCCCCCCCCCCTTTAAAAATAGAACAATAATCTTTTATTATTCACAAAAAAAAAAAAATTACAATTGCACTGTTAAAGTATCATTTTAGAAGAAAAAGTTATTTTTGGCTTGTACAATCATTCATAACCAGTTTTGGGGAGAAAGGATCGATCCAGGTCGGGAGAAGATATTTCATATTGATCTATTGTAATTCTATATGTAAAATAAATATTTAAACAAGAGAAAAACTAAAGTATCATTTACCTAATAAAATATATCTTTTGTAACAATATATTTATACAGTTGCCACAAGTGTTATTATAGATAAGACAGCTATCTACGTACTACATTTAATTTTTTTTAGTTTATTATTTTCAAATCCACCACACTAGATTATTTTGTAATGTTTTAAAGCCAGTCAAGTAGGCGGGTTGTAGAACCTTTGTTAGGACTTACACATAAGTAAGAAATAATCATTAACAACAAATATAAGTAATAAAACAAATGTTAATGTAATAGAGAAGAAAAAAGTGACACATTAGACATCGAAACCAAAAAATAGTTAATAAAAAATATTAGAGAGTAAAGAGGAAGAGAAAGAGACAGTTATGAAGTGCTTCTTGAGAAGAGCCAAAACCTAGAAGGAGAAAAAGAGACGGATTAGAAACACATATTGCCATGCCACACACATTTATCAAAGAGACACGGAAGCTGCTGATATCAGATTAAGTGAAAAAAAAAAATAACATTTTAACACAATGACATTGCCACACATGCATTGCATCGACATGCCAAACCAAACAAATATTTGTTAAATTGCTTACCCTCATTGTAAACAATTACCTATCAATTGAGTCAGAGAATTCCCACAGAACAGAGTTAATACTCTATATGTTAATACTATTTTGTACTTAACACAATTAAATAATAAAAACATAGTGAATAATACACTTATAACAAATCGAATAACATAGGTCAAAACATACACCACGGATATCAGCAGCTGTGAGGAAACAAGAGCGTTAGTGAGAAAAATAGAGTAGGGCCTTCGTCATGCTATGCAGACATCTAACAAGAAAAATTTATTCTAATAGTTTACCTTAAATGTGTTTTTGTGGAATAGTGCAGAGAAGGGAAGTGTGTCTCTAAAACCCACATCTTAACAAACAAGGACACCACCGTTCTAAAAAAAGTAAAAATCAAAAGAAAAAACGGGGGAACTTTTCGAATAAAAAAATAAAAAAAGAGAACTAGATTTCGAAATGTCGATAATGGCAGTCCTCTTCAGAATTTCCCTGAGAGTCTTTGAATCTCTTGATATTTTTGAGCGAAAATACATCCTCGCTATAGTACGCAAATTCTTTGCAAGAATTCATTAAAAAAAAAAGAGAGATAGAAAAGTAGTTCACAAATTACCTTTTTCATTCAATGCCACAAGCATTCAAATGATAAAAGAAACTTATCTGTAATCATACAAAAACTGCTTAGTACTTTTCCTGTGCAAAATAAGTTATTAATAGCAATTAACAAAAATAAAATGCTAGATGCACTAAAATGCAATTTATTTACTATGCACTCATTTAAAAACCAATATGCTTTGAATAACTATCACTATCTATTAAGTTTTTTTTCTTCCAAAACAATATAATTTATCAGAATTTAAAAAACAAAAATTATTTACATTACATTTGGTTGCTCAAAATTAATAAGAAATACATAAGTATGCGAAATAAATGAAAAAGTAAATTAATTATTTTTAATTACTCAATTAATTACAAAATATGAAATGATCACAGATATTGGTTTTTATTTTCTTGTGTCAAGCGAACACTGCATTCACTATGCTTACTCATTTCCTTCACTTAGAAACAACATCCATAGAATAAAAAGGATATTCAGGAGTGTAAAGTAAAGTTTAGGAAAACAGAAAAGGAAAATCAAAATGGATATAAGTTCATGTAAATACATGATTTTATGCGCAGAATGCGTTCAGCTCTGTTAACTTTGTATGATGCTCCTTTAATTTTATTAAAACTCTTTTAGTGACACATAGCTAAAAATTACTGAGGTAATATGAAGCTCTTGAATTAAAACAGATGAAAACTTCAGGTTTCCTTTCTTTTTTAAAAACAAGAATATAATAAAGGCCTGAAAGAGTAATCATGAAAATTAATTATTTTAGGGAAATTTCCATAAAATGTTATTTTTAAACCATAGTTTTAAAGCTATGGATTCAAAAATCAAATATTGAAGTTACCATAATGCCTAGAGAAAATAGGCAATCTATGGATAACATCGGTAGTTTGGCTAAAGAGCGTCACGGCTACGATATTGAGCGCCCAGTATTGCCTGTGTTCCAAATTGCTATGTTTAGAGCATCAGTGAATTTGAGCAGCCTCGTCGGATTGACTAGATAATATGAATTTGGGTCAGGTATGTTTTAAGATACTGAATCTTAGTCTCGCAAGTCGTTCGCACCAGCTTATAATATGGTGAGCTGTTTTATCCTGCATGCTGCAGAACTGTAGATGGGTGAGTCAGCAAGCTTGAGTTTATGCATGTGTTTATTAAGCTTACAGTGTCCCGTATAGATCGCTGTAATTCTTTTAACAGCTTTCCTGTCTAAGTTCAGTGAAGTGTCACTTCTTTTGACGGAGTAGCCTTTTAAGAAGAGTTTGGAGTGATGCTGAGTTTTATCATTCCAATTTTGTTTTTTAATTGCACCATAAATTTCCGCGAACCTTCTTTTGGCCTGGCTTAAGCTTATGCCAATTACTGGTTCTGGGGTCATGGGTCTTTTGGCTGAGCCTTTCCTTACTATGTCGTCAGCTTTTTCATTTCCCTGGATGCCAGAATGCCCAGGCTCTCATTTCAATCTAACTCTGTTGAGTTCCACTCTGCTAGTATGTTGAGCGAAGTATTGCAAGCTTTAACAATCTGTGATTTAATTGCATGACTTTTTATTGCTCCAATAGCCGCTTGGCTGTCAGTAAAATGTTTTTTTTTTTATTTGTTGTTTTTTCAGCCAACAGCTTTGAAGCACACTGGTAAATTGCTAGCACTTCCGATTGGAAGACTGTAGTATATTTTCACAGTGAGATGGATATGCCATATATATGCCTTCTTTGGGTTTATCGTCTCTCCAGATTCCCTCCAGCTCCAGATCCTGGCTACGATACCTAACAGTCCCTACCTTCAGAGAAGATTGAAGATCATCTATCCCTCCAACTACATACAACATTTCCAAGTCTATTTGAACCCTTTCCAAGTCACAAGTAACCCTATCAAAGTCAAATATTGCCCTTTTCAAACGATTTGTGACCCTTTCCAAATGTAATATTACACTTTGCTATTAAATTGTAAGCATTTCCATTTCAATTGATCACACTTGAAGATGTTGGAAAAATTTAATGCACCGTGGAATGGGCCAATTTAAGACGTCAGAATTTACCGGATGAAATCACAATAATATTTTTATTTTCGAGTTGGAGAACAGAAGACTGTTTTCTATATGATTCTCAGGAATGATTGATAGAAATTTCAGTCAAAAAACATTTTCTTCATTTAATCCACCAACGCTTCGACCCAAACATATGGGTCTTCATCATAGCTAAAACGAAACAAATATATCAATATAAAATATAAGGAATCTATACTATACTGTACTTTTCTGTATAACTATAGATTCAAAAAATATTTTATACTCATATACTTGTTTTAGTTTGGCTATGATTTTGTTATTAAACATAATGTATATAAATATCTATTTCTTTTTTTAGAGAAACCATGTAAAATAAAATAAAAATATGCAAACAGATATTAAATAAAGTAAACTGAAGTTAAACAATTATTATTTTATTATGTTCACCTTAAAAATATTATTTTTTAATGTTTTATTAAAATTTTTGAATATTAGGTTCAGTTTACATTCTCTTTTTTAATTTACTGCTACAGAAAATAAATAAACTCTTTTTTTCCATTTTTTTTTTTTTAACGAGAAATTTATTGCAAAATCTACAAATATCCTATTTATTGTTCAGTTAAAATCAGTTGTTTTTGATTTTTTTCCTTTATTTTCGGGCTAACAAGAATTTGAAAAAATAAGATAAAAATTGAGAGATGAGTTTATCCAGGAAAAAATTCTGAGGCCCTCACACATATCACAGAACCTTACTTTTATTTTTTTCCAAGGGTGACATATAATTGGAAAGAGTTGCTTGTAAATTGGAAAGAGTTGCATTTGATTTGTGAAAGGTTGCAGTTGATTTGGAAAAGGTTAAGATAGACTTGGAAATGCTATAAATAATACAACATGCAAAACCTCAATGGAGAGTTGCCTCATAAAATCTAAAATCAATTGCTAAATGATTAGGTTTGAATTGTGCAGAAACATAATAATAGTTATTCTAAATTGGGATTCACCTTGGTGGGGGGGGGGGGGGCACACACATGATTTGTATAAAAACAGACATGAACACACATGGTAGGTTCAGATCTTAGCTTTATTATTCAGAATAAACTAGTCAACGATCAATAGGGAAGTTTTAAGGAAATAGATTTTTTTTTTTAAGGATAAAGGAATAAAAAAAAAGAAAAAAAAGAAAGAAGCATACTTTCAGGAATAAGGTGGAGGCATCTGAATTTGGCTATAATAAGTCTACGTACACAACACCTTTTTTTTTAAACAGAACATAGTACTTTCAGGATACAGAGATGTCAACATGTTCTGTCCTACTCAATACATAACCATTTTTTGCGTCACCGTTTGTTCAAGAAGAACAGAAAAAGTGACTACTGATAGTTCATCCTCAAGACAGAAATAACCAAAGCTTGATACTTACTTGTAAAATCATCTGCTTCGGCTTCCTCTGCCTCTCTTGCAAGCTCTTCTGGCGTCTTTTTCTTCCTCATCAAAGGGTTAGCAGGTTCCTCCATCTGGGGTTCCTGAATTTCCTCTTTCTTCTTAATATTATACTGAAACAATTAATTTTTTCTTATTATTATCATTCCATCTTTTTTTTTTCTTTTCAATTGATGCATTTTTTGAATAGGTAAAATTTTAAAAATACAAATTAAAATCAAAATGGTCCAAAAAAACAAAACAAACTATTTGCTGATGAATTTTAAGTTTCAATATTAACTTTAATAGTGACATTGCAATGACATTAAAATACTTATTCTCTAATCATCTCCTTCAGGTTTGGTGATTTTTTAATCTGATTTAATAAATGAAAAAGGCTTTTTTCACCCAAAAACGTCTTAAGTTTATTCAAATAGGCAACGATTTTGGCTCCTGGAGACATTCTCAAGCCTAAAAACATTTTTTAATAGAAGTATTACCAACTTATAAATATTACATCAATAGTTTTGCATAATTTTTAGACATTTGACATTTTGATTGGTTCTGACCTGCATGACCATATACCATAACTTATCACATTATGTAACTGGAAAACTATTATTACAATTAATAACTAGTTGCTTGAGGTGTCATTTTAATATTCATTTAAATCTAATAAATAAATGTACATTACATTACGTCATATTTAAATTTGGTAAATATAAAGTTTGGTGGAATAATTATATTTACGGGTTGGTAAGGTCATAACTCACGATACTAACTCCAAGAACCGAAATATTGCCTATTTGAATAAAGTTAAGACTTTTTTGGTGAAAGAAAACCTTTTTATTTTTTTCATCAAAAAATACTGTATTATTAATAAAATTTGAGTTAGTCGAACACATAATATTCGTTCCTTAAGAATCAGTTATTATAAAGTTCAAATGTTAAACATCAATCTGCTCTTATGCGTTAATTTGATGTAGCAAAAAAAAAAAAAAAAAAAAGGGAAAAACATGATTTGGTTACCTATATATTGTAAATTTCAAAACACTAATCTCTAACCTTTTACAATAAGTTAATTTTGAACTTTTTGAATACTTGATAAATCCAAGGGCTTGAATGTAGTTAGAAATGCAATGATTTTTCCATTGTATTCCTGCATTAGTTACTTATTGAACACTCCTGTATTTCCTAACTACATGGAATCCAATCAATATAAATGTATATTAGGACAGTATTTAGTTAAATGATTTAAGAAGAAGTTTACAGGTCTGTTGTTAATACATGAAGTAAAGCATGATAGATCTAATAAACCTTAATTGATTAGAATTCGATTCACAATCATAAAAAAAAAAAAATAGTCAGGCTACGATCTCAGAATCTTCCAAAATAATAAATGGAAATATCATGTACAATATTTTTTGACAATATTATTGGACTAATTGTTTGACATTTATTTAATATATGAAAAAAGATTATAAAACTACAAAATAAAAAACTAATACCATATATAAAATTGGGCAGCTGTCGTTGGACCAATATGATATATTAAAAAAATATAAAAGATAAATATATTATAGACAATTGAAGAATTAGATGGGCTGAGCCGACGCTGTTGTATAGCTCAGTGTGACTCAATCTGACTCCATTAGGGAGTCATCAACAGAAGACTCCCTACTAGAGTCAATTTGAGCCCCAGCCGAGCAGGCAGATCTTCTTATCACCTGCTCATTTGCTTCAGATGGCCTCTATTTATAAAACCATTACATCTTTACTTTTACAGAACTATCTAGTTCAGTATTATATTAGATTATAATTATAATTGGAATTTTCAACGAGATATTCAGAGCTGAAGTTGACCAAGTCCATAAATTGCACTACTGAGATAATAAAGGTAAAAGTTTGCTAACACTAATTGAATCAATTTTTTTTAGAGGATAATTTCCTCTAATTTTTTCATTATAAATAATAAATTTGATAATTTAAAAAACAATGGTAACTCAATCAACTTTGTACAGAAAATTTCAACAGTGCAAGAGGCTACATTTGCCATCTGTTAAAAAACAACAATGCCATATCTATTCTGGCTTGCAAATATTCACTATTAATTGCAATGAACTTTCTTATAAACTTTGGACTTGATCCACTTTAGTTCTGAACATTTTGCCATTACTTTGAACAAATATAAAACACAATGTGGCATTATTCAATATTATTTTCAGGCCTCCGGTTACTCATCATATGGGCTACTCAATTTGTATCATCATTATTATTAAGTATAAACATCAGAAAACATTTGTTTCTTTATATGGAAATAATTCAATTTATATGAGTAATTGAGTCATTAATATTGTGAATTATGAAGAAATTCGTCAGAAATTCAAGACAGAAAATGACTGGATTGTTTACCTACAGGGGCCGGATTGCGAGGGAATTATAGCGACAATTATAATCGCGACATGATGACATATGCCAGAAGAGCAGGATCTCGGTGAAAAAGCTACAAACAAGGTTGTAAGCAATCTAAGGGAGTAAAGACTGATGAGTGGTTCGAAGGTCTCAAAATACGAGTACCCTTCATGAAAATTATTATATTCCTTTACTTAAGGTCAACACAGAGAACGTACTCCAAATATAGAGTTGGGGTTAGGTCATTGCACAGCAAACCAATAACAGTTACTTTCTACATGTCATTTTTAGTAACAGTTTCACCTGAATAAGTAAACGGAGGCCTGGAAACAGACAATAACCTTATCATCTATTGTTTACTTATTTACTAAACTATTTCTTATTGCTTAATATATAGAATTATAAAAATGCAGAGTAACATAGTGTTACTGAGGGAATCTGTTATTGGGCGGATTCAAATTTATTTTGTGGCAAACCCTTGAAGTGATCTTCAACCTTCCCAACAGGACGAGAAGAAATTGGCAATCTATAGGATAGCTAAATATTTTTTTAATGTAAAAAAAAAATGTTATTATTTTAAATTTAACTGTTAACATGAATCAACTTTGAACTGACTCCAAATTTTTTTCCTAGCATTTAAGCTTCTTAAATGAAATTTAAACTTAGGGAAATCAACTAAGAAAATCATTAATCCATGACTGTTAATAAAAGAAAAAAAGAAAAGAGCAACTACAGCAAATTCTTCTAATATAAAAAAGAAAAACTATAACAATGTTAAAAATACTTGTCAAATACAAAAGCATATTATTTACTCTTACTGATCTACAGTTGTGCAAAATATATCAAACCCAACATTGAAAAATTCAACCAAATAGATTTTTAAAAGACTGTTTGCGAATTATTTTATCTCAGATCAATTATAAAACTATTTTACTTAATTATAACAGTACTGAGTGTGAGAGTTGGGTCTTTTTTTGCATAACTACAGCCAATTAAGATAACCTTATTAGTTATCTTATACAACGTTTATTTAAAGAAAGATATTAAAAACTAGAAGTTACAATTCATTGGCAAAATATGAAAGAATGTAAAACATTAAATAATCATAATCCCAATTATTATAATGTGAAGAGTGTTTAAAATAGAAGATTTTTTGAGATAAACTCTATGCTTGATTAATGGGATAACACTATTCTGAAACATAGACAAATTCTAATGAAGGAGAAAGTATTTTAAAATCGAACATTCGAAATAAAGATCTTTAATGATAAAGGAAGGTTCTCTAATTGATGAAAAAAAACAAATCAGATAGATTGTTTGAGCATAAGAATTAAGGAGGATTTCAAATAATCTTGCCATTGCTTATAGTTCATTCATTACCTATATTTCTGACTTTATTTTTTCACCATTAACTATGACGAGGGTATATGTAATATAAATATATATTTTCAAAAAAATTATTTTCTGGGTTGAGTCATCAGAGACTGTGTAATTTCCATGAATCATCTAGCCCTGTTGAAGACACAAATTTTGGGTTCAAATTTAGGCTGTAAAAATAAAGAAAAAGTTTGCGGCTCAAAATTCTGTAAGAATCTTAAAGCAATCTGTCGAATATTTTCTACCTTTAAAATTTATATTATTGTTTAATATGAGAAATCATTCCAAAACATAGCACAAAATGGGATTTTAAATGTGTATAATTATTTTTTTGTCACCTTTCCTAAACATTATTATTATAAGTATCATAAAAAAACGATTGGTCTATTAAACTCAAAAGCTAAACAAGTAGTTTAGAAGGAAGATGACGACTTGTGAGAGTATTTGGTGCAAGGCAGAGTTAGCCACGAGTGGGTCTATAGATTTATTGAATTGAGAAACTGGGACATACCCGTTTAACAACCATGCAAACGGGCTCTTCAGTCCTTTTGTTAACTCATAGCTGTTAGAAATTCTCGTAACAATATAAATGTAAGAAAATGTTCTTTTTTTTTTTTTTCTATACACTTACGGAGCAGAATATATTTAAAATCCTGACTTTGTATACGTTATACTTTCGATTCCATCTTGACTAAAGTCTAATAAAATATTCAATGATGAATTCAGGTGTAATTTTTTTTTTTTTAATATAAGAGGCAGGCAAAGTAATAGGATGGAGCCATTATAGGGTGTAGATGGGAACACAGGTGGCAAGGACAAACCCAGTTAGGAGTAGAGCTAGTGGCCAGCAATAACGAGGTTAAAATCTCATCTTCCCTGTAATTATTTCTACTCTCCCCTCCCTCAAAACCTATAACCATACATGGACACCTTATTTACTAGTGGTATTGGGTCATTTCACATAAAACATATACTTCTTTTTTTTCCATAACACCACTTTGCAAATGTTTTAAGACCATATAAAATAAAAAATAAAAAGTTTATTTTAACGAATGATCTCCTTTTTATTTATTTACAATTATTTATTGTAATTACATTTTTTCCCTGTTAACAACATAAAATTTATTTTATTTTCAGAACAATATTATTATTATTTTATTTGTTATTATAATTGCTTCTATGATAATGCTTTTATTATAACACTTCTGGCCAATTTTGCTGACGATACAGCAATTCTTTGATCAGATAAAAATCCTTTTCTTGCATTTAAAACTCTTCAGAACCCCCTAGGCGATATTGCTGACTAGGCCTCTAGGTGGAAAATTAAAATGGGTGAGAAAAAGAGTGAGCACGTAGGCTTCACACTTAATCATGGTCTTTGCCCCCAAATATTCTTCAACAAAAGACCAATTTCGGAATATAATGGAATTAAATATTTAGGACTTTATCTGGACAAAAGATTTACTTGGAAAACTCACGTCAGACTCAAACGAAAAGAATTAAATAGACGCTTTGGACTTTTATCTAAATTACTTGACAGACGATCAAAATGATCCCTAGCTAATAAACTAACTTTGTATAAAGTTATTTTAAAACCGATATGGACTTGGAAATCCAACGTCCAAAAAATTCAGTCCTTCCAGTCGAAAGTGTTAAGAAAAATAGTAGACGCGCCATATTATGTCAGCAATGATATTATACATACGCACTTAAACATTCCAACAGTTTTTGTAACAGTCAATGACAACTACATTAACTTTCACCAAAGACTGGTCTACAACAATAAACCACTGACAGACAACTTAAAAAACTTAAACAACCCTTACAGCCCACCCCGACGACTTAGAAGGCGGTGGCCAAGAGAATATCTAAATTAATTACAACACCTGCAAAGGAACGCTGTCGAAGCAGCTCACAAACTTTGCTCATTGCAAAGCAATTTTGCAGATTGCAATTTTTAAATCCTATTAAATGAATTGTATTTAGTAAATAAAAATAAATAAATAATTTTTTTATTTAATACACACACACACACACACACACACACACACACACACACACACACACACACACATATATATATATATGTGTCCATTGACGGTATGCTTCAGGGAAAGAAATATAGGTCCTCGGGGCCTGCTGACTCTGGGCTACCATAATCCTTGGACCTAGACCAGTTTGTCACTGTCCTTGAACCCGAGAGAGCTGACGCCATCGGTGGGAAGGACACTGCCAAATTGGCCCCAATGGATTGGTTATGGAGCTATGGGCAGTCTGCCTCTGCACCATAGCCAAAGTGACCATGGCTTTCAGCAACGTGAGGTTTGGGCTACCCCCTCCAGGCTGTCTGTACTCCCGCAAGCAAAACAAATGTCTGTAAGAAGACCACACTGCGCGGCCAAAGGTCTCATTAGGCCTAATGCGCCAACCGAAAAAAAAAAAAAAAAAAAAAAAAAAAATATATATATATATATATATATATATATATATATATATATATGTATGAAATGGCAGTTACTCAAAGACTAGTTGTTGGAACAAACCTAATAATGCCATTATACCAGCAGGAAATAAAGGTACTTTCCGTCCATCTGTTGGTACCTCCAATGATCATTTTTAGGCTTTAAAAGTAAACAGTATGGTGAAGACTAGCAACATTATGGGATTGGTGGATTGTAAATTCTCACTCCTTGCCACAATTCCGCCTTTGGTTCTCAATGCTTTGAGCATTATAATGCAATGTTGCATGAGTTTAATTAGGTCGGCGCGGAGGGAAGTTTGGCCCCATCAGCAAGTCTAAGCTACTGCGTTAAAACAAACAGCTCCCGCTTGCATAGTTACTGCAACAATTATCATTTGTTCCTAGGCTTCGGGGCGGGGTGAAGTAGAAACTGCATGCTTCATCATCAACTTGATTTAAAGCTTTGTAACTTTATAGTAAAAGAAATGTCCTACTATTATTGTAATACTAATTTTAAAAGTATTGTAATTGTAAAGTTCGTATTTTAATTGTAATTGTACTGGATTGTAATTATATGGTATTGAATTGTAATCATATATATTATTTCTCAAGGCCTTTTTTTTTTTTTTTTTGTCGGTACGTCACAACCTCCTTGATACTTCATCAGATTTCATGAATAAGTCATCATTTTAAAGCTTTCCTTAACCACTACACCGGAAAAATATACATAACACTCATTTCGCCTTTGCGAGTTATTTCTTATTACCGCAAAACCGCAGTTTGGGGGAGAAAATTTTCGGTTATATACATTTTTTCGATTAAACCCTTCATTTGCGAGTTGTAAGCGAAAAACTGCAATTCTCAGCGAAAATGGTCGCAGGGCTTTTCCGAAGGTGTCTTTTTTTTTTTCAGTTGTCGAGAAGAACATTTTTGATTATATACACATTTCCGATTGTCGCCGTCGTTTTACAAGCAAAAACACGCGATTTCAGTCAATAGAATCGTCCCACTCTTTTTCCACGAACTTATTGGTTTTCCAAGGTGCGCTCTTTCAGTGAAATCTATATCTGTGTAAAACAAACCCACCAACAAACAATCATCGATGACCATATCGTAACTACAAAAATAGTGTTCAAAGAAGTCCTGTAAACACGGAGATACTATGTAAATACCTTAAACTTATGTTTAAAAAAATAAATAAACTACAATTTAAACAGATCTATTCTTTACTCCAACCCTCACCTATGCCCATGACGCACTAAATACGCACTACACTATACTAAATATACGGTGTGTAGGTACTTTAATTGAATGGAATTTAAGTAGGTTAAATGTGTTCGAAAGCTTCGCAAGGGTCAGCTAGTTGTATTGTAATTTTATTATACTGTATCGTAATTGTAATATTATAAATATTGTATTATAGCCGAAAATGACCCGAGGGTCGAAAAGCTCAAAACTTTAATATAAATAAAAAAAACAAAAAAAAAAAACAGAGAGAGTTCTTAAGTGTTTGATGGGAAACCTTGGGAACGATTTCATGTAATTCGGCGCATATCCAGGGGGAGAAAGCAAGTAATACCCTACACAACACCGAAAATTGTAAAGTTAAAATAGCAATAGACAAAAAAAAAAGTTAAAAAAACGAGCGATAGATTAGTTGTTGGTATTTCGACATTTTTTTAATTCTCACTTTCCTTAATTGATTGGCCCTCTTCTGTTTATGCCCATGGGAGTAAAACCACAAGCGAGTAATGTTGCTGTTGCAAGTCGTAATGAAGTTTCCAAGGGTGAAAAAATGTAGGAATCAATGAAACAAAAAATATTTTGAGGTAACACTTTCCGATTCATCAAGAACAAAAAAGATCATTAAAAAAAAAACAAAAAAAAAAAAAAAAACGAACGGCCCCAGGCCTGTTATCGGAGAACTGTCAATAAATAAATATTTTACACTCAGCTCATTGTCACGTCCTTTTATTCAGGCTACACATTGCTTGTATAAAATACGTTTATAATCTTCTGTATATTATTTCTTAAAGGTGTTTTTTTTTTGTCCGTGCACCATAACTTTTTTGATACTTGATCATATTCGATGGTTGAGGTATCACTTTGAAGATTTCCTTCACTGTGTAAAAAATTGCCATATTCCCCAGAAAAAGCTAGGAGAAGACCTATATAAATAAAAAAGTTTTTATTTAAGGTCTCCGCATTGCCTACAAAATGAAAAAAAAAATCATTAAAATTGGGCCATTAGTTACGAAGTTACTGCCTTTTGAATCCTGTTCATGTTAAATCATACATATCGAAAAATAAATTATCTTTTTTTTATCTTATGATGTGTTAACTTAATCTCGAATTATGGATGAATGATTCGCAAGTGCCAACTAGTTTTATTTATAATTATTTACACATAGAATAGTAATATCTACCCTCTCCCCCCCAAAAAAAAAAACATAATAAATTTAAAACATATGTCAATATAAATATATAACAAACATGTAACGAAATCTCATGACTATTGCGTTTCGTTCTATTAATAAGGTTACTTCATTAATGTTCGAAATAAAACTTTAGGAGATTTTTTTTTTGTTATTTTCGTATTATCTAACCGGATGGCAACCTATCCTACTGGTTTTACCTCCTCTCATCTACCGTTTTATAGCCATGCCTGTGTGCATTATTTTCCATTGAAGTTATTTTGTTTCTTTACAGTAAAAAAAAAAAAAAAAAAAAAAAAGATATGGTTAAGGATATGTGGATTGCCATGTCCAGTAGACGATACCATGTTCTGGGGGATATCCATTCATGAAACGACATCGAGGGACTCCTAGGCAATATCTTGACTAATTTTTGTTGTAATTTCTGTCGAAGCAAATTCATAAAGATGAGGATTCCTTTATTGCTAGGATTTTTATCCAGCTAAATGGAATAAAAATTATTAAAATGAATAAGTGTTTAGTTATTATCCCATTTCTCTTTGAATACGTTAGTTAAAGATATTAGTGTAAGGTATTTCAATTATAATAAAAATATGCAACTTGCTAGGAGCCACTAGTGATAAAGATGGTGGATAACAGTTCATTCCGACCGGATAATACGTAAGTACCATTAGAAAAACATTTTCAGTATTGAATTGCTCTTACTGAAATTGTAATATTCTCATTTAATACTTTATAAAATTATAAGTTATTAACGAAATATAAGAAAAACAGTAGAGGGGTGTCGGTGAGAAGAGCATCCGAAGAATAGCGAAGGCGAAGAAAGGAGGACTGGAATTAGAGATGAATCCCCTGGCGGTGGTAAATGTAGCGTGGAAGGGAAAGAGTTTTTCAATGAAAAGAGGGGGGCCATCAATATGACGATGTCCCGGCCGTGATTGATTGGGGCCCCGGCCCCCATGTTACCCCCTCCCTCTGGCTACCTCCCCCAGCGACCCTATACAGCCTCTCGGATAATTACAAATATTTACCCGTTTCATATCTCTATTGCTTTAGGATCTTCCATAATCAGTCCCTGGCAGGCGTCTTCTCCTCAAACCGTTCCACGTTTTACTTAAAAAATAAACATAATTTTTTCCGCCAATAAGGCTGCCTTTACACAAGCTCTTCAAAGCAGCTAGGTTTAATAAAAAAAAAAAAAAAGAAAAATTGCCAATACCCCTCTTTATTATGTTTACACAAATCATAATGGTAAAAAAAAAACAAAAAAAAAAACAGCATGAAACTGATAATGCATAAATGATTTAATTTTTTATGAATTTTTAAAAATAATTATAACAATTGAAAATCAAAAAGATACTTATAAACATAAACCAACCTACTAATACGTAAACACTTATGGACATACGCATCACAAAGTTTCGGCCCAGTATTAAAGACTCACCTACAAACCTACAATTATTGATTAATACAACCAAAATCGATAAAAGAATGTAAGACTTATTAAAACAGATCCATGCTACGCAAATAACAACATTCTACATGCTGACTATCGTCTAACATATCTATACGTAATCTCTATTCTTGATTTCATAAGAAAACTAAACAGAAGTCGGACGAGAGACCTCCTCTCCTGAATCAATGGAGAATCTGTTAAAGTCCGTAATCAGGTACTTCTGGACACTATCTTTCCACAAGCCTAAAATGCCCAAGTTACATTTCCTTATTATTTCAATAGCGTATTCTTATTATTTTAATAGCATTTGCTGTTTTTCGCTGGTATGCTGACATATGAAAATATAAAGAAAAAAAATCAGTGAACTCCCGATTATCCGCAGGCGGGTAAATCGCTTATCTGCTACCCACTGGTGTTTTTCCCCACTAATTTTACATATACCGAACACGGATCCATAGGGATAGTTTTGGTAGGTAAAGGTGTAAATCCATGGAAAAAAGACGAAATACAGACAATTCTTCAAAATTTTGCGAAAAATTGTATTTCATCATTTCGTTGGGTCCTCGGTAAAATAGCGAATATCCAAAAACTCAACTTTACATGAGTGCCAAAAAAAAAAATTGTCTTCTTTAGTGTAATTATGCCTGCTTTCGAGATTACTTTATAAGATATTTTGGTGAGGATTACACTGGTAAAAGTCCAAATATCTCAAAAACTAGATTTTTTCAGATCAGTTAGTTAATCGAACATTCAATGTCTTCAAAAGGAAGGACAATAGGTTTTTTTTACTAAAAAACAAAAAGAAACAAAAAAAAAATGTAATAAAAATATATATAAATTCGTCGACATTGATGTACGTATATAATCCAACATAATTTCTCTTCGATATTTTTTTTCTTTATTTCTACTTTTTTTAGTACCATTTTTATTTTACCACTTATAATAAACTTTTAAGGCCCTTTTATGTGATTCTCTCTAGAAAAATAATATTGTTCTTACAAAATGATTATTTTTTGTAACCCAAAACGCTGTTTATTTTGTCCAACAAAATAATTAATACAAAATTCGGATTTAGGCTATTTTAAAATATTTACATTGGATAACGTAATCTGTAAAAAAGAAAACAAGGGCTATTTTCAAGTGTTTACCTTTTTTTTGTCATTTTTCGGATTAACCCGATTGACGGTCAACCATATTTACATTAACTTACCTATATCTTAAATTATTGTGAGCGTGAAATTCTTTTTTTTTTTATTTTAGGTACGAGTTTTACTATTTGTCACACATAGTGATAACGGCAACAGTGATATAGGAACTCATTGGAAGTCGAAACAAAAATGTATTATTTTTTTTTAAATATTTTCAAAATTATATTTTTTTACGTGCTCACAGATGTCTAAATAAACATAGGAAATTAATGTTTAAGCATTCATACATAAATTAAGCAGATATAATCGTTGAATTTCATTAGGAATAAAATTTTCCATGCATGTTTCCTGGAATAACTACACATTAAATTGTAATCTCCGGGAAAGTTGAACATATTTTATTTTGTATAATACGTTGTATTTCTATTTTAATTGGTAAGCCGTCCCTCATTCAAGAGGGGAATAATAATCGATAATTTTAATTGGAATTATTAGAAGGATCGCGGTCATTAGCTAAGTATTGGGTCATCATAGTCCGAACCGACAGAAATAGCTACAAGGTTACTTGTTTGATCATGTTTCGAGGAGAAAGAAAAGTTTATAAAAGGCAGCAAACATTTACGCTGAACCGGAAATTTACGATAATTAATGAAGTTTAATCATAAGAACATTCTCTCAACCGATATAAAATTAATAAATGTATCTCATTTATGCCTTATATACACAGTATATGCCCTGTGTTTAATAGGTACACTATACAGAAGGCTAGTATACAGTATTTCCTTCTCATCAGAAAGGATTTTTATTTTTTTGGTCGGTACGCTTTTTTTTTTTTATTTATACTTGATGAAATCCTATTATTTTATCGCTATTTTGGAGATATTTACCTCCAGTTGAATGTTAAAAATAGATATATCTAAAAGCCGAGGAAATATGCAATAAAAAAAAAAAAAAAAGATTCATTAAACGCTAACAATTTTTTGCGCTGCGGAAATCGAGAAGATTACGATTATTAGTGCTTATAATAGGAAAAACAAAATTGATGAGGAAAATCGATACTAGAATGAAAGATAATTTTCGTTCTAATTTTAAATTATTTAAATTATTATTATTTAAATTCGCCGAAGCGAGTACAAAAATAATTTTCACTTTATATCCCAAACCTATTACTGTTTTTCCTACAGTCCTTTACGGACTACCATTGAGGGATGAGCAATGGCTATGGGGCTTAGAAAATAAATTGCTGCGTAGAATATTTGGACTGAAATGGGACGAAATAACTGGAAAATTTAGACGTTTACACAACACCGAACTCAGTGAATTCTATAAACTTTAAATATATTCAAGGTGATAGTGAAATTGAGAAACAGTTGTGAACGGATGCCTTAAAAGATTAATAAACGCAGTGCCGACTGGGTAAGTCAAAGCCGAGGAGTATGTGGGAGGATTGCGTTAAGGCAATTGAGTTATTCTTTCAACGAGAAGAAAGTGAAGCTCATTTTATTCATAGTGCCAACGAAAAACTTGAAGAATAAATTTCTTCTTAAAAAAAAAAATCTGGTGCGATACGCGCAACACACAACTTTCACTTACCAACTTAGTTAGATTAGAAATTGACATTTTTTTTGAATTGCCATTTCTATAAATTATGTAATTGATTAATTTAATCAAAATCATTAAAGCCGTTTTTGAGATATTCGAAAAAGTGTAAAAATTGGAAATTATTAATTAATAATTTATTAAGTAAAGTGCCTTAATTGGTCAAACCTTAGTGCCCCAATTGGACTTAATAGGACCAATTGGTGCCTTAATTGGTCAAACCTTAGTGCCCCGAAGGTTTGACCAATTTTGATAAAATTTCGACTGTCTCATCGCAGGCTTATACACACATCAAATACCAAGTTTGATCAAAATCGTTAAAGCCGTTTCGAGTAAATAAAAAAAAAACACATTATAATGAGACAACATTTATTATATAAAGTGCCCCCTCCGTTTGACCAATTTTGGTGAAATTTCGACTGTCTCATCGAGGGCTTATACATACATCAAATACCAAGTTTGATCAAAATCATTAAAGCCGTTTTTGAGTAAATAAAAAAAAAAAACACGTGAAAATGGGACAACATTTATTATGTAAAGTGCCCCCTCCGTTTGACTAATTTTGGTGAAATTTCGACTGTCTCATCGCGGACTTATACATACATCAAATACCAAGTTTGATCAAAATCGTTAAAGCCGTTTTTGAGTAAATAAAAAAAAAACACGTGAAAATGGGACATTTATTAAGTAAAGTGCCTCCTCAAATTAATCAATTTTGATGAAATTTTTACTGTCGCGTCGCGGGCATATCCATTCACCAAATACCGAGTTCAATCAAAATCGTTAGAGTCGTTTTTGAGAAAATCGAAAAAAACGTAAAAATTAGACAAATTTCTTCAAATAAAGTACCCCCTCCGTTTAACCAATTTTGATTAAATTTTTGCTCTCACATCGCGAGCATATCCATTCACCAAATACCGAGTTCAATCAAAATCGTTAGAGTCGTTTTTGAGAAAATCGAAAAAAAACGTAAAAATTAGACAAATTTCTTCAAATAAAGTACCCCCTCCGTTTAACCAATTTTGATTAAATTTTTGCTTTCACATCGCGGGCATATCCATTCACCAAATACCGAGTTCAATCAAAATCGTTAGAGTCGTTTTTGAGAAAATAAAAAAAAACGTAAAAATTAGACAAATTTCTTCAAATAAAGTACCCCCTCCGTTTGACCAATTTTGATGAAATGTTTGCTGTCACATCGCGGGCATATACATACACTAAATACCTAATTTCAGGTCTGTTCGGTTTATAGTATTATATTTCGACTCAGGGGGTCCCAAAACGTGTATTTCCGTTGAAAACCGGAAGTCGAAATTTTTCACGATCGCAATACTTACATATATATTTTTATATATATAAAAACTATATATTTCATATATAGGTAAGTGAAAGTAAAAAGTATTAAGTAATGCTCTTTACGTTTTTGTTATTTTTTAAAATAAAGTGAATGTTTTCTAAATGGTAATGAAGATTTATCCTTAGTTTATTGTAAGCTAGGCGAATATATATTTATTTAAAATATGTAATACATAGTTATTTAAAATACAAAGTCATTCACAACTTCTATGTAGAGTTCGTTACCAGAGGCGGTTTCTGTTGCTATTATGTCTTGAGAATTGATGATAGACAATTAATTTCGTAGTACCGCTTGAGCATTAGCTCCTTAAGGTACAGTATAAGGTTTCAGAGATCTTTTATTTTGGCAGGGTTCAGAGCAAAATGGTTTTTCATCAAACGGACGGATATCCATTGAGATTCTTCATTAGTGCATGCTAAATCCTTCCCTGTGACTTGTTTGGTTTTTGCAGGAAATGGATCAAAAGATCTAATGGAAACGACTATCTTTCAAGTTTAACTCTAGTGAGACTAAACCTCTTCTTGCAGAAACAACTTAACCATAAGATGTCGCTGGTAATAACCTACAACTTCGTACAATACGCCAATTTTTTTTTTTTTTTTTTTTAAATGTATGCCTTATTTAGTCAAATAGAAATTAAAATAAAAAGGTAACTAATAAATGAAAGATAGAAAAAAAAAACCTTTACTAATATTCGGATGATTAGCATGAGACGTCTAGTACATATATTAATTTATTTATTTTTTAAATGCATGTAACGTTTTAGGTTAAGTGTATATATACGCAGACATGCTTGCAGTTTTTGGGAAAAGCGAAACAAGTTCTAAGCCGAGGATGAGCCCATAGAGAGAAACAAAGAAGGAGGGTCGAGGACTGATTAGTCCTGCGGCGGAAGGTCCTTAAGGAGAGAAGATCAAAGGACCTCCTCGGAGTGATGACGGTCCAATCACAGCTCGCTCATTCCCCGCCGGTGACAGCCTGCTAAGGGCTCCCAAGATATTGCGGCCCGCTGGGGCACAACATCGCGGGGGCAACTTGTCAAACCCATGTCCTTACAGAGGAATAGGAGTGGTTAAATGAGGTTGTATCAACACGAAATCTATCTGACCTAGCTAGCTTGCTTGCAATACCTGACATATATACTAAGGCAAAGTTTCTGTAACGTAGATTAAACAAGCTAAACGGTGAATCTAGAGAAATTAAATGTTTTCTCACAGAAACTGAGGAAAAGAAAAAATGCGAATTTCGGGTACGAATTTGCGTTTCTCATTTAATATTAATTGAGCATTGAAATAATCATTCATAAATTCATCCCTTCCTTTGGTCTGAGAATGTATTTTAATTCCTTGGGTTTATAGATAGATATTCCAAAAACTATAACTCAGTCAGGCAACATTTGATACATCTTACGAAGTAAGTTTGTAAGATGTATACATTTAAATGTTAACGTTTTATTTGAAAAAAAGAAGTAAATTTTTAAGTTTGATCGAGATCGTTAGTTTGCGGGTTTCGAATCTTAGATAGTTTCAATCCGTCTCTGATTTTATTATTATTTGGGTTTTGTGAGCAATACTATTTATGTTCATACAAATAATTATGTTTCAAAATAATATTTTTTTTTTTTTGTAAGGCCGAAACATTTACATTCAATTTTTTTGTCAATTTATGAGTTGAGCCACCTCTGAAAGAATGCTTGCCTTCGTTCCGCCAGACCCATCTGGAATTTATCACGCATATAACAAAGAATTTTTAATTCGATTCATTACTTACATTTCGATTGGAAATTATTATTTTTTAAATTCTTCTAATACTAATTTTTCTCTATAAAATAAAATCACGACATCCAAAAAATCTTCCTACATTTAGACAAGATCAACTAAAATTATAAGAACTCCCACAACAGCGTCTCATTCTCGTCTTGGTTCCCTTCTTTTTGGGTTTTCTTTCATCCATAAAAATCAAAATGTCTTTTACAAATTAATTTAAATCCTTATTGAAATATCTCCATTTCGTTTCAAGAATTTAAAAAAAAAAGAAAGATAAATAGTGCCAAATCAGCGTGGTATTTAAAATGTATTATTATAGAGAACAAATAAGGAACAAATATTACTATTATATATATCAAAAGGTTTTCAAGATTATTCTGAATACTTTTTATTTGAACGAGTGGATTCATTGGATATTTGAAGTTTTGGCGGTGCCCAGTAGCTGTATTCCCAAAGAAACGAGGTCTAATTATTATTTAGAAGAATTTAAGCCTAATAGGCAATGATTTTAGCTTCTGAAAAGTAATCTGAAAAATAGTCTTTTTAGCCTGTTTTCAATGCACTTTGATAGATTGGTTTGGATGAAGAAATAATGGTTAGTAGTATATATTTTTTCAAAGCTCCTTCAAATTCAACTGTTTACTGATGTTGTGTAGTGTTAAGGATCCCATTTATTATTGGCCCAAAGGCCCAAGAGCTTTGTTAAATCAGTAACTTAGTAATCCTTATTCTAGTCTAAGGCTGTCCATGTGTGATTGCCGTTATGTGAGAGTAGGAAATAGAGTGTTGGTAGAGTGTTTGAGGCTGTTAAAGAATTTGATGTGCCTCCGTGTAATGAAGTTAGTAACTGTCGGAATTTCAAGCATGGTATTTAATAAGTCAGTTTTCCTTCTTTGAAGTTTAGTGCGTATCACAATAGGTCTCAGCATGCCGTTCTGAAACTGTTGGAGTATGGTATTTTCGAGCATTGATACTCCATGAAGGATGGCTTGCCTCATGATGCATGAGACGAATAATAATAATTCAGATTAAACGGAGATCAAAATAGACAAGATTGATTTGATGGGAATCATGCAAACTTTTAGCAAGAGCTCGCAAGAGAACAGCTCCGATGGAGTGGAGGAACCTTGGCTTCAAGAGAGTGGCCGGGAATATAATTAGCAAGAAGTGGAGGACCTGAATGGGTATCGTAAACTGGACGGAAGCATGATCAAAGGCCGGGCGCGGTCATCCCAGTTAACTATTTGCCATAGCAATTTGCCGGGGCGGGCCCCACCATCATGGGCTATACATATTTCATCAGGCTCGCTTAGGGGGGGGGGGATCTATTCCTCAATCGGTCTGTCATCTCCGGGTAAGGATATCCTATCCAAGTTGTATATAAAGATAGCTTGCATGGTTCTAAATCGATATCTATATCGAAGGCTACCTATTTTGAAGGAACATAGCTCAAATTCTCTCCAGGTGTCATCCTCGCTATAATGAGTTCCCCAAAACTAATAAAACGAGGTTTGTTTTATTTGACAGGACTCTAAACATTGTTATTCGCTGATCTAATGATGTGTGGACAATGTCTCTAAAGTGTTGCTCAAAATAATGTTTAAATTATATTTTTCAAAACTAGCATTATTAAAATTATGTTTTAAAATAATATTTGTCTTTAAAATGAACGTTTCGATGTTTACTGGATGTTCAGAAATTATTTTTTTTTAATAACCACCCTCTTACTTGGAACCAAACTGCCTTCAAATAGTATTTTCAATGGGAATGGAGTTTTGGGTCAAGTAACCCGACGTGAAGGTTAACTGAAGCCCCTCCAAAAAAAAAAAAAAAAAAAATATCTACTACGACACAAACAATGCATATTATATGTTAAAGTATTCATAATAAACTGTAGTTTAATTATATAAGGCGAGTATGTCGAAGAAAACAATATGTTGTGCCTATTTTCAAGATTAATGTTAAGTTTCAAAATCTGGGCTCAAGTAACCCGCGTTTACGGTAGTTATACTAAACTATAGGAGATTTCGCCATGCAATTTTTTTTTTTTTTTTTTTAGATATATTCAAAAATAAAAATAAAATTTTATTTGAAAATAGGAGAAATGTGGCTGGCGGGGTGGCCGAGTGGGCAAAGGTATTAGAAAATATGCGTTGCATATAGAAACCTATGATCGGAACCCGAAGATAGCAAGTTCAAAGCCCGGAGCCCGGGGTTATTGAATAATACTCGGCATTAATCCCCCTTAACCCTCTCTCCAGGTCCGGGATACCCCGTACAGCCTAACAGGCGAGGAAGGAAAAGATAAAAAAAATGAAAAAAATGTAAAGAAGATGAAAAATTTTCATTAATCCTCATATGGGAACTGAACAGAGCCTCAACACGTTACCAATAATCTGTGCTTATATACATAAATCATTTCGTAAAGTCTTTATATATTTATATGTAGCTCAAATCTATCCAGACTTGTTACCACATAATTTCCTTATTAATGGGAAAAGGGCCGAAATATTAACTTAAGTATGGAAAAAATAAAATATTTAAATATATACTAATTGTGGCTGGCTTTGAGTCGGGAAAAACAGGCTAATCTTCAAAACGCTACTCTCTGCGGATTATCCTATTTCGATATCTAGGAGATGAATATGAACTTTTCAGTGGACAGAACGATAAACGCCTATTTCAAGATTTTTCAGAAAAGTATTTTTAACACTAACTTTTATTTTTGAATATTTCTGTTACACTTTTACAAAATAAAAATGTTCGAATATTCCAAAAAGAAATACTATTAAAAGTGGTTTACTGAAAAATTTTGAAACTGGAGTTCAATATCATTTTGTCAACTAATGTTAACAATTATGTCAAAGCTCTATGTATGCCTTTACACTATATCGGGTGATGATATCGGATACAGTATATTCGGTATTTCGGGAAAAAATGAATATAAAATTATAAAGAAAAAAATAAAATTGTAGTGATTTTTCGGATATAAATAACGGGTTGAGAATGCGTGCCTTCCTAAACCCATCTCCTTTTTAGATTGAAAAACCGAAATTCTTCAATATAAGCTGGGACTAATATTACAGCGCGGGTGGTGATTAGAGATTTTGGCATGGTAAATTCACACTTTCTTCATTCTTTTAAAGGACTGAAATCTCGAAAAATCTGAAGAAATTTTGAATTAAGGATTTGCAGAGCAATAATAAAATTGCGATATACTGCTCTGCGGCCTGAATACTGACTAGTGTAATTGAAAAAGTATTAAAAGATCTCCAGAGAACAGTCCTTCGAATGATAACCCAAGCTGCTGACGGATACTGGTCGGGCCGTATTTCATGAGGTGTAGATGTGTTAATTGTAAGTAAGAATAAAATCTTGTCAAATTATACTTTTTATACATTTTCATTTTAGTACGCAACTTTTATCATTTTATTTTGATTAGTTGTGTTATTATATTAAAACTAATTGATCTATGCGAAGCACTCTAACCTACTTCAATTCCATCTAATTAAAGTACACACCGTATATTTAATATCGATAGTGAGTATAGAGCGCATTTAGTGCGTCATGGGCATAGGTGCGGGTTGAAGTAAAGAATAGATATGGTTACATTACAGATTATTGATTTTTTTAAACACAAGTTTAAGGTATTTACACAGTACTTACTTGTTTACAGGACCTCTTTGAACACTATTTTTGAAGTTACGATATGGTCATCAATGATTGCTTGTTGGTGGGTTTGTTTTACTCAGGCATAGATGTAACTGAAAGAACGCACCCTGGAAAACATTAACATATTTTGAGAGGGACGAGGAATGTTTATACCTCGGATCTTTATTAACTCAAGATAAAGACATTGTAGCAGAAATTTAAAAACGAATCGTTGCAGCCAACAAATGATATTTTGGGGGGCTCGTGCAACAAATGAAGATTTTTGTATTGTCTTGCATAACCAAGTTGGACCAGAGAATTAGATACTATTTAAGACCAAAAAAGTATCTGAGGAAAAAAAGTCTTTATTAGAATATTCAATGCCAATGAGCAAGACAGGAGGATCAGGACAATGCCGAGATTTTGAACTTACAGTATTGCAATGCGGTGCAATTCATTAGGGTTGGGCGGCTGAGGAGGGATGTGAGGGAAGCTTCGCAGATGACGTGGGCAACCCAGTCTTCCCTGGACGGATGGGATAGCTAAGGATGCAAACTGCCGTCTGGATCCAGGACTGGAGAGCAGCTGCACGAAGCGAAAATGAATGGTGGACACTTTTTTTCTGATAAGTTCGGTGGATGGAAGCCGGTCCAACCAATATAACATGTATCGGTTTCGCGGAAAGCGAGTGCGCTGATTCTATTGACTGAAATCGCATGTTTTTGCTTGTAAATTGCAAAAGTGTAAATAACCAAAAATGTTTGTCTGGACAAACCGAAATAAATGACACCTTCGAAAAAGCCCTGCGACCATTTTCGCTGACCCAACTCGCAAACGAAGGGTTAATCGAAAAAATGTGACTGAAAATGTTCTCCTTGAAAACCTGGAAAGATTGGCACCACTTAGAAACCTCTACTATCAAACCTCCATTACCAAAACCGCGGTTTTGTGATTATAACTCGCAATCGAAGGTGAAATGAGTAATTTGTATATTTTTCCGGTGTAGCGGTTAAGGAAAGCTTTAAAATGATGCCTTATTTATTAAATTTGATGAAGTAATAAGGAAGTTAAGGCGTGAAGGCTTTGAGAAATAATATATATGACAATAAAAACTGACAAAAAAATTCAGTGTTGGGAAAGAAAATATATTTCCTGGACGATAAAACTTTATAAATATTCGTGAGGGAAGGAAAGAACCAGGATGTAAGGAATATATATATTTATATATTTGTATTGTTAATTAATTCAGTAAAGAAGTATTCCTGACCGTTCCATTGGCACAAAAAAAAAAAAAGACAATTCCTCGAATTTTTCTAGCTTCCAGATTACGGTTGTTTTTAATAGCACGCCCGGCTCCAGGTGTTCCAGGCAAATTGAGAAGTTTCACAAAATGACAAAAAATTTGTTTAACCGCAGCTGTTGGAAAAGAAGAAGTGGGTGGTGGGGGGGGGGGGGGGGTATAAAGTGAGTTATGGGCGCGGAGGTGGGGAAAAAAGTCATTTCTGTTTATCTTATCCTTTGTATGCGCTCATACCGTTCACAGTGCTAACTTTATTTAAAGTATCTTATGGTAAAAATGTAACACATACTCGTATTTATATTATATATATATATATATATATATATATATATATATATATATATATATATTATTGCACCAAATATATTTTATAAATAAGAAGAATGGCTGTCTCATTATTGGATAAAAATGCGTTTTAATTTTATCCACGTTGAGTATGTAATTTACGAAAAGAAAGTATTTAAGTTGATATAATTTCTATTTTTGGCAATATTTGGTTCTGATTTTTTCCATACTGGTAGAGGGTGAAGGGTGCTAAAATACCTTAATAGAATTTGATCGATCAAATGCGATCGATCGGCGATATATCGATTTTAAGATTTAAATCCCTACATTTGAACATTCAATATATTTTCGGCCTCGAATTAGACTAAATCATAAAACATACTTATCGTTAAATTATCGGACAATATTTTTTCGGTTAAAATTCCAAAAAATAGGGTATTTTTAATTTAATTTTTTGGATTTTTTCTTATTTAGACAATAGTTATTTTAAAATCAAATGGAGCAAGTGCCTGAAAAAGACATTTATATAAGCGGAAAGCTCAATAGGTAATAATTCTGACTCATTTCATTTCCTACGTATAACCCTGTACCTAATAAACTATTTCATTTAAATTTATGTGAAGAAGGGATGCATATACAAATTAATTTGAAATACTTTGAGCGATGTTATTTTTATTTTTTTTATTCTTACTGATAAAGGGAATCCCATGATCCTTAATGAAAAAAGAATTATTCGATTATCGTCATTCAGTCAGGAATTATAGATTTTTGGCCGCTAAATGACAAAATTTTCCCACTGTGCGACGTTTCGAGACAATATTGTTCTCATAATAGTGCCCTAAAACGAACAAACGAACAGGTTGGAATACAATTATTTGAGTCATATAAGTAAAATTACACTTAAGCTAACAGTAGTATAACTATATAAAATAAATAAGTTATATGACTGTATATAATTCAAATTTGAATTTTAATATAAGAAAATAAATTTGAATGATTTTTATTAATTATGAAGTATTTGAAAAAAAAAATTTATTTTATATTACTTTTAACATAAGTTTAATTTTATTCATATGACTCAAATAGTACATAATTGCATTTCAACCTGTTTATTGTAGGGCATGATTATGAGAACAATATTGTCTCGAAACGGCGCAATAATTTTGTAATGTAATTAATTATTGGCTGAACCCCAAGAACCCCGTTATAACATTTATTTCAACTATAAAGAAAACGTATTCTCTCTCTCTCTATCTCTTTTTTTTTTTTGTCCTTCTTTCCCCCCGCTGTATCTTAGGGGAACCCTATACCAGCGGTTTTTTCCAATTTCCTATAAGCAAGTAAAGTGCCGAAGTTAAAGGCTCGGTTACCAGGTTGGTATCCGAGCGGAAAGGCCTGCTCCCATGTTGGTCCAAATATATGAACCAAAGTGAGGCTTAATACAGTTTCTCATTATAAGTGGGCATAAATCTGCGATAAAACTAAACTAAAGGGCTGCTTGCAACTGGAGAGCTGTTCCCACCAAACAGGGCTCCAGTAGTTTCCTATCTATTTGTAGTGGGCCTAAATAGATGAAAAAGTATAATTTACTTTTAACTTATTCACTAATAATATAATGAACGCCTATTATAATATAGTAATATAATGAACATAATGTAATAATAAGATAATATAAAATATAATATAATAATATAGTGAATATAATGATGATAATGAATGAACATAATATAATAATATAATGAACACCTATTGTTCTAGTTTCTATATTGTTTTGTGCTACCCTTCTTTGCTTGGAAGATCGCGCGAATTTGTTGAAAGCACCAAAAACTTCAGGAGTCGCTACTAATTGTTGCAGTGACTTAGGTGGCCACTCTAAAATTGAATATTCCCCTCTCTCTCTCTCTCTCTCTCTCTCTCTCTCTCTCTCTCTCTCTCTCTCTCTCTCATTCTCTCTCTCTCTCTCTCTCTCTCTCTCTCTCTCTCTCTCTTCTCTCTCCCCCCTTCTCCCTCCCTCTCTCCCCCTCTCTCTCTTTTTTTTTTTTTGTCCTTCTTTCCCCCCGCTGTACCTTAAGGGGAACCCTATACCCCTATATATATATATATATATATATATATATATATATATATATATATATATATATATATACATACATACGAAACTTCCTACTTTTCAGAATTCACACAAACTGACATCGGCGATGTTTATAACCTGACATACAAGTCCTACGTAGTTTATATTGATTGAGATTGATATAGCTTACACTAATACCTTTAAATAATTTATTAAATAATAACAAATAAAGTAGGAAGCTATTTTATTTAATTTGGAACAGCGGCTTGGTCTATTTCGACAGGTTATGTGTCATTGATATTAGCGAACTATCTCCTATCTCGTCCTTTTCAGTTATAAAGGGCCTTGTTGATTAGCCTTAATTAATCCCAGCCACCGACTTTCTTTCACTTCTCTCACTAACTTGGGATAATTAAACCCCTCAAGTTTCAAACATTTCGCTTGAAATGGGAGTCACACTAAACTGCGTCGAATAATCCACGATTAGAAGCTGCACTTGTAAAGTTCTAACAAAGTAACAGCGGCAGGTAATGGAAAGAATTTAGAGATATAATAAAATTAAGAGCACTAAGTAAACAAAAAAAACTACAATAGAACGAAAGGGTAACAAAAAACGAGATAACAGAGGGTTGGTTGCAGTACCAGTTTGTTTCTGTCCTTCGAGGTAAGAAGCACCATATAATGAAGGGGCACTATGGCGATAATGAAGCTCCATTCATAAAAAGTGGTTCATGAGTTCCAAGAGATGGTTTAGAAGATCGCCAATAATAATAGTTTCGCCTGATATAACGAAACAAGTAAAATATCAAATTTAGAATTGTCAAGTTTATTTAAGTCTACATTAAATTGGAACCGTTATTGTCAGTAAATTTTGATATTTTAGTAGTAGTTTCATTTTAAAAGTTGTTGATTTGAATTTTGGTAGAGAAATAATTTTAGTAAAATATCAAGCTCTAATCTTTCAGGAAGAAATGTAAAATCATGAAAGGGATAAATCAAGAAGATATTGGTTAGGGTTCAATATGAAAAAAGTAATTCATTACATTTTTCCTTATCTTCTAATTTATCGGATGATTATACGATTAATGAAATATTAGTAACGTTTGTTTATTTAACGCCACTTTATGCCACTAAGGCTGATCGGACGATGCTACAGTGGGAGTCCAAAATTTTGCCTATTCAGGTATAATTAGGATACGGATCTTTAACGAGTACCTGCCATTGTATAGGCTCGGGACCTCCATTTTACTTCCTATCCGAGGGACGGCATGGCTAAGGATTTTTTACTCCCATTAAAAAATCCTAGGGACACCTGATTTTAGCAACGTATGTTCCTTTTTATTTTTATTTTTTTCCTTACAATTTTACTTCGTTGATGTTTCAGAGTTTTCTCCCCATTCTCAAAAACTGTACATTATTATTATATATTATGTACTATATATCTTTTATAATATTCGAATTAAAAATTCAAATATCAGTAATTCATTACATACACCGAAGTTTCGATCTCTATAGAAAACCTTCACCAGATCTAAGCAAACGAGTCTCAATATAATACATATAAGATAGAGAGATAACCATTCTGCAATCAACAAACCAGTTGGTGATCAGACTGGTTTCAGAGTAGTTTGATTATAATTTAGTTCACTTACCAACGTTGACTGCATGCTTATTAGTCCTATATACGAATATACATTTATTCAGTGTTATTTAAATACATTTTTATAGATTATAATTTTATCCCACGTGAAAACTATTCTTAGTAGCATAGATAAGGTAGGGTAAACCGTACGGTTATTGGCACACTTAAGACTACATTTCTTGGGTTAAATTAAAAAAATACTCTTTATAAAGGGATCAAATAGAAATTTCATATAGCTCCTCATTATCTATCCTCATGAAGACTCAAGAGGTTTTTTTGGGTCAAAAGTTCAATAGTTTTACAATATGGCAATATGTATTGTTAAAAGTGCCAAATCTAGTTATCGGCCCATTGGATTTAATTGTGAAATCTTCCCTATGGTTAGTTTGTTATAGTCTTACATCATAAATGACTTAGAGGACCCTTCAAACATTAGACTCATGTATATCTTGTAATGAAATGAGGAATTATTTACCTGTTTCTTTAGGTTAAAGTTGGGGTGCCAATAACTGTACTGAGTGCCAGTAACTGTATGGTTTCCCTATATAAGCAATGCCGGAACAGGAGGAATAGTACCACTTAGTTTTAGAATAGAAAATCATGTTGTTCTTGGTTACTTTAAAACCTAATACCAAATGGATTTCCCGTAACCGACATCTATAAAGTATGATGGACGATTTATTGTTCCATTAAGAAGCAATAAAATATTTTTCAAAGCAAGGCCGAAAAAAAAAATATCATTCAAAGATAAAATACTTTGTTAAATATTTATAAAGGGATGATATTGGTAGATCAAAAGGAGGCCGTTGGGGATTGAATGAGCTAATGGCGTTGCTTTGACGGTCAAGCTCTTTGATACGTGGCTTTTAGTGAGGCTATACTTGCTTTCATCAAAGTTCATCATGTATCACAACTAATTTATCAAGAGCAGCAAAATGGATTTATATAAAAACATCATGTTGCGGTATTCTGATCTGGGGGATCAAATATAATCATTCATTCCTTTCAACTAATTTTATTTTATTTTAAACACATTTGATATTTTTATTATTGCTTATTTTTGCTTTGAATATAAAATTATGCTCTTCGTAAGTTTTATCATAGGATCATTACGCCTCACATCTACCCACTTTTTTCTTAACCATCCCAGATTTTAATGAAATTTGGTACCTCGGATACCTTCCTATTGACTAAAAAAGGACCAAATTTTAGCTCAATATCTCAAACGGTTTTCAAAACATACCACTGCAATGATGCCTGTCCCATCATCTGTAAATTAACATTGGAGCTCTTCTAGGGAAGATAGAGAATTGACATTGATGTCATTTCAAAGCTGGATCTAAGACCTACCTTATGGCATGCAAATCAACAGGGATTAACAGGAAATTTGTTTTTCAAAATTTCAAATTTGAATTTCTCAAAAAGCGCACTATTTAAAAATCTGAAAAAAATCAGTAGAGTTCATTAGTTTGTCATAAATAAGTGATATAAAAATTATGATGGGACAGCAATGGGTTAATGCTTAAAATAATTATTGAAAATTGTGGGTTTTGCTAGTGGTTGGAAAAAAACCATTAGCTATTAAGCTTCCCAAACTGTAGCCTAACAAACTATTTAAATTTATTGTTATACATTTTTGTATAACTTTAATTGATAGTCTAGGCATTATTATTATAAAAAGATTATGTAATATGTTTTTGTCATAATAATTCCTTGACTGATACTGACGTAATTTTGGTTTGGGAAACATCATAGGCTCGAATTTAGAACTTTGTCCATTTTACATACAACAACAAATTAATCTTCAATTGGAGATCCAATAGCGTTTATCCCATTTAGATAGACTTCCATTGAGTTAAATTGGTTCAGTTGAAGTTTAAAAAGTTGTCCGAGGAAAAGCAATCTTCTTGACAAACTTTGTCCTCGTATGTGTCTTCTAATTTTCTTTATATTTTTTCTTTAACAGTTTAGAGACCAATTAAAATGGGATATAAATGTTTCTTGGACATCAGATTAATGCTTGATCGAGATAAGTCGTCTCTTGCGGAATGATCCTTCTTTCATTGTAACATAATCCCATGGACCTTCTCCCATAAAAGAATTTCCAAGTAGCACAGTTTGCACGTCCTTCCAAATTTCTAATAGAAAGTAATCTTTTCTTACTCTGCTTAAGCCACAATTCTAAACGATTTCACGGCTGAGGTTCTTCGGAAACACGTTGGAGATTTTAATTTAAATTTAACAGAGAAACCTTATTTCAAATATTACTTGCAGGACATAGTTGCAGTTATAGGCCAAACATTGGAAGTTAGCACAAAATAAAATTTCGGGATAGAAAGAGGGAAACATACGGAGATATGGCGGGAATGGGGTGAGCCTAAGTCCATACATTTGTATAGACTATTTTCCTCACCAAATATTATTGTCATTATTATTATTAAGTTATTAGTTAGTTAATATTGTACCAGTTATTACAGCTATTCTTCATTCAAAGGCCTGTAATTTTGATTTGGTATCGTATTAATGATAAAAATAAAGAGCCTACCATATAACAAAATAATACCTAAAACTTTTCTTCTAGTACCTAGCTATTTCCAAAAAGTTTATATAATAAGTAAAAGATTTTTTAAATTCTTTTCCACGAATTAAAGGTCTTCCAATCTCTTGATATATAAAATCAAACCGATATCTCTTGTTTAATTGTGACGTTCTAATTAAATGTTTAGACAGGGAACTATTTAAAAGGCCTTTGCATAGCCGGTTAATATTGAAGGATAAAATACGTCTTAACCAATAACAGATTTTCTCCAATTACCCGCATCACTACTCGTTAGACTTAAACCATGAATAGTCCATGAATATAGATCCACACTGATTGGCCACTGTCCTTGAACCTGAGTGAGAGAACTGGGAGTTAAGCACCAATTAATCAGGAGTTCGTAGCAAACCAAGTTAACTCCCTTCGGTAACTGTTATGAAGCTAAAGGTAAGTTGTCTATGCATCTTAAATATCGAGGTTAGCAGTGGATGTGATGTTCAAGTTATCTGTACTTTCCTCCTGATTTTATTCGAGCATCGCACAAGATCAAACTACCTAATCTCAAAATAGTTACAGGAAAACAAAATTTTGATTGAGATAAATCATGTGAATCATACAAAATTCGTATATAACGGATGCTAACATAAAAGTTCATTACATAGAGAATCCATGTATAAGGAAACAGAAAATTCGTGCAAAAGTTTAGAGAAAAGAAAAGAGCATGGGACGTATGGTATTACATAAAAAAGGAAAATAGAATGTAAAACCTAAAAAGAAGCGAGTGAGCCGAGTCCGCTATCTGTTCTAGCTACAGGAATAAGTAGTCAGTCAATGGTCTATTGCTACTTTGAACATTTATTTAAATAGTATTAAAACCAAAAATGTCTGATTTTCATTTTGTTATACGGTTTTCTTTACTTTATTTTACGAACTCTAAAATTGACCCATAGCTTATTTTGCATTGTACCTTTCACCTTAGTGAGGAAGAGTTTGGTTTTCAATAAATAACCTGACAAGCTCGAGCCATGGGTCACAGGTAAAGCCATCAGGACAGAGCCAGGAAGGAAATACGTTATGGACATAAAGGGGACGCTATACTCAAGAAACCGAAAATTTGTGCGGACAAAATATATATATCATTATTATCATTGTTTTGCTATTACTTAATTATCATATGCATTGAAGCTTATAAGATGTAATGAGTGTAGGCTTTTGAAGATTTTGTTTTATATTAAGGGGTCGGGTCAAAATAGTGGCTAAGCAACATTTTTAACAAAAATAAACTGTGGCTGCAGTCTGCTGTATATTACGTAGGACTATAATTTTTTTTTTTTTTTTTTTATTTTAATACTTTTATTCAACATAAAATTTACATAGAAAATAATACTGATTAATTACAATATAAAGTATATACTGACATAGCGGGAAGGCTGTCTTTCAGGAGCGCTGAATATTTATTTATTTTTAAAATTACTAAATAAATAAATAAATAAATTACATAAATAAGTAAAGTTACATAAAAAATTTCATACATATAAGTAATTATAAATTTCATATAAATACTTTCAATAATTAAAGTTCCGAACAAGAAATAAGCGATAGATATAGGCCTCTTTTACGTAGTTCGCTAAGGCTGACCAATCATGACCATTTAAATACATTAACATTTGGGCCTCGGATAGGGTGGTTAAACCAAAATGCTTCTTTCTCATGCCTTCGAATGCTTTACATCGGCCTAAATGATGGAAAACAGTCTCGACTTCCTGCTTGCTACATATGGAACAATTATAATTTCTTCCTTCGATAAAAGGTTTATAGTTTAAATCTATTAATTCCTCTAGATATTTAATAGAGGCTCTATATAGTCATTTTTAGGTGGCATTTCCATCATAGACATATAGTCTTACGTAATATTCAGCAGACTGCAGCTACATTAAATTTTTGCTAAAAATGTAGCTTTGCACTATTTTTCCCCAACCCCTTCATATTATTCTATTAAATAAATACGAAATGCAAAAAGCCAATTTATTATTTTAAACTTGAAACAGTAATAAAGAAATGAAATATATTTTTATATATAACAATTGTATGTACAGAAAAGGTGATAGAATTTAAAAATGTATAATAGATAACCCCAGATGATGGGCTAAAAGCCCGAAACGTTGCGATAATAAAAACATGATAACACATTGGAAGAGACTCCTTCAATTAAAAAAATACAACCTTATTTTGCATATTATCTGTCATTATTATTTGCTAATTTTTTAATGGCTGCAAAATATTTGCAAATTAAATTATTATTATTGTTATTATATACCTGGTACCAACTGAAAAATTATCATTTTAATATATAAATCCACACATAAAAAATAAGTTTATTGATAGAACAGTATGTACTGTATTGATGTAATATAATATTATAAGTAAGTATCAAGATATTAATTAAATAACACAAATATAATTCACCTATAAAGAGCCTTCCTTTGCGGTTTTAGTTTTGATATGTACTGAGACCGAACTAACTATAATAGTAAATTTGTGTTAACTGCTTAGTTTAATTTGTAAACATTGACTATACATTAGTTTAAATTATTACACCAACAGTTATAATACTTCCAATACAACACCTGAAATCTTTATGAAATAAAAAATCAATATATATTATAAAGCAAAGTGTAAAATATGCGTGCCGAAAAGGCTCAGAAACGACTCCACATGGGATTAAGGAAGTTATGTCAGCGTGTTGCTATATAACCCCTAACGGAGAAGAAGGTTTCTGTTTTTCTCTTAAGGGTGTAAAATTGAAGAGAAAAGGACCGGAATTATAAGCCTCTTTCACCATTTAATTAGCCTACCTGAGATTGAGATACGAGTTTATGCATGAAAAATTTAGTTCGAGCTCCAGACTACCAGGAAGCGCTAGGGTGCGTTTCACTCGATGTTTATTGTTCATTCATTCCGTTCAATTTGTAAAGGTTATGTATTTGTTCAGCTGTTCTTTTTAAATTACTTAAAAATCAAGCGAAAATAATTAGTTTCACCTTTTCTTTCAAAATAAAATAATGATTTTACATATCAATTAGAAAACCGACTGGATACCTTACAAAATTAATTTTCTCATAAGAAGGTTAATTGATTAACACATTATATTTAATCAATATATAATATATACCTACTTAAGTAAATTTAATGCAATATGAGCGAACATTTTTGAGTAGTACAGTGAGCGAATAAAAACAGACATAAAACAAAAAAGGAGAGCTGAACTGACTGATTATAAATCGAAAATAAAATGTTTGAAGTGTTCTTATTGTATGTATTTATGAAAAATGGTTTTATTACTATGTATGATGAGCATTCCAGTTGAAAAAGTGACTAACTCCAATTACAGCATTTTTTCAATAAGATTTTATCACCCCTCATAGTTCAGGATAAAAAGAAATATGATGAAAAAATTGTGCCCTCATGATATTTTGGTTTTCACTTTGTAATAGTAGGTGCAGTGTCCGGCCAAATTAGGGGGGGATATCTTAAGGGAGATTGAACTGGAAGAAAGGTCTTAAAAAAAAAGTTTCTATGAATCTTCGGTAGTTTCTAAACTTCTGGATCTAATAGGACCATCACAGTAGTCGGCGCTTAAGTTGTAATCGAAATATAATTTTTTAACTAATAGATTTTTCAACCATAATCTAATAACTTATTATCTGCTGACTGCTTGGAATGGGCTTATAGAATTCAGAATCACAGAAACCATCAAAAACGATGCATGACTCGACAATGTTGCAGCAAAATTAATTGTTCATTCACCATTTTCAACCCCCTATAAAGAATGTAGGGTTCCTTATTTGGGCGGACTCTGCAGATATCGAATCTTAATATTGATACCATGTTAAAAGTTTCAAGAAAGTGCTAATTTTGTTCTATATTTCCTTTAATTTTAAAGTTTTTCTGTTATTAAAACTACCACACAACTACCGGAGCGAAGCCGGGCACCCTAGCTAGTATTTTAATAAGAGTAAAATTATTTTTATTATTATTAATAAAATTACCTTATCCCTTATTTCTTGCCTCATCTTTTCTCTCTCTTCTTCCATCTTCCTGTGCTTCTCCTTCCTTCTCTCCTCGGCCTCCCTGATGGCTTCTTGCCTCTCTCTTTCTGCCTCCTCCTCTTTCTCCTTGTCGTCTGAGTCCTCATTGTCACCACCGACCGCTCCTAAAAAATAATGGATTATGATTAATCTAACGTTTTAAACTAGTTTCCTTTGACACATCAACAAATACTATAAAATAGAAAAATATGTAGCAAAAGATCGGAGGTGTGAGTTTTAATAAGATGAAATTATCTACTGCGGATTATAATCATATTTAAACAACTATGGTTTGTTCATATGATCGGGGGTCACATATGTTGTTGTGGCGTAGCAACTTATAATACTAAAGGTCGCGGGTTCGTTTCCCGAGGTGGCCCTAGGATATTTTAATGGGAGTAAAAAATCCTTGGCTATACCGTCCCTCAGATAGGACGTAAATCTCGAGCCTGTACGATGTCAGGTACTCGATAAAGATCCGTACCCTAATTATACCTGGATAGGCAAAATTTAGGACTCCCACTGCAGCATCGTCCGATTAGCCTTAGTAACATGAAGGAACGCAAAAAAAAACTGACCGATTCATTTAGCATGATATAATAATAGATTTTATTCTTCTTCCCTAAAATATATTTGTATTTTTATGGAAACTGTAGCAGATTAATAACTTGTTTTAATTTAGAAATGTATCTATCAATGCAGGGATGCCATTGAGGCTATAACAAATGGTTAAAAAACAACTATTTTCAACAAGAACCAGTTTAGAAAAGGAATTATTAAATTCAAAATGTCTCGCCGAAAATAAGAAAAACCCCTGGTTCTACTAAGAATATTCTCAATAAGAGCCAAATAGACTTCTATTATATTTCAATAGAAATGACACATTCAATAAAGAAATTTAGGATTGCATTATATTCAGAGGTATTATTGCATATCTGTGCATGCAGCGTAAAAAATATTAAGTCAAATATAAAAAAATAATTTTTAAATTTGTTTGCATATAACATTATAGATTTTTAACACATAATGATTACATTTATTCTTAAAGGCTACACCAAAAAGTGTTATACATCTGAAAATATATATGCAGTGAAATTAAAAAATTATTATATTCAAATAATTGAGTGGTGAGATATCAGATCCTCCTTATGTTTTATGTGTTTTTTCCCTTATAACTGTTGTTAATCTAAGTTTTATTATAATAATAAATTACCTATTATACATAATAATGGAAAATAGAAAACTGACTGCAAAAAAAAAAAAAAAAAAAAAGGAATAGGGGAGGCGACAAAATAAGAGATAATGTTAAAAGAAAACCAGAAGATGGAAAAAATTCCGAAACGTAGGTGGAAAAATTTAAAAGAAAAATTTGACTTAAAAAAAAATTGATATCTCACCACTCAATTATTTGAATGTAATATTTTTTTAATTTCTTTAAATATGAATATGCAGATTTATAATGCACTTATAACATCTCTTTTAATTTCTGGATTGATTATATATCTATCGCTGCAGAGCAAAGAATATTTTTTACTTTTAAGTCCATTTTAAAATTTTTTTTTATAATTTGTTAGCAGATTTTTAACACATTCCTTTGTTTATGTATAATACTATAAATCATAAATCATTAAGAATAATGGGTCATTTATTATTATAATAAAACTTACTTTACCAACAGTTACAAGGAGAAAAAAAACACATAAAAAATAAGGAGGATTTGATATTTCATTTATATGAATATAATAATTTTTTAATTTAATAAATTAAGAATAAATTTAAACATTCAGGAGGTTGCTATACATATGTTGTACTGAATAAACAATTAAATGGGTTTTTAATCTGCAAAGTTATGTGCTAACTAATTAAAAAATTATTTTATGGCGCTGCAGCGATAGATATATTATCAATTCAGAAATTAAAATAGTTTCTGTTGTAGTATACATAATTCCAAATAGAATAATTGTGCAAGATTTCGTTTAGGTACCGGAACAAATCATGGTTGTGAGTTAATATATTCCTCGCCTGCTTAATCAGTTTTCACCACGGAACTATAGAAGAGGCCTCGAAGAAAGAACCTCTAACTCAACACGGCTATAAACCAACCAAGTGGGTAAGACCCTCTTGACCTCCCCTTGACCTAAGACGACAAGAACTCGATCTCAAATACTCAGTTAAAATCCTCTCCACCTACAATCATCCTTTGAATTATCTATTCCCCAATAAACAGCTCCTATCCCAACAACAAATTTCCTTAAAGAAGAGAACATCCTTTGCAGTCCGTGTTGCAGCATCCTTATTTGACCTCAACCTTGATATACCCACATTCCATGAGAATGTAACATCTCCTATCCATCCCTGGGGACTCCCTACCCCAAAAATCATCCTTTCTCTCACAAGGCTACTTAAAAACAACACAGCACCACTAATTTACAAAAACGAATTTCATAAACTTAAAGAAAAACTAGGGGACGCTAACTACATTTACACCGACGGCTCTAAGAGTTCTATAGGAGTAGGAGCCTCGATAATATGCAATGACAGGCAGCATCTTTTTTCCTTATCTGCTACTTGTAGCAACTTTACTGCGGAGATCGTCGCAATCCATAAAAGTTTAAATGTTATTCAGGCCACAAAGAAAACCATAGTTATTTGCACTGACTCACTTTCCGCTCTAATCTGTTTGAAGGATGTTTTCTCTTTAAATCCCATAATTCAAAATATACTCATTTCAATAAAGTCGGGCTTGACAAACAATAGCACTGTATTCTTCGTATGGGTTCCAAGTCACTGCGGAATAGTTGGAAATGAATTGGCAGATCAGGCCGCCAAAAAAGCAATAACAGATGGCATTCCTTATCTAGGGGTTCTAGCAGCGGACTTTTTATCCCTCATCAAGCAAAAAATGAAACAAAGTTGGGAAAACAGGTGGTTAAATTTATCTGAAAATAAATTACTTGAAATTAAAAGAGAGGTGATCCCATGGAAGTCCTCTAACAGGAGTAAGCGCAGAGAGGAAGTAATCTTGACGCGTCTTCGCATTGGTCATACGCGCTTGACACATGGACACCTAATGGCACGCGAAGACCCAACCAACTGTCAGGCTTGTGGATGTCCGCTGACAGTAAAGCATATTTTGACTGAATGCAGGGCCTACGAAGAATACAGAGCACTCTTAGATATACCAAATGACTTATACAGTATACTGCGAGACAACGTAACAGACAAACTGTACGACTTTCTAAAATTAACAGAATTATATAATAATATATAAACCGAACATTGAATAAATGGCGATGATGACCCCAGTGGTTGACGCCTTATAAAAAAAAAAAAAAAAAAAAAAAAAGACCCTCTTGGGAAATAACAGGAACACAAACAGAATACCTAAAGGGTAAGATCTTGAATCTGGGCCTAGGCAATTGTTGCCATAGATCATGAGGATGCCATATACTGCTGAGGGAAGGCTAAGTTAGTGCATCCTATATCAAAGCTAACAACTCTGTGTATTAGGACGGAATGCCTGCCCAGACCTCGGCGTTAAAATAAAAAAAAAAGTTATAATTTTTTTTTTTTTGAAAAATGAGAAATATATCAATAAATAAATGTCTCATCATTTTAATAGCTTTATGTTTAATAAGGATTTTTTTTGTTTGCTTCATATTTATATTCGCACCTGTCGCGGCTAAGCGACAATCAGCAAATGTGATATAAACTGCTTTGATGTTGGCATTTTAGGCATGAGGGAATATAGTGCCCAGCAGCACATCATCCCGGACTTGTTTCAGGAGAGGAGGTCCCTCATCCAACTCCTTTTCAGTCGCCTCTTAAAAGGCATCTCAGTCGTGGCCTTGTCATTAATAAGTCTATTGTTATGTCCGTGTAATTTAATATGGAAGCCAGAATAGAGAGCCCTTATTTGTTCGTCGATAGTTGGTAGTTGTAAGTCGGTATGTTGTGTTTTGTTACTAACGTACAAAGGTGCGTTCGTTACTAGCCGTAAAATTTTGGGTTGGAAGGTTTGTAGTTTTTGTAAGTGTGTCTTTTTTTGCTGATCCATAAATTTGTGAGGCGTATGTCCAAATGGGTTTCAGTAAGTATGTGTATGTATTGAGTTTCTGTCTGATTTTCAATTTTTATGATTTGGAAAATAGTGAGTACAGTAGTTTCAGTCGTTTGTTTAAAGTCTGTCTTTTCATTTTGACATGAGGGCCCCAAGTCATCCTTCTGTCAAATATTAGTCTAAGGTACCGTACTTTGTCTGTTTGAGGAATTTGGTGGTCGCCGATATAAACAGGAGGGCATGTATCTCGTCGGAGTGTGAAAGTTATATGTTGTGATTTGTCATGGTTTAATTTCATTTTCCAAAGTGAGTAATATCTTGTCAAATGTAACTGCAACGTACGCAGACGATACAACAATTTTAGCAAAACACCATGACCCTAGACTGGCTTCTAGAACTTTTTTACGAAAGGTAGATTAATAGTCAGGATTTTCAGTTTGATCTTTTTTTATTTTGGATATTGGAGTTTGGAACCGTTCATGTGGTCTTCTGAGTCCACAGTGGACTATTAGTAATAAGGAGTTTCTGTATTACTCTGGACTCAGAAGCCCTGATGAAGATCCACATGTAGGAATCGAAACGTAAGCTATCAAAAATAAAAGATAGTAATTGAAAATCCTTACTATTAATCTACCTATCGTAAAGAAATACAGTTGACTATTAAACACCTATAGAAATTTTTTAGTATCTTCACAATTACTAATACTATTGGACGGTGTATACATCCCTTAATTCTAGGCTCTACCCTCGACTATGTCATTTGCCCAAACGAAGACCGGCATTGTTGGGGTCTAAACGCAGGCTATAATAAAATAGTTTTTTACTACATGTAGATTCTTTGACTGCCATCTGGACTAATATTGCCCTGTTGAGTATACGGTCAATTATAGATTACTCATTAAACAAATCATATTTTAAGCTTAGCAACAAAATAGGAATTTGATTTAGAATTTAACAAGATGATTCTGTATAGTATGAAAACATGGTACTATAAAATGTAATAAAATAAAATATAAATACTTTTATTTTATTTTATTATATTGTAACGTTAAATCGATAAACAAATAAAAAAACATGGTTTAAAATCCCAAACCTTATGTTGGAACGACTGTTGGTCGGAACAAACCGTTGGAGCACGTGGACGGGCCTAAATCTTTTTGACGGAGACTTGAAACCTCCCAGGAGGATCCCAAACTTCCAAAACGTCCGTTTTGCGACTATATATAAGGAGCGAGTGCCTGGGCCAGTTATTCTTATTCTGTGTCTTGACTGTGAAGCTCAAGTCATATGATTAGTGTGCTATTACGTTATCATTTTTGTAACCTGCTCGAATATTTACGTTGTGATAATTGAATGGATCCGCCGAAAAACGTTATTAAAATGTATAATAGAACGTCATAGTATGATCTAGTACTCCATTATGTCATTTTACATGTATACATAACAAATCACATGAGAAAGTAAATTCACCTACAGAACTCACAATAACTTTAGACTATGATTTTTTTTCACTGATTATTCAACATTGTATATTTGTCGCTTAGAACGTTTTTCGGCGGATCCATTCAATTCTTGTGGCATTGATAATTGTATATTTTTTTTTAATGAATGTTTGCTAACCCACAGAAGTGTTACAATATTATTTATTTATTTTTATTATATTATTTTATTTTATATTATTATTTATCTTCTACTAATAACTAATTTTTGAATTTTTTGTATATCATCAAAAACGAGTGTGTTCCTCGAACACTACGATAATCTGATTTGAAAACTAAAAATTATTGCTGGATTACGAAATCATGGATTTATTCATGGAAATGGATAATTCTTACGATTTATGAGGTATGTTCTGTGTTAAGGCCTCAGGTGATATCGGTTAGCGAATTCAGATCACCGTTGTTAAGTCACTGATAAAAACACTTGATACTTTGTAAGTAAAGTATTGGGCTCATAAGAGTTCAGTGAGTGATCACTATTGTGAATTACTAGAATATTTGTCTAAAATTCAAGACTACAACTATTTTTTCTGTACGAGTCCTGGTCCATTCCAACATTGTATAGAGTATGAGGAAATTAGTAAAAATGTTTTTTGTGGACGCACAGAACTCAACTCATAACTCAGAACTCTCAACCGGACAGCTCGCTCTATTTACCTTTATGTGTTCATGTGGATTAGGGGAAAGGTGTAATGGATTTATAACACAACCTTTTAACATCGATGAGTTCACTGGGGCAAGTATCGATATTTAACAGACTTACTCATTTGGGGGGGGGGGGGGGATGACCGAGTGGTCAAACGCGTTAGAAATACGTGTTGCGACTGAACCCAGACATATGATTGGAAACCCGAAGAGAGCAAGTTCAAAACCCGGAGCCAGGGGACATTTAATAGTACGCGGCATTAATCCCCCACCCTCTCCCCTTGCCCGGGAAACCCCGTATAGCATAAACAGCGAGGAAGGGGAGGACCAAAAAATAAAGATACACATTTCATGAAATGTATTTTGTTTCAGTTATTACAGTTACTTTCAACAGAGTTATAAGTTTTGCCAAGCTGTTGATTTTAGTAACATTTTCAAGATTACTTACCGATACCAATTGAGGACTCGAAACATAAAATACCCGAATTTTCTTCTTTGTTTTTGTTTAGTTTTTCCATGAAATATAATTGCTTATATCTTGGTGATAACAGATAACTAATGTCAGATTAAGTAATTCACAATAACTAGAAAAATCTGAAATCTCTGATCAGCGTCAAAAGGTTCAGAACTATTAGTTTGTTAATTATTGGTTTCCAAGGAATTCCAAAAAAAAAGTAATATTAGTGATCATTTATTTGCATGAAACAAATGCCAAGTTTAAAACATTAATACATTGGAAGCATAACTTTTATTGTTTGCGAGAAAAATATTAATATGAATCCTATGATAGATTTCTTTATTATTGAAATGCTAATTTATTTATTTTAGTCTCTATTAATGAAGATCGTAGCTGCATAATTATACTGTAGTTGTTTTAGTTAAATTGTTATAACAGACTGAGATTTTCTTTAGTGTAGAGACAAATAATAACTTTGTTGAGAACAGTGATCTAAAAGGTTACCAAGGTTGCGTCTCTTAAAATTGGACAAAATAAAAAAGTAAAAAACAAGCGAGAGAGCATGAATTCCTCTTCTAAAATTCTTAGACACCCAGCTCCAGAAACGCTCTTTAAAAATTACAGTAGAGTATATTTTAACAGACTTTCCAAGATTTAAAAAAAAAAAAACAAAGGAAATATGGTCAAAAAGCAGAAGAAAGACTGTACGATCAATTAGAAGACGGTGTAAAGAACGTCAAAAAAATATTAAATTTTTTAAGAATAATCCTATTATACCGAAAAATTATAAATAGAAATAGAAAAAACGCCAATGTAGAGGCATGTAACAAAGAAATAAGTAATCGTTTAGAGAAAAAATGACAAAGGACTTATGGATAAAGTTTTACCTGACTTTTAAAAAAGAACTGAATGGTCTTGACTTCAGTTATCCAAGCAATTTCTCTATAAGGAGATGATCCGACTGGGATGGCGCTCATCCTTCAGATTGGTTTTCTTTAATTGCAACTTCATATGATCAAGGAATCAATAAAGTGTATTGTATCAAATATTGTAAGTAGCAAAGACAAATTATTTGTGAAAGCAGCAGGCATTTGGACTGCTATTAGAGAGCAACAATAAGACCTTTATTGAAACCGTTGGTCCTTTCCCATATACTTACTTGATTAAGTAATGGGTACTTACGTATTAGACAGGCCACCTGGAACCTACTTAGTTTACTTACTTCTTTCTTACCAATTGCCTTTTTTAATTATTGTGTTAATGAGGCTGCGTGTTCCTTTGTACTTTTGCCAATAAAACACTTTTCTTTTGTTTTTTACTAAAATATGATTAACATTTCAGAATAGACCTCTTCGGAAGAAGATGCTGTGAAACATTTTCAAAATTTTGGAATAATTTTATCGATGAAATTTTCAGTTCCATTCACAAAAGGATTCTACTTTTTTCTGTTCAAGGAATTATTATCTTGATTTCCCTTACTTCGTAATTTTTATTCAGCTCATTACATGCTATTTTAAATGATTTTATTGCACAATATTAATACATCATAAAATCGTACAAATTTTTATTTGGAAATGATTACTCTACTATTTTTGAACTTCTTTAACGATTTAATGATCATTTATTTTTTAATGACTTCGATGACTCATTCAGAATGTTAAGTATCAAGTGTTAAGAATTAATAATTAATGAATTAATAATACCAACTCTCAAACTTTCTGTTTGTATGTCATCATAAAAAAAACATAAAACTTTTCAAAAGTTTTTATTTATTTTCTTTTGTTCTTTTTTGACGGTTGGGTTTTTGTCTTTTCGCATCATATATTATTCCAATCAAGAAATCTGGAAGAACTGAGTAACGATCCAATTAGGAATAGAAACAGTAAATTTTTGTATAAGTTTATTAGTAGGAAAGCTTAAACTTGGTCTCCTAGTAAAAGTTTGATTTTCGAACTATACTGATGAGGCCTAATGCGCTAGAAATAATCTTTGATACTTTTTAAAATTCGATCTAACAAGAATTTTAACCTGATAAAACGGGCAAATATAACGTACATACATTATTTTTTTAAAATATTTACCCAGCTATACCCTTCCACCTGTCAAACAAACAACGAGAGTACAACACATCTTCACTAATATTTAAAACAGTTTGCCCCATCTCTGTACCAGGTTCATGAGGTCACCTGAGGTCAATCCATGATGTATTGGATCGGTGACCTATAGATGATGACCTGCTTGGGGGCATAACCTCGGTAATTAATCGAGAACCATTACCCATCCACAGAAAAGATCAAACAACTATCAATGATTAATATATATTATATTTGTGTGAGAATATACTTATTAAATTATTTATATACATAAATAATTATGGGGTGTGTATATCAGTCAGCATTGATGTGAATTGTAGATTAAAAATAGTTATAAATACATACACAACTACAAACCTATTCATAATAATTTCAATAAAAGATTGTGCAAAATACTTGTAATGGAGTAAATAATTTTTTTTGTGACTGCCCAACTTACCAAAAATAAGCTTAAACATTTTTGATCCACTAAAACCAAGGGAATGTATAGGAAATATTGATTTCAATATGATTTATGTTAGATTTCATTGAATTACAGTAACTCCTATAATATCTGAATATAAGAATTAAATATAACAATGTTGCATTTTTTTTATTATTTTTTTTTTTTATTAAGGATTTCTTCATGTTTGAAGTTTCCCTCAATCGAACTCTTCTTCCAGTCTCATCTTCCACACCTTCCTGTCTTTCGTTTCCTCTTTCCTCAATCCATGACCGGCCAAAGTTTCCTTTACTTTATTTATCCACTGTATACGTGGTCTTCCTCTTTTTCTTCTTCCTTCTGCCTCCCATTAATATCATTCTTGGTATTCTATTTGAACCCATTCTTTTCAAGTGGCCATAGCATTTTAGTTTTCTTTTTTCTATTGCTTCAAGTATATTTCTTTGAAGATTCATTTTCATTCAGGCTGACCTCGTCCAAAAATCCATTTCTACCGCCAAGAGTCTTTTTTCCTGTGTTCTATAAAGAGTCCATGTCTCGGAGCCATACAGCATGATACTCTCGACCAGTGCACTATATATTAATTTTTTGGTTTTGCCAAGAATATTGCTGCTCCAGAGAACAGAATTCAGCATACCAATCACTTTTCGGCCACTGATTATTCTTTTACTCACTTCCGAGTCAGTAGAGCCATCACTCTCTAATATGGATCCAAGGTATTTAAAGTGTTCCACTCTTTCTAGATTTGATATAATAGAGTCGTTCGCTTCACCCAGATCTGTACACATGTATTTTGTCTTCTACGCATTCACTTTCAATCCCCATTCTTTGTATTGTTCCATTACTTTCCTAAATAAGTAACTTACATCATCTTCATCTTGTGCAATGATCACCTGGTCATCAGCGAATAATAGATGGTGTAAGTACGTGCCATTGATTGGAATACCCATCGGGCTACATTTATCTGTCCAATTTTTCTGGCAAGCGTCAATAAATATTTTGAACAATGTCGGAGACATACAACATCCTTGAAGAAGGCCTTTGCTACTCTCAAAATCTTTGGATAGGGAACTTCCTACTTTTATTTGGCATTTATTATTTTTGTAAATTTCCTTTATTAAGTTTATGGTATCTTTACTTATGCCAACTAATTCCAAGGACTTCCAAAGTAGTTTCCGAGGAACACTATCACAGGCTTTTTCCAGGTCTATAAATACCATGTCAACTCTTTTAGCTTTCGCTGCTTGTTTTTCTAGCAATTGCCTGAGCGTATCAATGCAGGATTTTCCTGCTGTAAACCCACATTTAGGAATGTAGGAATTTTCTTTTTTTATTTTCGTAAAAATTGATAAAGCTCACAAAACATGTAGTGCACAAAAAAAGCGTTATACCCAAAAAAACATAGAATAAAATTTGCTCAAAATATATATAAAGCCTCAGATTAGATATTTTACTATAAAGCAGATAATCATTTTAGATAATATCAGATGTTTTTCTCTGTTTGAAGATGAATAAATGTGCCTTTCAGTTGACAAAATGACTTAACTCCAACTAAAACATTTTTTTAGGAAAGCATTTTTAATAATATATACATTTAGAACATTCGTCCATTTTTATTTTATTTAAGTATGGCAGAAATATTAAGCTGTAAATGTTTACTAAAATATATTTACAAAAATAAGAAAGGAGAAATTCTCCAAAGAGAAATATTATTAAAAGTGCTTTCCTTAAAAATATTGAAATTGGAGTAATTTGTCCAATCAGCTGAAAGCCTCAAATATAAAGTTTTTATTTTTGACTTTACTGCTAAAAGTTTCAAGGATATACTAATCTTTTAGAAAATTCAGAAAACAGTCATAACTAAAAATAGCCGATTTTTGAGATTTTTCGTCGTTGAAAGGAGCGAGCGATATGGAAATTACTCGTAGTATCCAAGCCGCGAAAAAAAATGTGAATTTAATAGATTCAGTAAGATTTTACACTTCTAACATTTCCTTATGTGCAAGAGTATTAATGAAGAGTCAGTACAAATAACATGCATTATTATATGTTTAAATAAGAGCCTGCGACCATGCGAGTTGAAGTCACCAACTAAAACCAATTCCTAAGATCATCGGAACTAGGAAAATCAGTGCACTAGGAATACTTTAAAGTACAAATCGAAATGAAATTGATATAGATATCAAACACCAAGAGATAAATTTAGATTGATTTTGGATTCATTAAAGCTCTGTGCGATAGTGAAGTAGATACTTATTTACAAACTATTAGGTGCAATAAAACTTTAAACAATGGCTACAATCACCTCGAAACCTCTTAAGTCTTTTGAAGCAGTTGATCCTTCCATTGCTGGTAAGCTTCTGAGCATTGTGACCTGGACTCGAATGCCCTATTCGTCGCGCGCATGCGTATTCATTACCAAAGGGTCAGAGAGGAGTGCAAAGGGTTACAGATTCAGGTCAAAGCTATAAATGTTTGTGTATATCGAATGTCGAATTAACGATTCGTTGCTTTGGTACCGAGTATCGATGATCAACCGACATATCGAACGGTCATCATCGATTCTTCTTCAATCGGAAATAGCTAAAATACAGAAAATACAGAGAAAGGGCTGAAATTCGATTATTTTAATAATAATCGGAGGATTAACTAATAGCGCCAAAGAGGGTAACTTCAGTTCTTGGACTCTTGATGGAGAACTTTTTTCTGTATCATTGGGAGCGAAAATATTTCTCTGCTTTATTAAATTATAAATGAAAAAAAAGTCCTTTTTATACTTTCCACATATTTGAGCCTGCTTCATTGTTTTTTTTTTTTTTAAAGTGAAGCAAAATTTATAGTTCAGGTGGGAAAACTTGGATTACTTACTAACATATTAACGTAAAAAATAGTACCTACACATATTGCATATTTCGACGCTGGCTTATTGCAGCTGCGTTGAACAAAGTTCTGTTTGCTTATATAAAGTTATTTGAACGATCTGGGCAGCCAAAATTCTTTATTGTGAAACTTAGCTCAGTTCAAAAGGGTGAAAATTGAAGTAGAGTAAACAAAGAACAATATCCGATCTCCTTCATCTGTCTCCGGTGCATACAGTAAGAATGAATGCGACCTTCTTCCTAGGTGCACGAGTCTGTTCTAGGCATCGTGATTAGTTGAGGCAGTTTCACAGTCGATATTTTCAATTCTAATCTGATCTTAGAAGTTTTAGTGATAGATTGGGATAATGCATAAACCTATATCACATACAATACCATTTTGATTATTTTTATACTTTTAAGTTGCGGTTGTCATAGTTTGAAATGTAACATACATTACAACAACGTTTTTATTTATTATTTTCATTTATTAATATATTTGTTTTTATTATTTCTTTGTCCAGTTGAATGTTTGAAGCAGTGGTTACTAAGGCCGAAAACCACCGGGGTTCCGTGGAGCCAATTTTTTTTTTTTTTAATAAGCTGATTTTAATTTTTATGCCATTTATTTTGTATGTATAATATTTATTTAAAAAAATGAATACGTAAATATTAATGCATAATGGTTAATTATATATTGTTCTTAGAAATTATGAAATAAAATAATAAATGGATTGGAACACGGCAAGCTGGTATCGTATGATGAGATGTTTCCGGAAACTATTACTCTAATTCATATTATATAATAATTCTGTAGGAACGATATCTTTCTAGGAAACTCCTACTCTGGCCTGTTTGACTGCAAAACAAAATATTCTCAGTTGTGATTTAGTCTCCGTTGAAATACGAACTAAGAAAATGTCGCAAAAAAGAAAATCTGTCTTTTTAATGCTTGAACAGAAATCAACTATAATAAACTGAATAGAATACGGTGAAAGTGTTAAAACATCGTCCGCTGAATAAGGGATCGGCGAGCAAACTGTTCGTGATATTTTGAAGAAGAAAAAAGACATTTACCACTTCCTATCGTCGTCGACCCAAACATCGTGTCATCGGAAAACAATGAAGAACTCTACATTAAAGTACGTAGATGAAGCTGTCTATCAGTGCAAAAACGCTCTGAAGGAGTTCGTTTGTTACTTTTGTTCGTTTTTTGTTTGTTTAAACCTTCATTTGTTAATAAAAGAGATTTTCTGCAGACTTTTTTTGATTGACCTCCTTTTCTATCACATTAAGACAATTAAATGTTGTAATTCGATTATCCGGGGTTTTCAATTATCCGTGGACCCCCAGTAAATAAAATAATCTGAACCCGTTAAAATATATTACACACACACCAATGAAAATTTATATTTCAGTCAATTTTTTTTATGGACAGACATAAAAAAAAAAAAAAAAATACAAACGATTGTTATGAAAACCACGGTGCCTAAACTAGGTATATCATACCATACCCTAAATAAAGCATTATTGTTTATAAACTCGAATGAACCGAAAAGCGAAGAGGAGATAAATCGAAATTGGGAGGATGCGAGGGAGGAGCACATGCAGGCAAAGGAGTAGGAAATGAAATAGGAAATTAAAGCAACCCTGTTGTCATATTTTTCTTCACCTCCCGAGGAAATAAGATGGCGAAAAAAGTTGGCTTCCCAACAGCCTCCGATAATATCAGCTCGTTAGGATCATTACCAGATAAAAACTCGTTATTTCTGCTAAGTACTTGACACTAACTAGTGGTTAAGTATAAATTGGTTACTGCGAGGCAAAGCCCCAGGAGAATATTCTTAGCAGATATGGTTGGTTACATGGTCATTTCGGCATTATAAAATTTATAGTAAACATTTTTTTTATTTTCTGTATAAGAATTAAGGAGAGGCCTTTTTTCCCTTTAGGTATGCCAGTTATTTTTCAATCACTTTAGTGGAGGCTATATTAGGGATATGTACATGTTACCAAAGCACTATTTTTTATGAAAACACAATTAAATTATATAGTTTAATATACTGGGTGTCCCAGACATAGTGTAAAAAAAATTAATTGTGGTAATACTGCATGCTAAACGGGGCAGAATGGCGCAGAAACGAGTTTCCTATCTCAATCTGTTGAGGAGATAGAATTTTTTTCTGAAAAATGGCAGTTTTCTTTATTTTGGTATAGCGTAGAAACAAAAAAGACGTTATTTTCTTATTCAGCATTAAATTTTCTAAAAGATGAGATAGGTCTAGTTATTTTAAATCCACTTTCAGTGGGCCTTCAAACGCGCAAAACACAAAACATTTATTAAAACTAAAATTTGTTTATAGATTTTGAAAATTCCTCACTCCCCACTGGAGCACCCTAAAAACTGCGGAATTTAATTAGCTTTTTAGTGGTATAACCCATGATACAATGCACAAGCCAGAGAATAAATACTTGATTGCATTGCGTACCTTCTAGAAAAAACTGCTAGATTGAATAAAAGTATTAGTTATTTTATCTCTTGTCCATTCGTATGAGGGGTAAAGAGTTGTGAAGATAGGAAACTCGTTTCTGCGCCATTCTACCCCATTCCACATGCAGTATTACCCAATTTTTTTTTACACTATGTCTGGGACACCCCCAGTATATGGCTCCTTTTGGAATGAGAACGCTATACAGTACGAAAAATTTCGTTTTAGGTTTGTTTTTATTACTTAATAGACTTCCAATCACATTATTTTCTATACTTATTTATTTAGAATGGGTTAGAGACTTCCTAGTTATGAGGAAAAATTATCTTAAGTATCTTAGTCTCAACCACTATTTATTTTATTTTCCATATTACATACGTCTCGACCTTCAGGGTCGTCCTCAGGATGTTGTACCATCTGTAATCTGTAATCAGTTCCTGGAGGTCGAAACGTATTAATACAGAAAAAAAGTAATAAAATGATAAAATTAGTAGAGACTAAGATAAGCAGGGCTTGTCGGGTATCTCTTGAATTCGATTCCCGGCATGCAACGAGTTCAGTAATAAAATAAAATGAAACTCGACTTTTTTTTTTTTAGGCATGTCGCGTTTCTCGAACGACTGTAATCAGGCTTCCTATGTAGGCCGAAATTCAACAATATATCTTTGTAATGTTTCTTTCGAATAAATCTTTATTATGGTACCTCCTATCCACCTAAGCATTCATTTATGGTTCACACATTCCTTCTAATTGAGTCTCTTCGATTTAGGTACTTGTCACTAGTTTTTCGACAGACGAAGTTTTTATTTTTATTGATTCACTGTCATGGGATTGTAATTCTGGTTTAGCATATTTTCTTTACCTCAATAAGAATTCCATAAATCTGATATCAACATACTTAATAGTGTCGAAAACTTCTTTTCTTATGAATTCATGTGCAAAGCTTAGACAAATTTATTTTATGTTGGAAAATGATTATCGATCTGTAAGACAGTTGATAAGTAAATAATTGAAAACGGTTGCTTTTTTTTTTTTTTAACCAGCTGAATCAAATGGTGCACCTAAAGGAAAAAAGGAGCCCTTAAGAACTGAGGTGTGAATTATTTTATAATTGAATCAGCTTTGGATCGTAGTGAAATACAGTAAAGTTTCGATCATCCGGAGTGTTGTCAGAGGTGATTCGGTTAATCAAATAATTAGGCTAAGTTCGGATAACCGCGTAAACAGCTTGTTTACCTCATTTACATCGATTCGAGGAATATAGTGTAGTAAGGTTTACAGTTCCCAGTAAATAAATACCTATTGAGCGCCAAGTTAATTGAGACACACACACACGGCGATATAAATACCGATTAAACAGGAGCAAGCAGTTTCTGAGAAATAACTAGGACGGCTACACCATTGATAAAGACATTTTATTTTTATTTTATTTAAAATTACGTTTTAAAAATGCAAATAATTAAATTATTGAAAAATATAATTAAAATTAATATATAACATAAAATATTCGTTAAGATATCGAAGTTCGAATTATTTAACTATAATAATTATTCAAGCATATAAAAGGTGAGTGAATAAAAATAAAAAAATCGGGAAATTATTACTTCTCATATTAGTCAGAAATTACCAACCAAGACAAAAGTTTAAAGGAAAATAAATAAACAATTGTTTAGGAAAGGAAACATCAGCTTTATTGATGGAGTCAACCATTATAATTATTTTATTCTCTTTGATAATAGAAGAAATTATGTAATTAGAATCGTAGAATCATCAAGTCTTGCCTTAGAGGTGTAAAGCCAGAGCGATTATAGGTCGTTCAGGAAAATTGCTTCGTCGATATACAGAGTCGAAGATTAATATTCGTTGCTTAAACGTCTTTAGATACCACGGCATATTTCTTTATTTATATAAAAATAAAAATATAAACAACCAAATATATATATATATATATATATATATATATATATATTTTTATATACATCTGTATAGTCCACGAAGGTCCACTCGCAAGTATTCTTCGCAAAATTTGCGATATCGATGAAGAAGGGGGGTCAGTGAAGAGAATGGATTGCCTTGGCTGTGATACGCTCTTGGTGGCCCAAATGGCAGCGCTTCATGCTAATGATACGGATATCCAGGTTCCGATCCCGGCAATTACTTCTCTACATGGCAAAATATTTTAAAATTATTAATTATATATATAAATATAGCACACAAGTAAAGAACGCATACAACGTAAGTCGAAATTGCCAACGTGTATTTATGAATTGTAAATATAGCAAAAGTAATTAAATTAAAAGTATAACTATGAAACATATATTGCTTGAAATTTAGGATACCTTAGTTACTTTGTTATTTATATTGTTAGTTATATACATAGAAAATCTAAAGTCTAAAGTTTTGAGTTGCTTCACTAATCGTGCGGATCGGCAATATATAAAATTATTTATAATATTGCTTTTCAAATATTAAAAAAATACATTATATAAATGCATATATAGCATTATTAATGTAAATCTATTTAAATATCTTCTTATTCTACAATATAAGAAACTAAACCCGACATTTCAGATTGAATCGATCGAAACTTAATTTTTAGAGGATGGTGTAATCTATTGAATTAAAATCATTTATAGATTATGAAATTTATTCTATGAAGGGTAGATTGAATTAGTAGATAGGTTAATAATTGCGCATGCTCTAAGACATCAAACAAGGCACCGCTCTTTTATTTGCGATTATATAAATATTATGTAATCCGGTAAAAATGAATTTTTGACAATAAGCTAATTAATGAGGTGATTGTAGATTTAATTGTACGGCAAACCATTACATAAGTCGATAGCTCTAAAATAGCATTGCCCGATAAAATGCCAAGTATATATAATGATAATTAAGAAAAAATATATAATAAACCGACATATGGTGCAGATTTCGTAAATGTTTTTTTCAAGTTGAGGTTCTTTATTTGGGGGGGGGGGAGTGGGTTGACGTGAATACAGGCCATTGTTTCCAACTGTAGGCTCTGTGTGGGACGGCAGTTGATTCAGCTTTCCTCTGATAAAATTTTTTTTTCCAGGTACGAGGGATATTTTATACATAAAATAAAAAATCAATGTTTGAATGTTGAAATTGAAGAAAATATTTTAAAGAATATGAATAACACAAACATTAATGGATTACAAATCTTTATAAAACATTTAAAAGTAAAAAAAATAATCATCAGGAGATTAATTTCAAATGAGGAAGGGAGATACAGAATAACGTGTAAATAAATAGAGTAATTAATACTTTTAAATATTTATAAATAAATAACATCCTAATCAACAACCAAAAAAAAAAAAAAATACTTGTATGAGTATTCAAACGTATAAGTGTGATTACTCATACATGTATTTTTCAAAATAAAATATAACTTATGCAAGACAATTAAATTATCAAGTCAATTGTAAAACTTGAATAATATTAATATTCCAAGAAGACGAAAATCGTGATATTCATTTTGTTTTCCTGTGATATGAAAATTTAAAAAGAAAGCATTTTTTATTGTATATATCATCATCTAAATGGGATTATAATTAGATTACATATAAAAAAAAATCTGAACAACATGCAAATTAATAATAATATTTCATCCTCGATTCCGTAATATCATAAACATAAGACTACGCTTATATTGTAAAATAACAAACAAAAGCAGAAAAAGAAGCTGGAAACGCGACCTCGTGATGCGTCAGTGTTTACTAGTCTTAAGAAAGATATACACAAAACATTTTTTATGAGATTAAATGCATTGAAATATGACAAAATTATAATCCTAACAATACATTTATAATTTATTAAATTATAAATGTAATATAATAATAATTAAAATATAATTTGTTAAAGTATACAACACCGTAAAAATGTTCGGTGTATAATGTTGTTGTTTTTTTTTTTATATTTATGATAATTTTTGTAATTGTGTGATAAGGGTGAATAAATGAAAGTGATATTTCGCTCTTATTTCATTCTTCGTTGATGGAATTTGTTTTTCATTTATTCATTGATTATAAATGATTCAATAAGGGTACATTTTGATAGAAAGTATAAAATAAGTTGCATGTAGCAATGTTCGCAATGGATAGAATTAGGATAAAATACGCATGCCGTTAAAACGCAGTTGCTGCGTTGCGCATTTATTGTTCAAGGTCATAACGAAATATTTGAGCTTTATTGCTGTTAAAAAGTAGCGGCTACTCAGTTATTATGTTATGCTACGGAAGATATGCTATGACAGAAGATGTTCGCTGTATCCGGACGAAGATAAGGAAGACGACAAGGAGGGAGAGAGAGAGAGACTTACCGGGAGATGTTGGCGCGAGGAGAGAACGCTGGGGAGTGCGGGAGGGGCCGAGGTGGGTTGCTGCGCAGTGCGGCCTCACCCTCAGGGGACAATAATTATGGCCCTACCTGCCGCGGGGGAGGGAAAATTCCCTCAGATTGTCTCCCACTTCATCCCCTATTTATATTATAATTAAATTAATAGTGACAATGCTTTTACTTTCACTTACCTATAAATTATGGAAATTATGGAAAATTCGACTAAATCATGAAAAATCTTCTTCTTTCCCTATCTTCTTCGTGCTGTTAAGTGTTGGGTTCATGAAAAATGAAAGCACATAACGTTCACTCTTCGAAAAAATACTCCTTTGGTATATATCTCCTGGTGTCACATGTGGTACAATGGTTAGCATGGCAACCTACAATACTAAAGGTCGCGGGTTCGCGCCCAAGGAGGAAAAAATCCTTAGCCATGCCGTCCCTCGAATAGGACGTAAACTTATATCTAATTAATATATGTTATTAATTTAGTTAATACGCCTTAATGTAAATTGGATACTTTTCCAACGGTGACGTGTTTACCAATTCTATTTTATTCTAATAAACCTGTGGCATAGGGTAAATGATAATAAAGAAACAAATCTAAATTGAACTATATCTTTAATTTTATTGACCAATAATGTAAATTATTTATACCCCCCTTTAATATATCATTTTACTTACACAAATTAGTTAATGGATGCTGACTGGCAATTCAACATTATTTAATAAATACTGACCACACAATATTACAACTAGTACTGTATATGTATTAACCTTGTCTGGTGGGCACTCTGTGGTGTTGTCTCTGGCCTATCTGCTGGATCAGTCCCTGCCATCTCTGACGCTCTCTCAGACTCAGCACAGCATCCCATCTCAGCCTGTATCTTATCTGGACTCTGCCGCTCCTATCTATCCGGTCCTCTGCCCTTCTCGTTCCACTCTCGTCCAACTCTGCCCACCTCCGAACTCTCCACTCCTGAACACTCTCTCCTCCTCCCGACTGTATAAGTCTTCTTTCCCCCACTCTCTTCATACTTCCTCTAATTGGCTGGCTGCAGACTTCTCCTGATTGGTTGGTTCCAGACTTCTTCTGATTGGCTGGCTGCCTAAAATTTCCCTTCCTTTCCGTGTTTCCCTGCGGCCTCTTTGCCGGGGCAAAACCAGGGTTTATGGCCACAAATTTCTCTAACAATCTTCTTAGGTATTTCCCTGGATGTTTGTCGGCAGCATTGTCGGTCCTAAGCTTTGCTTATTTTGTATTTCTAACAGAAGGTTTATGGCCCCAATAACTTACAAGGCGGTATTTCCAAGACCTAGCCGCCTTCAGGTAAAACTGACCACCGGGTTGACCATATACAGTACTTCACATATTTTGATATTAATTTATTAATTCAATTTCCTTTTCCTTTCACAGCAGCATCCACAATACATAGCAGTAAAATGGAGGTCCCCAGCCCGTACCATGTCAGGTACTCTTTAAAGATCCCTATCCTAATTATACCTGAATAGGCAAATTTAGGACTCCTACTGTAGCATCGTCCGATTAGCTATAGTGACATAAAGTGACGTTAAACAAACAAACAAACAATAGGTACCTGTCCTCCAATTTATATAGACATTGTCCAAATTTCTAAAACCGCCACCGTACATTACCTTGGTCTTACTCTTGACAGAGGGATGACATGGGGCCCGCATGTTAAGATGAAACGAAAAACCCTTAACAAAGGACTCAACTCTCCCTACTTTACCCCCTTTTTTCTAAAAATTCAAAACTACGACTGAGACAAAAATTAAATACATGTTTATACATCAGTTATTAATTTTACTCTCCTCTACTTGAGGCTTTCCAATTGTTTTAAATTGAGGATAGGGCGACTAATTAAGTCTCAACACTTTTTTTCCTTAAAACTTTATTCCAGCATTCGTTTCGGCCGTTCGGCCATCATCAGTGCTGTAAGGCAACATCAAGGTTTTATTATTTACCGGATAAATACAATTTTTGATAAATTAACATATTTGAATAACAATCATCTAATAAACCAATAACAATTCATTCAAACCACAACAAAAATCAACTTTTTCCACCACCTATTAGGACTAGGGTGGTATATACCTATTATTTTAACTATTTTAGGACAAACCACAGATTGTGGATTTTTAGAGAAAAAATTTTGACTATCAATCACATTTCAGGTTATTTTAATTTTTTAAATAATTTATTAGTACATACTTTTGGATGGTATAAATCATTGAGGTTTTTAGCATGGAGATTCATTTATTGATGTTAAGTAGTGGAAATAGTTGATTTTTGTTATGGTTTGAATGAATTGTTATTGGTTCATTAGATGATTGTTATACAAATATATTAATTTATTAAAGTATTTATCCGGTAAATAATAAAACCTTGATGTTACCTTATAGCACTGATGATGGCCGAACGGCCGAAACGTGTGCTGGAATAAAGTTTTAAGGAAAAAAAGTGTTGAGACTTAATTGGTCGCCCTAATCCTCAATTTAAATACATATTTATGGACTTACTCTTCACAGATATACGGTACAGCCAAAAAGACCCACTCACAAAGAATTCAGACTTTTCAATCAAAAATATTTTCAACCGATTTCTATGGTGTATGTATATTTCCGCGTTGTAACAGCAAAAAAGCTCATCAAAATTGATCAAAAGGAGGATATAAATAAAATTTTATATACCCTATTATTACTGATGAAAATAACCACTTTTATTTAACAATAAAAAAATTTATTTTACTTTAGAGAGTAAATATATGATGCTCAAATCAAAGTGTGGATAAAATATTGTGTAAGATAATATTTAATTAATTATATTTTAGTGTAGAAACTTAAAATTATAATATATATAATCATAATAATATATGATATATAATTAATTATATTTTATGTTAGTAAGAGTATAGAAACTCTAACATTTTAAACCAGGAGCACAATACAAAAAACATCTGAGAAATGTTTTTACGCCTTTCAAATAAATATATAAAAAAACTTCCGAATAAAAGAAAAAAAAAACATTTACAAGAGAATTCGTGATATAAAGTCATGGAAGATAAGCTCTTTTAAAAGCTTTAAAAACATGTTTCTAATCTTACTGAATCATTTATAGCACATTCATTTTTAATAGAGCGTAGATCATAATATAATAAAAATCTGTATTATCAATATTAATATAATTAATTAATATAATTAATATTAATTAATTACTGGAGACAATATTGGATGGTTGAATGATTTGATTTTGTTTGTGTTTGTGGGCGCGTGTAAATATTTCGGTACACGATATTAGAAACATTGTATGTACAAATACTTTTTAATGTTGACTTCGGAAAAGCATTTAATCAGAGTGAAGTTGATAGTCGTCACTTGAGTGCGGCATTATCGTTTTATCGATTAATAAATAATCGAGAAAGTTCTATTTTCATCAGTTTACTTCCAAAGGTTGGATTGAGGTATTGAATTATTATATGCCTTTTTAGTAGAAAAAAATCTCAGTCTTAAAAATTGTTTATAACGTTTTATATCAATCATTTTTATAGCTGATTTTTGTCATTTTTTAGAATAGAACAGAAAGGTCCTTCATTTAAAAAACAAAATGTATTTAAAAACTATATACATATCTAAGGACAAATTTTGACAAGGCTTTCGCCGTCTGCCAGGAGTCCTAAAAATAATAGCTCATTCATAGAAAATACATAAATGATTTACATTCTTAAGAGAATTCAGATAACAATAAGCTTGTATTCCTAGTTGCTTCTTTTACATAACAATAAAAAATTTTCAGTTTATTTTTCTTGAAAAAGACTAATAAATCTTTTTTATTGATCGATATTTTTCCAAAATATTTCCCCCGAATGTAATTAAAAATTGGGCATAATTTTTATTAGAAATGGTACAATGATAACTAACTACATTTACCCATGGCTTGTATCTATAAAACTGTATAATTTCAATGTTAATTAAAATTAATGTGTTTAAGGCCAAAAACTCCTAGCTACAACGGGTTTCAAAATCTTTCAAGCAATATAGATTATTCATTATTTATATTCAAATAACAATAAAATGTATTACTAATAATTTTTCTAGGAATTGTTCCTTTAACCCAAATTATTGTTAAAAGTTTTTTTTTTTTTTAAATAACAATATTGATAAAGTTCATATTCCTGTATAACTCAAACCTATAACAGGTGAGAACTACACGATGTAAACATGTTTATAGGACTACGTAGGTCTCTGTGTTTGATCGTTTTTAAGAAAGGGTTCTACACAAGCAGATGACGTTAAGCTTTAAAGTTAGACTAAAGGTTTAAAATTCTGATTAGGAGTATAAAAGATATACATACGAGACATGATTTTTTCTTTTTTCCTAAGAAGATTCCTTATTATTTTTTTTAAGCATACATTTTTATTATCAACTGCAAATTTTTTACATTTTTACTAGTGTAGCATATGAAAGATAGATATCTATATTTATACTTTCATGTATGTACATAACTCTTTTTCTTTAGGGATTTAGTCTCAGAATAAAGTTCTTTTATGTATCTATCAAAGGATTTTTGAGTTTTTAAAGAGCTTAAAAAACAATCAATTTGTTAGTGTTGTATAATCTTTATGCGAAAGAAAAAATATAGGCCAAGACGAGGAAACCATCCCATGCACGGCAGAATTGAAGAATTTATTTTAGTTAATGTTTTGAGGTAAAATAAGAAAAAAAATTAGTATTTTTTTCATCTGAATACTAAACCATGTATAACTAATGTAAATACACGTGGGAGATATTCAGTGTGCAGCCCCACCTCCTTCCCCTCTGTCAAAGAAATATCCAGCGCTCCCACTCTAAAAAACTTTTACCGACTCAACGAATTAGTACACACTTGAAGCTCCCCAGGATTACACGAGGGATCCTTTTTTTTTTTTTTATTGTAACCGATCGAGTGGAGTAGGGAAGATGTAAGGGCGTAAGGGGGGAGCTCTTGCACAGCTGAGAACCGACTAATTCAATTAGAGTTACAACGAGATTGCCCCCCCCCTAACCCGCATCTGGAATTACTTTTATCTATAAAACAAATGGATTAATTAGTAATTGAAATCACGCAGCCTAAGGGGGACATACACTGAAGGTATGCGTGTGATCACCTCGCGTAAGTAAGTCTGTGTTAGGGGTCATATTAAAGCTAATTTTATAGCAGGTCACAAGGGAACTTTTCCACAACCAATTAAGCCTTCTTTACCGAAATTTAAAAATTACAAAATAAAATAAAATTTAAAAACTAAGATTTAATTTATAATTTTTCGTTTTACTATTTTTTTATTTGTTGTTTACAAAATAGAGAAAAAAAGGAGAAATATTTCTACATACATATCATAACATGGTCAATTATAAATGTACACAAAAATAATACAATTTTAATAGTAATTCTTCAAATTGTTCCACCGTAAAATTCTATGATATACTCGTTGTTGATATACTCGTACACTTAATTATTAAATTAGATAAACTGCTGTGATGGCATTTTAGGCATGAGGGAAGACAGTTTCCAGCAGCACATCATCCCGGTCTTGTTTCAGGGGAGGAGATCTCTCATCCAATTCCTTTTCAGTCCCTCATAAAAGGCATCTCAGTCGTGGTCATGTCATTAATAAGTCTATTGTTATGTCCATGTAATTTTATATGAAAGCCAGAATAGCGAGTCCTTATTTGTTCGTAGATAGTTGGTAGTTGTAAGTCGGTATTGGACGTTTTGTTACTAACGTACAAAGTTGCGTTCGTTACTATTTGGATTGAAAGGTTTATAGTTTTTGTAAGTGTGCCTTTTTTGCTGATCTATAAATTTGTGAGGCGTATGTCCAAATGGGTTTCAGCAAGTATGTGCATGTATTGAGTTTCGGTCTGATTTTCAATTTTTAAGATTTGGAAAATAGTCAATACAGTATTTTCGGCGGTTTGTTTAATGTCTGTCTTTTCATTTTGACATGAGGGCCCCAAGTCATCCTTCTATTAAACATTAGTCCAAGGTACCGTACTTTGTCTGAGGAATTTTGAATGTCGCCGATATATACTGGAGGGCATTTACCTATCTCGTTGAAGTGTGAATGTTATGTGTTGTGATTTGACATGATTTAATTTCATTTCCCATAGTGAGTAATATTTTTTCAAATGTATTAACTGGTTTTGTAAGTTTAATACAGCCAATATAGGGTCATGGTCTTTTGTCAAAATTGTTGTATCGTCTGTGTACGTTGCAGTTAATGTTTCGGGGTTTGTAGGAATGTCATGTTTGTAGATAATGTATAGTAAGAGAGCGAATATTGACCCCTGGGGAACTCCTCTTAAGATTGGTCGGACTGAAGAAATCTCTTAGCCCTGTCGGACAGAGAAAAACCAGTTTGAGAGGTAGGATTTTAGCAAAAGGTAATATGTATAAGGTAGAATGGTCTTAAGTTTGAAGGGAAGTCCCTGGTGCCAGACATTGTCAAATGCTTGGGCGACATCCAGAAATACACCAGTAGCGTATTGTTTCTTCTCTAGTGCTCCAGCAATGAAGTCTGTAACTCGGTGTAATTGTTGTATTGTTGAGTGTGAAGTGCGAAAACCGCATCATTATTATGTTTTGGTCAGTCAGTATATCAACAAGCCTTTTGCAAATTATGAACAAATTGGAAGGAGGCTGATAGGTCTGATAGGTGATCTAAGAGGAAGGATTGTATGCACTTTTGTCTTGTTTGTTTATCATTTTGATGTGTGAATATTTCCATTAAATAGGGAATTTAGTTGTCCTAATATATAGAATTGAATTAAAATATGTAAACATCCACCTTTCGTAAAGCTCATATAATGGCACTGAATATAGTAACCGCCTGTTCATTCATATTTCAAATAAGAACTCAATTTTCCTTACTCGGATGAGTGAATCCAATCAGGAAATAAACCCTTCCAGAGGAAATCCTACGTTAATTGGGCGTTACTTCCAGGTCCTGTACCTCAGACTGTCGACTGAAATCTTTATGGATCAAAATCAAATAATCAAATAGTGCTAGATGTGGCAAAGTTAGATGTTTTAAAATAATTTCTGAACATCACAATTGATAATTTATTTTTAAAAAATTATCAATCAGCATTTGAAGAAAAAAAAAAACGAAGGTCAGTGAATAGAATAGGATAATAAAGAAATTTTAACTAAAGGTCAAAAGGAAGCTAAATTTTTTCTCCTAAGATAAATATTTTCGTTAGTCAATGTATGAAGTCTAAAGGAGTTTTTGAAAATTGAGGAAGTAATAAATATAAATTGGGATTTAAAAAAAAATAATAAAAAAAAAAACAGGAAAAAGTTTTTTATTATTGAGAATGGGGTATTTATAACAAAAACTTGACATGGTAGACATATGCAATTATGGACACACATCTATTCACATCACCGGGGTCGTCTTCAGTGGGTCTAAAATTGCATTAATCCAATGTTATAACTAGTCAACATTTTTAAAATTAATTAAGAATATAATTAGGAGATACTACATCTTAAAATAGTTGCTACATATAATAGGTTGTCAAAGTTTAAATAAAAACTTTTTCAAATGCTTGAACCACGCCATTTTCCTTTGTGATTATTTGAGCCCATATTTTTTGTGTGGCGTTGTAAATGATTATTTTCGTTTAATAAAAATCATTTAAACAAAATAAATCGATAAAGAATGAAGAAGCCCAAGATACGCTGAGAAATAATCAAATTAAAATATTTAATGAACTTCGTTTATTTACTATTACTATTATTTGAAATTCCTTTATAATAAATTATATTTATTATATTATTATTTATTATTTATATAAAGCTCCTTTATCATTGATAAAAATCCAACTTCTGAATCTCAACACAAGAAATCGGAACTGAACTCATGAATTGTGAAGGCGCAGAGAGCTGCAGTCCTGCAACACCGGACTGCGTCGCATGAGTGTGTGCATTCCCAACCAGGCGCTGTTTAATATTTAATCATTCAGCAACTACATTAAATATTCAATCGGGAATTAGCTCATCCTTCGACTGCAATGTTTTTCTTGCGAATTTTCAACGATCCCGCATAACAGGATCGAGTTAGTTTCGATCTAATCCATGAATATATCCGCTGTTTGTTTTCTTGGGTAACTACCAAACGATCAGTGTCCTCAGTTGTTTCCGAACTCCAAGTGTTTAATAAAAAATAAAAAAAAATAAAAAATTAATTATTTTTATAAAACTGGAAAAGCTAAAGGGTGTCATGGTAAGATATGAAGTTTCACGGACTCATGGTGATAGTAAGCATGGTGAACGATTAAAGGTTAACTGTAGAAGGGCCAATAAAAAAAAAAGTTAAAATGAAGAATTAGAGAGATATACTAGTTGAGAACACCAAAAGATATTCTGATATTTAATCCGTTAGCATAGAAAATATCACCTCTTTGGATTCATTTCAAGGAACAGTACAAAAAAAAAAAAAAAAAAAACTATTAAAAAATAAAACAAATAAGAAAAACACTGCTTAAAATTGTTCTGCCAAGAATGCAACTATTTATATCGAATTTTGTGGGAATCACCTGATCGGATCCAACGGGGAAATATAATGCGAGTATGAATTATTTTTCGTTAAGGAGGGAGGTGGGGTTGTACCAGAAAAGTAAAATCATCATCTGTGATACTTTAAGACACATCAATCACTTATATAAAAAAAAATTATAATAAAAAATATTAATATCGCCAGTCTGCATAGATAGTGACGAAAGTCAAAATTAAAATTTATCAGAAAAAAATTTAAAATTTTAATTGTACTGAACATGTCAACAGTCCACAAAAACATAAAGACACTTTATAAAGGTTTTCACACTAACTTACACCGACATTTAAATCTCCTTATACGAGAGATGGTTACAGACGAAATTCCCATAAATGTGAGAAGGAGATTAAAAAAGGCGTTGCATGAGAGATCTCCTTTTTAACAGAACATAGTAAACAAGCCAGGGAAGAGGTCCTGCTGGGTGCATTCCCCATGTCTAACCATAGCATTGTATATTCAGTAGAAACGCCATCGAATCTGTCCATTATAAATACTTTTTTGACAGGCAAAGATGTACAGAAGTAATCCAAAAAAAAAAATCATTGTAGCAATATTTATTGATTGATAATACAATGTGAACAGTATTGCCAATATAATTATAATACTTCCGTTCTTTAAGATTTGTTATATTTTATTATCACAAGCGCATAAATCGAAAATACTAAACATTTTAAAATTTCGAGTTGTGCCACTTTCTTGCCTACAGGCGATATATCTATTTTAGTCATTAAAATATTTTATACAATAATGGCAACCTGATATTTTTTCCGATCCGATAATAAATAGGACTTTAAAAAATTATCTCAAAGGATATAAAGAGTGAGACAGCACAAAGGGAGACTGGTGACAGTTATTTATTGTTTACTTGTTAGTTAATTACAAAGTAATTAACTAACAAGTAACAGGTATTCGTCGGATGAATTAATTATAAGACAGTGTGTCAATTAACATTGTCACTCAAGGTTTAACAAGAATTTCGCTACAGTCTAAGATATTTTCTTTGACTCTAGCTAAGGTAAAATAATTTAGCATAGTTAGTTAAAGGTTAGCAGGTATCATGTTTATATTAATTGCACGGGTGGGAGTCATTGGATCATTTAATATAATTTCATGCCCCACCTTGAATTCGACTCATAATTATTCGAATCGCTATTTATTTTTAGGGTTGCTAAACATGCTATGAACCTATAATGCTAAAATTTAAAGATAAAAACTGAATGAAATTCTTATTTTCTAACATTACATGCTTAAGTTTTACCATGTTATGTAGAGAAATAAATCAAACATTAGGACATAATAAAAAAAACTGATAATGGGGTCACCTGTGGTGTAGTGGTTAGCATGGCAACCTACAATACTAAAGGTCGCAGGTTGGCGACCCACGGTGGCCCTAGGATTTTTCAAAGGGAGTAAAAAATCATTGGCTATGCCGTCCCTCGGATAGGACGTAAAATGGAGGTCCCGAGCCTGTATGATGTCAGGTACTTGTTAAAGATCCCTATCCTAATTATACCTGGATAGGCAAAATTTAGGACTCCAACTGTAGCAACGTCCGATCAGCCTTAGTAGCATAAATGGACGTTAAACAAGCAAACAAACTAAAATTATAATATTACAGGTGCTCCTGGTTTTAACATTATTATTATTTATAATAAATTTTTATTATTATTTTTTATTTTTTCAATTTAATGACTTCAATTTTAATAATTTTCTTCTTGACGTCTAATTGACTGAATTGGACTTTATTTGACATACAATCAATATATTTAAGATTACTATATTTTGATTCCTATAGGGGAATCCACCTCCCGTTTCTTTATGAAGATTTAACGTTGTAAATCAGAGGTCATGTTGCAATTAATATGTCTCGATATATAGATTTAAAATTTCGGATGACTTAATCCACCGTCTTTTTAAATATTTAAAAAAAAATGTTAATAATTAACATTTATTGTAGATTCACAATTTAGCTTGAAATTTTATACGCTTTTTTTTTTTTCAAACCATAGAATTTGAAAAATCTGATAGAAACAAAATCCACATACACACCTAATAAAACCAATATGAACATATGCCTTAAGAATTTTGGTTTCAGGAAAACAAAAAAAAAATGTACAAAAAATACGAAGTTTTCAAGCGAAAACTTAAAGAGTAATAACTTGAACGTAATTAACAATGATCTGCATATAGACATACAAAAATCAACTATCGACCAACATAAAACATATTGAGCTGGATACTATGCCTCATGCCTAGAAAATTTTGTAAAATTTTATATCCAGAAGAAATAGTCAAGTGAACAAAAAAAAAAAAAAACTTGTGGGTTTGCGTTTATAATTTAAAAATATTAAACTATAATTGTATAAAGACATTGATAACAAACTTCAAACAATCAATGTTTTTTTTTCTCTTATGCACTTGAAAACACAATGTTTGAAAGTGTAAATTAGGTCAATACCTAATTACGAACGCTCCCAGGTACGTAAGTAACCAAACTCTACATGCAGACTTACAACAACAGAATCACGATTTTTTGTTAAATTGGAAGGACATAACAACAGATTAATTCACGACATGGCCACGGTTGACTTGCCCGTTAGAAGGCGGCTAAAAAGGAGCTGGATGAGAGACCTCCTCTCCTGAATTAGTGTCAAGCCCGTAAAGAGGTGCTGCTGGGCACTTTCGTTCCTTCATGCCATAAATGCCTTACAAATTATTGTGTTGCTGCAGCCTTCGAATTTGCTGATTGTCGCAGACCACTGACAGGTATGAATCAATGTCATGAATGATGAATTTTAAAAAACGTGGAAATGACATTACTAATCATCTAGAAAAATGACTTTCATTTCCATCTATATATATATTTTTTTTAAATCCACCGTTTTATGAAATGTGAAAACTGTAATCTGATGAAATAAATTTTTAAAAAATATTTCGAGTTAAAAAACAATAAAAGAAAGCTATGGGTTCGCAGAGCCCCCGCGCTTAGTAAAACTAAGAAATTAGATACCACGTTGCTACCTGATGATCGATATTTTTTTTTATCGATATTATATAATTATTTTCAGTCTTTTTCTTAAGGCTTTAATTTTATATTTAAAGTGAATATACTTCGTAATAATAATGCGTATGCATAGAAAAATAGCAATAATAAATTCACAAGTAATAAGTTAATATTGGTCAGACAACCATAAAGACAATACCGAGGGATATTATTAAACTGTAACTAGGAAGAAGGAGGGCGGATTGAGATATTAGCCGTGGACTTAGCCAAAGTGGTGGGGACAAAGTTGCACCCCAAGTCCGAGCTAAGTCCTAATCGAGACGGGGCAGCCTCCAAGTTATTAGACCTCTAGGGTCTCCTAAATCTTATTACTTGTCGTCGGGGGCGCCATCTTTCAGGGATCTGCCCAACTGCTGCAGTCCTCGATATGGCAAATAAAAATATCATCCATCCATGTTAAGGCTATTTTACTTTCCAATAAATAAAGCCAAAGAATATTTAAAAACATATCTTTTTTTGTCGCCACCTTTTCTGGATAAAAATAAAATAGGAGTTGTTTTGCCCCCATTTATATATAAAAGAGAGAAACATTAACGGATCCAGAGGAGGACACTAATAAACTATGTATTACTATTTCCATATAAATAAATAAAGCCTCTATTGCATGAGGAACAACATAGTCTTGTAATAATCATAAATATCTGCTACTTCTGCAATATTTTCAATTAATATTTACAATGAATATTAATATTTAATTATAGAGGTGAGAGATAGTCAACAGTTATTCTTTACGATAGGTTAAATTATAATCAGGATTTTCAGTTTGAAAAAAAATGTTATTTTCGAATTTAGTCCAGGTAGATAAAAAGACTGAGTATCTACTATTGAGTCTTTGTATCTAACTGGACCCAGAAGCCTTGATGAAAATCCACAAGTTGGATCGAAACGTTGGCTTTCTAAAATAACATTTTTTTTTTCAAGCTGAAAATCCTGATCATCATTAAACCTATCATAATATTTAATTACATTTATAAGTTTATAACAAAAATTTGTACTTCGAATTCAAGCTCATTCGCAATACTCTACAACAAATGTTGCTTGGTGCAGGCCTCCCTATTAAATGGTCTAACTTCCTTGGAGTCCAAACCTAGTCATTTATACATATATTTAGTCATTTTTTGAAGTCCTCAAATTGAAAATGAATTATATTTAAACATTTTTTAGTAATTTAAAACGTCACTATATACTAATGTATATTTTAAATTAGGTCTTTCATTACTCATGAAATATTTTAAAAAAAAAGTGCCCTAAGAAAATTTCTGGAACCGCTGCTGAGAAGAATTCGACGTATTTCGATTAATGGAAAAACGCCAATTAGCAACTTAACAGAAAATAGCTTTTCCCACATTTATTATTATTTTTTTTTATTCTCCCTAAGGTATGTCATAATTATTGCTTAACTAGAATTTCCTCAGTATTATTTGTTTGTATTGTATTGTATATTTTTTATTTTTAAGGGTCCTAATAAAAAACCTTATTTCATCAATAGTCGAGTATTTTCTTAATTTGAAACATAATTATTGAGTATTTGGCTCTGATTTCTTTCCAGGAACAGACAAGGATTACTGTTCCACTTAACAACTTTATATTTCATTTCACAGAACTTGGTTATATGGACACATGAAACCCTAAAACTTTTATTTCTGTTGAAAACCGGAAGTGGAAAATTTTCACAATTGTAATACTTTAGGACATATCTCACATATGGGTAAGTGAAAGTTAAAATTAAAATGACATAAGCTTCCATTTGTTTTCCATGACATAAGCTTTGTTTTTTGTTTTCTAAAAAAAAATATTGATTAACAATCCTAGTTTACACACTGATGAAATACAAATAAACTGTCCTCTAAATACATACGGTCAGCAACCACCTTACATATCACTAGCGACAGCTGAAAATAGGCGTTTCTCCAGATTATTTCATAGATAATGGACGATTATCAACTTCTTCATAGTGTGCAGAAATGATTCCACTATATAGGTTTACTTATAAGGATTGTTGATTGATAATTGAACGTTCGTCTAATCGACGCTCTACTGTACGAATTCGAAAATGAGGTATTTTTATATTATTATTGAAATTGTTCAATAGCAGGTACATAGTATGGTGTTGATATAATATAACTGTTGTAAGGAAACAGAGGTACAGTAAATGCGAGTACAAGTTTGTGCTGACCGACGAGAAAATGTATTCAGTACAAGTCCGGTACTGACCACAACAACTCCCTGCACCAGCTTGTGGTCAACCCTCCCCCCCCTCCATCTAACCTCTCCTCTATACGGTAATTATTCCAAAAAATATTATTTTAAAATATAGGTTTTAATAATTTATAAAAAAATAATATAATAATTGATTTTAAAAACGTTCAACTGTATAGCATGATGATATAATTTGACTTTTAGCTAATGTTTAATTTAATTAATAGCTGGTGTAAAATAAAAAATAATTTTACTGCAATGATTTCTTAATGGTGTCACTAAACTTTTATGGCGCTGGATGCCGAAAGCTTCATATTATAAAATATAAAAAATTAAATAGTGAGGTATTCTTTTATTTACTAAACTTTTATTTTATTCATAATCGGAAAGTATTTAATTTTTATGGATTGAGTCTGGTTATATAGAACAAATGAAATCTATAAGGAAATTAAGGCTAGCTTAAAAGACGGAAGCGCTTGCTACTTTTCAATATGGAAATTGCTTAGATCGCGCCTTCTGTCCCGAAACTTAAAAATTAGGATTTACAAAACTATTATTCTACATAAGATTCTTTATAGATGCGAAACGTGACCGCTAACATTCAGGAATGAGCAAAGGCTGAGAGTTTTCGAAAAAAAGGTATTTAGTAGAATATTCGAACCGAAGAGGTACGAATCAACCGGAGAATTTAGACATTTACAAAAAAACTGAATTGAGTGTTGCGAAACTAGGTTGTCAGCGAAGTCCTAAAAGATTACTATAGACGGAGATGATTGGGAAACGTCCTAGGGGTAGGCCGAGACGGAGGTAGGAGCATCGCGTGAAGGCAGATCTGTCAGAGGTGTGCAGGGAGCGAGTCGTGGTGTCAGCATTATTAAAGTCTTCATTATTATTATAATTATTCTTCTTCTTATTATTATTCATTATTATTATAATTGTTCTTATTATTATTCTCCTTTTATCTAATTATAGTTCTTCCGCCAGTAATTTGGCAGTTTTATTCGATAATATTTAAATTGACATTTACTATTTTTTAAATTAAATGTTTACTGTTATTTATAAATATATATATATATTATTTTTTTTCTAAATATAATGAAAGAATAAATTCAAATCTTTACATGTACGGAAAATAAAATACGAGATATTTATGACTTGAAATAACAGATAAACAGCGGTATAAAATGATCATAAAAATAAACTAATGCCATCCGTCACAGGGACGGCATTCATATAACAGGCAGATGGAGATTAGTAGATTATTATTTATGACATTAATATCGAGATCGCAATAACGTCTAGAAGGGGCCCTCCTAGAATTGTCAGGACAAGTTTCCTCCAGCAAAGTCCTGACGAGGGGATGGTGAGGGGGGGGTTAGAAGTTGGAAACTGATCCCCCCCACCCCGACTGCCCACTGCCCAAGATCTGACCGAGTCCCCAAATCCATAAATGAAAACGTCCGACCCCCTCCCACGATTCGGGGAGAGTGAAAATGCCTGTTGAGGGTTAATCCATCCAATATTCAAGCGGAACTTCACTCGAGGCAAAGCTGGGAATAAATTACGAGTGAGGGGTGAGAGTGAGAGGGGGGGAGGAAGTTGGGGATGACACGCTGGCCGGAAGGTGACCCCCTGACCCGCCGGCCTTGCGACCTTACGAACCCCGGGTCATCGATAACATCCCTGTGACCGATCAGCAATTTTGAGAGGGTACGCTCTCTCATCGATCCAACGATAATTAATAGATCATGATAAATGGTTTTGACGATGACCACCAAATTGCTCAGATAGACAAAGTACGCTATATAGGTATCATGTTCGACAGGAGGAGAAATGGAGCCAAATGTCAAAATGAACAGATTCATAACGAAAATATGTGTGTCCCCATTCTCAGACGAGTAATGCAAACTCCTTTCGAGGCCCAAGTTGCATTTCGATGTTATTGAACCGATGAACATAAAAGTATAACGGGAACAAATTTAGAGGTTTGTAATGGTCAACTGTTTACTTTAAGAGGGATGAAAAATGATCAGGATTTTCAGCCAAACACGTGGATAATCATCAGGGCTGAAATGAAGACAAATATATGAACAACATTTAAAATATCATTGCCAAAAGAAGAGATTAATTACAGATAGTAAATAAATCCAGTTGATGGTATTTTTACATGACATGGGTACTTGATGAATCCAAACATGTGGGTGGGACTGAAAATCCTGATAATTCATCACCGTATGACGGGACAATTTAAAAAAAAAAAAGTACAAAAATAAGTATCAAAAAAGGTAGATTCAGATCCGAAATTCGGAAAAATAGTAGCAAATATCTTAGGCACACTGGTAAAGTCATGAATCTGATTTTTTGCAAAACGATTGGTTTTTTTTTTTTTTTTTTTGTAAAATCTTACACTTGCAAGTCTGTAACTTGACCTGTTAATGTATAAAAACAGGTAAACAGAAAACGCATTAATAGGATCTCTTATACCCCAACCATATATGGGCGGACTCTGAGGTTTCTAAACTTACCACTAATACTAAACTGAAGTTTTAGGATGGTACAAACTTTGTTTTAATCATGATTAATTTTGGTCTATTTTTCTGTACTATTACATTTTAAAGTTATTCTTTCATTCCACCTATTCCACAAGTCCCTGAGCGAAGCCGGGCCCCACAGCTAGTTTAATTATAATTTTAAGTTGCAATCATTTTGTAATTTTCCAACCTTAATCGAATGAAACAACTTCCATCTCGATAGGACAAACCGTTCCCGAGATATAGAGTTATTTTCCACTTTTTTGCAGTTTTGCCTCACTGTGTCCGGTACGGCAAGGTTAAGGGGGTGACTATCGCACAATGTAAAAGAGCTTTAATGTTTGAGAAAGAAAACGTAGTATACATGTGATAATAATAATTATAATGTATAATTGAGGTTTCCAGGAAGGATTGTATTGAGATTTTCACGCTGATCCAACAGGTTTAATGTCAATACCTTCCGGGGACAGACAATCCCGATTCGCTAATCAGTGTGATTGGAGACCCCCGCACGGCATTGGGCTATTTGTTGCTGAGTGGATGAGACGACTCAGGGATAGAATTGCATAATTGAAATCAGGAGAGGAACAATTGGACGAATCGATGGCAGGTGTAGCCACTATCGGAGCCCCCCAGTCCCAATCATTGTTTCCAAGGATTATATCCCACGGCCGACTGTATCAGTTACTAATGAACATGGAGTTATTGTATCCTCCACGCAGCTTAGGCCTGCTCAGCGATGATTATTCCCTATAATTGTACCTTGCTTTACCATTATCAATAATATCTACACAACATATACGACGATGGAGGAACAGAGGTAATATAAAATAAAAAAAACAGAGGTAATACAAAATAAAAATAAGAAACAGAGGTAATACAAAATAAAAACCAGAGGTAATCTATATAAATAAAGATAAAATTCTGTTTGTTTGTTTGTTCTTTATAGGAATCCATACCGTTTGTCCTAATCTTTAAGAATATCAAGTACTGTGATCGTGAAAAATTTCGACTTCCGATTTTAACCGGAAATACACGATTAAAAAAAGAAATATACGATAATTAATCGAAAAGACACTGAGAACATTCAAGTTTTGCAATACAAATTATAATACTCTGTTACTATAAGAAAACAAATGTGTGGAGTTGAGGAATGGCGTTTAGGTACATATTTACCAAAACACGTCGATTTCTAATCTTTTTTTTTCTACCAGTAAATATTACCAAATTTTTATTTATTTGAGGCCAAACAGATTCTGTTTAAGCTCTTATTTGATCCTTTATGGCAGCCTCACTTATATTACATTATTGCTTCGAAGTTTTGACTAATTACGCCATATAAAATCAGGGTAACAATTTTGACTTGTATACTTTAGTGAAATAAGGCTGTGATATATTAGTATATAAATTTTTAATTTTTCTATTTGACAAGGGCTTTTAAGCATGTAGCCCAATACTATTAATTCTCCAAATTTCGCTCAGTGGTTCTTTCAAACCAGATGAGAACACCTACTGTCCATATTAAAATTGCATAACTTCAGCCGATATTCAGCTAATATTCTTATAAAAAGTGTGATGATCTCGCTTTACAGTGGTTGTTTTACGAAATCGACCGTTTCAATAGAAAAATGAAATTCCCTGGGTGGAACCGGAATATACAGCTATAATCTATGTAAATAAAGAAGAAATTCTGTTAGTTCTTTATAGAAATCCATACCGTTTGTCCTTAATTCTCCAAATTTCGCTTAGTGGTTCTTTCATACCTGGTGATAAATCCTGTCTACATTAAAATTGCATAACTTCAGCCAATCTTTGGGTATATTCTTTGTTGTTATAAAAATCGTTATGATCTCGCTTTACATTGTTTTTTACGAAATTGACCGTTTGAATCGAAACAAGTCTCAGTTTATATGAATATTCCGTTTATTAGAAAAACCATAAGTTCGGGATATGCAACTAGTAAAAAATAAAAATAAAAAACAATGGTAATAAAAAATAAAAATAAGAAAAAGAGGTAATATAAAATAATAAACATAATACAAAATAAAAATAAGAAACTCAAAAGCTAAACCTTACCATGATTTGCTGAGGCTTAATATAATATTAAATTTTAGGGAAATAAATAAATTTATACCGGATAGAATATCCTGGGAAACGCCATTAAACATAATGGCTTATTTTAGTTAAGCTCTTATTTGAACCTCACTAATATTAGATTATTGCTCCGACGTTTCGGCAAATTACGCCATTATCAATGTGACAATTCCTTTGACCATAAAATTCTTTGTAACAAACAAGCTACTTGGCCTTGTCAAATGGAAAAATTAAAAATTTAAATAATAGTTTATCACAGCCTTATTTCTCTAAAGTAAGTCAAAATTGTTACCCTGATAATGGCGTAATTAGCCGAAACTTCGGAGTAATAATGTAATATTAGTGAGCCTGCAAAAACTATCAAATAAGAGCTTAACTAAATTCTGTTTTGACAATAAATTAATAAAAATGTGCTGCGTTGCGCGCTTAGTTAGATCAGAAATTGACGTTTTTTTGGTAAATATGTACCTAAAGCCATTCCACAACTCCACACATTAGATTTCTTATAGTTATAGAGTATAACTATTTTGTATTGCAAAACTTGTATATACCTAAGTACTTTTCGATTAATTATCGTTTATTTCCATAGAAAAACGAAAATCGAAATTTTTCACGATCGCAATACTTTCCGTTACTATATATTTCAAATATAGGTAAGGAAAGAACAAAAAAACACGTAGAAATGAGACAAAATATGTTACAAAAAGTGCCCCCCCCCCGTTTGACCGATTTTGGTGAAATTTCAGCTGTAACATCGCGGACATATACATACCTGAAATACCCAGTTTGATTGAAATCGTTAGAGCCGTTTTTGAGCTAATCGAAAAAAAATTAAACATCAATAAAGTACGACCTCCGTCTGACCAATTTTCATAAATATTTAATCTATATCTACTACTTAATTCTTTATTTCAGGTTTGTACGTTTTATAGTTTTCGAACTTGTCTGTTCACACACAGACCATTTCTGGGGTCAGGGGACCCCAAAACGCGTATATCCGTTGAAAAGCGGAAGTCGAAATTTTTCACGATTGCAAATATAGGTAAGTGGAATAAAAAAGTTATCATATAATGGCCTATGGCAAATCGCAAATGAAAAGGTAGGAAAGTTGATAGGGATAATGAAGTCTTTACTGAAGTTTTTTAATTAGTAAAAGATAGTTAGCTTCTCTTCTCTATTATCATATTTGATAGATATCACACTAATATAATAAATCAGTGTAGGAATTTGATTTAGTTCTTAATCGTAAGGTAATTTTCTTTTTCTGCGGTACGCGCTTTTTAAGATTCCAGTAATTATTATCTTGAGTAACGGCCAGCAGAGCATTATAAATTGTATAATATCATATTTGCTAGATACCAAAGTACTTTTTTTAATAGGTTTTAGAATTGGTGCTTGTTCCATATTCGGATTGTAATTCTTTTTTTGCGGTAAAAGAATGAAACTTGGAAAATTATGATTCGTAAGGCTAATGATCATTCCCTGTAGTAGAGCCATAAAGGTAATTATTGCAGTATACACATTTAATCATTAATTAATTAAGTATGTGGTTGTAATATGGAAAAATAAATTTCTCGATTTCATTTTGTAAACTAGTATATCTTATTTTTTTTGAAAGTTAAATATATAAATAAATTAAAACAAATAACACCATATTATTAATATAATAATATTGTATTTATGCTTTTGAAAAATAGTTTTTACTTGTCCGTATTAACAGTTACCATTCCCCATAACCTGATGTCGACAAAGCCTATCTTATTCTTCCCATTTTCATAAATGTTTGCTAGGACGTAGATTATTTAATTGTAATTTATTATTGTATGGTATGGGAACAGTCAGCCTTCCTAGCCTTGAGAAAATTCTGAAGATTGAGAGGAAGATTCTAAGGAGGATTCACGGACCCAAGATAACGCAAGAGGGCTACAGACTAAAATCTAATAAAGAAATATACATGAATGTGGAAGATTTGGAAACTGTCGTCAGGACCAGAAGACTGAAGTTCTACGGGCACATGGTCAGAATAAATAGTGAGAGACAGAACAATTTATGACAAAGTCTGCAACTATAAAAGTATGGGGGGGGAGGGGTATGTTAAGCAAGTGAAAGAGGAACTGGACAGGCAAAATTCACAGATACAAATTGTTTGGATAGGGAGCTTATTAGGGAAAAACTGAAAGGAGTTGGGTTCCTTATGGGTAAGAAGGAGAGACGAGGAAGAAAAGGGACTGAGGAAGAGCGAAGAGAACAGTCCAGGAGGACGAGGGAGTATTGGAGTAAGAGGGAGGCAGAGGGTGTGAGGAGGAAACTGAAATGATATTCGCGTGGTCCTTGCTGGCTGTTTCGTTTTAAAAAAAAAATATTATTGCGAAACCTTATTAAAACATGCAATAAACCCAACTCTTTTAAGCACAATTTAAATACGGCGACCGTTTAATAGGTAATAGGATAAAGTAATGGAGATCATAGAAAAGTTATCCTTAGTATTGGGTTGTAAAAAAAAATCGTAGCGTTTTTCATTATTTTAATTTAATCCTTTCTCTGTTTGTTAATCCTGTTTACATGGTCAATAGTGTTTACATATTCTAAAAAGGGATTAGATAACGTTCTTTTATGCATCAGTTTCAACCGGGATCTTCTATTGTTCAAGTGTATTATGTTAGTCCAAAATGCAGGAGGAAAAAATTCATTTTCGCCATATAATGCTATTTTATTTCCGAAAAAGAAAATCCGCTGCACAGACGGTCAACAAAATTTGCAGCGTGTATGGAGATGACGCCGTAGGGGAAAGCACCGCCCGTAAGTGCTTTGCTAGGTTCAGAACCGGAAATTTTGAGTTGGAAGACGCCAAGCGCTCTGGTCGTCCTTTAACTGTTGATGACGAACAAATTCAACAATTAGTGACCGATAACCCTCACTATACGACCCGGGATATCGCAAAAACACTTGGCATATCACATACAAGTGTTTCAAATCATTTGGGAGCTGCGGGATATGTTTCTCGAAGCGATGTATGGGTTCCTCACATTTTGACGGAAAAGAATTTATTGTTGGAGTTTGGCTGGAATGTGATGACCCACCCACCCTATTCATCAGATCTTGCCCCACCAGATTACCACTTATTCCGGTCTCTCCAAAACTCCCTCAACGGGTAACAATATAACTCGCTCGAGGCCTGTAAAAAGCACATAGACAAGTTATAGATCAAAATGGGTGATATATCATTGATTAAAAATATTTACATGTATATGAAATTTTTAATTAAATATATTCCTAAAAAACGCTACGAACTTTTTTTACAAACCAATATTATGAGTAATACTTAAAATTAAAGGCCTATTGAAAAAAAAAAAAAAATACAACAGTCATAAACTTTCCGAGTAGGATAATATAACTTTAATGTTTACAGCCTTTGTTATATAGCATGAGATAAAACAGTGGAATGAATCCGCATGTATTATAATATACACTAGTAGATACTAATTTTATTTTATAGGCGCAAAATGTCTGAAAAGAATATAGAGGTGAGAGATGGTCAACTGTTCTTCAATTACGATAGGTTAAATGATGGTCAGGATTTTCAGTTTACAATGATTTTATTATGGTAAGCCAACGTTTCGATCCAACTTGTGGATCTTCATCAGGGCTACTGAGTTCAGGTGGATACTAAGACTAAAGGTCTATAGTAAAATCATTGTAAACTGAAAATCCTGACCATCATTTAACCTATCGTAAAAAGAATATACTTTAAAAAAAATAAATTAATCATTTATTATGATGACGTATCATAATTATTTGATATAATATTTGATGCGTAGTTGAATCATAGGGCCACGTTAATCTACCTAGCGACGGAAAGTCCTTGTTTTACATACTGCAACAATTCAAAAAAATTTATTTTCTTTTGTCTTCAAACTTCGATTCACGCCTGTCAGCGAACGTGATAGCTGCAAAGCTTTAGTATTAAGGCATTTTGGGCATGAGGGAAGGAAAGTGCCCAGCAGCACCTCTTTCCGGGCTTGAAACTAATTCAGGAGAGAAGGCCTCTCATCCAACTTCTTTTTAGCCTCCATCTATCGGGCCCATCAGTAGTGGCCATGTCGTTGATGAGACTGTCCGTGCAATTTAACAAAAGATTGTGAACAAAGAGTTCGTATGTGTTGTTAGATAGTTTGTTGTTCTAATGGACCAGGATAGCCGATCATGTTGGAGCGCGACCCGCTGTTGCACGCTCGAGCCAAACGGTGGCGGTTCGAATCCGTCCTGGGATGGTTGACTTTTATTTCGTGGAAGCCCCACGGAATAAATGTCGACCTTTCTACTATGGTTAGAATGGGTTGGTTACTCCTCTGGAGTTACCACCCGTATGCGACACATGGTTGGCTGTTCTATGTCTATATGCAGAGTTTAGTTACTTACGTACCTAGGAGCGTCAGTAATTAGTCCTTAAATTTTGGATTGAAAAGTTTCTAATTTTTGTGAGTGCGTCTTTTTAGCTGAGCCGAAAATCCATGTGGCGTATGTCCATAATAGAAAATAGATGTGTGTATTCAGTTTCTGTCTAATTTTCAACTTAAGATAATTTGGAAAATAGAGAGTCAAGTATTTTTACTCTAAAACCCATAAACACATGCAAGCTAGACTGTCCGAAGTCCAAAAAAATTCATTTATTCTACATCAGTACTATTATTTAAATTCATATCTGAATCAATAAATATTAGGAGAGTAAAAGTTACATAACAAAAATATTACAGTACCTCGGACTAACCCTCAATAGAAGGCCGCACGTTAAAATGAAAAGAAAAACTTGATAAACGACTGAAACTACTTTAACCACTTTTTTTTCCAAATCCTCAAAACTAAGACTAAGACAAAAACTAATTACTTACACATACTTACTTAAATCTATTAGGACATACTGCACACGAATCTACGGCATTGCCAAAAAAACGCATTTACAAAAACTTCAGACCTTTCAATAAAAAATATTAAGGCTCATTTCAAAAGCACCTTTGTACTTGATTAATCAAACCTTACATACTGACTTCCAGGTACCAACAGTCGACCAACTCATTAAGACACTTTACAAACGTTTTCACACTAACTTCACGGACATTTTACCCTCCTTATACGAGATATGACTACAGATGACGTGCCCATAAAAATTGGGAGATTAAAAAGGCGTTGGAAGAGAGATCTTCTTCATTAACGGACTAGAATAACTGAAATAAGCCAGACAAGATGTACTGCTGGGTACCATCCATTATATGTCTACTCACAAATGGAGTAGGCAAACAATTTTCAGGGCAGCAGCTACACACGAAATTTATATTAAACCATAATGTTTTGGTTCATAACGTCACATATAAATATGACCACATTAAATTTCGGATTTGATAATCTAATATTCTTGTACGGTGCTCTGAGCATACCCTCTAACGTAGGAGTTGCTGGCAGTCTAGTGTAAACAGAAGATAACAGAATCAGTCCCTCACCTAATTAGTTATCGTGGGAGAACCAAGACAGGGAATAAAGTTCGTTCAAGTAGATAAAAATTTATTAACATCATCTTGTAATTCAATTATTTTAGAACAAAATTTATCCTAAGATGGAGAACTATTTTACCAGCCCGATTTGATGAATATGTCAAATGTTCATGGATCTAAGTGCTATTAAAATATATTTAGATAAAATTAATATACTGAAAGCAACAATATATTTTACAACAGAACAAAACGAAAAGCAATCAGTTACAAAACATGATAGTTCCCGAATACAGTTGAATCATTATATTGTCGTAATATAAGTCTGAATAGAAAATATCTAAAGAGAAATGATATGATTTAAAAAATCAGGGTTTGAAATTAACTCTTCTTTCTATCGATTTATTTCTACATACGCGATATAAACGATATTGGGATCCGCTCATAGGATATTCGAGGTGCTGAATTTGAAAATGATATCAATTTTCGGATTACGCACTCAGGTATCGATTTAATACTAGTTAAGGGATTTAAACGATATGAAAATCGGCATTGGGTTTGGAAGGTGCTGAATTTGGAAATGATGTATTTTTTATGATTAGGCGCTCAGGTATCGATATATTACAACCTATACGATGATAACGATATTGTGGTCATAAGTTGCATACATTTTAAATATTTTCATAAAATTAGTCATTTGCAAATAGTTTATATCGCGTATATTGAAATAAATCGATACCTGAGTGCGTGATCCAAAAATCGACATCATTTTCAAATTCAGCACCTCAAATATCCTATGAGGGGACCCCAATATCATTGTGATGTGATTTTTATTTATTTATTAGAAGGATAAAAGTCCTGATTTGACTTTTATTCTCTTTCCCAGAAAATAAGAGTTAATTTCAAACCCTGAAAAAAATAAAACAATTGGTGATTCGGTATCAATACAGGATTCACTGTTTTTTTTTTGTACGTGGAGAAGAATGAAGAATGTGATTAGAGGCAGGAGTTTTTTTGTTTAGGAGCTTTTTTCTTCGATCAGAGGTGAGGAAAATTCATATTCGAACAATAATCTACTCGAAATACGAATTATCTATATGAGATATCATAAAAATATATTGCCATAGTGTTCATTACATTGGAGAGCTTTTTTTAGAAAGAAAAAACAACCGTTACATAAAATTGTTTTATTTTATTTTCAAAAACGTCTGAGTTGCAGAAAATAAAAATATATATTTTTTTATTCTGAGGAAAAAATCAAATGAATTCCATCCTCGCGAGAGAAACCAATGATAAATAAAACTTCAATAACAAGCGCACCATTAAATTCCGTTCTGTTGATGGAGCATTCCGTTCTCGGAAATTTCAATAAAGCTAAAACCGGGGAGGAATGTTGTGTGGGTTGGGGAGTAATCGGTTCTATTCTATTCCACATTTCCTCCGAAAGTATTAAGATGAATAATTAGATAGACCTTTTCGGATTCATAAAAAAAAAAAAAAAAAAAAAAAAAAAAAATTGAATATATTGAACACTTATGTGGGTTAAACAATTTTAATTAAATGAAAAATAACAATTGTCAATGCCATAAGAATTATGAAAACACAAATATTTCAACAGGTTACAAAAATTATGTATCATAGAAATGACCATATGGCTTGAGCTTCAGAACTAAGACAAACTCTCCAGTTCATCGCTCCTTATTTATAGTCGTAAGGAGAACCTTCTATATTTCTGTGCTGGCTTAGATGGTACTCGAACATCGTAGTCACAGGCATGTGCTTGGACAGTGTTTGTTCCAACTGTTCGTTCCAACAAAAGACTTGAGCTTCAGAACCAAGACAAACTCTCCAGTCCATCTCTCCTTATATATAGTCATGTGGAGAACAATCTAGAACCTTCCTGGCCCAGCATAGATGTACTCGAACATCGTAGTCACAAACACAAACAGTTTACGGACGTCCACTGGCAACCAGAAGGGGGGTTCTTAAGCGACAACAAGATGGGTAAGGCATGTGTGACCTATATTTATAGAAATTCCATTGAGAATGATAAATATTCTAACACTTTTGTGGGTTAAAGAATATTTATTGAAAAAAAATATACAATAACAATTCCAAACGAATTATTACAACTCAAATAATAGAGCAGGTTACAAAAATGATAACGTTATAACATACTAATTAGGTTCACAGATTTATTAGGTTCACAGTCAAGACCCAGACTCAGACTAACTCGTTCAGTCACTCGCTCCTTATATATAATCGTAAATGGCCACCAGGTCTGGAATGTTCCAGGACAACGTGGACAGTTCCACGTCTGCGTGGACTAGGCTCGAAAGATCGAGACCCAAACAGTTCGTTCCAACCGCTTATTTTGTTCCAACAAACGGTCTGGGGAATGGAAATCTAATGTTTTTTTTTTTTTTTTTATTAAATGATTTAACGTTGCAATATTATAATTTAGAGAGAAGAAATAACGAATACCAGAGTATTGAGTTGAGGTAATTTATGCCTGTCGGTAATGATTATTTTGTGTTGTTCGATATCCGATATCCGAGAGCTCGGGGCGAAGTTTCCGCTTCAATTAGAGCATAATACTGATCTCATTATCCTCAATTAGTGAGGTATCAGAGGCGCTGTTTTTTTATTTTAATGTTATACATTTTTTTTTGTTTTAATGAATGTGGATGTTCGCATTTAGGGGGCAAAAAATGTTGAGTACGTAATTCACAGGAAGGTCTGTGTTAGATTGAAAATTCGTTATATTGAAATAAAATGATTAAAAATACTTATGAAGGAAGTTTAATCCGTTTTGGTAAAAAAAGGATAGCACCAATACAATAAGAGTATATGTATATAAGGAAATTTGCAACTGCCAATTGCATATTGTCACAATTCATACAACAAATTCATATTCCAATCTGAAAAAATATATATTAAATTTATAATTTAACTGATATTAAATTTATTCCATTAAGCAAATTTTTTTTTTTTATCATGATATAATAATGTAACACTTTTGTGGGTTAAAAATTTTTTATTCAAAGACAATAACAATTTTCAATGCTACAAAAATTATGAAAACACAAATATTTAAATAGGTTACAAAAATTATCACTTTGTAACAGAAATAACCATATGACTTGAGCTTAACAACAATTAACTCTCCAGTCCATCGCTCCTTATATGTAGTCCGAAGGGGAACAGTCTAGAACCTTCTGGGCCATCGTAGATGGTACTGGAACATCGAAGTCACAAACATGTGCTAAGACAGTTTGTTCCAACTAAAGGTCTAGAACTATTCTAAACCATGTTTTTTTATTGTTTTTGTTTAACGTTACAATATGAATGACTACTTTCTTTCAATCTTAATCAGCATAATTTTTATTTAAAGATATTGCGAACTTGCTTTCTTTTTTGTAAAAGATTGTTCATTAGCTGTATATCCCGGTTTCACCCGGGGAATTTCATTTTTCTAATAAACGCGAACGATTCTATATACAAAAATAGTATTAATAGATTATTATTCTACAGCTTTAGGATATACTATAGTTTTAGTTTTACCCTCTGGGACTTGTATAATTAGGTCTTTAGGTGAGCCTACTCTAGAGCACGCAACGTAAAGCTGACCATGAGAAAAACATGGGGATTCCAAACCAAATCAAGAATATACCCAGAGATCGGCTGAAGTTATATAATTTTAATATGGATAGGTGTTCGCACCTTGTATGAAAAAATCATTGAGCGAACTTTGGAGAATTTAGGACAAACGGTATGGATTTATATTAAGAACAAACAAACAAACAGAATTTCATCTTTATTTATATAGATAGTATTTTTTCGTGTTATTAAATTTGAAGGTAAATGTTTTATTTTATTTATTTTTACTGTAAATATTCTTAATAATTTTCTCTTTTGTGTTCTTTACAACAATTTTGAGGTCAAATGTTATATTGTTTAAATGTTTATTTTTCATTATTATTTATAACTAGCTGTATATACCGGTTAAACCCGGAGAATTTCATTTTTTAAATCTATAAAATCTATAAAGTGAGACTTTTATGGACTCAAACGGTCGATTTCTTAAAAATCAAAGTAAGCGAGATGAAAACGATTTTTATAAAAATAAATAATATACCCAGAGATTGACTGAAGTTATGCAATTTTAAAATGGACAGGTGTTCGCACCTGGTATGAAAGAACCGTTGAGCGAAATTTGGAGAATTTAGGACAAACGGTATGAATTTATATAAAGAACAAACAAACAAACAGAATTTCATCTTTATTTATATAGATTAAAAATAGCTGTCGGATTTTTTTTTATTCAATTTTTTAATCTTTTAAATCCCTAAATTTTTAATGTTTATTTTTATTATTGATTTTTACCAGCCTATGAAAGGTAAACGTGATTGGTTAATTCGTTTTTGAACGCCCACCGCTAGCACAATTGTTTATTGTTGACCAACAGTATAGGTACAGTGTAAGAGCAATCAAGTTTAGTTGGGCAGCATTGCATTCAGGATAAATTTCTCTCTCTTTGATTCCGTATCCGTAAAAAATATGAGTTGTTGAAATGAATAAGCGACATGTTGAGGGTCACCTCTGGTGTAGTGGTTAGCATAGAAACTTACTATGCCAAAGGTCGCGGGTTCGCGTCCTGAGGCGGCCCTAGGATTTTTTAATGGGGTTAAAAAATCCTTGTCTATGCTATCACTCGGATAGGACGTAAAACGGAAGTCCCGAGCCTGTACGATGTCAGGTACTCGTTAAAGATCCCTATCCTAATTAATCTGGATAGGCAAAATTTAGGACTCCCACTGTAGCATCGTCCGATTAGCTTTAGTGGCATAAAGTGACGTTAAACAAACAAACAACAACAACAACTAACTATTCAGTCCATCACTCTTCGAAAACAGTCTAGAACCAGCCTAGATGGTACTTCAACATCACATAGTCACAAACATGTACTATGGCAGTTTGTTTCAACCTTAGTTCGTTCCAACAAAACGACGGTTAACGTTACAATATGAATGATTACGTCCTTTCAATTTTATTCAGCATATTTTTTTTTTTTTTTTTTTTTAAATATTGCATACTTACTTTTCTTTTTGTAAAATATTGTCCTTAGTATTTTTTGTGTTATTAAATTTGAAGGTTACAAGATAAAAAAACAAAATCTTGAATAAGTAGCTCCGTTTTGTCAGTATTACCATAGTAATAATTATAAAGTTTACTTTATAGATATTATAGTTTATAATTGACCAATTAGGTGACTAGACATAATTGACAATTGCCTATTGCAGACCAAGAGTGTACTGTCTAAGAGCAATCCAATGTAGTTGGGCAGCGTTGATTCCAGATAAATTTCTCCCTTTGATTCACTATCCGTAAAAAATAAAAGTTGTTGAAATGAGTAAGCGACTAGTTGGGTATGATTTCTAAACATCACGCCCAGGTTGCATGATAAAAAAAAATATTTCTTGAATAAATAGCTCCGTTTTGTAAGTAATACCATAATAATTAATAGTAATAATTATAAAGTGCACTTTGAATAGCTTAAGTTAACCCGATAGTTTATAATTGACCAATCAGAGAAGGGGGCCTAGGAGGTGAACCGGCGTAACCTGACCCAGAGGTGCACGTGTATTGCCCTAGTGTCCGCTGTCAGCCTGGATGGAGGTACACGCCCGCAAACACGAACTTCCCAGAGTACACCAACGGGTCATCCTAAATGCAAGAGCAAGCCGATGTCGAACACGGTTGAGATATATATATAGACCCGAGTATCGAGGCGTCACCCCCGGGTCACGGGGTGAACCAAGGGTCAGAGGGTCAGGACCTAGTCACCCTCCGTGACCTATTGCCCGGAAATGGGCTTTTTGTGTCGGAGCTAATTGGATTAGCCGAGACGTGTGACGATCCGAAACCTCTCGCCATATTTATATGAGCTAGCGGGGCCGGCCGATGGCATTGTCCTGTTGCCCGCCACTCATCCATTTAATATTTACCTTCTCCTGAATATATCATTGCGAGTTCATTAGCTAACGTCAACTGTAATGGAAGGATTGGGGGAATCGAATTAGAACCTACGGTATACGATGTGGATGTATGGGATATATAATTACGAGCAGCTCATTAAGAAATTACCGACTTGTTGTTCAGTTGACTTGACATGGTTCATTAATTTATTTCCGGATGAATTTTATACATCGTTTGAATTTTCCTGGTTCCCGATCTGCCCTCCACTCTCTTTCAATGCAACTAAAAAGTATGAATCTGAATTTGAAAATATTGAAAGATTCAGGCTGATTGGTCTTATCTACCTGGACACGGAGAATCACTTTCGCCCATAGACATTAGATGATAAAAGAGGAATAGCCAACATACCGCTAGTGTGGATGTATACAGTACTTCATGAACTTACTGATTGCATAGCTCATGAGCCGTTCAGATCTAAAGGACATGTCAAGAGGTGACTCAGAAACAGTAAGAAACTTACACAGTATTTATATACAAGCTACTCACGTGAAATTATAGTGTAAATGGCCCCATTGGTAGAAACACTTATAAATTTATAAGTTAAGATATTTCTAGTTGATATATGCTAGTGATTGATGCTCTATATATATGTTGATTAAAATAGCAGATGAACTTTTATTTTTCAACTAATTAAGGAGGCCTTTTAATTAATTCAAAATGATAAGAAAATCATTTTAAATTCTAATGTAATGGACAAAAATAGTTTTTTTTTTTCTATACAGCAGACAGCTTTAGATAACTACAACAAATTTAAAATCTTAATTCGTCTTTTATGATTTATAACATATAATGGGCTTAGATTGAGTTGAAAATTTGACTATACTCTTTCAGCGAAAATATCCAGGTTTTGAGATATGAAGTTGTTAAAAGCAATGAGCTAAATATTTAATATTGCATATTTAACCGTAACCAAAGCTTCCACTCCATTTTTAGGTCTTATGAAACAAGATATCAAATATAAAAGCATATAAAGAACAATATAAAATTTTTGAATAATAACAAATCCAAAGACTATTTTTAAGATAGAATATAATATTTAAGTAAATATTAATAACAGTAGCAATAGAGTATTAATGAGACTGATAATTTTGTTTTTTGTTTTCTTTGACAGATCAATTTTTTTTTTTTTTTGAATGGCTACATGAATGACAACTATAAGGTAAAATTGTTTTGGATAATAACATATTAAAAGAATAACGAGATCATTCTAATGTATATGTGTTAGGGGAAGTGGCGGTGTACAGATATTAACCGCAAACCTTCTTACCTTGTAAGGGCTGATTCTTGTTTCATTCTGTTATATAAAGAAAAATTAAAATAAGAAAATAAATTGAAGTTACAATTATAATTAAACTAAATGGACAGCGGAAATCATTAAGAAAAATAAATTAATTTTACTAAAATTTTATTGTTGCACACTCGAAAATATTTATAATGAAACAAAAAAAATAATTTGAATTATTAAATAAATCCTTTCTTACTGTTAACACAATTAATAAAAAAATAAAATAAATTGAAAGAAAAAAAACCTTCTAATTCTAACTTTTAAATTATACAATAAAAAAATATTATCTTTTAATTCTAAATCATTGCAATAAAAAAAATTCTACCAAAATATTATGCAATAAAAAAATCTTAAATTAATATAAATAACATTAATTTCAGTTATTATCAATTAAGTTTTCAACCATTATGGTTTAAACCTAATAAATTTATTGTAAATTATTGTTTCAAATAAACAATTATATTTTGGTGTAATGGCGGATGGAGCTTTAACACATAATTAAAATTAAACAATGTTGTTGTACGAACTTATGATGATGTCCTTGGTCGTCAATGTTCAAATTTTGAAGTCCTTAACGGTTGACCGGGCTCGGGAATTTTGTAACCAAGTTGGTGAATGACCGTTAATAGATACTTCATGTGAGTTTAATGTAGTGTGATCACTAAATTAATTTTTTATTTGACGATAGCACACAGATAAAGAAAAAAATGGCACAGTCTCTGTTCACATCTAGACGTGTACTGATTGTTTATAATAGTCCAGCCTAGCGGTAGTATAAACAAAGCTCCTGAATCCTAGGATCTTTTAATGTAAACAGAGCTATATTCTGGTTACAATTCTAGTCGATCAATTTAAAACATCGTAAAATAAATACAACTTCGAATTTGTTATACATTTTTTTTTCGTTTTCATTAAATAAAAATATTTTTTAAAAAAATAATTTAAATGTTAGATTGTAATAAAAATGATTTTGAACAAAATTCATTCTTGCTCCAACAATATGTATACATTTATATTAGCAAGTTATGGATTAGTAAAAAATAATAAATAGATACGTTAAACTGTTAAGCCTGCCAATGAAATTAACTTTGTTCCAACTGAACTAATTCGGATATTACTTTGAAAGATGCTGAATATGAAGCTTAAGAGTGATGCATGCATAGCAGCTTGGATTCTGGCAGTCCTGTGTATCATCACGACAATCCCACTCCGAGAGTTTGGAAAATTTAAGGATTATAAAATAGTAGCTGTATATCACGGCTTCACCCGGGGAATTTCATTTTTCTAATAAACGTGACAATTGTATAGGAAAAAAATACAACAAAAATAGCACTAATAGATTATTATTATTAAGCTTTAGGATGTACTATATTTTTAGTTTTACCCTCTGGGGCTTACATAAAGAATATACCCAAAGATTGACTGAATATGGACAGGTGTTCGCACCTGATATGAAAGAACCACTGAGCGAACTTAGGACAAACGGCGTGGATTTCTATAAAGAACAAAAAGAAATAGAATTTTATCTTTATTTTTATATATATATATATATATATATATATATATATATATATAAATTGTAAATTTTAAAACTTTAATTACTAAGCCAAATAAATGGAGTTAGACAAGTAATATAGAAATAATCTGGTTTGAGATCGGTTTGGAATCCCTCCCTTACTGGGCTACAAACATATAAAAGAGGAATGTGGAACAGATAGTTTGGTTTGGTTTGCGGTGAGCTGATGTATCGCAACAGTTCCAACTGCAGTCCACCAATTTGTAACTACCCACACTCTCTCTACGCGGCCCCTTACACTAATGGAGTATTTTAAATGTTCACCCCTCCGAGTCAACCTTATATTTCAATCACAGGACAATAATAAGCATTAATAAAATTATAATGTATCATAATGACCACATTATGTTGATTTTAAAAAATAAAAATAAATAATTAAACATTAGCGACTAAAATATATAAAAGTTAGACATTTTAATAATAAATACTCTACATGTATGTATATCTTTATACGATTGTGGATTTGGAAAAAAATACAAATTACCTAAATAATTAAACAATATCTATAGATACCCCTTAGGTAAACAAAATCATATAAATTTTTTTATCGAACTAAATTTCTTACACCGGATTGAATTCCGATATTTATATATAAATACTTTTTCCAAAAATTAAATATAAACACTTTTAATTATTTATTAACGCCAATAACAATGTGAAAAAACCTTTCATAAATCCGTCTCTATATGTAACAAATACATTTAATTAGCTTCCATCCCTATTCTGCCATAAAAATAAACAAATAATATATTAAATAACTTTTTATTTATTTGAGGCCAAAACAGATTTTAGTTCCTTTATAGTACGTTATTGCTCCGACATTTCGGAAAATGAAACAATTATCAAGGTAAACAATACCTGTGACCATAAAATTCTTTATAATCAAATAGGCTCCTGCCTTTGTCAAAAAGAACATGCTTTAGTGAAATAAGACTCTGATAGACTATTACTAAATTTTTATTTTTCTATTTGACAAAGGCCTATTTAATAGCTTAAAGGATCAAATAACTAAAATAATATATTGTAAAATAGGTTTAATGAATAATACATTTTGAAAACTAGAATGAATCGGAATAGTTAAAACAAAACTATCCACTTAATTTGAATGAAAAAAAAAGTATTGTTATTTTAATTAAAAAAATAATTAAATTGAGTAATTGGCTGTAATAATTACTTATTACAAATTAATATGTCCATTGAGTTGCTGTGCTCAAGATCCTTAGTTCGAATCTGGCTTGGCGCAGGATATCTTTAATATTCTGTCACAGATCGTCTCTGAGGCCGAGAAACCCAGTCCCTGTGGCAAACCCAGCCTCTAAAATATATAGGAACAACCTGGGAGTTGAGCGTAATCACGATCAAATCTCCTCCTTGCACGAGGTCCTAGAAACAGAGCTTCCTTACACAGTACTCCACTCAAGACTCTTCATGGGTTGTACTAATACTGGTTAATAATTAATATATCATTTAGGATATCATCAATTCCTACATATTTGGGTTGTAAGATACTAAAACATTTATAAACAAGAATTCTCTTTTTTTTAAAACAGACAAATGTTTAATATGAAAACTATAATTTTTATGATCACTGGCTTCCTTGTACAGGCCTGATAAGACTGAGTATTTTGAGGTGTACAATAGGAAAATCGATTCCTTCACCCGACCGACTATCGACGTATTACTCGTAAAGAGTCCATACAATAGGACAGGAGGCATAACGTCGGCTCGGTAATGGGAGCAAGCTTTTAGAGAGATTATGGTCTTGGATATTCCCAAGTGGTCTGTCATCGAAAATAGAAGGAAATGCTGCTTTGCCAAACAAAGTGGGCGCTTTTGTTTCCACTGATACAGTCAAAACGAGGCTTAGAGCCTGTCAGAAGATCTATATCTCACTGTATGCAAAGTAATAAGAATTGAATAGAAATCGATTTAAAGAATATAATTTTTCCTATTTATACATTAACAATGATGTTGTCCATGCAACGAATATTTCGAAAGATAGAGCATAAATGGAAAGATTCGGCTCTAAAGTCTCGTATATAAATAAGTTCATGTTCATTAAATTACACAATTGAAATAATATTTTATTTATTTATTAACTCTAAATGAATATAGCACAATTAAAACTTTTTAATCTGAAAATTCCTACATAATCAGCAAAGTTACTGTCTTGGCCACCTCCTTCGAAGTCGTCAGGGTGGGCTGTATGGCTAGTTTAAGCTTTTTAAATTGCCTGTCAGTGGTTTATTGTAATAAACCAGCCTTAGGTTGAATTTAATGTAATTATCCTTGGATGTTACAAATAATTTTGGAATTTTCGTATACTGTATAACATCGTACTATTTTACTGTAACATTTTCGACTGAAAGGACAGAATTTTTTGAGCGTTGGATTTCTCGGCAGAACCCCACAGTTCTACTCCGTAAGTCCAATTCGGTTTTGAAAGAACTTTAAATAGAGTTAGTTTGATAGCTAAGGATAATTTTGACCGTCTATCAAGTGATCTAGATAAAAGTCCATACCTTCTATTAATTCTTTTCGTTTGAGTCTAACGTGACTTAAAAAGAAAAGAATATTTTTCATGGACGAGACTATGTAGACGGGAATCTAACATTACTTAAGTGGTTCAAGTAAGAAAGTACTAATTTAACAATAATCAATAAAAATGGGTTTTCATAAATGATTGAATTACTCGAACGAAACAGTTTATAATTTTGAACGCAAGACTGTAAATGTACACAAGGCTAAATCCAGAAATCGAATTGTTATTAGGGTTTATGGATATGATTTATTTTGAATTTTTACCTGTCATACGTGAAAGAAGCGACATAAAAATTAAAAGCTCCTCCTTTTAGGACGAAATCGAATTGAAACGAATACCAATAAAATGTATTTATCATAATCGAAAAATAATTCGTATAAAAGTTCTTGTTATTAAATTACATTACGAAACCCAAATTATATATAATAAAACTCACAGAAGAAGTGTTAAGTTTTTGTAAATTTCTACCTTATTAAGCGAGTGTAACATTACACTTGGAGCAGAACAATGACACAAAATTTTTTACAAAATAAATAATTGAAATAAAGTTCAGTTATTCAGAGTACAGAGTACAGTTCAGAGTTAGTGTACAATACTCTGATTTCACAGAGGGAACATAATATCACAATATATATACTGATATTAAAGGAACGTAACAGAAACAATTTCTGAGTAATTGAATTTATCAAGTTGATAATAGGAATTCTGGAAATGTAAAAGATATTAAAACGAAATTGCCAACGGGGGAATATTAATCGTACTGTAAAAATGAACTCGTATTTACAAAAGCTTAATAAAATAGAATATATTCATTCCTGGAATAATGAATTCAATTTGAATATTTGGAAACTGTTCAAACATATTTCAAAATTTAAACCTTTGAAAACTCCATTGTTCGATTATTATGGGCAATGATAGATTTATTCACTATTACATACAGTTATGATGCTAATAAAACGGGACTATTACATTAAATAGAATAATCGAATCGTAAAAAAAATATGTGTGCAAGTTTAGTTTTTGTAAGTACTAATCTCTTTATATTTAAAGACAAGTTTTTTTTACTTTTTTCACTATATTCATATAAGTTATTCAAGTGTACTATGATTTCCATTTAAAATAAAAAATACGTGAACATAAAAAATAAGCTTAATTATTTAAAATTTATAATTGTCATATAATTTCCTGGTATTAAATTGTTTTAGTAGATCTAAACTAAAAGATTGCAGCGATCACCAGGAGAAATTTTTTCAACTTAATTTCCTTATTTTACCGACTGACGACGTTTCGGCCACACGACCATTTTCCAGCTTAAAAAAAAGATTTATTTTTATCAATAATTTAAAAGGAAGCCCTCATGTAATATTTTACATAATAACATATTATAATCTAACAGTATAAAAAAAAAAAATCAGGCATTTCTTAAGAATACATTTCAACTATAAAATTTATAAAATAGATTTTGTTTATAAATATAGGTTTTTTGATTTATTTTCTATAAATGAATAAAACATTTTTTCTTTTTTTTATTAGAAAATACCTTTTATTTTATTATAATTTGTCTAGTATTAATTTTTTGTCATTGTATTTTTTTTTTTGTTGATTTTCTATATATATATTGATTTTTGATGTGACAATACAAAAGCTCGTAGGTATCGCCAAGTTTTACCTGACTCCTGCCCCTAACACAAGTTATCTTTCTTTGAGGAGGTCAGAATGACTTATTCATTAATAGTTGATTAATTAACAATAAGTTAATTTTTTTATGTTGATGTACACATTCTGACAAATAAAGATTATTATTAATAAAAAGGGAATTCAGAAAAAAACATTGAATATATAAAAATAATTTAACTCAATCTGCCAAGGCTATTATTTGTCATTCTTATTTTTTCAGCATTTGTACTAAAATAATTGCTTTCGTTATATTTAAATAAAAAGGTTTCACCACTAAAATGAATTACTTCAATTTCTAAACGTTCATTGATCACCCAAATCTTATGCTTAATTTCACCCTTCCACTAAAAAAAGTGATATGGATGAAAAAAAAATGCTTTATAGAAATAGGAATTTTTTGAGTCTACCCATCAATGGAGCTTTTTTTTTTTTCTTTTTTGGTTGGCGCATGAGACCTTTGGCCGCGCAATGTGGTCTTCTTACAGACATTTGTGTGCTTGCGGGAGCACAGACAGCCTGAAGGGGGTAGCCCAAACCTCACGTTGCTGCAAGCCATGGTCACCATGGTACAGCTGCAGACTGCCCATAGCTCCTTAACCAAGCCCATTGGGGCCAATTTGGCAGTGTCCTTCCCACCGATGGCGTCAGCTCTCTCGGGTTCAAGGACAGTGACAAAATGGTCTAGGTCCAAGGATTACGGCAGCTCAAGTCAGCAGGCCCTGAGGACCTATATATCTTTCCTTGATGCATACCGTCCTTGTACCAAACCTCCAGGCGGGTACTGATATCCTGGAAAACCACACCACGATTCTCGATGGGATACACGGGGAAGGTACATCACTCCTACGCACGGTCGGTGTGAGTCGCCTCCAGTAGGCTGACGGGCCACACACACCTGGGGGTGGGGGTAGGCTCGGACTTCATGGCATTCATTGGCGGGCGGTCACCCAAATGGAGCGGTCAACTATCCGAGTACTAAACACGCTCGACGTTGCTTAACTTTGATTACCTATTGCAAGCGCCTTTGTCGACTCGGCCATCCTGGGCCCCAAAATCAATGGAGTATCGCCCCATAATTTGGAGATTTAAAAGAAAAACATGTTATACTACTATACTTACAATAGAAGCATGGAAGTGCAAAAGTGTACAAGTGCCTTTGAGAAACTTTTTCCAGAAATGATAGGGCTTATACCCACTAGCTGAACTACGTTTGGCGGTTACACCCATGCTATCTTTCAAACGTTCAATGAACTACTTATTAACAACTAAAAATTAATTATATCCATTTCTGAAGAATGGCTTTAACACACATAACAATTTGGCTAAAAAAAAATCTTTTTATATTTTTTTGGCACATATACCCTTATGCATTTCCACGCTTCAATTTAGCAATGTAAACAGATGTTTTTGTTGGTTTTTCTATACATTATTTATTAATAACCTAAACTCTGGCATCATATGCTCTCCTAGGGATAACAGAAATTACCGGTTGGCAACTGCGGTATTTGAAAGGGAAATGCTGATAAGTTTCCGGGAAAATTGAAGGCAATCTGTTGACTTGATATCGAATTTGCAATAATACACTCTGTTACAGGGAAAGTCCGCTTAGGGAAGTTTGTTTTCCGAGCCAAACACTGGAAACCCATACACTGGGGAGCAAACGATCCAGCTAGAAGCAGCCAAGCGATGACTGGGGCCGCTGCAGAAGACAAATGGCCCCATAACCGGGACATAACGGTCCAGCTAAACGGGAGGAGACGTCCCATTATCCGGCTGAAAAATGTTCGGTTCCCCCGGCTCGGGCCAAATCGCCGAGGCCGATCCCCTCTCATTAGAACAACTTTTAATCGCTCAACTTCTCCTCCAAGTCTCCGGAAGAATTCCTCGAGTCGTATGGATTCCTCAAGACCGGAAGGACAAAAAGGGGGCCTTTATTACCCCGGTGCCTGAGATACCCTGAAGGTAATGGTGGAAAAGTTTGTCTGATTTCTTTTTACACAGGACGAAAATAGTAAAAACGAAACTTATTATTTTTTTTTCTCACTAAAATAATTTAAGGAGGATCCTTGAATGAAATAATAAATTTTAAATACGTTGTGGACTCAGTACAGGCGATATTCAATAAATCAGAATTCAAGGTACACCAAAAATACTACGAATAATTTTTCCCATTGTTAAGATCATGCCAAACACTCTCATTTGTTAATAATCATAATTTTTTTTATGATACTGGCCACGAAGGTTCTGGATTGTTCTCCTCACGACTATATATAAGGAGCGTTGGACTGGAGAGTTAGAGGTTGTTCTGAAGCTGAAGTTCTATGGTTATATCTGTGTTACAAAGTGATAATTCTTATAACCTGCTTAAATATTTGTGTTTTTATAATTTGTGTGACACTGAAAATTGTTATTCCTCTGTCAATAAAAATTGCTCAACCCAGGTAAGTGTTATAATAATAATATCTAAAAAGGGATTTTCAATAAATTTATAATAAGTAACTTAAGTACTATTGTTGCATGAATTATCTCAGACGCCCGCGAATTAGAGCATTCTTCATAGTGACCAAAGCTCAGAATACATACTTATCTAATCAAATTGTTAATTGTAGAGAGGAATTGTTAACAAGGAGTACACGAAGAAGGGAAACAATTCAATAAATAACAATAAGCATGTCAAGTTCTCAAAACAAATCGAGTTATTTTTATTCCCTGGAAAATTCGAACTACAAAGTGCTCGTAACCTAAGGAATGCAAAAATTTATTCCATGTTTTGCATTATGAAAATATTTAGAAAAACCGAGTGTATCTGAAGAGGGTGCCAAATGCTGATTTTTTTTTTTTTTAATTTTATATGATATAATCAACAGAACAGAATCGTAGGGTATAAGTGAGGCTATTAAACCTTTGGATAGATCCACTAAGACAATGGAGTTACTGTTTAATAAAGCCAAGTCTGGGCGAATGGTTGCATGGTCAGATATTCGGGATCCATACATTAAGAGGCAGAAATATGACCCTTCGAGAGTAAATGGTGATAATTTATATCTATGGTATATTTTTATTCTACTGTCAGAGTTTATTCCTTGAAACATTAGACTACTTTCTATATATGTATAAGTATAAGAGATATTGTATTTTTCAGTTCCGATATAATCAATGGAAATGCCTTTGGAAAAATAGACAGACGTCAAGTTTATGTGTTATGACAACTGTTGCTGGAGAATTGACCCCTGAGGCACTCTCACCCTAATTGGACGTTTTGAGATACCCCTGTCAGCCCTGGGAAGGGAAAAATGATAAGGCGTAGTGCTGCGAATAAAAAGCTTTCTTTATTCTTCTTTCTATATAGTTTCAACTTTATTACCGTTCTTTCTCTTTACCCCTACATTTATTCGTTACGATATTTTGTAATATAACTGAATTCTGGTCAAAAAACAAAAACAGTTTTGTTCATTTTATTTTTATTACATAATTGATAATGATACCGATTTGCTGGAAGAATTTAAAAAATCTCTGTTTATTACTGTTCGGCAAATAGATATTAATCAGTATAGTTTAAGTTATTAGGTATTAATTTCAGTTGTAACCACAATTTTAAGAAAAATACGTTTTCAAATTCGTTTACTAACTAGCATTAATCTTTTATTTTAATTTTGCTCGCAGCATCGACATTTGTTCAGTCGTGCGTCTTCATCGTCTTGTGTAAACAAAACAAAAATAACTTTTCTCATATATTTATTTAAAATTTTTTTTTTGGTGAAAAACAGTACTATATTAAAGAATAATATTTAATCTATATACATAAAGAGGAAATTATGTTTGTTTGTTCTTTATAGAAATCCATCCCGTTTGTCCTAAATTCTCAAAATTTCTCTCAGTGGATCTTTCATACCAGTTGCGAACACCTGTCCATATTAAAATTGCCTAACTTCAGCCAATCTTTGGGTATATTCTTTATTGTTATAAAAATCGTTATGATGTCGCTTTACATTTGTTTTTACAAAATCGAACGTTTGAGTCGATAAAAGTCTCTCTTTATAGATTTAAAAAATGAAATTCTCCGGGTGAAACCGGAATATACAGCTAGTTATAAATAATAATGAGAAATAAACATTTAAACAATATAAAATTTGACCACATAATTGTTGCAAGGAAAACAAAAGAGAAAACCATTAAGAATATTTACGGTAAAAAAATAAATATTTTTATTTTAAAATTTACCTTCAAATTTAATGTCATGAAAAAATACTATCTATATAAATAAAGATGAAATTCTGTTTGTTTGTTTGTTCTTTGTAGAAATCCTGTTTGTTCTAAATTCTCCAAATTTCTCTCAGTGGATCTTTCATACCAGTTGCGAACACCTGTCCATATTAAAATTGCATAACTTCAGCCGATTTTCAGCTGATATTCTTTGTAGTTATAAAAATCGTTTTGATCTCGCTTTACATTTGTTTTTACAAAATCGAACGTTTGAGTCGATAAAAAGTCTCTCTTTATAGATTTAAAAAATGAAATTCTCCGGGTGAAACCGGTATATACAGCTAGTATTAAATAATAATATTTAATCTATATAAATAAAGATGAAATTCTGTTTGTTTGTTTGTTCTTTATAGAAATCCATACCGGTTGTCATGAATTCTAAAAATTTCGCTCGGTGGTTCTTTCATACCAGGTGCGAACACCTTTCTATATTACAATTGCTTAACTTCAGCCAATCTCTGGTTTATCCTAAAGCTTTAGAATAATGATCTATTAGTGCTATATTTGTTGTATCTTTTTGATAATAGAATTGTTAACGTTCATTAGAAAAATGAAATTCGCCGTGTGAAACCGGGATATACAGTTAGCACTGAATATAACTAATGTGTATATTTTTTTCTTTTGTATTCTTACCACGTGCTTCCTATTGTAGTGTCCAATAATAGTCGGCAAGCATCTTCTCATTGCATTTACCGCTATACCTTTTTTCTATTTGGGTCATCTCTTCTAAGTAATCTGCGTTCATCTGAAACTTCTCCTAAGTTGGAAGGGAAGATTTCCAAATGGCATTCTAGGTGCAAAAATGAATTTTTGATGTCATATTGCAATGACCTTATTTGAGCAATAATAAGCAATTCTTCGACAACGTCATTATAATTTGTAGCTCTTTTTTTCGAAACTGGTATTACTATGCTCTCCCAATTTCTCACTTTTGTAAGACATATCCAAAGCTTCGAAATTAAAGAGATTTTATTAGAGTTTTTAATGATAAAAAATGCTTGAAAAGCACCTCATTTTTCGACTTAAAACAAAAATTTGACCAAAAATGGTTCAGCATACTTCAAAACATAATAAAACAACATTTTTGTTGAAGTTGATGCAGAACGGTGCAATGATCACCAGTTCAATAGTCCCAAATTTGATCATACAAATATAATATTATAATAACATAAACCTATCCGTGTAAACTGCAATCGCATCCGCTCTTGGCGGTCTTAATTCGTAGTAAAGTATGGTTACAATTTAACCTTGTATACAGGTCTGAAGGCAGTTTATTAGACTTGAAACATTGTTGCTGAAATGCCTTTTTGGGGAGATAGAAGATGAGGCTCCTTTATACTTCACCACACTTATGAGACAAAAAAAGGGCAAAACAATATACATCTGAAATCAGAAATGAATAACCAAATAACAGTATTTCGTTGAGAGGTGCAAATCCAAGAATGAGAGGACGAAAAAAATTAAAACCGAAGAACAACAGGAGTGAAAAGATAAAATATTAAGATTGCTTTACTAATTAACTACACAAATGATTTATAATAATGAGGACGAGTATTCCGCCTAAAAAGTAGGGTTGGATGGAAAAATAACCGTATTTCAACGCTTCCTTCTCGAATTTTCACGGAAAAACCCTATAAAAAAGTCACGACTCCTTCTTCAGGCTCTTATATCCCTTTCATTTTTACAAGGGGGAGCCCCCCTCCCTGAAATATTTACTGAAAACTTTTCAATCCTCCTCGGGGATCCGTTGGGAACAGACGAACCGTGACGTTGATAGCTGTCAAGGCGTTATCTCTGCCTTCCACTCCGTTTGCTGTTTATGTTATATTTAAAATTGCGATTCGTCGCTTCCATTGTTCAGGTGATTCCCCTCTACCAGGAGATGTATTTATTTCATTTAAATAAAAAAAAGGTGAGAGAGAAACAGAGAATTTTACAATACTTTGCTTGCTTCTTATTTTTTTAGAATTTTCAAACTATTGGATACAAGGTGATTCAGGCCATAATGGCTAAGCTCTGGGAGGTAATTCTTGACATTGTTTCCAACAGAAACGTTCATTTGATGTAGGGACTGAATTCCAGAGTTGGGCATATTTAAATAAAAATGTAATCATGATTATGACCAATAATCAAAAATGTGAATAATGATTGTAATCATTATTCAAAAATCATTCTTTGGCGCGGGATCATTAACCATGAATTGTATTAATCGCTAGTCGTGGAGTATTCATGAATATAATGTATTAAACACTCATTCATGACCATTATTCATTATTAAATGTTAGTCTGTAATCATGATTAGAATAATTTCATTATTCGTGATCACTCATTACTCATTAATCATGACTAATGGGAATTCACTACTCATAATTACAGATCATTCATTAATCATGAATAATATAAATTCATTAATCATGATTACAAAATAAATCACAATTCTGAGTCTGACTAATCATGAATGATGATTGAAAATTTGCTTGCTCTTTCCATTCTTGTATACAGGCCTTGTGTATTGACCTTTACGAAACCCATTACTTGTGACTTCAAATGCTGTTCAGTTGACGACACCAACTGCTTAGGACTTGTCCTTGCTCATTAGGACAACTTTAATTCAGAAATGCATCCTCCTTTTAACTTCATCTTCATATATCATATTCATGATTGATGTTTGGTGAATATTTGTTATTCATGATTGATGAATAATAGGTATTCATGATTGATGAATATTATATTAAAGCTCATGAAAATATTTTATTCATGAATAACGACTAAGTGAATTTGTCATTATTCGCTAATCATGAATAACTGAATACCAGTTATTAGAAATGATTGCTTAAAAACTACTCGAGATAATCAAAGTTTAAGTTTACCATCGCAAAGGGAACCTAGAAATACAATGTTTTCGATAAATTAGAAGTTTTTAAGCGAATTATTTTTTCATCCTCCTGATCAACTACTGATTCCCTACCTTCAGGAAAACTTCTACACTTGTTTAGCAAGCATTTAATCCCTGCTACTGGAGTTTAAGTTGATAGCGGGATTGGTTGAACGATCGCCTCCGTTTCTTCAAAAAATGTGGAATGGAGTTTTGTCGCTAACTTTTTTTTATTCAACGGGTTTAATTTCTTAATGCCCAAACTCTGGGAACCAACTAAAGAGTTAAAAAGCAGAAAAAAAAGTACCTTCTAAAAACTTATAAAAAAAAGGTTCATAATTTGAGAGATTTCAAACTTCCTTTCTCTTAACTTTTCACTATATTTCGCTGTAAAATAATTTTTTACAGCGACAATAAATATAATTTATGGATCAAGAACTGAATCACCCAATATAAAAATTCAGGATTATATCATGCAAATATCCGTAATTGAGCTATGTAATCATAGTAGTTGCCGATAAAAAGTTTGTGTTATGTAACGATTGTGGCGAAGAAATAATTTACAGCTTTCCACAAATATCGAAAAGGCTTCATTTAACATCCTTCTGCAATTTTTCACAATTTAAAAATGCTAATTTTAAAAACTGGATCTAGGCACAACTTTACTAACATATAGGGTAAACCATACAGTTATTGACACACTTAAGAGTACATTTCTGTAGTGAAATTAAAAACTAAAAATTTTTAAGAAGGGGTACTTCCTATAGCTCCTCTTTATCGATCCTTATAAAGACTCAAGAGTTTTTTTTGAGTAAAAAAAAACATAGTTTTACCATATGGCAATATTTATTGTGGATTTAATTGTGAAATCTTCCCTAGGATTAGTTTGCTAAACACTTAGGTACTTCGTAGATGACTTAGAGGACCCTTCAAACATTAGATTCGTGTATATCTTGAAATATAATTAGGACTTATTTACTTATTTCTGTAAGTTAATGTTCGGGGTGTCAATAACTTTACCTACTGAGTGTCAATAACTGTCTGGTTTACCCCATCTATTAGGAGTCACATTAGGTAACTTACTTATAGGTAATTACATTACGTAACAAACTTTAGGTAATTTACTTATTACTATAAAATAAATCTTAATTAACCTATTCGCAATGGTTTTTGTGCGGTAGATATTATCCGGATAATCAGCAAATAAAAAATTAAAAAAAAAAAACATGAAAAATCTCTATTCTTATTTGTAGAAAAAAGTGAATTACTGTGAAATAGTTTGGTCGTAAATCTAAAAGAAATACTAAATACCTTCAAAAAAATGGGAAAATGGAAAATGTCTAGGTTAGAACACCCAAAAACCTTCTGAGAAATAAAATTATCTTTAAACAATTTAAATTTAGTTATTCATATTCTGAGTAATTTTCATTTACGCATTAGCACGTCAAATCTATATGAAAATGCACGTATATTATACTTTGATTCGGGTAAATCTACCATGGTTGAACTTTGTTTTCGTGTATCTGTTTTGCGGAGCTCCAGAGTTCTGCTTCATACGTCCAAATAGGTTTGAGTATGGAATTATATAATAGTCTTTTGTTTCTTAAATTAAGTGATATGTTCTCTAGTTTATATTAACAAACAATATCTTTATATTTTTATAATCTTTTTTGCACTTCATAGCTAAAAGTAAGAATAATGGAATATTGAGACAAAACCCGATTAAGCTTAACCCATTCCACTTTTGACTCCACGAGGGCAACTCAGGTTACGAGGGCAGGCAATGGATAATTATAGATACTAGGTTACGTGGTGATTGCCTGTGATCCGATTGGTCGGGGGGCGGGGCCTCGTTCAACGAGCTTTGCTGATTGGCCTTAGCGATACCTCGATTTTATGGAGCGCATTGCAGGTAACCAATTGTTGGATTTTATCTGTAAACTGCTTACTTCTATTGGTACTTTCCAAACGATTAAAGAATCGAATCGTTTGGGTGGCCAAACTAGATTTTTTTTTAGTACATGGGGGCGGGGGAGGTGTTTAAATTAGAAATTGCCCTGATGTATTTACACATTATCTACTCTAGAGCGGTTGGGACTTGCAATAAAATATACCTAGAAAAATTCAGGCCTTTTACACTAAACGTTGAACTGGAAAACTTTAGTGTAAGAAGTCCTCTAATGAAAATTAGAGGTCTTTGTAGAGACGAAGAAATTACTGTAAGTGGTTAGTTCTACTTCGAAGTGGATAATTGAACTTTTCATGAATATGTGAGGGGCTTGGCTCCTTATCCATCATTTTCAAAAAAAAAAAAAAAAAGAAAAGAATTGTGGAAAACATTCCAAGGAATATTCTTAAGAAATTTTTAGTAATAAAAAAAAAATTCAAAGTTGATATGATGACATTAATGTACGGTAAGTAGATACAAATTATCTTTGACTTGAAGGGTTTTTTGTAATATTATAATGTATAATATTATTTGTTAAATCAAAGGAGAAGTCATGTAAAGAAATTTTTTATTTTGCTTATAGGAGAAAATTTTAATTTCTAAAATATTTTCCTGTTGGTAGATACTATTTCAAGTTTTAATAACTGTCTAATCTTTCATTTTTAATATTACCTGAATAAGTGTTAGAAGGAGCCTTTTTTCAAAAAAGTACAATCCAAAAGACTCGTGAAGAAAAACATTTTTTTTTTTAATTTATTCCATCAACTGTATTTAAAAAAAACATAGATAAATTTAATAAAATAAATATGAAAAATTTGGTCTCCATAAATTTGGCGATGCCTTTATCTTGTTATATATTAACAGCAGGGGACACTCTTTCACTCTTTTTTTTTTTAAATTATATAATTGTTGAGGGATCTAATTTAAAATATAAATACATATCGATGTTGTAAATTAATTAAATGTTTTTTTGGCTTAAGGAAGAAATTTATAATTGGTTATTAAAGTATTTTCCTATTGGTCGATACTATTTCAATCTTTAATTAGGGGAGAGCGGGGTTGGTTGGCATAGGGGGTAGGTTGGCCATCGGATTATAGTTTCTGTCGGATTATAGTTTGTGAAGGCCCCACCATTGTACCATGTCACCCGCTCGACCTCGGCAGTCTTGTCCTGAGTTTTCAATGCGATGCTAACAATGAAGAGAAGAGTGTGCTTCATTGATTGATTTTACAACATGTAAGTAAATTTTTATATTTTCAGTAAATTTGTTTTAAAGGCATGGTAAAACATTTGACTCCGATTCTGTTCACATAGCCCCAAACTCCTTTGAAAAACCTAACCTTTCGATTAACCAATTTCTTGTTTGAATGTTCTCCCCTGTCCTGGCAGCCATCTTTCATACGATCTCTCCTGTGGGGTTAGTTGGCTCTCTTCAACTGGGGTTTGTTGTCGCAGTAGCAATTCACAAAAGCAAGGTAAACATAAACAAAGGTGAAACTACCAACTGTCTTTAGTTCCAGCAAGGAGGATGAGAGCAATTTTTCTTATGCTGAAAGTGACGACAGTCTAAACTTCTATCTTCTTCTATTGTCATTCTATTTTCCCTTAAAAGCTGTTAAAAACCGATTCAAAATTATTATACCATTATAATGCAGCTTTTAATAACAATAATATGTGTCAGGCAGTACTTGAATGAGATGGCTAAGCAACCCCACCTTCTAGGCCAACCTGCCCTACCTTGGGGGTTAATTGGCATACCTTGGATTGACGAATTCTTCAATTTTCTATGATCTTAGTATTAAATATTATGTTGTGAAAAAATACTTGAATTACTCTAATACTTGGAGTTTACAGTGGTATCAGCCCCATTGGGATTATATTAACAGGAACGACTCAACAATCAAAAAAGTGAAAACTGTTGCCAACCAACCCCGCTCTCCCCTACAATGTAATATTTTATTTTTAATATTACCTGAATGAGTGTTGGAAAGAGATTTTTCTTTGAAGATGGTTAAAAACAAAGGACCCAAGAAGAAAAACATTTTTTTTAAATTAAATAATTGTTGAAGGGTCATATTTTCTAATAGAAAATATGAGTATCGATGTTATAAATGTTTTTTTTTTTGCTTATAGGAGACATTTATAATTACTATCTAGTCTGTTATTGTTAATATTACCTGAATAAGTAATGATAAAAGGAGATTTTCTCTTTGAAGAAGGTTAAATCCAAAAAAGACCCGAGAAGAAAAACATTTTTTTTTTAAATTTAATCATTAACACCAGTCAGCAACAAATAGATGAATTAAATAAAATTAATATGAAAAATTCCGTCTCCCTAAATCAGGCAATGCTTTTATTTTTTTATATATCAACATAAGAGGGCAATTTTTCCTTTTTTTTTAAATTAAATGATTGTTGAGTAGCCTAATTTAAAATATGAGTACATATGGATGTAGTAAATTGCAATTAAATGTTACAATATATAAATACTATATAGTATTTTACTATATAAAACCGATTTCTCTAGTAATTTAATAGTAATAGTATCTGCGAGCCCCTCTCAAAAGGAAGACCTTCGATCCACTATTGCCACCCCTCTTAAAGATGAGGGGACAGAAACTATTATCAATATTACATAAAAAGCGCTTTTGAAAAGATAATAGCTGCAAATATCATTTAAGGAGTAATAGAATGTCACGTTTAAATAAATTATCTTTTTTATTATTCTGATTACAATGCCTCTGATGCCTCTAAATATATTAATGCTTAGTTAAGAGGTCCTTAAACAGGCTTCTTTCATTACTGTACCTGTAATGGGTATAGTGTAATGGGCCATTTTCTAGTCTGGCCAATAGTCTAGAAATGAATACTTTCACAAGCAGTTTAATGTATACATTTATATTACTTTTAGCGAAATATAATTCAATGGAAAATAATTTAAATCATTATATAAATTATATATATCATTATATATATATATATATATATATATATATATAATATAGGTTTTTCAAGAAACATATTTTAACTCTTACGTGTGTTTAAATAATTTTAATTTAACTAAAAATAATAATTCAAAATGTAAGGCAAACAATAAAAACTCAAATAATTAACAGGTTACAAAAAGTATCGAATTGTAACGACATAGTTACACAAATGTAACCATATGATTCGATTTTCAGAGCAAGACTAACTCTCTCTAGAATCTAGAACCATCTAGAAGTTTCCCAACAAGCGTAGAAGATTCTTGAACATGTGCTAAGAGTTTGCAACTGTTCCAACAAAATGTTTTGAATTGTTTCTAATCACATGTTTTTTGTTTTTTTTTTCACGTTGAAATATATAGAGGGGAGAGTGGGGAAAAATAAGACTTTTTTTTTCAAATTGTCAGAAAGAATAGCAGTACTATATCTGAGTTCTGAAGCGTATACACTACGTCTGACTAAGATGGATCTTTGTTCAGCGGAAGAAAAATCTGAAAACGTTTAACTCGAAAATATTTATTCTCATAAAACCACAAGAAAGCATCTGTCTTAGTGTACCACGCTGCAGGGAACACTGAGACATTGATCGGAGAACAGTGAGACACCACATTAAAACTAAATATTAACTTATAAATCAATAATATAAAGAAATAAATAAACTTAGGGGATTAAATATCCCAGAATAAAAATTACTTTTCTTCTTCCTCTTCTTAAATATGTTAATAAAATTATTAATAAAAGATGCTCATGTAGGGTAACTGTACCAACAGTTGACAGTTTAAGAAAAAAATAATCATATTATAGAGACTGTTTACCAATATATTGATGTTAGGATAATCTTTGTGAATGAATTTAGTTAGGCCAATCCCTCTAGAAAACTAGGAATACAATATCCTATGGTCTACATTTACGATTTTTATAAAAAATGATTTCTTAGAAACTTCTAATATGAACCAATAGTCGAGACATCAAAATGTAAAGGTTTGGAAAGTTGACATTTATGGTTTTAATGTTGACACATGCATTAATATTTGATTTCCTATGATTTATAATAGGTAATAAGGACTACAATAAAATTTTTATTTATAAACTAGTAAATTCACAATGGAAACAAAATAAAATTTCCACAATTTAGTTATTTTATACACAAAAAGCTTTTTGAGACAAAAAAACCAAACAAACATATTTAAACGAAAAATGAGATCACCCTGTTAAGTAAGTATGATAAATAGATTTTAGTAATGGCCAAAGTTTCGTTTTTTTAATGTTAGGTTTGCGCAATTTTAGTCTCTCCAATGATGAACTTCACTCTTCAAGTGCCTTTTTAGACATTTAAAGATGGCCACATTCATTGGTTTGATGAAATGTGTAGCATTTTGATAGAGTGCGACTAATAGAAAGTATCCCATGTTCTTTGCAGAATCGGGAATTGGGAAGAGTCAGATAAGACGCTTTTGATGATAATAGGATTATTGGCAATGCAATTTTGCTCTCAACGATCCATGGATAGCTATTAATTCATAAAATAAGACACCTGTCATCCATACATAAACCACCCACAGATGGAACGCTATTTGCTAATTCTGGCGGTAGTAGACATCGATGTCAACTATTGAAGTTATGGATTAATATCTGTTCTAATAGTTGACACCTACATTTAAGCCCTAAAACATTGTATAAATATATTAAAAATGATATCAAATTATTCTCAATAACTTAATGAATATCACAAAAGTAATTAAAACATAATTGAACTCTAATAAACCAACTATAAAGCTTATTCATTTTGATTTCCACCTTAATGAAACTGAGTTGCAGAAACCAAGTTTTCAGGCCACTAGATAATTCGCCATTACATCCCCTCACAAATAAGCTTGAGTTTTCATCGGTGGCAGCACAGCTAACTAGTATAACTTGGCAAATTACCGCCAAATTTTGAACCAAAATAATCAATCCTGAATCTTATTATTCACACTTTTTGTGCAAAATGTCATCTATCGGAGCACTGTCAACTTATGGTACAGTTATCCTAATTACAAAATATTATCATGGTAGTTAACATGAAACTTATCATGACTACTTTGAAGTACCTAGTCATTATAAATAGTCGTTTCGAAAGTTTAGTTTAAAAATACTAACGACATCTACAAGAAACAATAGAAAATCAGTAAAGTTTCCAATTTCATTAAATTAAAACTAAAGTTAACTTTCAGACATTGTAAATTCATCTTTAGTGTACCTACTAACTCTATCGGGATGAGTGGGGAACAGCGAGACACCTGCTCCGGCTGCCTCATTGTTCCCGGCTCACTCTTCCCCCAAGGGCCTTGCCGTCTTTCATAACGAATTTTCTATTCCAAAGTGAATAATCATTGACCGTTTAAAGGTTAATACGAAGAGTTTTAGTTGGTGAATAAAAGGCATTAACGAAAATTTGGTAAAATGGCCAATACTACCCACACCGCCAATGAGAAGGAATCTCACACACAAAAAAAAAAAGGTTTACTTGCCTCGAAAACAAAATAAGGCAAAAATAGTCACAAACGCATGATATTGTTGGTTCCTTTCCATGCAAACATTATACTCGTATGAATAACATTCTACACTCAAACGAATCCTACACTGCCTCACAGTTAACCACGTCTCACTGTTCCCCACTCACCCCTATTCTTAAACGATTATTTAGCATAAAATATTCATCCAACTTTCGAATTCAATTCAGGGGTATACATTTCGTTTTTAAAACAATAGCTTTCATCTTCATAAATAAACGACTCAACCTGATGGCTATATCTCTTATCAAGGAGGCATTTCAAAGAGCCGACTCCCCTTCAGCGGCGAAAAGAGATATCACAGGCCATTGTAAAGCTAATAAAACAGCTCGCCCCAAGTTTGGTCACGCGTATTCAGCGGCTCGGTTGAGCCTAATGGAGTCCCCGACAAAGTTGAATTCTTAACTGCGGTGAAGTTGTTACCACGGTTATGGTTTGGTAAACTTTGTCATTACCACGCCAAACCTCCTCTTTACCAAAAGGGAGGCTTAGATTCGAAAGTTAAGAAAGGTGTTGTAAAGTTAACCTCACCGCAATGAAGAACTATTTGGAGATTTAGTTTAAAATCCTTTTATTTTATTCATCCGAGATATAACAATAGACTTAGTAAAAGAATATATATATTTAACAAGAGATATATCAAATATATTATATATATATATATATATATATATATATATTATTTTTTTTCCCTTTATGGTAACCCCATAGAGAGACAATTTATTTGTATAATACATGCTCCATGCCTTTATAAGGCATACTACATACCATATATTGTAATAAAATAAAATAAACAAGTATGAGAAAACGATAAAGTAAAAATAAGGAAATAATAAAGTATGATAAATAAGAAAAAAAAAATTAAAAAAAAAAAAAAAGGAAATAAATATCACTTATAAGCACAACAAGTTTTAGGATGCCCTTCTGTTGCTTGTCAGTAAATCAAAATCAATTTCTTTTATGAATTTCAGTAAGTCTGTCTTAAATTTAGTAAAAAGTATATGCTCTGTATCAGGCCAGTTTCCATGTTTGGTCACAACACGTATTAATTTATATCTTTGTCTGTCGTACAATCTGCAATCATAAAGTATGTGTCTGAAATTGTGTGTTTGTCCATCTTCATAACATGTGTCCGTTTGTATAATATTGAATCGTTTTAAATAGTATTTAGTGTTTCCGTGTTCAGTTAGGAATTGTGTTACTCTGTGTTCTTTGCTGTGTAGAATTTTATGATTGTTTAGTGTCATTTGTGGGATGTAATTGTGTAGGCTTGAAAGGACATGAAATAGAGGTCCCGAGCCTGTACGATGTCAGGTACTCGTTAAAGATCCCTACCCTAATTATACATGGATAGGCACAATTCAGGACTACCACTCCAGCATCGCACCATAAGCCCTAGTAGCATAAAGAGACGGTAAACGAACAAACAAACAAAAGAGATAAATAAATATTGTTGGAAGATAAGAGTTCCTTCATTCCCTAAGATCTTAGGAGGACAAGGAGAGGTAAATATTGATCGATGGCATCGTAAACATGCTACTCAAATCTTTCGAGGCTTTGCCATGGCATCAAGCATTATCTTGTCAAGTCCAGAGCAGCGTCGTCTCCTATTCTAGACTAATTCAACTCTTTCGGGTAACTAAATAGGACCAGCACTTGTTAGAGAAACATGTACTAATATAGGATAATTTGGTTGGAAATAAAAAATACTGGTGATCTTAAAAATAATACTAGCGTTCAATCAACCATTAAAAAAACAGTTCAAATGATTATAATAAGACTTTTTTGGACTAAGGAAGTTGAGCATTGTTGACTCTTCAAGCCATAAAATTCCATTCGCATCCAAACATTATACTCTTAAAATCCTTAATACTCCTTCATCTGCATATCAATAATCATCCATGAGGACCAACAGCCAAATCACAGATTTGATCCAATCCAAATATCATTACTTTCGTAATAAACTCCAAATCTGTCCTAACCCATCCGTTTGTTTGGCAGATTATTCCGAGCGGTCTATAGAACATATCCATTTGATCTTCTTATTTTTGATAACGGTGAGGATCATTAACGAATATAATTCCAATGTATGGCGAAGGATTTGCTGGAGGCAGAGTTTTGTATCAGGGAATATGGAAATCATTCTTTTGGAATCTTTTATTTAGAAGAGAATAGTGAAGTGCAGAATAAAATACGTTTCATTTTTTTTTTTTTTTTTTTTGAGACTGAAGGGGCAATGAATTCTAGGTGTTATTGTCGCGCAAATAAAGTAGGAGGGTAAAATCACCTAAACTTAAACGACAGTTATAACAACTGAAAACATAACACCGCATGGGAAACCCTAAAATTAATCTTACGCCATCATTGATATTTTTTTAATATATTTCTTTAAATATTTCGTTTGTCGATATGAGAGAGTGGTCCAGGGTATTTGAATCTTTTTTTGATATCATTGAAGTTAGACCAAAAATCGTACATATACAGTAGAATCTCGATAAATCGTATTTATCGTATTAAAGGGATCGAGAGTAAAATACAAATTATCGAGATATACGAATTTTCGTGATTTTCAATAATAGGAGATAAATATATTAAATATCAAAACTTATTCAGTTATTACTATTTATGAACAAGTTTATAGTAGGTGCAAAAATCAAATATTACAATTTAACTTCTGTAAAAAAAAATTGTTTTCATCTTTTGATATTATTCTTGATGGCGGGCCCTGACTAAAGTTTTGTCTAGCATGTTATTCAAGAACACGCCTAAATGAACATTTCATTTTGCTAGAAAGTGTCGCACACAGCTTCCTAGCTTTGCCATTTTATAATTTGTGGAAGATTTTATGTTTTAAAATCATCCATGTTTGCAGACTTATCAATCATGTAAAGTCTTAATTTCTCAGTCCCATCTAAGTTGGTAGCTAACAAAATGGTTACTAGTTCATTACGTTTCCAACATGATACTGTTCTTCCATACGAAAACATAACAAGATCCGAAAGTCATTTAAAAAATAAACCCTGTCTCGTTTCTGAGGTAATAAATAGCGTTCATATCTACCTAAACATCTTTGAACTTCACTGGGCAAACGTTCTCCCGTAATTTGGTTAAATTCTGTACCTTATTTTGAAAAGTTAAAAATAACCATAACTTGTTTGAAAAATTTTAATTCCAATTTTTATTGCAAAAAATTTCGCTTTATCCTTTAAAACGTAATATCCGATCAGCAAGTTGGAATTACATGTTTTTTTTTTTAATTATTCCAAATGATCTAGTGATGAGTATTCTACGGTCTTGAAGTGGTTTAATTTACTGCTCGTAGCCAGGTAGAATATTTGGTCTTTTTTAAATGTTTATTACCCAAAATTAGATATTTAAATTATTTCGAAAAAAAAAAATACAAATTACATTGTTTTTATACGAATTAGAGGAAAATATCACGGGACTAGCGATTCCATATGAATTATCAGGATTCTAATGGATATAAATTGTTGTTTTAGGCCTTCATGGTCTGAATCCATTGTATGCATTTCTTCTGCAAGATACCAATACAAGAAACCTTTCTTGTATTGGCCCTGAAGAAGCCCACAGCAAGATGGGTGAAAGCTTGGCAGTTGAGAAACCCGTTACATGGTCGAACCCTGAAGAAGAAGTGAATATGATGTATATACGTTGCATTATATATATGGATCTTCCTTGCAGTTCAGGTACTTGGAAATCTGTCTTCCTAATCCCGACTCTTCGAAGACAACCCCCCTGTCGACTCGACCCTGAATCCAGAGTACTTTGAGTCCAAAGAAATTCATAATAGATGAACAGCAGGGGCAGGCTGACGTAGAGTGACGTTATTCGTGGATTATTCACAGAGGGTGGAGTTATTCGCATTAGGACGATTAGCTGGCTTCTATAATGTAAGGGAACCTTCAGATTTAGCGCTGAATAAACAAGTGGCTACAGTCGGCACCGGCAGCAACTTTGCTGCGGTCATTCACGAGAAGCTAACGGATCTAAAACAAAACTTTTCATTAATTCCATAAATATTTGTTTTTACAAAGTTTGGATCGATTTATAGAAGAAGGGTCATTCCACGTCAATTCAACACAGGCTTGAGCCTCACCATTTCAGATTTTCTTGATATTTGGTATATGAGTATTACTTATACCTATTAGAACGATTGTGAAATATTACTGGGATATGTCTACCCGTTTTTGAATTATTGGTCTCTAAAGCCTTCGAAAATAGGTTCAGAAATAGAAAAAATCATGACTAAAAATAGCTGCAGATGTTTTCCAAAGTTGACTAGGGCTATGAGATTGGTGTCGTTTAACGGCGAATTCCATGTCGTTTCATATGATATCCAACAATGTATAGGTTGGTACTAAAGAAATTTTCTTAAATCCAAGTGTGAAATTTTAATTTAATTTTTCTCAAAAAGGACATCTTTTAAAAATTTCATATTTTTTATAAAAAATAGGTAGCAGTATATCTATTCATAAAACTACATATAAAAGTGGGATAAAAATTTCTTCATTACCAAAAAAATAGAAAACTAGTGATAAAATTCAAGAAATCTAGCTTTTTATGATTAAAAATAGATGTAGATATTTTCCAAATTGGACTAGGAATATGAGATTGGTGCCTTTAAAGAGCGCATTCCATGCCGTTTCTTATGATATGCAACAATGTATAGGTATAGGCAGTATGACCTATTTTTTTTTTAAAAAATAAACATTTAAAAAGAATGCCCTTTTTGAGAAAATTAAAATTTTACATTTAGTTTTAAGAAAATTTTTTTAGTACCAACCTATACATTGTTGGATATCATATAAAACGGCATGGAATGCGCTATTAAACGACACCAATTTCATTGCCCTAGTCAAATTTTGAAAACATCTACAGCTATTTTTAATCATGATTTTTTCTGTTTCTGAACCTATTTTTGAAGGCTTTAGAGACCAATAATTAAAAAACATATTTAAGTAATATTTCACAATCGTTCTAGTAGTAGTTCTAGTAGTACAAGTAGTACACATATACTAAATTTCAAGAAAATCTGAAATGATGTGGATTGATTTCACGTGGATTTGCCTAGAAGTAAAAAAACAAACGGAAAATGAAGTAGGTATGGTGAGGTAGGCCAAGTTGATTTTTTCAGGGGAAAGTATATAAGCCAGTTGTTTCTTATTCTCATATTATCACCAGTTTTAAGGCAAGAACACTTATTGTATAGATAACATAATATAGGTTTTATTATAATAATTGAAAATGATCTATTATATATAATAATGGAAAAGAGAAAACTGTCTACAAAAAAGAAAGGAACAGATAATGAAAACTGTGTAAATGGAAGTAGGTTGAACAATGTTAAATCTTTGACTTGTTTGTTTTAACGTCACTTTTTGCTACTAAGGCTAATCGGACGATGCTATAGTGGGAGCCCTAAATTTTGCCTATCCAGGTATAATTAGGTTAGGGATCTTTAACGAGTACCTGACATGGTAAATGCTCGGGACCTCCATTTTACGTCCTATCTGAGGGACTGCATAGACAAGGATTTTTTACTCCCATTATAAAATCCTAGGACCACCTTAGGGATGCGAACCCGCGACCTTTGCAATTGTAAGTTTCTATGCTAACCACTACACCACAGGTGACCCCAATCTTTGACTTTTTTTTTAATAAACAATATAAAAAATAAAGAGGATTTGATATCTCACCATAATTTTTTCTTTTCTGGCTCAGTTTAATTTTAACAACAAAATTGAAAGCTACAAGCCATGTCAACCTTCTCTCTAATCCCAAGTTCCGCATATCTCAGCGAGTAATCGGGGCGTAGATATTGCTCAAGAGTAAATTTATTAAATTTAGTGGCCTATAATTTTATCCTATGAGTAAAGATTGGAAATGATCGGTATTCGATCCCGGGTTTCCGGATAAAAACTCGTATTTAACGTTATTTAACTAATCAACGAATACATTTTTTTTTCATTCATTCTTATTTATGTAAAAATGTAATTTTTTTGTATTAATTTTATTTTATTTTACTACAGATTTTACATATATTGTGAATGATTCATTACTTATAGAACTGTTACTGGTGTCCTTAGGCATGACATGATTTCTTTAAATAAATAAATTAAATTTTGAATAAATTAATTAGCTAATTTTAAATAAATATTAATTAGCATTAATTAACACTATACATTCAGTTACTTAAGTAATCTGTTTATATATGCATGTTATAATTTTGAAATAAAGTTTTTCTTCAATTATCTAGCTTTCCGTAAATATGGCCCTTAATCTTTTAAACTTTCTTTCGTGCGTATCCCTTCTAACTTTATGAAGTTAGAAAAGCCTTAAACTTCCAGCTTAACAGGGACGAAACCGAGCTGAAATTACGACGCAATTACAATTCACATTAAAGCTTCAAAGGTCAAATTTGAATATTTAGTAAAACGCTAGGGCCTAAGTACAAAAGAAACTTGTTATAACGCCTTAGCGCTGAGTCACCTCTGACATTTCTGTTTTACAAAGGACTATACCTCAGACCTTACATGCCTGACATTATAATATCATATGAAACTGACAGGCATTATACTTTGCAATAAATAAGTATATATCACTAAAAATATTTTCCTTGATTATTATTATAATTAAATAGTATAAATAATTGATTTTAACTTCCGTTTATCATTTGCCGGTCCTGGAGCAGATTCCTTGTCGAACATCAAAGTTCGTAAATGTTTAATCGTAAGATCATTTTAAATAGATAGTCTTTGGATCCAAGAGTAATCTCTTAATTTGAACATTAATTCAATCCGCGTTAAAGTAGTTTTCGTTATATTTCCTTTGCAAATAAAAATACAATGTGTCAATTGAACCATTTGTTTCATTATAAGAAGGTAAATTCCGGTAAATTAATTTACCAGTATATTATCTAAATGAAGCTTCTTGATGTATTTTTGATACAAAATTAAATAAATCGTTTGCCATTGGTTTGTAAGAAGCGATATTTATGTTGTCAGATCTTAGACAAAAAGGAAAGCATGAATACCACAATTTTGAAATCAACAATATAGAATTACTAATATTCGTAGCAGCAACTTGTAAACATTTATTCTACACAAACTATTTCATTTATTTTTTACAGCAATTCTTAATATGTAAAAAAAAATTTATAAATTTAGTGAACATCAACTTCTAATTTTCAATGCCCATCTCTTTCATATTCAATGATTTTTCTAGGTTTTACTTCATCTTCATAATTTAAAACATTTTTCCATCTTCTGGTATTTCTTTTATAAAATACTACTTATATTATTTTCTTCATGGCCACTGTTTCATGTCAATCATATTTTAAAAATAAACATAGCAGACCCGCCCACGCGTTAATAATGCTCTTATTTAATTATATCCTAGTATTAATACAGTAAATAAATATTCATTTATAAAGACAAAAAGATTAGAATATGGGGCCAAATTTTTAAGTCTTTGGTAAAGATTTTAGGAGATTTAATTTTTGGTTGATTTGTCATTTGCCAACACAAATAGATTCGATGGTTTCCTCACACATGAACACATATTTTTCTAAGGGAAAACCACGGATTTTCCTAGTCCAAGCCGAAAAAAATGTATTTGGCTACTGGATGCTTACTCACCCTAAATATCGAAAGAAAATGAACTTACAAATAGCATTTAAGTTGGATACAAATAGGCACAATAAGCCAAATTTTATTGAGATCGGTTGAGTATTTTAGGATTTTATCCTGGAAAAACATAATGACAAAAGATTTTTATAGGTCCATAAAGATATATACATAATTATGTTTAAAAAAGTATTTTACTGGACTTATTGTAGGTCTCTAGGAAGCGGAGTAGCTCAATGGTATGACACTGAACTGCTCAAGGTCAATATATTTTTAAAATATGTATGGACTCCTGGGTGGATTATGAGGTACAGGGAAAGGGATGGATAAACTGGAAAAATAAATAAAATTTTCACATTTGGTAAATGAAATCCGAAGGTAATAAGCAGCCACCGAATAGCTTCAGAGGCCAATTTTCAGTCGGGGAACAGCTGAAGCTGATATTGGGATTTCATTGACTGATACCGAAATTCGGTTTCGGAACCTCAACGACTCAATCAAACTCCAAACGGCCATTATTACCTCCCAGCATTAATAGTCCTAGAGATCAAATAGTTCTAACCGAACCAATAGAGTTGGGTCTTTTTTACTTTAGGACCATCAATTACTTTTTAGTAACGTCTGTTGTCAGCAAGGCCACTTTTAATTAAAACTAACAAATAACATATGGTTAGAAAATATAAAAAGAGTATATTCATAATAAGGGAATATCTAACGAAATTCTGAAATGAATTTAAAAATACAATTTAAATAGGAAAAAAATCAGCCTATAATATAAAGTTATATTGAATTGCCCCGCTCAGAAAGAAAAGTTGGGTCTTTATATAGTTTGTTGGGAAATGGAAAATGTAATCCTGGAATAATTAATTCCTTAAAAAATTATTTTAACTAAATTTTTAATGTGCGCCATGTTATTATTTTGGGAACAACGGAACTCTATGGGATGAAATGAGGGGGTGAAGATAATAAAAAAAAAAAAAAAAGAAGTAAAAATGAGATCTGGAGTCGATATGGGGCCTCTGCGTCCTATATCTAGTAACTTAAATGGCTCCACCTTTGAAGGGTTTTAATCAACCAGAAAAAACAACAACAAAAAAAAACAAGAGGAGTGAGATAAACCTAATGTTTTAATGGAAAGAGAATAAAAAAAAAAAAAATTAAAATACAGACCCATAAAATCATCCACTTAAGTATCAAAAAAATTAGTAATCGCACAAAAAAAAAAATTTGGCCGATTAAAAAAAATAAATACAATAGAAAACAAAGCAATAAAAACATCCCTAAGCGTTTAAAAAAAAAAAGAAAAGAATACTTCTGACTTAACCTGTGACACAATACAAATCAATATGTATATTAAATAAAAGTAATGCATTATTTTAAATAAAAGTATTTTAAATACAAATGAAAATACTTTTTTTTTTTATTTATTTATTTATTTACAGGTGCATCTACCCATAATGGGTCATTAGCACGAATACATGGTTTTTTTTTATACAACTTTAGTATTTTTTATGAGGTTTTACATGGTTAGAAGTATCTTGATATAATTACAATTTTTACTTTCACTTACCTATATATGAAATATATAGTAAGTGGAAGTATTGCGATCGTGAAAAAAATCGACTTCCGGTTTTCAACGGAAATACACGTTTTGGGGTCCCCTGAGTCGAAATGACCAAGTCCCGCGAAATGGTCTGTGTGTGTGTGTGTCTGTGTGTGTGTCTGTGTGTGTGTGTGTGAGAACAGACTAGCTCAAAAACTATAAACCGTGCGATCCTGATATTATGTATTTAGTGTAGGTATATGCCCGCGATGTGACAGCATAAATTTCATCAAAATTACTTAAAGGGAGGGGGTACTTTACTTAATAACTTTTTAGGTTTTTTTCGATTTTCTCAAAAACGGCTCTAACGATTTTGATTAAACTGAGTATTTCATCTATTTATATGCCCGAGATATGACTGTAAACATTTTATTAAAATTGATTAACCGGAGGGGGGACTTTACTTAATAAATTTTGTAACATTTTCACGTGTTTTTTTTATTTACTCTAAATCGGCTTTAATGATTTTGATCAAACTGGGTATTTGATGTATTTATATGCCAGAGATATGACTGTAAAAGTTTCATCAAAATTGATTGATCGGAGGGGGGACTTTACTTAATAAATTTTGTATCATTTTCACGTGTTTTTTTTATTTACTCAAAAAAGGCTTTAACGATTTTGATCAAACTGGGTATTTGAAGTATGTATATGCCAAAGATGTGATAGCCAACATTTAATCAAAATTGGTCAAACGGAGCAGGCACTTTATTTCATAATTTTTTTCCAATTTTTACCTTTTTTTTCGATGATCTCAAAAACGGCTTAACCGATTTTTATCAAATTCGTCATGTTTAATGAAAATTAGGTGTTCTTTAATATCAGGTAAGCTTTTTCATTATTAAAATGTTCTGAGGGGGCTTTTTTGGGGGGGGTGCGCCTCTTTTGTTTTTTTGTTTCCTATAAAGTACTTTTGTTTTTTTTACATGAAATTATTAACCCTCTCTCGTTACGCCTAAAAATAAGAAATGGCTAAATATGAGATATGATAAAAATAAAGAAAACATAAAGAGGAGAAAAAAAAGAAAAATATTCAGTCAACTCATTAAACTCGTTGAGCCCACGCATGCGGAGTACGCCTTTAATGATAGACCATTGTTCATAATTAAAGCCGTTCTGTTCATTTGAGAAGTAGCAATTAATAAAACGTATTAATTTCTAATCTAAGTAAGTTGGTAAGAGAAAGTTGTGTGTTGCGCGCATGCACCAGATTTTTTTATTTTAGTATTTTCATTTGTATTTTAAATAATAAAATAAAATAAATCTTAAGTAGGTTGTTTGAAGTTAAACAATTTTCGTAATAGTATACTCGTAGTGTAGTCTTTTGCACTAGAGCTCTCACTCCTAAATATTGAGCAAGTACATTTTTTACAGTTTGTGTTGCTGTTTATTTTTTTTTTTTGGTTTTTATGGGGGGGGGGAGCAATTATTAACTTTGCACCACTTCATCCGATTTCAACAAATTTTGTCACATTGGTGGTTTTTGATTATCTAAATAGACGTCTAATGATTTCATTTCTCATACATGGTTTTATGCATTGATTTTGGGGTGGAGGGTGAAATATTAACTTTTTACCGCCATATTTAATTGTCACGAAATATGACACAAAGATTGTTCATAAGTCAAATAACAAGGCCAATTCCTCATAATCTTTACAATAAATAGGTTTTTTACTGGGGGGGGGCTAATTATAGACTTTTTACCGGTATATTCGATAGTAAAAAATCAAAAACTATGTTAGAGCCATACACGAAGGCATAAACAGGATCCCAATCTTGAGACAACACCAAAAGAGTTAGTAAACTTAGTACAAATGTGTATGACTGATACATTCAATAAAGTTATAATCGGTCATTGCGTTAGGGCTGATATTGGACGGAGGTCTTTGGAGGTCTTGGGTAGCGAATAGTCCAATGGGTTGCCCAATTATTTTAAATAGGTTCCGAATCAGATTGGATCTGTATAAAAAGAAATTTAATTTAATAATTTCGACAAAACGAAAGCGAAGATGATCTGAGTACCTGATACATTACACCAAGCAAAGACAACCGAAAAAAATTTAAATAAAAACTGCCGATTTATCAATCAATTGAGTCAATTTTCGAGTTGATTTAAAAAAATATTTATTTATTAATCAATTGCAATGCACTAGCTAATATGTTTTAAAAGTATTTTGTATTTTCATTTTAATTGTTTTTATTTAAAATACAAAATACTTTTTTTATTTTGCATTTAAAATAATTTTATCGAAAAGTATTTTAAATGATTTGAAGTTAAATGCATTTTATTCAAATTTATTTTAAATACTTGCTATTTAAAATAAAGTATTTTAAAATAAAAATTAAAATACTTTTTGCCCAGGTGTGACTTTAATTAGTGTGAAATATTTTTTTTTCATTTCCTATTCACCAAAAATTTCATATGGTTATTGATTAGAACCAACGAAGGTTCTATATAATTTTACATATTTCATTTTTTGTGTATGTTTTTGGATCGATTTGAGTCTTAGACAAAATATACGGTTTGGTTTGAGTTCTACACAAAATATATAATTTTGATTTTCCTCTTAGAGTGAAAATATGCTTTGCCACTCAACAGTGGTCTTAATTATTATCCTCCAAGATCAAAATTATGAAACATTAATCAGTCGACTGTTATTATGGCGACCCAGATATGCTTAATGTTTGCCCCAACGTTCTATTTATAAATCGATTTTCTTTGAAATGAACTAAAATTCAGTCAATTTTATTTATTTTATATTTTTATTATTTATTTATATCTCAATCAGTAATCGTATATTATCTGAAGTAATGCTAAGCTAACTGGGCGCACGAATTAAATACCTGTATTTGGTAGTTTGAGGGGGGGGGGTGTGGAGTAGGGAGGCTAAACTTTAATGTTATGGCACTATAAAGAACAACTTTCCCTACGAACCACCCATTCCTGATTATAACCCTCCTAACTCCGGGGCTGATAACGATTTATCAACCCCCCCCCCCCATTTATTGTTCAAAAATGCAGATATTCAATACAAACCATATAGTATATGGTAAACCATACAGTTATTGACACCCCAACTTTAACTTTAAGAAATAAGTAAACAAGTCCTAATTTTATTTTAAGATATACATGAATCTAATGATTGAAGGGTCCTCTAAGCCTATGAAGTAAGTGTTTAGCAAACTAACCATAGGGAAGATTTCACAATTAAATCCACAATAAATATAGCCATATGGTAAAACTATTGAACTTTTGACCCAAAAAAATTTCTTGAATCTTGGTAAGGATAGATAAAGAGGAGCTAAAGGCAGTTTCAATTAGATCCCTTCATAAAAAGTATTTTTTTTAATTTAACCACCGAAATTTAGTCCTAAGGGTGTCAATAAATGTACGGTTTACCCTACGCAAAAAAATACTTTGTGGTGCAAATTTATACTTAGGAATTCTCTCATCGTATGCACTTAAAATATATATTTTAACATTATTGAATTGGCCGTTTGAGAAACCATAAATTCAAAATGATTGGATAAGTGAAAAAAAAAGTTTCTACTTTTGCATTAAGAGATTTCCTTAATTTAAATTATTTTTTCTAAATTCCTGCTTAGAATAAATATTTAATGATTTGATAAGTCTATGTTCATTCAATAGATCCGAAAAATATTATTATTATTTTTTTTTTTTTTGGAAATGTAGAGTTTCTCCTGAGTATGGAAGACAAAAGATTGTTATTTTGGAATTATTATACAAAACACTTACAAGTCTATTAAATGAAAATATAAGTAGGAGAGAAAGGATAAACTCGACAAATCCAGGAAATTGAAAAATATCTTGTAGCCAAAGCAATAAGAACATTTTGGAGTAAAATTTTTCTTGGTCCCTCTCTGTCATAGAACCTATAGAAAATTTGAACCAAGAACCATAAATTTGAATCCTTTCCATTTCAACCTTACATATTTATAATTTTATTAATTTTTCATGTAATTGAAAATATACGTAAGCTGATGTATAGTATATGTGATTTCCAAAATACATGTTTTGTAACTATCTTTAGTCTTACATAATAAGGAGAATCCGTACATGCCAAAAATGTACATAGATTTATCAAAAAATGTATTCTAAGTAGGAATATGTGTTGGGGAAAACAATTCAAGTTAAGCAAATCTCTTTATACAAAACTAGAAACTTTTTTTTTTTTTCACCTCTTCCAATAATTTGAATTCGTAGACAAGTTGAGTTTCTCAAAGGATCGATTCAATTCCGAATCCGCGAAGACAAGTCGACTAGATTTATTTTCGTCCTGGTGATAAAATAAATTATGGTGTAGCGATAATTCGTTTTGTTCTTATCGATATGACTTTTAAACAAATTATAATTTTGGGGTCACCTGTGGTAAAGTGGTTAGCATGGCGACCTACAAAACCAAAGGTCGCAGGTTCGCGCCCAGCGGTGGCCTTGGATTTTTTAATGGGAGTAAAAAATCCTTAGCCATGCCGTCCCTCGGATAGGACGTAAAATGGAGGTCCCGAGTCTGTACGATGTCAGGTACTCCTTAAAGATTTCTATCCTAATTATACCTGGATAGGCAAAATTTAGGACTCCCACTGTAGCATCGTCCGATTAGCCTTAGTGGCATAAAGTGACGTTAAACAAACAAATAAACAAATTATAATTTATTATTCTACTCCACTTTTTATAATTTTAACTAACAAGTACAAATAATGCTTTCGGGTGTTTAATATGTAGAATAAGACAATTTTAAAGTTTATACTAGGATTAGGAACGAAACCGAACAAGAGTTTCTTAAGAATTACTCTATTATTCAATTTGTATAAAGAAATTCAGTTTATATAAAAAAATTACGCTTATTATTCAGTTTATATATTTATTTTATAAGAAATATAAGTAAAGTAATCTTGGAAAGAAGCTGAAAAAATAATGTAAAATAACTAACTAAGTGGCGAGGAAGGTGGGGGCTTAAGTGACGGCTAAGGAGACAGAAAGAAACCTTTTCATTAAACTCCTGCCCAGCTCCTAACTGTATTAGACAAATCCCATTTCCCCCTCCTCTTTAAAGATAATCCAGATTTCCCAACCCTAATCTCTAGGAAAAACACCGAGGGAAAAAAAGGTTTACCCTCTTCACCGAACCGAATTTTCACCCACTAAATAATAAATATGAAAAGAAAATTTTATGGGCCAATATTAATTAAAAAAAGGATTCAGTATTCTATGTGAGTAGTTTGGTATTCAAGATGGTTTGGGGTCTATTTTCAACTATATATATTTTTTTACGCTATCCGTGCCTAGGAGGGTGTCTTACGGTTATTTTAAAGGTGCAGTGAAATCTCGCAATAGCGGACATCTAGATGGTAGTTGATTTTGTTCGTTTGTTTGTTTCATGTCACTTATTGCTCAATCTAACACAGTTATTAAGTTGAATCTAAAAATCTACTAAATGGTAGTGATGTTAGTTATTATTAAATATTTTTTTAACGAGGTAAACTAGCTTATTAAATATTTATAAGTTTTTTAGTTGTTATTTTAATTTAAACCGATACTAAATTTATGATTCTTTGTTAGTTTCTTTAAACGTCAGTTTAGGCCACTAAGACTGATCCGACGATACTACTGTGGGATTCCTGAATTTTGCCTATCCAGGTATAATTAGGACAGGGATCTTTAAATTACCTATTTAATATAAAAGTATTTGACATCGTACAGGCTCTGGACCTCTATTTTACGACCTAAAAAAAAATTACCTAAAAAAATCGTAGAATTACCACGGGACGCGAACCCGCGACTTTTAAGTATTGTAGGTTGCTATGGATTTTAAGAGTCTATTTAGATGGGGGTAAAATACAAAGATATGTACGTATCAAATTGGAATAAGAAACTTTTACACTTCCACAAAAAAAAAAAAAAAGACTTGTTTCCGAAGATGTAATCGTATAATGGTTACTTTGGAACGCAAACCTAATTTAAATGATGGTTTTCTTTAAAAAATATTTACTAATGGTGAAACTTTTTTAGAATATCGAAGTGAATAAGATAAAAACAGGCCAATTAAATGATTCACGGAATTGTTCGATGCAAAATTCAGAGTAGTATAATCATCCAATTTACTTTTTAAAAGTAACCGTTCCATTTACTTCCTTTGCACTTTTATTTTGAAAATTAATCTCACAACGGATGCTTTACGAAATTTGAATAAATACAATATGTACTTATTATAAATAGTATAAATAATAATAAATACCTTAATAAATATTATATACTTATTGTAACCTGAAACGCAAAACATATGATCGAAAAGAGTTCTAGACCTATATATATATATATATATATATATACTGAAGTTGATACTCTTTATAACGTTGTTGAATTGAAATGAATTATTATTTCAATTTAATAAAAATTATTTGAACCCATTAGAGGGCGAAGAAAAAATTATGGGAGATTGGGGATGTGGAAATAGAAATGAAGGTGGCAACCGACTAATTAACTTCTCCCTTAGTCAACGTTTTCAAATTGGAAATTCATTTTTTAAGAAAAAAGCTAAAGATAAATGGACTTGGTGTTCACCCAAAGGCCACAAGTTTGAGTTAGACTACTTTCTTACAAACCAAATCAGCTTGGTTAAAAATGTGGAGGTCATAAAGAGGTTGAATTTCAACACAGATCATAGGATGTTAAGAGCGGAGATATATATTGAAAAGTATAAAAAAAGAAGACCGTTTAGAGTAAAGAAGAAAAATTATCCTTTACAAGATCAAGCTGAAATTGAAAAATTCCAAAGAGACTTCACAATGCACCTTCAGCGCTGTCATGCAGGCAAGGAAAGAAAATCTCCCAGTACCGTGCAAGAAAAATATGACTTAATTTTAAAAGTCATTGAAGACACTAGCAGACCAGATCCCATCCAAAATAAGAAAAAACCAAGCAAGTTATCAGAAAGTACTAAAGAACTGTTTAAGATTCGGAGCAGGTTGAAACAAAGAGGAGATCTCTCTGAAGAAGAAAGAAAAGAGCTCACAATATTAAACAACCTCATAAGGAGAAAAATAAAAGAAGACCTTCTACATTATAAAAATAATATTATAACCAATATTCTGTCTAACAACAGATCTACTAGGAAAATTCAGAAGGAATTTTCTAAAGGAAAACTATGGATAGTCGCTCTTGAGAACCAGAAAAGAAGTATTGTTACAAATAGAGAATACATCAACAGAGTGGCCACGGAGTACTTCAGGCAATTGTACGATTATAAACAAGGAACCTCCAGTAAACCAGATGAAGAAAAAAAGGATGTAACAAATTTAGAGGAAGTTCCACCGATAATGGAGGATGAAGTTGTATTTGTCACAAAAAAACTAAAATCTGACAAAAGTCCTGGACCAGATGGTGTACAAAATGAGATTTTGAAAGCAGGAGGGGATGCTCTCACGAAAGAGCTGACAGAACTATTCAATCTCATTCTCAATGAAGGAGAAATTCCAGAGCAATGGAAAATAGCAAAAATAATTTTACTTCATAAAAAAGGAAATAAACAAGATATGGAGAACTACCGGCCTATCTCCCTTTGTTCAACCATGGCAAAACTTTTTTCGAGTGTCATTAAAGAACGGCTCTCAAAAAGAATAATGGAATGTATAGCAGAAGAACAAGCAGGATTTAGGAAAGGCTTTTCAACTGTGGACCACATTCAAACATTAAATCAAATGATTGAGAAATCCAAGGAGTACAACTTCCCTCTGTACCTTTGTTTCCTCGACTTCAAAAAGGCTTTTGATAGCATCTTACATGCAGGCATATTTGAAGCATTGAGATCTATAGGAATAGAGGAGAAATATATAAGGATAATTATGAAACTTTATAGTGAAATGTCAGCATACGTGATGACAGAAAAGAAAGGAAACAGTTTCAGAGTCAAGAAGGGTGTACGTCAAGGAGACCCACTGTCCCCTCTTTTGTTTATCCTTGGGTTAGAGATGGTGTTTTGTAGTCTTGGATGGGATAACGTAGGCATAAAAATAAATGGAAAATGGCTGAGTAACTTACGATTTGCAGATGACATCGTACTCTTTGCCAAAGACATTCAAGAACTATTGGAAATGCTCAAAGAACTCTTAAGGATCTGCGAAAAAATTGGCCTTCATCCAAATTACAATAAAACCAAAGTAATGACAAATAGGGAAAAACAAGAATTGAAAATAAATAATCATACTTTGGAATATGTAGAAGAATATGTTTATTTGGGCCAACTGGTGTCTTTTTCGGATAGAGCTTCGAAAGAAATCCAGAGGAGAGTCGCATTTGGATGGAACAAGTTTTGGTCTCTTAAATACATTATGAAGGGAGGCATAGGTATTGATCAAAAAAGGCAGGTCTTTGATAGCTGCATTCTTCCAGTGATGACGTACGGTTGCCAAACTTGGTCATTAACAAAAGCCCAAGAAAATAAGATTCAGGTGTGGCAGAATAGCATCGAAAGAAGTATTGCAAATGTGAAGAGAAAGGACAGGGTAAGATGTGTGAAGCTCAAGACAGAAATATGCCTTAAAGACACTCTCACGCAAATAAGGAAAATAAAATGGAAATGGGCTGGACATCTCCTACGGTGTAAAGACAACAGGTGGTCCAAAATAGTCACGGGATGGACGCCATACAACCAGAAGAGGAAAAGAGGTAGACAAATGAAGAGATGGAGTGATCTGTTCAAGTCTATCATGGGCCCCCTCTGGTGGAGAGCTGCTACGGACAGGGATGTCTGGAAAACAAAATGGTCGGAACTCTCAAACCCCGCTTCCCAGTTGGACTAGTCATCCAGGGAAGCATTGACTATTACTCCCTAAAGGGAAGGCCTGTGTAAGAAAAAAAAAAAAAAAAAAAAAAAAAAAAAAAAAAAATATATATATATATATATATATATATATATATATAAAATATAATATTGTATAATATTATTTTATTTATTGTTTTGTATATATTAATTACACAAATAAAGGCTATTTTCATTTCATTTCATTTCATTTCATTTCATTTGAACCCACATAAGTGTTACAATATATCACGGGCGTCACGGCCGGGGGGGGGGGGTGAGCCCCCCCCAATATTTTGGATGGAAGCACATATTTACACTCTGTGACATAAATTGGCAAGTTTAGAAATACCTTTAAAATACATGGTTGGTAAAGGAATTAAATGTCCCAACAGTGTTTTTAGGCGTTGTTATTTTAACTTTTAGCCTCTAAAATTTTTACCTATCTATGACAATATTGATTCGTCCCCCCAATAATTTGGAGCTGGTGACGTCCGTGCAATATATTGACAAAAATATTGATTTATTGATTAAATATTACTCCCCCCCCCCCTCAAACTAAAACTGATGCGTTCATAACTTCTCGATTTTTTTTCCAAATACAACATTACTCTAACTATTTGAATGGGATTATAATAATTTTCCAGGCATTTTTTAGATTATTCGCAGTTAGAATAATGCAAACAAAAAAAAAACTTTATTAACTCTTAAAACTTTATTATTTTATAACTGTAGTCGGAATTAATTAATGGAGATAAAGTTTGTGGTCTTTCTTCCCCATTAATACCTGTTCTATTGTTTAGTTAGGCTGACGTATAATGCTCAGATCTTTTCATTTTACAGTGAATTTGGTATATTTTAAGAAATTATTGTAATTTTCGTAGATAAGTTTAGATTGTATCAGTATCATGTCTTACTACTAAGTAGATAAGTTAAGGTTTAAGAGGATTTTCTCAACATATAATGTATTAATTAATCTTATTATTACCATTATTTGATAGTGGATCTGGAGAACGCTTCATCACTGGATAACGTAAACGAAACTCACTTTATCACAAAAATGCTGAAGTGCGCAGAGGCGCGCTGAAAATGGAAAAATATGGAATATATTCAGTGACCTACATCCTCCGAGATAAACTGTTCATATTGTACTCTAACAGCCTTCTTCATTTTGAAATTCATTTATTCCGCTCGTGATGTCTTTGTTTAGAAATTTATTATTTAAAAAAAAGGGGGAACATCCCTTTCACTTTGTTTTTTCATATACATTTTTTTAAATATAAAATTGAATATGAGCCAAGACCATCTTCGAAACAAACACTAAAAAAAAAGTATCAGAACCAACAATGTACAAAATGTAATAGAGTTTAAAAGAAATAAAAATTGATTGTAGTTTACTAGAAATCTTGAATTAATTTTGAGATTTTCAAAATACAAAGGACTGTGTTAAATCTGGTATGGTAAATTATTATCTGACTGATATGTACATATAGCACTGTGACAAAAGATAGTATACTTTTTATGTACAAAAAAAAATTATGCGTTTGCGGTACGCATTTTTTTTTTTTTTTTCTTCTTAGTCCCTTCTTTGTTTTTGTTGTTCGTATAATGGCAGGAACTTCTGTATTCGTACATAAAAACTCCTTTACTATAGGTTGCATTTTAAGAGTGTTTTGTGTCAGTTTAATGTGATGAGTGTCAGTCAGTCATAAATCTGCCTCATAAATGCGGTACAGTAGATACATATCTAGTATGTTGCATTGTCTAAAGATATACATTAGCCAAAAACAATGTTAATGAGAATAAAATATTATGAGCAAGAAAGTGTATTAAAATGCATTACTGTAGTAATCCTTGGATATAGTAACACTTATGTGGGTAAAAAATATTTATTCAACAGAATAATAATCAATACAATAATCAATGCCAAACGAATTAATAAAACTCAGATATTCGAGCAGGGTACAAAATTGATAACGTTATAGCATACTAATCATATGACTTCACAGTCAAGACACAAAGACTAACTGGCCCAGTCTCTCGCTCCTTATAAATATTGTCGTAAAATGAACTTTCTGGAAGGTTCGAGATCTTTGTGTAAGCTGGTGGAACGCCGTAGATGGAGGTCGAACAATCTAGAACCAAATAGTTCGTTCCAACCGCTTAGTTTGTTCCAACAAACGGTCTGGGATATTAATTAACTGGTATGTTTATATACAGGTTGTCCAAAAAGAGTATTCGGGGTTTAAAAGTTCTGGGTTCTTTAGAAACGTTAGAAACGCAGATTTCTAAAAACGCGTGACACATTGTTCCTGAGATTGCCGTCATTTCTGTTCTGATATTTTGCTTCAATTGCGTTAGATTCGTCGGTTTCTTTTCGTATACCCTACTTTTCAGGTATCCCCACAAAAAAAAGTCAAGAGGACTAAGATCGGGACTCCTGGGAAGCCAACTAATGGTGCCTCTACGAGAAATCACTCTGTTTTGGAATAATCGTTTACCGTAGCAATTGATAAGTCTGAAGTATGGCAAGTGGCCCCGTCTTGCTGAAACCATGTTCTAGAGTTATATCCTTTAAACTCTTGAAGTGGGCCAAAAAACCTCTTATCATTTTACAGTAACGCTCACTATTTACAGTACTATTTACATTATTTACTGCGTTTGAGATTCGAGGAGTGCCAGCAGCGTTATGGTGGACACCTAGACAATATTGTTTTTTCTATAATAAATTTCCAGTTCATTGTGTTTAAATAAAATGTAAACATCCTACTTGATATTCTATATTTGAGATTTTATTCAACTTTCAAACCACGAATACTCTTTTTGGACACCCTGTATTTGACGATTTAACGTTAAAATATTTACACCTTTCTTGGATATATACACTGGTCGAGGCATTAAAAACGAGTGGATCAAAAAGCCACTATACGAATTGCGCACCGATATTATAATAAATACGGAATAAAATACCATAGGATTTTACCGTTTATTTATTATTGAAGCGGCTCGTTTTTTTTTATAGCTGTTCTGCCAAGGAGAAAAGCAGCAACTCAAAAACTGTCTGTGTGAGGAAGAAATGGTGCGGCGAGAATTTCTAAATATATAATAGGTTTCCATTTTCATAATTTGGAAAGTTCCGCACATGACCTCTCTTGACAGCCTAGTCCAATACATAACTCCAAAAAAGCACCGGAAGACTTGGCTTTGGAATTGAGTGATTCAAATTCTCTGTAACGGGGTAAAGTATTAATCACATTAGTGGGGCTTACCCGTTTCCGGTCCCTGCCAACTTTTTAAGCTCTACATCCGTTATTCATTGTGACGGGGGAATGATCATTTCTTCATTAATACGACAGAGCTCAACTCAAACGTCAGATTACCCTCGGAACGTAACGCGTTCTCCGAAACGGCATGCGCCTGCCAGTCACAGTTTTAATTCAATTAGCGCAGTCGGAATTTATTATTTAGCGGGGAGTTGACCGGTGTGGCCTCTACCGGTTATTTTGGGAATGACCCCGCTGCATTCGTAATGAGCATGAACCGCCACCCATCAGGATCCACAAACATTTCCGAGGCACATTTAAAATTAACGAGAATGGTGAGTTCTGGTTCATTATTTTAATAGTTCCTCTTGATGTCGAAAAGTGATGCTATCAGTTCAGTAATGATTGATTGTTATGCCCAAACCGATGCTTCGCAGAAGGCAAGTTTCAATAGATTACAATTTATGTATTCATTTGTTTCTGTAATATCGCTTTATTTCCATTCATTTCATTTCAAGAAAAAAAAAATATATATATATATATATATATATATATTTTTAAAAAATATATACTGTTATTAAAAATTGTACTTTTGTAAATAATTAGATTCTTTTAGAAGCTTGTGATTAAATCTGTGAGTGTATTATATTCACTATGAGAATAATTCTGTGTATAAGAATATATTTCTAAATAAATCTTTAAAAAATGTTTTGTTTTTTCATTTAAATTTTTTTTGTGAGTTTAAAAAATTAAATATTTGTTTTGATAGTTCATAATTTACTGGAAGACTTGGTCTATTTTATTCAAATTTGTAAAACAGTGAAAATTCACATCTTCCATAATGATATATATATCTCATATATATAGTGGCCTCTCTCCTAAGCGACCTCACTATTAACAGTAACAGTGAGGTGGCCTAGGAGATAAGTGTAATTAGACATATTATCTATTGACAAAATTTTTAAGAAATCGATGTATTTTTCAACTAGATTATTAACAAAAATATTGTTAATTGGGATTAGAGAGGAGTACACCTGAAGATGAGGCATTAAAGCCTCGAACCGTTGAGATAATGTTGTAATGTATTGAAAAAAATATATATATATACCTATATATCATAATGTAAGATGTGAATTTTCACTGTTTTACAAATTGGAATAAATATCTGTTATTAGATAATCATATTTGTTTGTTTAACGTCACTTTATGCTACTAAGGCTAATCGGACGATGCTACAGTGGGAGTCCTAAATTTTGCCTATCCAGGTATAATTAGGTTAGGGATCTTTAACGAGTACCTGACATCGTACAGGATCGGGACCTCCATTTTACGTCCTATCCGAGGGACGGCATGGCCAAGGATTTTTTACTCCCGTTAAAAAATCCTAGGGCCACCGCTGGGCGCGAACCTGCGACCTTCAGTATTGTAGGTTGCCATGCTAACCACTATACCACTGGTGACTCCGAGATAATCATATTTAGGATAATTAATTTTTATGTAAATATTGATAGTAAATTCATAGCTGAACCAAAGTTTTTACTAGGTTTTGTCACTAAATATTTATATAATAATAATACTTTTATATAGATATTAATTTATATAGAACTTTTATTCTTTTATCGGATCTCATTATTACGGATAGTTATTGTATTGCAATTAATAATAATTTCATGAAATAAATTTCCCTTGTATTGATTTTAATGTCGACTCCATATGTTATCATTGTTAGCATAACAATAACAAACAACAAAGGCCTTTATCTTTTCCGAACCTTTAGAACCAAGAAACCTCCGTATATCCTCAGTTTGTTCACACCCTGCTCCTCTATACATTCTCTAAATACCAGATCCCAAACCTCTAACCTGTATATCCCTTTCTACCGATCTGCCTCCTTTACGAAATCCTTTATAATCCGTGCTGCCACCTTCTGGAATTCATTACCTATCTCTATCAAAAAAACTTCATCCATCACATCCTTTAAAACCTAACTATTTCATCACCTCCTGAATCTCCAATCTCCGATGATTATGTAAACATGTAAATAGTGAAAACAATATTGAGGATATATCTTTTTTATTTTTTTTATTTTATATCTTTGAAGCTCAAAAGCAAATCAAAGTTTTATAGTCATCATCCAAATGTTAATCTTTTATTTTTTCTTTCAGTATTTTATCTCAGTTATTTTTATTGTATTGCTTTTCTTTTGTGTGGCTACTTTATATTTTAATTCTTTATTTATTTATTATTCTGTTTTTATTATATTTTTTCCAACTAGCCAGACAAATGGCCATTAATTTTGTTTATGCCTGTTATTCTTAGGGGATTAAATATCCCAGAATAAAAATTACTTTTCTTCTTCTTCTTCTTCTTCTTCATAACCTGACACAATTAAATCAAAAGTAGCAGTGACTTATTTAAGCTCTGCCCTCAGGTAAATTTCTTATGTTATCGAGCAATAGTTCAATTTTAGATTGGATTCATCTACTTCTGTTACTACTAAATACAACTGGTGTTCCCAACTAAAAAATGTGCTTGATACCATAGAAGAGGGTAGATTAATATTTGAAAATAATGTAGCTCAGATAAAAGCAAATAGCCATAAAATTTTGAATAAATATAAATGCTACTTATTAGATAAAGACACAGAACGATTGCAGCATTCTACCTATAGCGAGCATATAAACCTTTTCTTGAATAGATTCCAAATGGCTGATTATTTACTACTCCCAGCTAACTTTAAATTTACTAGGCTGTTAATGCTGATCAGACTTTCAGGTAGATACAGTATAAAAATTTCTGTTAACAATAAAATTGTAATTATTAATCCTCAGCAAGAGTGCAAAATGTGCAATATGAAAAATAATGAAACACTATATCATATATTGTTTGTTTGCCCTATTTATTCCAATCTGAGGGAAAAGTATTACCAAGGGATGGAAAATGTTAATGGAATTAAAATTTTTAAGCCACAAAGCATAAAAGATTTACGAAATTTGTTTTATTTTTTTACCAATATTTTAAACTATAGAGACTTGGTAGGATGATTTCTCATAACAATAGCCATATTACATGTCATCAGTAATAGAAATTGTTAATTTATTGGTTATTAATTAATCTATGTAAATAATAAGGATTTCAATGTTTAAATTTTTTAATTTTATGACTAATTTTTAGATGTTCAATTTTAACTAAGTTTTAGATTTTATATATTTGAATTTTTCTATTTTTCTTTATATTCATGTATATTAATAATTAATAATGTATTTATAATGTTTGTATGTATATGTAATGTGTAATGTATGTGTGTATAATTTGTATAATCGATAGACTCTATTTGCATAGGGTGTTTCCCTGAAAGCAAATTATGATTAAATAAATAAATAAAATAAAATAGTTCAATTTTTAATAATTTACATCGAATCTATGTATTAGTGTTCTGACGAAACGAGTTTTAACAGAATTATTTTTCTATTAGGCCTTTGTTAAATGGCTACAAGTTACAAATCGGCCCAACTCGGCGAATACTGAGATGAATGTTTGTAGCAGAGGAAGGGTGAGAGATATGGGCTAACTGGGTGAACTAAGAAAGCATCCATCAGGATTAAATATGGAATGAAGGGGATTAAATAATGAGCTCGCGGTGGAGCGGTGAGGGGAGCAATGGAGCGGTGCGGTTAGCAGAGACCGCACGCCGAAATATTGCCACCCCAGTCCCTCCCCTTACAATCCCATCTCTATTTTAAATGTCACAAACATTGGCCTTATCTGAGGTTTTCAATATTTTAGAATTTTTTACTTTTATGCATGTCTGAATTATGGGAACTGGAATACGCAGACCAGATAAAGAGAGGCCATTTGTCTTACCTTAAACTATTGCAGTCATCATATGAAGCATAAAATATTTAAGCGAATGATGAAATGGTGGCATTGTTTATTTTAAAGGCCCTCTACAGATATGGCTAAATTGTGTTACGTTAGACTCTGCCGTGTCCCTGATTTAATTAAATTATAATGTGGGTTAGTAATGAGGTCCGTTAAGATCGTTAAGGTCCGTGGATCTTAATTATCTTTAATAATTGGGACATGCAAAAAATATACAGAATTACGCAGTGGAAGAATATTATAATTGGTGAATAATATATACATATATACATATAGACAAATATATCTAATTACTATTACAATACGAGCCTGATTAATATAGGAAGTGGGGGGCCGACAGCAATACGTCTAACTGGAAGGAAATTCTGCTAGAGAGGCTCCTCTGTGAGTGGGGCCTTCTCAGAGCAAGGGCGATAAGGAGGCTTTAAGGTACAAAGTTTGGCCCTATGTTATTACTTAGCATATTTATACAAACTTAAATATATTTAATTATCTATTTGGGCACCTAATTAAACTAATTATAATCATTCTCACTAATATCTACATATACAATATTTCTATAATAGCCCTCATATAATACAATATAATAACATTTAATATACATAATATTTATATAATAAATGACCTAATAATTATATGTGTGGGTCACCACAACTCATTCAGGAATTTTCTGACCCCTACAACTGGAGATCAATATTTAAAGATTACTTGACATCATTAGGAGCAAAGGACATATGGGATAAGCAGGCACTGACAAAAACAGATTTCTCCGACCTCTTGGAAAAATCTCAAAATCAATTACATTTAGTTGATATTGATAATGCCCTAAACAACACATCTAACTCTACATACCGTGATATAGACTCCCTAGATGGTGCTGAAGAATATCTTTATTTTATTTTAGCAAAATTATACGTTCAAAAATATTATACTAAATACAACGCCGAGCCTTTGTGCTCTCTATGAAAGAAAGAACAAGACAGTATATCCTATCTCTTGTTGGAATGCCCTATTCTACAATAATTCTATTAAAAATATTTAGGCTTTATAATACAAGAATTGAACTAAACAGACAAATTTTTTTATGGCTTCGAAATTAATTTTTTCTTTTTCTTGTCATGATGACTTTAAAGGTCCTATTGTAATTTTTACATATTTTTTTTATAAGAAGAGAGAGATTGGCCTTGGCCCTGATTTGAACCCGGATTTCCTTATCACTAGTAAAGTGCACTTGCTATCGCACAGTGGGACGAATCGCCAATCTAGGGGGAAATAATTCTGGAAGCGACTTATTTTATGTTAATATTTGTAGAAAATTGCATTTAAGCATGAATTAATAAATAAAAGTCGAAATAGTGGTTTTTGGCAATGGTCATAAAAAAAAAAAAATAAATAAATAAAAACCAATATAAAATTATTTAGATAAATTGTAAATAATGGAGTAATTTTTTTTATATTTCTTTATTCAATTTTCAAGTATTCAAAAAGAAAAAAAACATATTAACTATAAAATAACGTCAAATACATTTTTAAAAAATTATATATTAAATTCTAATATCGAAATGTAAAAAAAATTGTTTTTCATTCCGAATCATCTAAATCTGATGGATCTGAATCCATCCATCTGAATGCATACATCCGGCGACTTCAATACAAATATTCTATCCAATTCTCCCAAAAAATAGTTCATTTTAGACCTGGTATGTTCCCTGAACCTATTTATTGTTCGTTTCGAGTCGAGTAATCATGCCCAATCTTTCCTTACTGATATCGATCTTATTTTCGAGGACTTTTGTCAACAACTAGTATCATACTCATGAAATCTGTGAGCGACGACTTAACCACGACTTAATACGTATTTGCAATGATCTTTCGAATCCTACTTTATTTCTAAAATATATATCTTGGAAACACCTAGATTACCTGACAGCAGATGAAATAAATCTACCCCTTGATCTACTATCCCGTTGTATAGGACCCATCTATTCCTATGAATCAATTGACGACATGGTAGAATGCCTTACATCCAATCTCGTTAGTAGTAGTAAGTAAGTAAATAAGTAGTAGTTTAAAGTAAGTAGCTTACTAAGTTGACTACTGGAAATAAAGAAGGGTACATCACACTTAAAAAGCCAAATAAATATATACTTACTTGCCGAATTGTCTTCCATACCGTGGTATAAATTTTTTTCCAAAACAATATGAAATTCGCTGATCTATGTTGCCGCTTCACCAATAAGATGTATAAATTATCTGACTTATTGTGACGAGTGTGGCGTGTTTATTCTTTTGTTATTCCGTTGGTATTTGTTTTAAGGAATTAATGGTTTGTAGATACTTAAGGTATATACTGTTGTTTTCATGCTTTATTTCTTTCTTATTCCTAGAAAGGAAAAAATCTTGCTATTTGCTTTTAATTGTTGTACTTATGGTCATCGAATCTCGTTTTTTCATAGCTTCGGAGATTGCCGTAGTGTATTCCAATGAAACTGGTTTACAATATATTTATAAATTTCATTAGCACATCCGTATAGCCTCAAAATATTCAAAATATAGGCTCTCAACAATGAGAGATTTATACCTTTAAAAAAAGCGCACACCTTTATTAGCAGGTATTAGCAGTTCATAATGAATACTTTATTTTTATATAGTGTGGACTATATTCTGTATAAATATCTCGGTGTAGATCGGTGTAGATTTTTAGTAACCCCTTTTTTTATAAGAAAAAAAATAGCTTATCTACTATTGAAAAGAAAGGAGGATACTCTGTATTATATCCACATTTAAAGAACCAAGAACTTATATAAACTTAATTTCTGAATCGTCTTCTATTGCCTAGCATAAATTTTTTTCAAAAAAACACGATCCATTCTATGATTCTATTGATTTTACAATATAATTTGGAAATACGCTGACTAAGCATTATAAGGGAACTACCGTATTCAAACCCCCATTATTCTCTTAATACTTGCTTAAAGTGATTAATAATTTGTAAATGCCTTAGCTAGACTATTGTTTTCAAGAGACCGACAAGATTTTTTCATTTCGTTGATGTTAACTATTTCCGCCTAGATTGGCGATTCGTCCCACTGTGCATCGGTGGAAAAGTGGTCAGTGAAGAGAAAGGATTTACATGACCGGGATTTGTGCCTGGTAGTTCAAGTGGCAAGAGCGCCTTACTAGTGACAAAAAATACGGGTTCGAATCACGACCAGGGCCAATCTTTTCTCTTTTTATAAAAAATATTTAAAAATTATATATATGTATGAATAGTAAATTCCTATCTTATTTTTTAAATATTTTAGCTCTTTTCGCGTCTTCCTTCATGAGGTGGATTACAGCAATTAATAGCTGAAATATCGATTTCATTAAAATAAAAACATAATAAAAGAAATAGGTATCACAAAGGTTTACAATTACGACGGACAGGGAACAGTGACTTTTATCTTAGTCTTCAGGTCTGGAAGGGAGAGGAAAGAGGGTGGAGGGGGGAGGGTACAGTTTGTCCTGGCTATGAATAATAATCACCGTTTGATGAATATTGATGGGCTCTGGTTTCCACAAACATTTGCCCACGACCGGAATTAATAGAGAAATTACACAACAACAGATTCTCCGTCATCTTTACATTATCTCTCAAATATTTTGACTTTATTTATTTACCGGATAAAAAACATCTCATATTTCATTATAAAAATAGATACCTCTTTGAGATTTAACTACGTAAGTAGTTAACCCTTTAACGCCTGTAGACTGATATATCAGTTCGAGCGCTGCACTCCCTGCGGCCAGTAGACTGATATTTCAGTTCCCCCCGCTTCAGCTTTGAAGACTGAAACGTCAGACCTTATTTTAATTGATTGCTTAACTCTTTCCATTTTACTGTTGCTCTAGGATAAAACCCCCAGTAGTCAGCACCGTAAGAGATGTTTTTGTGACTTATTTTAAAACAAAAATTGAATTATTACTCATCGCTTTCGGATTTATCGTATCATTATTAAGGAATGCAACATTCATAATTTGTAGGTAACAACTCGTAAAAAAATATATATATAATTTAAAAATGATATAAAATAAACAGATACATACAACATTTAAAGTAACAGTTATAAAGATTATATTTAGTATGTCTACTTAGGTAAGTTCCTACACGTATTTTTTTTAATTTAATGAATTTTAATCCTCCGGCGGGCGCGCCTATTTGAGTAACATTAGCGGGCGCGCTGCGGTGTTTGAACCGCATCTTTGTTTTCTATATATTTTATTAGAAAATAAGCAATAACTTACTTATTTTTGTTGTTGTATTATAATAAATGTTACTCAAATAAACATAGGAATAATGGTGGAGGATGGTTGACCGTTGTTATAATGAAGAGGAAATCGTCGGGAGTGCGGTCAAAATAAATAGCATTAATATGCAAGAATCAATTTTAGTTTTGCCAACGTTTCGTTCATCGTTCGGTCATAAGTGAGCTAATTGTAATAATAAACATTGGTGTAGATGTAAGGGTTAATTTTTCACGAATACTAATTGAGTAAAATAAGACTAAAAATAATTTTATGTGTAAAAATATTTCAAACAACGTAAAAACCAAAATTCTTGCATTTTAATTTGTAAAGAAAGCACAGGAAAGGATAAAATAATTCAGCAGAGATAGTCTGAATCTGTAACACGAAAGGGTGCGCCACGGTGTTTGGACCGCACTTACAGACGTACTGCAAATAAGACAATATAACAATTGAGGAAAACCGGAAGATGGCGGGCACGACCGTCTAATCCTGCCAGAACATGTCGGTCTACAAATACCTGGAACCCTCAGCTCACTGATTCAATTAGTATTCCTAATATTTTGACAGATGTTCAGATTGCGGTCCAAATGCCGCAGCGCGCCCGCCGGAGGGTTAAACGAGCATGGCGAGCAGACAAAATAGTCATCATTATCTTATTCATATTTAGGACTTTGTGTGTGTTAGTGCTGGATATATGAAAATTATTCTTACATAATTGGCATTCGCGTTCCTCCAACTCTGTTTCCAGCCTGTCCGGTATTTCCCAGTGACTAGGTTTATGGTTTTGCTCAAAATTTCCGAGGGTTGTAAACTAATTGACATGGGGTGCTTTCCAACTTAATTTTACCTGCACCTTTAGATGAAAAATATGAATAAGGAGATAAAGAAGAGTGAAGAGTGAAAAAGTATTCCGGCAACCATGCACGGCAGCCGGGCTTAGGTCCCGATAAGTCCTACATACAGTTCGGACGTGCTTTATAAGTTTTGTTCGTCAATGCACTTCCATTTAAACTGTTGGTTTCAATTATTTTCTTGATAAGTCAATCAGTTTTTAATAAGCGTGTTCTCTTATAGCAAAACATTCATGCTTAATATAATTTTTTGGTTTAAATACTTTGGCTTGGAAAATTTAACATCCCGAGTTACCTTTTCTTGCCGTCTATCTTCATCCTCTCCTCTCTTACTTCTCTCTTACCTTTTTGACTAAAATTAAGATCAGCGAAGTTTTGCTAAGTTATTTTGATTTTTCTCTCTCCTTTCATGAAATTATGTTTTTTTTTATTACGGTAATTACGTGCGTTACACGTCGACATCCAACCGAAGTGAAATTTCTTTTCTTTTGTTGATGAAAAACAACAGTAGCAATAATTTTCTTATATACAAAAACAATATTTCTATGTCCTCATTTTTACTTGCCTAACCGTTCATCTTTTTGTTTGGTGTTTTTTTGCTAAATATTCAGTATTTACGTTGGAACGCTATTTATTGGGTATACAAGAGAGTTTTAACACTCCGCTTATTCAAAATTAAATAATTAGTGAACGCGCGCTCTCAAAAATTTTAAAAAGTTTCTTTATCAGAAATTCCACATCCCAAATTTTTGGTCCTATAACATTTGTTGCTATGACAAACCAAGTAGAAATTTTATTCATTTGAACGGGATTAAATTTTAATCTAAAGCCTTTTAGACAGTATTCTACTAGAAAAAAATAGAACATACGTAGGATATTTCATTAACACAGAGTGCTTAACCCCAACAGGAACTTACTACTAGATATTCAGTAATAGATACCCATTAAGAGACATCTCGTGGTCCATACCTGAAACAGAAAAAAGAAAAATTATTAATTCTCAAATATATATATTGTAATTTTGTTTATTGCCTAGCTACGCGAATATAAAAACAGAACAAAAACAATTCAAATATTTTTACAATATAGAAATAATGAAAATAACAAATCCTAATTTTAAAATTTATTTGTGATGTTTAATTTAAACCCTAAATTAAGCCCATTATTATTACGAAACTGTGAACCTAAAGTCGAAATGATTTTTTTAACATTACAGAATCGGTCATTCGAGAAATCCGACGCACAGTGGAAAATATGACCGATTTAGGTGGGCAAAATTCTGAAACTTGTGATTAACAGTGGTGGAGTGGTGGACACACTCCTAACCCATTGGCGGCTGAATTATGTGCTTTTCGCTCTATTGGACTAGAGCTATTCCATGGCATTATGAAGTATCGGAAATCCAACAACAATAAAAAATACTATCCTACTAGTTATGTTTACAATACGGCAATAATGATAATTGCTATGCGTTTATAAGCATATGAATATAAATATAAATAAATATAAAAATAAATGAATTTACGTTAAATTTTAATTTTTAGCTACATAGAAATTATTTCTATTTTCTAAACACTTTAGCTGCCCTGTCAGCTGAAATCAAGTAATGGTTCTCTGGTCGGAGAATTAAATATTAAAATTGTGTCGAAACGAGAGCGTGACTCTCAGGCATACTTTTTCAGCAGTCAAAGTGTTAAATATCTAATTTTTTGGCCGAGGACACATTCTAGTGCGCGCCACCGGTGGTACACGCCGCCCGATGAGGCAGCTAAGTGTGGGCCACTGGTGGTATACACCGCCCGATGAGGCAGCCAAGTGTGAGCCACTGGTGGTACACACCGCCTGATGAGGCATCCAAGTGTGAGCCTCCGGTGGTTCACGCCGGCGTGAACGTGTTAATAAATAATTTATAATAATAATTTTTCATTGAAGCATATTTTTATTTGGTTTTTATAGTTGCCTCTACCTTGCAGGGTCGTTGATCTGTATTTTAGACTAAGTGATAATACTTCGTTAGATTTTAGCCACAGGTGGTACACGTCGCCTGATGAGGTAGTTAAGTGTGAGCCACTGGTGGTTCACGCCGGCGTGAACGTGCTAATAAATAATTTATAATAATAATTTTTCATTGAAGCATATTTTTATTTGGTTTTTCAAGTTGCCTCTACCCTGCAGGGTCGTTGATCTGTATTTTAGACTAAGTGATAATACTTCGTTAGCTTTTAAAGTTGTATTGTTTTTTTAAACTGTTATCTCATCGTTTTCAAGATTTTTCACTAAAGATGATCCTAAATCTAGTTTTCTTCTCAGGTTTCCAAAGACTTTGCAATCTTGTTGTTAGTGCTGTACTATTATTTCTTCTTAACATATTTCGTATGTAGGGGGTTCAAGACCTTTTATCAAGTATGCATGCCCTATATACTCGATGTTTTCAAAAGTTAAAATTTAGTTATTAGCAGAATTAAGTTATTTTTAAACGAAATTTATTTTATTTATTTATTTATATTTTTCGTCATTCGGGCCTGCGCTGGAGCGCATCTAGCAAATTTGTGGAATGCAAGTGTCTTAGATTTTCTTGACTTAGGTGATCTGCACGAGCATATCCCTCGGCCATTGTCTTCTCATTCTTCATTGAACGGGTAAGGGTCTGGCCACACATGTCCGCACCGGATCCGCACCGTAGCAATAATACAGGTTATGTTCAGAATATTTTTAATTTAACTTACATATTACCTTTAGTTATGCCTAAAGTGGCCTGTGTCTGACATGTGTGGCTTGAACTTTAGGCATAACTAAAGGTAATATGTAAGTTAAATTAAAAATAATCTGAACATAACCTGTATTATTGCTACGGTGCGGATCCGGTGCGGACCTGTGTGGCCAGACCTTTAGTGGGAGGAAGAGAGAGAAGAAAAAAGTAGGCTTGATGGTTAAGAGTTGAATAGTGAAATGTAGAGTATTTGTCGGGAATGTATGATTTTACTGTTGGAATGTCCATGTCTTTGTGTTTTGTTTTGTTAAAAATATACCATGGAGCGTTTACAATTTTTCGAAGAATTTTCGACTGTGTTGTTTGAATTTTGTGTATGTGTACCTGTTTAGCGGAACCCCATAGTTCTGCTCCTTAGGTCCAAATGGGTTTTAGTATCGTGTTGTATATTAGTCTTTTGTTTCGTTAGTTATGTAATGATCTGTGATGTAGGAGGTGTGACAGTTTTTTATATCGTCTGGTCAGTTTTTGTCTTTTTAGTTTTGTATGTATGTTCCAAGTGAGTCTTTTGTATAGTACATATTGGGTTGTCCGAAAAGTTCGTAGAGATTTATAAAATAAAATTATCTTTTATTTTTCCTTCTAAAATGAATCACAAAGCTAATTTTTATTTATATGCCTTTAATCCTCATGGATTTAACTATGTTTACACACTGAATTCGTCTTTATTATGGCTCAGTAGTGTAGTTTATTGCAAACCATCATGAGTGACGATTCTGATCATTTTCGGCATATTATGCTGTTCTTTTTTTAAAAAGGGAAAAACGCAGTCCAAAGTGCAAGAAAGATTCGTGCCGTGTATGTCAGCGATTCAATCAACGGTTCAGAAGTGGTTTTCGTGGTTTAGATCAGGAGATTTCAATTTGGAAGACCAGCCCCAGGCTTGCCGGATTCAACTCTTGATATCGAGGACATAATGACGGTCATCGACAACAATCCACGAATTACTGTCCGTGAGATAGCTACGGAGCCTGCAAATCGACGATTGGAGTCGGGAAATCGGAAAGGAGTACTATTCCACCAAGACAACGCTAGGCCCCCTGTGTCTTTAAGGACTCAGCAAAAGTTATTACTCTCCTGACATTGCTCCCTCGGATTTCCATCTTTTACATCCCTCGAACATTTTCTACAAGGGAAATCCTACTCTTCAGAAGATGACGTCAAAACGGACCTTTTATTGTTCTTCAGGAGTAAGGACAGTGATTTTTGGAAAAAAGGGATAATGGACCTTCCACCAAGCCGTTGGGAAAGGGTAATCGCTAACGGTGGTAACTATTTTGTAGGTTAAATAAATAAATTTTAAGCTTTTCATCAATTTTAATTTTTGTCCAAATTTCTCTACGAACTTTCAGGACAACCCAATAGTTTTTAGGTGGCACCGATTTTTATTGGAGGACATGTTCACTTCAAAAACTGAATATAAGTCATCTGAAGTTAAAAACTTATATAGATCAACGAAATGATAGTGATCGACGAAAAAGAAATGGATAGTGATAAAAGAGATTTAAAAAAATGAAACGAATCAAACAAGAAATAATAGTAGTAGTAAGTGGCTACTAATAAGTATGACTAATAATATTAACATGCCTTTTGGTCTTCTTTTTTAATAGTTTAAGATTCAGAAAATTTTATATATTAATTTGAATTAGCTGTATATACCGGTTTCACCCGGGGAATTTCATTTTTTAAATCTATAAAATCTATAAAGTGAGACTTTTATCGACTCAAACGGTCGATTTCGTGAAAACCAATGTAAAGCGAGATCAAAACGATTTTAATAATAATAAAGAATATACCCAGGGATTGGCTGAAGTTACGTAATTTTAATTTGGACAGGTGTTCGCACCTGGTATGAAAGAACCACTGAGCGAAATTTGGAGAATTTAGGACAAAAGGTATGCATTTCTATAAAGAACAAAACAACAAACAGAATTTCATCTTTTTTTGTATAAATTATACAGTAAATCAATCATAGGAAGAGGTGGATAAGACTGATTTGGTTGGCTCAAGTTTTGTCTGTAAAGCCAACAGAAAACAAGTATATATATATACTAGGGGAGTGTGATGGTTAACTGTTTTCTATTAGATAAGATGATTAATTATCAGGATTTTCAGTCAAAAGTTTTTTTATTTTGAGAGCCTACGTTACTGTAATACTCTGAACTCAACAAGTCCTGAGATACACATGTTTGGATCGAAACATGGAAATTAAACACCGTAACAAAAAAAAAAAAAAAAAACGTAATACAGAGTTGCATTCATGTCCTATAACGTTGAAAACGGATATTGACTGAGAAATAGAGGGTTAGTTATCAAAGAGCTTCAGTTTCCTGAGAATTACATCTTTTGATCGCTCTGTTAGCTCAATGGAAGAAAAGTGGAACAGAACAAAATGCTCGCTGAAAGCAATGAAAAGCTTTATCCATTTGTATTTTTCGCTAGCTAAAGGATTTCTACACAAAAACTCTATTCTCCATTTCTTGGATGTTCTCCCTCTATACCGTGATGGTGGCTGTGAGATTAATGTCGCCATAGTCCTTTGTTCTTGCGGAACATGAGGAAATACTAAGCTTTAAGGCATGGCTATATTCATTTTTATTTTTATAGAAAGTATTTTTTTTTTTCTTAATTTAGACTGACTCGATCTGTAATAAGTCGTCCGAACCTTTGCAACGAAGACTTTAAAATATTTTTAAACCCAAAACTTTAATTTTACAATATTTCAAATATTTTTTATGACAAGGGAAAAGTCTGGACTTGGCCGGGATTTGAACCGGGATTTCCTTATAACTAACTATTAAGGCGCTCTTGCCCCTTGAGCTACCAGGCACATAACTCGGTCAAGTCAATCCTTTCTCTTCACTGACCTCTTTCCCACCGATCTCGCGAAGATTGGTAGCTCAAGTAGCAAGAGCTCCTTACTAGTGATAAGAGAATCTTTTCTTTTCGTATAAAAAAAAAACTTAAAAAATATAACAGCATTTATTTTATCATGACAAGAGAAATAATTCAATTTATAAACTTTGGTAAGTGAAATTATTAGTTCATTTCAACAACCTCCATTACCCTAAACACCCGATCAAGTTTTCACGATTAACCTATCGAACACAATTAAACCATTAAGCAATCTTAAAGTGTATAAATTAAAGTATAAACGTATCATAACTTCTAGTAAGGGTTTAAATTAGTTCAACTGAAACAAGCACAGGTTAATATTTTGTTTTTAGAAATTTGATTTTGCTGGAAATAGTGCAGATTAAAAATTTGTCATTTCATATTAAATAAAATATGACTTTAACGCATTTGTGCAAGTTACAAATAACGTTGAGGTATGGAGCAACTGCGAATAATAAGAAGATATGTAGTCAAAACCATAAACTAAAATTGAAAATTTCCAAAAAAGCCAAATTATTAACAGTACAAAAGTCAAAGGATTTCTTAAAAATGCCTAAAACAAATGAGATATGAACTAATTTTTTATCAAAATAAGAACGAGATGATGCTATACTTTCAACCATGTTAACTAACTCTTGTTGAAAATTGCTTGGAGCAATGAATTTGAGGACCCAACTTTTTACTAGAGGAAGTTTAAACAAGAGTTGCTAATAAAGAAAATTAAAGTTAACTTTAATAAAGGTTGCAGGTGAAAGTAGGTACCGTTTTATACGTCAAAATCTGGGAGTTCGGCCAAATCACCGTCTTGAACAACTGTTGGTTAAAAAATATAAATAACATACGGGCCCTTATATATTAATGTTAACAAAAAATAAAGGAAGAATAAGAAATTTTTTTTGGTAATGCGTCTCATCTCCGGCTCTTACCATTGAAGAAAGGAAATGTTTCAAGACGTAAGGAACATTTCTTAAATGGACAATGCCTTTGGACAAGGCATTTGGACAATGCCTATTTACAGCCTAGAGGAGAGAGAGAGAGAGAGAGAGAGAGAGAGAGAGAGAGAGAGAAATACTTTATTGAGAAGCGCGGCCCTTCTTTATAGCGTTGCTGGTGATACAGGATTAACAAAAATTATAATATAAATTATAATAAAATACAATATAATAATAAATTATAATAATTACAGCAATAGCCGAATCACAAGAATATGTACCAAAAATTAATACAAAAAAAATAAAAAATACTAAATTTTTTACCGATTTGAAGTCAAATTTCAAATTTAATAACTTAAATGAATTAAACGTATTGCACGAGAGCATTATGCCAATCTATTTATTAATATATTTTTTTTTGATTCATACTTTTATTCACACCCGTCAGCCATCATTAACAATCAGCGAATGTGATCGTCTACAAGAAATAACGTATATAAGGCATTGTAAGCATGAGGAAGGAAATTGCCCAACAGCACCTCCTTCCGAACTTAATACTAATTCAGCAGAGGAGGTCTCTCATCCAGCTTCTTTTTAGGAACCTTCTGACGGTCATGCCAACCGTTGCCTTGTCGTTAATTAGACTGTTGTTATGTCTGAGTAATTTAAAAAATCTGGTGCGTGCGTGCAACACACAACTTTCACTTACCAACTTACTTAGATTAGAAATTCACGTGTTTTGCTAAATATCATTTCCCAAAGTCACACATTTTACTACATTCATATCTTATTTTTGTTAATCGTTAAAGCCGTTTTTGAGTAAATAAAAAAAAAACCGTGAAAATGATACAAAATTTGTTAAGTAAAGTCCCCCCTCCCGTTGATCAATTTTGATGAAATTTTTACAGTCGTATCTCGGGCATATAAATACATTAAATACCAAGTTTGATCAAAATCGTTAAAGCCGTTTTTGAGTAAATAAAAAAAACATGTGAAAATGATACAAAATTTATTGAGTAAAGTCCCCCCTCCGGTTGATCAATTGTGATGAAATGTTGGTTATCACATCTTTGGCATATAAATACATCAAATACCAAGTTTGATCAAAATCGTTAAAACTGTTTTTGAGTAAATAAAAAAAACATGTGAAAATGATACAAAATTTATTAAGTAAAGTCCCCCCTCCGGTTGATCAATTTTGATGAAATTTTTACAGTCATATTTCAGGCATATAAAAAGATCAAATACTCAGTTTAATCAAAATCGTTAGAGCCGTTTTTGAGAAAATCGAAAAAAACTTAAAAAGTTATTAAATAAAGTACCCCCTCCCTTTGAGCAAATTCGATGAAATTTTTGCTGTCACATCGCAGGCTTATACATACTCTAAATACCCAATTTCAGGTTCGCACGGTTTATAGTTTTTGAGCTAGTCTGTTCACACACACACACACACACACACACACACACACACACACAGACACACACACAGACACACACCATTTCGCGGGACTTGGTTATTTTGACTCAGGGGACCCCAAAACGTGTATTTCCGTTGAAAACCGGAAGTCGAAAATTTTCACGATCGCAATACTTCCACTTACTATATATTTCATATATAGGTAAGTGAAAGTAAAAAGAGTTCGTATATGTAGTAGGTAGTTGTAAGTCTGTATGCAGTGTTTGGTTACTTACGTACCAAGGAGTAGCCGTTATTAGTCTTAAAATTTTGGATAGAAAAGTTTGTTAGTGCGTCTTTAAAGGTGAGCCAAGAATCTGTAAGGCGTATTTCCAAATGTTTTTAAGTATATAGGTATACTAGCTATATGTCCCGGTTTCACCCGGGGGATTTCATTTTTCTAATGAAACGGTCGATTTCGAAAAAAAAAAAAACCATTGAAAAGCGAGATCATTACGATTTTTATTAGGATAAAGAATATCAGCTGAAGATCGGCTGAAATTCGCCATATGGACACATATTGACAGGTGTTCGCACCTGGTATGAAAGAACCACTGAGCGAAATTTGGAGAATTTAGGATAAACGGTATGGATTTCTATAAAGAACAAACAAACATAAATATTGCCCTGCAGTTTCAGCTTCTCGCAAATCGGCTTGCCTAAGCCTCTGTTCCTGGGCAGACTCGGTTTCCCGCGATTCTGCCTGTCTAAGCCTCTGTTGTTCAATCCTATTTTGATGTTCGTCGAGAGTTTCAGCTGCTCGTATTTGACGTTGTTTTTTAGCTTTTGAGCTCACTACTCCTATTGAAGCTCGCTTCTTAGGAGGCATTTATAAAAATAAATTCACCATACATGTAAATAAACGTATTGTAATGTTAAAAAACAAAACAAAAAAAACATATGGTTTAAAAATCCCAGAACTCGACGCCTACCAAGGGACGGCCTTACAAGGCCTTGTTTTCCTCTTCAAAATCTATAAAATGATTTTTTAGGCCTTTTTTCGACTCAAACGGTCGATTTCGTAAAAAAAAAAAACATTGTAAAGCGAGATCATGACGATTTTTTTAACAATAAAGAATATACCCAGAGATTGGCTAAAGTTATGCAATTTTAAAATGGACAGGTGTTCGCACCTGGTATCAAAGAACCACTGAGCGAAATTTGGAGAATTTAGGACAAACGGTATGGATTTCTATAAAGAACTAACAGAATTTCTTCTTTATTTTATATAAAGAACAAATAAACAAACAAACAAACAAACAGAATTTCAACTTTATTTATATAGATTGTATGTATTCAGTTTCTGTCTAATTTTCAATTTAAAAGGTTTGGAAAAAATAAGAGTAAAGTATTTATAAGCGTATGTTCAGCGTCTTTTTTTTTTTTCATTTTGACAAGTGGGCCCCAAGTTATCCTTCTGTCGAACAGAAGTCCAAGGTAACGTACATTTTGTGTCTAAGGAATTTGGTTGTCACCATTAGTTGTCCAACAATCGGACACATATCTCGTCTGAGCGTGGAAGTTTGTGATGTGATTTTTTATTATTTTATTTAATTTTGCAGAGTACCATTTTTGTAATTGAAGTAAGTGGTGTTGTAAATTGAACGAGGCAAGTCTAGCTCATGGTTTATTGTTAAAATTGCTGTATTACGCTGTATCATCAGCGTAAGTTGATATAAGTAATTTAACTAGCCTTCGTTTCCAGCTAAGAAAGTAGATCACCATCGAGGCCTAAAATGATTTAAAACATTTTTTTTTTCACTGCATTCTTTTATTTGCACCTGTCGCAAATAATAAGCGACAATCAGCAAATGTGTTGCTTTTAGTCGCCTCATAAGAGGCATGTCAGTCGTGGCAATGTCATTAATAAATCTATTGTTATGTTCGTGTAATTTGATATAGAAGACAGAATAGAGAGTCCTTATTTATTCGTCGATAGTAGGTAGTTGTAAGTCTGTATGTAGCGTTCTGCTACTAATGTACAAAGGTGCGTTCGTTACTAGTCGTAAAATTTTGATTTGGAAGGTTTGTAGTTTTTGTAAGTGTGTCTTTTTTGCTGATCCATAAATTTGTGAGGCGAAAGTCTAAATGGATTCAAAATTAATCCAAGAATTTCTGAAAAAATATTCAAATTAATTATTAGAGTAAAATCTATTTATTCGGTGACTATAAATCTTCTAATGCAGTGTACTCAAGCGCTTTCAGTAAATCGAATTACATCTCAAGAGATTTTAAAGTAACGTTACCTACTTTTATAACCGTCGACCCACGAAGTCAAAGTTAATAAAGCTAGATGCATTGAAAAGAAAAGATTGAACGTCATTTAAATTTCACTCAACTTAAAAAAAAAAAAAAAAAAAACGTAAAAAATTTAAGAGAGTGAAGAACATTAAGCGGAAATTAGGGGGCTTTTAACGGCGCACTCAGGCGAAGTGCTGTCCTCGGGCATCAATTATCCGAGAGGCCCTCGGATAAGCCACTTATAGTATCTGTCCTTCTCTCCAAGAAACTCAGGATGTCCTCATGAAAGGTGAAAAAAAAAAAAAGAAAAAAAGAAGAGACATCTTAGGAAAAGGAAAATCCCAGAAAACAGAATCCGTTTCACGTCAGTAGTAAATCAGGGCTCGAAGCCTACTCGGAACATAAGGCGGGCCTTGCTTGGTTTTCAGCAGACCTAACATTTACATGAATAAGGCATTATCCAAAAGAATCTTTTCTTATTTATAAATCATTTATTACTAACAGTTTATTGTTTCTTAGTAATTGTAAAACAATTTGATTTGAAGAGAAAATATTGGCCTTGACCGGTATTCGATCCCGTGTCTCTGCACCTACTGAAATAAATCAGAGTTTAAATCAGGTGAGTTTAAATAATTAGAAAAAAAAAAAAATATCCTTAAAGTGATTTAAGGACGTGTCTTTAAACTATGTTTTCAATATTAAGGCTTTATTTTAAAATCTTTATGTATTCGTATATATATAAAAATCTCGTGCCCCTAGGTTTTTCGGGGGTTAAATCAGAAACTATTCAACCGATCTTTATGAAATTTGGCTCATTGTGTGTAGTTTTGTCCAACTTAAAAGGTAGGGTAGTTTTTATCTCGATTATTGGCCTAAATATTTCTTTTATTGCAAATCAAAAGCTAATTACTCTACGATTGAGTGTGATTATTAGTAAGTTCTATAAAATCCCAATAGATGGCGGTATAAGTTGATTTATCGACACAACACTTTATTTTCTGTCGTTATTTAGGATGAGCAAGCATTCTGTAGCCAAATCTATTTTTTTTTTTCTTGGACTTGGAAAATCCGTGTTTTGCCTATGCGCTATTATGTCGCCTTTTCACGTGTTGGGAAAGCATCAAATCTATTTGTTCCAGCAAAAGAACTTTTGATAACCTGTTTCAGGTAGAACCTTTCCGATATGATATCTAATCACATATCATCATGTGTTATATTCTGAATTCAATTAACATGTTTTATGGCAAAAGAATAATTTGGAACATTTTTGCTAACTGTCTATTGTGTTTGTACTAAACCCTATTCCAATTATATTCTTTATTAGCTCCTTTGAAATGTTTGTTATTTATATTTAATGTTGCCTCTGATGGAATAATCCAGTAAGTGCTAAATTAATGGATCATTAATAATTACTATGGTCAAATATGAGTTGAAAAAAATAAAAACTTTAACCCTTCTAAATTCTTTACCAAACAATTATAAATTTGGTGTAAAACTCTATTTTAAATCCCGTTGGTTTTTATATTAGCTGAAACGTTTTTGACTTTATCAGCGAATTTTGATTTGAGTGTATTAAAAATATTAGAAAATAATTAATCCAACGCATTATAGCTATTGAGCCGCAGCAACGCGTGGCCGGGTCTGCTCGTTTATAAATAAGAAAATTATTATTATTATGTAAAATCAGAACATTGAGCAGTTTTCTATGTCGTAAAAAATTGTCTAATTCAGGCTTTCGGTGACAACATCAGCCAAAGAGCCCCCACGAGGATCTGAAATTCGGGTCGAAACGTCAGCACAATTAAATATGTAATACTCGCATTTTAGTGTTAATTATTTATTTTGACCGCACCCCCAACCATTTCCTCCACATAATATCTACGGTCACCTATCTTCAACCATAATAAGATTTTTGAGGAAACTTGTTAACATCCTGAATTTGATGCCGGTTTGTATAGCACTCAGAATTTATTATGAAAAAAAAAAAGCATCGGTGTGTTATGGGTGATTTCTAGCAATGGCGTAACGAATAGTGCTTAATGGATATAGTACATACTTTTAATGCTTAATGGACACTTTTTAGAATCAACCGGTAGTAATTGCAATGTATTGAAAAACATTGTCCCTACGTGTCGAGAGTAAGCGAGTGAGAGCAAGCGATGTGGCCTGCCTACAATAGGCGCCCAGCCAGCCGTGTACAACCTCCACCGCACACAAATCCTCTCTGGTAGAAAAAACTTCTAAATTACCTAGCCCCGAGATAAATTCACACTTCCCACCAACTTTCCCCCCCCCCCCTTTTCAATGCCTTTAGTCCATGCGGTAAAACCAGGGTTGTAGCAGCCCTTAAAAAGACTACTTAATTGTCGACGAAACACTCGCATACAACCGCAACGTTAAAAAACACCTGTGTATGTATAGCCAGGTATATACAGAAAATTTAAGGAAGTATAAATCGGAAACTTTTACGGAACGTTGTTTAGCCAAACAACAGCCATATGTACTTTTTATAATAATACAGTGGGGCAATAGGGTCAAGATAAAATGCAACGGATTAAAAAAAAAAAATGAGAAATTTAGATTAAATTTTTAAATGATCATTCTCTTATTTTTTTCAACCATATTTAATTCGTCATATGTAGATATATGGCTAAATACAAAGATGATAAATATTTATACTGTAGAACGGAAAGTGTTGAAACCAGGATTCCTGATTTTACTGCAGTATCTTTTTTGTCATTATCGGTAATTTACCATACTCAGCTATAAGTTCTCTCTTCCGCATTACCGACCTAGCCTCTCTTTTACGGCAGGACATGAAGAACTTGATATAAAAAAAAAAAAAAAATGTTTCGCGAACTAACTGATAAGAGGTGAAAAATAAACAAGACACTTACCCTAACAATTTACTCAAATTTCACAATTAGATTGCTACCTAATTGATATTTAGAATAAGATGAAATATAGAAACAGGATTATTTCTTATATAGTATTCCTAGATCGAACAAAAGCCAGGAAGTATGCAAGGATCATGAATTCCAGGAAGTAAGAAAAACAGTCCCGTCGGTAGCTACAAATTTGTCTTCACATTTCACTGATAAAATAATATCCTCATAAACAACGGATTAGCCGGAAGGCAAGAACGGATTATCTGATAAAAAATATATTGTGAAGGACCATTTGGTTCCGTTTCTATAATTTTTAAACGAAATATCCGAAAAAAAAAAAGGATTAAGCGGCAACCACTTTACATTCCATGGAAAAGTGCAATAGAAACAGAACTGGGAGCTTCCTGGAGGACCCTGGTGTGGATATGTATAGCAGTGTTGGCCGAAAATATAATCCTGGACTACCAGGGTATTGTCTGTTGCCAGATGTACGAAAATAGGCAGAGTATATGATAATAGTTATTGTTTATATAGTTTTTATTCCAATATTTTTATTTTATTTATGGAAAAGAAGACGGTTCATCAAATCCTCAAAACACAAAACTAAATACGTACACATACTTACTTAAACCTATATGGATATACAGTTCACACATTTACGGCATGGCTAAAAAAATACATTTACGAAAATTTCAGACCTTTCAGTCAAAATTATAACGACTCATTTCATAAGCACTTTGGTACTTGACTAATCAAACCTTACATACTGACTTCCAAATTCCAATAGCCGACCAACATATCAAGACTCTTTACAAACGTTTCCACACTAGCCTACACGATATATATATCGGATATATGAACCTACAACAGTAAACCCTCGATATAGCGAACTGGTAGGGGGCTTGATATACATAGTTCGCTATAACGAGATTCGTTATAACCGAGGATTCTTTTTTTTTTTTTTTTGTAGCCAATGTCCGCACTAATTTGATCATATTTAGAAGGAAATTCATTTATTAGAACTAGTTAAATTATAACGCATGTATGTAATTTATTTCTAGATAAACTACATATTAATTTAACAATGAGATTCATTAATTGACCTGCCAAGTTCACTTGAGAGTTCTTTAGCCTTAGCTTTAATAAGAGGGTCTGAGATTGGTATTTGAGATCTCATTTGTTTAAAGCAATTCATTAATTTTTTTCCAAATATTCATGAGCCGCAGAGCGCAGTCGTTTATTTGATGCTGAAGTTAATCCTTGGACTGCGGTTGAATCTATTTTATGTTTGTTTTTTATAATGGTTGACAATGTTGATTTTGGAATATCATATTTTTCTGCGATGATTTCTTACTTGGAATTACCGATACAATATCCTGGATAATTTCAATTTTTCCTTGATTGATAAAGATTTACGCTTGTGACACACGTTTACCAAAGAACTCATTGTGTATTAAAAAAACAACGAGTATAAACGACTACAGAACACTGATTCGAATAATACAGAGGTGGAAACAGAACTGAGCAAGATTTGAGAAAAAAGTCAATGGAATCAGAGAGAGCAAAAGGAAATCGGATTAGTTAAGAGTAAAAAAACACCTCAATTCTAGAAACTGGAGCTATTTCGTCTTCCAGCGTTCATCCTACGTAATACAGTAAAAAAAAAAAATATATAATAAAAATTCTAGCAGTTCGTTATAACAGAATATAATTAATAATTCTCAGGCATCAAATTTAGTTCGTAGTTCGTACTACCGAGGGATTTCGCTATTACAGCGAAATATAATTATAATTTATGTTCAGACGAAATATAATGGTAATTTGGGGGGGGGGGTAGTATTTTGGTTCGCTATATCGAGGTGTTCGTAATAATGAGGGTTTACTGTAATAAGAGATTTGGCTATAGACGAAATGCCCAAAAATGTGAGGAGGAGATTAAGAAGGCGTTGGATGAGAGATCTGCTTCTTAAACAGACCAGAATAACTTAGTCAAGCCAGACAAGAGGTACTGTTGGGAGCCATCCTTCCCATGCCTGACATGTCACTGTATACGCCCATCACATCTGCTGATTGTCTATATTGTTGACAGGCGGGGATATACGAATGAAGTGAAAAAAAAAAAAAAAATTAAACCTAATTTATTATAATGTATTATTAGTAATAAGGATTTGATTTTTAGAAAATCAAATGTGTATTTATCAACCCTATGCACTAGGGCAGCATTACTTCGTTACTGAATAAAGTATTTATCTCTAGAAAAATTATTTTAATGCAAAGTTAGTTTTCTCTCTTCGAAACAAGCAGATTTGCGGCGTATTATTATTATTATTTGATCACGTGTTTTACTACTATTTTATACGTTAATATCCTCAAGAGAAAAAATAAATCCCAATTGAATACACAACGTTCCTTCCTGTTCAGTAGAGTAGTGAAACTATCTTTGTATACATAAAATTGGGTGAATTTCAAAAGAATACATTTATTTATTTCTCTATCGCCCGAATAAGGACTCGAACCCTTGACCCTCAGATTAAAAGTCTGATGCTTTCCACCAAGCTATCCAGCAGCTTTTTTAAGCTAAAGTTTGAAGAGAAAAGTTAGAAAAACATGTTTTCTCTAAAAGTTAATATTTTAGTTAGCTACAGCAAAGCGTTTCTGAGTTTAAATAGTATTCTTATACGCCTCAATAAAATTCATTTTATTAATTTAGTAATTTTAAATCAGTATTACACACTTATTAAAATATAAATAATAAATAACCGTAATTAAATTTTTCACATCAAATAACACTGCCAGACAGAAATAAATATTAATGTAAAGAAAAAATAAATAAATACAAAAATAAAGACAGGGAACTCAAGCGATCTACTGTAAGAAGAAGAATAGATAATAAAGGGGTCGGAGTTAGTTCAACGACTAACTGAATCTTTAGCCTCAAATCAGCTGGAGGCAGGAATGAAAATTAATTAAAACCCCTTTTCTGATTGGCCTCACCCCGGACCAATAGAAAGGGAGGATAGTTTATCGAAGGCTTTCCGAACCATTAGCTCCTTCCATCTCGACCAATCAGCGAAGGGAAGGCCTTTTCTTTTGAGCACTCCATCTTCCCACAGCCAGTAATAGATTAGCATTAGCTTAATGCATCCCTTTTCTCAGATTTTTTATCCTCCCTTAACCACCCCTAAGTACAGCGAGAGGTTATCTAATAAGAAAATTCAAGTGTCGCATCCCCTAGTTATAAGGGACATCTCCCACTGTCCTTTTTTTTTTTTCAATGTAAGCAGCAACCACTTGGATCATCTTCGCCTACTGTTAATTTCTGTTGTATTTTACTCAATTTTTGTTAAATTATCAATAGTTATATTTTATTATATATATATTATCAATAGTTAATTTTTATTATATAGTTTTACTAGTTTGAGAAATTCAAATAGTTTTTCGGTTGTCTCCACACTGTCCTGCAATGTTGTTTGTAGGTCAATAGGTATTTATAGGTCCCTGTACGTGTCATATGTCCTGCAGTCCGTTAATATGTGTTTGACTGTAAGGGCCTATTCACACTATCCGCTCCACTCTCGCTCCGCTCCCGGTCCGCTCCCGGTCCACTCTCGCTCTACTCCATTCACACTAGCGCTCCGCTCCCGCTCCACTCCCGGTCCGCTCTCCTAACGTCTTACCATATTCACACTATATAATTTTACACCGTTCAATTCTGAAAGGTTTAAGCTATTAAAGCCATTAATAATCGAAGTTGTCTGTATTCGGATTTTAATTAATGATTAACTTTCAGTTATTTAAGTATTAATTTATTCTTCAATTTTACGGCCAAAAAAAAAATCAATTTTTCGTTTGTAGAAATAGCTGGTAAGTGTACTTTTCTTGATGAAGAAGATAATATTATCAAAGAATATAATAAGAAGAATATATTGCAACACAATGATAATTAATAATAATAATTATAAATTAATTTAATGGTGAAGAAATAATTTAAATTTTTTTCGGAATGTATTCGAATACGCTTGAAATTTTCAAGTTGAAATCGGCAAATGCTACAAATTTACCGATTGTGTTCTCTTCTTTTCCTGATTAATATTTTAATTATTTTTTGCTTTAATATATTTTTTTGTTAATGATCTGACATTTTTCATAATATACTGCATTTTTATTCGTTTCAAATTAAACGTTATTTTATAATAGCAATGAGTATGTAGTCAATAAATAAATCGGTGACCATTTTTTACGAGTACATTAATTCATAGCAAAATATATCTCAAACATAACATGAATTTTTCACGTTGAAAAACCGCGCGTATTGTTGGTGATTTTTTTTTATCATTTCAAGCGTATTCTAATACATTCGGAAAAAAAATTTAAATTATTTCTTCACCATTAATTAAATTAATTTATAATTATATATATATATATATATATTTTTTTTTAAATTTAAACTTTTTTGGCCGTAAAATTGATGAATAAATAAATACTTTAATAACTGAAAGTTAATTATTAATTAAAATCCAAATACAGACGGCTTCGATTATTAATGGCTTCAATCGTGAACGGTGTAAAATTATATAATGTGAATATGAAAAGACTTTAGGAGAGTGGAGCGGGAGTGGAGCGAGAGTGGAGCGGGAGTGGAGCGAGAGTGGAGCGGGAGCGGAGCGAGGCCGGACCTGTGCCAATATTGTGATTAAACTCTCTCTATTCCTCTGTAGAATAATTTGCCAGTGAGGCCGGACCTGGAGCGGAGCGGGAGCGGAGCGCTAGTGTGAATGGGGTAGAGCGAGAGCGGACCGGGAGTGGAGCGAGACCGGAGCGGTGCCGATAGTGGAATTCTCTGTCTATTTCTCTTTAGAATATTTGAGCGGACCGGGAGTGGAGCGGGAGCGGAGCGATAGTGTGAATCCGCCCTAAGTGGACACCCGCAAGCCTGGCAGTCAGGGGGAGGCTCACGCGCCATAAGATAGCCGTGAGTTACTCTAGTGTGACCAATACGCAGGCGCGTTAGGATGACTTCCTCCCTTCGTTTATCTCGGACGGATGATTTCCATTGCGATACACTACTTTTTATTTCTCTTAATTTATTTTCTGTTATTGTATACCACATCTGTTCCCATTTAATCTTTATTTTTTTCTTTATAAGGGAAATAAAGTCCCCACTGTCCTTTAGATTAAGATACTACTGTTGTAGATTTTGATAATACTGTAGTTTTAGTGTTTGCCCATAATTTAAGTCGTTGTAATAATAGTTTTTTATAGCATGTACTAATTTAAATTAAAAAAGTAAAAAAAAAATATATTTCATAAACTATAATAATCATTAGTAAATAGACAGTTATTTACTTAAGAATCATAGTTATGGAAGTATTACCACTGTCCTTTAGATTATGATAATACTTCCATAACTATGATTCTTAAGAGAGAGTTATTTATTAATGATTATTATAGTTTATGAAATTTTTTTTTTACTTTTTTAATTTAAATTAGTACATACTATAAAAAACTATTATTACAACGACGTTAATTATGGGCAAACACTAAAATGGGCCTAAGCAGATACAGCAGGGAATAGCAGTTGTCCCTGTTTTATAAGCTTGCTAACTTAATTTATGCTAGGCAGTAATTAATGCAGGCTGTGTGCCTTATCTAAGGCTGAGCTAGTGTCAGAGTCAGCGATGTAGGGAGCCCCTTGTCTTGGCTCTGCGTCAGCTCTCAGCGCTGAAGAAGTCACAAAGGACCTATATACTGCTCTCGGTAGTACATGAAAAAGCAAGGATTTTTTCTTCTTCAGAATTATTAATTATTGTTATTAGGTAAATTAATTGGTGAGTAACACATCTTCTAATTAATTTATCTTAGACATCACGAATCTATTATATTTATTTATTTATTTATTGGCTTAAAAGACAGCGTAGTCATTGAGTCTGGCCCAATCAATGTTAGTAGAGTTAGTAAACAGGCTTGAATAAAATTAACACGTTAGCTGCGAAGCAAATAAACTGGGATTTTCGTTAACTGCGACGAGGGGTCAAATGACCCCATGCTACCACACCGCTAAACTGCGTCAAGGGGCTGATTGACCCCTTATCCCTTAGACATTAAAATTAACTCTCTGTAAACATTGATGAATGTTTTAAAGTGAAATCCATTTTTTTTTTTACAAATAACTGACGTACTAGAATCCGTAACAGAAGCAGGGTTGAATTCTGTTGCTTCTGAATATATTTTTTTATTATTTATTTTTTCCACAACATCTGTGTTATACTAACAGTAATTTTTTTCTTTCCTTTTACGTTCAATCATAAAATGTTTACTATATGGTTTTAATTTACTTAATTGTCAGCATATATAATTCATGAAAGGAAGAATTCAGATATCAAAAATAAAACCAAACCTATGTTTTTATTATAAATAAATGAACATAAGTGTAGCTTTTGTGTATTTAAAAAAATAAACCTAATTATTACAAATTAAATTATTAAAAAAAATAACACGTGAAAACTACATTTTATAATGTTTATCATTGAAGCACTGCAAGCAAAGAGACGGTTGTCGGCACAGTCGTCATAGTATGTCCGGACCTTCTTCACCTTTTTTTGGGCTTCTGCACTGCTCATAGCTGTTCTTAGCTTTTCATAACAGTCCGAACATTTCTTCCTTATATGAATCATAACTATCTTCAAAACTTGAACTAGTTCCTTCGTCTTTGCTTGAAGTTGAATTCCGCTATGAAAGGGCTAAATCGGCAAGTTTCTTGCCAGGTGAATACGTATCGAAATTATTTACTGAATCGAGACAAATAAATGAGAGCTCAGGTGTCAAAAATACTAAGTAGAATCAGTCGAAGAACAAAAAAGGAAGGTGAATCTGTGATTCACCCTTAGATAAATGTGATTCACGGAAAATTACTGTCGCTTTCACCGCTTTCAAACATTTACGGAAATAGAAAAAATATTTTTTATTTACATATTCATTAATATTTGATATAATATGCTAAAACAATAGTAAGATGAAGTGTAATGAGCATTAAAAGACCAAGGGGTCATTTGACCCCTTGCCGCATTAAGGAAAACATTTAAACTATAATGCGACAAGGGGTCAAGTGACCCCTTACATCTTTTTTCGATATATAAGTAGTATTAAGTAGTGCATTATAAAAAGTAAAATAAAAAATCTGAAAAATATTAAAACAGGATGCGTGACAAGCATCGCAGTTAACGACAAATACACGTTTAATGGCTCGCAGTAAAGGAAGCCACCGCAAGGGGTCAAATGACCCCTCGTCGCAGTTAACATGTTAAAGCAAAACGAAAAGCGAATCTATTATAATAAACATAGATACTTGCACATATAGATATATTATTATTAGGTTTTCGAGAAACAAAATTAAGATTTGAACTTAAAAAAAAAAAAAAAGAACATCACAAAAACAAAACAAATTCTTTTATATATTAGTTTACTGTAATATCATAATACTGTTATTCACAGAAATTTGAAGTGTGGACCAGCTTAAAATGTTTACTTCAGAAGTCGAGATATCTTGCATATGCAAGTAGGCTATTATCATCAAGATCACGTCACATGCTACCATACTACATCAATTAGGTATAAAAAAAGTAATAAATGTTTCAGTTTTATAATATGAAATTCAAAAGAATTTAAAAATTTCAGATCGGCAGAAAAAACTGCAAATTATGTAAAATTTTATATATATATATATATATATATATATATATATATATATAAAAAGGTGCATATTCGAAAATTTTAGCTCTTCATATGTCGAAATATAATATAGATAGAAAAATAAGAAATCTATTCTGTACTCCGTAACTTAATCCCTTAAAAGTAACAGATATGTATAAATAAGAAAGTATAATTATGTATATCCGGCCGTCATGATATACTAAAACAAAAATTTAAAAATATTTTTATTTGATATCAATAAAACCATAGTATAAATTATTTTCAATATATTTATAACGATATCGGAGATAATGAGGTACATAAGTAAAAGCATTTTCAAGATGGACTCTTGTGGAAGGTCAACAAAGTATCATTAATGATCAGAAATTGGTATTTTAATTTTTTTGACAGTTATAAAATGAATCAGACCAAAAATATTCGGGCTTACTATCATGTAAGGGGGGGGGGGGCGGTCGACTTAAGTCCAGAAAATAACAGAATATTGAATATATTTTATATATATATACATAAATAAAATTTTTGAATAATTTAATTCTGTAAAGACTTTAATATCTTATTATAAATAAATTTTAGAAGTAAGTTTTCCTATCATTTCAAACGCACATTTCCATATAATTTCAAACTATATAGAACTACTATTACTATTAAATACATAAAAAATTGACATTATGCTTCGGCAAACCCTTCAACAGAAAGCGAATTGCTTGTAGGAGAGAAAAATGCTTTATTTCAACAATAAGCAATGCATAATACATTGTTACATTTTATTTTATATCCATTATTTATCATAATAATTTTTCACTTTATATCTTTTAAAACTATGTTTTTTCTTTGTTATTATTTTTTCTTCTTTATTTCATATTATTTATTTATTTTTTATACTCTTAGTCTTTTTCTCTTCCTTCCCTCTCTTAACACTCGCACTACAAATTGGCACACATACAGAGCTGCTAGAGAAAAAACCCACAAAAATGAGATATAACAATAACAACCTTATATTTACTAAATAAAGAAATAAATAGATAAATAAAAAGATAGACTCAGTTGGGTGGAATACGACTACGTATAATGGATTTCCAAAATTTGGTGGGTAATTCCCAGGGAGTCCAGGATTATATTTTCGGCCAACACCGCAATCTCTCTCATTTCGACACCTAGGTCTTCTAGAAAGCTCCTATTTCTGTTAGGGATCGTTACGCGTGATCCGAACCAGAGGCCCCTAACGGAGGACTCTCTCTCACAGAAGGTCTCGCGGAACTTCTCTTTAAGGAAAGGGGTGCACTTTTCGTAAATTAATAAAGAAATTTTAATACATTAATTAATTTAAAATAAATAAATTTTATATTGTGACGAGGAGGACGAAACGTTCGAAATAATATGATTAGAAATATTAATAAACCCGAGAAATCACTGTATTAAAATAAATCCATCAGTGTCTTCGTTTATACCTATTTATTATTAAGATTACATAAATAAGATAAGAAATATGTCTATGCATTGAATTTATTTCAAAAATTTAACTCATTTTTTTTTCCTTCTATGATTCCAAACTACCAGACGATGTTAACAATGCCTTAAAGGTTATTTTTAATATGATTATTCGTGTATTATCAATATAATAAAAATTCATCTAATCTTGACTATTAAAAAATTATAAAATAAAATACCTCCGAAAGACAAAACGTTAAAGAAGGATAGAAGTCCGAACTGAGGCGCAGCAGGAGGAGGTTGCATGATTGGTCCTGAAGGTGGAGGTTCGATTCCCTGCCCAGTTGTGGTGAGCGCTGTTGGCTACAAATGCTGGAGAGAGCAGTCCCCACTCTGGAGTGTAGTTCCAGTGTACGCCTGCTGGAACTGACTGAATGGAAAGATAGGGCACCCCGCCCCGCACAATGCCGGGGAAATTGAAAGGGAAATTCTTATCAGGAAGATACTATCGTGCCCCTGCCCTGTCGTCTTACCCTCCCATGCCCACATTATCCAGCCTCAATGTCCGTTCCCCTGTTTTCCCACATACTTAACTCTGTGTATGTACTACATATGTATATAATTATTCTATTTATTTATGTACAAATTTTCTACCAACTGGTATACCGGATCGAGCCAAGGATCGAAGGATCTATTTGAGGCATACTCAGCCTTTATAAAAAAATACACCTAATAAAATAATTTCATACAATTATTTCTTAATTCATACAATTATTTATTAAGTAATAAAATGGTATTAGTGAATACCAAAATAAAGCATACAATACATAAACCACAAGTAACAGGGTTTTAAATTTTCTATCTCATCATCCACGATATATCAAGATAAATATACTGAACAATACCATGTCCAGGGCAATGAGATTGTCGGATGCACAATATATGCAAAAGATAAAAACTAAAATCTTTGATCTATTTCTGGAAAAATTTTATCCGAAATCATTAATTAAGAAATATTGGGCAATTAACCACAATAGAATCATTGGAAATACTCAGTTTAATAATGATGTGGTTAAAGGTAAAAAATCAGTAATAAAAAAATTCCATAAATGCACATATGTAAAAGGGCTGTCGGAAAAAATTGGTAGGTCATTCAAAGATTATGATGTGGATGACATTAGCCTGGCCTTCAAACCAACAAACAAAATACAAAACTTGTACACCAATCTGAAAGATAAAATAAATACAAATCTACAGTCAGGTCTGGTTTATAAGATTGATTGTTTGAGGTGCCCGGCTGCTTATATTGGTGAAACTAGGCAATATTTAAACGATAGGTTTTATCAGCATAAAAATGATTGTAAAAAAAGTGAAGAGAACAGAAAAAAGTGAGCACTAGTTGAGCAGCACCATATAAGCAAGCATGAATTTTATTTTGAGGGGGCCCACATTTTTCATAAAGAAAGTAATAACACAAAGAGGAAGTTATTAAAAGCAATGTATATTGCAGAAAATATTGACAAGTCTGTCAATTTTAAAACAGACACTAAAGGTCTCAATATACAATATGGGGAAATATTAGGAAAAATTAATACTTAAGTACATATGGAATTGCATGAGTTATTAATTTTATTAGAAGTATACAGCTGCTGTACATAATATAGATTTGGGTCCTCTAAATAATAGGCCTTTACTGGAGGGTGTACCATAGTGAATTGGACTTTGCTCACCCTGAGTGTTTTGGGTGTCTTGGGGTTGGGGGACATTGGTTGAGATTGGTATCTGCCCTGTGTGACTTCAAATGATTTGTTTGCCTGTTTTGCTGGTCTATATATATATATATATATATATATATATATATATATATATATATATATATATATATATTAAATACAGATTTTAGATGATTGTGTTCACAAATGTTTTTGATTGATTGGTTGTATCGTATTGTTAAATGTTTTCAGAACTGAAGATGGCTCATAAGAGCCGAAACGACATATAAATAAAAAAATGTATTGTTGAGATTAATTTGGTCCCCTTCTTGGTATCCTGTTGGACAATATAGTCTCAAGAACTGAATGTTTTATAAGTGAAAATAAAACATAGTTTATTCATTTATTTAAGTTCAATATTCCAGCTGCTATACAAGATCGATCTAAGGATCGAAAGAAAGTCTTGAGGCAGACTCAGCCTTTATAAAAATGCACTTAATGAAAAAATAAAGTAATTATGTACAATTATTTATTAATTAATAATAATAGTATTAACCCTAGGATGGCCAAGGTTTTTCGCCATCTTAATTTGGCCAATGGGGGATCCCGGGAGCTTACTCATTTTTATGACCTATTGATGGCCATATTTTACTCAAACTTCTTTACAAAATGTCATTTTTTGTTTGAGGGATGTATTACTCCATTTACATTCTTAAAATTGTTTATAAAATGATTATTGCTTTTAAAAATTAAAAAAAAAAAAAGAAAAATTCATTAACTATGGCTTAAAAAAATATATGTATACTCCTTTCTTCCCCAGTTTCACAATATGCAGTATTTTTCTGACAAATGCATTTTTTTTTTCTTCAAATTTTTAAAGACCAAATTTGTGGAAATTTCGTCATTTAAAAATCTTGAGGGGTCCAGGAATCCCAGTCCAGGGGTCCCCGCTAGTCCATCCTAGGGTAAATAAATATATGATTCATTAGAATGGGAAAAGAAAGGTAGCTGAGGGCAGCTTCACCGTCAAAAAAGAAATGTTACTTTCTTCAAATTCTGAAAGAACTTTCTTTCTAGAAGAAGAAATTCTAGAAGTACTTAAAATTCCCGCATAATTTGGATATGTATCCAGTGCTGTACATAATTGTTAGAAGGTAATGTTTATTTTAAACTAGGAAGAAAAAGAGTTATTTTTTATTTATTATTATTATTTTTTTTATCTATGTCCCTGGGCCACCAGACCCCCTTAATTGTTATTATTACAAAATATAGAAATTTTGATTGAAGAAAAAAGTTCTCGTATTATTCCCGAATATCCCCGATATATAGAGAATTTCTTTTTACAGATAGTGGGATTCACGCTCTTGTTGGCCATATTTGAAATTATTTCGAACTCGTAATAGGGATAGGAATATTGATGGATACAGTTGGGAATCAAGCTTTGTTTAAAGTTTGCTGGGGGTTCAGTGGGCAAACGCGTTGCCCCTGATTAACGACAGATAATTAGAAACCCGAAGCTAGCCAGTTCAAAACCCGGAGCCAGGAGACATTTAAGAATACTCAGCATTAATACCCCACCCACTCCCCTGGCTCGGGAAACCCCGTATAGCCTAAACGGCAAGGAAGGGGAAGGCAAAAAAAAAAAAGCTTTTTTTTAATATTTAATAAAATATTTAAAGTATGTAATTGTTTGCATTAGTAATTTTCGATTTTGAACTAACAACTAACCCAGTAACCTGCGAGAATATCGTCCAGGCTGAATTAATATTTTTTCATCACACTGCATCAAAAAGATGTGTTTTCAAAACTCGGTTTAAGTCCGTAAAGTAGTACATTTCGGGCCTAGGCCTGAATAGTATATTTCGTACCAAGGGCCGAAAGTGGGCGATTGCCGGCCCGAGATATTTTTTGACCAAGACGTAGTCGAGGTCATGAAAAGTTCGAGGGCCTGCAAAAGCACTTTGGCCCGAGGCACGAACGCTATTTTTCACCATACTACAATAAATATTAATACGATATAACATTAATCAAAAACAAGATTTTCTTTTGGTTAAGTGTACCTCTTTGTTAGAAGGTTATCTTGTGGTTATGGGGACATGAAGAATGTTTAATGTATGGATTGTTTTACGTTATGTTATTATGTAAGTTAATAAAGAGAGATGAACATATGTGTGTTTCATTTAATACAACTGATATATTTCAAAATGCTAAAAAAAGTTAGTTCGTTTATTTTGATTTATAGAAATGTTAAAAGTACTTTGTATACTCTTCGTCATACCTATCTTTTGATTTTGCTGGTAACAAATTTGCTATGATTTCTTTTGCTCTTCTATTTATAGATTCTGATATATTATTAGCCATAATTACTAAATAACTAAACAATAATACGAGCAAAACAAACTTATGTAATGTATATAATGAAATGAATGAAATAAAATAATAAACAGCTGATTTTGCGGCCCTAGGGCGAAATATTCATTTTCGGCCCTAGGGCGGCGAAGTGTAGCTTTCGGGCCGCAAATTAGGGTCTGGCCACACATGTCCGCACCGGATCCGCACCGTAGCAATAATATAGGTTATGTTCAGAATATTTTTAATTTAACTTACATATTACCTTTAGTTATGCTTAAAGTTCAGGCCACAGATGTCAGACACAGGCCACTTTAGGCATAACTAAAGGTAATATGTAAGTTAAATTAAAAATATTCTGAACATAACCTATATTATTGCTACGGTGCGGATCCGGTGCGGACATGTGTGGCCAGACCTTTAGGCGTGTAAAACAGGTGATTACATCGCAGTATGGTGAAAAAATCTTTTTGGTGAGCTAACCTTACCTGCTACTGACATATAGTAATAAACATGTGCTTGAAAGAGGTTACTTGTAGCTATACTATCATTCTAATAAATAGTATGTTTGATGTGCAAAAACATGGATATACCAGAAGATATTTTAGAAGCCCAAGAAGCTTTAAACGAACTACTTCCAGCTAAATCCTGCGCTTTATGTGAAAGCGAATACAACAGATTTCGTCGATAAAGAGGTTAATAAGCAGATGTTTTTTTGTTTTTTTTTAAATATGTCAATTTAATTTCTTATATTGTATCTGTAAGTTGTTAATGGAATACAAAAGTGTTTTAATGTACTCAAGTGTGAGCAGTATGATGTAAAGTATTGTTCATAACACATTCCAAAAGTGTGTTTTCCGTGCTTGGTCTAATTAATTTCCTCGATTTGGTTAAACTAGACCACGCACCGGAAACAACCAATTTTGGTACTAGTGATGAAAATCACTATTTAAATAACTAGTGATTAAATAACTAGTGATGAAAATAACTGACAAAAACAGTGATTTTATTAACATCGACGCTTTAAAAAAAAATAAAGAGAATAAAAGAAATAAAGATGAAGAAGAATTCGAACCATTTATAAGCTTTGGTGACCTAAAGGATTTACGCCTTTAAACACATACAATATACAATATAACATATATAGAATATACAAAGTAACAGTTCTTTCCTGTAAATACATACTTAACTTAAGGAATGGGCTCGGAATTTATTATTTTATTTACCTAAAAAAACATTTTATTTATTTATATTTAAGTCATTTGCGCCTGCGCTGGAGCGCATCTAGTAAATTTGTGGATATTGTGAAGTTTATCTTCGATTTGTTTGATTTAAATGATGTGCTCGAGCATATTCCTCGGCCATTGTCTTTTTAATCTTCGTTGGACGGGTAACTGGGAGGAAGAAAGAGAAGAAACAAGTGGGTTTGGATGGTTATGAGTTGAACAGTGAAATGTACTGTTGGAATGCCCATGTCTTTGTGTGTTGTGTTGTTAGCAATGTACCATGGAGCGTTTACAATTTTTCAAAGAATTTTCGATTGTGCACTTCGAATTTTGTTTATGTGTACTTTTTTAGCGGAGCCCAAAAGTTCTGCTTCGTAGGTACCAAATAGGTATTAGTATCGTGTTGTACATTAGTCTTTTGTTTCATAAGTTTTAAGTTGTTTTTATGTTCTAGAAAAACATAAAACGAATAAATGTACAGTGCTTTCGTAATGTAATTGTTATTATAAACAAACCCTTGCTCATATTCAAACGAGCTAAAAGGAGGAAGTAAAGGATTCAACATGAACAAGCAGGAGAAGCAAACAGAAGAAACATTTATGCAGAGTTGGGGAGGGACATGGCGAGGCGGCATCTGGCACAGAGCAGTTCCTTGTATCGGGGCCTCGGGTCTTGTTAAATATGCGAGCCGGGAGAGAGTGAGAGCCGCAAACACACTCTATGCACCAAACACTCACCGTATGTATTTATTAACCAAAACTAACACAAAATGTTTACACTTATTCCTCACCTTTCCTATTTGTTTTTAACTAATTCGGTAAACTTCTGTATCGGTTCGCTTCTGATTAATCAAAAGGTTTATGATTAGAACATTGGGAAATCAGGCAAATTCACAAGAACTACATCTGACCAACCAATAATCATATACTGTGACCGACTTTGTGTACATGAAGATCTTTTCAATTTATTGTTAGATAAACCTCTTGTTATACCCAATATGGGACGTTCTTTTACAAACCGAACACCTTTCTGACCGACACATTTTAGATTTAACTGAAGCTTTTTTTACGGTTTCTATATCGAAAAAAAAGAGATACATGTAAGAGGATTTTTTTTTATTTTCGATATTTTGAAAAATAAACAAGATTGAAAATTCGTGAATTTGATGATTTATCGATAATAGCCTATTTTTCAAAAATTCATAATTCCGGTTCTATTTAAGTTAAAAAATCTAACTTTTTTTTATTTTGAAGGTAAAAAGACAAGTTTTAAGAAAAAAATACTTTCAAAACAAATTGTTGAAAAATTGAAATTGTTATTAACAATTTCAATGTTTAAATCGGTTTTTAACAGTGGCGCCACCCGTGAATCAACTTTTTACTATTTTTATCGTATTCTGCGTCAGATTTTCTATCGAAAACGCTTTTAAAAACGATGGAGAAGTTATTTTTACTGTAAGAAAAAAATTAATTAATTTAGCGCGGTACGTCACATCGACACGTGGGTCACATTTTACGGCTCATATTCTTGTTTTACACCGTTTATCTTTTAAATACAAATAGTTGTTTCATTTTTTTAATTAAAAAACATATTTTATTAGCCAAGAAGATGGGAAAAAATACATAAATAAAAAACATTGTTGAAAATGAAATTTTTTTATTAAGATTTCGATAATGCATTAGTTAATAAGAACAATATTTGGAATATAATAATAAATACAATATTTAAAAATAAGACAATGTTTACATTTTCTGTTTAAAAATTTTTACAATATCCTTTTTTTCGCAAGATGAAAACCGTTTTGCTTCCAATTGCTGTAAAGAAATCGGATTAATACAATGATATTTTAAAGTTCCTTTTATTGTTAAAGCTTTTTGGAAACGTCCGGACAATTGTTTTTCTTCTAATTTGTATTCATATGCTAAATTAATTAATTTTTTTCTCACAGTAAAAATAATTTCTCCATCGTTTTTAAAAGCGTTTTCGATAGAAAATTTGACGCAGAATACGATAAAAATAGTAAAAAGTTGATTCATGGGTGGCGCCACTGTTAAAAACAGATTTAAACATTGAAATTGTTAATAACAATTTGAATTTTTCGACAATTTATTTTGAAAGTATTTTTTTCTCAAAGCTTGTCTTTTTACCTTCAAAATAAAAAAAAATTAGATTTTTTAGCTTAAACAGAACCGGAGTTATGAATTTTTGAAAAATAGGCTATTACCGATAAATCATCAAATTCACGAATTTTCGATCTTGTTTATTTTTCAAAATATCGAAAATAAAAAAAAAATCCTCTTACACATCACTCTTTTTTTTCGACATAGAACCCGTAAAAAAAGTTTCAGTTAAATCTAAAATGTGCCGGTCAATTTTTGTCCAAATCTGTTCGGTTTGTAAAAGAATGTCCCATATAAGTTAAAGTATATTTTATTTGATCTAAGATATTGCTAAAAATATGTTTTCCTGGGTCTCCAGTCATTCTGTGATCATAGGAAACGGGGAAATAAAATAGAGCAGCATATTAATGTCATTAATTAAAAGAAATAACACCTTCTATGTAGGAGGAAGACGAGCATTCTTCATGAACTTAACCTGATTCTGTTGAACATTGCGTAGGAAACGGCTGACAAAGAAATTCTCAATAAAAGCTGCCTCTGACCGGTCCAACACCACAGGAAATATTATTCGAGAGGGAAAATTATTTCTGCCAAATTTAAAAACCAGCTGGCTCGAGTCACAACACATATTTAACACAATCTATGTCTCCCGCGGTCCTCTAAATTTCTGCACTCATCTTCCGAAATCCTTAATTCGGTATCATAGCACGTACAAATTGCCTAACATAAATAATAAAACTTCACACCCTCAGTGAAATAACAGAAAGATACGATAACCATATTAAAATTTACACTGATGCCTCTAAGACCACCAATACATGTTCAATTGCCATTTACGACCCGCCAAAAATATTAAATTGTCATATTCTATCCCGAAAAAATTCAGCATTTTCCATGCAGAGCTTCGAGCAGTTTTTAAGGCTGCACCTGCGGAACATTCTAATATCCACTACATAAACAGTAATATCGTGATTCTAACAGATCCAGCTTCTGTTTGCCAATGCACATTTGTCCCCTTTTACAAATTAAATATTATTCAATATTCTAGATTTGATGACCTCATCAAACCACACGTTTTCGTATCAGTGGGTTCCAGGACATGTGGGTCTACACGGGAACGAGACCGCAGATAAAACTGCTCGTGACACTACCAAAGCATTGGCGATTAACGCTACAGTCCCCAAAATAGATTCTTTCCGCTCATTGAGGGCAACGATTTTAAATGAATGGCAAAACTTGTACGATTGGGAGTCGCAAAGTGAGGGGAAGGATCATTATTTGATGCAACATAAACTTACCTTTAAGCCATGGTTCGCTACTATCGGTAAAAATCTAGAAAGAAGTATCTGTGTAGAGTTTTGTGGGCAGAGCTAAAGGAAGACTGTATCAAAGAAAAATAGAAGACTCCAGAGCAATCCTGGGAGATTAACAGGGGTTGCAAACAGCTTTTTTGGACCTTCAACAGGCCTATGACTGCGTTCCGGGGAGTAAAATCTCATCAGAGAGTATGGCATTGACGAGACCCTAATAGACGCAGTAACACGCCTGTATCGAGGCGATATCTACCAGGTCAAGATTGGAAATCGATTGTTGGGACCTTTCTCGGGTACTTGGTGTATGAAAAAGGGAAGTAGTATGGTGCTATCCTTTTTAAAATTTACCTACAAGTGACTTTCGAGGCATGGTATAGTTCGAAGTATAGAAAATCAGGGGTCGGTCATTGATGATGACAGACGAGCTGGTTTCCCTCTTTTTTGTGTTTGCGTGATGAAAAGTTATTTGGGTGAACAATGAGGACACAATGGCTTTAAATGTATGGTGATCAGAGCTGAAGACGACGGTTAACTTTGTGTTGACGCAAAAATGTGAATATATTGTTTGAGCCGATCAAACATTTTTTATTAAAAAACTAAAATTTTAACACAATTTCTAGAAGATATAAAAATTTATAAATATTTGCAATATTTTTAATATATGCACTATTATTTATATGTTACGGATTAACGAGAGAGAATACTGAGAGAGAGGTTGTTTATAATACGAACAGTCGACTCATGGCACTTGGTGGTGACCTTGGTCTGTTTCGTTTGCGTCCACGATGTCTTATAATTTTCCTAAATCGTGAGGAAAAGGAAGGGATTGAAACTAGAAGACTGGTCACAAAAGCGTCTGTCACCTGCCTCGACGAATTCGGCGAACCCTGGTACCAGGTTTTATTTGGACTTCCCTTTTAAATACATATTTTTCCATGAATAATTTTATCTCTCTCTCTTTTAGGCACAACTCATTAAGGTCTGTTTATTATTTTCATTTTATTATTAATAATTAACTAATAAGATTAATGCTTATATTTTTTTAGCCTATTGTTTCATTTATGTATTTTTCTTTCATCTTATCAGAGTTAATATTTTAATTTTTGTTTTATTAGTTTAACATTTTGTTCAATTGTTTATCATTTAGGTTTAATCACAGGTATTTTTATTTTATTGTTCTCATCATTGTTTTCCTTTATTTTAAATATTTCTACTTATTTTTCTTATTGCTAATATTACTCTTGTGTAAATACATATATTCTTACATGGCAACTATTACCATCATTATTATTTTATTTTATTTTTCTTATTCAATTCTTTGATACTACTATAAATACTTTTAAAGTTCAAATCAATATAACATCGTGCCCACCTCAAAAGAGAACCGGCAAAACAGCGTAAGGTGATTTCAATAATAAGTAATAAAAATTGAGCTCCGAACGCATGCTGTTTCCAGTCCAGCGGAACAACACGATTCTAAAAGAAAACAAATAAAAAAAGGGAACCGACCACGCCATTATAGAACACTTCCAAAACCTGGACAATTTCATTCTGGCTCTATACAAGGCTTCAAGCAGTGGAGCTGTGGACATAATCAAAGAACTGAACAGCGCAGGCTAAAGCGGTATTGCGATGTAAGACGAGCGTTGGATTGGCAGCCCCAAGGAAGACAAGTACTCATCTAAGAAGTAGTTGGATAAGTGTAAAAAAAGAGGAGACGGAACTCCGACATCCATAGGAAGGAGACTCGCTGGACCGCGAACTCTGGAGCTCATTCCTAGCTTCAATGGCTTTCTAGGTGGTATAGCTTAATAATAATAATTTACTCAATCAACTTTATTTCTTAATTAAAGAAATAAAGATGAACTATAGATACTAAAACCCATTTCATTTATGCAATTCCCTTCAGCTTTTTCCCTGGCTTAATACTACACTTGACTTGACAGAACACAACCTTACTTAAACTTATTTCAAGCCTTTTTCATACAACATAGGATCTGCGCCTTGGCTCCAAGTTGTAGAATATTATAATTGGAGGTGCACCGAATGAGCTGGGGAGGAAAGGGCGACCGAGGAGCACTATCAGGAATATCATTAGCTGGGCAGATGGAATTCCAACTTTTAATTAGTGATAATAAGACAACTTTAGGGAGCATAAAGAAGAGCGGGTATTTGTAATTAGAGCCCCACCCCCACCTTTGAGCAAAGTCCCCTTCAACTCCAATGGAATATTGTTGTCCTGATTTCTTTTGATTGCAATAAATTATTATTAAAAAATATCTGGTCTTAAATAATTAATATTTAGATTTTAATGCTCTAAAAAACAATTCAAAATGTTTAGGGAAATATTTTAATCTATATTAACCCTAAACAGAATTTTCATTCACAAAAAAAAAACTACCTAAAATTTCCTATAAAGGTTTGATCCCAGCCTTTTATAGTTTTAAATCTAGCGATTTTTTAAAATTTATTTATTTGTTTTTTTTTATACTGAAAATCTCTTATACAGCTACTACTAAACAGGCTCTTTGGTAATTTTATTCATTTAATTAAGTCGGTAACAATAATGGAATAATAGAAAGTAATAACCAAAATAAAATAATAAACTTGAATTATTTTTATAAAAATAAATTATTGATTGATACTCACATACGATTTTCAAACCTAATGATTTTAATAATTGAATACTTATACCTATTCATAAATATATATGTAATAAATATAATTCAATAGAAAGAAATGGAAATATTTAGGTTATGCTATTCAAAAGAGCAATAAAGTTTTATCAAGGATGGCTAATTAGTTTGTAAATACAGTTGTATTAAGACCCTAATAATATTGAGTTTAACACAAAAAAAAATTCAATTTTTTAAAAGATTAGAACTTAAAAACTCGAACTTATTTACGAGAAAAAAATGGAGATATCTTTAAATTTATTTATTATTAAGTCTAAAATAGCTTGAAAATTATCGGATTACTCCTTACTTTGGAATTTTCGAAAGTTTTGAGGAAAGACGGATAAAATGACAAAAATGAACAAACTTTTCATAGGTAAGGTTTTGCCCCATTTCGCAATATTTGTAATTCCAAAAACTAAATATTTAAGGATTACATTAATATTGTGTATATTACGTAGGTAATAAATAATTAAATATATAAGCAACTCGAATGCTAAACTACTTTACTATCTGTACCTAATAATCTCCCTTGACGTAACCTTGGAGCGATTTACGGAAATTCAATGAAGAAAGGAATGGTTGGATAGCATGCGAGAGAGATGTTTGGTTTCGACAAGATGGCTCCTTCGATTTTTGATGAAAACGTACATTTGTCCTAGATCACGAAACTAGTTTAGAGATCTACTCCTAAGTTAAATACAATCCTCGGATAGGGTATTTTGTACCAGTAATCGAGGCCATTGTAATTTTTATATGTTATATGTTGATATGTTATATGCTTATGGAGATGCAGAGGACCTGGGTTCGGCAAATTTCCTCTACTAATACAATTCAGAAATTATATATGTAATTGTTAACGATTATTACGTCATAAAACACGCTGTTTAATAATGGAAAGTCTAATGATATTTTATCAATTTAATATTAATTGAAGATTATTGTTTGTATTATAAAAAAATGAGATTAAGACGTTTAATTTCCTTTCTTCAAGATCAGTATTTTTCTTTTATGTTTTCATTTTTATTAGTACTTTTATTGCAATTATTTTTATTGGTATGTATGCCTAATACCACCCTTAAGATATCGCATTGATAATAATGATAACTAATAAGGTAAGGGCGACAGAATGTAATAGTATTCAAATAAACTTAATTAATAGTTGAATATCCTGTATAAAATAGTTTGGGGCCAGCTTTCGGGTCGCAATCAGAGCTAATCACGAAAAAATATACCAACCAATAAGAGAAAATTTAAGAAAAACATGAAATATAAGAATGACAACATACCAAAAGGATACAAATAAGATGTTAATAATTATGATGAACGAATTTTGTGTAATGATGAGTTGAAAAATTGAATTAGCAGTTTGGATGCGCCTTCAATAGAGTGGGATACTATAGCACACGGCCGAACCTCAGAACGGGTCTACTGGACCTTCGATGAAGGGGCAAAACTTTTAAGTTATTTGAATGCCTGCAACTTGCAACTCCCTTCAATATTATTTAATGGGTTTTCTTCTTTTTCTTTTTTTATCTGTGCAGTTTACAATATGAAGTTTAAGCTATTTAGAATTAGTATTTGGATCCCAAGAACAAAATTAAATAAACAGGTGTCCGTAAAATATTAAATAAAATCCTTGAGTTTGATTGAACATTTCAGAAAAGACCTGGGACTTTAAAGTACTCACATCATGAGAAGTTAATTTAATAATGGTATAGAATAATATAATTTTATTATTGCTATTATATAATTATTAAATAATGTTTTAGTTCTATGCCTTAGCTTGTTTTATATGTATGCTATAACTAATAACAATATAACGCCAATATAGGTAATAATATAACAATATAGGTAATTAGTCCAAAAATCTTTATTAGGTAAGACTATAGATTGGGGAGGGGGGGCGGGTTTCCCCCGACCCCACCAGGGGCCTCCACCGTCGCGAGTTAGCTCTCGCACACCTAAATTGTCATTAACTAATTACTATGGATTTTTTTTCCTAGCTAATTACCTCTCGCAAAGGTAAATATTCAAAAAGTCCTTATTATGTGGTGAAGCGGCGGGGGAGGGAGGGTGGGGTTTTACCCCCTTCCCTCCTGGCTACCGCGACCAACGTTTTCAATGCGATCTCTTGTCAGTTCTCGCGAACTAAAATTTTAAAAACCGTAATTAATACGGCTTTTTTTTGGCGACTAGTTACCTCTCGCATAGGTAATTAGTCCAAAAATCTTTATTAGGTAAGACTATAGATAAGGGCGGGGGGGAGGGTTTTCCCCGACGCCACCAGGAACCACCACTGTCGCCAACTAGTTGTCCCCCCGCTTCAGTTAGCTCTCGCACTCGTTAATTTTCATTAACTAATTACTATGGGTTTTTTTTTCCCTAGCTAATTACCTCTCGCAAAGGTAAATATTCAAAAAGTCCTTATTATGTGGTGAAGCGGCGGGGGAGGGCGGGTGGGGTTTTACCCCCCCCCCTCCTGGCTACCGCGACCAACGTTTTCAATGCGATCTCTTGTCAGTTCTCGCGAACTACAATTTTAAAAACCGTAATTAATACGGTTTTTTTTTTCGCGACTAGTTACCTCTCGCATAGGTCATACTGACTCACAAAAAACTACAATTGAAAAACAATAAGAAAGTCTTTAAAACATATAGTTTTATCCGTATTGCCTGTGAGGCATGGAAGGGAGTAAATAAATAAATAAATAAATAATGTCAGTTGTCATCAACTAACTCGTTCGCCCACTCGGCCATCCCGCCACCATTTTTTTTTTTAACTGTTGATAAGAAATTTACCATCAGTTAATTGCTTGGCTGATCAGCTAAGGGTAATAATGTAACTAACGTTGCATATGGTGCTATATTGCTATAAAACGTAATATTTTGTATCAAAAAATTAAATCGAGTTTTTTGAGTGAACTAGCACAACTTGGTACCTAAAACTTTAATATTTTGGGTGCTAAAGCTGTGAGAAGCAATAGGAAGTGAAACCAACCGGAGAGATGGAACCCGCTCCAGCTCCGCCGAGTGGAGAGGGAAGTGGGGAAAGTGCTATGGACTTTAAAGAAGCAAATAACACTGAAGAATTAACCGGCGCTTGGTCCTTGGTAACAGGGAGGAAAAGAAACGGTCCTGCGGAATCAAGGGATCCAAGAAAGGTTAAAAGAACAGGGAATGAGATAACCGCTATACCTGTAAGTAATTCGTTTGAACCACTTAGAAATGTAAATGATACGAATCAAGATAATACTAATAAATCAACCCCAATTCATGATAAGCCACCTCCTATCCATATAAATGACATTCAAAACTATCAGGCATTAGTCTCATTCTTGGAGCATCACTCACCACCAAACTCATTTTCTTTAAAGACTACAATTAAAGGAGTAACCGTATACCCCAGCTCATCCGAAGTGTACCGAAAACTGGTTAGCGACCTTCGAAATGCAGGTGCTGATTTCCACACCTACCAACTCCCCGAAGATAAAAATAGACGAATAGTGGTAAAAAATCTGCACCATTCCACCCCTCTTAGTGAAATAAAAAATGAGTTATTACGATATGGCTATGAAGTAGTAAATATTTCAAATGCACTATCACGATATAAGACACCATTGCCCATGTTTTTTATTGACATTTCCAAATCAACTTTCAACGAGAAAATTTACGATATACAGTCAATTTACTACACTCGTGTCATTATAGAAGAGCCTCGGAAAAAAAGACTGATACCTCAGTGTATAAGATGCCAACAATATGGCCACACAAAGTCTTATTGTAACCACCCCCCTCGTTGCGTTAGATGTGGCCAAGGCCACGAGAGTGCAACCTGTGGGAAGACAAGAGAAACAGCTGCGACCTGCGCCAACTGTAGGGGTAGCCACCCAGCCAACTACCGTGGCTGCCAAGTTCTGAAGCTCCTGAGGGCTCAAAGAAACAAAAGGCAATCCACCCGCCTTGAGCAATCTCCTCCTCCTCCTCCACCGCCGGGTCCCGAAGATTTCCCCGCTCTTCCGCAGCCATCGAAGACTCAAAGAACATCAGAGAAGAATCCAATACCGGTGCCAGCACAGCAGCAGCGACAGCCACCGCAACAAAGGAGAATGCGCAACCCGTCCGAAATCAGACCTTCATGTTCAGGCATGAGGCAGGAAAGCACACAGCTGCCACCTTCAGCTGATACTTACAGCCCCCAACACTTGTTTCAGCTAATCAATGGTCTCAATTCCCTCATCCAACCCCTTTTTAGCCTCCTCCAACAGCTCGCTCACGTGACTCAAGTCATGTGCCCATCCAATGGCCCCTAATCAGCTGACTGCGGGCTCCTTGTCCATCCTTCTATGGAACGCAAACGGACTGACACAGCACAGGACTGAATTAGACTTATACCTTCACGATAAACGAGTTGACGTCGCACTAATAACGGAAACACACCTTACTCCACGATCTAAATTTGTTATTTCTGGTTACATGACTTACAGGACTGATCACCCTGACAACACAGCACACGGAGGTACAGCAATTCTTATTAGATCAACACTATCACACAGTTATTTACACTTACCTAGTACACCTGAAATACAGTGCACAGGCATAACATTATACTTGAAACACCATGCAATGACACTGGCCTCTGTGTACTGCCCGCCAAGATACGTGCTGACATCTTCGATGTTTTCCAACCTTTTCCAAAGCTTGGGTCGATGCTTTATAACCGGAGGTGACTTCAACGCAAAGCATCAAAGTTGGGGGTCACGACTAAGCACACCCAGAGGGAGAAATTTGAAGGCTGCTATCCACGAGCTCTCATTAGACACTATCTCTCCCCACACACCGACTTACTGGCCTGTTTCGAGACGAAAATCCCCGGACCTTTTGGACTTTTTTATTACGAAAGGACTTAGAACTGTAAATCACACCATAAATGCAACCTCTGATCTTTGCTCTGATCATTCCGCGGTACACTTAATTATGTTTGAGGAGACAGTAAATGTTCAAAGAAAGCCAACACTTTTTACAGGATCAATCGATTGGGATGCATATAAGGAGCATCTGGACTCATCTTTAAAGATCCCCGTCTCAATCAAGGATGAAACTGAATTAGAAGAGGCAGTGAACATCTTTACAAAAAGTGTACAAGAGGCTGCATGGTCCTCATCAGTACCAAAGCCTTACCAAGCAGGATCTGAACATCTCCCAAAATATCCTCAATACATAAGGGATTTAATCAGGGCAAAGAGAAGAGCGCGTAAAATATGGCAGACTGACAGACGCCCCTCAGACAGACAGATTTTTAACAGACTGAACAATCAGCTCAAAAGAGAAATCAGAAAATTCAACAGAACAAACTATGACTCGTACATTACTGGCCTCTCGACAGACGATGGAAGCTTGTGGAAGCATACCAAAAAGTTGTTAAAGCATCGAGAGGTGTCAGCACCCCTTCGAAGAGATGATGGTTCTTGGGCCGTGTCGGACGAGGAAAAATCCGAACTCTTCGCCAATCATCTTTCTTCTGTATTTCAACCATTTACTGACTTCACAAACACAGATCATGAGAAACTAGTACTTAACACCCTAGACATTCCACTCCAACTAACACTTCCACCACCTTCATTCACACCTTGTCAGGTTGCACTACAAATAAAACAATTACCTAAAAGAAAAGCCCCTGGTTATGACTTAATTACAGCCCAGGCTCTCCAGCAAATGCCCAGAAAAGCTCTAGTGTTTCTAACAACAATTTACAACTGCATACTGAGAACATCGAAATTCCCGTTACAATGGAAATACTCAATCATTAAAATGATCCACAAACCAAATAAAGACATATACAATCCATCGTCCTACAGACCAATCAGCCTTCTTTCTATATGCGCAAAACTATTTGAAAAATTGATGTACAGAAGACTTGTTGACATTTTGACAGACCAAAACTTAATACCTGATCATCAATTCGGTTTTCGCACATTCCATTCAACAACACATCAATTACACAGAGTTACTGACTTCATTGCTGAAGCACTAGAGCAAAAACTATATGCATCTGGTGTATTTTTGGATGTAGCTCAGGCATTCGACAAAGTCTGGCACCAGGGTCTTCTCTTTAAACTCAAGACCATATTACCGCACACTTACTACCTCATTCTTCAATCCTATCTTTTCGACAGATTTTTCTCCGTTCGGCAGGGGTCGGGAGCTTCATCAATTCGTCCAGTCCTAGCGGGAGTACCTCAGGGTTCAATACTGGCTCCTCTTCTCTACATTATATACACACACGACATACCCGTAAGCAATGATACACTGACCGCTACTTATGCTGACGATACTACAATTCTCACTAAACATCAAGATCCTACTCATGCCTCACTAACTTTACAACAACATCTACATAAAGTAAACGACTGGTGTAAATTATGGAAAATTCGGCTAAATCATGAAAAATCTAAACACATAACGTTCACTCTTCGAAAAAATACCTGCCCTCCAATTTATATCGACAATGTCCAAATTTCTCAAACTGACACCGTACATTACCTTGGTCTTACTCTTGACAGAAGGATGACCTGGGGCCCGCATGTTAAGATGAAACGAAAAACACTTAACACACGACTCGCCCTACTTTACTCCCTTTTTTCTAAAACCTCAAAACTTGGACTACGACAAAAATTAAATACATATTTATACTTACTGAAACCAATATGGACCTACTCTTCACAGATATACGGTACAGCCAAAAAGACCCACTTACAAAGAATTCAGACCTTTCAATCAAAAATATTAAGACTCATAGTTAAAGCACCATGGTACGTGAACAACATTACAATACATACTGACTTAAAAATGCAAACAGTAGACCAACATATAAAGACACTTTACAAACGTTTCCATACACACTTACACGGTCATTTCAATCAACTGATTAGAGGCATGGCAACAGCTGATATGCCCATACCTAGGAGATTAAAAAGGCGCTGGATGAGAGATCTCCTTCGTTAAAAATCCAGGTTACCTGAAACAAGCCAGGGAAGAGGTACCGCTGGGTGCTATCCTTCCCCATGCCTAACATGCCCTCATTAAAATTAGCACACCTCACATTTGCTGATTGTTGATGTTTATTGACAGGCGCAAATTAAAGTTATGAAGCAAAAAAAAAAAAAAAAAAAAAAAAAAGTTCTATAGAATATAGAAACTTGATGTGAAGTCCACTTGCATTAAATAGCGAACTTATCAGTGTATCTTATTTTTCTTCTTCAATTTTATTTAATTTAATTTAATATTCTCATATAATATTGAATATTAATATTTTAATTACTTATAATTAACAAATTTTTACCGCTTAGAAGCTGATTTCTTATGAAATAGATGCCTCTCCGTGCTTAGTGGTCCTAGAAGAGAAGGCTAATCCTGTAACTGCCCTAAATATAATATCTAGAAGCTACTGCTATTTAGTGAGAAATTGTGGTGGAATTCCTACCCCAATCTAATGCTCCATTACATGAAAGATTGGCTTTTTTATGTACGAAAAAACTTTCTCCATTCCACTTTTTTTGCCGCAAAGCATAACTTCCCTACCTGAGGCTTTGTATTGATATTAAAGCAAGTACGCAAGCAACGTAGATTGCTTACATCAGACTATCTTGTCAATCATCAAGCTCTCATCACCATCTAATCGTAAGTTGTAAAGGTACTTATTTATTCGATAAATCGATTGATTGAACGGGACGAGCAGCTAACTAGCCAACAGTGGGAGGTAGTTAGTACTAACTTATCGGCCTCCTAACAATTAACACTGTTTACCCAACTACTGTGCCCCGCGGCTAAATGAGGACCGGGTTAGAGTCGACAACTGGATTACCCTCCCCAGGATAAACCGGTTAGTTCCTTAGCAGTCCTGAGATGATAGCCAATCTGGAAGGATAATTCCCTTAGTGTCTCTCGGCCTAATTGTAAGGCCATCTTGCATCAGCTCTCTTGTTGTCTTCTAATGGATCACATATCTGCTACAGCTAAAAGATTCTTACTGTTATAACAACTTTGATATTAAGAGTAAGTGGTGAGGGTAGTTTTTTTTTTTTTTTTAACTTCATTCATATATCCGCGCCTGTCAACAATATATAGACAATCAGCAGATGTGATAGTCGTATACAATTGCAAATGATGACATGTCAGGCATGGGGAAGGATGGAACCCAACTGTACCTCTTTCCTGGCTTGATTCAGTTATTCAGGTCGGTTAAAGAAGGAGATCTCTCATCCAACGCCTTTTTAATCTCCTCCTCACATTCATGGGCATTTCATCTGTGGCCATATCTCTTATTAATAGGTTTATATGACCGTATAGGCTATTGTGGAAACGTTTGTAAAGAGTCTTGATGTGTTGGTCGACTGTTGGCATGTGGAAGTCAGTATGTAAGGTTTGATTAGTCACGTACCAAGGTGCTTTTGAAATGAGTCGTAATAATTTTGACTGAAAGGTCTGGAGTTTTTGTAAATGTATTTTTTTAGCAATGCCGTAAATCTGTGAAGAGTACATCCATATAGGTTAGGTTTACGTAAGTATGTGTACGTATTTAGTTTTTGTCTCAGTCTTAATTTTGAGGATTTAGAAAAAAGTGGGAAAAGTAGCTTTATTCGTTTGTTTAGAGTTTCCCTTTTCATTGTAACACCCCATGTCATCATTCTATCGAGGGTTAGTCCGAGGTACCGTACTGTGTCTGTTTGGGGAATTTGGACATTTTCGATGGTATTAAATTCTATTTTGATAATAAGTAACTGCTGAATCAGATATTTTCGGAAAGATGCCATATATCGCAAAAGGCAAAAAAGGGTGTAGGAGAACCCCGAATGAAGAAAGGTGTAATCCAGATTTTAGGTTAAATTTCATGAAACTTAAATTAAACAAAAAACAATCTCATATCCAAGAGTGCTACCTTCTATATACAACATTAATACGCCCTGTCCTAACTTATGGGTCAGACTTAACCTTAAGGTCTAACTTAACTAAGAAATATTAACAAGACCTTCTAGTCCAAGAGAGCAAAATCCTGCAAAACATCTGTGGAATGATTTTTGACGAGGAATGGAGAAGAAGGACCAATAATGAACCAAGTTCTTTCCTTATTGAGGCAAATTTATGGTGGGCCGGGTTTCTGATTAGAATGGAAAATAGCGCAACCCACAAAAAAACATTGACTGATCCCTTATATGGGACAAGGTGAGTTGGTTGTCTTAGGCTTCGTTGGGAGGATGGTGTTGCATGTGATGCTCGCATTGGCGGATCCAAGCAAGTTAAAGAACAAACTGGTGGCGGGATGGCCGAGTGAGCAAACGCGTTAAAAAATACGCGGACATAACATTGAGAACCAGAAAAATTTCAAGTTCGAAACCCGGAGGCAGGGGAAATTTAATAATACTCGGCATAAATCACCAAATCCCCCACCCTCTCACCTGGCCCGGGGAACCCCGTATAGCCCTAACAGGCGAGGAAGGGGAGGAAAAAAAAAAAAATAAAAAAAAAAATAAAAACCAAGTAGAATTTTAAATTTTAGTCGTGGGGAAGAGACAAAAAAGTAAAAAAGCCGATTGCCAAATCTAGGGGAAGGGCTATGGAGCTCCATCCGCCCCTTTAAGATTGCAGCCCCCTTTTACAATCGGCTGGATTCGCCCATGCATGGAAGCTACTTATAATCTGGATTAAAGATCGACAACTAGCGAAGTCTAAACAAGAAGGCAACGGGTGTCCACGCCGCTGTAAGTAACTAACTAGTTACTTACAGTAGTTTAACAAGTGCATAATTGACCGAAAGGGATGATTTAACTTACTCCGGATTCTTAATAATTTCAAATTTATAATCGTTCCTCTAATTTTATGGGATTAAATTGTTTTATTTAATTTAATTTATAATAATAACTAGATTGAAGCAATCATTAGGACAACACTTTCTTTAATTTCATTTACTTAACGACTGGCGACATTTCGGCCATTTTTCAGTCTCAATCTGCCAATGCTTGTATTCGCTATTCTTATCTATTCAGCAATTTTTCCAAACAAATTGCTTTGATTAATTTAAAAAAAAAAATCATCATCTTGTGGTATTGTCAAAAAGTTATCAAGACCTAAAATGAAGGACTCCAATCTCTTGACATTCATTAATTACTCCGAATGTTATAAAAAAAAAAAAATAACTTTATAGCAAGCTGCTGAGTTCATATGAATATTATTTTTTTTTTTTTTTTTTTTTTCACTTCATTCGTATATCCGCGCCTGTCAGCAATAGATAGACAATCAGCAGATTCGATGGCCGTATACAGTTGCAGATGATGACATGTCAGGCATGAGGAAGGATGGCACCCAACAGTACCTCTTCCCTGGCTTGATTCAGTTATTCATGTCCGTTAAAGAAGGAGATCTCTCATCCAACGCCTTTTTAATCTCCTCCTCACATTCACAGGCATTTCATCAGTGGCCATATCTCTTATCAGTAGGTTTATATGTCCGTGTAGGTTAGTGTGGAAACGTTTATAAAGAGTTTTAATGTGCTGGTCGACTGTTGGCATGTGGAAGTCAGTATGTAAAGTTTGATTAGTCACGTACCAAGGTGCTTTTGAAATGAGTCGTAATAATTTTGACTGAAAGGTCTGAAGTTTTTGTAAATGTATTTTTTTAGCAATCCCGTAAATCTGTGAACAGTATATCCATATGGGTTTAAGTAAGTATGTGTACGTATTTAGTTTTTGTCTCAGTCTTAATTTTGAGGATTTAGAAAAAAGTGGGAAAAGTAGCTTTAGTCGTTTGTTTAGAGTTTCCCTTTTCATTTTAACGTGCGGGCCCCATGTCATCCTTCTATCGAGGGTTAGTCCGAGGTATTGTATTGTGTCTGTTTGGGGAATTTGGACATTTTCGATATAAATTGGTGGGCAAGTATTTTTCCGAAGAGTAAAAGTTATATGTTGTGATTTGTCGTGATTAAGTCTAATTTTCCACAATTTGCACCAATCGTTTAATTTCTGTAAGTGGTTTTGTAAGTTTAGTGAAGCATGTGACGGGTCTTGATGTTTTGTTAGTATTGCTGTATCGTCTGCGTAAGTAGCGGTCAATGTCTCATTACCTTCTGGTATGTCATGAGTGTATACAATGTAGAGTAGGGGGGCCAGTATTGAACCTTGTGGTACCCCCGCTAAGACTGGGCGAATTGAAGAAATTTCTGACCCCTGCCGAACGGAGAAAAATCTGTCATAAAGGAAGGATCGAAGAATGAGATAGTAGGTGTACGGTAGTATGTTCTTGAGTTTAAAGAGAAGACCCTGGTGCCAAACTTTGTCGAACGCCTGAGCTACATCCAAAAATACACCAGTTGCATATTATTTAATATTATTATAATATTATTTAATTACATAATATTACATAATATTACATTACATAATATTACATTTAATATTACATAATATTATTTAAAAAATGGAACTACTAGGTTTTGTGATTTGGATTGTCTGACCATCACGATTTTATTTTTTGTGGAAAAAAAAAAATTATTTCTGAGCAATTTAAATTAATCATATACTGTTGTTGCGTCTTAGTTTTAGTTATAATTTAGACTTAATGATACTTTAAAACCTTGACATACCACCATAGACAGAACTGGGTGTAGGGGCATTGATATTCATCACTTTTGAAATGCACACCGAATCATTTGGTGGTTGTCGAATGATTGTTGACTAGGCACAGATTGAAAAAAAAAAAAAAAAAAATCAAACATAAAAATTGTAGGTTTCTCCTAGTATTTATGGTTATTGCAGCTTGGAATAAATGTTTTATTACCCATCTAGCCAGCTCCTGTAGTTTATGATTATCTATTACCTAGCTGAAACCATCTCGAAACATTATATATTCATGACGGCCCATGTTTTATTGCAATAGAAGCTTTATACTTCAATGATTTAAATTTTTATGTTTGTAGGGATGAGATCATTTTAACTTTTAAGCCGATGGCTCATAAAAGTGATAAACTCCGCTTACGGCGATAAATAAATATAAAGTTTCTATAGTTTTCAGTTATATGGAGTACTTTAACTAGCTCAAGGGGATTTAGAGACGATGCATCTTCCTGGGGCCCAGTCTCTGCTTTATCTTTTTCCGGTCCGAGTCACTTTATAAAAGTTTTAAGTCAGTCATAAAATTTTAAATGGGGAAAATAGCGCACTTCAAGAGGGGGGAGGAGAAATGGACACAGAACGGAGTTAAAACAGGCTTTGTTAATTTAAAAACCAAAACAAAAAATTAAAGAAAGAAACAAGCAGAAACAGTTTTCTGAATTTCTAAGGACTACTCTTATAATAAACAATTCAACGTCAAATATGGAATCAAAGTCAAACTAAATGCCTAACATTTACCATATTCGATATACCTACCAACTGTAAAATTTTAACTGCAACTTACGCTGACGATACTCACCAAATACACCACGACCCTAGAATTGTCTCATTGAATATAAAGAACCACTTACTTCAACTACAAAAATGGTACTCTCTCTGGAAAATGAAAATAAACCATGACAAATCACAACACATAAATTTCACACTCAGACAAGATACGAGTCCCCCAATTTTTATCGACGACAACCAAATTCCTCAGACAGAAACTGTACGCTACTTCGGACTTCTGTTCGACTGAAGTATGACTTGAGGTCCACAAGTAAAAATGAAAAAAAAAAAAGACACTGAACATACGCATAAAAATACTTTACTCTCTTTTTTCCAAATCTTCTCATTAATGCCTGATGAACTTATCACATTTCTTTTAGTTGTCAAACTAGTCTAATTCTTTCATCGCATTGCTGATATAACTGGTAGTTTTTTTTTTAACCTTGACTGTTAGCTAATTCTAATATACATCTTTATATCCATCAACCTATCTAAATAAATGAAAATTTTTTTTTTACTTCAAACTTCAATTCACACCTGTCACCCAGCGTGACAATCAGCGAATGTGTTGTTTAAAATGAATGAACTTAGGGCATTTTGGGCATGATGAAAGGAAGGTGCCCAGCAGCACCTCTTTCCGGGCTTGATACCTCACGTGAGAAGGTCCCTCATCCAGCTTCTTTTTAGCCGCCTAGCTAGAGGCATATCAGTCGTGGCCATGTTGCTAATTAGTGTATTGTTATGCCCGTGTAATTTAACAAAAAATTGTGAATAAAGAGTTCGTATGTGTTGTTCGATAGTAGGTTGTTGTAAGTCTGTATGTAGAGTTTTATTATTTACCTACCAGGGAGCGTTCGTTATCAGTCTCAAAATTTTTTATTGAAAAGTTTATACTTTTCGTAAGTGCGTCCTCTTTGTTGAGCCGAAAATCGTTGAGACGTATGTCCAAATGGGTTTAAGTAAGTAAGTGTATGTGCTCAGTTTATGTTCTATTTTTAATTTTGACGATTTAGAAAACGAGAGTGTTTTCAGTCGTTTGTTAAGAGTCTGTCTTTTCATTTTTACGTGTGGGCCCCAAGTCATCCTTCTGTCGAACAGAAATCCCAGGTAGCGTCTGAGTCCGTCTGAGGTATTTGATTGTCTCCGATCTAAACTGGTGGGCATGTGCCGTGTCGCAGTGAGAATGTTATATGTTGAGATTTGTTATGGTTTATGTAATAAGTGATTTAACTTAATGACAAGAAATGAAAATAAATAACTTTTACTCTTCGTGAAAAATACATGCCCTCCAATAAAAGAAACACTGTACAGTATCTTGGATTAACCCTTTAAAGAAAGATAGCATGGGGCCCGCACGTTAAAATGAAAAGGGAAGCTGTAAATAAATGACTGAAACTACTCACTTTGTGCTAAATCCTCAAAACTAAAACTTAGTTTTAAAACTAAACACGTGCACATACTTACTTAAATCTATATTGATATACTGTTCACAATTAAAAGGAATTGGCAAAAAAAAACGCACTTACAAAAACCTTCCAGACAAACCTATTACGACTCGTTTAAAAATGCACATTGGTACTTGACTAGTCAAATCTTACTGACTTTCTCATGAAAACAGTCAACCTAAAGACTCTAAACACCTAAAGACTCTGTACAAACGTTTTCACACTAGCCTACACGGACGTATAAACCTCCTTATAAGTGATATGGCTACAAATGAAATGCCCATCAAATTCAGAAGGAGATTAAAAAGGCGTTGGATAAGAGACCTCCTTCATTACATACCAGAATAACTGAATCAAGCCAAGAGAGAGGTACTGTTGGGTACCATCCTTCCCCAAGCCTGAAATATCATTGTATGACTAGTAGAATGGCTATCAAATCTGCTGATGTTGACAGGCGCAGATATACAAATGGAGTAAAAATAAATTGTTTTCGAGTTTTAGATTCGTATGAATATTACTAGTAATGAAACCAAAACTAATAACAATTATTCACAGTTATTTTTTGCATCATTTAGTTTGATTTTCAATTAAATTTTAGTTGCTTTAGAGGATAACAGAGAATAATAATGTTGTATGGGCAGGTCTGATAGAGAATCAATAATAAAATAAATAAATTATCCTAATAAATAAAGCATGATTTTTTAACTAATTGTAACGTCAACCAGAAGTTATCAAACTAATAGTATTCCGTTAAACAATATAATAATTAAACCATTTATGGTTATGGATATAAGTAAGAAAGTGTAACTACAGAAGAGCAGACTACTTTTTGTTAAATATAATTACTCTATTTAGTTCTATTATACATTTTATAAAACTTATTGAAATGTTTAAAAAATTATATAAATCACATAAAAAAGAATATGTAAACACATAATATGTAATAAGCCTAGTTATAACAAAGGACAAAATGTAAGCCTCTATGACAGAGCGATCTGTCGGTGAACTGGTAGAACTACGAGGTGAAGGGCTACTCCAACCAATGCCCGCCAATTGGTGCCATGTTTAAAAATGTTCATTGAATTTGATAAATTCCGTACACTGGTTGCTTGAATAAAATTAACTGAATTCCTTCACCTGTCGAGCCAATATTAAATTATAATAAATAAGATACACTAAAATTAAACAGTGTAAGTACTCTTTTCGAAGTTGTTGTTCAAAATAAAATAAATTAAAAGACAATGAATCTGAAACATTATTTATTTTTTAGTTGCAAGAAAGTGTGCAAGCGTCATAGAGTAATATCCATTAATTAAGGAATTATTGTCATTTTTTCAGTCATGGCTTATCAATAAGAATGCTGATTTATATATAGCATAATAACTGATGATTATTTTTCTTCTAGTTTTATACAACAAAGTATACTTGTTTTTAATATAATCATTGTAAAATGAAATGCCCGAAAAACCCGAATGTCCCTTCTGGAGAATTCTAACAGATCTGTACAGAGCGAAAGAGGGTCACTCTATTTTTTTTCTTCGGTTTAAGGACAAAGGTAATTTAGATTACTTAGTGATAAATAAAATTAGGAAAGGCCTTTAGTATTGTAGGTTGCCATGCTAACCACTACACCGCAAGCGACCTTTATTAATAGTAATACTTTATAAGTCTCATTATTATTTCTTAAATGATTTTTTTTTTTTTTTATGATAACTTGCAACTAAAGCCTTGCTGCTAAAAGTGGTGTCGGCATCGAACTTTCGGGTCCGTTAAGCCTCCATAATTATTATAATGTTTACATTTTTATTTTTTAGATGATTATGGTTTAATTACCACCGAAGAATCCTGTAGAGAATGAAATAACAGCATTGGCAGTTAAAAATGGGTCTGTTAGTCCTTATAAAAAGTTCAGTAATTATAATTATACTTTAATACTCTAATATATATATATATATATATATATATATATATATATATATATATATATATATATATACATATACAATATATATGGACACATGCATTAATATTTGATTTCCTATGATTTTTAATAGGTAATAATGGCTATAATAAAAGTTAATATTATTTTAAACTAATAAATTCACAATGGAAACAAAATAAAATTTTCACAATTTAATTATTTATACACAATCAGCTTAAATGAGACAAAAAAACAAAAGAAACAAAACACATTTAAACCAAAAATGAGATCACCCAGTTAAGTAAGTATGATAATTAGTTTTTAGGAATGGCCAAAGTTTCGTTTTTCTAATGTTGGGTTTGTACAATTTTCGACACTCCAAAAATGAAGTTCAATTTTCCAGTGCCCTTTTAGACAATTAAAGATGGTTGAATAAAATGTGTAGCATTTAATAGAGTGCGACTAATAGCAAGTATACCATGTTCGTTGTAGAATCGGGAAGTGGGGAGAGTCAGATGAGACGCTTGTCCATATAGGAATAGAATTGTTGACAATGCAATTTTGTTCTCAACGATCCATGGATAGAGCACACTAGCTATAAATTCATGAAATAAGACACCTGTCATCCATACAGACTCAGACTTTCATAAACCACCCACAGATGGAACAATATTTGCTAGTTCTGGCGGTAGTTAACATCGATGTCAACTATTGAAATTATTGTAATAACTGTTATAATAGTTTACAACTACATTCAAGCCCTAAAACATTGCATAAGTATATGAAAAAGGATATCAAATGATTCTCATGAACTTAATGAATACCATAAAAGAAATAAAAACATAATTGAACTCAAATAAACCAACTAAAAAGCTTATTTAACTTGACTTCGACCTTAATGAAACAGGGTAGCAGAAACCTAGAAAATTCGCCATTACAACTTCTCACAAAGAAGCTTGAGTTTTCATCACACTAATGTCGATGGCAGCACAGCTAACTAGTATGACTTGGCAAATTACCTCCAAATTTTGAACCAAAATATCAATCATGGTACAGTTACCCTAGTTCTCTTTTTTTTTTTTTTTCTTTTCTCAGATTTACTGATGTTTAGATGAATTCTTTGTACAACAGAAATAACTATTACTTTTTATTTTATTTATTATTATTATATATGTATTTAAAAAATTATTATCAACGTATTTGATATCGTTTTTCGTTTAGGACCTTATTTCAATTTTCATTTAACTTATTTAATTATGAAATGTATATATATATATATATATATATATATATATATATATATATATATATATATATATATATATATATATATGAATAAACATGGCTGGAATAACATTTAAGATGAATAAGAACGTCTATATACAAAGCAATTTTTTTTCTGTTTGCTTTCCCTAATATATAATTTATATTTCCAATTTTTAACTTAATCACATTATTTTTCTGATGGGAATTACGTAATAGGAAGAAGAAATAGGAAAATAGAATAAAACAAAGTTTAAATGCATAATGTGTATTTAGTATTAGTTAGTATATCAGGCTTTTTTGAAATATACCTAATAATGCTTCTATATAAAATTATCCATGTCTTTCATAGCTGCTGTGTTACAAGTGACATACAAATGTCTTTAAGACCATCGTCTATGAACATTGTTTTACTTAATCGTTTTTTTCGCATTTCGCTTAATAGAGCAACATACCAAATATCTAAAAAAAAACATCTTGATACCGATAGAAAGTGTAAAAATGAATACATAAGCTCGTAGAACCTGCATAAACTGAATATTGATGAATATTGCTAGAGTGGTTTAAGATAATACAACCTACCAATGTTACTAGATATGTCAATATTATGGTTCATGTATTATTACTTATTTAAAATAACATCGGTTAATTTATTTTGATTGCTGTATGTATATATACATTGTAATTTTAATATGATATTGTAATGCATTAAATATGCAAAAATAATAATTATGAGGATTCCACCTTAAATTCAATAAAGTATAAAAATTCTTTAACATGAACACATTAATTTGCGAACTATTTACTCTTTTTTTTATTTTATTTTAATTTGGTATTTGAACATTAAGTCTTATTATGATCCGTAAGTTTAGTATTTGGCCATTTATGTTGTTGTTTTTTTTTGTTTGTTTTTTATTCTTAACTTAAATAGTTATTACCGATCAACTATCTACTTACCTCGATGTGTATTGTAGCTACCAGCTGTACCACTGATGAGAATTAAATTACTAATTACAATATATGAGCAATATTCTCCTTGGCCCTAATTACTCGTCCGAGATAGTAATCTCTTTGGAAGGGTTAGGGAGGCACAACTTTGATTGGCTGGGCTTTGTCACCCGGGCTATTGCCGCGGTCGCATTAAGTAATCACCTTCCCATATGTTCCACCTTTAGCAATATGTATTTAATTAACCCATATTTACTCGGTGAATGGGAATATCTAACTTCTGATGGAAAAAATAGGTTACTATCCATATACCTATAATAGTGATATATATATATATATTGTATATACTTACTTAACTGGGTGATCTCATTTTTGGTTTAAATGTGTTTTGTTTCTTTTGTTTTTTTGTCTCATTTAAGCTGATTGTGTATAAATAATTAAATTGTGGAAATTTTATTTTGTTTCCATTGTGAATTTATTAGTTTAAAATAATATTTTATTGTAGCCATTATTACCAATTAAAAATCATAGGAAATCAAATTAATGCATGTGTCCACCTTAAAACCATAAATTTCAACTTTCCAAACCTGTACATTTTGATGTGTCAACTATTGGTTCATTTTTTAAGTTTCTTAGAAATCATTTTTTATAAAAACCGTAAATGTAGACCATAGACTATTGTATTCATAGTTGTCTAGAGGGATTGGCCTAACTAAATTCATAACAAAGATTATCCTAACATCAATATATTGGTAAACAGTGTCAATAATATATTTTTTTTTCTTAAACTGTCAACTATTGGTACAGTTACCCAAAGTATAGTAATTTGATAATAAAACTGATTTTGAAATTCCGAAACTTATGAGAATACAGCATCTGACTGACTTTTAAGAGAAAATTAGAATTTAAGGATTTTAAATGAGCATGGGTAGGTTGCATGCCTGATATTTAGTGGAAGGGTTGCAAACGATAAAAGAATGCTGAAGAGGTCAGAAGGTCGGGATCTTGAGGAAAGGGGGTGGAGGGCTTGCGTTTCAAGATATTGGAGACGTAGGAATAAAAATATACTAAAGAGATCATAAGAAAATAATTCGGAGATCTGTGGGCAGGGATGAAAACAAACCTCTTAACTAGATGGGTAATTTTTTATTGCTTTTATTGATCATCATTTTGAAAAAAAGAGATTTTTGTTTTACTGCATCATACTAACGTGAACGAACAACCTCCCCTTCGCCACGCACCCCTGTTATAACAAACACATGCCTACATAATACGGAGCTCACCGATGCACAAATGATAAACACTGACGTCTTTCAATGCCGATGGGATTTGTATTCAGTGTTGTCAGGAAAGTATTGGATGGGGAAGGATACGTTGGGAGGCCATACTGCATGCCTAAGCAGTTCCAAAATGTCTCGGGAGACAGTTCTCTCACGTAGTAGCTACCTCCAATTGTCTTTTATTGCAAAGTGGCTATTTCACGATAGTTTTCCCTCCGATAGCAATTTATTTAATGAATCTTAGACAGATAACAAGCTGGAAATTTATTAAACAAAATAATAGTTTATTTATATGAAGAGGTGAGATGCAAACTTCGTTCGTTCCAAATGAACACGTTTTTCAAGAAACTCAAAGAACTTACAACGTCTAAAACAGTGGCCAGATAAACAATTTTTTTTTGCCTTCGAAAGGTACATCTACCCTGTGGAAGTGAGCTTGGAATGAAAAAAATTTCAGATTTAAAAGTAACAAAGTTTGAAATGAGAAGTTTTGCAACACAATGTTTAAAGGAATGACTTTTTCTGCACACCACATTGGAACGAACGAGTTTTAAGTGGAGCTTTACATAGCGTCAGTTGATCTTCTAATAAGGATGATGTGAAGAAAACAACAGCAAAGTAATTTTTTTGTAAAGTAATATTTATTTAGGTTCACAACCATTTTATTAATAAATACGGTATCATTTTACAAAATATTATCACCCACTGACTTAAAACATTTGACTAAAAATTTTTTTTGTTGATGAATTTTTCAAAAATATCAGCGTACTGATATAAAAATGTTACACAAAGGCTAGATCCTAAGGCCATCGCCTTCTTCAATAATAGCGACTTCATCATTCTGTTGTTCGTTGTTTCCCTCGTCTGTGGCAGATCTATTCGTCACCATAATGCTTTTTCAGCAGATTATTAACGACTCTTAGCTTGTTTGAACCATTGGAAAATCCATTATGAATATAGCCAGGTAAGAAGCGTGTTTAACATATTTAACGCGAGTTTAACAAGCTTTCGATATTTTGTTCGGAAAGAGTAACAGAATCTGCTGAAGTGAACGAATAGGATGGGTGCAAAGTGAGAAGTTATTATAGGAACTAAAGAGTTTTGCTTCACAACGAGTAACGAAACATTTTTGAAACACAATGGGCTATGGAACGAATCAGTTCTGCAACAAACCACTATTTTGTATAGCAATAACCTATATGAAATAACAAGTCTCAATTTCTCAAAAAAAATGGAAAGAACGAGTTTTGCACCTCACCTCCTCATATGAATTATATACAACATTCGTCAATTCTAAGTTGTAGGCGTATAGAATGAAATGAGACAAACTAACTCGTGTACCAGGAAACGAAAGCAATATCTAAAATAATCCGAAAGCATCATTTAATACATATATATACGAAATCATCATATAGAATAGACATAAAATGTTATGATTGAAACTCTAAAATTTGTTATAACCTATGAATATGAATAATTTATATTAAGCATAGCGATTAGAGTACTTTATGCATGTATTATTTATAAAACATTTAAGTGTAACGTGAAACACAAAAAAATATATAATTTAAAAGAGTTATAGACTTTTGTTGGAGCAATTAACAACTCTCCTAATGCATGTTTGTGGCTGTTTTAGTACATGTTCGTGACTGTTTGATCATCTTCGCCTATGGTATGTTGCAATTAGCCAAATTAAATTTAATAAATTTTTAAATTTCTATGAGCACTGATGCACTTTATACACTTTAATTCTCAAAATGAATCTAAAATTATGACGATGGTCTCTTGAATTATAGATAAATGTACAGAAGATTGTCGTAAAAAGTTGAGAGGTTTGTACTGAATTTAGTTATGTTATTTAATTTTGTAGGCTAAATCCAGGTTATAAAAGAGGAATTACTCAAGTCTTCAGATTTTGATCCATCAGTATAAATTAAATAATAATCAGAACGTTTTTGAAAAGCCGAGGTAGAAGGGATTATATTATTTTATTTTTAACAAGTAAGAGATTTAGCATTTTTTTTTTTTTTTTTTTTTTTTTTTTTTTTGGGTTGTTGTACAGTCCATGTACACTCGTTTTGGTGTTTGAGGTTTCATTTCAGATGTTTTTCAAATTTCTAAAATATGATGTCAGTAAAAAGTTGATAATTAACCTTTCACCCCAAAATCTATCTTGAATAACTTTTATGTAGGTTTAACCACCTTATATTTTAATCTGACCTATGAACGATAAAAGTTTTATATTTTGTTGAAATCGGGCGAACCGGTAAAAAATTAATAATTACTTTTCCTTCATCACCATGCCATCCATAGCATTCGAATAAAAAATTTAGTATTTATGCTTTTACACATAATTACCGACCAAAATAAAAAAAAATCATTTTGCCATAACAGTGTTATTTTTATTGGAATGTCGTTTAAGAACCTTGAAAATTTTTGATTGCAGTTTAAATTTTAGAAATAAAATACAGGACTTTCCTATGTCCATAACGTCATGATTTATTCTGCATAGTACGTTATTATTTTGTTCCCACATCCTACTGGTTTATATATATATATATAAGCAAAGCGTATATAAAAAAATAACATAGCCATATAAGAGATTTTTTTTTTTTTTATATTTTAAAATTATCATAAGTAAATTTAACAGATAAGAGAAAATAGCCTATATCAAAGCTAAAGTCAACACATCTTGAGAATATATGCCGCGACGTTGATAGAATTATAAAATCAATTTCCTAATACGGATTACACGAGTTTGCTCAGGGCCTATTTTGGTTGGTGGAAACTTTCACAAGGAAAATTCTATATCCTGAAGGCGCCGCATGGCTTTTCCACTATCCGATATTGGTCTTTCCCATGTTGTGGAAAACTTTTTATATACAACTTCCTCCGAAATTATCCCTCAAAGTTGTAAGATTTCTTCAACATTCCTGAGACAATTGCAATATCCTAACAACTTTATATATTACTTTACGCTTATATTACTTTATATTGGAAGTTAGAAGTATAAAATTAGTCATTTATAATAAATTGAATTAACCAGAGATAGGAAAACTGCAAATTTTATTTTTTTAGCAAATAGTATTAACATAACTCTAACAAACAAAACCAAAAACAGCGTTTATGACTAAAAGCGGACCAGGATTCGTTTAAAATGTTGATTCAATGTTTTATAAAGCTGAATTTAATACGTTTTGATAAATCATCAACTTTAACATAATATGAGGGTTCTGTTTATTTTTCAACGTTTTGGAAAATACTAAAATTGCATTTATAATAAGCCAAGTTTCAACCTAAAATACGAGTAAGGTACTCACACTATGCGCTGAACGAAGAATGGAGTATGAGACCTACCTGCAATAAAAATAAATAAATATTACTTAACCATTTAATTCATTAACTAAACGTAAATAATACTAAATTAATTAAAAGCTTAACATATGCAATTAAACATTTAGGAAAAAGATTCAGTAATATCCACATAACTTAAGGGTAAATCGTAATATTTTGTTTTTGAAGAAAAAAAAATCTGTAATTTCATCATAAATTATTTAGTACTTAGTTACTTTGTAAATTCATCATAAGACAAAGTAATCATTTAAATAAAAACTGGAATCTATACAATTACAATATAATTTAATATATAATAATATAATATAATATGGAATAGGCAGTCAATTTTCGTATCTTTTAGGCCGTCCAATTTCGCTTCTGGCTTGTAAATGAACAGACACATGTTTAAGTTTATTCTTACTAAATATTTCAGTATTGTAATTATGTATAGAAAAAAATTTCTTTATTGTAAATATAAAATAATGTACCTAACACTTATGTGGGTTTAAATATTTTTTATTAGAAGAAAATAACACTTCAAAATGTCAGAGAAAGAATAAAAACTGACATAATCATCAATGTTACAAAAAGTATCAACTTGTAACGATACAGTAACACAGAATTAACCAGAACTTCAGAACCAGACTAACTCTTCAGTCCATCGCTCCTTATATTCAGTCTTAATCAGTAAATTCTAGAACGTTCCAGACAAGCGTGGAAGGTACTCGAACAGTCACGAACACGTACTAGAACAGGTTGTTCCAAAGGCCTAGAAAACTTTTCTATTATATGTTATTTGGTTTAACTTTATAATGTTTTACAGTCAGGTGGATTTTTATAAAAAAAAATTCAAAAATTAATTTGACCTTTTACAGAAAAGGGCAAAGTTGATAATAATTATTTTTGCCCACGTTCCGCTAAAAGATCAAGAAGTCAGAAGAGAGTACTTCCTTTCTTTCCCCGAGGCTGAGTCAGGACGAGAATATTGCATAAGATTGAAAAAGTTTTAAGAAGAGAAAACTTTGATAAGTTGCTAAGTGGGTTGTGGTGAAACATAGGATTCGTTCTACCTGGTTACCTTATTTGGGGGAGGTGGAAAGGGGAAATAAATCAAAGTATATAATTTAAAAAAAAAAAAAAAACTAAAATAATTTATGTTCTACTTTTAAAGTTATTGTTATGGTTACAAGCAATCCACAACTATGGCGATGTTTGCCGACTTACAATGTTAATTTTGAATGTACTCATAATAACACTTCTGTAATGATTTAAAAAGGTAGAGAGAAAAAAGGAATATATAAAGATAATAATACAAAAAATGAAAAAATAGAAAATAAGATAAGAAAGTAAATCAATGCGTAGGTAGTAATAAAATAAAAATTGTAAACAGTGAAGTGTGTTTAGATCTGTTCGTGTACTTTTATATGTTTTGAGTAGTTAAATATCTCTGAAATATGCATGCTTTCGTCATGATAAGGTCGCTAAATGATAAGGAAGATTGGTACCTAGCAATTGTCTGCAGTCAGTCAGTAAGTGTTTAACTGTCAAAGGCATGTTACACTGTGTACAGGTTAATAATCATTTTAAAGTTAATAATAACTTCAATTGACAACAATCAGTAATAAATTGTGGATGATGGAAGACGAGAAGTTTGATTGAATTTTTTTTGCATTTTGAGTAACCTAAAATTTCAGTGAGATAAATATTTTTATGTGGTTTTCAAAGATTGATTTTTTTCTTCTTTTCTGTTATTACAATATTATAATCAAGTCTTTGACTTTCAATATCAGTTCTATCATTTTCAATATATTTGGTTTTATTTATTTATTTTTTAAAATATAGCAACTAAATAAATATTTTTAATGGCAGTGATATAACTGCCCCAACGGTAAACTATTTTTGATCTAATAAAATTTTCCCTAGTCGCTGTTTTAAGAGTAAAATTGAGAACAAAGTCGAAACATCACAAGTGATTATAAAAAAAAAAGGGTTTTTGAGATGTAAACATCTTCTTCTTACCGACTTGCGATAAAATAATAATGTTTTGAGGTTTTTTTTTTTTTTTACTCCCACATGTTTACCTGAAATACCTTAACAGGTAATATATCAGATGTGACTTCGTTCCTAGAAAGAAATTATTGGTTCCTGCTAGCTTATTTACATGGGACATAAAACGTTCACTAATATCTTTGCAGCAATATCAACTTCTAAGAAATGTTTTACAGGCAATTTATTGCAGGGGAATATTTTACTGTGGCCCCGTTAAAGTAGGAAGAAGGACATCACTCAAGTTGTGACAGAGTTAAGGGAGCCACGAGATATAAAAGATGGTCCTTCTGCGTGTAAGGAATGACCGGTTAGATATTTCCGAGAGAACCTAAGAACCGGTGGCATAGGACCCGGGGAAACCAATCTTATGGGGGTGATTACAACGAATGAAAGTCAACGCACTACCTGCGTCCTGGAGCCTGTATTAATAGTGCTCTGGGTTCTTATATATCCATATTGTAACGTGAAACAAACTCAAACGATTTTGTCTGTTACATTGAGAAGAGTTTTAGACTTTTTATTGGAATAGATACATGACTGTTTTAGTACATGTTCTGGATATTTCAAGAATCTTCTACGCCAGTGGCTTAGTCTGGTTGTGAACAGCGAAGCACTTGGTTACGTCCGTGTAACTACTAGTTACTTTTCGTAACGGTGTTATTTATTTGATTTTTTTTTGTTTTGTGTGATAATGTGAATTATATTTTTCGTAATTTTTTTTTAACCCTCATTAGTATTACAATATTATAGATATAAAAGACAAAGCATGAAGAAAGGCTATATCGATTTTTATGGTATTTAATTTGTTGGATTGGTCTCCGCCCTGATAGGAGGACCAAAAATATTGATACAAGTCAAAATTAAAATTATCTAAAGAAAGATTTGAATTTTCATTGTGCTGAACATGCCAACAGTCGACACAAAACCTTTTTACACTATCTTTCAATGAAATTTAAACCCCCATACACAAGATTTGGCTACGGACGAAATGCCCATAAATGGGAGAAGGAGATTAAAAAGGCGTTGGATGAGAGATCTCCTCTTTAACATATCATAGTAACTGAAACAAGACAAGGAATTTCGGAAATAAATAAATTAAGCTTTGATAAGGAATACAAAGTATATAGATTTGTAAACAAAAAGTTCCTATTGTGTTAAAAGGTGCAAAGTGCTCAACAGCTTTTAAACAAAAGCCACGTTAATACTGCTGATTGTGAGATCTATATCAGGTATATAAGGTATTTTTTATTTGACTTTTTTTTGGTCGTGTGATAATGTGAATTATATTTGTCGTAAATATATATTTTTTCAATCCTCATCAGTGTTATAACATTATAGATATGTAAGACAAAGTATGGTTAGCAATACCATTAATAATTCTTGAACGGCTATATCGATTTTTATGGTCTTTAATTTGTTGGATTGGTCTCCGCCATAAAAGGAGCATAGGTATTAAAACATAGATAAAAACAAGGGAAGGAAAGAGAGTTAATAATTAATTAACATTAATTTCTTTTTATTTATTTGATTTCTACAAATTCGAAAACACATTTTCGTGTTTTAGCAGTATAATAATAATAACAAACTGATAATGAAGGCTTAACGAACCCAAAGGTTCGATGCCAAGACTAAAAATCGCTCCCTGCTCACCTCAATCCACCGACCGCCATCCTGACCCAACTTATACAGATCTGCCATCACGCAATCCTCCCACCTACGTCTCGGCCTACCCTTCAGACGTTAACCCAGTCGGCCCAGTCCTATTAATCTTTTAGGGATTCGCTCACAACCGAGTTTCACAATTTAACATGCCCTTCTACACTAATATCAGCAAAATCACCGTCACCACATCTACGGCTAACAATAAATTTTACCTTATCCGTATTTATTTCTAGCCCAAGTTCTTGACCGGCTTTCATTAACGTTTTTATATTCAGTTCTATAGTTTCCGCCTCCTCACAAAGCAAAACCAAGTCATCGGTATATCCGAGGACGGGTATTATAGCAGTATAAGAAGATTAATTCCACAAATAAAGTATTCCCCCTTTTCCTCAAATATTCAATACGCTTTATCGATTTCTTCTTTCAAATCCCTTCTTTTTAAATTCCAAATCTGATTGATAATCAAAGACAAACAATAGAACACAAGCGAAGCTCATAAAAACACAAAACTATTGTTTATTTATTAATTTTTTCCTTCACTTATTTTTTCTCTCGTATTTTTCTGGTTCTGATTGTACATATAGATTATTCTTATGTGTTCGAATATTATATAATCTTTTTAATCGAATATTATATTATAATTGTTTATAATATATTGTTATTAATTTTTCACTCATTTGTATTACTACCATTAATCACCAATTTTAGATTTTTAAATATTTACCTTATGATATGGCCACACTGGCATATTTTCTTTATTATACATTTACGATTTATATAAAAGGGACTTTAGTCATGATTTTCATTTCATTTAAATATTATCATGTATAGGTAGGTTTTGGGAAGGGGAGAGGGGGGAGGTGGAATCATTAATGTTTTACCGTTTTACAGATTTAAACTAATTTTTATTAGTTAGTTTCCCCTGCCATTTAATGGATTTCGATATTTTTATCAATGGAAAATTCAACTGCCACATTTCACATATAAATCGATTTTTCAAAAGTTTCACTTTTTAAACTTTCATCGAATTATAAACATTCACTTCAAAGACCCCTTTACTTTTACGATCCACATCATATTATAATTTAAAAAAAAAATTATACAGAATTTCATATATATATTTTTAGATATTGAATGGTACGTGCGTGACTGAATGGCACGTGACTATTCAAACCTTGCATACTTTTTTAACATGTCAACAGTCGACCAACACATAAAGACTCTTTAAAGACGTTTCCACAATAACCTACACGGACATATCATACAACTCCTTATACGAGACATGGCTACATGTATCATTAGCCAAGTCATCATGTATGATTCTTTAAGACACGTCCATCACCTTCATTGATAATTTTTAAAAAGGAACAATAGTAATATCTTCGGTCTACAAAAATATTGATACAAGTTGAAATTGTCAAAATTAAAATTATCTAAAGAAAGATTTGAATTTTCATTGTTCTGAACATGCCAACATTCGACAAACACATAAACACTCTTTACAAAAGTTTTTATACCAACTTAAAACGACATTTGAACCTCCATATACAAGATTTGGCTACGGGCGAAAAGCCCATAAGTGTGACGAGGAGAAAAAAGGCATTGGATGAGAGATCTCCTCTTATAGATATCACTCTCTTAAAGATATCATAGTAACTGAAACAAGACGGAGAAGATGTAATGCTGGGTGACATGTGTTAAGTGTAGTACAATAGAAGCCATCAAGTCTGATTGAAGAAAGGCGCAGATAAAAAACGGAGTAAAAAAAAATTTAATAAATATGTATATATGATAATTCGGAAATAAGAGAATTAAGCTTTGATTAGGAATACAAATTGTACAGGCTTGTTAACAAAGAGAAGTTCCCTATTGTATTAAAACCTGCAAAGTGCTTAACAGCTTTTAAACAAAAGCCACGTTAATACTGCTGATTGTGAGATCTATATCAGGTAAATAAGCCTTTAGAAGTATTTCTAGTAATGATATTTTTAGTCAGGGAACAGAGCCTGAACAAATACTGAAGCTCGTTAGACAGATGCGTTTTCCGCTGACTCTGAAAAAAGTAACATTAATTACTGAGCCAATATTTGTACGCTCGGATCACAAGTAAGCGATTTCATAATTATATTTACTTCCGAGGATTTTAATTAATGTTTTAGTTGATGTGCAATGAGAATTAATTAGTTACTCGTGCTGTTTATGAACGTTCACATATGTAATAAAACATACGTGAGTGGATTTTTTTTTTGTTCAAAAAAACTCTTAATAAGGAAAAACTCATCAGTGCTACGGGAATGAAATACAACACAATTAAATGAATATACTGACTGATTTTTTTTTCCCATCACTCTTACGAGATGATTATTTCGAACAAAAAAATATATACATTTTCGGTAGGAGGTTTTTTATTCAATGCATTTTGTGGAGCTAAAACATGCATCGGGTTCGTTTTTTCTTGAAAGGAATATTGAAATGTTTTTTTTGGTTTACACCAGAGTGTACACATTGTTATGTGTATCGAATTGTACTCTATTAACTATCGGTTTTAAGAGAAAACCTCATATTTGGCACATGGCTATGTTAAAGATATTTGTAATAATCGAAGGAATAAAGGGGAGTAAATTTTTGTCAAACTATTCGCATTAAATTGAAACATTTTTTTTTTTAGTTGTAATCACATCAAGACGGCATGGATGATGCTAAATGGACCAAATAGAGGCACAGAGGCTAACAAACCTAACTTAGGAGGTACCTTGCAACATTTTGTTTTAGGACTCTTGAAAGGAATTAAGTATGAACTTTTAAGGAAATCTGAAAATAATAAATACTTGTACCTTCATAGAAGTTTACCCGAGATCAGCTTAACTACATTCGTTAGAATACTGAATTATAATACACTCCAAATTTCTGTCATCAAAAAAAAACTTATCAAAAGTTTTTATTTATCATCTTTTGTTCTTTTTCGCCGGTTAGGTTTGTGCCAATCTGTATCAAAGAGCCGCCTTATCAAAATTTTCGTTGCGAATTTAAAAAAATATATATACATAAGTTTTAATATAATGCTAAAAGTATGAAAAAAAAATCATTTTTCAATTGATATTGGAATGTTAAATCGTTAAATAAAAACATATGGTTTCAAATCCCAGACCGTTTGTTGGAACAAAATAAGCGGTTGGAACGAACTGATTGGGTCTAGATCTTTCGAGCCAAGTCCACGCTGACGTGGAACTGTCCACGTTGATCTGGAACATTCTCGACCTGAACATTTACGATTATATTATAAGGAGCAAGTGACTGAACGAGTTAGTCTAAGTCTGTGTCTTGACTGTGAAGCTCAAGTAATATGATTAGTGTGCTATAAAGTTATCATTTTTGTAACCTGCCCGAATATTTGAGTTGTATTAATTCGTTAGCATTGATAATTGTAAATTTCTGTTAAATAAATATTTGAGAGAGATGAGAGATGGTCAACTGTTCTTCAAATACGATAGGTTAAATGATGGTCAGGATTTTCAGTTTACAATGATTTCATTATGGTAAGCCAACGTTTCGATCCAACTTGTGGATCTTCATCATCATAAATAAATATTTGTTAACCCGCTGAAGTGTTACAGTATCAAAAATCGTATTTAGGCGATTATCATTCCCTTAATTTACTCCCCTCCATTCCTTCGATTGGTACAAATGTCATTAATATAGTCATATTCATAATTTCAGTCTCATAACACTGTTGACTTTTTCATTATTAACAGTGATTGTCAAAAAACAAAACAAAAAAAAAACAGCACGAGGAACTAATTTTTCCCTAAAAAACATTATTTTTGGGTTTCATTCCTTCGATCGGTACAAATTGCTTCAATAATTGACAATAGTATTAGTAAAATAAATACTTAATTCTAGTAGAAAGTAAAATAATTCCGAGAACAAATGTTTATTATTGTTAGGTTTATTCTTGAAATTTTATTTAGGTACCTTATTGGAATAAACGTTTATACATTTTATTCAAACCTCGTTTTAGGGCATGACCGTGTGAACAATTAGTCTCGAAACACGTTTCTATGATATGGTTGTTGACTGAACCTGAAGAACCCTAGGTTATAACCATTGATACTATTTTTAAAGAAAATGTTGGTTGGTTTTTGGTCAAAAGAAGATAATAATTTAAACCACTGGGCCAGGATTGAGAATTATAAATACATGTTATAAAAATCCTAGGGTAAAAAACCTTAAAAAAAAAGATACACTGAGGCTCTACTCTACATATTATTACAGAAGTACATCCAGGTCGGCTCATGCATAATTCCTAACGTCTTTGGACACATCCGATACTTGAATAAAATTCAGGAATATCCGAAGTAGATATGAATATCCAATGTGACCCTCCGGTAGGTAGGAAGGAGGTAACTTCACTTCTTTGCAATGGGGATCCGGCCAACAATATACTTATACATTATAACCTGCGATATTTTTATAATAAAATCCTTAAAATTATGTAATCGAAAAGAACCGAAACATAGAGGAAACTCGATTAACCGTGTCCGCGACTAACCAGGATTTGCAAGCAAAAATATACTAAGAGAATTTTTATTTAAAAAAAATACAGGTACAGAAAATTTTATATCATTTCTACATAACAAAGAACTTGTTTTTTTATTCGAGAAAAGAACTTATCAAAATGTGAACCATAAAATACCCATTTATTTCTATATATAATGCTTGGTAGAAAAATATATATGTATAATGCCTATACCTGTATACCTTAAGTTTACCTGGGCAAAATGTTAAATAAAGATTACGACATTGAGGAAAATATTAAGAGGGGAATACATGAGCTCGTCACATCAATTTTACATTTCCATCTCTTACTCACCCGATGGCTCTTCGGTCCTTTTTGAGAACCTGGGCCTCCTTTACAATAGTTTTAGGATGTTTTGCCACTCCGCTCTGTCTAGGGCTTGTTTCCTACATCTTCTAACTCCCAGCTTTTCCAGAATCTTTTCGACGCCTTCTATCCATCGGCTTCGTGGTCGCCCTCTTTGCCTTCGTCCTCCTGGCTTACCATTCGATAGCGTTTTAGGCAGTCTACCTTCAGGCATCTTTTCGACGTGTCCTGCCCATCTTAATTGACACTTCTTGATGTATGTCACCAATTCTTCGTCTTGAAACATGCGTCGAAGTTCTTCGTTTTTCCGCAGTCTCCATCTCCCAGCTTCACAGACAGGTCCATATATTCTTCTGAGTACTTTTCGTTCCCAAACATTCAATAATCTTTTGATTTTATTTGTCAGCACCGAGGTTTCAGTGTCATATCTTATTACAGGTCTTATAACTGTCTTATATAATATGACCTTAGCTCTGTAGCTTAAGCTTCTAAACGTAAGTGGCTTCTGTAGTGCGAAGAAACATCTATTGTCCATAATCACATTCCCATAACGTTCATAGAAATGAGCTTTTTTATTGAGTAAAAAATGATTGTAATGTACTAAGTCCGAACGTCTTAGTGGTAGTGCCAAAGCAGCACAAGTAACACAACATCCAAAGTGCAATAGGCTGGTTCAGAGTGACGGGGCAATGGCTTCGAATAAAGGAATGGAAGCAATTGATATACTTCTGAGCGTTTGAGGGTAAAAAAATTGCGATTTCAGTGATAAACGTTATCAATCAGAGAAGAAAAGAACTGAGGTAAGATAAAACATAAAAATAACAAATATCGCTTTTATATTCCAAACTATTTTTGGTCCTCCACTACCTTGTGTTTTAGGTTATACGGGGTTGCCGGGCCAGGGTAGAAGAGAGAGACCCCCTTGGGGCAGTAATTTTTATTTAAATGAATTATATAACACATATCGGTAGTCTCGATAGTTTAAACCTATCGATAGTTTTACATCACTAATGAGGAGGGAGTTGTTGGGGCATTTTCCCAGCACATGGGCTGGTGAAAATTTATATCAGTTATAAAACTGATATAAACTTAGATTATATATATATTTCTTTGCTGATCCCTATATTATATCCTTCTATATAGAAGACAGGACAGAGGTGGGAGGATAGCTTGAAAGCAGATCGGTCGAATTTGGGTCTGGATGACGGTCGGTGGATAAAGCTGTGCAGGGAGCGAGTTCTGGTATCGACATCAAACCCTCGTGTTCGTTAAGGCGTCATTATTTACATATTAGTGTTATTTATTTTGACCTAACCCCCCCCCCCCCACAATCATTTACTCTACGGTCAACTTACAACTACAGATCTTCTACTATTTTAGTCACATTTTATGTTTTCTTTCAAAGAATTTTCGTGAACTGCACAATAGCCTATGATCAATGAAGCTCCCCTAAGCGTTCCTAGATATCGCAGTTTATCTTGGGCTGAAACAGTAACGCGGGGAGGAGGGCCTGATATAGGGATACCTCAGCCCGGAGCTGAATGGCATTCCCCAGCCTGGAGTGTGGCGCCCCCACATTCCGCCCGCATCCAGATTCCACCGAATTTCGGCTCCACAGGCTATTATTTCTGGCCCATTAAACCTCCAACTGTACCCTTCTCAATAGCCTCGCGATCGGGGACGTTGCTGATCCAGTGAGCGAAACCATGTTATTATTGTATGTTCATTAGGCGTTCTTTGTAAATAAATGAATTAAGTATAATAAAAAAAAAATTACTCTCCAAGATAATTGTGAAACAGATGTCGAACCACCCAAATCTGCGTATATTAGTGGTAACTAAATTTTCGTTCTCTGATTTTGATCTCCCTGGTGACAACAAGTAGCTAAAGGCTTTGCCCCTCCGTTTTGTTAAAAACTAGTTGTGTGATGGCGGGTAGAGTTTCAGGGTAAGCCTTTCCTAGCCCAAACACCTTACCAAAGACTGGTGAAGATTTAAAGCTAAAAAATAATAAAAATAAATAATCTTGAAAAGTAATGCCGGATAGCAAATAATGATATATTCTTTGAACCTTGATGCACAAAAACATTTAATGAAAACATAAAACACAACATAAACTATTAACTAACATAGGTAAACAAAAGGTTGAACAAAAATATGCGAACTAAAATAAATTTATAACAATTTACACTAGCCTAAAATTAATACCCTTGAAATAAGCTTAGATTGAATAAAACATTGACAGAAAATTACCCACAAAAAAAAAATGTTCATATTTATGCAACTTGAATGTTCATAAGTCTTTCAATAATAATTAGCCATTGTAGCTGATTAAACCTCATCCAGACACTAACACAGCTAACCACGTGCTCGTTCACTTCGATGCTGAGCTCTTCGATTTATCAAGAGTGACAAAAGCTGTTACCTGGCGACAACGTTGTGAGTGAACGGCCCAAAACTCCATCCAGGGCTGCTGGGCCTTAGTACGCGTGTCTTTATCAGCAGGAGACGCCTTGAGGCCTCATTAGTGCAGTTGCTGCAATTAACCCTCTCAGACAACATTCACACCGCGTGTGTGTAATTTAAATGTAATATTTTCTGTTTTGTTTTTTAAATCATATGTTTAAGGGAATGAGCCGAAGGCTCCCGAAGCGACCCGAAGTCTTCCGAAGTGACCCGAAGTCTTCGTAGCGCTTCCGAAGCTGACTTAATATTACTTAACTGGTTAATACAATATTAATTTAGACAGATTAAAAAAAATAATTTAAAAAGTGTGATGGCCACAAAAAGTTAGTCTTGATTTTTTCTTTTCATTCAAGTTTTCTTTTAAAAGATCATTGCATTTCTTAGTAAAACGCTAGTGGATTTCATCTTTCCAATTTTTTTCTATTTCGAAGGATGAAAAAATAGTACAACTGAGGTCTAAAAATTAAAAAAAAAAAAAAAAAAAAGAGAGGAAAATTTAGAATATTTCCCAGTTTGAGTAGATAAGGGTAAATAATAGTGAGGAGGGGACATATTATGGGGAGGGCTTAGATTAAATACCTGAAATAGCACCAATAGCACCAGCGGCCACCATCCGCATTGAAAAACCCCTCCCATGGGAGGACCCTCCCGGAATCCAACTCTGGAATCCAGCAGACCGCCTCTCTTCTCCTCACACTCCCTTGTAGTATTTTATTATTTTCACTATTCCCTTATATGAAGAAAATATTTAAAAATAAAATGATCTTTTTTGTTTTTATATTCAATTTTCGCATGTCAAAAAATCCTCGGCAATCAGCAAAAGGTTGGGATTGTATGAAAATCAAATAATAAATAAAACGTGAACCATAGCAGGATAGCACCCAGCGGTACCTATCCACTACCATGATTTGTTAACCCTTTAACGCCTGTAGATTGATATATCAGTTCGAGCGCTGCAGTCCCTGTGGCCTGAAGACTGATAGGTACATCAGTTCCGCCCGCTTCAGCGTTAGAAGACTGAAGCTGCGGACCTTATTTTAGTTGATTTCTTAACTCTTTCCATTTTACTATTTCATTAGGATAAAACCTCCAGTAGTCAGCATCTTAAGAGATGTTTTTGTGGCTTTTTTAAAACAAAAATTGAATTTTTACTCTTCGCTTTTCGATTTAGCGTATCATTATTTAGGAATGCAACATTCATAAATCGTAAAAAATATATAGTATATAATTTAAAAATGATATAGAATAAACAGATATAAAACATTTAATATAACAGTTCTAAAAGTTATATGTAAGTACCTCTACTTAGGTAAGTTCCTACATGTATTTTTTTTTAATTTCATGAATATTAGAGGAACATGGCAAACAGACAAAATAGTCATCATTTTCTTATTCATATTTTGGATGAGTGCAGGACATATGAAAATTATATTTACATAATTGGAATTCGCGTTTCACAAACCCTGTTTCCAGCCCGTCCGGTGTTTCCCAGTTTATGGTTTCCTCAAAAATTTCCGAGGGTTGTAAACTAATTGACATGGGGTTCTTTTCGGGTTTTTCCAAATTAATTTTACCTGCACCTTATTCCTTAGTCGATTAGGGCGAAAAATATGAATAAGGAGATAAAGAATAGTGAATGAGGGGAAAAAGTATTTAGGCCATCGGGCACGGCAGCCGGTCTAAGGTCTCAGGCCACAGGGCCCGCAAATACACTCGCACTGCTAAAGAGATGCTAAAGGGTTAATGAAAGAGATCTCTCATCCAGGTGCACGCTTTTACCTAGGATGCATTTTTTTGTAAACGTCGTATTTTAGTAATTGTAACATGGACAACAAGAAGGAGAGGACATACGAAGACCAATACAACTTCTGATAATTTAGAACAAGTTGGCATGTGTTATAAATAACAAATGGATCTGAAAAACGCGTGATTTAAAGCAAATGAAACCACAAATTACACCTGCAAGGATTGCTGTAGATATTTTAAGAGCAGCCTTTCCCGAATCAACATGCGAAGGGACGTTGACTGACCTCCGTTCTCATTTGTTTTAGTCCCTCCTGATTACTTCCAGTGGTTTTTCTGAAGTCCCTAGTTCTGGAGAACCCTGCAAAACAACTATCTGAGCTGAAGTAACCAATATCCTGATCGGTATGTTTTAAAGTTTTTGTCAAAACTATCAAATTCGACTGAATAACAAAAAAAGTTGGTCTTATGAATTATTCTAGGAGAAATGTGTAGTTGTTATTGTTTATATTAATAAGGGCTTTATCATTTTTTTTTTCATTTCTTTAAAAGTAGGAATCTATATTTTTTTAATATAGAAAAATAACAGGATATTGTTTCCAACTTAAACCTAACTTTTTTTTTTATTTGAGGTCTAGCCTATTAATTATTTTGTTATAACATAATTAAAAAAATAAATAAGCACCATTATGTATAATTTTGCATAATTTACAAACATTTCAATCTTCGGTAAAGAATTAAAAGAGTTATATGAATTATAAAACCCGTATGTGAGAATAGTCAATGGTGACGTAGGAAAGACGGCGAACTACATATTCCGGCACTATAAAGAATTCAACGTCACCTCTTTCATTAAAAGACAGAAACTAAAATGGCTTGGCCATGTTATGAGTTTGAACAGCGTAATTAGTGCTCTATATGTAGTGTGCCCTCATGGTAAGACGAAGAGCCGATGGATGGAATGGTCGAGGACCTTCGGCAACTAAAGACCTTTGCTGCCGATGAAAGAGTTAAAGAAGTTGAGCAGGCCAAAGCAGCTTCATGCGAATGTTATGCCTATAGAAGAAAAACCACCGTACGAAATTACGTTAGAATACAAATTGAATAATAAACAAGTTTAATGAGGACGCTATCCAAGCAAGCATCGCGTCAAACAAAACAAAAGATCGAAATCGACGAACATCTTATTAAAATATGAATTATGTTTAATCCAATCAATAAAGATTCATTCGAATAATCGATAGTTTTTCCATTAGCAAGAGGTGAGCTCTAAATATTAACACTGCTGATGAGATGCTATCTCGCGGCTGAGTTAGCAAATGAGAGTTTATAAGACAAAAGATACTAGCTTTAATAGAGATAAGTCGTACAGGGAACGTTCAAAACGAGGGATCGAGTCGAACTGTTAACGCACTGGATAGAACGAATTGAGCGAAATGATTTGGTTCCTCTTGTGGATAGTCGGTACCGAAGCATTGATATACCATGATCTCCCGTACCCGCCCGAAATTGTGGAATGCGTGACCTCCATCGCTGAGAACTTCCTGCAGAGCCGCTGCCTCGCCTTCATGTTCCCGATGAACTACAGCGCACCCAGCGTGGCCGTTGTCCCTCCACTCGTCCGGTCCCCGCTCCTGAAGGACCTGCACTTGCAGTCGGCTACTTACCTCCCCGCCACCAACTACCTCCGCATCATCAACCTCCTCTACGACCCGCCTCTCGGAGCGGTCAACTACCTTCGCTGCGACCACGTCGTCATCCTCGACGAGCGGTATCCCTACGTAACACAAATCAATGAAACCCTTTACACCTTCTACAATAATCGTTATTATGATGGAGGAGGAGAAGAAACCAAAATGGTCATTGTATCTACGAAGGAAGTGAACGAATCAGAAATACATGGAGTTCATTTCCACATGTTTTCAATGGGCGATATAGATGTAGTTTTCTTAGCTCCAAGAAACAATGTTTTAACAGTGTTCACTTGGTTTCCCTTTGGAATAGACGGATCCGATTGCCCTGAAAGCAATGATGAAATCGAAGTACTCGATAAGTGGGAAAATGGAAAGTTTTCCAAAGGACGAATTTTATTTTCAAGGAAAGTACCAGATTTCTTCAACGGTTGCAAGATGAAGGTATCAGTAGCCCCGTACCCTCCTTTGATGATGCTTGATGAAAAGGGCCAACCTACCGATGGCGTTGAGTACCGTATTGTCAAAATCATTGCCGAACGACTCGGGCTCGAGACCGATTTCGTGACCCACAACAGAGCCGACGGGTGGGTGTGGAGCGATGGGGAGACGGTGCATGGGGCCGCGGTGGATGTGCTGAGAGGTGCGGTGTGGATGATGGCCACCGCTGGGACCAACACGGACCACAGCTATCCCTGCCTCATCGTATCCTCCCCCTACATGAAGGGAGAGATCGCCTGGTTCTTTCAGGAACCTTTGGCTATCCCGACATGGAAACTTATCTACATGGGATTTGATAGAGTTCTTTGGGCATTAGTCATCCTGACTATAGTAGTATTTTCTTTCATTATTTATATTATTGCAAAATTCGACAAAAACACTCAATCATTAGGTAGTATTTCATCGTGCATCCTGGCTTCGTGGAGTTTCAATTTAGGAACTTCGTCAATACCATTCCCGAGGAGTGACGTCATTCGCTTGGTGATTGCTGCTTACCTTTTATACACGATGCATATAGACCTAGCCTACACCGGTGCTTTGACAGGACTCATCACTACAGGGAAGCAAGAATCCGAGATCACTTCATACCATGAGATATTGGAGAAGAGGATTCGTACGGGTGCGATGAGTTACGTGAGGTATCTGCTCATGTATATAGATGATCCATTGATTATGGAAGTTATACATGGCAACTTCCTGATAGAAGATATGGAAGAGGCCTTCAAAACCATGGAAGAATTCAGGAACATATCCATCTTAGACAACAGTATTTACATGTTATCCAAGATCAAGACTAAGAAATACAAGGTCTACCAATCCAAACTTAATGTTGGCACGTTTTATATAGGAATAGAGATGAGAAGGAACCACTTCTTGGAGAAAAGAATAGCAGAACTGTCGAGTAAAATATTGGAGAGTGGAATATCTGGCCAAATAGTTGCACACTTCACTGACATCTTGAGGGCTTCTCAGAACGTTATGACGTTGGATGCTTATTCGTTGAAAGATTTAGCAGGGCCATTTTTTGCGTTATTTCTTGGGCAATCCATAGCCCTATCAGTTTTTATTGGAGAGTTGACAAGGTATTACTTACCGAAGTATTTGCACAAATGAATTATTTTTTTTTGTAGATATTACTTTTTAGAATTTGTTTTATAATGGAATTATTATTATTAGTTTAAAATATTTAGAAAAATTATAAAAATGTTTTTGAATTACCTGAACTAATAGCAATAAAAAATATTAAAAAATGTCATCATATTTTCATTATTTTATCACAACATGATGATAAACACATAAATGTTTTTTTTTTTTTTTGTAATATAAATTTAACAATTGAACCATCGTGTTTTGAGTTATTTTACTTCACTTGAACGTTTCGGCGTTCCTCTGTTTTTTTTGTAGAAAATACGTTGTTTCCAAGATGCTTAGAAAAGTAACACTAAATTATTTGTTATTTTGTAAATTGTGTGATGGTCTAAAATATGTATTGCAAAGATATAATAAAAAATAAAATGTTTATTATTTTAGGTTAAGATTACTAAAAGCGCCCTTATATTTAATATTTAATTAAAGATTTAATATATTAGAGTAAGTTATTGCAAAATTAAAAGTGGGACAGGTGAAATTATTTTATTTTATTAATTTATTTAAAAATAATAATAAATGAATTAAAATATTTGAATTGAATATTAATTTTACAACTTCCATATTACATACTGCAAACCTTTCAAAATATTTACAAAACAGTCTTGTGTTAGAATCACAGCATTGCACACGGATCAACTATGTCGACTGTCTAAGAACCCGTTACAAAATATTTAATGATAAACTAAAAAGTCCCTCTACGTTCCCATTAACTGAATGGCCATAAAAACTCATGCCAGGGAACATTCATAGAAGGCTGAAGAGGAGCTGGATGGGGGACCTCTAGGGGAAAATTCTATGAGCCAATGGTTGCGCCGGTTAATGCTGTTACTTATGTTTATCATGACATTGTATAATTTTTTACAATTGTTAATTACTCCTTTTTAAAATATTATTTGGAAGGAAAATAGTTATACAATCATTTTTATCTATTTAATTTTGTATAAATCACAACTAAATGATTAATATAATGATTTTTAACCAAATAAAATGTTAAAATATTGTATTTAATGTTGTATGTAATATTTTATTGTCATAATATTGTAATTAATGAATAGGATACAAAAGATACTAGAAAAGGATAAATAAAGAAGAATTTATCTGAAGGATATTCATGCTTCAATACACTCATGATTTGGTTTGACTTAAAGAAGGATTGAAAATATAAAACTCGAATATATTTTATATAAAAATGATGATGAAAGTCGGTAAATAACTAATTCTCAAAATATTTAGCAATAATATATGTAATGACTAGCTACAGAAGTTGAGGCAATTTTGGTGGTATAAATGTAAAAGGGAATAAGTTTGAACACCTAGAGAAATTGATGATCAATTATAACATGGAAAAACAAAAAAATTATTAAGGCAGTGTTAAATATGGGAAATCCTTGTTACTTGGTAATTAGCTGGAACCTTCTTTTCAAAAATTTAAAAATTACGATTGAAAATACTATTATACTTTCAATAGTGCTTCATGGGTAGAAACGCGATTGTTTACATTAAGGTATATGAGCAATGCACTCAAACTGTCTGTGGCAAATAAAACATTAATTATTAATTAAAAATTATCAATAAAAATTAAGAATAAATTATCACACGGACTTTTATATCAGGGCTTACACGGACTTTTATCAGGAACACGATTGTAGGTTTAAATAATTTTTATTAGACGAAAAAAATAATTCATAATGTTAAACGAACAATAACAACTCAAATGAATAACAAGGTTACAAAAAGTATCAACTTGTTAGGACGCAGTAACACAAAAGTAACCGAATGATTCGATCTTCAGAGCAATACTAACTCTCCAGTCCATCGCTTCTTACATTTAGCCTGAATTCCAACAATCTAGAGTGTTCTCGACAAGCGCAGAAGATACTCGAACGATCACGAGCATGTTCCAACTGTTGAACAAAAAAGTCTAGAACTCTAGTAAATCATATGTATTGTGTTTCACGTCACAATGTAAAGCACCAGAAGTAGTAAGTATTTTTCAATAATTCATAAAAAGTATTTTAATCGAATTTTTGCGCTCCAGGTCACGGATTCAATTCCGGCTGTGTTAGGGTGCTTTTCCATTTTTTTTTACATCCGTGGATCGACCCTACGGTCACGAGGCCCTCATTGGGTACCACAAGCCTCGTATCTGACTAAACTTGCTACTTTTTTTTTTTTTAAATTTTTCAAGGTGACGCACTGTTTTAATCGATACATGCACCGACATGCAAGTCTCGGATAGTACATTAAAAGGAATGAAAGTAAAAGTGATCTATGTCAGATCACCTCTTAGACCCAGAAGCACAATTTTTCCTTTTAGTCATAATATAGGGTGTCCAAAAAGAGTATCGGGGTTTTGAAAGTTAAATAAAATCTCAAACATAGAATATCAAGTAGGATGTTTACGTTTTATTTAAACACATTGAACTGGAAATTTATTTAGAAAAAACAATATTGTATAGGTGTCACCATGACGCAGCTGGCACTCCTCGAATCTCAATAGCAGTAAATAGTACTGTAAATAGTGAGCGTTAGTGTAAAACGATAAGAGGTTTTTTGGCCCAAGAACTTCAAGAGTTTAAAGGAAATAACTCTAGAACATGGTTTCAGCAAGACGGGGCCATTTGCCATACTGCAGACTTATCAATTGCTACGGTAAACGAATTATACCAAAACAAAGTGATTTCTCGTAGAGGCACCATTAGCTGGCCTCCCAGAAGTCCCGATCTCAGTCCTCTTGACTTCTTTCTGTGGGAATATTTGAAAAGTAGGGTATACGAACAGAAACCGACGAATCTAACGCAATTGGAGCAAAATATCATAACAGAAATGACGGCAATCTCAGGAACAATGTGTCAACGCGTTTTTAGAAATCTGCGTTTGAGATTCGAGGAGTGCCAGCGTTATGGTGGACATCTCATCTAGACAATATTGTTTTTTTTTCTAAATAAATTTCCAGTTCATTGTGTTTAAATATAACGTAAACATCCAACTTGATATTCTATATTTGATATTTTATTCAACTTTCAAATCCCGAATACTCTTTTTGGACACCCTATACTTATTTTTCTTAGCTCCTAACATCTTTCTAAATTTTACTATAAGTACTAATCATTACTATCCCATAAAAAAGAGAAATCAGTAAGACGAAATCCGATTCCGATAGCTGAAGTGGAGGCAGTGAAATATGTATCATCGACCCGCGATTATTTGCACGGGGCTGAGAAGAGCACTCGACCCCCTTAAGACGGCTCAGGGACAATCCCCGAATTTCCCATTCAGATGGCGACCGGTCCAGGAATTATTCAAGGGCCTCCTCCAGGTCCATTTCGTTAAACAGCGACCTCTCCTCGAGTCGAGGGCTGCTCCTTCTTCCAGGATCCCTGCTTCATTTGAATGAACTCCCCCCACTCTCCCCCCTTCTTGGCTACATGTCGGAAATCGTGACTTCGCAAGACTTATAAATATTTGAATTTAGTCCAAGGAATGATAATTCGTCATTTTTTTATTAGTTTCGACACGCCCGTTTACTCTCACCATTAAGAACGAGTTATTCTACGTCTTTGCAATCTGTCTGATAAGAAGCTGAACTCTGAAATCTCTTAAATACAAGAGTTACGATAGCGCAAGTTCGGGGAAGACACTGCGTAAATCAACATTTATTTATAATAATGAAAACAATTTACATGACTATAATAGGTGACTAGAAGTGTCTATTTCAGGGGTCAATAGCTATACTATAAAAGCTACACTAGCCACTAGCTATACTACTGCTATAATGGCTACGATACTAAAGGTCGCGGGTCCGCGCCCCGTGGTGGCCCTAGGATTTTTTAATGGAATTAAAACATCTTGGCTATGCCGTCCCTCGGATAGGACGTAAAATGAAGGCCCCGAGCCTGGGTGATGTCAGGTACTCGTTAAAGATCCATATCCTAATTACACCTGGATAGGCAATTAGGACTCCCACTGTAGCATCGTCTGATTAGCCTTATTAGCATAAATGCACGTTAAACAAACAAACAAGAGTCTAGTTCAGGTCTCCTACACGAGTATGAGTACCTCTTTTCATACTCTATACTACAAGGTAGACTGCTAGAGTGATTTTTCCTTAGGGTATCGAGGTTTAATATACTAAGGAAGGATTAAGTAGTGGGAGGAAGCCGACGGAAGACTGTAAAAGGATATCATTATGAATATACTAAAGATTAGTTCTGATTTGAGTTGTGGTGAGGAATGGGAATTCTGTACCACTATAACCGATGAAAGGTCTTGGGTTCAGAACTATGTAAGAAAGAACTGTTTCTTGGTCAGCGGTCGTATAATGAGTTGAATTGACCGTGATCACGCTAAACTATCAGGTTATTATTCAATTAAGAGTACCGTAAAACGAGGTGACTTTGTGACAAGCCTATTTTTCTACAGTTTTTGAATTTCCCTCCTTAAAAAGAATCAGGTTAGGCAATTCAGTGTACTTGTCAGTTAGTCAGTAATGTGCTGCAACCTACTGGCCACATATAACTTCTTTCATTCCATTTAATCCTCAAGCCACAACTCAGGGAGCGGGGTAACTCATTGGTAAGGCAGTTTCAATTCAAGGTTCCACGTTCGGATCTCGCTTGGCAGGACATCTTTAATATTCTGTCATAGATCGTCTAGGTGGCCGAGAGACCCTACTGGGCATACCCAGCATCTATAAAGAGGGTACCGTAAAACGAGGTGACTTTGTGACTAATGGGGTGACTTATTATTTATTATAAAACTTATCATTTTTTTTTTAACCATGCTTTTAGTAAAGTAACCATACTTTAAGTTTTTATTGAATATTAACTTTTTCATTACGAAAAATTTTTTATAAAGTTATCTTAAAACTTTTATCCAAATAACTTTTTGCATAAAAATTCATTGCGAAAAGTTATTCTGAACCTCATAATAATATTATAACCCACAATCCAGGGCGAAAAAGTTATTGTTAAACTCACATTTTAATTTTAATTGCTCAAAAGGTTTGAGGTGAACCTTAAACTTTTTGAAGAAGCACTTTTATCATAAAGTTATTTAAAAACTTTTATTGAGCAAACTTTTTCGTAATACGTTTTTCAAATATTTTAAAAATGGAACTTATTTAAATAGGTTAATGACTTTTTCGACCCCTGCTTTTAATACATATTTAATTGAAATTGTTGAAGAGACTCTTAATAAAAGCACATAAAGTGGCTAAGAAACTACTAAGGGATAAGGCTCAGTTTTGGTTAGGGGAAATTTTCAAAAGAGTTTGAACAGTTAGAATTTTTTTATGTTGAATTGCCAACTATTTATGTGTCTGTACAATTTTTAAAGCTTATTAAAACTATAATTACTCACATGAAATGCGAAAGAGTATTTGGAATCCTCGACCAATAGTACATACCTGAAAAATAAAATATACATCATTATTATAATTTATAATATTTTGATTGAATGTGGTACTAGTAACATTAACAAGAATATACTAAGATAGATAATTTTTTGGGAATATCTTTGAATCTGGTACAGTTCTCTTATGCTGGCTCCATCACTGATCAGGGAGCCGTATATTGTACAGTGTAGCTCCCATATCAACTGAAAAAGAGCTCGTTAACTTTTTCAACGAGCGGAATTTGAAAGCTATGATTAAATGAAGCTAAACAAAGCCACTTTTTAAGTGAAAAGGAAAATAGAGGCGCAAGCGTCGTAACGTCAGGTTAAGTAATCACATCAGGGGTGCAGAGATAAGAGAGCTGCATTTTTTCCATTTTTCTCACCAATGTATTCTGTGACAATGGATTATGTACTGTTACATGTACTGATTCATTCTCTTTTCTTGATCATTTATAAATACCCTTCGTACTATCCTTGGTCATGATGCTATAGCATCAGTTTGATAAAAACTTTAACTACCTAGTTGTTAAGAAGTGTAAGAATAAAATAAAGATGAGGGTCATTCCACGTCAATTCAACACAATACACAAAATATCAACACCAAATAATTCATTTTGGACCTCATCATCTCAGATTTCTTGAAATTTGGCATATGTGTACTACTTGCATCTACTAGAACTATTGTGAAATATTACTGAGATATGTCTACCCGTTTTTGAATTACTGGGCTCTAAAGACCGCAAAAATACGTCCAGAAACATAAAAAATCATGATTAAAAATAGCTGTAGATTTTATCCAAATTTGACTAGGACTAAAATTTTAAACTTGGTTTTAAGAAAATTTCTTTAGTACCAACCTATGCATTGCTGTATATCATATGAAATGACATATAATTCGCTATTAAAAGGCACCAATCACATAGTCCTAGTGAATTTGGGAAAAATCTACAGCTATTTTTAATCTTGATATTTTCTGTTTCTGGACCTTTTTTGGGGGGCTTTAGAGACCAATAATTCAAAGACGGGTAGATATATATGAGTGAAATTTTACAATTGTTCTAGTAGATACAAGTTGTACACATTTACAAAATTCCAAGAAAATGTGAGATTGTGAAGCTCAAGCCTGTGTTGAATTGACGTGGAATGACTCATGACTAATAATGAAGATTATCTTACAAAAAAACACAATAAATAAAAAGAAAGAAAATCAAGGTAAGCTTTTGTTCTTTTGAACAGCAGTAATTAAGATAGAAGTTCCACAATCACAGAAGAATATTCTAAAATGTTAGTTATTATTTAAACAAGGACGTGTATATCTTACATATTTTTTTTTTTTTTTTTTTTTACGAACAGATGGTTGTTATGTCTTAAAAATTAAGAACAGGTAATGACATTAAATAATTTAAAATAAAGTTAAAAATTTAGTTATAATATCTTTATTTCTTTATAATTTCTACTAATTAAAGAAGTGTTATAAAACAGATATCCATAGAAGATGAGTCAGAAGCCCGTAACTTTGGGTAAATAAATTAATTAAAGAAAATATGGATAAGAGATTCCTTCTTTTTTTTTTTTAAGAAAAAAATTCTGGGAAATCGATAATTTTTTTTTAATTAAAAAAAGATACCAGTAATAAATAGTGATGTAAAACTATCGATAGTCTCTATTGATTTTTAACTATCGATATATGAGTACTATGGAAATATTTGTTTTTAATAGGGGAATATTGATACCCTGTGCCTGGAAGCACCCTTCTATTATATAGAAAATTATATAATTTTGCTAACAAAAAATGCTTTGCTACTCTATACAGAAAATATTAACTTCACTTAAAAAAATATTAACTCAAATTAATGGATCAGAGTCATCCATACACCATTCTGATTAAATTTCAAAGATATATCGCCTTCAACGAATCTAAATTAAATAATTAAAAATTATGAAAGGGGACCTATTTGTTGGATAATAACATATTCATTTGTCTTAGCTAAAATCATGAGGTATTTGATTTGGAAAATATAGGAAAAACAAAACAACTGAATACCTGCCAGTTTCTTCACTTAAAAATCACTCGGTTAATGACAAAGAACAAATATTGTTGCTCCCATCGTTCCAAATGAAAAATTCTACTCTTCTACCCCTCTCCCCCCCCCCCCGGTCACCACCTCATACTATCGATGGTATCGATAGTTTTATGTCCGTTACTATCGATAGCGGAGACTATCGACAGTTTTACATCACTAGTAATACCGCATCAAGGATAAATGCTGAGTCTGATGGAAGTTAGTAGCAGTGAGTTAGCAACTGTCAGTAAGAGGGAAGTGGTAATTCAAATCCCAGGACGGCTTAGGCTCTTCCAACTCCCTATCGCAGGATTACAACTCAGCAACCGCTAAGTCCCGCTGAATACTCAATTATAGTTTAAGATGTATCTATTAATGGTTGGACAGTTTAGTCTTCAGTCAGTCTGCGGGCACGCAACAATGTGTGTGGTGATAGACACTCTCGGGGCTCTTATAGTCAGTCCATTGTTCCAAGTTCGAGTCGCCAAACTAGAACTGTCGAAGAACTATTCAAAGAGCATGATACAGAAGAAATATAAATAATTTTTCAACCCATATTTGAACAATTTATAGTTCTAGCCTCGGATGTTTTAGGTAAATAATGTCGATTCTTTAACGTATTTTTTTTTTACTTTTATTTATCTATTATTTATTATTCATTTACAATACTCTTTAATTTAAAATAAGTAAAGAGAAAAACTTAATAAGTATAGAACTTCAAAATACATGAATCTAGGTCAGTCTCCATTTTTCTTTATATTAAAATATAGATGGCCGGCCGTACAATAGTGGTTTAAACGGGGTTTTTCAGGTTACTTAAACAGTTGATTAAACACAGAATGTAGTTTATGCCCAGTACACCATGTGTAATCGCTTGATTAAATTTGGTGATAAGGGCTAAACAGCGTTTAAAGTTAAACGGTCAAGAATGGCCGTTTAAACACAGGTTAACTATAACCTAACATTATTTCTGTTTACTAATTCATTGGACCATAGTGAGTTGCTTAAAGTGCTAATATTATTCATATTTCGTTATCTCTAAGTTCTTTTTATTTTTTGTTTGTGTTGCTTGATTTATAGTTTAAATGAATACCAGTTAACCCTTTAACCGGGCGGGACGTATATAGGCGTCCAACCTAAACAATAGCGTCAACGGGCAGGAGGTATAAATACGTCCTTGAAATATATGTTGTGCCCTGGAATGTGTGGGACTTATATTTTCGTACAACAGAGGTATTAGTCATCGATACGTGTATCGACGTGAATTTATATCTTTATATAAAAAAAAAAAATATATATATATATATATATATATATATATATATATGTGTGTGTGTGTGTGTGTGTGTGTGTATGTATGTATGTATACATATATATAATTTATAATAATAATATATTTAATTTATATTTATATATATATATTTTTTGTACTCTTTATAGCTGATTAAGACTGTAAAATTTATAATTTCTTAATTCGATACTTCTATATTTTTGTTGGTATTCTTTTCTATTTGTTTGTCATTCTGTGTTTTCCTTTGTGCATTATATATAAATAAACGAAAACGAATGTATTTCATAGCCTTTATTTTAATTATAATATGAAGTTACATTGCACTGGGCTTGACGTATATACACGTCCTAGTAAAGAGCTGGCGCCCGTTACAGGCTGCGTAATTTAAAAGGGAAATCCCCGGTTAAAGGGTTAAGTTGACATTGCACTCTCTAACAACGGGACTGATAAAGTATTGTACCTAGTACAGATAAAAGTAGTTCTGTGGTTAAACACTTTATTTCTCTTTATTGCTATTATTTTACATCTTGGAGCAAGGAGTTCTCAAAGCATAAATTGTACATACAAAAAAAAAAAAAAAAAGAAAAAAGAAAAAAAAAAAGTAAAATAAAGCAATAATAAACACGGAATCTTGTTTAAACGACGTTTACCTGATTCCCTGTTTAAACGGGGAATTGTACACCCGGCCAAGAATAAAATATTCTTTATTACTTTAAAGGTTGTACAACACCTTGTAGCAAAGAGTTTGTTTTTATACAAATATAAAAAAAAAAAATTTGTATACAGTAATACGATACATACATATGTTTTGTACAATGTTACAATATTATATCATAATTATATTATCAATATTATACCATTTCCTTATAGTAATTTATCTAAATTTTCCCTAAAATTTGTATCCGATGCAAAACTGACAAAAATGACGATAAAAATAATTTTTTCATGTATATATATCGTAATTTTTCTTTATAATAAGAAACTATTTTTCTGAAGAAAACTGAAATGTCATTGTCCTGGTGCACCAACAATTTTATCACCTGAAGCTTTAGTGTCTCTCTCTTTCTAGTTACAATTTTTTGATTAGCTTGGTTAAAATGCATTTTTAAACTGGATTGAGTCATTTTGGTTAAAACGGATTCGCTAGTTGATGTATTTCATTGAGAACTAGTGAAATTGAAAAAAAAAATTTAAAACAATACTGATTGAACCGGGTTTGAAACAAATCGCCTCAAATGAATAAGTTGAATAATATTTATAAATATATAAGTCTAATGTAATTTTAACTTAACTTATTATAATTAATTTGGTGAGATAAAATTATTAAAAAAGTTAAATTAAGTTTTATCCAAGCATAGATTCCATTCGATTTTGGAAGGGCAAAAAAATATGGTAAATAAGGATAATTTACCCTCATTAAGGAACATAATAGAAGTTACACTTTTAAACCTGTTCTTAATTTTCGTTTTATGGCCTTATAAAACTATAGCTTACCTTAATTTAAAAAAAAAAATCACTGAAATACCAGATATGATTAATATATTATCAGAAAATGTTTAATATTAAATGAACATGTATTAATATGAACATGTATGTAATTTTTTCTCCTCGTTAATGACTCTCTAACTAATTAACTGTTTTTCAAAACAAAGTGAAGGAATTATATAAGAAAATTCCTAGTACAGCTTATTTATTCGGAAATATGAGACTCTCTAAAATAATCAACTTTCTCAAAGTCTTGACTGTAATAATGGCTGCTTTTCATCCTAAATATCAGATTACAACAGCTAAATGAAAACAACAGTTCATAATAAAATAATAATAAAAAAATCTTAATTATGAGCCCACTTCTAACAATAAGAAAGAAAAGAAAAACAAAGCACTCAACTCTTTTATCGAAACTACTTGTTGCTGGTTGATTAAATATTTTAACTCTTAATTTTATTTTCAAATGGCACCATGAATTTTTCAACAAATTATACAAGGATCATAATAAAAAAAATGAAACAAAAGGCAGGATTTGCATTCAATTTTATTCATTAGGCTTTATTATTATTTACTTATTTATTTAAAGGTTTACCTGGGATCTTTCAAATTTAATGTAGAAAAAGTCTAAACAAATAAGCTTATTAAATTATTAAAAGTTCCAAACCACACTTCATACATGATATTGTAACACTTTTGTAAGACAAGAAATATTTATTAAACGAAAATATAACAATAACAATGCCAAACGAATTATCACAACATAAATATTCGAGCAGGTTACAAAAATGATAACTTGACAACACACAAATCGTATGACTTGAGCTTCACAGTCAAGACACAGACTAAGACCAATTGGTCCAGTCACTCGCTCCTTATATATCGTCGTGAAAGGAATGGCCTTGAATGGTCTAGAATCCCGTGGGATCATCCAGGTCCTGAAGTAGTCCTTTGACGGTCCGCTCCAACTGGCAGTTCGTTCCAACAAAAGGTTTATGATTTCAAACCACATAATTTTTTTTTTTTTTTTTTTATTTATCGATTTAACGTTACAATATGAATATAAAAAATTGTAACTCTTATGTTGTTAAACAATTTTTTTATTCAAAGAAAATAATAATTTCCAATGCTACACAAATTATGAAAATACAAATAATTAAACAGGTTACAAAAATTATCATTTTTTAACCCACAGATAACCATATGTCTAACGACTAACAAATAACAACGAACTAACTCACCAGTCTATCGCTATGTGGAGAACAGCCTAGAACCTCCTAGACCGGTGTAGATGGAACTCAAACATCGTAGTAACAAACACGTCCTATGACAGCTTGTTAAACTGTTAGTTCGTTCTATCAAAAGCTCTAAAATTATTCTAAACCATGTTTGTTTTTTTAAATACATATATTAAGAGTGCACGATAGAAAAGGGGGATGTCATTTGGAGTGCTTTCCGAGAAAAATGAGTTTTTAGGTTTGGATCTTTAATTACTTAAGTATGTTTTATCATTTTCTTCAATTTTTTTATATGTCCTTTTCCTTTTTGTTTTGCGTGTCAAAATAATAAATTTGCCCGAAACAGACATATGACGCTCTAAAAAAAAAATGTTTTAGTAAAAAACAAAAACAATTTACACATAAAAGAAAGGGGGATAGTCCTGGACGCTCCCCCTTTATTCCCTGTTTTATTGATGAAATGGTGATATTAATACACAATCCATATAACTTCTAACATGACTCTCCCCCATTCTAGGTTATTCCGCGTGGACATTCCCCCTTTCTTCCGAGTACGTGGTTCTTTCCATCCCTTGTAACCAACCTACTGTCATTTTTTCTGACTATTTCTTTTCACCAACATATTCTACTCATCTAGCCGAACAATTATATGTTTATAACTAAAATTCGGAAAAAAAATTGACTCTCCCCCTAACTTCCCTGGACTCTTCTTATGCAATATTTACAGACGATTAAGTAAACAAACATGGATTGACTCCTAGACAAGATAGCTGAATGATAGAGGCGATCTACCATCCAATTTATCGCTAGGCCTAGCCAACAAACAGCCCTAGATCACCCCCACCCTCTCTACAGACACTAATACCGGATCCCGGAAATTAGCAACTGCACTAGAACACAGCAAACTTTTCCCATTGTTAGTGGGATTTAGTTGCAAACTTCCGTTATTACTGCCGGGGGTTCCTGCAACTAATTTCACACGGTTAATTTCTCTGATTGTTACATCGTTTAGGGATAGAGAGCGCCTTACGCAGTCCAGGGCTTTAGCCTCCCTATGCCTAATATATTTAAGTTCTGCAGTTTTCTTGTTAGGGAATTCAGATGTGTGTTTCAGAATATAAAAATGTAATCTGGGAGCAACAATAATTGTATTTTTCTTAAATCAAATCAAAAGTTTCCTTTTTCAGAGGAATATAAGGCGTTAAATTTTCACAGTTTGCAATATAAGCTTGTATTCAGGATATTGTTGGTCAGGGGATGACAAATTTATTACGGATAATATTCTTGATTATCCTCAAGAGAATGATAACTATAATTCTTTATATTACCAGCAAAGAGTTGAGAGATTGACCAGTTTTATTTTAAAGATAAGCTTAATCTGCATAAATCAGGAATGTTTACTTTTAATTCTAAGGGCAGTCTGCTTTGGGGTAACCAAAAGTTTCCTGGAAAATTACAGATGAGCACCAAACGTTTTTTAATCTTTCAAGTAGAGTAAAAGGATTTAAAAGTTAAAATTTCTAAAAAAATTCTTCTAGGAATATTTTAGGTAGTTTTTTTTTTTTTTATATATTTTACGTCATTTGCGCCTGCGCTGGATCGCATCTAGAAAATTGTGGAGAATTCAAAGTTTGTCTTCGATTTGCTTGATTTAAATGCTATGCTCGAGCTTATCCCTCTCAATTGTTTTTTTTATCTTCGTTGGACTGGTAACTGGGAGGAAGAAAGAGAAGAAACAAGTGGGTTTGGATGGTTAAGAGAAGAACAGTGAAATGTAGTTTGTTTGTCATGAACGTGTGATTTTACTGTTGGAATGTCCATGCCTTTGTGTATTCTGTTGTTATAAATGTACCATGGATCGTTTACGATTTTTCGAAGAATTTTTGAATGTGTGGTTTGAATTTTGTTTGTATGTACCTATTTAACGAAACCCCAAAGTTCTGCTTCGTGGATCCAAATAGGTTTTAGTATCGTGTTGTATAATAGTATTTTATTTCGTAAGTTAAGTGATGATCTTCAGTCTAGGAGGTGTGACAGTTACTGCATCTACAGGAGCCTGACGTCCATTTTATATCCTATCCGAGGGACGGCATAGCTAAGGATTATTCACCCCTTTTGAAATATCCTATGCCTATAGCGGGACGCGAACACGCGAGCTTTACTATTGTAGGTTGCTATGCTAACCACAGGTGACCCCTTGAAATATTTTTAGTAGAAAGTTCAGTTTGTAGTAAAATGATTCGGATAAATAAATATAAATAAATATAGTTCAAAGAGATAAATGAAGGTCAATTAAAAAATGAAAATTAACATAATTTATTATTTTAGTTAAAAGCAATTGGTGAAAATTTAGTCTAAGTTCTAAAATGAAGTTTTGGACACTTCCAGCTGAAGATTAAGTAATCTTTAAATTTCAAATGACTTTATGAATTTGAATATTTATTTTTTAAAATAAAAAACGAATAAATAGTTGCATTTAAAATATATATACTTATATATTAAAATTTATTTTTATTGAGTTTGGGAAGCAAGTAACGAAAGCGAAATATACATGCTTTAAAACAAGATAATTAAATTTTTTATGTTTTTTTGCAAAATATATTACATTAGATGAATAGAAAGTAACTTTGGATAGCTCTTTTAATAAATAATTGTTATTGTAATTTATCCATATTGCGAAACATATTTTTCAATTTAGAAAATGTCAGTGTATTAAAGTATGTTTTAATATTGCGAATTAATGATCAGGAAATTAAATCAATTTATCACTGTGACTTTTTTTATGAAGAATTGTTTTAATAAGAAAGGGAAAAATGGTGGTGCTAATATTATACACTTGGTCAAATGGAGCAACATTAAAATGACAGCCACTGCTGACATCTAGCGGCTTCCTCCGAAACCCTCTCCGACCAAATTCCATTAACTGGATTAAATTTAGAAATAATAATTTAAAAAATGTATTTGACTTAGTGTTATTTAGTAGCTAAATCATATGTATAAATGATAGTAATAATAAACGCGATATTTTTAAAAATCACCAAAAAGTATTATAATTTTTATTTACACATTTCTAAAAATCAATATTAAAAAAATAATATTTATCAGTTTCTTTTATTTTTTTTTTGAAGTAAAAAATGTTTATAATTTTAAATAGTTATGATAATTTTAAGAAATAGTTATTTAAGAGATAATTATTAAAAACGACAATTTTAACTCAATATAACTTCCATTCAAGCTGGTAACTGAAATTCTTATATTAGATTGACTTAATTCGAAATGGTTTAATTACAATCTAATGGAGAGAATGTCTTGAGAATCTGAAGAGAAGAAGTTTCATAAAAAATCTAACATTTTTTACGTATGAATAAAGATTGAGACTTCTTCGTATGTTAAAACATTTTTTTTAGAAACAATTGAAATTCAACAATATTTTTTAAAATCAGTTATCTGTTCACCATGACAGAGAATCAAATTTATACGACACACGTTATACATAATTAAGATTATGCCTAAAAATTCCAGAAATCTGCGCACATATTTATTGATAATAGTTTATATAAATCATCCAATGCTAAAAAAATGATGTATCTATTTTAAAGTGCTCATGTTTTTTTTGGTTTGTTTTTTGTTGTTTATATATGTACACAAACACAATTCTATAATTATTTTATTCATTACATATCGCTCGTTTTGAAGAAGAATGCCGCATAATCCAAAATCGGAAATTTTAATTTTAGAGAATAAGTTGTGATAATTATTGCTATCTTTCAATTCTATGATAGACTGCCTTCACTGAACTTTGGATTTAATAAAAATTTTTTTTTTAAAGAAAGATAATGTGATTTGAAGTCTCTTGAGCAAACAAAACCTAAAATTTTCTAAGTATGAGAGTCTTTTTCCTTACGAGCCATACACAAATGTATATATCTAAATTTGATAGCCTATATCCCACTTGTTGTCAAGTACTGTTCATTAGCCTCCAATAAAGTGATTGGAAAGTAGCTACCATACCTAAAGGAAATATACAATCTCTTTAATTTTTTTTTTTTTATTATAAATTTCATTATGTCAAAATGGCAATGTAACCAGTTCTGCAAAAAATATTCTCCTGGAACTTTGTCTCGCAGTAACCAAATTATACTTAACCACTATTTAGTGTAAAGTGCTTAGCAGAAATAACGAGTTTTTATCTCGTAATGATCCTAACGAGCTGATATTATCGGAGGCTGTTGGGAAGCCAACTTTTTTCACCATCTTTTACAGATATAGCGACATTATTATTTTTTATAGGTGGTGTCTGTTAGATTAAATTAAAAAAAAAAAAAACATGTACAAAATGAATCGTAATATAAATCGTTATTCAATAACGGTATTTAAACTCGAGTGAATTTGTTCAATACTGTTGGCAAACCTAGTGCCAGAGTAAATACAAAATGAACTTTTTACTCAGGCAAAAAGCAATTTACTAAACGGAAATGTGGCTAAACTAGGAATGAGCTACACCGCGTGATAGGAAACCGGTTCTAGATGGCTTCGGTAAAGGGATTATAATTAATTAGTTTAGGCAAAGAGGATAGAAATTGTAGAGGGCAGCATTTGGAGGGCTTCCTTCCCGAGCAGGGACCAATAGGAGTGGAGCTTTCATCGCGACAACTTGTGCGGAACGCTGATTGTCGGGAAGGCAGGACACAATATTACACCGCAAGACATTGTCTTCCCGTATTCTGCTTGCTTAGGCAATGCCAGCCTTGTTCAGAGGCTTATGTCAACAGAGGGAGTTGAAGGGGGAGGATTTGATGAAACGGGGTTGCAGTGCTCATAAAACAAACAAAATATTAAAACAGTAGGTATGTGCCAGAAAAAGTAGTATGACATATTTTTTACTTTTACTTACCTATAGGTGAAATATATATATTTCTTTAATATTTTATGTTATTAAAACTACCACACAACTACTGGAGCGTAGCCGGGCACCCCAGCTAGTCTGATAGAAAAATTGGAAAAGTTGCCTGATGAGTATTTCGAAGTACCACGTGACATTTACCCTTCATTGTTATTCGGAAAAACTAAAAAACTATCTAATTCTTTTACGGGAAAAAAAAATCCAAGTTATTGGCCACAATCTTTGACGGATGAAATGATTACTCAGTATTTTTACTTTCACTTACCTATGTATGAAATATATAGTAAGGGAAAGTATTGCGATCGTGAAAAATGTCGACTTCCGATTTTCAACGGAAATACACGTTTTGGTGTCCCGCGAAATTGTCTGTGTGTATTTGAACAGACTAGCTCAAAAACTATAAACCGTACGAATCTGAAATCGGGTATTTGAAGTATATATTTTGCCGCGATGTGACAGCGAAAATTTCATCAAAATTTGTCAAATGGAGGGGGCACTTTATTTAATAAATGTTTAGGATTTTTTCGGTTTTCTCAAAAACGGCTCAAACGATTTTGATCAAACTCGCCATATTTAATGAGAACCAAGTATTGATTTGACAGCATAAATTTCATAAAAATAGATTAAACAGAAGGGGCAGTTCATTTAATAAATTTTATCTCATTTTACGTTATATTTCCTATTTTCTCAAAAACGGCTTTAAATAGTTTTATCAAACTCGCTATGTTTAATGAGAACCAAGCATTCTTTAATATAATGTAAGATTTATCATCGTTAAAATGTTCTGAGGGGGCTTGAATGGTGAAGGGGCCTTTTTTACTTTCACTTACCTATATATGAAATATATAGTAAGTGGAAGTATTGCGATCGTGAAAATTTTCGACTTCCGGTTTTCAACGGAAATACACGTTTTGGGGTCCCCTGAGTCAAAATAACCAAGTCCCGCGAAATGGTCTGTGTGAGTGTCTGTGTGTCTGTGTGTGTGTGTGTGAACAGACTAGCTCAAAAACTATAAACCGTGCGAAATTGGGTATTTAGAGTATGTATAAGCCCGCGATGTGACAGCAAAAATTTCATGAAATTTGCTCAAAGGGAGGGGGTACTTTACTTAATAACTTTTTAAGTTTTTTTCGATTTTCTCAAAAACGGCTCTAACGATTTTGATTAAACTGAGTATTTGATCTATTTATAAACCTGAAATATGACTGTAAAAATTTCATCAAAATTGATCAACCGGAGGGGGGACTTAATAAATTTTGTATCATTTTTACATGTTTTTTTTATTTACTCAAAAACGGTTTTAACGATTTTTATCAAACTTGGTATTTGATGTATTTACATGCCAAAGATGTGATAACCAACATTTCATCACAATTGATCAACCGGAGGGGGGACTTTACTTAATAAATTTTGTATCATTTTCATGGTTTTCTTTTAATTTACTCAAAAACGGCTTTAACGATCAACAAAAATAAGATATGAATGTAGAAAAATGTGTGACTTTGGGAAATGATATTTAGCAAAACACGTCAATTTCTAATCTAAGTAAGTTGGTAAGTGAAAGTTGTGTGTTGCGCGCACGCACCAGATTTTTGTAGTTTGGTTTTTGTTCATATGGAAAAATTAATTGTCTTTCATAATGCCTAAAAAAAAAAAATGGCTAAATATGAAATATAATAAAAATCGAGTAATCAGATAAAGGGGAAAAAAGAAAAATATTCCGACAACTCATAAAACCTTTTGAGCACATGCATGCACAGCCTTTAATGACAGAACAGAGGGAACAGAGGGAACAGAGAACAGAGGGAAGGCATTTATTTCTTGCGAAAGAGTCAAGGTTTTTTGGAACATAGAAATTCCATTGGAACAAAGAAAATGGAAATTTTATGTTTCCATGGTATCTAAATAATGTCTTCAATAACTACATAGGGAATTATGAAATCAGATGCGATGTAGTATTATCTTGCATTGCCGAATTATCATAAGTAAAAACTTTTACAATAAAAAATTTTAGTGTACTTCAGAGAATAATTGCAAACAAAAATAAAAAAATGGATGTGGAAAAATGTATGAATTCTAGGAAGGGCGTTTATATATTTAACAAAACACGTCAATTGCCAATCTAAGCAAGTTCGAAAGTGAAAGTTGTGTGTTGCGCGCATCGCACGAGATTTTTTTATATATATTACAAACCAAGAGTTTTCAAGAGCTTATTAAACCACCATGTGGCACAATATGAAGGTTTGGAATCGGTAACGGAGCGGCTAGGCCTTTTTTTAAAATGAAATGAGGCGACAGTGTTGCTGTTTCACTAGAACTAACGGTATTAGGATAGAATAGGGGCAAGTGCAAAGGATTCAATAGAATTTTTAATTTATTAGTTAGAACTTAAAGGCCAACTCAACAAACAAAAATTATAACACCTGAAAATTATGTCTATATAATAACACAGCTCTACAGAAAAATGCAATCAGGTTTTTTCTATCAGCTCTACTTTTTTAGCTTCAGCATAACTTAAAAGTAGTTTTATTTAAATTTAAATACCTATGTTATAAATAACACAATCCGAAATAGATGTGTAAATGAATTATTTTAGCACCCTTTTCTCCTAATTTTTGAATATTAAACAACTAGCTAGCTGTATATAATTGTTTGTAAGAATTAAAAAGTAATAACTATCGGCGAATAATTAACAAATTTTTGTTATGGTATACTTTTGAAATGCTCAAATCGATCATGGGATTCCCAAATGATGGAAGATTACAGCTAGATCCTTAAACCAGGCTGTTTGAAGAAACGTTCAAGGAAGTCTTGCAAAAGAAGCTTATGAAGTGTGAAATAGATTCTCTTTGAAATGTAATTGGTTTATTTACAAAGTGATTATGTAAATAATGTGTGTGTTTATATGGTTTTAATTGATTTATGTAAAGAATTTAATATCTTTCTTTTTTCCCACTTACTATTAACCTGCATATTTATTCGAATAATTATTTTTTAAGAGGTAAGTCACGCCAGTTACATATCTCAACAACTAGAGCTGATAGAGGAAAACTAATGGCAAATTTGGATTCAGCGCGCCAATTATTCTCAGAATCAGCTATAAAACTCTCGACCCCAAGACCACTGTAGACCTGTGTAATCTATCATACTTTCTGATGCTCCACAAAGAAAAATCGTAGTACGCGCAACGTTTACGTTTTAATTAGTCTCTCTACTCAGGAGTAAGCTAAAATTAAATTGATGTCTGAAACATGGCTTTTGCATCTCGGTCAAATCCGATAACAGAAAAAAAAAAAACCTACTACCACCACTTAATACAACGTAAAACCCCTTTCATGAAAAAGTTACTACACCAATAAAAATATCTAACAAAAAACTATTAAAAAATATTAAATGAAAATATTTAGTTAGTTAAAATATATTTTTTTTACTCTGCATACCTTTTTAAATCATCTTTTCCTAAATGATCCAATGCTAAAAAGACTCTTAATTGATGATCAATTAATATCAAAGATCTTAATTTATACTTTTTTTAAGAAAGCTACTGATTATGAAATATTAGTTTGTAGTTTGTTTATTTAACGTCACTTTATGCCACTAAGGCTAATCGGACGATGCTACAGTGGGAGTCCTAAATTTGGCCTATCAAGGTATAATTAGGATAGGGATCTTTAACGAGTACCTGACAGCATACAGGCTCGGGACCTCCATTTTACGTCCTATCCGAGGGATGGCATAGCCAAGGATTTTTTAACCCCTTTAAAAAATCCTAGTGCCACTGCGGGACGCGAACCTGCGACCATTAGTATTATAGGTTGCTATGCTAACCACTATTCCACAGGTCACCCCCTATGAAATATTAAAAACACAATATTTATATTATAGATCGTCCTCTGGTAATATTGAGTGAGTATTAATATAAGTGAGCTTTATGTTGCTTTAACATAAAATCTGTTCTTGCACCATCGTGAAATTGTTCACAATAATTACTAATCTAATTTTCGTCCATCTTGTCCGAACTTTAAAAATACGAAAATTTAATTTAATTAATCTGAGTCTCGTGTTTTTTCTAATCCATTCAGACGCTTTATTTTGACATTTTTTTTGTGTAATAAAATTTTGCAAGCCTACAGCCATTCACATTGACTGCCAGGAAAGAATAAACTCATAATCATTACTTTTTTGTATAATGAAAAATAAATATTATTGAAAATATATATTAATATAGGTTATTCCATTGAAATAAAAAAAAACATAATTTCAGACCTACTGTACTTCACTATTTGACGCACAATCATTCATATAGAGATTTTCAGAATTACTTCTATACTTTTTACAGGTTTTCTTTATTTTTTTCTATAAAATTCTAACTTTCGTTGAAACTCATATAATTCATTTTTGTTAAAACTTACAAAGTTACTCATCGAAAAAGACAAGAATATATTACACCACCTTCCGAACCCGTATAATCTACGGGTATCGATCATGTAACCTACCAGATTTAAAAAAAAAAAAAAAAAATTGATTGTTCTTGTTGACATAACATTCTTTTAAAGTGAATACGGGTGGGTAATTCAAACCTTATAAAAGATTTTTATTTATTTATTTGTTTTATTTATAGGCTTAAAACTCTTCCATCATCAACGCCTAAAAATGATTTTTATTCTTTATCTTACAGATTCTTCAGTAATTCTTCTTCAGCTGGCCGATATCGGTCTTCTGCAGGTCTTGACATTCCCATACTGAGCGTTTATCCAGGACTGCACCTCTTTTTTTTCCTCTTATTTTTCTTTTGAGCAGTTTAAGGTATTATTAATAAAGACAAAAGATTTTTTTTACGTCATATTATACCAAAAAAGTGTCTTTGGAATACATACTATTGTAGTATAACAATTTTATTAGTATAACAATAATATAACAATTTTCAAAGCAGTTAAAAGTTTAGTCTAGCTAAATGATTAACGATTTTGCCTCCTGTGCGGCGATTTATGAAGCATATACCAAGGATTAGAGATAGAACTATTAGCTAGCCGACAGAGACTACATATCATACACTCACTGCACTATCGCATTGGTTAATTCAGTGCAAATATTAGGAAGCCTTTGATTCTCACGTTTTCTATTAGAGAGCTTGTATTTGTGTCTCTGTCAACTGCAAGCTTCTGATCGTTTCTCTTTGAGTTTCGGATTCCCGTATTCTAATTCAATTTCAAAAGTTAATTGTTTGCCTTTGGGAAATTGAAAAGGAACTAGGGACTATTTCAGTTGATGTTATGAAGTTCTTATTAATTAATTTTTGTTTCCTTTTTAAGATAAGTGATAGGGCCCTCGATTGCGATTCTAGTTGAAGTAAACTATTTCAGGAGGTATAGGTTGTGGCAGTGATATTAGCGAAATCCCATCGCGTCCTTTTCCTTACCTTGGTTAACTTTATTTGATCCAAGCTTTCCGCTCCGGAAACTCCGCTCCCTCAAAAGGAATAAATTAACCCCCGAGGGGTCCTCATTTGGGTTCAGAGCCGAACTAAACGGCGCCAAATACGCAACGGCCAGAAGCCGCACTTTCAAAGTTCTTAAGAGCACCTAAGAACTAAAAAACCTCAATAGAAAATAACTAAGCAAGAAACAAGAAGCATATAGTGAAGAGAGCTATATGATAATGCACAAAGTAAAATTTCGCTCCAACATTTGCTATAAAGTATTTTAAGTGCTTGTAGTTTTACTAATCATGAGTTCTGATTACATTTTCTTCATAATATTATTTTGTTTATACAAATAATGGACAGTAAAATGGGGAAGTAGCAACGTCATACACACAGGATTATTGTTAACGAGACCAGATTCATTCAGAAGGGTGATAGATGGGTTCTTTGGTATAATTTTGATGCCATGTTATGTTATCCGAAATTTGATCGTTTTTCAGATATTTCAAATTGTTTTTTTAATTTCTATTTTTACAAGATTTTACAACTTTTTTATGCAAATTATGGCCGGGTGTACTCCACTTAAACAGGGAATCAGGCAAACGTCGTTTAAACAAGATTCCGTGTTTATTTTATTTTTTATTTTTTTGTATGTACAATTTATGCTTGGAGAACTCCTTGCTCCAAGATGTAAAATCTTAATAGCAATAAAGAGAAATATAGTGTTTAACCACAGAACTACTTTTATCTGTAGTAGGTACAATACGTTATCAGTCCCGTTTCTGGTTAGAGTGTGCACTGTCAATTTAACTGGTAATCTTTTAAAATATAAATCAAACAACATAAAAAAAAATAGAAATAACTTAAGAGGTAACAAAAATGAATAAAATTAGCACTTTAAACAACTTGCTCTGTAGTTTAATGAATTAGTAAACAGAAATAATGTTAGGTTATAGTTAAACACGTGTTTAAACGGCCTTTCTTGACCGTTTAACTTTAAATACTATTTAGTATTTAAGCGGTCATTGCTAGCCGATTCGTGTTTAAAAAGAAAGAAACAAAAGTGACTTGATTAGTTCAATAACTGGTTTTACTAGGTGTAAAAATTATATTCATAAATAATAATATATTATTATAACACGCAATGTATTATAATTATAATAGGGTAAACCGTACAGTTATTGACAACCATAAGAATACATTTCAGTGGTGAAACTAAAAAAAAAAAAATACTTTTTATGAATGGATCAAATTGAAACTTCCTGTAGCTTCTCCTTAGCTATCCTTACAAAGACTCAAAAGGTTTTTTTTGGATCAAAGGTTCAATAGTTTTACCATATGGCTATATTTATTGTAAAAATTGTAAAAAATATTTATTGACACCCTGTGAATTTAATTGTGAAATCTTCCCTATGGTTAGTTTGTTTAAGTCTTACTCCATAGATGACTTACTTCATAGATGACCCTTGAACCATTAGATTCATGCATATCTTAAAATAAAATTAGGACTTGTTTACTTATTTCTTTAAGTTAAAGTTGGGTTGACAATAACTGTATAGTAGGTTTTACAAAAGACCTTGTGCATATCAAGTTGTTTACATTGAGGTCTCTAATTTAATCCTTATTTAATCTCTGACGAATACAATTCTTATGTCAATGTTTACATTAACTAATCCTCTAATTATCTATGTACGCCAACTGTCCCTGCCTTTCATTCAGTTTATTAAATTTCACTAGAAATGTCGGAAGAAAAATTTGTAGTCCGCGGCCTTCTTAGGCATTATTGGAGAAAAGGTTTTAGTGCAAAGGCCTCAGCCGAGGAAATTTGTGCAGTGGAAGGGGAAATTGTGGTGCATCGAAACACGGCCGCATTTTGGTTCAGGCGGTTTAATTCTGGGAATACAAGCCTTGAAGATGAACCTAGATCAGGTCGTCCTTCAGTCGTCGATGATCCAGTGCTACTTGAGTCTGTTGGCCGGAATCCACACGTCACAACTCTATGATGATGTATATGAAGTTTTAAAAGTGAAATGCCCCGCTTTGATTAATAGGAATCAAGCGTTATTTCAGCAAGACAACGCCCCTGCTCATCGCTCACGAATAGTTAAAGAAAAATTTTCAGAAATGAACGGGATTAGCGTCTTGCCCCACCCTCCTTACAGCCCAGACGTCGCACCGTCTGACTATGGACTTTTCAGGTCAATGGCGCATTTTTTGAAAGGTCGGCGCTTTGAAAACTTCGATGATGTCAAATCTGGATGCGAGGAGTTCTTTGCCTCGAAAACTGCAGAGTGGTATCAACATCAAATACAACTTTTGGCTGAAATATGGGTTAATGTAGTTGAAAATGATGGCCTGTATTTTGAAGAATAAATTTGATTTGTAAATTTTGTACTCACATTTGAATAAAATTAATTTTGTGAACAAGGACTTTTGTAACAACCTAGTACATTAATTAGATAAATATATTAGGATCGTTAGATGGAAACAAATATTAGAAAAAATATAATAAAAAACCTGAGAGGGAGGGTGGAAAAGAGTTCAGGTTAAACTTTTTAGTAAGGATTTTTTTTTTCACTTATATTAGAAGATAAAATGTTAAAACTTTACCTATAAGGGAAAGAATAATCTGGTCCAATATACGTTACATTGCGCCGAGACAATACCAACGGAGGACTAAGAGACATTTAATAATACTCGACATTAATCCCCCACCCTAAAACCTAGCCCGGGAAACCCCATATAGCCTCGAAAGCGAGAAAAGGGACAAAAAAAAAAAAAAAAAAAAAAGCCCAATATATGTTTCACTTGGATTGCAGTTGCTGTGGGACGTTGATTACACACGGACGACTTGGTAACAGCAGGCCCCCCCCCTTCACAAGAACCCCTAGCAATAACAATCCCGTATAGCAAGTTCCCTTATCTCTACTGCTGTACAACTGGGGCGGGTATTATCGTCTTCGCTCAGCTGGAAAGATCGTTCGATGGCGGGAGGGAGAGCATTTGATAGTGTTTATCAATATCAAAGGTATTAATACAACTCTCTTTAATACTTTCGAGTTCTTAAGTTTTTAAGGGGAGAGTTATCCGGTAATGGTTCGAAAATGGAAGCGTCATTGTTAATTTCACTTTTATAATATTATACAGTTGTAAATTTCAAGAAATAAAAAAAAAAAATTATAACTGCGAAACCAATATTGATGATTTGTTTCTCATTTCATTCAGAGAAAAAAGCTCAAAATTTAAAAATTATAACACGATTTATAATAGATTTTATATGGAACATAAACTAAGCTTTAAAAGGCAGATGTGTCTCGTAAGGATACTTTACTCATAAGCCAATTAACTGATTTAGACGGTTTTAGTCCAAAATTAATTTGGATATGTTTACATAACCTATAACACGTTTTTTTATATAACCCTATTTTCATGCTCCTCACCCATTGGCAGCTGATCCTAATGCATAATTTTCGATCTATCGGACGGAAGTTATTTAAGGGCTATATGCAATATTGACAATTCTATACAATCTTCTTCTATAAGACAATCTTTATTTTATTTTTTTTTTTCTACTTCAAATTATTTGTCAAAAAACTTTACCTGAAACGTTCTAAAGATAGATCGAGTTGAATTACACTTTAAAAAAATGTTTCAAAACAACTGAGTCACCAGATCCTGAGAAAAGTTTTCCTAAGGGAGGAAAAATGTTACTTTTCTGTAGCAGCGGTTTTCTGAAAAGTTCGTAATTCGCATATTTTTTTTCCGGTTACTTACTCAAAATTAAATAGTTTAGAATAGATAAAAATGTAATTGAGCATACAATAAACGATGACCAGAGAAGTGGAGTGTGAAAGCCTAAAATCAGTTAACTTAGTACTCAACAAATTAAAAGAATACCACTATCCTATATAATATATATATACTTGACTACTTTTTAAAAATGAGGCCGGGATGGCCGAGTGGACTAAGGCGCTTGCAATAAGTAATTCAAAGTTAAGCAACGTCGAGCGTGTCCACGCACGCCACGCAGTCCAAATCTACCCCCGCCCACGGGTATGTGAGGCCCATCAGCCTACCGGAGGCGATTCACACCGACCGGGCGTAGAAGTGATGTACCTTCCCCGTGTATCCCATCGAGAATCGTGGTGTGGTTTTCCAGGATATCAGTAACCACCCTTAGGTTTGGTACAAGGACGTTCTGCTTCAGGGAAAGAAATATAGGTCCTCTGGGCCTACTGACCAGGACCATAATCCTTGGACCTAGACCAGTTTGTCACTGTCCTTGAACCCGAGAGAGCTGACGCCATCGGTGGAAAGGACACTGCCAAATTGGCCCAATGGGATTATGGAGCTATGGGCAGTCTGCCGATGCACCTTGGTGACCAATGCTTGCAGCTAAGTGAGGTTTGGGCTACCCCCTCCAGGCTGTCTATGCTCTCGCAAGCAACACGAATGTCTGTAAGAAGGCCACACTGCGCGGCCAAAGGTCTCATTAGGCCTAATGCGACAACCAAAAAAAAAAAAAAAATTAACAACATTTGAGTCAAGTCTATTGCTCAGAACTTTATAATCGGTTGAAAACTTCCAGGAAGACTTCTGGAGTAAAAAATATTGTTTTTTTTTTTGTTAATAATAAAAAAAAAAGTGTTAGGCCTATTCAAGGAAACGGTAGGATGTGACAACCGCTTTAATATTTTTTTATGTTTATGTGAGGCTTATAGATGGCTCAAAAACAGCTCCATTCCTTTTCTAACGGTTTTCAATTGCAATTGTCTTAAACTGAACTTGTTCACCCATTATCTTAGAATTTTACGAAAAAAAGTGTATTTTTTTTTCTAATTAAAACTAAATTAGAAATTATTTAGAATAATATTTTCCCCCAATAACAATATTCGGTTTTCTGCTAACTGAATTGAAAACGGTGTTTAATTACTTAGTTTGCTTCAAAATCTCAGAACAGCTCCATCCAAAATTCAAATTTAGATTTCCAAAAACTTAAAATTGATGATGTAACTATACAATAAACTACCTTGGAAGAATCATGTACCTTAATCTTTTCGATACAAATGCGAACATATCTCAAATGGGAAAAAAATTTCTGATTCTCATCTACACTCATCATGTAATCGCCTTGATTCAGAGTAATTCGATACGAGAGTTGCTATCACATTAACAGATAAGAATGATTTAACCTTAAGAACTGGAATGGAGCTGGAAAATGGGGTCCCATTCAAATCGTTAGAATGAATGGCTGGGCTAAAAGGGTTATGTATGCCCGGCTGACATCTATGCCTTAGAGCAGCACAGCTTTGTTAGGCCAAGTGTGAAGTTATGGACGACACCTGTAGTTATTGACACATCAATCTTCGCTCTACCATTTCTTGTTCACAATACTAAGAGCGTTGTGTACGTCACTACGTCAATTCGAAGTTCTTTCTTTATATATTTTATAAATCTAGGTTATGTATTATGATAGACTGACATGGAAAACCCACATCACGCTAATAAGAAAACAACTAAACAAACGATATGGAATGTTATCAAGATTACTTGACAGACGCTCTAAATTATCCCTAACCAACAAACTTTAAAAAAATAAAGTGCTTATTAGACCCATTTGGACATACGGGATAGAGTTATGGGGCACTGCATAGCTCTCAAATATTCAAAGGATCCAATCCTTTCATTCGAAAGTATTGAGGATCATAGTTGATGCACCTTACTGCGTGACTAATGACTTACTACATAAGAACCTCAACATTCATACATACAGCCACACCATACTACAAAAACTTCCATCAAAGACTAACTTTCAACATGAACCCACGAGCAGAAACACTTAAATCCACCACAAATCCACACAATCCACCCCAACGGTTGTTAGGGCGGTGGCCTTTAGACTTATTACAATAGCTAACTCCAATTGAGCACACATAAATAAAAATAAAAATGAATTATGGATGAAAAGGATTTTCAGGAGAACAAAATGTTAACAGGGTTAACAGATATATTATTTTATATTTTTGATCTAAAACCATGCAGCAACATCTAAATCACACTGGCTTTATGTTTATTTGTAAATCAATTTAAGGTAAATTAAGGATATCCATATTATAGCAATTTATAAATTTGCTCACTGCAGCTTCCTTGGATCTTGAAATACGTATTTAGATTAATTATAAATTTTCTATAATAAAGATGATCTACAATTTAAAATGTGTCTCGTTTTGCGACTACAAGTTACTAACATGAGAATTTTTAGGAACAGATTCTCCTGAACAAAATAGATCGATTTTTTTTTTTTTTAAATAACAGTATGTTTTCTCAAAAAAAAAAAAACGGTTTTGAACCATATACCTACATAAGGTTAACTTACAGTCAGCCTTAGAAGAGCCTCATTGAATACAAGGCTTGAATTAAATACAAATTTGATGTCCATTTGAATATTGTTTTATAAACGGAACAATTTCAAGTTCCTGTAAAAAAAAAAAATGCATTTTTCCTCAATATCTAAATTCGTCATTAACCTGGACACATTCACAAGCGTGAAGAAAGATTCGAGACCAAAACAAAGAATATAATTTTACACGTTATTTTTTATTATACGATCTTATGAAACGGGATGTAAAGCTGTTCCTTGAAAAATCACGGGTTACTAACATATATTCATATAACAAACAGGACCCTACCAAGATATATTATAACATATCGTATTAAATACGGTTTTCACCATTAAGTTATAATACAATCCAAGAGTAAAGTTTTGGAATATAAACAGTAAACTGTATCAGTAAACGTAATAAGGAGCGTTGATGAGCTTGCTATTTTACGCCTCAAACCCAGAACAAGCAACGAACAGTGTAATACAGGGAAACTTCTAAACTTTGCGACAAAACTTTTCAATTTTCGACGGAAAGCTTCTCTCTACTCTCACGTTCCTCCAGCCTTGGCATGCCCTCACAACTAACTGAGCATGCCTGGCTAAAGTTACACATTACTAACTCTAGAGAAACTAAATTTAAATGAAGCTAGTTAACTATCTTATAATCCATAGATTTCGCTACATTTTTACACTATATTTTCAAAGTGAAACTTTTATTATGAAGATATTTTATGGAGTGTTATCTAAGATAATCAGACATATACGTTTAGGCGCTATGTGGTAGTTGAAAAGTTCTATAGCTCCGATCAGACAGCTATAGGATCAGATATCACACAGCGGATATAAACATTTTGATGATGTTTCTTATTGAAAATATAATACAAATATATATTAACGAGAAACATAAAACGTAAGATCGGAAAGAGTACTAGGCTTGTTGGAACAGTTAAAAACTGTTATAAACCTGTTCGAGTAACTTCTGAGCTTTTCGGTAACCTCCTATACTGTTCTAATTAAGACTAAATATAAGAAGAGATGAACTGGAGAGTAAGTCTGGCACTGAAGATGGAATCATATGGTAATTTCTGTAACGTCAGTAGAAGGTCCTTTATCAGTACATATAACATACATGCACATTTTTTTTTTCAAGGTTGTTTATGTTGAGTGGTTTTTGGTTGGTTTCTTAACTGAGCAAGTTTTTACCCGAGTCTAGAGTTACTTAACAGCTTTAGGTTGAATTTACGAAGTATGTACGAAGAAAACAAATGTTTTCCCAATTTGAAGTAATACTTAACTGCTTAAGATCAGCAGTTCCCAGTTACTCACTATACAATATAGCATTATTACTCCCATTCATTTTAAGTTTAGACATTTCTTTAACGATACTTGAAAAACTAATACTTCAAGCCCAACTTTAAAATTATAAGATATTGACTGATACTAAATAATATGACGAGGTATTATTAGAATTCAACTAATTTTTATTTTTAATATAGAAGATTATTTAAAAGTGTATATAAACTTACCTTAGTGCAGTATTCTAAAAAAAAAAAAAAAAAAAAAAATCATATTTATTCCTTCATGTACCGCTAAAACTGTGTGAAGAGAAATGATGTTTGTTACTTACACATACATATAAACTCCAGAATATCCGTGGAACAGAGTGATGCCCTCCCCCAAAAATAATGCGGAAAAAAAAAGGCGTAAATACTTTGTAAATTAAAAATTAGTTTCCTCTTTTGACACATTACTTTATTCGACGCGAATATTTAAATACATTATATTGAAAAAAAAAAAACGATATTATTTTTATGGACAGTTTTACGTAGGTGAATTGAGAGTGTTTGGTTTAAAAAAAAAGAAACAATATAGGAATTTATGGGAATTGGAATGGAATTTTAGAATTTTAGGGGAATTAAAATTGTTTAATGTTTGGTTAAAATAAAAAATATAGGAATTAAAAAAAATAGAACGTGGGAATTTAAAAAGAAAATCGTGATTTAGATTAAGTGGATACACATTATTATCAATATTAAGACATGTAACTAAGTGAACGTCTACAGATATGTAAATAACCACTTCCCTATAGGAATACAACTTTAAAAAAAAATTGAAGATATCGGTAAAAAATTTTTTTTTTTTTCCAAAGAAGAATATTCTTCTTTATTTTTAAGGGATGATGTACAACAATAATGCGAGGAATCGTGAAGAAAGAAATGCATTTAACTTCCAAAACTTTTACTACATATTCGTATTGGAGATATTTAAAAGTAGCAGAAAAAATTCATCTGCGCGGATAATTGGGAGTTTACTGTAAAAATAAATAAAAATTACAACTTAGCCAAAAAAAAAAAAAAAAAATTCGGTGGGAAAAATAACATATATTAGTTCTGCTACCATAAATATTGTACCGCTATAATAAATTTCAGATAAATATTGTATTATAACTTTAATAATACCGATTCCTAATCAGAGTTGAGCGATTAGAACTGAAGATGTTTTTTAGGCGTTATTGTCATTTGTCGATCCTATCTAAGCGTGCACTAATGGACCCGGGGACAGGTATTATAAGTGAAAACGTTTTTTAAACTGAAGTGACAGCCGTCAGGTGCGATAGGGTGCCGCCTATCTGCAGCTGGGTTTCCGCCACGGCTGTCACCTGCCGTATTCTGAGCCGGCTCAAAACTGCCATTTTTAGCCATAGCCGTTCTTTGACAGGGGGAAATGCGGTCGACAGGGGTAAGCAACCACTCTTCCGGAAAGAGGGGCTCCTATAAATCGGATTCTAACAAAATTTACTAATAAAATGAAATATTCAAATATTATCGTAAAGAACAAAACTATAACTTTAATTAAGTAATTAATTAAATCATCATTGTGGGTAACCACCTATTTTTTAAATCATTTTAAATAATTTATTTTTGAAGAGAAAAGATTTGGCTCCGCCGGGAATCGAACTCGGGTCTTCCGCGTAACATGCGCGGTATGCCAACCATTACACCACGGAATCGTTTCTAAACGGTACGACCATTTCGTCAACAAATGCCCAAATTTGGACAAAAATTGTCCATCTCCCGAAAATACTTGCAAAACTTGTGAGATCGTGGGATAGGTGTCAGTGAAGAGGAAGGATTTGGCACCGTTTGGAAGCGACTCCGTGGTGTAATGGTTCGCATACCGCGCATGTTACGCGGAAGACCCGGGTTCGATTCCCGGCGGAGCCAAATCTTTTCTCTTCAAAAATAAATTATTTAATATATCTTTAAAGATAAAAAATCTAAAAATCTAGATCTTTAATAATTCCCTAAATTCATATAGAATTCCCACATATACCACCCACCATCCACCTACCATCTAGAGAGAAAGAAAAAAAAATGACTAAAGAATCGATATTAAAATAAGTAACACAGAATTGTATTAATTAACTCCCGAATTTTCGGATAAAATGGATTCACGTTCTTGTAGGCCATTAATGAAATTGTTCCGAACTGGTCCTGCGGATATGAATATAAATGAATAAAGTTGTTAATTCAGTTTTATTTAAAACATGTAGTTGATTAATTTTTCTCATTACTGTTTATGGGGACGCTCCCGCGGTTGGTAGATGTGGGGATGGTCGGTGGAAGTTCCTACCGGCTTCCGTTGGACTCGGACACAGGCTTGCTGGAGGGAATGACGTAGATACAAACGCCCTGCTCCCATATTTTTTAGTTCACCCAAACAACACAAAAACTGAGGGATCTCCTTAAGGTAAAAGGCTCAATATCCAGAAGTAAACTAGTCCCCCGTTCGGTTCTCAGATTGGGGACTACTTTAGGTGGATCATGACGGAAGTTGAAAAATATAGGAACGTGGAGAGTTTGAATGCAGCACGTGGGTTGAAATCGGTCGCGAAGGAGGTTATGGGCAATAGTTTAGATATCGCGCCACTGAGCATGGGGCCGACTAGGAAACGTCCGAGGGGTAGGCCGAAACGGAGGTGGGAGGATTACGTCAAGGCAGATCTGTCATTGGCTCTGGACGGCGTTTGGTGGAGTAGTGAGCGAGTTGTAGTGTCAGCATCGGACCCCCGGTTCTGTTAAGCCTTCATTAAATTATTATTAGTTGATTAATTTTAATTTTGAACTTGCGAGACTAATATCCAAGCTGTCATATTCAAATTATGCATTCGATTATTTTTATTTTCGAAATAAATGCCGGAGACAAATTGAGTAACTTAATTTAATAAAAAAAAAAAAAAAAAAACCTTTCTCAACGGGTAACAAATAAACAAATATGAATGAAGATATTTTTTCACTAAATTCCTAAACAGAAACACTTGAATAAGTATATTTCTGATAACCAGTGTCATTATTATTCTTTGGAAAAACGATGATAGGTTTAGATTGGACTTTATAATAATTTTTTAGTATGAATATGTCAAATGTTATCTGTACAGGACCTTCGAGGTGTTGGGTACCTTATACCTGACGATAGAGCGGCATTGGAAGACCGAGATAGACACTTGGGGATTATAGTATTATCGGCAGCGGCTCATCCTAATTAGGGGGGACCAAGCAACTAATCGGCTTATGCTACTCAGGGGGGGGGGGATTGGGTTCTCACGCCCCCCTCACAGAAGCTGTCTCTTGTGTGAACAGTAATAACCACGCAGTTATTACTTCATGAAAGACCAATCCATTTTTTTATGAGCGAATTGCAATGCATTTGGCCTTTTGCCTTGCTGTCCGAGGTTAGCATATATCTTAGGTAATACATTTATGGAATTTTATTAAAATTAATTATTTGAAGACTGATGTTCCAAAACCAACTCACTCTTTTTTCAATTTTTTTTTTCAGAAAACACAAAAAACCTTTCCACGTCACACCGTTCAGATTCATTATAATTTAATAACGCTGTCGATGTGGAAGATCCTCTATAATTGACGATGATCATCAGATTTTACTGAAATTCGAAATTGAACTTCGGATTGAGTTCGGTTTGCAATTTGGATGATTTGTTGTAGTTTTCATTCATAAATACCTAGACTGTTAAGAACTAAACATGAAACTAAAATCGGTTTTTGCCTTATATCGTATACATTTCAAATTCCATATGTTATTAAAAGGTTAAATTTATTTAACCTTTGAATAACGTATGAATAGAAAATTAGTTTGAATAATTAAATAGTTTGAATAGAAAATTATTAGTATAAGAAATAAGAAAATGTAAATGTAACTGAAAACTATTTAATTAGAAGAATAAAGATCCGACTACGGCCGGGAATCGAACCCAAATAATTAATGAACAAATTTCAACGTTTATATTTAATTCTGCATACCTAAGGTATCTATGTTAAATCTTCTTTTGTTGGGTTACAATGTTATTCATTAATTGTTATTTTAATTCTTTATTCGAGACAATCAACCCTTTATATGACAAATCCTTAATTCAACTGAGTCAACGTTTCGGGCCAAATGTGCTGAATAATGCGGTGAAAAATTTGTTATTGAAAATGATTAACCAGTGATTGTCATTTTCAAATATAACTCCAACCTGTGTGATTGTCTATGATAGTCTTGAGGATGAACAAAATGTATAATTAAATCAACAGTTTAATTATCTTTGATAGAGAATTAAAATGCACACAAACAAATAAAAAATTTATTATTATTACATCTGGCATTGAATTCATAGCACACACACTAAACACACTTTCACGTAACACAAATAAAAAAATTCCGAAGCAGAAGAATTTTTTTTTTGTAAAACCAAATTATTCTCATACCGTAATTGGCTAACATCATAACGTTGCTGTGAATTACTGTTTAAATGGAGTTTGATTGAGGATACACGTAGAACGAAACGATTATAAAAATATAAAATAATTATTTTTTTCAGTTTCTAAGCAAGCAGGCTAAGCAATTCTAGATCAGTTTCGTCATTTAACTTCAATTTATCACTAAAATATTCACTGTAGAAAAAATATAATGGGGCATTTATGTGGGTTTAAATAATTTTTATTTGAACAAAATAATAATTTACAAGGTTAAGTATTAGCTTGTAACATAAACGTAACCATATGATTCTATCTTCAGAGCAAGACTAACTCTCTTGGATTAGGACAACTGTCTCGAAGGTTCCAGACAAGCGTGGATAATTCTTGAACATTCACGAACAAGTAATAGAACGGTTTGTCGCAACTGTTCCAACAACGAGTTTAGAACTCTTTTCAATTATATATTTCGTCTTTTTGTTTCACGATACATTCCTTTTTTTTATATATATTTTTTTAAAATTTTGTTTGAGTATCTAATACTTGAATAATGAAGGTCGTGCTTTTCCTTTGACCAGACGAAATGAGAAGCTGATTTAGTCTGTTAATATCTCGGAGGATGAGAGCAAGTTAGTGAGATGGAGTTAGTGCTAAGCCAGTTAGGAAGAGGATTTAACCAGCTGCTATCTTATCAACTGTCAGACTTAGCTAGTATCACCGTATAAGCTTCCAAATAACATCAGCATCTTCCAAATTATTGAGAATAATTTATATATTTTTAAATAGCATTTGATCGAAAATATAAATAATAATCTTCCTTATTAGATGCATGAATTAGCTTCATTAGCTGCACAATAAAAAAAGGTTAATATTGACATAATGATGATTGCACAAAGTTATTATAATACAAAAGTTAATTTAGATTTTATTATATCTCTTAGAGTGGAGTAACTCATTGGTTAAGGCACCGAGTTTCTGAGCTCAAGGTAATGAGGTCAAATTTGGCTTGGCGCAGGATATCTTTAATATTCTGTCTACAGTGACGCGGCTGGAAGAAAAGCACTGGGATCTCCCAGAGTCTTGTATAGTCACGGTGGCCGAGAGACCCTCCTTGGGTGAACCCAGCCGCTAAAATCAGGGTCTCCTTCATTGAAAAATTAAGGGGGAAAAAACCTGACGGTTTAAGGCTGACCAAGAAACAGTGCTTCCTTCCACAGTACTCCACCCAGACCCTTCATGGGTTGTCGTGCTAAAGGTTTTTTTTTTTTTTTTTTTTTTTTTTTTTTTTTTTTTTTTTTTTTTTTTTTTTTTTTATCTTTCATCTGAGTAATTAAGTGTTTAACTCAAATTTCTTGATTTTCATGGTACGGCTTTTAAAGGTTAAAAATTATTGTTATAAAATCCGGTTTTTACTATCAAGCAATCATTTTTATTATTATTATGAAATTTTTTAAAATATTGGCTACTTTTTAAGGGAAATAAACGAACTTAATTGATCTTATCAGTACTCAGACATGGGCAGCTGCTAAAATAGAAATTTGAGAATTTAAAACTGCAAATTAAATAAATAAAATCGTATTTACTTGCTATATGTATTAAACAATAAATAAACAAGTATGTTAAACGTTTTAATATCAATAAATTTTATTTAATCAATTAATCAAGCCATAAAAGGTCAGAATTTTACAAAGCCTGCCCCCCTCTAGACGAAAAGTTTTCCAGCACCCCCCTAGACAAAATATATGACAGATTTTAGTTACTGGCTGGTACATATGTGGAAATTTAACTAACTGGAGTTTGATTTAATGAAATATTAAATATTAAACAACCTACCGCGATGTTGTAACATTACGCTTATCAGCTGTACAGATAGCGCACATCTGTGCGTAGAGTTTCATGTTTGTGAAACGCTATATAGAGACACCTAATTGAGGTGGTCGAAAACGAAACCACAAAAGGACATACAAACATACTCTGTCCATTAAAAAAAAAATTACAATAAGAATATTTTTTGATTTACCCAGACAAAAAATCAATAAAAAAAATAATATAATATGTGTATTATGCCAATGTACGAGTGTATTAAAGAATTGAAAAACATAATAGTATATCGAAATTAAAATTTTTGTTGTGAGAGAAAATACTACCCTTCTATCCGCCTTCGCGTGTGTTGATTGGACGGCAGTCAACAACTCGTGCCGAGGCGGATGTTAGCAACGTGTTTGTCAACAGGCGTCTAACGACTTCACAACGAACTCGACAATAAGCAGGGGATTGGCAACTGTTCAATAACTCTATATCATTAAAATAACTCGCAAGATTTTTAATTTATAAAAATTTGGGATATAATTAAAATAATATTGTTATCATATATTATTATAATTTTTATTTTCTTATAGCAACTGAATAATCAATGTTGGAGTAATTAAATCTTAGAATTTCATTAAATTATACAAAAGCATTTTCGATGGCAAACCTAGAAAATCCACTGATTTAGATTTAGAAAAAAAGTAAATCTTCATGAATAACTATAAATAAAATATTTAAAAATTCTAATAAAATGTAAATAATTTAAAAATAATTAAAATATTTAAACATTATAATAAAATATAAATAATAAATAAAATATTTAAAGTTATAATAATAAATTTTTTCTGAGTAATGTTGAGGATTAAACTTTTCATAGGTATTCTTACCTAATTTAAGCATAGTACACAAGGAAATATAGTACTCGAAATAGTTTATTAATAGCCAGCTAGGTATTTCAAAATTACCAAAAAGGCGGTTCTTTATTTAGTTAATCCTAAATTTTATTCTTTTAAATTTCTATTTCAAGAATTTATTTATTTCCAACAAAGTGTGCTCTTCAACCTATAGGGTCATTTTAGCCTCTATAGAACATTTGCAAATTGCATATAAAGAGAAATATCAAGGAATAAAAAAAATACATAAAATGTATAATTCAACATCAATGCTACCTCACTATTAAATTATTGATGTAATTGTAATATATAATTTGTTTATTTTCTCTCTTTTATATCCTTTTCGGTCTACATAATTTATTTTAACTTCTCTCTTTTATTATATGTATTAATATCTATTTATCTTTGCCATTTTGAACCTTCACAATTTGATTAAATAATATAATTTATATGTTAACAAATGAGAATATGTAAGAGAATCAATTGTAATGAATTTTCAGAAAAGCGATTTCTAATTTTACACTGATGTGTAAAATCGAAGTTTATCCTTCAAAGAATGAATGTACACACCCACCCATGCACTTCCCGTACCTTAGTGCTGTAACAAATTATGGGCCGCACCCCTATGCGACTTCTAGGCCTGGCCGACATTGCGCCATTCATTTAGAACCCATTGCTAACGGAAAGTAATCACTTCGGGATTTATTTATCACCGAAGAGCGAGCATGGCGAGCGTGTGTAGAAAGCGATGAGATCGAGCTTATAATGAGCACTTGAAAAATTAATGTCGGTATTTTTCGAAGCGAATCGTGTAATATAAATTTCAAATACTAATTAATGATATATGTGCCGTTTTGATCGATGGCCTTTTCTCCATAAAACCATTATACCGTCATTATAGAATTTCGGCAAAAAGCTGAACCAAGTTATTTGCACAAGACTTCTTTGATTACAGTTTTACATCATTAAGAGAGTTCTGAAGAGAATGAAACAAATAATAGTCGGTTTAAGGTCCCGGCTACAATGTGGACGCATCAAAACTTCCGAGCCAAACTCACGTGATTCTTACTGAGTCACCAAAGATGTGTGTGGTCTATCACTGTCGTGATGGAATACAACGCCTTCCCTATTGATCAATTTGGGCCGTTTTTCTTGAATCTTCTGCTTCAACCGCATTAGCTGTTGACAGTAGAGAGTCGAGTCTATGGTTTGGCCAGTTTCGAGCAGCTCGTTATGAATAATGCCTTTCCAATCCCACCAAACACTCAGCATCACCTTCTTTGGCCTCAATCCTTGCTTTGCCCACTGTCTGTGAATTTTCTCCGGGCTTCGACCAACATCTTCTTCGCACATTATTGTCGTACGTGATCCATTTTTCATCAACTGTAATCATTCTTTTAAAAAATCGTTTTGTTTCACCAGCGATTCACAAATGCATACTCTGTCCATTAAATTTTGTACTGCTGATTCATGTGGAACCCATATATCGAGCTTCTTTTGGTGTCTATTCTCATGTGAATGGTTCAAAACTGTTTTGTGGTCTATGTTTAGCTCCATAGCGATGTCACGAGATGAAATATGTCGGTCAACCTCGTTTTTTGAAGAATTTCATCTACTTTTTCAACTATTTGCCTAACAGGGCGTGGTACATCATTAACATCAAAATTTTCGGAACGAAATCGAGCAAACCAGTTCAAAGACTGACTTTCGCTTAAACACACATCACCATAAACACCAAAAAGATTTTCGAGCCTGAGCTGCTTTTTCCCTTTTCGGAAGTAACAAAGCAAAATATGACGAAAATGACCTCCTGGAATCGCCATTTTTAAATCGCAATAACGTTTGGCTGGGTAAATGAATGACACTGTGTTGATATATGGAATATTCTATGGACTATGACCTTTCAAACGTCGCATAGTATGGCTTCACTTAATAAGGATTACAAGTGATAAGTATAATAATAATAGCGATAGTTACACCAAATTACAGGCAAAATAAACATCGAATTGACTTAATATTTAAAGAATGCTAAAAAGCGGATAGGCCTAACACTTATCGACTAAAGATAGAGTATAGATAGGGTAAACCATACAGTTATTGGGGACTCATTACACTTATTGACACCCCAACTTTAACTTAAAGAAATAGGTAAACAAGTCCTAATTTTATTACAAGATATAAATGAGTCTAATGTTTGAAGGGTCCTCTAAGTCATCTATGAAGTAAGACTTTAAAAAACTAACCATACGGAAGATTTCACAATTAAATCCACAGGGTGTCAATAACTAGAATTGGCACTTTTAACAATAAATATTGCCATATAGTAAAACTATTGAACTTTTGACCCACTAAAACCTCTTGAGTCTTTATAAGGATAGATAAAGAGGAGTTATAGGAAGTTTCAATTTGATCCCTTCATAAGAAGTTTTTTTTTTTAATTTCACAACTGAAATTTAGTCTTAAGGGTGCCAATAACTGTACGGTTTACGCTATGCAAATAAATATTTAAACAGTTTAAGAAAATAACAGTGACAAGTGAGTAGCAGCAAGCTAATGCAGGTTAAGGTCAACATCTGCTAAAGTAACTAAACTCGCGAAATAATGGAAATTCAAAGAATGAATGCACAGACCCACCCAAGCACTTCCGGTGCGTAGATAAGAACTTATTCGCCGCATCTCTAAGCTACTTCTAGGCAGGGCATATAGATAGATATGCAACTAAACAATTAATCAGTTTAAGAAAATAACAGTGAAAAGTCAACTTCTCTTACTGAACTAACTGAACACGAGAAATAATGTAAATAATAAAAAAAAAAAAAAAAAAGTAAAGTCGGTTAAATAAAATGATTGAGGTAAAAATAATTTAGATAAGAGTGGTTATCCAAACTGTACGGATACTGGAATCATAATGGTTATTACGTCAGACTAGACAACAGGATAAGTCACGCTTGATTAGATCACCCCAACTTATTATCCGAAGTCATGGACTTTTCTTAGTTTAAAGGTTACAAAATTGCTACAAAGACAGGAACAATAATTTAAAAAAAAAAGAGTTAATAACCAAATATTTATATTTATTAAATTCTTATCAAGTTATTTATTTATTTGTAACAAAATGGGCACTTCAAACACTTCAGCCTCTAGAGAACATTTGAAAATTGACTTTGAAGAGAAATATTAAAGAGTAAATAAAATAATACAATGGTAACACAACAAAAAAAAAAAAAAAAAAATAAAGAAGATAGTATCACTGTTATGAATTAAGTTATTTAAGCATTCATAAGTTCTTATGAATTATTCACAAGTTATTTTAGATTCATAATGGTACACATGAATTCATATCTAATAATTACTCATAATCAGACGGAATTTCAGTTTGTTTATGGACATTCAACAAAGCCGAGGCACTGATAACACAGACAGCGTTATCGAAAGCTGTATTGTAAACAGGCTCCGTTAGTATAACTGAAATAATTGTTTTGAACCAATGTTCAGATTTCATAACGGCATATATTTAATCAGCAAGATGCGTAAATAAGTTAAAAACCTATAATAATTATTATGTGTGTTGAAGAAAGTGAAGCTAGGTGCAAAACAACAAAACACAACCTGTACTGATAACATTTCAATCTGTGTCAATTCGCGTTTCGCACAAGTTTGCTTCGTAATAATTGAGATAGATGTTACCTAATGCTACTGGGGCAACTGTTGTAGCAGCTGCAGTGTATCCGAATGGTCGAGACAGAATCCGCAACACACGAAACGCCGAGAACATCCTTACACTATTTTTAGAGACCGGTCTTACACTGTGGCCTTGTTGGGATAGCCGTCAGAGCGCACCACTCATGCCAAAGAGGTTCGTCCAACGAGGTATGACTCGTTCGCGGCCTTCACCCACATGGGCGTTAGTAATGAATGGCTTTACGCATCCTGAATAAATGGCTTACGTGGTCTGATTGAACTACTGTTTAATAATAATACTTACATAAACTTCTAGCCTTATAAATTATTGTAATCATTATATAATGATTTGAGGCACTGACATGGAAAAGGTAGTTAGTAAAAAAAAATCTGGTGCGATGCGTACAACACAAAACTTTCACTTTGACGTATTTTGTTAAATGTCATTCCTCGAAAACACATTTTCCCACATTCATTTACTTATTTTTGTTTTTATCATTTCTCTACAGTACATTAATTTTTTTTATTATTAAATAAAAGTTTTTACTTCCGATAATTCGGCAATGAAAGCATCCATCGCGTCTGATTATATTTACCATGAAACAAATAATTTCCATTAAATGAACATAACGTCTTTAATTATAAAGAATGTTTTGTCATTAAAGGCGTGCTGCGCATGCGTGCGCTCAACTTTGACTGAATATTTTTCTTTTTTCTCCTCTATATGTTTACCTGATTTTTTTCATATTTCATATTTAGCCACTCCTTATTTTTAGGAGTAACGAAGGACAGTTAATTTCTCTATATAAAATAAAACAAAGGTACTTTAAAGGAAAACAAGAAAATCCTCCTTCAGAACATTTCAATAAGGACAAAGCTTACTTGATATCAAAGAATACTTGATTCTCATTAAACATGACGAGTTTGATAAAAATCGTTAAAACCGTTTTGGAGAAAATCAATAACAGCGTAAAAATGGGAAACAAAGTTATGAAATAAATTGCCCCCACCGTTTGGACAATGTTAATGAAATTTAAAAAAAAATTATATCTCATGCATAAAAGCGAATATGAGTTTTTCGTAGGAAAAAGTAGTTGGAAGTCATACCAGTTGTATAGGATGTGGTTTAGTTAATATGAACACCGGAAGATGCATTTCATTAATAAACTTAATTTCAGCAGTTCAAAATAAAAATATCAAAATAAAAATAGATTTTCTTGACTTAATTCCTTATCCATGTCAACGACTCAATTATCATAGCTAAATCTCATCAACAGGTTGGTTAAAAAAAATCTGAATTTAAGCTACAAAATTTTCTTTAGAAACAAATTATTCTTTGATTATAATTTAATAATCATAATTTTAATGATGATTTTTCTCATTGTTAAATAAATATTATTAACTAGAAAATAATCAATTAAGTTTTTCTAAATAAATTATGTTAAAGTTGCTCAAAAATTAAGAAAAAACCTACGGGAAACTAAACGAAAAAATAAATTCTATTCTTTACCGCACCTAACGTGTTAGTAAAGTAAGTAAAAAAAGCAGGTAGCGATTTTAAAATATACTAGCAGGTATTCTAGTTAATTACATGGTTAAAATAAGAATCAATATCAGTGTTATTAATCAAGAGATACTTCAAGGCAAATAGGTGAACAACCTGACGTCGAAGTGGGATTCGCTGAACCAGACAACAGAACGTGATGAAGACATCCAAGTTAGGATCAAATCAGACTTCAGTTGCCTAAGCATTCGACATTCATGACTGAGCATTCAAACACACTAACACAGTTACCGAACAGAATCAGGCAACTCCTGCATAATGCCACAAACAGCGCTTTTGTAGAACTAGCGCCTTCCATTTGTCTTCAGAATCAACCATGTTGTAACAAGCGCCGGTCTTCCATAGGTGAGTATGCAATCTAAGGACTCCGTTTTCGACTTATGTGGAGGGCAATAAAAGAATAAATAAAAAAATTGGCATAATATTATATCTAAAATGAAGTTATAATCTTGAGTTTAGTGTTTTTAATAAATAGCTAGTCGGCAAAGAATATTTTAAATAATGATTCAATGAACGCAGAATATTGTTGTTTGTCCACAATTCTGAACATAGTTTCCATAATGCCGAGTTTATTTTATAAATATTGTAAATTAAAAAGAATTTCATAAAATTAGGATGATTCATAGTCAGGACATTCAGTTGAATTTTCTTTATTTGGAAAGCCAACTTTTCGATCCAACATGTGGATCTTCTTGAGTCCAGAGTCTCTCTATCAGAGGACTCAACAGGCCCTGAAGAAGTTCGACACATGTTTGGAATAATATAAACAAAGAAAATTCGACTAAAATCCTGACTACAAATCATCGTAATCTTAGTTGACCAGTTTGGCCATTACATTTATTGGCACTCCAACTTTAACTTAAAGAAATAGGTGAAAAATTCCTAATTTTATTACAAGATATACATGAGTCTAACGTTTGAAGGGTCCTCTAAGTCATCTATGAACTAAGACTTAAACAAACTAACCATAGGGAAGATTTCACAATTAAATCCACAGGGTGCCAATAACTAGATTTTGTATATATAAATAAATATTGCCATATTGTAAAACTATTGAACTTTTGACAAAACAAAAACCTCTTGAGTCCTTATGAGGATAGATAAAGAGGAGCTATAGGAAGTTTCTATTTGATCCTTTTATTAAAAGTATTTTTTTTAATTTAACCACAAAAATGTAGTCTTGAGGGTGCCAATAACTGTATGGTTTACCCTATGTAGCAGGAGTTATTTTCGTAATTGAATATTTTTAGAAAAGTACATTTCTCTAAGAGAGGGTTATCCACATTTTTTATATTTGTATGTGTACGCACACACATTAATAATAATAATAGAAAATAGAATACAAACTCCTTATATTTTCATATTGTATCACTTTCGTGCGTTAAACATTTTTTATTGATCGAAAACAACAATATCCAATGCCACACAAATTATGAAAACACAAATATTTAAACATGTTACAAAAATTATCACTTTGTAACACAGAAATAACCATATGAATTGAGCTTTAGAACAAGACTAACTCTCCGGGCCCTCCGGTTGATCAATTTTGATGAAATTTTTACAATCATATTTCGGGCCTATGAATAGATCAAATACCCAGTTTGATCAAAATCGTTAAAACTGTTTTTGTGTAAATAAAAAAAAAAACATGTAAAAATGATACAAAATTTATTAAGTAAAGTCCCCCCTCCAGTTGATCATATTTGATGAAATTTTTACAGTCATATCTCGGGCATATAAATAGGTCAAATACCCAGTTTGATCAAAATCGTTCAAACTGTTTTTGTGTAAATAAAAAAAAAACATGTAAAAATGATAAAAAATTAATTAAGTAAAGTCCCCCCTCCAGTTGATCATATTTGATGAAATTTTTACAGTCATATCTCGGGCATATAAATAGGTCAAATACCCAGTTTGATCAAAATCGTTAAAACTGTTTTTGTGTAAATAAAAAAAAAACATGTAAAAATGATACAAAATTTATTAAGTAAAGTCCCCCTCCAGTTGATCAATTTTGATGAAATGTTTACAGTCATATCTCGGGCATATAAATAGATCAAATACTCAGTTTAATCAAAATCGTTTAAACCGTTTTTGTGTAAATAAAATAAAACACGTAAAAATGATAAAAAATTTATTAAGTAAAGTCCCCCCTCCGGTTGATCAATTTTGATGAAATTTTTACAATCATATCTCGGGCATATAAATAGATCAAATACTCAGTTTAATCTAAATCGTTAAAAACCGTTTTTGTGTAAATAAAAAAAAACACGTAAAAATGATACAAAATTTACTAAGTAAAGTGCCCCCTCCAGTTGATCAATTTTGATGAAATGTTTACAGTCATATCTCGGGCATATAAATAGATCAAATACTCAGTTTAATCAAAATCGTTTAAACCGTTTTTGTGTAAATAAAAAAAAAACACGTAAAAATGATACAAAATTTATTAAGTAAATTCCCCCCTCCGGTTGATCAATTTTAATGAAATTTTTACAATCATATCTCGGGCATATAAATAGATTAAATACCAAGTTTGATCAAAATCGTTAAAACTGTTTTTGAGAAAATCGAAAAGAACGTAAAAAGTTATTAAATAAAGTACCCCCTCCCTTTGAGAAATTTTGATAAAATTTTTGCTGTCACATCGCGGGCATATACATACACTAAATACCCAATTTCAGGTTCGCACGGTTTATAGTTTTTGAGTTAGTCTGTTCACACACACAGACCATTTCGCGGGACTTGGTTAATTGGACTCAGGGGACCCCAAAACGTGTATTTCCGTTGAAAACCGGAAGTCGAAATTTTTCACGATCGCAATACCTCCACTTACTACATATTTCATATATATATATATAGGTAAGTGAAAGTAAAAATTGCTTACTCGTCGTGAACGCTTCATTTTTCGGCTTTAAAACATGGTTTTCGACTCTCCCATAGGGCCTTCGAGTTAAACTCGTCGTATTAAGATCTTTATAATGAGTCCAAATTAGATATGTTTTCTCATCTCACCCATTAGGGGTTACATTTTTGAAATTTCTTTCTTAGTGTTTACCTAAATCGCGTTTAAAATCTTAATTCCGAACTTCAAGTTTTAATCATTAGTAGTTTTTGCTCTGCGTTGATTCTGTCAGTCAGGACAAAGCCTCTTATATATAGAGATTAATGATTCCTATTGTAGTATTCTTATCATTCACTCTACTGGCAGCCAACACTAACATAGTGCAACATTTATAACCTACAAAAAACATTTATAAAGTATATATATAAGGGAATAAATATAAAGAAATTCATGCATGTCTTCACAGCAATATCTCTCTTTCCTTTCTTATTTTAAGTTACTCCATTTCTTATCTCTTTCTTTTTTATATTCTGTTTTACATTCACGCTCTCGCCTCCGTTTCCTTAGGATATTATTATTCTTATTATAACAGATAAGACTTTTTACTATTTCATATCAAGTTTTTTTTCTCTCCGGTAAAAGTTTTTTATATAACTTTTATGTTTCTATTTAAAAGGAAAAATATATATCTTCATATAATAAACCTTCATATTTCATCGTCCTGGTTCTCTTTTTTTCTGTGCTTTTGATAAAAAAAAAACTTGAGACATTGGCAGACAATAGAAAGCATATTTCTCCATTCGGAATACAATTGATCACGTTAATTAATTATCATATGTATTATTTCTCAAGGCCTTTTTTTTGTGGGTACGCAATAACTTCCTTAATAATTTATCAAATTTCATAAATGAGGCATCATTTTAAAGCTTTCCTTAACCGCTACACCGGAAAAATATACAAATCACTTATTTCGCCTTCGATTGCGAGTTCTTGCGAGAAAATCATAATGGTCGTAAAGGTTTCTAAATGGTGTTAATCTTTCTAGGTTTTCAAGGATAACACTTTCGGTCAAGTACATTTTTTTGATTAACCCCTTCGTTTGCAATTTGTGAGCGAAAAACTGCGATTCTCACAGATAATGGTTGCAGGGCTTTTCAGAAAGGTGTCATTTCTTTCAGTTTGTCGAGATGAACATTTTTGGTCATACACACTTTTCCGATTGTCGCCGTCCTTTGCGAGTTACAAGCAAAAACTTGCGATGTCCATGTAAAACAAACCCACAAGCAAACAATAAGCAAGACCATTTCATAACATCATACATAGTGTTCAAAGATTTCCTGTAAACGCATAAATATTATGTAAATACATTAAACTTATGTTTATGTGTACAATTTAAACACATCTAGTAGTAGTAGTAATAGCTAAGTAAATTTATTAATTTCAAATAAAATAAGTACAAACATTATTTACAATAAATTTACATAGACTTAGATAAATAATATCCCTCAGTCGTGTAACACCGATATACAATATATAATTATAATAGAAATTATAATGTGAAATAATGCAAAAAAAAAAAAATATTCTGCATAATTATATTTAAATATTAAGGGCCGCTTTCTCCATGTTAGTTTAAACCGAGTTTAAATTTAATCCGGATTATATCTTGGTTTAAACCAGATGTGAGTTTCTTCAAGTCGGTTTAACCTCTAAACTTAGTTTAAACTTAGATTAAGTTAATCCTTCATTTTTCCCCGTTTAAACTCTAAATTAGGTTTAAACTGCAAAATATAAACAAACATTTTGTGTGATAACATACTCGCTCTTGTTACTCAAGAATTATTGTTTTGCAATTGACTGAATACAAAAATGGAAAATACACATAATTGAAATTTTAAATGACATGGAAGAAGAAGATTATGATGTGTTTTTGTTGCCAAAGAAACGCATCAATAGACGCAATCAGTTAATTCAAGAATATTTTCAGAATATGTTAAATCAGTGAAGTAGAATTGAGATGAGAAAAAAATGTTTCTTAACGTGCATTATTTTTATTGTAATTGGTTCATAATTAATATCAAGGTTATGTTGTAAATTATGTTTCACTTGAATATATCAGAATGATGTAATTTTATTATTATTAATCTATAATAATTATATATCGCTCAACCTAGATCATTTATTATTTAAACAAAATGGTAATAATAATAAAAAGTTTCAACATTATTTGAAAAAAAAATATGAAATGTAATAGAGGTTATTATTATTCTTGGCATAATAATATCATATTATAAAGCACATTTTATTAACATACAAATTAAATCTCTGAAAACAGCACCGCTCGTTATTCGCCAATTTCTTCCATTCATCCTCCTTCTCTTTGACAACGACGAAATCTGTTTTTTTTTTTTTGTTTCAAAAATGTCTCTCTTCTCTTCCACAAGAGCCAGAAGAACATTAATTTCACACTGAGAAAAGTTTTTACTTCTTTTTGCTCCATTTTCATATAACACTTTCACCTTATTTGCTTTTTGGTAGAAACAAAATAATATGTATAAATAATCTTTCCATAACCCTTACATTACCTTCTCTTCCCATAGAAGTTTCAACAAGGAAATGTAAACAAATATGTACCAACCTTTTAAAAAACATAATAACTTTCACATGATTAGGTTTAAACCGAGCTTAAACTAAAGTAAGGCTGTAGAAAGTGAATCAGAGTTTAAACCTCGGATTAAAGATAATCCGGTTTAAGTTAATCTAAGTTTAAACTATATTGGAGAAAGCGGGCCTAAGTATACTAAGTATTTAAATGCTTGAGTGGTAGGTCACTATAGATTTTTTTCCATTTTGGTGTTATAAGATTTCTTCTTCAGGAATCTTGCTTTTATTGAATATCTTAATTCTTATCTCGGACAAGATGGTACAGATTCCAATGAAGCAAATAACACTTTCAGGTTCGTTCAGGTTGCAGAGGGAGCAAAGGTCGCTTTCGACCTGGGCCCAAGGTTTCCTGTTGAGATTTAGAGTTTCTGTCCTGGCTCTCATTATGTTACTAATCATCTTAAGACTATTTTGGTCGTTTATATATGAGAGCTCTTTGCATTCGAAATTTAAACACATCTATTCTTTACTAAAACGGTCACCTATACCCATGACGCACTAAACGATCCTAAATATATTATTTAGTGTCTTTATTTAAATATACTATTACTTTAATAGTATTTTTACTTTAATTAAATGGGATTAAGTAGGATAGAGTAATGGGTCAGCTAGTATTGCTTATTTCGTTTTTTATGTTTTCACCACCAGTTCTAAAACCAGTCATAACCAAGATATAGATCAAGCCATTCTGACTTTTCATATGTGGCAGACCATCTAGGTGGTTCCATAATATTGCGAGGGAATTGGGCCGTAAATAAATAAAACGGTACTTGGAGCGACGATGACAGCCATAGAGGACCGTGCGTACAGGTATATTGAGATAGGAAATAACCATCGAGGAGGATCGCCTATATCCGACAATCCTCTTATCTCCCGGCTCCAAGTATCAATAGCTGTAACATAATCCGCTGCAGCCATGAGCTGAAGTGGTGTTGGGGGGGGGGGGGGGCGCTATGAGTGGTAAGGGGGGCTTAGTGTGAGTGCACCCACGCATGTAGAGCGCATGTTAAAGAGCACGAACATGATCCCGGTTTATTCCAACTCGTAAAAACGCACAACTATACCTATTTATGCTCTGCTCTGATAGCGGAATACATGACTGCGAATCATAGAATTTAATGTTGGCATACGGTAAGAGGCTATAAGCTCAGACAAGATCATTGATTCTTCAGCTTTGATTGACGTTTACTGCATTCAAAGCTTTACAGACTGTATGACAGCCGTACTTGACGTTGTACTCTAGTATAGAATACTATAGAATTATAGTTTGTCAGTACCTGCATATTTAGATGGTTTCTGTAGCATTGCCCATCAGTAACATTGACATGATTAAGAGAATGTTGCTGTTGTCGCCATAATGTAGATGTTACTATAACGACTGAACCCCTCTCTCACACTCTCTTTATCTCTCTCTCTCTCTCTCTCTCTCTCTCTCTCTCTCTCTCTCTCTCTCTCTCTCTCTCTCTCTCTCTCTCTCTTTAGACGACATAATTCCCAGAAAAGTTGCACAAAAAGAAATTAAGTCGAATAAAAAACTTGATTCGCGAATAAAAAAAAATCTTTATGATTCAACCCATGATGGGTCCTGAGTGTATTACTGTTAAATAATGTAATGTCTCTTGGGCAAGCGGTCGTACTGAAAAGTGATCTCACCGTGACAACGCTCAACCGGCAGGTTTTTCATATAAAATTATAGAGCATCCACTTTATGGAGGCTTCATTTACATTCACACAATTATTCATACAATTGTGAAACAATTTTAGTAACTCCTAAATGGATTCACACGGAATATTGTAATGCTTTACAAAAATGTAAATATTCACAAAAAAAAATCTGTACATAAAAAAATTACATTAAAATATCTTAATACAAGTGTACATATTTACAAGGATTTTTTAATGGGAGTGAAAAATCCTTGTCTACGCCGTCCCTCGGATAGGACGTAAAATGGAGGTCCCGAACCTGTACTATTTCAAGCACTCGTTAAAGATCCCTATCCTAATTATACCTGGATAGGCTAATTCAGGACTCCCAATATAGCATTGTTCGATTAGCCTCAGTGGCATAAAGTGACGTTAAACACACAATAAAACAGTTATTCTTACAGTTTTATTAAGCTAGTAAATGTACATATTATGACCAATTAGGTAGATGAAAACGAGTAGCTTTTGGTGGTAATTCTCTCCCTTATTAATAGGAATAAAGAAGTCAGACCTGGATGAAAACTTTGTTCATCATCACTAAAGCATTGCTAACTTTAAGAAAACTTTTTTGTTAAATTGTTAATTTTAAAGATTTTTAAAAATTATCTCGTATTTTTTAATAATAAACTTTGAGAGCCCTGGAACGATAAGATAAATCTCCTTTATGCTCTAGTTTTTTACAGAATCAAGGAGATATAAACGGGGAGGTGGGAATATAAAGCGTGCCGAATTGAAAGGTGTTTTGAAAGATAGGGCCGAAACGATATTGATAAAAAGAAAAATAATAAAAAAAAAGAGAGAGAGTGAGAGAGGGGTGGGGAGGAGGGAGAAAATAATTCCAAAGGAGAGAGATAAGTTTGACTGGATAATTTATCGACTGTCAGAACTGGGCGCTCCAATATCGAGGTGACAGGTTACAAGGGTCCACTCCTCAATCCAGGACCCAGGCCGTCCTATCAGCGACCCCTCACTGTTTCTGTCCCTGCTATTAGCCACGCTTATTATTTCTCAGGTTTCCTGCAATCTTGGCGATAATCGTCATCTATCATCTTTTTTTTTTAATTTATAAAAAATAAAAGCTATGAAGTGAATTCCTCTCTGTTAAAGACCTAGGGTAACTGTACCAATAGTTGACAGTTTAAGAAAAAAAAATTATATTATTGACACTGTTTATCAATATATTGATGTTAGTATAATCTTTTTTAAGAATTTAGTTAGGCCCACCCCTTTAGAAAACTAGGAATACAATATCCTATGGTCTACATTTACGGTTTTTATACTAAACCATTTCTTAGGAACTTTTAAAATGAACCAATAGTTGACACATCAAAATGTATAGGTTTGAAAAGTTAAAAAAAGTTGACACATGCTTTAATTTTCGAGTTCCTATGAATTTTAATAATTAATAAGGACAGCAATAAAAGTTATGGGAACAAAATAAAATGTCCACAATTTAATTTTATACACAAAAATCGTGAATGAGACACAAAACAAACAAACATATTTAAACGAAAAATGATATCATCCAGTTAAGTAAGTATGATAAATAGATTTTAGCAGAGTTGGGCAGTAGTTAACTACATTTGTAATTAACTACACAGACAACTACATGTAGTTTGTAGTTGGAAGCGCGCAACTACTATTTTTCAACTACCAGTTAAGTAGTTGTAATTTAAAACTACAACTACAGTAGTTGGGAAAAACTAGTTGGGAATGGCAAATACAACAAGTAGTTGTAAATGTAGTTTAGAGCGGCAACTACATTTGCTAAGCAACGTCTAATTAAATCACATCTTTTTGCTATTTTTATTTTGTGTTTAGATAAATACTCCATAGTTTTAATAATCCATATGGTTGATAATCTGTTTTAAAAAATAGTACAATACATATACGTATTACAAATTTTTTTCCATTATTTCCGACAGTCAATTATTTTTTTTAACCTTAGGTTCTCGATCAATCCCATGTTTTATATATTAGCTGAATTGCATTTGATATACTCCTTATCGATAATACTAGATATCGATAATTACTCGTTATCAATAAAAGTAGTTGTAGTTTCAGGCCCATAATTACAGTTGCAACTACTAGTTGTAGTTGTAACAATGCAACTACTTTTTTGAAACTACAGTAGTTGTAGTTGTGGTCCATCAATTACAAATTATAAAAGTAGTTGTAGTTTCAACAACTTCCCAACTACTGTGTCAGTAGTTTTGTAATTTGTAGTTCAACTTCTTTTTGCACAACTCTGGATTTTAGCAATGGCCAGAAGTATAGTTATTTTAATGTTGGGTTTGCACAATATTAGACTCTCCCATTCAATTAACTTCACTCTTCCAGTGCTCTTTTAGACTATTAAAGATGGCTACATTCATTGGTTGGATGTAATGTGTAGCATTTTGATAGACTGCGACAACAGCAAGTATCATATGTTCTTTGCAGAATTGGAAAATAGGGAGTCAGATGAGATGCGTGTCCCTTCATGAATCGGATTATTAGCAACGCAATTTTACTCTCAATGATCCGTGGATAGAACTCAAAAACTATAAACCTGAAATTTGGTATTTGGTGTTTGTATACACCCGCGACGTGACAGTAAAAATTTCATCAAAATTGATCGAATGGAGGGGGTACTTTATTTCATAACTTTTTACCTTTTTTTCAGTTTTTCTCAAAAACAAGTATAACGATTTTGATAAAACTGGGTATTTGATGTAGGTATATGCCCGCAACATAACAGCGAAAATTTCATCAAAATTGATCAAACGGAGGGGTCACTGTATTTCATAACTTTTTTCAATATTTAGGTTTTTTCGATTTTTTCGATTTTCTCAATTAACGATTTTGATCAAATTCGTAATGTTAATATATAGTCTTTTTTAATTTCAGTTAGGCTTCATCATTATTAATTATCAGTATTATGTTCTGAGGGGGCTTAAATGGGCCTTTTTTGTTTTCCTATAAAGTACCTTTGTTTTTGTATATATGGAGAAATTAACAGTCTCTCGTTACGACTAAAAATGGCTAAATATGAAACAAATCAAGTAAACATATAGAGCAGAAAAAAAAGAAAAATATTCGTCAACTCATAAAACACGTTGAGCCCACGCATGCGGAGTACGCCTTTAATGACTGACCATTGTTCATCATTAAAGCCGTTCTGTTCATTTAATGGAAATTATTTCAACAACTTCATAGAGAATTATAAAATCAGATGACTTTTGTGCTTGCATTGCCAAATTCTTACAAGTAAAAACTTTTATTTAATATTTAAAAAAAAATAGTGTACTTTAGAGAGCAAATACAAACAAAAATATGTAAATGAATGTGGAAAAATGTATGACTTCGAGAAATGGTATTTAACAAAACACGTCAATTATCAATGTTAGTAAGTAGGCAGGTGAAAGTCGCCTGTTGCGTGCATCGCACCAGATTTTTTGCTAATAATACTATAATTATTTATCACAGAGAACAATGAAATAGAGCATCCGATTCCGTCAGGCAGCTTTTATCCAAAGACCAGGGTCTTTAGGGCAGGAAGAAGATAGGGTCATTACTATAAACCATTAGGCTGACGGGCATTACACTCCAAGCGGGATTGGGCTCGACTTAGCTTAACATTGCAAGCTTCTTAGCACCCTCAGCCATACCCTTCCCTATTTTTATTTTTAAGGTAATTATTAATGACACTATTAATAAATCATTAGAATATTAAGTTTTTAGTGCCTCTTTTTTTATAAAACCAATTTTTATAAGCCTATCGTTTTCGATTTGTCAGTGAAGAGATGAAAAAAAAAAGTTTAACAAAAGGTTAAAAAATCAATGTTTCTAAGCTTTCGACCGGCAGAAACAGTCGTAAGCTCGTATGATAACTCTTTTTTGAGATTTCTAACATCGATTGACATTATTTCCATATTATGCATGTCAGTTGGTCCGCAAAATGTTCCTCTGTTGCTATATGAGCTACTTGTCCCATCAAGTTCACCTATGTCCTCCTAACCATCAAGTCACCATGTCAGGTGTAGTGAATGAAAAAAAAAAAAAAAAAAAAAGATGAGGCGGTGATGTGTAAAAAAAAAAAAATATATGGGTGAGTGATAGCGTTTGCTAGTTCTGGATAAAGGAATTGAAAATTAGTAAAGATTGAAGATCCTAAAAAATAAGAAGAACTTATGAACCAGAGTACATAATTAAATAGATATTAAATGTACTGATTGTAAGTAAATTTTTATTGTAAACAAATAGCCTAAAACGATTTTGATCAAACTGGGTATTTGATGTATTTATATGCCCGAGATATGACTGTAAAAATTTCATCAAAATTGATTAACCGGAGGGGGGACTTTACTTAATAAATTTTGTAACATTTTCACGTGTTTTTTTGATTTTCTCAATAACGGCTCTAACGATTTTGATTAAACTTAGTATTTGATCTATTTATATGCCCTAGATATGTCTGTAAAAATTTCATCAAAATTGATCAACCGCAGGGGGCACTTTACTTAATAAATTTTGTATCATTTTTACGTGCTTTTTTAATTTACTCAAAAACGGCTTTCACGATTGTGACCAAACTGGGTATTTGATGTATGTATATTCCAAATATGTGATATCCATCATTTCATCAAAATTGATCAACCGAGGGGGGGACTTTACTTAATAAATTTTGTATAATTTTCACGGGGTTTTTTATTTACTCAAAAACGGCTTTAACGATTAATAAAAATAAGATATGAATGTAGAAAAATGTGTGACTTTGGGAAATGATATTTAACAAAACACGTCAATTTCATATCTAAGTAAGTTGGTAAGTGAAAGTTGTGTGTTGCGCGCACGCACCAGATTTTTTTATTTTATATTAATTAAGAATAATAAATATATATGTTTTCATTCACATCCTCTAGTTTCATCATGGTTCCCCTAAATAAAAAGGGTAAATTGTGGAAAAGAACTGGACAAATATCAAAATAAAGGCCCAAATAATTTAAATTAAAATAGCCCACCATGGAACTGTGCTGATAACTTAATTATAAAAAATTTACTCAAAAATGCAAAAAAAAAAAAAAAAAAAATGAATAATTAACACGTTAGGTGAGCCGGCGTATTTTAGGGGTATCATGGATTGAACGTATCGGTCCCCGGACCCGGGGTACGACAGTTGGGATGAGCCACAGACGATATCGGGCATCGGGGTCCGATAGGAATTCTTTGACGAAAGTTATCGCTTGGTAAGGATTGGAACTAGACATAACAGGCAGAGGACAGGCCGATCAGGATTTACGCCATACTTTATCGAAAATCGGACCTTGGAGTCCGATTCTAAAAAACAACAGAATTTCAGCTATTAGCAACATTTTCCGCACTAGAATGCAATGATCTCATTAAAATTCGACTAAATTGAGTGCTTGAAGTGTTCGGACTTTCAGACATTTTCATGTGAAAATCGGCTGTTAAGAGGGGAATGTAAGACATCGGACCCCGGCGACCTAACGTGTTAAATAGAAATGAGGTTCTTCTTAAAGGAAGAACAAGCTAAAGCATTCCTCTCAATTCAACTCCAGAGTGTTAAATAAAGAAAAAAAAAAGGGTCCAAATTGATCAGACATTTTCCTCAAACCACAATGAGATGTGTACTTCGGTACTTTGTGTCTGTACAGGAACAAACTTAAATGGAAAGCGGAAAGGAAAGCATTACACGGGTACTGGTGAATAAAGAAGTGCTGATTAGAAATGTTTTAAATGAATCAGACTCGGACACAACAAACCTTTTAAAAGGACCAAGTTGCAACCGTTGGAAAACTGTCTCCGGGCTATTATGTGCTGTATAACTGAGAAAGGGGGGAGTGTTCGGTAATTGAAAAGTTTGAAGTCCGAACTCAGTGGAACGCTCTTGTTGGTTCTTAATCTGTTTTTTTTTTTTTTTTTTTTTCTGTGAAGCTTTGCGGGTTGATTTTTATTTTTAAGAACAATTTTCGACTGGGTGGGGGAGTTCGATAAAAGAGCTTTTATATTAAACAAAATAAATCGGTAGGCATTGTCGGTAGGCATAATCATTGTAATGAAAAGAAATTCGTTCAATAGCATATTGGATTATTCGCGTTTTGCTAACGGAAAAACAAGAGAAATGAATGGTCTTCCTTTCATTTTTATTTTTATTTTATTGAAAGAAAATACATCCTCCCGCACTCAAGGGCATTAATTAATTATATATTAATTAATTAATTAATTAATTAGTTCATATTAATTCGGAAGATAAAAAAATCTTTGTAATTCATAAAAACATAACAAAGTTAACACTCTTATTATAATATAATTATATATTGTATATTATACAAAGAAACATATTAAGGTACAAAGATTTTGTTGGAAGATGGTGCAAACTCACTCATAAGCAATTCAAAGTTTAATGAGTTAACACCTTTAAATAATCAGACCATATACCCAGAGATTTCGGTATAAGCAAAAGTTCATTTTAATCACTTAAATATCAGATGTTGACATTTGAATTCCAATCTGATACCATGGAAACATTAAAAAAGGGAATTTTTTTAATTATTATTATTAACAGCTTCTTTCCGTAAAGCCTTTATATTTAATTGTATTCATATTATTATCGATTACATATTCAGAGCGTCATCTCATTATTTTCAGATCACTTTTATTAAGGCAGTCAATGCTAAATAGTACTAGGTAAAACGTAATCCATATTAAATATGTGATTATACTTATATGTATATAGCCCCAGAAATTTCAAATATATTTTTGTGGTTTAGTACAATCTGCAGCTAACCCCTCCGGTAAGAAACCTTTTATATTTGTAAGTACCTAATTCAACGCATGAATTTATCCACCCAGTTGTAAAGGTGGGAGGGCTACAGGCCATCACGGTGGATTTGGGTACGAATCGAGGATTGAAAAACATACGTTTTTGATATCTTGCATACCTGACGTGATAGAGCAAAATGGTTTTCAGATTTATAATCAGTATGGAAAACTACATTAGAAAAAGTAAACGTCTTGCCAGATATCTAAGGCTTGTTTATCAGTGATATCAAAAAAGGCCGTTAAGAGGGGCTACTTAGGAGGGGAGTCCTTAAGATTCGCCTGTGGTCCGATATAAATTGGTAAATTTTATAGTGATAAAATTTCTTTTCCTCACAAAATACATCTGTTTCTGCAGAATAAAGTATTTTTTGAAATGAAGGAGAAATACTCGTAACTTTTAAAACGTTGACTCAGTAATAACACCTAAAGAAATAGGGTAAAAAAATAAATAAATAACTTGTAACAAAAGATTTGTAAATATAAATAAAACAAGTCTTCTTGGCCTTCACATCGAATTATTTTTTTTTTTTTTTTATTTTTTTTTTATCATCATACTGTAACTCTTGTGTGGGTAGTGTGCCACAAAACATCACTTTATAGCACAAATAATCATATGGCTTGAGCTTTACAATCAAGACAAAGATTAAGACTCCTTTAAGATTAAGCCCAGTCAATCGCTCCTTATACATAGTTGCGAGGTGGCCTAGAACCTCGTAGATCCTAGTGTAACGGCTTGGATTGGGCTCGAACATTCTGGTCACAAACACGTGCTGTGAAGGTTTGTTCCGACTGTTAGTTCGTTCAACAAAAGGTCTGTGATTTTTAAACCAGGTGGTTCTTTTTTTTTTTTTTTTTTGTTTAACGTTACAAGTCCATTCAAAGTTTATCGTTTATATAATTACAAATTACAAAAATCGAACGAGGAAATATACGCAGTTAGCATAGTATGCACTACTTATTGTCTAAAAGATTACAACAAACAGTTATGATATAAAATTATTGACCATCACACTAATATAAGATTAGTTTTTGTTTTGTTTTAATCATGTTGATTTGAGCAGTCTGCAAATAGGTATTTGTTGAGAACTGTCGATCCCTCATTGAAGGAAAAGCTTAAGAGATGGCCGGAGGGAAGTAATACGTAATAAATTACCTGAAATCCAATGATGGAGGAGTTGAGGTGAAATGCATCCTATGTCAATATTAAATGAAAGCGTGGGAAGGGGGGCGGTCTAACAAAGACAGTGCCCCCCCCCCCTCCAACCTCTGGGGGGGCGTGTATACGAAAGAGATGGAGCACACAAGACCAATATTTGAGGAAGGCTGACATCTGCCTCCATCAATTATGTATACAGCCTCTCCCACCCCTTTATCTCATTAGTATTATTCACCGCTCCTAGGCAGCAGCACCGTAGCGTAGTTGTGATTTATTTGCCCCTTTGTCAGTTTCAGTCCCCCAGCCCTCATTTCACGTCACGTTCGTAACGAGTTATTAAATAATATAATCGTTTCTTTTTCTTTTTCGAGGATTATATTGAAAATATTTTTAAAAAATAACCACGAAACTGATTTTATGTTTTTAATAATAAGGTGTTCATTATAAGACCACAGATTTTCCTTTTATGTTATAATCCTCTTATAAAGTATAATGTCTTTTTCCAGTACTGTTTTTCTAATGGGTAAGCTCTGCAACTAATTAACTGCCACGAACAGTTTGTCCTACATATCCAATAGTTAAACTTTTTATTTTTTATAATCATTATATCCTTGGATCACTTAAGTGGTACATAGGGGCTTTACGAAGTGATCTCTATAACCCACAAGCTCCTTTCTTGACATGCCTGTCCAGATTTACCTACCCCCTTTTTAGTGTCCGTCATACATGGGCTATACAGACCTTCCTCCTCCTCAAGTTCTTTTAGGATTCCACTGCCTGGATGGCTATATCGGTGAAGTCTTTCCCAAGAATATACCCTAGCTATTTCCGTTTCCCAAGTTTGGATTCTTATATTAGAATGATATTATTTATTATTATAATACAAATCTGAGTTGTTGACAGGTTTTTAGATGCTCAAGCAAAGTTTGCAATGTCAAACGAAGATATATTGTTTGTTTGACGGCACTTAATGTCACTAAGGCTAATCAGACGATGCTACAGTAGGAGTCCTGAAATTTGCCAATCCAGTTTAAATTAGGATAGGGATCTTTAAAGAGTACCTTACGTCCAATCCGAGGGATGGGATAGCCAAGGATACTTCTTTTAGAAAAACCACTGGACGCGAACCCGAAAGAAAATATAATTCAAGTATCTATTTTCTTTAAAAACTAAGTAACTTAAAATAATAATACTAAATGAGTTAGAACTGATATTGAAAGTCAAAGACCTGATTGAGAATTTCAGGAGAAATGAAAATACAGTTATCTTTCAAATTCACATTCACAAGTTTTTTTTTTTTTTAATCTTTAACTTTAATTCACGAAAAATGAGAAAAATGTCACTTAGTCCCTTAGGTTCTTTGGTCATTAAGTCTAAGATAGATTGTAAAAAGCTAAAAAAATTGAGTTAAAACTAAAAATACTAAAATAGTTAGGATTGATAATGAGATTTTAGAAACAAAAAATATAATCTTTCAAATCCATATAAAAATATTTTTTTAAATTTTAGCTATGATTAAATTACTATGGTAAAAATGTCAGACCCTTTTCTTCTATGTATGGTCCACGTAGGCAATTTATAGTCCTCTGTCTCCCCTATGTAATCCGTTCTTTCTGCAAATCCGAACACCCCCCCCCCCCCCCGATAAAGTATTAATTCATATTATCGAGATACTACTATATTAAAATAATTTTAATTTTTATATAACTAAACCAAAGAAAGATGAATTTTAAGATTTTATCATAGTGGAGATACAAGACAAAGTGCACTGCGAGTTTGAGATGTGCGACACGGCCACTCCGCTGGGACACAACCCTTCATAAAGTCTCCGATATAAATTGTCTTCGAGCGGATCATTTATTCATTCCTCTCCTCTGGGAAATATGCACAGTTGTATCCCAACTTTCTGATATAAGATAAATTTAAATATTTTTTTTTTTTTTTTCGGTTGGCTCACAGACCTTGGAGATCTTTAGCCGCCTCAACTAGCCTATTCCACCTCTGTCTATCTTGGGCGATGGCTTTCCAGTTCACCACTCGATGTTCTGTGGCTTCCTTCTTGATTATGTCAGCCCATCTCGTTCTGGGTCTCCCTCGCGGTCGGGTACCGACCACTGTTGCGTTCATCGTCATGTTGAGGGAGCCTGATGGGTTGCTTCTTGCCACGTGTCCCGCCCATTTTAACCTCTTAGCTTTCATATCATGCGCTATCGATTGTCGGGTTTCCCCTATAATCTCTTCTTTAGTCTTTCTTCTCCAGAGCCCCAGTTCATTATCCCACTTCGGGCCTACAATTGTCCTTAGCACCTTCCTTTCGAATCTTTCGATTCTTGCTTGTAAGGTTCTGGTCAGTGTCCAAGTTTCGCACCCATACATTAGCACGGGTTTGATTATTGTGTTGTAGACCCTGATTTTCAGTGGGCGGCAGATTTTCTTAGATCTTAAGACTCGAGAGACCGAGAAGAACGCACGATTGGCACTGGATGTTCGTTGATCGACCTCTGTTAGTTGGTCGTTTATTGAGGTTACTGTAGATCCGAGGTATTTGAAGTTATCTACTTTAGGGAAGGTATATCTTCCTACACTTATATCGTCGATTACGTGTAGGTTCCGGCTTACTATCATGTACTTCGTCTTATTTTGATTAACTTGTAAGCCGATGTCTCTCGCTGAATTGATCAGGGAACCGGCGAGTGACTGAATGTCTTCTTTCTTACTTCCTAGCACAGTCACATCATCCGCATAGGCGAGGAACTTATGCATTTTCCCCACGTGCACTCCCCCGCTTGCCTTGGTACATTCTCGCATAACTTTTTCCAAGGCCAGGTTGAACAGCATCGGGGATAGGCAGTCGCCTTGTCTTAATCCTGACTTCACGTCGAAGCTTTCAGTCATTTCTCCTTGTACCAGGACTCGGCATCGGGATCCATTAATACAAGCCCGTGTCAATCGTACCAATTTTCCTGGAAAACCCAGTTCCGTCAGTATTTTCCAAAGACAGCTCCTGTCGACCGAGTCGTAGGCTGCTTTGAAGTCGACGAATAAGGCGTGCACATCTTGATTTATTTCCCAACGTTTCTCGAGTATCTGTTTAAGGATGAAGATCTGATCGGACGTGCTTCTTCCTCTTCTGAACCCAGCTTGGTAGTCGCCAAGGGACTTTTCATAGTATGGGTTCATTCTGTTTAGAATTATGTAGGTCAGGATTTTGTATGCGACAGGGAGCAGTGCTATTCCTCTATAGTTTTCGCACTCGTACATGGATCCCTTTTTCAGAATTGGGCATATGAGACCTGTGTTCCATACGTCCGGGATCTTTTCCTCTCTCCATATTTTCAGGATGAGCTGGTGTAGATGGCTCGTCAGTGACTCACCCCCTTCCTTGAATAGCTCACCAGGTAAGCTATCTATTCCAGGGGCTTTTCGCCGCTTTACCTTCTCAATCGCCATCTGTACATCCAGTAGATCCGGCTCCTCTACCACATCGCTGGGATGGTCCTCAGCGTGGTCCATGTCCTCATTCTCTGAGGGATCCTCACTGTTCAGCAGCTGCTCAAAGTAATCCTTCCAGATTCCGAGCACTTCGTCTTTGACTGCTGTCAGTTTGCCTTGTTTGCTTTTCATTTGAGTGCTCCTACCCATGTATCCGGTTCTTTCTTTCCTGATGTCAGCATAGAATTCACATATTTTACCGCCCTGCCAGTTATCTTCTATCTCCTTGAGCTTTTGAGACAAGAATTCTCTCTTTGCCTTTCTCAGTGTCTTGTTTACTGCTTTCTGAGCAGCTTCGTATCTATCTCGGGATTCTTTGTCTCTTTTGCCTAGGCTGAGGATCTTCAGTGCCCTTTTGTCCTCCACAGCCTTACGGCATTCCTCCGTGTACCATTTCTTTGGTTGACGCTTAGCCTGGACTCCTATCACATTGTTCGCTGTCTCCTTCAAGACCTTTTCAATTTCCGCCCAGTGGCTCTCAATTGGCGTACTCTCTAGGTCGAGAAGTTCGAATTTATTGGACAGCTCTATTTGGAATCGCGATTGGGTCTCCGGATCCTTTAGTCTTTGGATTTCATATCTTATTCGTTTCAGGTCGCTATCTGTCTTCTGGATTCGTCTAAGCCTTTGGTTAAACTTGACTACCACCAAGGCATGGTCCGAACCACAGTCGGCTCCCCTAAAGCTCCTCACATCTTGAATGGAGCTTTGGTGTCGCTTGTCGATCAGCACATGGTCGATCTGGTTCCTCCACCTGTCCCCAGGACTTGTCCATGTATACTTATGAATCTCCTTATGCGGGAACTTGGTGCTGCTGACTACCAGATTCTTAGCAGCTGCGAAACTTACACATCTTACTCCATTTTCGCTGCTCGTTTCATGAAGACTGTGCGATCCAATTGTTGGCCGAAACTGACGCTCCCTTCCGATCTTGGCATTGAAATCCCCAATGACTAATTTTACGTCATACCGTTGAGTACCGTCGTACACTTGCTCAAGTTGCTCATAGAAATCATCTTTCATATCATCGTCCTTGTCTTCGGTTGGTGCGTAAACGTTTATGATGGAGATGTTAAACCATCTTCCTTTGAATCTAAGCACACTTATCCGATCGCTAATAGGGACGAAGCTTAGGATTGATTTCCGAGCCTTGGGGCTTACTATAAAGGCAGTTCCTCCGGTAAAGTTTTGCTTGTTCCTTCCACTGTAGAATATCGTGTACCCATCGATAGTGAGTTCACCATCCTCGGGCCACCTAACTTCTTGTACGGCTATTATGTCAGTAGCGTACCTTTTAGCTTCCTCCACTACTGTTTGGGCGGCTCCAGGTCTGTATAAGCTCCGAACATTCCACGAGGCAAGACGGAGTCCTTTATACAAAGCCGGGGTCGTTACCAGTTTTAGACTATCAGTTCCGAGGCTAGTTTTTGGTTTCGTAATCCGTTAGATTTTTATATGGTCGGGTGATTGACCCAACACATAACCCCCGTTGACCTTGGAGGACCTGTAATGAGACGTCTCCAGTAGACTGACGGGCCTCATCACGCCCGGGGGGAGGGGGGAGTTTGGACTTTGTGGCTTTCATCGGCGGGTGGTCACCCAACTGGGGCGGTCACCCATCCAAGTACTAAACACGCTCGACGTTGCTTAACTTTGATTACCTATTGCAACTGTCTTTGTCCACTCGGCCATCCCGGCCCCCGTTAAATTTAAATATATAAATATTTATTTTTCAGTATGCATACACAGACTTATGGATTTTTCTCGACGAAAGAAAAAAGAAAGATGGACGCTTTATTTAGAAAGTCTCTTGTTCAGAATTGAAAAAAAACAACAAAACGAAACAAAAAAAATCTCCGAAGCATTAAAGGATCTTTGGGAGAGGTCTCAGTGAAGAGGAAGTATTTGGCACCGTTTGGAAGCGACTCCGTGCTGTAATGGATAGCATGCCGCGCATGTCACGCGGAAGACCCGGGTTCGATTCCCGGCGGAGCCAAATCTTTTCTCTTCAGAAATAAATTATTTAAAATAATTGTTATTATTATTGTTGAACAAACAACGATTAAAATATTGTATTTAATTTATTTATTTATATGCTACATGTTTTCAATTCGCTATCTGAATTTTTTCTTTAATGAGCAAATGTGTGCTCTACATGTATGTGTGATCCATTAGCGCCATAACAATCGTCGGGGTGGATTGTGTTGTATATTTAAGTGTTTCTACTAATGGGTTCATGTTGATGGTTAGTCTTTGGTGTAAGTTTTTGGAGGATTGTGTGGCTGTGTGGATAACTGTTTGGATGTTGAGGTCCTTGTGTAGTAAGTCATAAGTCAGGTAGTACGGTGCATCTACTATCTTCCTCAATACTTTCGATTGGAATGATTGGGTCGCTTAGTTATTTGAGAGCTTTGCAGTGACCCATAACTCTATCCCGTATGTCCAAATGGGCCTAATAAGCACTTTGTATATTGTAAGTCTGTTGATTAAGGATAATTTAGAGCAATAATAATTAAAACAGATTAAAATACAAAAAGAAAAAACAATAAACAATATAAACAACTATTAACGAGGCATGCAATAAAATCACAATGCATTGCGATGTTGTATTGCGCCCCAGGGCACAGTGTTCACTCTCCACCCCAACATCCCGAGGCTGCCATAAATTACTTTATCTGAATATTATTTCTCATTTACATCTTAATACATTTACAACCGGAAAATAAAGGATTCCCCGGATGAGAATAACAAAGCGATAAAGAAGCCCATAAAGCATTTCTGCCTCGGTAATAGGAAAATATTCTTCAATAAAAACTTAAATATTTATAGCTGATTGTTATTAATAGGTCTTTCATGATATTTAACATTATGTGGATTCACCTACCTCGTGATTCTAAAAATCTAAATGAGGTGAACACATGACGAAAGAATTATTTCATACGTGCAACAAAAAAAGAAGAATCTCTTAAAAACATTCCTATAGTAAGTGAAAAATTATGTAACATAGTAATTTTAAAGGTCCTCACAGTTTAATTAATATTAGAGCATTTACTTTAATTCCAATAACTAAGTATACACTGTAACATCAAAATTCAACTTTATTTGATCTAAGTGTACTCTTTTAACTTTCATTTAGTTGATAAAGCATAGCAATTACTAAGTTTCGAAGGTCACTATTATTTAGTCTGTTACTGCCGAAGGTAAAATATATTCCAAGCTGGAAATTACACTGCTGATAACAACCAAGTTATTTATAAGGGCAATCTCACTACACTATCAGTACAACTTTGGGGTTTGCTTTACTCATTCGAAAATGAAATGAATATATATCAAACTTTTATCTTTTACTAAAACTCGAAAATACCAATTAAAACAAGAATTAATATATTTGGAACAGAAAGATATGATACATAACCGACTATAATTTTGCTAACCATTGGAAAAATACAACATTCCTGTTTCAAGGGTTTGTAAAAAAAAAAAAAGAAAAAGACAAAGTCCAGGATTGGCAATGGATGAAATTGTGTAGTTGAGGAACATCTGCATAGAAAGCGCGGGTAATAAAAAAACAATTAACAAATTATAACACTAAATTATTGGCAAATAGAAAATTTCAAAATATTTCGTGTATATTAGTGTGTTGATTTCAAAATATTTTGGCCATTGGAGTAACCTTAGCGTGACATTTCAAAAAAATGAAATCACTCATCTAACTTATCGATGATAAGTGTGAAATTGCATGAATATCTGGTGCGCTAAGAGAGCAGGGACATGATACCCCTAATTTTACCTGAGAATATATGATTAGCAATAGGCGGGATTCGAACCTAAGTGTCTGTATTACCGTTGCAGTGTCCTAACCACTAGTCTACCAAGGTCCGCGTATAAATCATTTCGACCTTCTCCCTACACTTATTCTCATCCCGTCTATATCGCCACATTACAGCGAATAATCGGAGGCCGGAAGAAGTCCGAGTTTGGACAGATTAAAAAAGATATTAAATAAAAAAATTATAATTACGATCAAATTCAATAAACATAGATTAATAAGGACAATTCATCAATTAAATCACACCCTTGGACACTGTCAAGTCCTTAATTACAAGGTGCAGCAAAGGAAGAACGTTGACATAGTTGGAGGTGCCCGGGTAGCCTAGTGGTTAGGCACTGCAACGTTGTTGCGAAGACCCGGATTCAAATCCCAGAAATGGCCAACTTTTATCTTCAGAAATAATTATTGTAAATTACAAAGAACATCTAATATGTCGAAAAATAAACCAGAATTTAACAATAATTAACAAAAGGCAGTATTTATTTAATTAAAAAAAGTTAAAGTTGTTGACTTTTAGTTGAAAAATGGGCAAAGTCGCCCCACTTTATAGACACCTTATTGTATGAACCCGTATTTCAGGGCGACCCTGGAAACCGACAAAGTTGTGCATTAGATAAAATGCCATCATAAGATAAATGGTAGAACGACGGAGGAAGTGCCTATACAAATGTAGATGATATAATAAGAGCCTGGACTGAAAGAGTATCCACTCCATAACAAGCGGCTCGGGACGAATGAGAGCGAATGCTAAATGGAACGACAGCCGTTATACAACTCCAAGCTCACCACAGCATCCAATTTGCCACCCGTTGCGGGAGGTAACACAAGACTCCTGTCCTTTTAGATTGCCTTGTCATGAAAGGGATATTAGCCTCAGATTCCACTGCTCCCGCTCCAACGTGCTCCGACTACTCAAGTTTCACTCATTTCTATAACGGAATTGTAGATTCTCGCATTCGTTCTCCTTAAAAGAGGGAGGTTCTTCCATTCAAAGCCGCGGTCGGAACCTCGCTGAATAGGATGACTTCTTGTTGAGTAAGAAGTGCTTATAATTTATTCTATATAATACCTGAATGAATCCCATCAAGCTTTAGCAAACGAAATTACTGAGATTGTGGATCTCTTTTCCTTTAAGTACGCCAGTTACCATACTCCATTATTTACCAACCCGTACATTAAACTCATACCTTATAACGATTATTTTTTAGCTTTGTGCGACAGAATGAAAAAATTGCTTGGGACAAGGAAGCCTGAATCCTTCGATTGGTTTCAAATCTCGATCAGATTCTCTTAAGTGCACCAAATGATGACATGAAAAAAGATTTTTTTGTGATTCGAACCTATATGGGTTAAAAATATACATATTTGTGTGAATTTAGTAGTAGTTACCCCTATTGACTAAAGTGAGGTTTACTTCCGAATGCCTTCAAATGTTTAGCCCAATTGATGAAACCTAAATGGACTTTTAGCGCCACGGTCAGGTGCAAATTGGCATGGGATATTAGGCGCTGTTCTGTGGCTCTGATCTCAATCGACAAGGATCTCTAGTGGGTTCAACTATCCATTTTGAACGAGTATAGCGGTAATAAGTCTAAAGCTACTATATAGTGGAGGCAATCAAGGCCATTTATTAACTTAAAAGGATGCAACGGGAGTTTCCTAATATTAAGGCCACACATTTTGTTGTTATAGAATACGCCCCAAAACCACTGTTCCAAAGTTGTACGAATTATCGTGACCATAGTAATAGCGAACTGCCCTTTGTTTCACAGCTATCGACTTCCGCTCACTAAGCTTGCTAAAAAGCGGTAAGTAAAATCACAATTTAGATTGTGGTCAGACTAAAAAGTTTGCAGTACAGTATATTGGTGGTAAAATATACTGTAATTTTTAGTTGTGACTAGATTGTGCAAAATGAAAGAAATTCGTTCGTTTTGAGGCAAATTTGTGCCTACTCCGAAAGCCTAGCGATTTCTTCCAGGAGGGAAAAGACATGGCACAGAAGAAAATACTGGAAGTGCAATACAGTGGTAAAAAGAAGTCGTAGGCCCAAAAGCTGTTGGAGGGATTAAGTGGAGAGAGGCGCGAGGAATCTAGGAATCCGCAACCGGAAGAGAGAAAGGTAGGACTGAGCGAAGTGAAAAAGAGTAACTCAGAAAGAAAAGATGTTGGCCTGTAGTAACGTGAATACAAAAACAAAACAAAAATACAAAAAAAAAAACGGGGTCAACTGTGGTATAGTGGTTAGCATGGCAGCCTACAATACTAAAGGTCGATGGTTCGCCACCTGCGGTGGCCCTAGGATTTTTGAAAGGGAGTGAAAAATCCTTGGCTAAGCCGTCCCTCTGATAGGACGTTAAATGGAAGTCCCGAGCCTGTACGATGTCAGGTACTCGTTAAAGATCCCTATCCTAATTATACCTGGATAGGCAAAATTTAGGACTCTCGCTGTAGCGTCGTCCGGTTAGCCTTAGTTGCATTAAGTGACGTTAAAGAAACCAACTAACAAAAAAAAAATATGATCGAAAAGAGTTCTAGACTTGGTGTTGAAACAAACTGTTCTTGTACATTTTCGTAACTGTTCGAGTACTTCTACGCTACTCTGGAACGTTCTAGAATGTTCTAATTCGGACTAAATATAAGGAGACACGGACTGGAATGTTAGTCTTGTTCTGAAGCTCGAATCATTTAGTTATTATTGTGTTACTCTTTGGTTACAACTTGATACTTTTTATTAACTTCTAAATAATTTATGTTTTAATGTTTGTTTGACGTCGTGAATTATTATTTTCGATTAATAAAAATGATTTAAACCCACATAAGTGTTACAATATTTTTATTTTATTATGTCTATATTCACAGGTAGAGAATTATTTGAAGATACATTGTCATGGAATATTCATAATATAGGTTCTTAGTTCAAGAACGGCGAGTTACGGAATAACGTTTCAGTTAAAAATACTAAAGAAATGTTTGTCCTCAATCTCTCGACAACTCTGAAAATGTATAGGTTTATTACTCTTTTGGGGCCTTTAAAAGCAAACGTATTCACAATTTTAAATTATCATTCGTTATTTTATACAGAAAAAAAAAATAGAAGCCTCGAAATTTAAATAATGTATAAATGTAGAAGGAGTGAAATGATAAGTGAGAAGAGAAATATGAGATATAGAGTATCAATCATGATATTGGGTTACCTATTAGCATTGGAAATCCAACTCTCGCTGTTTTTCTCTCGTTTTTCCCTCTGCCCGAGCTGGAGTGTTGTTTTGCAACACAAATCCTCGCAATGAATTATTTCCCTTGCCAACAATCCATATCCGCTCCGGTTCCATTCTCACCACCACTAACTCCCCTTCCTTCCTTTTTTTAATGCCTTTAAGGAATATTTGGCCACTTGTATATCATTTCTTACATACGAAGAAACGGAAACAGTTTTTGCCTAGACGTTTCCAACGCATTCCAATAAGGAATTCACAGGGTCCAGAGGATTATGTGTTCGGAAGGTATTTCGTAATACATACGCCCTTTATTGTTCCTGGTTTTTAGCCTATGTCTATAAAAGTAAACTATAAACGCTGGCTTGTGTTTTTATGTAATCTAGGTAACATAAAAATAAAAAACAAAAAAATTATAAATTTACGAGGGGTGATCAAAAAGTTCCAGGACTGTTGAGATTGCGCGGCAATGGAGTGTCATAGAGCAGTGCGGTTGGCAGCATTGTTTAGCGTGACTCTTCCTGAGCTCAGCTGTTTATTCAGTTTGTTGATAACCTTCTTCATTGCAAAGTTACTGCTGTTTTCGTAAAAAAAAATTTTTTGTGTTCGGCGATTTTGTGAAATGAATGTAAAGGAAGAGCAACGCGTTTGCGTAAAGTTTTGTGTGAAGTTGGGTAAAATGTTATGAGACCATTAACCGCTTTCGTTATCTTCAAACCCTGAGAAATTTGCGCGAGGCAATAAGGAGGAAGAGACCAGAGTTGTGGCGGAGCGGTGAGTGGGTGCTGCATCATGACAATGCGCCTGTTCATTCCGCACTGCTCATTCGCGACTACTGCACCAAAAATGGAATGACGGTCATTCCCCAGCCTCCATATTCACCTGACCTTGCCCCTGCAGACTTTTTCTTGTTTCCAAAACTTAAGAGACCCATGAAGGGAAAGAATCGCCGAACACAAAAAACTTTTTTTTACGAAAACAGCAGTAACTTTGCAATGAAGAAGGTTATCAACAAACTGAATAAACAGCTGAGCTCAGGAAGAGTCACGCTAAACAATGCTGCCAACCGCACTGCTCTATGACACTCCATTGCCAAGCAATCTCAACAGTCCTGGAACTTTTTGATCACCCCTCGTATAAATAAACTATAATTTAAAAAACTTTTACTTAGATCCTGGTTCGGAAAAAGATTAAAAAGTAACTGTGAAAGTATCACAACTACTATGAAGTAAATGTTTTAATTCAAATCACCGAAAATTAAACTATAACTCTTTTACGTAGAATTAACTGGGACTATTTATGTATTACAATAGGTAAAAGGCATTTCGTGGCATGAATGAAGTAAACATTGTGTGAGAGATGAAGATGTTGAATAAGATAAAAATATGGTTTGTCAAATTGACTGTAGCTTATGAGATAAGAATAAAACTATTGAACCGGAAAAGATCTAGTTAGGATAAACCCGAGTGGTTTTTTTTTTTCCCCGTCTCTTTTTTTTCATTTTTTTTACCGACCTATATATATATATATATTTCACATTCACTGCTAGGAAGTAAGTAAAGTTATTGAAATGATCATTCAAGTTTAGGCACTTATCACGTTCTTTCCCCCAATATCGGAGACATTCCACAGGGTTACGTTAAGTAGTTTTTAAATCGGCTGTGTTTTTTTTTTTTTTTTAATTTTTCACATAATAGAAAACTCTTGGGATCGATAACCCAAGTTTTCGCGTATGCGCCAGGGCAGAGTGTGGGGGGATTAATAATATTCAGCATTAAACCTCTCTACCCAGCCCCGGAAAATCCCTGTATAGCCTGAAAGGCAACGAATAGGAGGGAAAAAAAAAATCGTAAATGACTAAGATTTTCCAATATACATTCCAGTGAACTTAAAATAGAACACGAGCGATTTATGTGAAAGGTTTATAGTACCTACATAGGAAAAAACAATGGGATTAGTACAATTGGTTCGGGGTTAATACAACTTAGGAACAAAGATTAATATTTATTAAAATGATTCAGTACACATCGAAAACATTCAATCCAAACAGAGTGAGTAAATACATTTCGAGTATTCCTATCAGAAATATTTACAAAAACCATTAGCGAAACTAATGACGCTAATAATATTTTTTTTTTTCGGTATTCCAGTTTTCTTATTTGCAAAACCTAACAACCAGGCATAGAACAAAGTAAAGATATTATTGGCAAGGACTTCATAGGGCGATGGTCACACAATGAAGTCCACAACTCTGAACTCATTTGCATAATGCTAAAGTGAGTTCTAACAGAGAACGGTGTGATGGGTCTAAGGTTCAGTAATTAAGGAACAGAAACCTTAACACCTGGCCAAGGTTTATCCAGGTGATACCCGGGTCGCACGTGGTCGTAGAGATGAGGTTGTTGCTTCCAACTTATCCCAACTTGTAAGCCACTTCTAAGCCTGCTTAGGACAGCTTCTATATTTCTCCCAAAAACTTTTCTTCAGGATGTGACAGTTCCCCAACCCTTGTACAAACTGTATTCTTCCTTCGGGAACCTCCTGTCTTGGATATTTGATTTCCTTCATCGACAACTTCAATCCGTATATTCAGCGATCCCTGTCCACTTCCGTTTTTCTGTAAGTGATGGTCGTGTCGATAAGGGAATCCCCGGGAGCATTTATTGGAATATTCAGCATCTTTCAGTGTAAAAACAATCGGCACGTTTCATTCAACTTTATGATTATGTTCTAAAACGTGCAGAACCTGTCACGCGTTGCTGTGGCTCAGTTCCTATAATGCGTTGGACTAATTATATGGTATTCTTTTTAATGAAGTCAAATCAAAAGAGGTCACCTGTGGTGTAGTGAGTAGCATAGAAACCTACAATACTAAAGTTCGCGAATTCGCGTCCAGAGGTGGCCCTAGGATTTTTTAATAGGAGTAAAAAATCCTTGTCTATGCCGTCCCTCGGATTGGACGTAACATGGAGGTCCCGAGCCTGTACGATGTCAGGTACTCGTTAAAGATCCCTATCCTAATTAAACCTGGATGTGCAAAATTTAGGACTCCCACTGTAGCATCGTCCGATTAGCCTTAGTGTCATAAAGTAACGTTAAACAAACAAACAAACAGTCAAATCAAAATTCACTGATAAACATAAAGAAGTTACAGCTAATCTAATAACCAACGGGATTTAAAATAGAACTTTGTCATTTTTTGGTAAAGAATTTAGGGTTAAAGTTTTTTTAACCCCACCCAATATATCGAAAGAAAATCTTGTGTAAATAAATCAACTTACACCGACATCTGTTGGAGATTTATAGAACTTACAAATAATCACAATCAATTGTAGTATAATAAGTTTAATAATAATTTAATTTTCAATAAAAGAAATATTGAGGCCAATAAGCGAGATAAAAACGATCCTATCATTTAAGTTGGACGAAACTACACACGATGAGCCAAATTTTATAAAGATCGGTTGAATAGTTTCTTATTTTATCCCCGACAAACATCGTGATATGAGATTTTTATATGCATAAAATATTACACGACATTGAACATTTGAATGAACGCATGTTTAAAAATATACATAGTAATGTCTCCCTCCGTTGTCAATAATGTGATTCAATAAATTGAACCCAGTTGAATTTGAAAGATTTGATACACACTTTTAAGCATACTGATGTTGGCGATTGCGAGTCAGATTTTTTTTGTAGGTATTTCATGGTGTTGGGACGATCATTGTAAATTAGGGACTGAAGACAACCACGTCAGGAGCTATATTAAGTAGCCCTTCCCCTGTTTACAGCGTTCCCCGTTTTGTTTGCCTAAAATGGAGATCATTGTTTTTGAGAAGGCTGCTCTCAAAACATTCTTGGAGTTCTGTGGCAACATCTTATTATGACAATACATTGTCCATATCCATTTCTTGTGTAGAAAGTTTCGGGGACTACATACTCTTTCTACATTTTTAGGTTCTTTCCTTCTTTAGGACAAATTCATATTTCTTTATGAAAATATATATTCTAAAAGGATTAACAAGCAAACACCAAATTTCTGAATTTCAGGAAAATCGCTGCTCAAAGCCTATTTTCTTAGGAATTCACAGGTAGGTATTAAATGGCGCGACGAAGCAAGGAGATAAAGACAATGCACAGACAAGACAGATTATAGTCAAACTCAGTGACTCAAGTCTTCGGTTTCATTGTTAATTCCTCAATCGGAGTCTCCTTTCAGGAATCCTTAATTACTCCAGAGTAGATTACAGGCGAGGTTTCCGATTACACATTGTTACTTGGTAAAGCTGGTATTTCCAGCTTTGATGACACTCTAAGTTGCGGCTTGTGTCTGTTGCAACCTGATTCTACCTGGCTCTCAGAGATGTAAGTATAATTAAAAATGATCAAGTTCCATAAGAGTGACGGCTTAGTTAATTTCAGTGCAGCTGAATATGAAAAATAACGGGCGGATAAGAACAAATTGAAATAACAGCATAATAGTTTTTCTGTGTAGAATGTTGTAGCGAAAATTGAGAAGCAGCCTTGAAGAGAGTTAAAAATAATTCATTAACTATAGATAATAAATTATGAAATATATGTTACTTGGGAATGCATTGACGGATCAGGTCGCCGAAAAAGCAATAACATACGGCACTCCTTACCGAGGGGTTCTTGAAGAGGACATTATATCCCTAATTAATCAAAAATGAAGGAAAATTGGAAAAACATATGGGTAAATTCATCTGAAAATAAATTAAAGGAAATTAAAAAAGAAGTCACCACATGGAAATCGTCTAGCAGAAATAAGCACAGAGAAGAAGTAATGGCTGGCGAAGACCCTTCCGACTGTCAGACTTGTGTATGTCCGCTGAATGTAAAGCATATTTTGACGGTATTCAGGGCCTACGAAGAACACAGAGCACTCTTAGACATAGCAAACGACTTATACAGTATACTGCATGATAACATAACAGACAAACTGTACGACATTCCAAAATTAATGGAATTATATAATAAGATATAGACCGAAATTGGGATTATAGGGCTATGATAACCCAAGTGGTTGACGCCTTAAAAAAAAAAAAAAATATATAAATCTGTTGCATTGGCCTGTACATATCTGTAAAAATGTAAAATGCAACACTAAATTGAGCAAAAAAATTATTTTAGCAAGCAGCAGTACTTTCTCAGCTTTTCAGTGTACGCCGGGCACAACAATTTTTTTTTTTTTTAACAGTTTAATATATTTATATGAGAAAAGAAGTGAATTAGACGATTCTATAAACAACGGCACGAATAATGAGCATTTGTTTTATATATCCAACTACAAATATTTAACAAAAATAAAAAGAAGTGAAAATCGATTGTGGTTAAACTTAAAGAGTAGCTAAGTTAGTTTAGCCCGAAGCCCTACACAAGTAGAACGAAGAAGCCGTTTAAACACACCGTAGCACTTCAATAAATAAAATAATACGAAGCCAGCAATATAACAATATTGCACATTCTTTACTGAGAAGTTTTCTATCAAAATCAGACATTTTCATATTCACTTTGATTTACAGTAAAACTTTTTTTATTATTTTTTAAAATAAAATTTCAATAAGGGAGATAGGTCCATTGGTATTTATTCAAGAAATTTGGTATCCTAGTATAATGAACATAACTTTCAAGAAACGAAATAGAATTTAAATAAACATCTATATCGATTATATAGAAAATGATTTAGGGGTGACCATTCGCACTAATTTGTAAAGTACGGTGTTCTGTATATTATCGGACAGCACAAGGGAAATTCTGACCCCCTTGCTACGGCATGCGAATCGTCACAAATACCCCATCCTCTAACTAGGTCAGGATCCTAGAATTTCTGAGTCTAAAATATTGTGGAGAGGGTGGAAAGGAGTGGTACGGGTTGGGGGGGGGGGGGGTAGACCAGCAAATGGAGCGTATTAGGTGTCAGGGCCTCCTTTCTGCTCGGTTAGGTCGAGAACCAATTGCTGAGTCCACCGCTCTCAGCCCAGCCAGCAAATGACTTTTTTTTCTTTTAACTAGTCCATTTCCAGGCATCGATTCATACTCAGCATTTGAATTTCCATATCTTCTAATTCAGGTTTTGAAGAGTTGTCAAAAATACGTTTTCCTCCCAGTGTAAAACTGCCTGATATCTATACTATATTGTAGCATCTAATATAACATAAAGGGTAAATACTTTTAATTTGTAATACGAGAAGGCGATCCCATAAATAGGAGGTCTAATTCTTTTACAGACCTGAATAACTTTAAAAAGCCAGACAAGAGGCTGCTCCTAATTATTTGCACAAAATAGGGTTATCGGAAAATGTTGTGACAACGAAATCCTTGTTTGTTTGTTTATCGTCACTTTATGCCACTCAGGCTAATCGGACGACGCTACAGTGGGAGTCCTAAATTTTGCCTATCCAGGTATAATTAGGATAGGGATCTTTGACGAGTACCTGACACCGTACAGGTTCGGGACCTCCAATGTACGTCCTATCCGAGGGGTAGGACGTACATTTAAAAAAATCCTAGGGCCACCTCGGGACGCGAACCCGTGACCTTTAGTATTGTAAGTTTTTACGTTAACCACTACACCACAGGTCACCCTAACGGTTTCATTATTCAACTGTTAAAATAATTGCTTATTATTAAAAAATCCTTAAACAAATATGTGTAATAGATAAACTTAGTAGAATAACAGATAAGATCCCAATACAGTCACATCTGCTGATTGCCAATATGTTGAGAGGCGCTTCTATATTCTTTTAACAGATTAAAATATTTTCATGGTATCATGACAAGAGATATAATTTGTTTACTCTTAACTTTTTTCTATACCTACTCTCAACTATTATTTTGGTTCTATATTTTAATTTACGCCTGTCAAGAAAGCTTTGACCATCAGCAAATGATTTGGACTGTATTATTACCTAACGGCATTGGAAAAAAGACAGTTCCTCAGACTTGTTACTGTTATTCTGTTTGTTTTACGAAGAGATCTCTCAACCCACGCCTTTTTAATATCCCATTTACATCAGATTTTGTCATCTCACTTATTAGTCCGTTTAAGTTTATGTGAAAACATTCTTAAATGAGTGATATTTTGTGTCTCTTAAAATTTAACATCATTTTTCATTTTCTCAAATCTACATCCCGTAGATAGTGTTGGTTAAATGTTCACAAATATGTACATAGATATGTAAAATTAGACAACATGTATGATGCATATCTTATTGATATTTTTTGGTTTATTTAATTTTTTTTATTTGATCCTGTTTTGCGTCGCTTCGACTGCCCAAGCAATCGACAATTAACTACAACTGCTCTTTTTAAATGTAGGGCATTAATTTTGGGCTTTTGAGGTATCTAAGGGTTTTTTCAATAGGTACCATTTTTCACTTTGTAAGTATACGAAGTTGTATGTTGAAGTCGCGGAGATCCTTCAAGTATTTTCGACATTAGAAAAGATGTTTACTGTAAGTGATTGTTTTATTACAAATTTGGCAAGTTGATCGGTGAAGTCCTATAAGCAGGTGGACATGAGTCAGTTTTTTGTGACCAATTCTTAGCCTGGTTATTATGGCTGCTTCCTTTAGAGTTAGGTTCTTTGGTGGCAGCCAGGCTGTCTTCTTCAACCAGGAGGTGACTACGTTCTGTATTTTTTCACTCTTGTTCCATTTTCCTTTACTTTTTTGCCAATTTGGAAGGGAATATGTATTTCAGGACAGGATATTTTTTGTATTAATGAATGTAAAAGATTTAAAATTTCTCAATTCAAAAATACTGGGTACGTCTGTCGGAACCTAGGAATAACCTTCTTTTTTTACTTTCACTTACCTATATATGAAATATATAGTAAGGGAAAGTATTGCGATCGTGAAAAATTTCTACTTCCGGTTTTCAACGGAAATATACCCTGAGTGTGTGTGTGTGAACTGACTCGCTTAAAAACTATAAACCGTACAAACCTGAAATTGTGTATTTAGTGTATGAATGTGTCACATCGCGGACAGCGAAAAATTCATCAAAATTGGTCAAACGGAGGGGTACTTTATTTAAAGAATTTTTTCTAATTTTTACGTTATTTTTTAATTTTCTCAAAAACGGCTCTAACGATTTTGATTAAACTTGATATTTGATGTATGTATCTGTCCGCGAAGTGGCAGTTTAAATTTTATCAAAATTGATCAATTAGTGGGGGCACTTTACTTATTCAATTATGTCTTATTTTTAGGTGTTTTTTTTTTTTTAATTACTCAAAAACGGCTTTAACGATTTTGATGAAAGTGGATATTTGGTGTATGTGTGTATGCCTGCGATGTGACAGCAAAAATTTCATCAAAATTGATCAAACACAGGGGGCTATTCATTTTTTTGAATTCAAACAGCGAAAATGAATAAAACAATCTAACGAATTCGATCCAGATAATCTCACGGAGACGCCAGAAAGTATTTCTATATATGTATATATTTATTGCTAAAATAATGATTTTTTATTCTTATATTATAATTTATCATATCAAGCTTTCGTAGCTTCTATAAATGCATAGTATATGTCAAACATAAAATCCTTATTTAATAATGAAATAATCAAAAAACCCCATACTGGAATTGGAAACAGATTTTCTGGCACTCAATCAAAGACAGAAATGTCAAAGGACGATCTAATTCAATTATCCAGCTCCCTGGAGGTATTCCGCCTCAACTATACTTCCAATCTGATGGAAGAGACAGTTATAAAATTTTATTTTCTATAGGGCAGCTAATAAAAAGGAGTGTTATGACCCTTTAAAGTGGATCGAAGGATCATTGGCCCACTCACTTTCTTCTTTATTTTTCCGATTTCTCTCTTCGTGATTGAGTTAGTCGGCTAAGGAATAAAATTTACGACATTCCAGGCAATTTTTAAAAATCGAAATGTTATGTTTCAATTTAATAGATAAATTGATTATTTAATGTTCTATATAATTTAACAGCCGGAGGGGAATATTTTTCGGAATTCAATACATTTTTGTACAGGATAGATTTCTCTCAACTATAAAACATGCAAGCAGAGACATGCGTACATGCATTCACATATATGTTTATGGTATTGTGACGTAAAACAAAAAAACAAAAACATTTTGTATTCAGTAACATATATAAAAAAACATATGACAGTTCGGGTAGTAAAGGGCTTCAATGGAGGCCTTCAGCCCTAAAAAAAAAAGGTTTGGAATGGTTTTATACTTACAAGGGGAGGCTACGGACGTGGGGTCACCGATTACAATGAAACTTTTTTTCGAGTTTCTATATCCAAAAATATTAGATACGTGTCCGAGGGTTCTTGCCAATGGGCCTTCTGAGCCGAGAAAAAAAATTTCTTAGGTTCGAAAATAGCCAAAAATTGCATCAACAAAGTTGCCGCTGCTCAAAGCTCCTTCAACTAATTTCAATGAAATTTTCAGGGATGTCAGAGTATTGAAAAATATTAGACACATGTATAGGGGATTGGCGAAATTAGCCTCTGGACGCCCAGAATAAATCATTCAATATTGTGGTATATTCGTGCTCTCTGGGTAACGTTAAAAATCAATTCCATTACTTTGTAAATTGAATAAATTAAGTTTTTCAGCTTTTTACGTCAAAAACTAAATATTTGTATTTAAATATTTAACAGGAAATATTTTTCATGAAAAATCATTTTTTGCTTAGACTGAAGGAAAATTTTCAACCAAAAAAAAAAATGCTATTTGAAATATGTTCCAGTTTTTATGTAAAAAGCACAATTTCATAGTTACTTAAAAAAATATTTAAGATAATTTTGCGAAAAATTGAATTCGAAAGTTTGAATTTTGAATTTGAAAATATTTCCATTGTTGTTTTCCCTTGCCCAAAGAATCAAGGAATTATTTTATGATTGAAAACGTTTGTTAAAAATTAAGAATAATAAATCTTTGGAAGACGACAACTGTTTTTATTGAATTAAGGGATTGCAGTAATATTCGTAAACATTATGAACTTCTAAATACAAAAAACAGCATATTGTCAACCATGTGATGTTTATTTTTTTCGACAAGTAAAAAACTTCATTAAAAAAATACGAAATTGCCCTGAAATATCGAGTGATGGTCGTCAGGAAATTAGTTCAAGGGAAGATGCTCTGAAAATTCATTCCTTAATTCATCACCAATTATCATCTCCATTATTTGTTGACATGGTAAAATATGCCTGGTTTGCATTCAAGTTAATTCCAATGAGAGCAATATTTGAAAATGTCAATCAAATATGTTTTCCTGATGGAATGAAAAAGGAAGGAAACTGCAACTGCAAAGGTGTACCTTTTATTAAATGCTCTCATTGCCGAAAAAACTTATGTTTTAGCTGTTTTTTTGATAAATATCACCCAAACGAGTGTGGGGTATAAACGCATATTTTTAATTTCCTAGTTAGTATTTTAGGATAATTTGGTATTTTATAATGTTTATGTAGTCCAGGAAAAGTCTTAAACATTTTCCTGACAAAAATATATTTTTGGACAAAAAAGTTTTTAATTTTAATTTTTCAAAAATTTATCACATTACATTTAAATATAGGTATTACTATTTTACGACCATAAATTTTTTGGTGACAATCTCTTCAATCCAAGCAAGGAAATTTTGTTATCAAAAATATTTCCTGTTAAGTATTTATAATATTTAAATATAAATTTAGAAGATAAAAAATAGAAAAAAAAAACTTCGTCTCAAAATAATTTGTTTTTAAATATAAATATTTAGTTTTTGAAATAAGAAGCTGAAAAAACGTAGTTTATTCAATTTATAAAGTAATGGGATTGATTTTTAACGTTACCGAGAGCGCGAATATAACACAAAATTGAATGATTTATTCTGGGCTTCCAGAGGCTAATTTCGCCAATCCCCTATACACGTGTCTAACATTTTTCAATACTCTGACATGCCTGAAAATTTAATTGAAATTGGTTGAAGGAGCTTTGAGCAGCGGCAACTTTGTTGATGCAATTTTTGGCTATTTTCGTTCCTAAGAAATTTTTTTTCTCGGCTCAGAAGGCCCATTGGCAAGAACCCTCGGACACGTATCTAATATTTTTGGATATAGAAACTCGAAAAAAAGTTTCATTGTAATCGGTGACCCCACGTCCGTAGCCTCCCCTTGTTAGTGTTGGAACGAAGTAGTAATTGGATTAAACTGCCATAACACAGTGTTTTTGACTAAGAAGTTCGAGTACCATCTACGCAGGCCGGGAAGGTTCTGGAATGTTCTCCTTACGACTATATATAAGGAGCGATGGGACTGGAGAGTTAGTCTTAGCCTTGGTTGTGAAGCTCAAAGTGATAATTTTTGTAACCTGTTCTAACATTTGTGTATTTATAATTCGTTTGGAAAAGAATATCGTTATTTTTCTTTAAAAAAAAATTGTTAACCCACATAAGTGTTACAATATGTATGTATTTTATATTTTTATATAGATCTTTATATTTTTATTTATTTTATATATTTATGTCATGTTTATGTTTTTTGTACGTATGTACTTTATTTTTGCATTATATTATACATAATATTCCATTAGATATAAATTTTTCATTGTTGAATTTCTACGTATGTATATTATATGACAAACAGTTGTATTAATTGATTTTACTCATGTAATTAAATACGCGTTACGTCGTAAGATGGTATACGTAGAAATAAAGTTACTTAATCAGAAAACAAGAACAAGCAGAGAACATATACAACACACCTGAGAGAAGGTGATCTTAACATAAATCAGTTTAAAAAATCAGAAAGATATAAGAAAACCAAAGGGACAATATTAATTTATTATATATTGGGTTACTTCACATGAAATATCAGATTTTATATTTTTTCAAATACATAGAGGATTTCGCGGGTCTCTGTTGTTTAATTCCAAATGTTTGCATATTTTGGAACGCTTTCGGCTGAGGATACCGTCTTGGAAAACCAGCCCGGGGAAGATCTCTCTCTGTAATTGAAAATGATGTCATAAAACATACTCTAAAAAGCAATCCCTACCAAACAACTAGAGAACTCTCAGCACAACTAAATGCAAGTCCACCTACCGTTTCCAGACACTTAAAGTGTATAGGGAAAGTAATATTGTATTTTTACTAAAAAACCTTTCACCTTGAAAATGGACATTTCATGTGAAGTAACTCAATAGATTTGCAGGCTACAGAAGAGAATAGAACTAAGTGACACACACAAAAAAAAAAAAAAAATATATATCAAATATGCAGAATATGTTAGAGGATGTTTGGGCTTGATTACTTTTTTTTTCTGTTTAATTTCTGCGAAATAAATTTTAACATTATTAAATCTCTAACATTAATATCTTCTGATTTGCATGTATATTTATAACATAAGATATAAATAGCATATCTTTAATATAGGAAATAAATATAATCTAGCTAGATAGGTTTAATGTTAAGACGGAACGGAAAATTTAGTGAGCAATTTTATCGAGGACATTAGATTCGCCAAGGCTCGGCTACCTGTAATTGCCTATCTGCCCTTTTCTAACCAGAAAGAACCTTTCCAGATTTATCTCATGGAAGTGCCAGAAAATAAATTTCTAGCGGCCCAAGTGGGAATCGATCCAAACCTCTTTAGGTCAGTGAAACCTCTAGCCTTACACCCACTCATACATTTCATGCCCAGAGCTTTAGAGAGCTCAGAGAACAAATAAAAAAATCTGGTGCGTGCGCGCAACACACAACTTTCACTTACCAACTTACTTAGATTAGAAATTGACGTGTTTTGCTAAATATCATTTCCCAAAGTCACACATTTTTCTACATTCATATCTTATTTTTGGTAATCGTTAAAGCCGTTTTTGAGTAAATAAAAAAAAAACCGTGACAATGATACAAAATTTATTAAGTAAAGTCCCCCCTCCCGTTGATCAATTTTGATGAAATTTTTACAGTCATATCTCGGGCATATATATACATCAAATACCAAGTTTGATCAAAATCGTTAAAACCGTTTTTGAGTAAATAAAAAAAACACGTGAAAATGATACAAAATTTATTAAGTAAAGTCCCCCCTCCGGTTGATCAATTGTGATGAAATGATGGTTATCACATCTTTGGCATATAAATACATCAAATACCATGTTTGATCAAAATCGTTAAAACCGTTGTTGAGTAAATAAAAAAACCATGTGAAAATGATACAAAATTTATTAAGTAAAGTCCCCCCTCCGTTTGATCAATTTTGATGAAATTTTTACAGTCATATTTCAGGCATATAAATAGATCAAATACTCAGTTTAATCAAAATCGTTAGAGCCGTTTTTGAGAAAATCGAAAAAAACGTAAAAAGTTATTCAATAAAGTACCCCCTCCCTTTGAGCAATTTTGATAAAATTTTTGCTGTCACATCGCGGGCATATACATACACTAAATACCTAATTTCAGCTTCGTACTGTTTATAGTTTTCGAGCTAGTCTGTTCACACACACACACACAGACACACACACACACACACAGACCATTTCGCGGGACTTGGTTATTTTGACTCAGGGGGTCCCAAAACGTGTATTTCCGTTGAAAACCGGAAGTCGAAAATTTTCACGATCGCAATACTTCCACTTACTATATATTTCATATATAGGTAAGTGAAAGTAAAAAACAAAAAAGATTAAAATAATTAATGTAATCAGATTCTTGCATAAGGCAGAAAAAGAGAATGAAGTGGTCGTATGAATTACAGGACTTGTCCCAACAAAAATGTCATTCTTTGTTTTAATTCATTTCTGGGATCCTTGCATGCCGAGATATATTATTCAATAGAATTACATTTCCGGCTCAAGTAAGAACAATGTATGAGTCGGAGAAAAAAATTAAATTTAAGGGAATCTCTCAGTGCAAAAGTAGAGTTTCATATGTTGTTTCATTTTTTGATTTTATTTTTCGGTTTTGAATAATAGTAGACATTTTGAGTTTGTCAAACGACTGATGCAAATTTCACTTTTTGTCCCAAGGGTAGATACATAACGGATATTTAGTGGTTTTTCTATTTTCAATTTTAATATATCGCTAGTTAAGAGGAAGACTGCCTTTTTTTTTAAGAAAAAGGAAATTTTTCTTTTTTTTCCTTTTTTAGGTTTCAAAAAGTCATCTTTCTTTGAGAAAAATTATAGATTTTTAAATCCTTACTGCTGGACAGCAGTCTAAGAGGACACCGTCCTGACTTCTACAGTAATTAGAGAGTCCTGTGCAGCAGCGGACTTTAAAGGAACCATTTGAAAGATAGGATCGAAGTACTAGGTATAAAGGATTAGGGTTAATGGGTTTTGGGCTTGAAAAGCAAGCCATCGTGCCACACCAGGGCGAAAGCTTGTGCTACGTCCAGTAAGGTACTGAGGCAAAATTGCTTGCTTTCAACTGCAAGCAATTCCACGTCAAATCAATACAAAAATATATCATTTTGAACCTCACCATTTCAGATTTTCTTGCAATTTGGTAAATGCGTACTACTTGTACCTACTTGAGCAATTGTGAAAAATTACTGAGATATGCCTAACCGTTTTTGAATTAATGGTCTCTAAAGCCCTCAAAAATAGGTCCAGAAACAGAAAAAATCATGATTAAAAATAGCTGTAGATGTTTTCTAAATTTGACTAGGAATATGAGATAGGTGTCGTTTAACAGCGCATTCCATTCCACTAAAGAAATTTTATTAAAACTAAATGTAAAATTTTAATTTCAATTCTCCCAAAAAGGGCATTTTTTTTTTTTTAAATATAATTTTATTTAAAAATAAATTTTTTTATATCTATTGATACAGCAAAATATAAAAGTGGGATGAAAATTTCTTAATCCCTAAAAAAAAATTGAAAACTATTAATAAACTTTCATAAATCTAGCTTTTTATGATTTTTTAGGGATTAAGAAATTTTCATCCCACTTTTATATTTTGCTGTATCAATAGATATAAAAAAATATATTTAAAAAAAAAATATATTTTTTTAAAAAATGCCCTTTTTGAGAAAATTGAAATTAAAATTTTACATTTAGTTTTAATAAAATTTCTTTAGTACCAACCAATACATAGTCACGTATCATATGAAACGGCATGGAATGCACTGTTAAACATCACCAATCTCATAGTCCTAGTCAAATTTAGAAAACATCTACAGCTATTTTTAATCATGATTTTTTCTGTTTCTGGGCCTATTTTTGAGGGCTTTAGAGACCATTAATTCAAAAGCGGGTAGACATATCTCAGTAATATTTCACAATTGTTCTAGTAGGTATAAGTAGTACGCACAAGAAAATATGAAATGGTGAGGTTCAAAATGATATATTTTTGTGATATATTGAAAGCAAGCAATTTTGCCCCAGTACCTTTCTGAAGCTTTCGCCCTGGTGTGGCATGATGGCTTGCTTTTCAAGCCCAAACCTTTTAAATAATGTATACAAAAATGTATACGTTGGTGCTAAAGAAATTTTATTAAAACCAAGTTTAAAATTTTAATTTCAATTTTCTCAAAAAGAAAATTGATTGAGAATTTTCAAATTTGGAAAGCATCTACAGCTATTTTTATTCATGATTTTTTGTGTTTCTGGACCTGTTTTTGAGGGCTTTAGAGACCAATAATTTAAGAAAGGGTAGACATATCTCAGTAATATTTCACAATTGTTTTAGTAGATATAAGTAGTACACATGTACCAAATTTTAAGAAAATCTGTAATGGTGAGGCTCAAGCCTGTGTTGAGTTGACTAGAATGGCCCGTGATCTACAATGTCAATACCTTGTTGTACTGCTGAAAGGCCAGAAAAAAAAAAACAGTAATAATGTTGAATGGGGGTTGATCGGCCGTCAGGCGGACAGGGGTTACCCCTAATATTAAAAAGTAAATTTTATAGAAAACCTTACAAAAATAAGTGTAAAAAAAAGAGTGAATAATAAAAGAAAACAAGCCGTTTTTTAAGAAGATTCATAATATACTAGCGAATCCGGCAACGCGTTTTTAGGGTTCAGTAGCTGTAATGCATTGAATTAAATTACTTATATCCTAATATTTTTAATACAGTCATTCAATATTTACTGATAAAGATAAAAAAGTTTCAACTGATTTAAAAACCTCCAGAATTGAGAATTAAAAAGTAAAATAATTGAGTATTTAAAAAGGTTTAGGAAAGAATTAAGGAGAGTTAAATTTTTATTTTTTACAGCTCATGTTTGACTATAGTTCATATGCAGTTATGATTCATTCATTAGGTACTACTTATTAAAACATATTTTTAATTTTTATCTTCATGCTTTTATTCACACCTGTCAGCTATTAGTGACAATCAGGGAATTTGATTAAAACATATAAAAATTAAATTTTATTTAACCCGGCGTTGGTAGCTTTGTGAGCATTTTGCTCACACTTGCCGAAAATCTTGAGTATTTCGCTTATTTCCTTTTCTTTAATTCTGATATTTTTTCTATTTGTCATTTATACATTAACTCACTTTAGGAAGTTGTTTTTGAAAAAAAAATTGCCGCGCTAAGCCCCATTAAATCGTTTTGTTCGAAAAAACGGGAGCGTGAGCAAAATGCTCACAGCGCGACCATCCGTGACACGGAACTGAGCCACCGTGCGAGCCGCTCCGAGACCTGCACGGACATGTCCATCTCCGCTGTAATGAGCCCGTTTTTGTTTGTTTTTCTTTGATAAAGTATTGTAACTGTTCTGTTTGTTAGTTTAGTTCGGAAAATGAGTGGAACAAGACGTGCTGCGAAGACATTACGGCTTTTGGAGGATCGTCCGGAAGAACAAAATGACAAGTATTTTCGTCTCTTCTCTTTGGTTTTTTTAGTATAAGCTTAGATTAGTTTTTATATTTTTAAGTAGAATGGGGCATTTCGTTTTTAGATTGTTATTCGTTATTGTTTACATTATATTCTTCCTATTCCACGGTACCAACTTTATGCGATTTTTTATATTTTTATAATTTTTTTTCAACTAAAAACTTCCTATTTTTCTTATTCTAATTTTGGTTAATGTATGCTACTGTACTTTTCTTACAATAACTACTTCTTTTTTTAATTAAAAATCGTGTTAATAAAGCATTTTATTCTTGTATACTCTCTTCTATCCATTCCCCTCCTATAATAAATGCATTAAAGTGACGAAAACACCTTAAATAGATTAATAATTTAATGATAAACATATTCTAAATTAAAAGAAACAAAAATATGGCGAAGAATGCTGCTTAAAAATAATAGAATAGCCAAAAACTGGGGTGTGAGCAATTTGCTCACGCGCGACCAACGGTGTCTCACGGAGGGACGCGACCAGCGCCGGGTTAATTATTATATTATATCTTCATTTATTTAATTTATAACCAATTATAATAATAATTTATATATTTCTTTTTAATTATTCCATTTCATAGTTTCTATTGAACTGCATTGAAGCACATTGTTTTTGATTAACCTGTCTTTCGCTAACACAAATAGATTCGATGGTTCCTCATACGTGAACAGGCGACCTATAATTATTGCCCATGGGAAAAACACGGATTGGTCCAATGGTCTTTATCAAGTCGAACCGAAAATGGATTTGGTTACTGGTTGCTTACCAAACCTAAATATCGAAGGAATATGAAGTGTTGTGTCCAAAAATCAACATACACCGCCATCTGTTGGAAACTGATATAACCTACTAATAGGCAATTACACTATAATTTGGTCGGTGTTACGGCAAACTGAACCTAATGCCAAACTCCGTAGTTAGAGAAAAGTTGAAGTTAAATTTTGTAAAGTACGGTTATGTTACTCCTATCGCTTTTAACGTACAATATGTTTCACATCGTTCCTTATATTATTCAAATATAAAGAAGCATGATTAAAAACAATAACAATAGATTAATATAAAACGAAAATTAAAAATTTAATCGTCGCTTAGCTTATTATGGTTTTATACCGACCATGGAGAATATAAACATTTAATTTGCAATAAATGAAATATTAAGTTCAATAATCGAGATAAAAACTATGCTATCTTTTAAGTTGGTAAAAAATCAGCAAAATTTTATGAAAGGTCGGTTAAATAGTTTCAGGTTTTATCTATGGATATGATTTGAAAGAGTTCTGGACTAGTAGGACCAGTTGTACCCAAATATTCTAGTACATGTTTGTGACTGTTCTAGTACATATTTCTGTTCGAGAACCGTCTACACTTGCCGAGAACGTTATGGACTGTTCTGATTCAGACTAAATATAAGGAACGATGGACGGGAGAGTAAGTCTTGTTCTGAAGATCGATCAAGTAGTTACGTTTGTGTTAAAGTTTCGTTACAAGTTCATACTTTTTGTAACCTTTCTAATAGTTGATTCTATACTGTCTGTGTGGCATTATAAATTATTATTTTCTACGAATAAAAATTATTTCAGCCGACAACAGAGTTACATACAACATTAAAAAGAAATAATATAATTTATTTCATTACGCATAAATATAATGGATAATAGCGTTTTTACTTTCACTTACCTATATATGAAATATATAGTAAGTGGAAGTATTGCGATCGTGAAAATTTTCGACTTCCGGTTTTCAACGGAAATACACGTTTTGGGTTCCCCTGAGTCAAAATAACCAAGTCCCGCGAAATGGTCTGTGTGTGTGTGTGCCTCTGTGTGTGTGTCTGTGTGTGTGTGTGTGTGTGTGTGTGTGTGTGTGTGAACAGACTAGCTCAAAAACTATAAACAGTGCGAACCTGAAATTGGGTATTTAGAGTATGTATATGCCCGCGAAGTGACAGCAAAAATTTCATCAAATTTGCTCAAAGGGAGGGGGTACTTTATTTAATAACTTTTTAAATTTTTTTCGATTTTCTCAAAAACGGCTCTAACGATTTTGATTAAACTGAGTATTTGATCTATTGATATGCCCGAGATATGACTGTAAAAATTTCATCAAAATTGATCAACCGGTGGGGGGACTTTACTTAATAAATTTTGTAACATTTTCACGTGTTTTTTTTATTTACTCTAAATCGGCTTTAACGATTTTGATCAAACTGGGTATTTGATGTAATTATAAGCCCGAGATATGACTGTAAAAATTTCATCAAAATTGATTAACGGGAGGGGGGACTTTACTTAATAAATTTTGTAACATTTTTACGTGTTTTTTTGATTTTCTCAAAAACGGGTCTAACGATTTTGATTAAACTTAGTATTTGATCTATTTATATGCCCGAGATATGTCTGTAAAAATTTCATCAAAATTGATCAACCGCAGGGGGGACTTTACTTAATAAATTTTGTATCATTTTCACGTGTTTTTTTTTATTTACTCAATAACGGTTTTAATGATTTTGATCAAACTTGGTATTTGATGTATTTATATGCCCGAGATATGACTGTAAAAATTTCATCAAAATTGATCAACAGGAGGGGGGACTTTACTTAATAAATTTTGTCCAATTTTTACCTTTTTGATCGATTATTTCAAAAGCGGCTTTAACGATTTTTATCAAATTCGTTATGTTTAATGAAAATTAGTTGTTATTTAATATCAGGTAAGCTTTATCATTATTAAAATGTTCTGAGGGGGCTTAAATGGGGAAGGGGCTTTTTTTGTTTGTTTGTTTCTTTCTTATAAAGTACCTTTGTTTTAGTTTATATTGAGAAATTAACTGTCTCTCATCCCGCTTAAAAATAAGAAATGGCTAAATATGATATATGAAGAAAATCAAGTAAACATATACAGGAGAAAAAAAGAAAAATATTCCGTCAACTCATAAAACACCTTGAGTTCACGCATGCGCCGTACGCCTTTAATGACAAACCAATGCGTTATAATTAAACTGTTCTGTTCATTTGAGAAGTGGCAATTAACAAAACGCATTCATTTCTAATCTAGGTAAGTTGGTAAGTGAAAGTTATTTATTTATTTATTTATTTATTTATTGCTTATAAAGGAATTCTCCTTATAGCAGGAGCAATGGCCATGCACAATATTTTTTAGTAGTGGTTAGTAGGAATCTATAATCTAGTGATCCATAATATAACTTTTTTTATGATAATTGTAGAACATACTGTAATATATTATATATCAATAAACCATTGAGAGCATGTAAAAAAAAGTAAATAATAATAATAAAACAGATTTACCAGAGGTATTCAAACAAAATTACAATAAATATATCAACATAAATTAACATAAATAAATATACTAACACATTAATAAATAATTACAGCGGCACACTAAACTAAAAATAAAATATAGCACATTGAATATTTTGTGATGCGGGGAGAAGATACATGGTGTTTGTAATCAGTTAGTTGTCTATTGGTGTAGGAGAGCGGAGCGGTATTTTAGTATGTTGTTTAGCAGTTGGTATAGTTTTATAAGGTCATATTTACTATTGGAAGAAAGTCTATTGTGAAGGAGTTCTATTTTACTATTGGATGTTGCTATTTCTGGATAATATTGAGCTCTAATATCGATGTATGTTGGGCAGTTGATCAGTAAGTGGTATATGTCTTCGTTGGCGTGTGTTTTACATAATAAACATTGAGAGTTTGGATCTATTTTATGGGTAATATTGTTTATACTAAACTTCATGGAATATTTACTAACAGTTCTAATCTGGCTGATGGTTTGTTGTAATGGGAAAGGGATGTTGGCGGTTAGATGGTTCTGGGGGGATCCGGATATATGAGTGAGGTTACTGTACAATGGGCAGCAAGTAGACAGCGAAATATTTTCGAGGTCCCTATTTTTTAATAGTGATTTGTGGTAGGAAATTATTTTGTTTAGGTTTGATTTAAACAGATTGTGGTCTTGGTTGAGCCATAAGTTTATGAAGTCTGTAGTGAAAATACTTTTAACCTGGGTAACCCAATTATATTGTGGCTTGTTTGCCGGTGACTGGTCCAGTACTAATAACCTATTATAGCATAACCTGACTAGCCTGTCATTTTTCATTCTTAAGATTTTACACAGCCAGTGAATACTAGATTTTATTATTGAAATAAATATGTGGTCAATACCTGTTTCATTTCTTATAATGTAGTTCGGGGTACACCTCAAGAGCAGTAACAGTCTTTTGAAGAAATTTACTTGTGCTTGTTCCAGGCTGTCTATACATCTCAGGCTCCAAATAGGAGCACAGTACAAAAGCACACTTTTAGCTAAAGCTCTATATAATTTGGTGATAGCGTCCCAGTTCTGGCATTTTGATTTAGAAAGTATTTTGTGCAGTGATGCATTGGCTACTTTAAACTTTGTCACAGCGTTATTTTTGGCTTCTAAGAACAAGGCCGAATTTGAAAATAGTACACCTAGATAAGAAAAATGCTTAACCTGTTCTATTTCGTTTTCTTTATAAAGGAATTGATGGATCCTGGCAGGTTTGCGTCCCTTGTGAAAGTGCAAAATTTTAGATTTTGAACTGTTGACTGTAAGAGAGTTTTCACAACTGTATTCCTCCAGAAGTCTTAATTTTAATTTTAGATCTGCTGGGCTGTCGGCTAATATTGTGAGGTCATCAGCGTATAGCAGTGTCAGAACATCGTGGTAACCATCTATATTAAGGCCATGCGCACCTCTGGACCGGAAGTAATGTTCTATGTCATTTATAAATAGTGCAAAAAGGTAGGGGCTTAAAATTTCGCCCTGTAAGAGACCTTCGGTCATTTTGATTTTTGTTGTGGTATTATTACCTAATTTGACGCGAAGACCGGTGTTGTCATATAAATTTTTCAACAGGCGGATTATTTTAGAGCTAACACCCAAGTTATTTAATTTATACCATAGTTTTTCATGGGATATTGAATCAAACGCTCTCTTAAAGTCGATGAAGGCTACATAAACTGAGCGTTTGCTAAGCCGTAGTTGTAATTGGATCACGGCTGTAAGGACGAAAATGTTATCCAAGCACCCTCTTTCTTTACGGAAGCCTGCTTGGTTTTCTGGTAAAATTTTAACCTCTTCTTCCCATATTAGAAAACGGTTCAGTAATATCTGGGTAAAGATCTTAAGTAGGCAATTTGCTAGAGCTATACCACGATAGTTTTCAGGATCTGACTTGTCTCCTTTTTTGTACAGCATAATCATATTTAATTCTGTCCACATGTGTGGGATTATTTCAGAAGAGATGATTCTATTGAAAAAGGTTTCTATATATTGTAACCAGTTGTAAGGCAGGTGCTTATAGAAATCAAACGATACTCCGTCTGGTCCAGGAGCCGAGCTAGATTTTGAGTTTTTAATGCTATTTAGTATTTCTTCCTGACTTATAGGGGAATCCAGCAATGGGTGAGTGACACCGAAAAAATAGATCTCAGATGGGATTTTTGTGCCGTATAGTTCTTGAAAAAAAGTTTCCCAAGTCTCTAACGATATGTGATTATACGATTTAGATTTAGGGCGGAATTTGTTTATAGTACTCCAGAATGATTTTGAGTCTTTAATGTCTTCAAAAGTTTCAGTTATTTTACGATAGAAAAGTTTTTTTTTAGTTTCAATAAGTTTTTTGTATGTGCTTTTAATCGATATATACTTTACTAATGCATTTTCACTAAACCTAGATTTTTTGCATTCTTTTAAATGTTTTTTGACATTCTTTTTTAGGTTTAAACATTCTAAATCAAACCACTGTTTATTATTGTGCTGTGTGTTATTATTATAGCAGCGTAGGTTGTGTTGCATTCCAGTACTGATAGCAACTTCGGTTATGGCATTAATCAAATTTTCACTCATTTGATGTACAGAGCATTCTGCGTTTATATTTATGTTTTTTGATGTCTCGATTTTTTGGGTAAATTGTGGTGCCCTGTTTGGGTCCCATTTAATGATTTTCTTAAATGTTGGAAGCCCTTTTTTAGTAGCTGGAGTTAAATGTGAATTATCGGGTTCTATGTATAGTCATAACAAGAGGGGGAAATGATCAGAGTTGATTACATTGGTTAAAGTAGTAAGGTCTTTTATTAAGGATAAATTTTGTACTGAGCACCATATTAAGTCGGGTATACTCTTACCAACTGAGGTTAGGAATGTATAACACGCTGGGTAATCACTTTTGGTTCTACCGTTAATAATGATAAATCCATTATTGTCCATAAATTCTTTAAGGATTTTGCCTTTTGAACTACTAGTTTCATCAAGAGATCTGTGAATCGGACTTAGGTTAAAGAACTTAATGTCATTTAAAATTTGATTGTCAATTCCTATTCTACAGTTTGCATCACCCCCTATTATTATAGCATTATCTTTGGTTGAAGTAAATTTTTTCACACTATTTTCTAAATTATCTAGTGTAGAGTACAAATCTGTTGATGGATTAAAGTACAAAAATATCAAAGTGATAATTTCTTCTGAACAATTAATATTAATAATTATCCATTTAGAAGATATCTCTAAAACTGTTATGTTAAATGGGTTAGTATTGTTGGTTAAAATTAAGAGCCCACCTGCAGCTCTCCCTCGAGAGGCAGTTCTTAAGGCTGGTGAGAAGGCAGCTATGGTGAAGTCATCTGAGGGTGGGTGAATGGGTTTCGAAGTCAGCCAGGTTTCTGAGCAGCATACTATGTGGTATTTCTTGAAAGTATAGATTTCATCAACGAGGTTGTTGTAACCATGGGAGTTCCAAAATATTATGTTTAGCTGTGTTGTGGAAGTTTGTTTACAAGCGGCTGATGCTCTTACAGTAATCTGATGTTTACTAACGGGAATCAGGGCCTGCCCGACTGTTGCTTCAATTGGTCTAATTTCGGTTGTAGTTTTAGTTGTGAGTGCAGCAGCATGTTGATGAATTCTCTTTTTATTTTCTTCTATTTTTATTTTTTTATTTTTTAAAGAGATGGTGTGGGAAATTTTTACGTCAGGTGGCAGGGTTGGAAGCTGAATTGCTTCGAGGGCGAAATCGATATTGGTTTAAATTTTCTTTAATTTCTTCAATTTTTCTTTTCTTTTTTGCCTGATCAGTAAGTGATTCGATTGCATGATTCGAAGTATCTTTAGAGATGCCCGCTATTTCCTCGGCCTCCTGAAGTCTGTAAAGTGAGCCACGGAATTTGAAGAAAGGTTTTTTGTAATTGGCATTCTCGTCCATTAATCTTAGGTTAGAGAGACAATTATATATTCTCCGTCCTTCTTCACGAGTGGTAAGTGAAAGTTGTGTGTTGCGCGCACGCACCAGATTTTTTATTTATTTTGTTATGATTTATAATACACTAGCTGACAGGTGCGAAGCATTCGTACTCTAACCTACTTAAATCCACCTTAATTAAAGTATACACGGTATATTTAGTATCGTATAGTGCGTCATGAGCATAGGTCAGGGTTGATGTAAAGAATAGATATGTTTAATTTGTAGATTTCCACAAACACAAGTAGGAGTCATGAGTATATTGTAATATATAGAAGAGGTGAGGTCAGAAGACAGAATACTTAAATACATATATAGGTTTCACGGAAAGCGAGTGCTCTCATTCTATTGACTGAAATCGCATGTTTTTGCCTGTAACTCGCAAACGACAGGACAATCGGAATAGTGTATATAGTATAACCCCCTTTATCCTGGGTAATGATGGGTATGGGTGTCGACGGATAATCGAAAACCCCGGATAATCGAATTACAACAATTTATTGACTTAATGTGTTAAAAAAAATTAATCAAACTCAAAAAAGAAAATCACTTTTATCAACAAACGAACATTTTAACAAACAACAAACGAATAAAAGTAACAAATGAACTCCTTTAGAGCGCGTTTTTGCATGAACCACTGATAGCTTCATTTACGTCTTATGTAGAGTTCTTCATTGTTTTCCGAGGACACAATATTTGGGCTGACGACGATACCAAGTAGGAAATATCTTTTTTCTTCCTCAAAATATCACGAACGGTTTGCTCGCCGATTCTTAATTCAGCGGACAATGTTTTAACACTTCCACCTTTTTCTACTCGGTTTATAATGGTTAATTTCTGTTCAAGCTGTTCTATTTTGCGACATTTTATTAGTTCGTATTTAAATGGAGACTAAATCACAACTGAGAATATTTTGTTTTGTAGTCAAACAGGCCCGAGTAGGAGTTTCCTAGAAAGATTTGAAAACAATATCGTTCCTAGAATATGAATTGGAGTACCTAATACCTAATAGTTGGAGTAATAGTTACCGGAAACATCTCAACATACGATCCCAGCTTGCCGTGTTTTTTTATTTATTACTAGCTGTATGTCCCGGTTTCACCCGGGAAATTTAATTTTTCTGTTATAGTCACGCCCAGAGAAAATGTTTTTAATTTAGTTAGTACATTGCTTTAAATAAATAAAACACACGTTTTCTGAATAAAACACTTTACATGAAATTTAATTAAATTATATATTTTCATTTTAGGATAAACATTTTAAAAAAAGTTATATTTAAGAAATGTCATTGTAAAAATCTTTAACATCTTTCAATATTTCATTAAAAGGATCTTTTTCTGCTAACCTTTGGTGCCACATAAATTCCGCTAAATAAGATTTTTAAAAATTTAAAAAAAAAAAAGCTTCTCCTTAAAGCAATGTACTAACTAAATTAAAAACATTTTTTCTGGGCGTGACTATAAAAGAAAAGTACCAATTTTTCCAATGAAACGGTCGATTTCGTAAAAAAACCATTGTAAAGCGAGATCATTACGATTTTTATTAGGATAAAGAATATCAGCTGAAGATCGGCTGAAGTTATCAAATTTTAATATGGACAGGTGTTCGCACCTGGTATGAAAGAACCACTGAGCGAAATTTGGAGAATTTAGGATAAACGGTATGGATTTCTATAAAGAACAAAGAAACAAACAGAAATATTGCCCTGGAGTTTCAGCTTCTCGCAAATCGGCTTGCCTAAGTCTCTGTCGCGCAAGGCGGGCCTCGTATTCTTGGGCAGACTCAGTTTCCCGCGATTCTGCCTGTCTAAGCCTCTGTTGTTCAATCCTATTTTGATGTTCGTCGAGAGTTTCAGGTGCTCGTATTTGACGTTGTTTATTAGCTTTTGAGCTCACTACTCCTAATGAAGCTCGCTTCTTAGGGGGCATTTTTAAAAAATGAATTTACCATACATGAGAATAAACGTATTGTAATGTTAAAAAAAAAAAAAACATATGGTTTAAAAATCCCAGAACTCGACGCCTGCCAAGGGACGGTCTTACCGGGCCTTGTTGGCCTCTTCAAAATCAATAAAATGAATTTTAAGGCCGTTTTTTCGACTCAAACGGTCGATTTCGTAAAAAAAAAAAAACCCATTGTAAAGGGAGATCATGACGAATTTTATAACAATAAAGAATATACCCAGAGATTGGCTGAAGCTATGCAATTTTAATATGAACGGGCGTTCGCACCTGGTATCAAAGAACCACTGAGCGAAATTTAGAGAATTTAGGACAAACGGTTTGGATTTCAAAAAAGAACATATAAACAAACAAACAAACAGAATTTCATCTTTATTTATATAGATTTTATGTCATAATTTCAAAGAACAATAGATAATTAACCATTGTGTAATCGTTAAACATTACGTATTCATTTTATTTAAATAAATATCATACTTACAAAATAAATGCCATAAAAATTAAAAACAGCTTAATAAAAAAAAAAAAATCGTTCCTCGGAACCCCGGTTAATAGGGGCCCGGATAATCGGGGTCCTACTGTATAACCTAAAATGTTCGTCCCGACAAACTGAAAAAAAAAATTGACACCTTCGAAAAAGCCAACGACCATTCTTAAATGTTCGCTGAGAATCGCAGTTTTTAGCTTATAACTCGCAATCAAAGGCGAAATGAGTGAGTTGTATAGTTTTCCGGTGTAGCGGTTAAGGAGAGATTTAAAATGATGCCTCATCCATGAAATTTGATGAAGTATTAAAGAAGTTATGGCGTATAGACACAAAAAAGGCCTTGTTTTCATCTGATCGGCTTATTTTCATTGCTTTTAGCTCAACATTGTACCATACTCACGCTAAGGTATCCGAAGAACTTGGACTTGAATACTGAAATTTATTAGACTTTGGAGTGAGAAGATACGCATCTGAAGACCACATTCTCTTTTATAATATGGGTCTCTTTGATATTCATGGAATTTAATTAAGAGACAAGGAGGAGGATGCCGCTTACTCCCTGTGAGGGTAATATCGGGCGGGATCCAGGGACATTATCGCCCTGAAGGAAGGGATAATTATGGAGCAGGGAAGGGATTGGCAGAGGGCCGAGGGGGGTTAGCATATCAAGGGCCTAGATCTTGGCACGGAAGGCCCCTTCACATCGATCTCGGGGCTTCGCTCTGTTTGTTCTTCCTACTTCTTGGCTTCCCTCCTCAGTATTCACCCCTTCGGGGCCGAACAGCCTCCCTCCATTGTTCCAGGATATTTACTTACCAAATCTATGTATAAACGATTACTAACATCCTGTTGACTGATACAGGATTGAGAGCTAAAAATGAATGCAGTAGGTTTACTGTACTATATTTTAGTGCAGATATAGAGATAGATAGATAGATTGTATTTAAAAAAAACAAACAGAATTTCATCTTTATTATATAAATAAAGATGTAATTCTGCCAGCATTAATCTATATAACATAATACTTGTGCGGTATTTAATCAATTATTAATGAAGTGGCAGTGTAATATAGGAGGCCTTGGTGGTGGTGGTAAGATTAGGCCGGATGCGAACTCGCACTTGGCTTCTAAATGTCTTGTGTAACACTTTGTGCTGGTGATCCTTGTGCTGTTAGCGCTATTTTGCCGTTACATGTACTTGAATAATCCTTTCAGTGGTAAAGGATATCTTCGTACGCTGGATTCGAAGTTAGGACTGTTTCTAAATGCAGGTAACTCTGGTCCACCAAAATCCTTTTATTTCCTATTCCTGGTTCTCCTTTCAGACCAGAATCTTGTACAGGATGCAGTGAAAGGTGGAGATAAATTCCGTAAGTCAATCATGTTTGTACTTTATAATTACATTTTTACTTATATTGCTTTGTATATTCTCATGTGTATTCATACAATTCCAGTCCACATTAGTTTTCTTATGTCTGAGTGCTACCAGATTTATTAGTATGTGGCTTGATAATTTTCTTGTAATTTTATTTTCATTCAATTGCCGTGAAGTCTAAACTTTATGCCATCACAATACTGGTTCGGTTCAAATAATCATAATTTATTTTTAGATAATAATAGTGGAGATATAATATGTATATACATTAACAAAAAAAGAATACATTAACAAAAGAAGATTCTAAACGAAATGTAATCTTACGAGAATCAATTTACTTCATTCATGTTAATAAAGGAGCTCATTTTTAGTGCATTCACTACATAAAGGTATAATTCCTTTAACTGGTGTTTATCATCAATTTTTAGGAGCCGGTGAAGCTTTTCTTCTGCAATGCTTTCTGTGTTTATTGAGATATTTGCTGATAAAAACATGCCTTGCTTCATTATGAAGTGGGCATTCCAGTAAAAAAATTTATATCTTCTTGCCTCTGGTGGTTGCAGATTGTGCATGTTGTTTTCTGTCATAATATTATAACTGTTGCCTTTCCAGAATAATTTTATTTTTCCTTTTTTTATTGTTACTTGAGAAATTATCCTGATCATGTTGAAACTCTACTGAAAGTACTTTACTGGAGCAAAGAATTCTTTTATTTTCTGGTAGCCTCGGGAGTTTGAAGAGAGTTGCATCCTGCATGTTTTATTTTCCTTCTGTAGCTCAGCGTACTTTGCTATTATTTTAGATGAGTTTTTCTTTATGGTTCCCCGATCCTGGCTGTTCCACATGCTTCCTTCCCCAATTTCCTTAAAAATACTATTCTCCTGGGTTACCCAGTTGTATTCTGGTCTAGAATTGTAGTCTGGTACAGAGCAATCCAACTTAAGCATCCTATCATAACATAATCTCGATGAGCTAAGTTTTAATGTATTAAGGTTTCTACACTTTTAGAAAGTCCGTTTAACTTAAACAATTTTTTCTTTATTAACCTAAAATAGAAGCTTTTTCGGCGTCTCAAGCGCTATTTTCATCTATAAAAAAGACCTGAAACTTTGTACCATTTTTAATAGAATGCCCAATTTATAAATAATTAAGAAGCCGTTGCATAGCTGATTATATCAATTTACAAAATAATTCAATTTTAGGAAACTTACTTTCAATAGACACACTACAAAGCTTTAACAAAGTTTTCTAATACATGGTAGTGTGCTTAAAAATTAGATCGTTTAAACGAATAAATGAAAAAAAAAAAGACTTATAGTTTATAATTCTGTATATTTACTATTGTCGTAATTTAGCCAGTGTAGAAACAACTGTCGTTATGCCACTGAGTGGTCGATGATTGCCGTTAAATTACGTAGGTGTGATTGTACGCCTTAATATTTATTGTGTCTGTATTATTATTATTTACTGTATCGAATTATTATTTATTGTTTATTGTAACTGTTTATTAACTTATTACTTTAAATATTCATTAAAAAAAATATCTTGAAACAAAGTCTTAATCGCAGTATTTGCATCTCATTTAGTATTGTTTTTACTTATCGTTATCGCTAAGTTATACTATGATAATAATGAACAGTTTATAATGTATTATTTATTGTATAAATGTATATATTTTGTATATGATATTATTTATTGTATTATTGGATTAAAATATTAAATTACTGCTAGTGCTTTATTGAGTTGTTGTATGGGATTAAAATTGTATTAAATTAATGTCATATGTCTTCTACCTTAAAGCAATTAAATCACCTTACCTTTAAATCCCGCCTGTTTCCTGAACAATTGTAAAGAGTTTAACTGTAAATTGGTAAACGACCTATATTATTTATTTATCTTTAAAATATATGATCCATTTAGTTATGTGTAAATAAGTGTATATAAGTTATTTTTCATTTCAAGTCAATAAGGATTTACTTAGTTTTATTTTATTTTTTTTTTTATTACAAGAAGATTTCCCCATTTTTTATCCTTTTTTTTCTCAGTTTTTTTTTTATTTTATTTTATTTTTTCATTTTAATTTGCTCTATTTGTTTTGTTTTTTTACATAGTACTCTAAGGCACTGAAGCCTATTATATGTATCTGTATAATTTGTTCCTAAGGGACTAGTTCCCTATACAATCAATAAAGAGTTTATTGAGTGATATGTCGTATAACATTATTATTTTATCACGTTTTTTATTAATACATTTTGTTATTAACAGTAATGTTCTTAAAAAAATATTTGTAGCTGAATGAAGCTTTACTAACAATATTGGGCCGGACTCCTGGCTTAATGAATGTATTTTAATAGCCAATCAAGATAGTATTATTATTGTTATATATTCATTTACAACAATGCAAAACAAATTTATATCAATATAAATAAAGTTGAAATTCTGTTTGTTTGTTAGTTTATTTGTTCTTTATAGAAATCCATACCGTTTGTCCTAAATTCTCCAAATTTCGCTCAGTTGTTCTTTGAGACCCGGTGCGAACACCTGTTCATATTAAAATTGCATAACTTCAGCCAATCTTCAGCTGTTATTCTTTATTGTTATAAAAATCATAATGATCTCACTTTACAATGTTTTTTTTACGAAATCGACCGTTTCTTTAGAAAAATGAAATTCCCCGTGATAAACCGGGATATACAGCTATAATCTATGTATATAAAGATTAAATTCTGTTTGTTATTTATAGAAATCCATTCCGTTTGTCCTAAATTCTCCAAATTTCGCTCAGTGGTTCTTTCATACCAGGTTCGAACACCTGTCCATATTAAAACTGCATAACTTCAGCCGATCTTCAGCTGATATTCTTTATTCTCCAAATTTCGCTCAGTGGTTCTTTCGGACCAGGTGCGAACACCTGTTCATATTAAAATTGCATAACTTCAGCCGATTTTCAGCTGATATTCTTTATTGTTATAAAAATCATAATGATCTCACTTTACAATGTTTTTTTTTTTACGAAATCGACCGTTTCTTTAGAAAAATGAAAATCTATTATAATCTATGCATATAAAATTGAAAAATTATTATGGTGAAATTCTGTTTGTTCTTTACAGAAATCCATACCGTTTGTCCTAAATTCTCTAAATTTCGCTTATTGGTTCTTTCAGACCAGGTGCGAACACCTGTCCAAATTAAAATGGTATATTTATTTATATATTTATGGTTGTAAAAATCGTTTCGATCTCGCTTTATATTGGTTTTTACAAAATCGACCGTTTGAGTCAATAAAAGTCTCAGTTTATAGATTTTATAGATTTAAAAATTGAAATTCTCCGGGTGAAACCGGGATATACAGCTAGTAATTAATATCCTCCAAAAGTCTCACGCATTCATCTGTAAAGTATAAATATGTACGGGTTCGTGACTGTTCGAGTAGCTTTTACTATTCAGTCTAAACATAGGTAGCGACGGACTGGAGAGTTAGTATTATTTTATAAAGCTGGAACAATACGGTTATTTTTGCGTTACTGTATCGTTACAAATTGATAATTTTTGTAATAATAAACCTTGCTAATTGATTTAATGTTTGTTTGACAACGTGAATTATTATTTTCGTTTAATGAGAATCATTTAAACCAACGTAAATGTTACGACCATTAGCAGGTTTTCTATTAAAAATTATCGTAGTAATACACCTAATATCAAGCACCCGTAAATTTGATACAAATTTGAAAAATGTTTGTCCTGTGCCATAACCGAAATGCTATATATCCATAGGGGTTGTTTAACTCGGGACCTGTGTACCAAATTATAACCTTCAGGAGTTATTGCTCAATTACCTAGCTCACACTTCAAAAGCTTATTATATTTCACCCGCTCCTGGGCAATTTCCCATTTTTGTTTTGTTATTCGACCCGGGCTCTGGATAATTGCGTAATTTTTTTCCCCTTCAATTAGTGAGTGCTATTAGATGAAATTTTATTTAAAAAAAGAAAAATAAGAAGGTGGTATGTTTTGTTCGATCTGATTTTTGTTGATATCTGATTTTTTTTTTTTAAGGGTTTCCTGTTAGAAAACTATTTATGAGTAGGGTTTGGTTCATTTAATCAAAAAACGCTTTTAAGTAACAGATGCAGTACTATATCGATTTATTTTATTTATTAATAATTGATAAAAAAGTTTCAGCTTATCTAAGTTCCAACGGGATTTAGAATAGAACTTTACGCCAAAGTTGAAATTGTTCGCTAAAGAATTTAGAAGGGTTAAACAACGCACTCTACAATTGTCTAAATATATAGAAGGGTTATTTTTTACATCTCATATTTGACTATAGTAAGTATTAACGATCCATTTATGTGGCACTTCATGTAAAAAACGCTACTCTAAAATAAAATTGGAATAGGGTTTAGTACGATTACAATAGGGAGTTAGTAAAAAGGTACCAAAGTAATCTTTTGCCATAATACATATAAATAAAATTCAGAATATAACACATGATGATATGAGATATCTTATCAGTAGTTGCTACCTGAAGCAGATTATGGGAGCTGGGTAAACCTCTTCAGTACTGCTTATCAAAACAAATAAAATCACATATAAAAATTGAATTATCGCCAATTCCAAGCCGGATTCCACTAGGGGATGCTTTCACACCCTAAATATTGAAAGAAAATAAAGTGATTTGTCAATAAATCAACTTACATCGCCATCTGTAGAGCTTACAATTAATCAAACTCAATTGTGGTAAAATAAGCATTTGATTGGTAATAAAAGAAATATTGAAGCCAATAATCGAGATAAAAAGTATCTCGATGGGTGAATGGTGGGTGAGATCGAAATGGGTGAATGAGGCCGGATTCAAACTTTCAGCACCAAAAACAAAATGCATGCATTTCTGCCGAAAACGGATCTGCCAACATAACCCCCAAATTACGTTAGAAGGATCCATCATCGAGTACGTAGAAAATATGTTTATCTGGGAATGGTACTTGATAAAAGGCTATGTTGGATTCAACATATAAAACATTTGAGAGAAGAGTGCATGAAAAGAACAGGGATTCTAAAATGCATCTCACATTCAGAATGAGGTGCAGACAGAAACACTTTGATAAAAATATACAATAGTATAATAGGAAGCAAAATTGAGTATGATGCTCCAATATACAGTACGGCGAAAAAAAACCGCATTAAGGATGTTGGATTCACTACACAATGCTGCTCTAAGGATATGTACAGGAGCCTATCGAACTTCACCAGCTGAAAGTTTATATATTGAGTCTGGTGAACCATCCCTGAACATGCGGCGAGAGTACCTTTCACTGAAATATATTTCAAAATCGAAAACGTATCCTCAGCATCCCTTACATAGAATCTTATTCGAAGAGGACTCGAAGCTCCTCGGTCTTCGAAATATTAGAGGCAGCAATTTCACAGGTAAAAAACTTTCTAGAACACACAAACCTAGATCTGAACATTAGACCCATACCAAACTTAAAAATTCCAGGATGGGAGAACAAAAGACTGATTATTGACATATCAATGAAAAAATATTCAAAGGAATGCCATATAGTTATACAAAAGTCATTCTTGCAGCTCCTAGAGAAATACAATGGATTTGAAGAACTGTACACTGAAAATAATGTTGGATGCGCGTTCGCACTCTACAAAATCTACGCTTGTATAACTTACCGGGAGCATGCTGTATCTTCACTGGAGAGGCTACAGCAATTATAAAAGCTCTTCAATGGATAGCGGAATCAGGAACGAACAAATCGGCGATCATAACGGACTCCCTAAGCGTCTTAGCGGCGATCAGCAATCAGAACCCAAGTTGCTCTCTTATTGGAGAGATCATCAATATGTGGTGGGAGCTTGAGCTGATGGGAAAACAAATAATATTCATCTGGATACCATCCCACAAAGGAATTAAGGGAAACGAGGAAGCCGACCAGGCCGCAAATATGGCTAGATTAGAAGTAACCGAGAACTTAGAAGTAACAATACTAAAAGAAGTAACAAAAGAGGACTGGTTACACCAACTGAAAAAAAATCAGAACGCAATTTGGGAGTTGAGGTGGAAGAGCGAACACCCCAAATTATCTAAAATAAAATTGGATTGCAAAAAATGGAATACAAGCTCCAGAAACTCGAGAAGAGAAGAAGTCGTATTGTGTCGCATCAGAATTGACTACTGCGAGTTCACACACGGATACCTTCTCCGAGGACTCGAAGCACCCACATGCCAAGAATGCAATTATGTACCCCAAACGGTGAAACACCTTTTACTCCATTGCTCTAAATACAATGAACTAAGGAAGAAGCTTAATATGGAAACAACATTAAATGAGCTGCTAAAAGATGAGGAAAACAAAATAGATATTCTGTTTAAATACCTAAAAGAAATTTCATACTATAGCAGAATATAAGTGAACGCATCGCCAATGACCCTGTAGGGTAGAGGCGAAGAACAAGGAAAAAAAAAACAAAAAAAACTATCCTATTTTTTAAGTTGGACAAAACTACACACAATGAGCCAAATTTCTTCAAAATCGGTTGAGTATTTTTTGACTTTACCTCCGACAAAATATATATATATATATAAAGATGTAGGTAAACTACCTATAATGTAGCAAAAGATTTTCGAAATAAAAAAAATGAATAATGAAGATATATTTTAGTATTGGTATAGGTTCAGTATAGACAATATGAAAGTAAATACTGAGCATTGACTTAAATACATTTATATTACAAAATCAACGTTTAATGATGTATATGTATATGTATAGCAAGTTATAATACCGCATTATAAAGCTATAAAATCTAAACCATTATTACTAAAAATAATAAGTTTCGTATGCTATGAGGAACAGATGTAGCCGAAATGCCAAATAAATATTGTATCAGATGATGGAAGATTGTAGAGAGGGGCTTAAAGGCGCTAAGCTGATTTGTCCTCAGGAATCAATCTATATTTATGGTCTACCGATCCCCATATCTTTTTCCTCTTTTGTGTTCGGTATTATGGGCTGAAGAAGAAGTGGAGATAAAGTTATAGTGAAAAATATTCATACAAATATTAATCACGCTATCGAAAATTAACCTATTGTCCGCTGTATCCGAATGTCCGCACTTTGCAGACAGGTGCGAATTAATAATTAAAGTAAAAAAAAAAAAAACCTATAATTTATTATTATTAGAAATGTCAAATAAAAAGAAATAGTTGTGATCATCCGTGGATCCGGTACAGGAGTTTTAATGAATCCAACTGATGAGTTTTAATTAAATATTAATACCAATTATGTGACGTTTTGTTTGAAAGGAAAAAGTCATCAATTAAAAGAATTGTAAATAATCAATTTCATAACCAATTTTTGTATAAAAAATAATTACGAAATGCCTTCCAACGATCAACCACATATCAAGTGAATGGGGCCACCTGTGGTGTAGTGGTTAGCATAGCAACCTTCAATACTAAAGGCCGCGGGTTCGCGTTAGGTGGCCCTAGTATGTTTTAATAGCATTTTTTAAAGTGAGTAAAAACTTAGGCTATGCCGCACAGTGGTCCAACTTGGGAAAAAACCTCAAAAATGAAAGTAGCCCAAACCTAATTTTTTCTTGGTTTTCGAATACTTAAATAGTTGTAGAACAATGGAAAGAATATTTTTTCTTAACTAGTTCAAAATTAAAATGTGTGTATACAAGTAAATTTGGCCTTTTTAATGATTGAAAAAATCTTACTTTTCTACCAACATAAAAAAAAATTTCTACTCCGTATAAGATTTACAATAAAATGTTCCCCAATACATCAGGAGTGTGTCATCTGTATGAGCACTGTTATGGACTAAACATTTTTAAATAATATCAATAGTAAGAGAAGAAATTAATTTTCGAAATCGTTGCTGAAATAAGTATGATTTTTTGACTTTGTTGGTTTATAAAACGCTTGCGTTACGTTGCGTTACGGTCGCAATGGTTTAATATGTAACTGTATGTAGTAAAGGAACTGTGGTAAATTTTCAGCGCCAACTTCGGCCTACTTTGGGATTTATAAGGATTTAAACATTTCGTTACGGTGCGAGTGGCGTAGGCGGGTGACCTTGGGGATGAACTATTAGTTATTAGTTAAGTAAAATCCCAATATGGGTCTCTAAGGGAGGGGGACTGACGAGGGAATAAAATAAAATAATCACACGTTATTTTAATGTTAATTCAAAAATACTAAAATAAAATAAAATAATTTTAATTTTAATTCTAAAATACTAAAATAAAAAAAAGTATTTTATTTTGTATTTTAAATAAGTAATCAAATAAACTACAGCTACAAATAGGTTTTTTGAAGTTGCACAGTTTCTTTATAGTGTATGGTGGTCCTTTGCATTAGAGCTCTCACCCCTGAAAATTGAGGTGGTACATTTATTTCACTTTGGTGCTGTAATTGTTGCAAGTTTTTTAAAAATCCTTTACTAACCGCGGTTAGTATATTATAGTATATTCCAGGGATAAATGAAGACTTAATTGTGAGATTAAAAACAGTACTAGATGTGAATTTGCTCTCTGTACCCGATTGATTCTGCAGCATTTCGCAAGTATGCAGCGGAAACGGCTGAGATGGAAGTGACTCGGTACCCCTGGTACTATCTCCCATCGACCGTCCATAAAATTCTTTTTCATGGAGCAGACATGATTGAATACGCAGCTCTTTTTATCGGTTCGCTGTCAGAAGAGACTCATGGAGAGTATGAACAAAATTTATAAGCAATACAGGAAACATAATTCCAGGAAGATATCTCAAGCCGCAACAAATGAAGATGTTTTCCACCAATCATTTGTAACAAGCAACCTATACATCACGGATTTAAGACCAGCATACAAGTATAAAAAGAAAAATCTGGTGCGTGCGCGCAACACACAACTTTCACTTACCAACTTACTTAGATTAGAAATCAATACGTTTTCTTAACTGCCACTTCTCAAATGAACAGAACATCTTTAATTATAACGCATTGGTTTGTCATTAAAGGCGTACGGCGCATGCGTGAGCTCAAGGTGTTTCATGAGTTGACTGAATATTTTTCTTTTTTTTCTCCTGTATATGTTTACTTGATTTTCTTCATATATCATATTTAGCCATTTCTTATTTTTAGGCGTGATCGGAGACAGTTAATTTCTCAATATAAACTAAAACAAAGGTACTTTATAGGAAAACAAAAAAGGCCCCTTCCCCATTTAAGCCCCCTCAGAACATTTTAATAATGATAAAACTTACCTGATATTAAATAAAAACTAATTTTCATTAAACGTAACGAATTTGATAAAAATCGTTAAAGCCGTTTTTTAGATAATCGATCAAAAAGGTAAAAATTGGAAAAAAAAATATGAAATAAAGTGCCCCCTCCGTTTGACCAATTTTGATGAAAAGTTGGCTAGCACATCTTTGGCATATACATACATCAAATACCAAGTTTGATCAAAATCGTTAAAACCGTTTTTGAGTAAATAAAAAAAAACACCCGAAAATGATACAAATTTTATTAAGTAAAGTCCCCCCTCCTGTTGATCAATGTTGATGAAATTTTTACAGTCATATCTGGGGAATACATATACATTAAATACCAAGTTTGATCAAAATCGTTAAAACCGTTTTTGAGTAAATAAAAAAAACAAGTGAAAATGAAACAAAATTTATTAAGTAAACTCCCCTGTACGGTTGATCAATTTTGATGAAATTTTTACAGTCATATCTCGGGCATATAAATAGATCAAATACTCAGTTTAATCAAAATCGTTAGAGCCGTTTTTGAGAAAATCGAAAAAAACCTAAAAAGTTATTAAATAAAGTACCCCCTCCCTTTGAGCAAATGTGATGAAATTTTTGCTGTCACATCGCGGGCATATACATACACTAAATACCCAATTTCAGGTTCGCACGATTTATAGTTTTTGAGCTAGTGTGTTCACACACACACACACACACACACACACACACACACACACACACACACACACACACACACACACACACACACACACACACACACACACACACACACACACACACACACACACACACACACAGAGACACACACACACACAGACCATTTCGCGGGACTTGGTTATTTTGACTCAGGGGACCCCAAAACGTGTATTTCCGTTGAAAACCGGAAGTCGAAAATGTTCACGATCGCAATACTTCCACTTACTATATATTTCATATATAGGTAAGTGAAAGTAAAAAAGAGCTAACCGAGGAAGCATACAATTTACTTAAACAAGATTAAATAATTATATCCTATTTATATTATTGTACATACAAATTTTAAATAAAAAAATCTGGTGCGTGCGCGCAACACACAACTTTCACTTACCAACTTACTTAGATTAGAAATTGACGTGTTTTGCTAAATATCATTTCCCAAAGTCACACATTTTTCTACACACATTTTTCGTTAAAACCGTTTTTGAGTAAATAAAAAAAACACGTGAAAATGATACAAAATTTATTAAGTAAAGTCCCCCCTCCGGTTGATCAATTGTGATGAAATGTTGGTTATCACATATTTGGCATATAAATACATCAAATACTCAGTTTGATCAAAATCGTTAAACCGTTTTTGAGTAAATAAAAAAAACATGTGAAAATGATACAAAATATATTAAGTAAAGTCCCCCATCCGGTTGATCAATTTTGATGAAATTTTTACAGTCATATTTCAGGGATATAAATAGATCAAATACTCAGTTTGATCAAAATCGTTAAAACCGTTTTTGAGTAAATAAAAAAAACATGTGAAAATGATACAAAATTTATTAAGTAAAGTTCCCCATCCGGTTGATCAATTTTGATAAAATTTTTACAGTCATATTTCAGGCATATAAATAGTTCAAATACTCAGTTTAATCAAAATCGTTAGAGCCGTTTTTGAGAAAATCGAAAAAAACTTAAAAAGTTTATAAATAAAGTACCCCCTCCCTTTGAGCAAATTTGATGAAATTTTTGCTGTCACATCGCGGGCTTATACATACTCTAAATACCCAATTTCAGGTTCGCACGGTTTATAGTTTTTGAGCTAGTCTGTTCACATACACACACACACACACACACACACACACACACACACACACACACACACACACACACACACACACACACAGACCATTTCGCGGGACTTGGTTATTTTGACTCAGGGGACCCCAAAACGTGTATTTCCGTTGAAAACCGGAAGTCGAAAATTTTCACGATCGCAATACTTCCACTTACTATATATTTCATATATAGGTAAGTGAAAGTAAAAAATTATCTACACAATTTTTTTCATTTTTATTTTCCACATCAAATTTTAACTTGATCTGATGCTCTGATTTCGTTGATATTGATTTCATTAGATTCGGCACCTAAAAAAACATATAAGACTATAGCAAACACGAATTTTTTATAATTTTTGACTTTGGACTTATAATTTGGACTTGATCTGGTGGTCCCATTGAACTGATTTTGGTTTCATAAGATTCGGCACCTCAAAATATCAATACACGGGAGGTTCCATGCCGCTAACAAAGTTAATATAATAGATATTAGGTTTTTTCCCATTTTCAGCTTTTTTGGACCACTGTGTGCCGCACAGTGGTCCAACCAGGGAAAAAAACCCAAAAATGAAAGTGGCCCAAACCTAATTTTTTCTTTCTTTAAAATGTGTGTGTACCGGTAAAATTGAACTTTTTAAATCGTAATTTTCATCCAACATAAAGAATTTTTTTTCACTCTGTATAAAATTAACAGTAAAATATTCCCCAATATTCCAGGAGTGTGTCATCTATATGGGCACTAATGTATGGACTAAATATGTTTAAATAATATCAATAGTTAGAGAAGAAATTAATTTTTGAAATCGTGGCCGAAATAAGTATGATTTTTTTACTTTGTTGGTTTATAAAAAGCTTGCGTTACGGTGCGTTATGGTCGCAATGGTTTAATATGTAAGTGAAGGTAGTAGAGGAACTGTGGCAAAATTTTCATCGCCAACTTCGGCCAACTTTGGAATTTATAAGGATTTAAAACTTTCGCTACGGTGAGAATGGCGAGGGCGGATGACCTTGGGGAGGACCTATTAGTTTAAAAAAATCCTCCTATAGGTCTTTAAGGGAGGGGAACTGACTTTTTGACCTCAAATTTGGACTAGATTTGGTGTCATCTATATCCCCATTGCATAGATTTTGATTTCATTAGATTCGGGACCTCAAAAAATCTATAGGGAGGTTCCCCAAGTATGGGGAGGTTCCATGCCACTAACAAAGTAATTATAGTAGATATTAGGTTTTTTCCCATTTTCAGCTTTATTGGACCACTGCGTGCCGTCCCTTGGATAGGATGCGATTCGTATACATACCTATATTTAATATCCTAATTATACCTGAATATCCAAAATTTAGGATTTCCATTGTAGCATCGTCCGATTAGCCTTTGTATGGTTTATACCTTCAACTTAATGGTAAGGCACAAACCAACCTTTGTGAATTAAGTGGACTGTATTTGAAGGTTAGAGATGTTAAAAAATGAAATGGACTTAACAGATTACAGATTTATTGAGAAAAAAAAAAGAACAAAAAAGACCCTACAAAATATTGTTTGTTAGTGGGTATTTTAATGTATTTAAATGAGATGGCCATGCGGACTCACTAATTACTTTTTCAATATGCTCTATCTTCTCCATATTGTCCATGTAGTTCTTCAAGATCTCTCTCTTCTCTTCATCGCCTCCAGCCGGGGAACCGGCTCCTCTTCTTACTCACTCATGTCTCGAGTAATTTTAATTGAAGAAAAAAAAAGGAATGGATGGGCCAGGCCTGGTCTCTATCAGGAATCTCACTCACCAAGTCCTTCTCAGCCTCTGCCCCCAGCAGAGTTCGCCGGTGGGGCATTCAAATCTTGGCGGTCCCGCCATTCGATTTGCCCACCCCTGCTTCTGCAATTTGTAGTACCTTTCGGGAAGCCGAAACAGCCTTAGTAGTACAAAGGGACGTTAAGAAAACAAACAAACATTCTAAATAAGTTTTTATTACATACCAAGACCTTATGAAGTACAAGAGACTTAGAGAACGAACGGAAGATTCGACTACGTTCCGAAATACCCAACAGGAGAGATATGCGAAATTATCATGAAATCAAACTTCTAGAGAATTCAGTTGTCAAAGGTTTGCAAACCAAATGGTGGAAGATCCCTGAAAAAAATGAATAACATCACCCAATGAGGCGGGAAGAGAGATGAGTCAATCAGTGACTGACAAGAAGTTGATTTTTTTTTTTTTTTTGCTCCATCCATTTACCATTTTTTCTATTAGAAATAAAATTTATAAATTCAAACGTTATTTAAAAAAAAAAAATATTACTATGATGTTAGGAACGTTTTTTCCGTTTATAAATGGAGTTTTTTTTTATCTATTTTTACTTTGTGTTGACGGCATAGTGAAACACCGCAGTGGGTGAATTTTCATACAGCGCCCTTTCTGTATCCTGAATGTTCTATTCTGATGAGCACCCAGAACTTGGGTTTCGTTTCATTCATGGTTTATTTCATTCAAAACACCCTATCCGAGGGACGGCACAGCCAAGGATTTTCTACTTTGTCTTAAAAATCCTCCACTCCATGATTTAAAAAATATTTGTTTACAATAATGCCACAAAAGTGCATTTTATTTTTTAAAAGTTACTATTGTAAAATTAGTGCAAGTATTGTTTTGAAAGAAATAGGAAAACAATGCAAGCAACTTTTTGGAAACGTTCTCTTTTTGATAAACATGGTTGCTTAGGGATTGAATACAGACAAAACAGGACAGACAAACAATGCATTAATCAACCTTTATTTTTTTTTCTACCAAATAAATAAGAATGTAGAATGTAGTGTTTTTTGTATTAATAATTATACTAAACTATGATTATCCCGAAACAGGGAAAATGACTTCAGCGAAGAACAAGGAATCAATATTGGTGCTCAATTAAAAAAAATCAAACTAAAAAAACGACTTATCAATATTTAACAAGCAAGTTTACTTTTAACAATAATATGTAATAAAAAAATACCATCACTGCCATTTAGTAGGTTTTTCAACTTCATAACTGTTTAGATTGAGAACAGCAAATTACCTGGAACAAAAGAAAAACAGATCTTTTAGTAATTACATTCATTACAAACATAATAATACTTTATATAAAATATTGTTTTATTATTTTAATTCCCAGAAATTCGAAAATGGAAAATTATAAAGAAAATTAAATTTGCATATCCTCTTATGCAATTGTAATAAAAAATACTATGTTCAAATAAGTTCTCCGAAAGTGAACAAAATCGTGTTGATTTAAAAAATATATATAAATTTAAACATACAATTTAATACTACGGATTTAAATATTGCTTAAATCCTTTTTAGCGTTCACCTGTGGTGTAGTGGTTAGCATAGTAACCTACTATACTAAATGCCGCGGGTTCACCTCCCGCGGTGGCACGGAGGATATTTAAGATTGAGGAAAAAATCCTTTACTATGCCGTCCTTCGGATAGGACGTAAAATAGAGGTCCCGAGCGTTTAAGATGTCAGGTACTCGTAAAAGATCACTATCCTAATTAGACCTGTATAGGCAAAATTTAAGACTCCAACTGTAGCATCGTCCGATTAGCCTTAGTGGCATGAAGTGACGTTAGACAAACAAATTACTTAAATATTTTGTAATATTTGTTTTTTCATAACTAATAGCGAATGTTCAGTAACGTTTTTCACATTTTTATTTACATCGATGAGAGATTTGATGTATTTATTATCGTATTTAAATCAATAAAGGAAAAGTTAAGTTAATTTAATGAAAAAAAAGGATGTGGTCTTGTTTAACAGATAACAATTAAATATAAATTATTTATTTAATTTAAAATTCACACAACCTATACAAAATGGGGCCCGGTGTGGCTGTGCGGTAAAACGCCGTACTCCCATGCCGGAGCTGCGGGTTCGAGTCCCGCCCTGGGTGGTGCTTTTCTTTCGTAGGAGAAGTATCACCCAGTGCCATGGGTGTTAGTATGGGCAATATAGGGCTTCAATGGAAGCCTTAAAGTCCCCAAAAAAAAAAAAAAAAAAAAAAAAAAAAAAAAAAAAAAAAAAAAAAAAAAAAAAATACAAAATGAAAATAGAACATTTTCCAAAGTATCACTAAGAAGAGTACCCGTCTGAAAAGCCTACTAAAAAGTAAATTTTATTCATTAAAAAATATATATGCTTTCCCGATGTTGCTATTTGAAATAAATGAAAAAAAAGCTAAAGTAAAAACGACTTATGCTCTAGTGCCCTAATCCTATTGCACGCGCTGAAGCCCATGGACAACAAAAAAGGGATTCACACACCGCTCCTGATAATGCAGGATCTTCTTCGAATTCTGAACAAGGAAAAAAAGGACAGCGAAAGCTACCAACATCACCGCAGGGAATTATATTCCGGTAAATTCCCTACACGGCAGTCGGTTTTTAGGGGTGTCAGAGGGATATGTAGATGCTTGTTTGGTCACACTGGGCGTGTAAAGTTAAACTCGGTCCACTGTTGGCGTTGGGCCTTTTTTTTAATGAATTGGGAGATACTGGAAACTCTCCGGAATATTTTAACACCTTGAATATTCCAATATTTTAATTCGTTGTATATCCAAAATTCCAATACTTTGTTGAATGATTGAATATGTAATCTATGCATTTAAAGTTTATCCATAATCTATTAGTCCTAATTTTTAATCTTGCGTTGTAATAATATATAATAGTTCGACTGGGTACAGGTATGAATCTGTGTGAGTGAAGCTTCTCATTTTGCATTAGGAGATTTCCTTAACTTAAATTATTTTTCATGTATTTTCATTCAAAAGATCTGATTTTTTTTTTTTTTTTTTTTTTTGCGTATAGGGTTTCTGCTGATTGAAGAAGACAAATGATTGTTACAAACCATATATTTTGGAAATCACTAAACATAACACATACTAGCTTACGTATAGTGTTTAATAAATGAAAAATAAAACTGAAATTACAAATATATAAGGTATCATGCGATAGAGTTATCCCCATGCCGGCTAAAACTGTTTTTACCAAATCTCCTGTATTTTCCATGCTTTTGTTTTCTTTTTCCGGCACGTTGAACATTATTAAGTTGTTTTTTCTGTTTTTATTTTTTTCAAGGTTCTTTATTCTGTCTACTAATATTGAGTTAGTTTTTTCGAGTTCACTTATTTTGTTTTTTGCATATTTTAGGTGTATATTTTTGACACTGCATCATTAATATTTTGTGTTTCCTTATTGTTTTTACTAATTTCAATTAATATGGGATATTTGGTTCACTATCTAATAATTCCATACTGTTATTGATTGGGTTAGGATTCATTGCTATTATAATAAATACTGCTATTGTTAGTTAAATATTTTAGGTAATTCTATTCTTCTACTAATATACTATACAAATAGTATTGAGTTGGTTGAGAGTTTTCAGCTGAATGTGTTGCACTTGCTTGCTCCAGTACCTTTCTTATTTCAAGTTATCACCACTCGTTCGAACTACTAATTAAAATAAGTTCACTGTTTAGATGATAATAACATTTTATGTAATTACATAAAGTAACTATAAAATACACTAATGTGTCAATTATGATGGCTTTTTTTTTTATTTTATTTTTATTGGTCCTCCCCCTCCTCGCCTTGTAGGCTATACGGGGTTTCCCGGGCCAGAAGAGAGGGTGGGGGATCGATGCCGAGTATTAAATTTTCCCCTGGCTCCGGGTTTTGAACTTGCTATCTTTCGGTTCTCGATCATATGTTGCCATGGGCAACGTGTATTATTAACGCGTTTGCCCACTCGGCCATCCCGCCACCCGATTATGATGGCTTGATAACCAACTAAGAATCACAACTTTAACAGAGACCCGATCCAAACTCTATCATGGCTACGGATAGACTCCTGTCGGGTGTTTCCCTGAAAGCAAATTATGATAGATTGACACTGTTTATCAATATTGATGTTATTACTAATACAAATATATAAGGTTGGAATGGGCAAGATTCAAATTTATAGTTATCATTCGAATCTTCGATAGTTTCTTTGACAGTGACAGGCCAAGCTAACGATTCAAGCCACAACGTACTTACTGCTTTGGTTACAGGAAGATATTTTTAAATGTCCTAAATTTGTTGAGTTTCTCCAGACCCAGATTATTTGAATGGTCTATAAAAGCCGATAGATCAACTGGGCTTGTCGGGTATCTCTTGAATTGATGTCTTGGAATGCTAGGTTAGTTCAAAAATAAAATAAAACGAAAATCGATTTTTTTACAGATGTTGGACTTCCCAAACGACTGATTCAACTACAACTGTAATTTCAATAAAATTTGAACCAATAGAATTCAATCACTATTTGGAGCCGAATAGAAAATATTCGGTTGCGGGATCATACCTTACCGAATAACTTCTGAGAAGTAATGAATTCGAACACGTTAAACCAGAGACAATCAACAATAAACAGTCCGTATAAAATCATGTTCACGTCCCAAATCAATCAGTCATAGTAAATGCACTTAACTTCATAAAAGATTTATATAGATTTGAAACGGATTCCAGGTGGTAGAAGTAACTCGTATAAAATATCCCGGCCATAGCAATGAACGATAAAATACCGAACCGACTTAAAGGAATCAAAAGAAATAAAAAGGCCCTCAGGAGCGAATAAAAGTTGGGTAGTGAAGGACACAATATTTCTTTGGCCTTATAGTGGCGAGTGGAATTTATGGTCTCAAGGTGGGATGGTGGGTGGGGGCTAGAAATGTAATTGAATGGATCCGCTTCCCATCCCCCACCCCCCCCCCCCAATCCGAAAACTTTCCTCGGGAAAGTTGGAAGAGAACGAAATTTCTGACACGGGGCGAGTTTAATTGCTGGCGAATTTCATTTGAATCCACCGCTTCCTATTGGCCCGTTAAGCAATTTTCTGTTCGGACCCGTCAACCAACTCCTGGCAGCGTCTGACAGGCGGGGGTTTATGGGGATCGCTGGAAAATTGAGTCCGGATAGCCCAACCTACGTTAATAATATTATTCCAGGTTTTCGAAGTCTAAAGCAGATATAATCATATTCAAATTAGTTAACTTCAAGTGTGCTTGAATTTTAATTACTGAATAACTAAGGACTGTTCCACAAAGATAATGTTATAAGATCCCATTACCTAACTCTCCTTACAGTTCAAATACAGCCGCTCGATCTGAATAACTTGATATTTAATGGTAGGAAAATGCAGTTGGACCGTTGTGGTAGAATCCTGTGTTATCATAACACTTAAACCTCATTTAAAAAAAAAAAAAAACCCGAAAAGTTAAAAAACAAAACAAACATTATTGTAATGTGAAACACAAAACGTGTGATTTAAAAGAGTTAAAGAATTTTTGTTGGAACGAACTGTTCAAGTACATATTTGCGACATATTCACATTCTTGCTCTAAACATCGAATCATACGGTTATTTTTGTGTTACAGTATCATTACAAGTTGATCCTTTTTGTAACCTTGTTGTTTATTTTTTTTATTTTAACTTCATTTATATATCCGCGCCTGTCAACAATGTATAGACAATCAGGAGATGTGATGGCCGTATACAATTGCAAATGATGACATGTCAGGCATGGGGAAGGATGTCACCCAAGAGTACCTTTCCCTGGCTTGATTCAGTTATTCAGGTCGGTTAAAGAAGGAGATCTCTCATCCAACGCCTTTTTAATCTCCTCCTCACATTCATGGGCATTTCATCTGAGGCCATATCTCTTATTAGTAGGTTTATATGTCCGTGTAGGTTAGTGTGGAAACGTTTTTAAAGAGTCTTGATTTGTTGTACGACTGTTGGCATGTGGAAGTCAGTATTTAAGGTTTGATTAATCACGTACCAAGGTGCTTTTGAAATGAGTCGTAATAATTTTGACTGAAAGGTCTGGAGTTTTTGTAAATGTATTTTTTTAGCAATGCCGTAAATCTGTGAACAGTATATCCATATAGGTTTAAGTAAGTATGTGTACGTATTTAGTTTTTGTCTCAGTCTTAATTTTGAAGATATAGAAAAAAGTGGGAAAAGTAGCTTTAGTCGTTTGTTTAGAGCTTCCCTTTTCATTTTAATGTGCGAGCCCCATGTCATCCTTCTATCGAGGGTTAGTCCGAGGTACTGTACCGTGTCTGTTTGGGGAATGTAAACTCAAAGGTGTTGTTTATTTGGGTTTATATTGTGTTCATGAATCTCCTTGGACCGTTATCGTGTCCTGCCCCACCGAGGGAAACCGGACCGGGTATCATCACGCAATTTGCTTCAGTTAATTTACTCAAACGAACTACTTTTTTTTTTAGTAAGGATGGAAAAGAGCAGCTAGATTCACAAATTTTAATAGATCCTAATGATACGAAGTAAGAATACTCACTAAAAAGAGAAAACAAGCGGTACAGGTGAATATCTAATAAATAGTAATGAGTAGGTGTTGCTCTGAAGATCAAATCTTATGGTTACGTTTGAGTTACAATGTCGTTACAAGTTGATACTTTTGTAACCTTGTCAATTATTTCAGTTTTAATTGTTTGTCTGACATTGTGAATTTAAATCTACTTTTTTTTTTCTCCCCCTCCTCGCATTTTAGGATATCCGGGGTTTCCTGGGCGAGGGGAAAGGGTAAGGATGAATGCCGAGTATTGTTAAATGTCCCTTGGCTCCGAAATTCGAACTACTAGCTAATTTAGGTTTATCACTCATATCTTGTCGGGTGAAAGGCGTATTATTTAACGCATTAGCCCATTCGGCTATCCCGCGACCCATAGTCAAAATCTACTCTCGCATAAACACAATAGGAGACTCTCAATTCGAAATAAACTGAAAAGTTATTATTTCCTTATAAGGTGGACCCCATATCCCTTCCGCAGGATCGAATTTTAAAATTGCTACTATTTTCAAAATTCAAGCTCTCGTAAACATAATAATATTCCCTCCTTACGAAGAAATTAAAAAAAAAAAAATAGATATAGGAGATATAGGAATTTCCTCTCCCAAAGTGAGTTTCAAAATTGATGATAAAATCTAAACTTTTAAAATAACAATTGATTCTTATTTCGAAAAAAAAAAAAGGAAATATTTTGACCGCTTAGTGATAAGTTTAATATTAAAATTTTAAATATCACAAGCCCCATAAGTATAAGTATCAGAAACAGTATCCGTAAAAATGTATATAAATACCACAAGTATTCGAAGATAACCGGATATCCGCAGCTGACAGCTACAAATAGAACTTGTAACTGAAGGAACATCATTGAAGGATTTCTACAAACTTATTCAACTTATCCTAATGACAGGCGTAATCAAAAATTGAATAATAACTTAATAGTTTGCTAAGGCCCGCCTGAATAATTCCATTAAAGTTGAAGATTGGATAAGATGACTGTAAATGGTATAAATTAAAAGGGAAGACAATCTAAAAGGGCTCGGGACCAATTAACGAAGTTGGGCGAGCCATCGGACCAATCACAGAGATTTCAGTTAGCTCTGAATTAGAAACCGACCAATTAAAATAATTCTTTAATTTCCTTCTGGACAGATGAATTTAAGAGTAATCAATATATCTAGTTAACGAATAAACCGATTGCTTTTGATGGTCTCCCCTTTTTTTTTATCATCCATAAGTTAATGGAAATAGATATTTTTGTATACTTTGCGTATAAAGATCAGCAGGAGAAATCAGATCTATTTTAGGTTATATAGAAGTTGGTTATAAAAATATTTAAAATAAAAATAGGGTAAACCACACAGTTATTGGCACTCAGTACAGTTATTGGCACATCAACTTTAACTTACAGAAACAGGTAAACAAGTCCTAATTTTATTACAAGATATACATCAGTCTAATGTTTAAAGGGTCCTCCAAGTCATCTATGAAGTAAGACTTTAACAAACTAACCTTAGGGAAGATTTCACAATTAAATCCACAGGGTGCCAATAACTAGATTTCGCACTTTTAACAATAAATATTGCCATATTGTAAAATTATTGAACTTTTGACCCAAAAAAACCTCTTGAGTCTTTATAAGGATAGATAAAGAGTAGTTATAGGAAGTTTAATAGATCCTTAGGATATTAGATCCCTTCATAAGAAGTTTTTTTTTTTAATGCCACCACTGAAATTTAGTCTAAAGGGTGCCAATTACTGTACGGTTTACCCTGTAAACTATTTCAAAAAGGTGTCTTTTTTTTTTTGACGCCATGAATTTCTTGATACTTGATAATGCTCGATAATTGAGGTATCATTTTAAATATTTCCTTCCCGTCCAGGTGGGAAAAATATTCAGGTTCCCAGAAGATGCCATGAGAAGAGCTGCAAATAAAAGAATACTTCATTTATAACTCAAAAGCTTTGGACATTTTGTCAAAGTGCAAAAGTGAAAGGTCTATGTGTTCCCTACAAAGTAAAAAAAAAAAAAAAAAAAAAATGAAAATCGGAAATTCGTTCTTTCTACAGAAAGCAGGCTTATTATGGCTTTAACCAAATGAGAACTATACTACATTATACTGATACTATGGCAACCAGTGCTTTTATTATTATTGGACTTTTAATTAAATAATAAACAAATTATGGAAACAAAAACCATTGGTAGGCTAAAGGCAAATCAAAATCAATCGAAAACTGGGATTCCTAGGCGCAGGGTTACTTGAAGTGGGTTGTTACCACTTTCCCCTAAATCCTTGACTTTTTGATAATTATTTAATTTTTTGTGGTTACGAAAGAGCTTGAAATCGACATAAATTACTCCAAACTATGAAGTAATCCATCCTGTATTAAAAGAAATGTTTATTTAATTCCCTAATAAAAAATGCTAGAAAAAAGTGCCAATGAAATGTGTACTTCAGCTTCTATCTTACAAAATGAAAAATAATTAGTTTTAGTAGCTTTAGAAATTTATAGAGACGATTTTTAGGTCATGTTGAAAAATTTTAAGAAGTGAACTAAGCAATTCACACATTCTCAATTGATATACGAAGTTTGAAAATATTACTTATCTTAAAATAAATATTAATATCACTTATGAACATTAAAGAATTTGGATATAAGATAACTCTCAATGTAAAGAGTTTTTCCGCTTTTAATGGATAATGGTATTAAGAAAATCTTTTTTATGATGTTAAGGTAAGAATTAGCACCTATTACCTATATTTTAAAGGGACCCTTAAATAATTAGGTAAATATACTCCATTTTAATTAGCTTTGGTTATGACAGCCGTTCAATCCATTCGACCTAAAATTAGAGGAAAGTTGAAACACGATGTGAAACGGTTTCAATATCAATTTGATAATATTAAATTTTTCCAATCAAACTGGTGATACGTTAAATTTAATTAATGTTGGAAGTGTCGATTGTTGACCGTTGAATATTCAACAACTACGATAGCCCGCTTTTCAGTCAGACGCAGGTTGATTAAATAAAGTGAATTATCTAATTATAGCAGACCTATTGACCGACTCTCCAAGTCATCATTACTATCTAGTGGATATTCATCTGTACCGTTTGTTTTCTCTTTATATAGAGTCTTCCTACTTCGTAGAATAAGATTCGATCATTAGAATCTATTAAAATGGGTTGGTCCAAACGCTTTTTCCCATCCTTCTTCAAAAGAAACATAGTTCGTTCAAAAAAACTAGCTGAAGCAAATCGCCCACCGTGATGATACGCAGTCCGGTTTCCCTCAGTAGCTTGGCCTGTAATGCCTAAAGATGGGACACGACACGACAACGTTCCAAGGAGATTCAAGAACACCAGCATAAGGGGATAAAGTCATTTCAAGCACAAGAGGATAAACGTTGAAAAGTATACTTATATATAGTAACAATTATGTGGGTTTAAATAATTTTATTCGAATAAAAAATAATTTACAATGCCACATAAACAATATATACTCAAATAATCAAGAAGTTTACAAAAAGTATCAACGTGTAATGATTCAGCAACATGAAAATGAGCATACGAGTATGATTCGATCTTCAATGCAAGACTAACTCTCCAGTCCATCGCTCCTTATATTTAGTCTGAATCAGAACAGTCCAGAACTTTCTAGACAAGCGTAGAAGGTTCTCGAACAGTCACGAACATGTAATAGAAGAGTCACAAACATGTACTAGAACAGTTTGTACCAATTGTTCCAGCATCAAGTTCAAAACTCTAAAATCTTATGTTTTATGTTCTACTAATAAACATTAATAAACATCGTGTAATTTCTTCTTTAAGGTAAAAATTGTTTTGTAGTTACCTACCGTTTATTTAACTCAGGAAGATCTACTGATCCATCTTTCTTTTCTTGTGTTATCTTCATGCAGGAGAAGGTCAAGAGGTACAGTCATCAATAAATATTTCATTTAATGTACCTAAATCTGAACGAAAACTAAATTATGCATTTTATTAGATTTTATCATTATTCGATTTTTTTTTTTTTAAAAAAAGAGGATGAAAGGGTACTATTATTAGCTTTATGGCATTTTATAACTTTTCTGTACCGAATGGAAATTATAAGAAAGTCATAACGACAAAGGTTGTTAACTTAACAAGCAAGATTTGCATACGTAAGTAGTTAAAATGGCATTTGATTTTTTTTTTCCCCTACATAGCTCAAGAAAATGTTTTAAGGACAGCTTCGGGCCTAATAAACTTTGAAGGCGTTGAGATCACAATCAGTTGGACGGATAAGGAGAATCACAAAGTAAAATTCAGCAAATGAGCGTCATTTAGTGAGAGTGTACGATGTAGCGTGCGGCACGATATCCGTATAACATAGCATTATGCAACGTGAAATCGTTAGCGCTCTTAGGCACTCGAGTTTTGGAAGTTAGGGAATTAGGATTCTATATATAACAATTATTTGATTATAATTAAAATTTGTCAGTGTAGATTAGAAAAGCTTCCGATTTATTTCGGATAATATCAGGGGATTTATATTCGGATGGTTCAGCATTATTTAAGGAGTATTCAGAGAGGTAAAAAAATAGTTTAGTAATGCGAAACTTCTTTCGTTAATCACTAGTGGAAAACTACAATAAACATCTAAAAGTGACCACTTACCCCCCTTATACGATTTTTTGAAAACTTTGGTGGTTCTAACCTACCAAATATGAAAATATATGAAATAAAATTTGTTACGTTGCGCTCCGGTGATTTTACCATCGTTATTATTTCGAAACTATTCAGTCGTATTTGAACCCTGGTGAGAATGTATGAATCGGAAATTACATTCTTCATGTGTGTGTGAAATTCTCTTTACTATTTTTTTTTTTTTCCCCTTCCATAGTATCCCTATGGGAGGGTCGTGTATTTCTAAATTTTTACAGATTCCATGCCCTTAGGCATACTACCTGCATATACGTTAACATTATTATTATTATTTTTTTTTTTTTACAGTAATAGTAATCAATCTGTATGTTAAACTTATAACTAACTTAACACAAAACAAAAAACAGAAATAAAGAAAACAAAAATAAACAAAAAATAAACAAAAATAAAAGTTCAAAACACCACTGGGTGTGGTAGAAGATAAGGTCCATTTGTTCTTCTGCCGGGTCTTCTGTCTTCTCTGGAGTCAATTCTGAAGGTTAATTAATTTTGAAAATTTTAGTAGTTCCAATTTATATTTTTCAAATAACTTGTTTTCCGGAGTAGGCCATGTGTCGCCCTTCATCATGATTGCTTTTATTAAGTGTCCTCTGTTGTTTTCGTGCAAGTGACAGTCATATAAGATATGTTTAAAAGTTTGTGGAGTTTGTCCGTCACAGTCACAAGTGTTTGTGTTACAAAGGAGGAACCGGTTCAAATAGTGTTTTGTTTGTCCGTGTTCTGTCAGTAATTGTGTTAGTTTGTACTCTTTACTATGTAAAACCATTTATTAAAATCCTTCTATACAATATATATTGGATTGAGCGAGAGAGTGCATAGATTCTAAACACGACGAAAAGTGGGACAATATTTCAATCCAGCGGCCAAAACTTTATAACTCTTGATCAAATTACCTTAGTCGAATAATTCTTTTTTTATTAATGAGCATGAGATTTTCTTTATTAGTGAGAATAAAAATATATATACAAACACCATTACTCTGATGGATATTTCAAATTAATTTTTAGATGAGTCCTTTCTTCAGTCTAATTTAGATAAAATAACTTACTTAATTAATTAAAGTAGCACACTACAAAACAGTCTATATATATTTTTTTTCCAGACCTATCATATCTACAATAGGAGCTTTCGGCGCCTTTGCGCCATATTCATCTAAAATAAAATACAATTATAATTAAACAACTTCATTAATGATTACAAAAATTGTCTCGATAAATAAGAATTATCACCTGTAACAATGATGAAACCTGTTAAAACCTCCGTCACTACATATTGATAAGCAAAATAATAATACTAATAATAATAATAATAATGATAATGTTTTATTGAATAATAATAATAACAAATTATACACAAAAGAGACAAACATTGTACAGCATGGAAATCCGTCTGCCGGTACTCATAAGCACAAGCTTAATGGTTAAATTTTATAAAGAAACTAAAAGAAGTAAATAAGTTATGATTAGCCTACATGGATCTTACAATAATCTCCTATTTTTTAGGACATTTAACTGGCAAAAATTATTGTCAAATTATTTAACTAGAATAATATGTTATGCTTTAGTCTAATTTGGCATTCATATTTGAGCATTCAATATATTATATTGACATATTTTGAAAATAAGAAAAGGCTGTAATATCACCGGCTGTAATATCATAAAAATTAATTTAAAACACCCAGAATGATGTTATGTATTTTTCTTGTTCCCAATATAAAATTTTCACACTGTGCTTGAGACCCCGATATCGTTTCTATGGAAGAAGAAAAATATTAGGAAACTAATTTTCGGCCAGGAAATAATTCATTATTTTAGTAATTAATTTGAAGAAAGCAATTTATTTTTTAGCCGAGGCAGGTGTTGGTATTAAGTAGGGACATTCTTTAAGAGATTTTGAATTTTATTAATGGCCCTTACGTCAGATATAAACATCCATCATTCTTTATTTTGTTTCATCTAATTTAAGCTTAGGACCTTTTAAGTTACTGAAAACTTATAAAAAGATAACTTTAATAAAAACTTTTATTACTTTAATATTTATGGCACTTCATTAAACATAAAAATTGAATGCCTAAATATATTATTAAAACAGAGAAGTGAAATATATTAATTAAATATTAATATATTAATATTGTAACACTTAAATGGGTTATACGAATATTATTCAAATGGATTTGGATGGAAATCCATTAGAAATGGATTCAATGCCACACAAATTATAAGAACAAATATATTTAAACTGGTTAAAAAAATTATCACTTAGTAAAACACAAATAATCACATGGCTTGAGCTTCAGAACAAAGATAAGAACCGAGACTCCAGTCCAAAGCTTCTTACATACAGTCGTAAAGAGAACAATCGAGAAACTTCTGGGCCAGCGTAGATGATAATCGAACATCGTAGTCACAAAAATGTGCTATGACAGTTTGTTCCAATTATTAGTTCGTACCAACAAAAAGTCTAGAGCTATTCTAAACCAATTTAAAAAAAAAAAAAAAAAAAACGATTAAAAAAAAACATATTTTTTTAAATCGTTTTTTTTTTTTTTTGTTTAACGTTATCATATTTAGTTTTCAGTAACTAATCTCTTAAACGTGTCAATAAATAATATTATAATAATTAATTTTCTTATAAGCCTAATTCCTAATATAAGCCTAAAATAATTTCTATATAATAAAACATTAAATCCATAATTCAAAAATATATTTTAAAAGTCATATCAACCTGGGCTGCTGTAGTCACAGAGCATAGAATTACATAAACAGGTCACTGATGTGATTGGAAACGTTCACCGCTTCCCCCACTCCTTGAGGTCCCAGAAGTCTCCTGCTTTTTACCGCCCCGTAAGTGACTTCTCCATTGTTGATCATTCATTATTTCTTTTATTTTTCAAAGCGGGTTTGGAGGCCATTTTTTTTTCTTTTCTTTTTTTTGGGTGCTTTAAAGTTTATAAAATGTCCAAAATGGGAGGAATGTGTCAAGAATTTTGAGGCACTAACAGAAAGGCAACATCTCACACATCTAAATTACCTTTTCACAGGTTTAGTGAGGTTTAGTGATTTTAATTTTAATTTTACGTCTATTGATAAGATTATGTCCCCCATCCTTGGTCAAAGTTTAATACCCCTAATTTTTTATATACCGTTTCGTAAAATTATTAGGGCTGAACAAAGAGGCAGAAGGATAAATCTTTACTACAGTAATGATAATGGAAATTGTTGGGGTTTCAGAAAAAGCTGAAGGTATACAAAAAAATTGAAAAACAAGACCATGTCGGAAGATTATTTATTTAAATTAGAACTAGAAGAGGGCGTATAATACAACTATTATTTATTATTATTTATTTTACTGTATATATGCTTGTACATTTTACAGGTAGCCTGGCATCATTATTTTAACATCGAAACATAACAGTACATGTTAAATAATAAACTTCTTTAACTATTAATATAGGTTATTTTTTATGAATATAATACAATTGACAGTCTATATTGTTGAATTATGTTTATGGATAAATTGAATCATTATTTATAAACACTATATACAAATAGCATATGACATGTAATCATAATTATATATCCCACAGCCAACATTAGTACAATATAAGAATATATAATAGTTTAAATTATATATATAAATTACAGATGTGTATAACAGCAATATATATATATATATACAAATTATGGAATGCCTGGAAACATTCTTAATTGTTTTACTTTTGTAATATATAATATTATAAAATCATTTAAATAAATCAAACAATTCCAAGCAATATTAAAAAAAAAAGCCAAAATAGAATAATATACTTTAATCCTTTAAATTAAGACAATTTTATATGGAAGTGATAGTAACAACAACACACAGCCGATTAATTACTTACTCATTGATAATAAAAGACCTTATTTTCATTGCTTGTTTAATAAAGCTACCAACATTATCCAATTGTTCCCGATCGATTGTTACAATATTTGCAAAATCGATATCTAAGTTACCACGAATATATTTTTTGAGATAGTGTAATCTAAGAGGATTATATATTGGACAGATAATCAAAATATGCTGCATGGATTCCGATACGTTTAAATTTCATATTAAATACCATTTATATAATACAACAATCTTATTGAATTTTGTAAAATTTTCAGAAAAATCATAATGTACAAGGAGTATTACGAATCTTCATCAAGAAGTATCTTCACACGTTTGACAATATCTACATCTGTTTTATGTAGATTGATTTTTATTTCCACAATTTACTGAGCTCTGCATTCCTCGGAATTAGGTATAACTTCTAGCTCGTTGCCTCTTTATAAGTGCAAAGGCGTTTACCAAATATTATTTCATCTGCACAGCCAACAATACTCGAATAAGCGAAATAAGAAGTGTGTTCCGAATGTTTGATAGTTTATTTTAACTAACTTAGCACCGATAATTGATAATTACCAATTAATGAAGATTGTTAAGTGCGTAGGGTGAAGAGGAACTCTGACAAGACGCACTCAGCAGTTATTTAATGAATTCCTTATAAGAGCGTTGAGTACTCGTTAGGCCTTCGTTAAGGGGGCGAAGGGGGGGAGGGGGGTCTCCGTTTTCGCTAGGGCCTCATTACAGAGGTGATCTTCGATCCAGGTTCGAGTCTAGCTTGCGTCACCTGTTTAATACTTGACTACCCAACGGCCTAATTCCGCCTTAGTTATCTTTATGTCACCTAGGAGCCATCACTAGGCCTAGCAGGGGAACATTACCCTAAAATCTTAGAGTGTGTACCAAGTTATGTCATATCATACGATCATGTCATTATGGATAACGGCGGCATCAAATAGCAATACAATCAAGCATGTTCGATGAAGTTTCTTAATCAACATTACGTTAATATTTATTTAGAAATATTATAGTTAACAAATATTATAGTATTTTTAAGTCCTAATGATGAATTCAAAATATGATGACTATTACAGATTGTCTAGAAGGAGTCGTGATTAAAATATTGTGACGGAAGAAAACAAAAACAGATGTCCACTACTTTTATTCTTACAAAAAAAAGGACTAGAATATGAAACTTGGGCTACGATATATATATATATATATATATATATATATATATATATATATATATATATATACATGAAACAAATATGGCTAAACAAGGAGATATTTTTAATGAATAAGGATCTGATGAGTCAAGATTCAAACAAAGGAATTTATAGGAATTCGGTATGGACACCTGCCAGGAAGTATACGTCCGGGAAGCCAGCGGATATGTCAAAAAGAGAGAGAGATATATTAAAGAGAGAAAAGAACAGATTTGCAAAGTTCGGCCACAAGATATCGCCACAAGAAAAAGGAAAAAGGTCTAGAGTGGGAGGAAGAAGAGATGACATTCGATTACATATGCAGCCAACTAGTGAAGACTACATTCTCTCCATTCTACGTCCACGATAGTTCGATGATGATCTTCAGATAAGAAGAATACGACATCATATCTGCATCATTACCATCAATCGCAAGTACATAGATTACTATAGGGGATAATTAACTTCATTACCGTTGTTGAGCTCAATTAATTAATTAAATTGTAACTTCTATTTTAAGAATTTAAAAGCGCTTATTAATATTAATATTACTATTATTATTAATAATTTTATGATTGAATGTATTCACTTAGAATCGGTCAAGGTTATTTGTAATATTAAGTTATATAGTTTGTTTTTCTTTTTGTGGTACTTTAATGAATAAATTATTTTATGTTGCATTAAATTTTCATTTCTGCCCCATGGTTCATTCCTGATACTGAAAGATTATTTTATTTAATATTAACATTCTTATTAATACGAGCCTTACCTCCCATAATTTATAATGTTAATGTAGAATGAAAATAATTGTATTCCAAGAGGGACTATCAACTAGATAAGCAGCCAAACCATACAAGATTGCCATATATAAGGTAGGATATTTTAGGGAGAGGAAAGGAAATCGTATTAATATATATATATATATATATATATATATATATATATATATATATATGAAAACGTAATGAACTCAGCTGGTCTTAATCTAGACAGGGAACAACACAGTTACTTTTGAGTCGTTTGGTTTAAGTGCTGGGTACACCTTTTTTAATTGCAAGAAGTGTTTTTTTAAAATTCAATGAGACCAGTCTAGGTTCATATAGATATTGTTACAATTGTTATATCGTCTGTGTATCTTGCAGTAAAATATAACATAATAAGTGCATTTTATTATTTATATATTATATTGAAATAGCTTCAGATTTACTAATAATTCCAAACAATTTAAGATAAAGAGATGGATTTTAACGGGATAAGGACTTCATATTTTTTTTTTTTTTTTTTTTTTTTTTTTTTTGTAATTGAGACGAATTATTTCTTACCTTATCAACTTCAAATGAGAGATTTTTGTTTAAAATATATTTTCGAAAAAGAACTGTAACCAGAAACCGAGGCTGTGACGTCTTTCGGCAGGGACATAAAAATTAATCTATACGAAGCCAGGTACTTGTTAAAAATCCCTATCCTATTATTCCTGGATAGGAAAAATTTAGAGCTTTCACTAGTAGCTTTTTCCTAACAATTAAAAATAAAATAAAATCAATCACACTAAACTTCATTTCTGATCAGAATCTATTTGGTATAGTCTGAATATGGTACCAGCAAATTTTTCAGTTTGATTTGTTTGTTTAACGTCAGCTTATGCTATTAAGGCTAATAGGACGATGCTACACTGGGAGTCCTAAGTTTTGACTATCCAGGTTTAATTAAGTTAGGTATCTTTAACGAGTACCTGACACCGTTCAGGCTCGGGACATTCATTTTACGCTATCCGAGGGATACAACATTTAACGTCAAACATAGCCAAGGATTTTTTATTCCCTTAAAATATCATAGGTCCACCGCGGGATGCGAATCCGCGACCTTCAGTATTGTAGGTTTCAGTATGCTAACCACTACACCAAAGGTGACCACCGTGGGTAGGACTAAATATATTGTAAACTTATATATCAATTGTAAAACAATAAAAAGAACAGCTGGTAATTCTTCCAAAAGAAAGTCTAAAACTCTTGGTTAGAGCGGCAACCCACTATACTAAAGGTCGCGGGTTCACGTCCCGCCGCGGTGGCCCAAGGATTTTTTAAGGGAGTAAAAAATCCTTAGCTATGCCGTCCCTTGGATAGGACGTAAAATGGAGGTCCCGAGCCTGTACGATGCCAGGCACTTGTTAAAAATCCTTATTCTAAAAATACCTGGATAGGCTAAATTTAGGATTCCCACTATTGTCTTATAGTGGCATATCGTCCGATAAGCCTAAGCATTAATGGACGTTAAACAAACTAACAATAAAATTGGGGTCATGAAAAACAAAATGATAGATTTCTTTATAATTTCTAGATTGCCAAAGGATGATTGTTAACGATGAATTGAGTTTTATAAAGCATATGTTTAATAAGGTTTTTCCTTTATTAATTGCTCTGAAATTAAAGCAAATAAGCATGAATTATGTATTTTACGTTATAATTATTGCAAAGATAATTGGGTTTTTTTGGGACTTGTTAGTTATTTATAGTAAAAGGAAGATCGATCAATCAAATTCCCATAAAGTTTCTTTAACAAAGCATATATTTAAGCAAGATATCCGCAGTGCTAAAAAATTGGTAATTATTCGTCACATTTAATGTGTTCGTCATCAATTTATAGCTGTGGCTAACCTAAATTTGGTGACATTTTGTAGAATGAACACTGAATCGTAGTATATTTCCCTAACTATTAAACAATAACACCACGAGGAAGTGCACATCATACAAAATGCAACGTTTAGAGTGATGGTTCGCAGAAATATATGCGTTGTCAAAGGAACTATTTGAGACTTATGTATCTTTCATTAACCATAAGTTATAACATTTAATTATTTAGACGTTGAATAAATGAGTATCAAAGAAATAATTCTTAAAAAAAATATTATTTTATTTATTTATATACGTTTAGTTTTAAGGGAAAAAAAAGTTTTTAAAAATGGTACGGTAAGTATAAAGGAGTGTACGATATGATAGAACATAATGGGAAGGTTTCCATCCAAGCAACATCAACAAAGAGAAGATCCCTTCCAAAGAGATACGCATTGTCGGGGAACAAGAAAACGCCATTAGTTGCATGGACGATCTGCAGGTGACGTCTTGCACTGAGTAAGTGCCTAATCTCATCCCTCTTCCTAAAGTAAACTCAAGGCTTATACTAAGCAGTTTAAGTCCTTCTCAACTCGCCCTAAGTGGCATTATGAAAATACGATTGCCTCCAACTATAATAATGGTGTTTAGTTTTAAGTTCTCTAAATTGAAAGATAACGAAGGGAAGTTTGCTAATATCCGGATGAAGCTTACAGCTTCTTCCTTTCTCTACTTACGAGCAAGTCAATTATTGTCTATTTTATTTTGTAATTTTATACAGATGAGTATTGATCGATTATCGTTTGCTTTGGAACCTTCATTAAAAGAGTTAAGCTTCATTAGGCATCCATGGCCGGGTAGTCTATATAAGTTGCTTCAATACAAAGTTTGCTTAACCCAGTTCTGCTGTGCAACTTAACCCCTTCATAATGGAAGATGTAGACAGGCCCTGAACAACATTCGATAGGATAATGGTAATATATATTACCAACGTAAATTTATAATAGTAAGCAGGCTGTGAGCTATGTTATACGATGATATATATATATATATATATATATATATATATATATATATATATATATATATATATATATATAAGTTACGATTAGACTGAATGTTACACTAAAAATGTGGAGCTAGGGAAAAGTGACAACAGAACTTCAAGGAATCCAGAAATCAACTAACTTTATTTTGCTTTCCACCTGGTACATATAAAAACAGCAACATATGTTTATTAATAATAATTAACTTATTCTATAATCAAATTTGATTTTTATTAAATACGTGTTATATACAGTTAACTTATATATATATATTTAAATTTTAATAATGTCCCAAATATTTTTTTGTTATCCAAGCAAAATATAGCTGACTGCAGAAAAATACGTTCAAAATGGGATAGCTCTATTTTATTTTTCATTTTAATTTTATATCTTTAAAAATCTTATTTTACTTAGTTTTTTATTTTTAATTGTTACATATCTACATTAACTAATCTTTAGTGGCAAGTTACCTAACTTTTTTAAAGGCAAGCAACCTACAGAGAGAAAATGTTATAAATGTAAAAAAAAAAAGAAGTTTCTTTGTATATGCAGATTTATATTAGTTTTATTGGATTTAGGATATAACAAATAATCTGTACAAGATAAATTAGTGTGCTATGTATTAGCAACCCAATATGATTGGGCAGCATCACTTTTTTCAATCAAGTTTTTCTCTCCTCCCTCATTTGATTTAAAAATAAATTTCACCGTCTAATTAGTTCTTTTCGTTTAAGCCTAATGTCAACTTGCCAAGTGAGTCTTTTGTTCAGATAAAAGTCTTAATATCTAATTTCGTCAGATGCCGGAATAGGTGTTTTGTTGAAGAATATTTGGGGGCAAAGACCATGATTAAGTGTGAAGACTGCATCCACACTCTTTTTTTCATTTATTTTTATTTTCCACCTAGCGGGCATTCATAAATTAAATTAATTCATATTAAAAAAAAAAAAAGTAACCAAGAAATTTATTTGAATTCCCGACTTCAATATAGGACTGAGCCATTCAGAATTTTATCATCCTTCGTGGTAGGAAGCAATGCCGGAGGTGTGGCTGGGAGAGTTCTTAAGAAGGTGGTTGAGGCGCTGCGGTATGCCAGCCAGGTTTAATATAGGACGGCCCATAATGTCCAAGCTAGGCTGCTAGGAATTCCCCCGCGTATCTGCCTCAGGTATTTCTTCAGCAACTATGGGCTAATTATGGGATGTTGGTGTTGAGGGGAATTTTCAATCACCTCAACGGGGTGCCCTATAGGGTAATTAATTTCTAATGAGGCTCGGTTAGGGCGCCATATATTCTTTATAATTAGTAGCGGATTTGGCTTAAGGGTGTGACCTGTTCGCCAGGATGGAAGGAAAATATGGTAGCATTGTTCGTAGTCTCGTATTAGCTTGTGTAATTACGGTGTATCTAATACACTTAATTATGCTTTCATCAGTCTTTGATAATACCTAAACAACGGTGTATAATAACATTAATTATCTTATATTTTCTTTGTTTATTTATTAAAGAACGTTAAAATATATCGAATCATAAAACTTTATGGAAAAGATGCCAAATTAATTATGTTATAAAAATAGCCCAGCCTTGATTTTTTTCTAAAATAATCTCATTAATTTTCTGCTACATTGTCTTTATGGCTATTCGGATTTCTCACGATCCTGAGTATAAGGCGTGAGAAACATATGTGTATGATGATAATGATTGTAGATAGTTAGATCGTAGAAATCAATGTAATGAAAATTGTTGGGGTTGCGCGTTATAAAAACAACACTAGATGAGGATTGAAAAATATTGTTGAGCTGTTGAGCCCTCGCATATGCATTACGCCTTTATTTATAAGTGTTTATAATTAAAGATGTTCTGTTCATTAAATGGAAATTATTTATTTCATGGGAATTAAATGAAATTTTCTGCCACTACATAGAGAAATATGAAATCAGACGACTTGGAGTATTATGCTTGCATTGCCGAATTATCACAAGTAAAAACTTTTATTTACTAATAAAAAGTGTACTTTAAAGAGCAAACACAAACAAAAATAAGTAAATGAATGTGGAAAATCGTGTGAATTTGAGAAATGGCATTTAACAAAACACGTCAATTTCTAATCAAAGTAAGTTGCTACTAGAAAGTTGTGTGTTGCGATCATCGCACCAGATTTTTTTGTTTTATTTTCCTTCCTAGACTCTTCGGCTACATTGATATTTTCAAGGGCCATAGGACAGGTTGGAATGTTTATTCCGATTCCGACACCGGGGCTCGAAATCATAATCTTCAGGTGACTAAAAGATATCATGAGCAACCACTAAGCCCCATTGTAGTATAAAATGTGTGTGAAAACGTTTTATTTCAACATAATTAAAAGTCCAAATGTACAATCCTATTCTGATTTCAATTCAAAATTAAAGGTTGCAAACGTTGTAAGTGAGTAATCCATCTCTTTTAAGTTGTGACCGATGCATACATTGTTTTTTTTACTTTCACTTACCTATATATATGAAATATATAGTAAGTGGAAGTATTGCGATCGTGAAAAATTTCGACTTCCTGTTTTCAACGGAAATACATGTTTTGGGGTCCCCTGAGTCCAATTAACCAAGTCCCGCGAAATGGTCTGTGTGTGTGATCAGACTAGCTCAAAAACTATAAACCGTGCGAACCTGAAATTGGGTATTTAGTGTATGTATATGCCCGCGATGTGACAGCAAATATTTAATCAAAATTGCTCAAAGGGAGGGGGTACTTTATTTAGTAACTTTTTAGGTTTTTTTCGATTTTCTCAAAAACGGCTCTAACGATTTTGATTAAACTGAGTATTTGATCTATTTATATGCCCGAGATATGACTGCAAAAATTTCATCAAAATTGATCAACCGGAGGGGGGACTTTACTTAATAAATTTTGTATCATTTTTACGTGTTTTTTTTTATTTACACAAAAACGGTTTTAACGATTTTGATTAAACTGAGTATTTGATCTATTTATATGCCCGAGATATGACTGTAAAAATTTCATCAAAATTGATCAACCGGAGTGGGGACTTTACTTAATAAAGTTTGTATCGTTTTCACTTGTTATTTTTTATTACTCAAAAACGGTTTTAACGATTTTTATCAAACTGGGTATTTGATGTATGTATATGCCAAAGATACGATAGCCAACATTACATCAAAATTGGACAAACGGAGCGGGCACTTTAATTCTTAATTTTTTTCCAATTTTTACCTTTTTTTCGATGATCTCAAAAACGGCTTTAACGATTTTCATCAAATTCCCCATGTCTGATGAAAATTAGGTGTTCTTTAATATCAAGTAAGCTTTATCATTATTAAAATGTTCTGAGGGGGCTTTTTTTTTGGGGGGGGGGGGGTTGAGGCCTTTTTTGTTTGTTTTTTTCCTATAAAGTACCTATGTTTTTTTTTATATGGAGAAATTAACTGTCTCTCGTTACGCCTAAAAATAAGAAATGGCTATATATGAGATATGATAAAAATAAAGAAAACATAAATAGGAGAAAAAAGAAAAATATTCAGTCAACTCATAACTCGTTGAGCCCACGCATGCGGAGTACGCCTTTAATGACAGACCATTGTTCATAATTAAAGCCGTTCTGTTAATTTGAGAAGTGGCAATTAACAAAACGCATTAATTTCTAATCTACGTAAGTTGGTAAGTGAAAGTTGTGTGTTGCGCGCACGCACCAGATTTTTCATTATTCTCTTTACACTAAGTGGAAACAGAAATCATATTCAGTGAATATGAATTTTTTAGCAGTCCCTTTAAAGAAAATATATATCTCTTTATGAACTTTAACTATTTATAGTTGTTATACTTTAAGTCGAGTAAAAACCACGTTACGAATGCTTTCTTTTTGGTACATTTCTTATAAAAAACAATGTTAGATAAGCAGTAACTCAAGATAGAAGGGGAAGGAATTCAATTTCCTTTATAAAGGAACAGTAAAAGGTCTTGATATCGTATTCCACGCTACCCTTTTCAACCGTCCCACTACGGCCTTCCGATCCCATCCTCGCCCCTCCGCAACCCTCTTCACTGAACCCAGGGTAGGTTAAGGGGCCGGACTTCAAAGTTGACATGCCATTACAAGACTTTCGTTCTCCATGGTGGAAGTACCGAAAGAAATATAAAAAACTAAAAATTGATACATTACCTTCTGAGTATATATTTTTTCATTTTTAAAATCGAAAAAAAAAAACACTAACCAAGCTGATTATTAGGTTCATATTAGAATAATGCGCCCCAGGTATATCATAAAGCTCTCCTTCATCTTCTGGGTAAAATTAGTGTTTAAAAAAATCGGGAGGGCGAGGGGGCATTGGCTGTGTGGGTTAAAGAGTAAAACGCTGACGAGCATGTGGAATAACCAGAGGATCAAAGGAAGCACGAGATGAAATCCCGACTTGGCGGTTTTTAGTTCATCGAATCGCTACGAGGAAACGTTCGTATCTGCGCTAATGTAGCAGTGAGGGTTAACGTATGCCATATACAGGTAAACTGGTAAACCGCCCCTCACATCGACTCACACTGGAGTGATAAACCTTCCTTGTGTATACCTATCGTTGGGAGGTGTTCCAGGATGTCAGTAGCCGCCCGGAGGTTCGGAACAAGGACGGTAGGCTTCAGGGAAAGAAATATAGGTCTAAAGAGGCAGCTGACTCTTAGCTGCCATAATCCTTGGACCGAGACAGTTTGTCACTGTGATTGAACCCGACAGAGCTGACACCATCGGTGGGAAGGACATTGCCAAATTGGTACCAATAGGATTGGTTATAGAGCTATGGACAGTCTGCCGCTGAGCCATGGAGAACATGGCTTGCAGCAACGTGAGGTTTGGGTTATCCCCTCCAGGCTGTCTGTGCTACCGCAAGTAACACTAATGTCCGCCAGAGGACCACACACCTAAGGCCTAAGCTATGTAGGTCTAATGCGCCCACCGAAAAAGAAATTCAGAATGATGCTTCAGACCTAATTATGGAGTTTCCATCAATGATTTTATTAATTTTTTTGCTATGTTTATAGCTATAAAAATCAATTATAGTTTTCAAAATGTTTGATAACCCGCCAATACTCTAAAGAGAATTATTTATAGTAATTTCATGTGTGAGGGAAAATCGTTTGAGTTGGTTACTTTAATTGGTGTTAAGGAAAATTGCGTTTTTATTTTTTTTAACTACCGATTTATTTTCCAAAGATGATTTTTTTTTCAAGCTAGATCAACGATTATATCGAAAAATTAACAATCAAACCCTAAGAAGGGGACAGCTCTATTCTATTCATCACGAGTTATGTATATACAATAATTGTAGGGAGCGGTTGGTCTTGATGGCTTAATAAAACTATTGAAAAAAGAAAAAACTAATAATTAGAAAAAACAACTTAAGAATCAAAATGGAAGAATGGTAAAAATAGTGAATTCATATCATTTTAACGAAAAATACAAATAAAAAGTAATATCCATAAAATAAATGGAAATAGGAATAAAAAAAGTTTTTAGTAGCATTAAAAATATTTAATTAATTTATGTTAAATAAAGTCCTTAACACGTGCATACGCCTGTTTTTAATTATGTTGATAATTAACAAAGTATCCTGTTCAGTCTCAGACTGTTTGAATTTGAAAACAATGTTTCCCGCCATCCAATGCCTCCTAACTTATTGTAAGTGCGTAGCTTAAGTGCAAGTTAAGAAGGCTATGAAAATCAGCTGTCGGATGTCTACCGCCACGTGCGTCATCCCCACTCCGCCTCACTCTGCTTTCGACTGCCGTCACGTTAAGATCTCCATCTCTCAATCATCCTGCCACCGGCCGCCATCACGACGCAGGTGCTATCTTTGGTCAGATTGCTAGTCGACCACGTAAGTAAGATCTTACTATATGCAATTGCCAGTTTTCTTCAAAGAATTGACTCAAAGCAGAAGAGAGGTCAACGTTGGAGATTGTGCAACCCAAGCATATCTCTATGAGTTTCAGTTCACCGGAAGTTCGCCTTCAGAAACACTAGTGGGTTTGTTCGCCGTATTTAATAGCTAATTATTTTAATCACCAGGAGTGGATTAGAATACAGAGCTCTGTCAATTAGTTTGGTTTTCTTTATCTCTGTTTAATTTTCTTAAATGTTTCATGATCATATCTAAACATGCTCCAAGGCCTTAATTCATTGTAAAATTGTTAGTGCTAAGTTTCATTTAATTTCAAGAATTCTAGTTTCTTTTTTCTTCATCTTTATTCATTCATAACCTTTTAAGTTATTGTTGTTATTAGAAGTATCATATGGTTCAGCTTTATTTTATTTCATTTTATCTAATGTTCGAGCTGTTTATTAATTGTAATTTTCCTTAAGAATAAAAGTTTTGTTTTTCTCTCTCTGTAATTTCACCGCTCTTCTTTTTTTTTATTATTCTCCTTCATCATTATTTTTTAATATTAACGCCCTATTGAACATATCCTTTTTTTAAAAATTCATCTTATAAAATCCTTTTTAAGAATAAATGTAAAGTATGCTATTATTTTTTATGTAAAAAAGGTTGGAATGATCATAACGAAATAAAACATTAATATGCAACATTTTAATTATGTTGAATTGAACCTGAGATCCTTTCTGACTCAACAAATGCATTCAGGATTCGAAACACGAATAACCGGAATTGTTACGATAATGGCGAGAGACGTAATCCTATAACGACGATTAGGGACCTGAACAAATAGCAGGGAAATAAGAAATAAAAGAGGGTGGATGGAGATGGAAAAGAAAAAAGGAAGAATAAAAAAAAAAAAAAGCAGGAGCAGAGGAGAGAACCCTAATTGGAGGGTAAATATTGGATTGGAGAAGTAAGGTGGCTTAAGAAATTATAGCACACCTGGTTCACTATAGGACCTAAAAAAATAAACGCCACCCCCCTATAAGTTCACCTTAACGCTTTATTTTTATCTTTGCTTGTTTTAGTATTCTTTATCACGATTTAGTCTGAGTCTTAATATAAAATTATTATATTAAAGAAAAAAATCCATAGTGTTGCGGTTGGTCAGATTTTTAACAAAATTGCCAATAAGGTTATTTATCATTTAAAAACCTTTGTTCACCTTCATATTGTAACACTAAGTGGGTTTAAGTAATTTTTATTAAACGAAAACAATAATTTACAATATCAGACAAGCATAAAAACACAAATAATTAACAAGGTTACGAAAAGTATCAAGTTTTAACGACACAGTAACAGTTATTCTAGATCTCTCAATCTAGTTATTCTAGATCTCTTCATTCCATAATGAAAAACTTATACCTAGATGAAGATGCATTGGAATAAAAATTACAATTTAATGATCGCTAGTAATTTCTCCATTTACATTTAAGAGAGGAGCCAAAATATTTAAGCTAATGAAATATTTTGTTTCGAGCTTAAAGTTTCTTTCAGTCACAAAAGACTGACATTAAGCTTAAACGAAAAGAACCTGTCGTTCAGCGGACTGGGGTTTGACATTAAATATCTTAATAACCATAAAAAACACTTACAAGTTTTTAAATATTTTTTATTAAACGAAAGTAATAATTGACAATGTAAGGGAAACAATACAAACTCAAATATTTAACATGGTTACAAAAAGTATTAACTTGTAACGACACAGTAACACGAATCTTCAGAGAAATACTAACTATCTAGTCCGTCGCCCCTTATATTTAGTCTGAATCAGAACATTCTAGAACGTTCCAGACAAGTGTATAAGGTACTCGAACATACGCGAACATATGCTAAAACAATTTTTTCCAACAAAAAGTCTAGAACTCTTTTGAATCTTATGGTTTGTGTTTCAAGTTACAATATTCTTAGTTATAATCGAGTATTTACTTCCACTTAATTTTTTTTCTCATTACCGAAAGTGGGGAAAAAATTTTATATATATAGTTTCCCCACTTATATATAAGTTTTTAAAAAGAATCTTTAATGAGGTATAGAAATAAACGAAAAAAATTAGTCGCGCTTCTGTGTTTTTTTAATGGAATAAATGTGACAAGCATATGATCTAGTACCTTTTTGTCCATAATTGTAAAATATTGTCAACTACTTGCACTTACAAGAGCATAAATTTATTTTTGTAGACACGCTTACAATACTAATAAGACTCGTCAGATTTAGCTAAATAGATAGAGGCAAGTTGAGGATTAACGGGAATGGTAACCAAAACTTCCATGATACATCTGTACAAAAAAGTTCTTTTGTTGCTACACCTATTCCGACTCACAAAACTTATCCGATTCGTCCCGAAAATGGAAGGTAGAATGAAGATGCGAATCAATCATTTACAAGTATCAGTACCCCCCAAATTTAACTTGCAACTATCCGAAAACTTATTTCCTTTGATTGATATGTTTACATTTGTAGAAAGGCTCTCAGGAAAAAGGGCCAATAAATTTTTTTTTTTCATCAGCATCCAGTACTAGACCGTTATGATAAGTTTTTCCATTCAGATAGTCTTTTTTTTACCAGAAACTTTAGAGTGAAAAGTTGAAGCATAATTTCGGAGAAATCTAAATTATTCGTTTTTTCTAGCAACTTTTTCTTCCATTGACCGAACAGAGCTCTCAGAAGAATTCTCTGTAAACTGAAGCTCTCAGACAATTCATTATCTTTATTTCTTAGGTTTTACCCGTTTTCAATGTTATAAAATAAAAGTGAACAATATTAAGATGTAACACTTATATGGGTTTACAATTTTTATTCAAAGAAAAACAAAAATTTTCAATGCCACGCGTATTATAAATATACAAATATTAGAGCAGGTTACAAAAATTATCACTTAGTAACACACAAAATATAATATAGCTTGAGCTTCAGAACAAAGACCTTAACGGTAACCTATAATACTAAAGGTCGAAGGTTCGCGTCCCGCGGTGGCCCTATGATTTTTTAATGGGAGTAAAAAATCCTTGGCTATGCCGTCCCTCGGATAGGACGTAGAATGGAGGTCCCAAGCCTAACCGATGTCAGGAACGCGTTAAAGATCCGTATCCTAAATATACCTGGATTGGCAAAAATCAGGACTCCAACTGTAGATTCGTCCGATTAGCCTTAGTGGCATAAAGTGACGTTAAACAAAAACCAGAACCAAGATTCACACTCCAGTCCAACGCTCCTTATATACAGTCGAAAGGAGAATGGTCTAGAACCTCGTGGAACGGTGTGGATGGTACTCGAATATCGTAGTCACAAACACGTGATATGACAGTTTCTTTCAAATGTTAGTTCCTTCCAACAAATGTCCGGGACCTTTTAACCATAAATTCTTTTGTTTAACGTTGCAATACTTTTTTTTTTGTTGCCATTACTTAACTTGTAGATCTCTTGCCTAATATTTAGGCACTTAGAGGCTTCCTGATGGATTGCTTCAAGCTATATGTTCTGTCCATCTTTACCTCATCGCTTTCATATCATAAGACTGAACGGACTGACCAGTTTCCATCAGCAGTAGTACATTGTTGGTGCTTCTCCACATTCTTAAGTAATCTGACCCGGAAATTTTCCCCTCAAATCTTTTCAACCTTTTTTTTTTTTTTATCTTATTAGTGCCTTAGCTTTAGTCGATCTAATTGCATTTGAGAAAGAGAGAAGAGGGCTTTGTTTACGTTCTCCTATTTTATTTGCCTCCTTTTGTCGTTCACTGAGGTTGCTAATGAAAATATTTATGAGGATTTCGATGTAAAAGTTTTTGGTATGCAAAACAGCTGTAGTTTATTTATTTCTACAATAAGAAGATTTTGAGAACGATTTTAACTATGCTATTTATTTTTTTTTTAAATTAAAAAAGATTCAATGAGAGTGAGAGAGAGGGAGAGAGAGAGAGAGAGAGAGAGAGAGAGAGAGTGGGGGGGGGGAGAGAGAGAGAGAGAGAGAGAGAGAGAGAGAGAGAGAGAGAGAGAGAGAGAGAGAGAGAGAGAGAGAGAGAGAGAGAGAGAGAGAGAGAGAGAGAGAGAGAGATAGTACCGCTCTCCAACCATCCGGAATGACCGCTAAGAGTTCTTATCTGCTGCTTTCGTCCCAACAAATATGACCTAAGCCAATGAAGCACCTGCTCCCCAACACCAATTTACTTAACAATAGCTCATGATCGACAGAGTCGAAAGCTCTTTCGAAATCAAGGGAAACAAATATTGTTAACATACGTTCATCCATAGCTTCTCGAACATCAGTTAAAACCGTATTTAGTGCTGTTCATGTGCTTCGTCCTTTTCTAAAGCCTGATTGGTGTGGAGACAGAAGATCATTACTTTCAAGGAATCCTCTCAAATCTCTCTCTACCATTCTCTCTAAAATTTGATAACACTGGTAGAAGGGCAATAGGCCGGTATTCAGAAAGAGTCCTGGGTTTTGCTTTCTTAGGAATGGCCCTGATGATAGTGCGTTTCCACGCTTCAGGGAACCTACATTGTCGCAAGGACGCATTCAGGTTGTCTACTAGGACATGGGTGGCTACCAATATCTCAATCACCGCCCTAGTCAATCCATCCTCCCCCGCCGCACCCGTCCCTCCCCCCTTTTCAGACCCCAAGCCACATCATCTTCACTGATCTCATCAAAGATAAGGTCATCAACCTCCTCGTTAGTGTGCGTTGGTTCAGTTATCGCTCATCCAGGGCCCAGAGGATGAGAAACGAAAAAACGATTTAGCTCGTCCAGGTTGCAAATAACATCAACGTCATTTCTACTCACGTCAATGACTCGATGGTTCCTAAGCTCTTTCCAAACTTCGCAGTTCGAACATCTATCGAGACTGCTAGTTATGCACTTTCTTTTGGCATCGCGTATAGCCGTCTTTACTTTATTTCTGCAAAGCCTGTACTGTGTGGAATCCTCTTTAGATCCGCTTCTAATGGACATCCAGAAGAAAAAGTCTCTTTTAGCCATAAGGGACCTAATACATTCTGACATCCAAGGAGGGCGGCCTTGTTTTTCGCCGCCGAAATGACCGCATAGGTCCATGTTTATCATAAAGTTCAGCCTCCTTCTTGCTGAACAAATCAACTTTATCGTTGACGTCAACACTATGAAATACATCAGACCAGTCAATCGCCTCAATATCAATTTTAAAAACTTCCGGATCATTCTCCTTCAGATTTCTTCTCTGTCCAGGAGAAATATTAAGTAATATTTTGTACTCTCTTATAGAGTACAAAGATGAAATCGTGGGTCGAGATTCCCGGGACATAAACTTGTCCATGACGCCTAATCTTTGAAGGATCCGGCACAATAATATGATCAATCCAGGTCACGGAATCTAGCGTCGCAGTGTGAGTATGGTTCGTAGTCCGAAAAGGGAGAATATGCAAGTTTAATCCTCGTAATACGGAAACCATTTGATTGGAATTGAATGAACGAACTGAGGGATCCGTATTGAGATCTCCATGCAGTATGATATTGCAGTATCTTCCCCTGTGACGTGAAAGGACGTCCTCAACTTCAGAAAAGTAGCCACTTTTAGGAGGGCGGTACACCACAATGACACAAATACTCCCACCATGTGCTCGAACCTCAAGAAAAAGGTATTCAGGATGATTATCGATGTAAGCAGAAGCCTCAAGCTCAACAACAGGGTAGTCATTCCTTGCATAAACTGCCACACCTCCTCTAGGTTTTCCGATTCTATCATTCCGGTATTGTTTTTATCCGTCAACACCTATGCTGTTCGATGAGAGGGACGGTACCAGCCAGGTTTCACTTACAGCTAACACATCAAGCTCAACCTCCTGAAAAATCAGCCTCACCTCGTCGATATACCTCATCAGGGACTCGGCTTTTATGTGTGCTACTCTCAGCACCCCAAGATTCTTTCCTACACATCTCACGAGGTCAGCCAGTGGACTCACGATTGGGGCCAGATCCCCAACCCGGTCGACTTCCTCCTCCCAGAGGCTCATATCAAGTAATGGGCCCATGGGCATACAGAACATAAGGACCAGGTCGAGTGCAAACCTCATTGGGGAATGGTGAAATTATTACCCATTAAATTTAATTATTAAAAAATTAAATTATTATTCAAAAATTAAAAAAAAAGAGAGAGAGAGAGAGAGAGAGAGAGAGAGAGAGAGAGAGTGAGAGAGAGAGAGAGTGAGTGAGAGGGGGGGGGGAGATAGCTGTTATAAGAGAGATAGAGGAGGTAGGCTGCGGCTGACGGTGGGGATCTCTAGTGGCCACTTCAACCCCTTCTCTCTCCACAACTCTCTCTCATTTTCCACTGAGGCTTATATATATATATATATATATAGTCTCCGATGTATATATATATAAAGATTTCTAAAAATCGCACTATAAACAAGAAAGCAGATGTCCTAAACTTTAATTCTTGTTATTCAAATTTAATAAACTCAGATTGAATTTACTAATTATATATTTAATAATATAATACATCAGAGTAATAATAAACGTAATACGCTACTAATGTAATCCTGCATACGTGTCAGCAACCGGTAATATAAAAAGATCAGGAAAAACCCAAGAACCCTTTACTGCTTAACTTCTCTATTTCTTAACAGTCCTGAACTTGCCGTAGTACATTAGAGAAATCTAGTTAGTAGCAAAATTGTAATTATATTAATACACTTTTATCATTTGAATTATATGCAGTCCTTCAACCTCTGAATTTTATAAATTTATATTACTGTTACATTTAGTGTAGTAATTTTTACCTATGTAACTCATATAATTGTATTCCAACCTGTTTGTTCGTTGTAGGGCATGATTATGAGAACAATATAGTCTCGATACGTCGCCATAATGTAGTTGTTTATTATTCATTGAACCTCAAGAACACCATTTCTTATCAACAGTCAAGAAGACATATCGGATATATAAATATTTATCCCAAAAACTAATATATTAATATTATATACCATTAAAAAACACTTGTATGACGATAGTGAAATCGATGGAACGCGACACGGCAAATTTTGTTTTATAAATTTTGGGAAGATGGGGTATGTTTCCATATCACCTTCATCATATTTGTACATAAATCAACCAAAAATCAATATTTTTCGAAAAAAGGGGAGCAAAGAGTTTAGTTTCGCTATATACATATATTTAGAGTTAAGTATGGTTTGATATAAGCAAAAAGAGTAAGAGCTTATGTTTTCGATTAAATTGAGCTAATTATCAACTTTAATTATCAAACTATAAATAATGAATATTATGCCTATATATAACAAATTTTAATAAATAATTTTAAAGGATATCTCGTCGGTTTAGATGTGATACCTTGTAAGTGACATATTTTTAAAATTATTTTTTATTGAATAAAATTAAGAAACATAATTCTACAACGATGTAGTGCGTGGCTTTCCACGCCTTTAATTTTTTAAACATCCGGGTTTATAAAATAAAGGAAGCTACAACATAAATTTAGTTCCTATTTTAACCAAGCGAGATATTTTTTTTCATATTACTGGTCTCGTGGGACCCCCTATATCACTTCATATAGTATTTTTATGCTTTTCTATTTTCTACAAGCACAAGGCCTCTATAGATCGATAGAGACGGAAAGATGATTAGTAATTCTTACATTAATATAACTTTTACCTAACATGAATCTGCATAAGTAGTTAGTGGTTTACTAATGAATTTGAGGATGAATTTTACATATTTAAACTTTTGATTCTATAGACTGTTTAATTTATATAATGCTTTACAGCATTTCTTTTAGGACAGGATATCTGCCCTTCTTGTAATTTTTACGCAGAAGCCATCTTTCTAAAAAAAAAAGAAAGGGGCAAAAATTCATTATTCGGCCCTCTTATGATGAGGAATGAGGTAAGTTTCTTCATTACAGACCTACATATTTCGTACGATGATATGTTTACAACAACGAGAGAATGAAAAAAATTCATTTTAGGCTACTATATAAATCTCGAGGCAAAGCGCACGGTTTAAAAAACCGTGTATACAGATACAAGTAACATGGATGATCCAACATTATAACTAACTCGTATATTTTTTTAATGAAAAGCCAACCACTCATGAGAAGGCTTATTTAAGCAAGAATTGCGGTTCCTAAAAAGCAGGTTTAATTAAAGTGAAAATAAAAAATAAAAATAAGATCCTAAGCGAACCCTTTTTATAAAGGGCTCTTGAATTTGTTATTTTATAAAATCTTACTTATTTTCAGATTCCCCGTTTTCTTTCTTTTTTTTTTTTTTTTTCTTCTACAAGCTACCCCTTAATAGATTAACATCCACTCCAATCTCGGATAGCGAGCGTTACAATATTTAATTCATACCCTACACCAAATGAAGTACGAATAAATGATGGATGCCTTTAAAATAACTGGTCATAAAAAAAAAAAAAAAATTGTATACTATCTTCTTTGTTAAAGTTCTCATTTTTTAAAAATGACTTTTTTTAACTGAAAAATTGTATTTGCACCTGTAAAATTAAAATTACAAAATATGCTAGAATAAAGTACATGTGGCATTTGTAGGCATGAGGAAGATTTACATTGTCAGTCAAGGAGGTCCGTCATCCAACTCCTCTTCAGCCTTCGCCGAGGTATGTCAGGAATAACATGTCTTGCCATATCTTGTACAAACTTGTTGGTATTTTCATGTAATTTGTCGTAAAACCTTTTGCAATTTATAAGTACCTATATAATTTGTCACAGCCGAAACGCTTAAGTCATTGCGAAGGGACTTGTTTGAAACGTAGGGTGGTGAGTTCGTAATTAATCTTTAGTATTAGGAGTGAAAGGTTTGCATTTTTTTAATGTGTGTATTTTTTCAGGTCCGGAAATTTGGTTTTTGTAAATATGAGTATAGATTAATTTTTTAGCCTTATGTCATTAGAGCGAGATCTTGGTAGGTGAGATCGCAGTGGAGAAAGAGCGCTGCAACGGTGATGCAGAGGACCTGGGTTCGATTCCCGGCCGTAGTAGAATCTTTTATCTTCTAATTAAATAGTTTAAAAGATTGATTTTTGCCTTTGAGGAGTAATTTAGAACGTCTGTGTATAATAGAGTATAATAGTCTCATTCGGAAGTTAAGCGTTTCGCGTTTCGTCTTGACGTGTGGGTCCCTACGTCATTTTGTCAAGACTAAGTCCAAGTATGTTACTGTATTTTTTTTTATGGTATTGGGTGATTGTCTATGTAGACTGGAAGGCATTTAAAAGTAATTGAATTCTCAATTTTGAATACGAGCATTACGTGAGGAGGTTTACTTATAGTGTGACTAATATAGTGCAACATGAAACAAAATCATATGATTTTGACTGTTAGATTATGATAAATTCGAGACTTTATGTGAGAACAGATACGTAAGTGATATCACATGTTGTGCATCTTATGAGAATCTTCTACGCCCTTCTGGAACTTTCGATTCCGGACTAAAAAAAAGAAGCAATGGACTATGACCTGATTCTTGCTCTGTACAACCAAAATATGATTACGTTTGTGTCACTGTATTGTCATTAGTAGTTACTTTTTGAAACCTAGCCAATAATTTGAATTTTTATTATTTGTTTGGCATTGTGAATTATAATTCGTCACAAATAAAAATTATTTAAGCCCACATTACAGTTACAATATGAATGGAATATATTTCTGCCAATCAATTGGTTCCTTTTATAAAGTGGAGTAGAGAAAAGGATGAACCACAGGAAGGAAGTCTAGGGTTGGAGCGGTAATGTTTGCTCCAGGAAAGCTTAGCCTCGCATCAACTTCTTGGAAGTGCTCCATCTTAATGAAGTTCTTGATGAAACGCCAATCAATGTGCAAAAGTTTCGGGGGCGTATAAAGCTTACAGGCATAGAATTAGAATACAATGTTACCTTACATGGTTAATCAAGCAGAGGAGTCGAACCATGGATAGGTGAAAATTACGAAAAACTGAGAAGGGTGGGTAAATAAGTCGAAAATGAGTAGGTTTTGGAACCTTTATCGCTTGTAAGCTTATTATTTTCCTCCATCATCTCAGGGTGAGTATGCTTAATTTTCGTAAATATAACGAATTATAAAATATAAATATTTATGTTATGTGTGATCAACACCAAAATATTATGGTTTATTGAAAACGGTGATATACACTTTCGACCAAATTTGTTTAACATCACTTTCAGAAGAAAAAAACCATGAGATTGCCATTGTTCAGTACTGTAACTTGAAAAAATAAAAAACAAAGACATACGACTAAAACAGGGTTTTGGACTTGTTGGAACGAACTGTTCTAGTACATTTTCGTAACTGTTAAAGTACCTTCTAGGCGTGTTCATCGACGGACTAGAGAGTAGGTCTTGTTCTGAAGCTCGAATCATATGTTTATTTTTGTTTTACTCTATCATTACAATTTGAAGCTTTGTGTAACATTGAGTTTTTATTGTTTGCCAGACATTGTGAACTGTTATTTTCAACGTTCATTGACTTTTTTGCCGTATCAAAAAAAAAAAAAAAAACCCAAAAAACCTAAAAAAAACGCACTGTTCCAATTTATTGAAATGTTTACAAATATCGATTTTTTTCTCACTATGTTTTGGCTATTGATACCCATCCTTAATTAACGGAATTAATTTAACGATAAGCGGCTAGTATATTACATCACAACAAGGTCACAAAAATACTTCTCATTCCAAACCTTAAAAAAAAATTACAAAAGATTATACAACATCGGCGGTAATTTGAAATAGTTTGATTTGAAAATGATTTAAGAAAATAGTTGAATGAAATCCCCTCATTGTCGGTTCCAAATTAAGAATCTATAAATAAATTTTCATATACACTTACTATAATATGGGATAACTACCGTTAACTACCGCCTAGCCTATTTCGCTTAGCATACAGAAAACTAATATCTTGCAGAAACGATTTGATATTTTGCCACAGTCTTATACAGATTTAAATAATTTTATTAATTTTCAAAATAATAATTTAGAATGCCATACAAACAATATTTTTTTTTTATTTTAATAATTGATTCGCACCTGGCAGCAAGGCGCTGACAATTAGCGAATGAGATGACGGTAATATGAAATAATGAAATGTCAGGCATGAGGAGAGAAAGCACCCAACAGCACCCCCTTCCTGGCTTCATTCGCCAACCACCTTTCTTCTGCATTTACACCATTTACGGACTTCATAAATACAGAAAATGACACCATTGTACAGAACTCTTTAGACATTCCACTACAGTTGACACTCCCACCACCTCCGTTCACTCCTTCACAAGGCGCTCTACAAATCAAACACCTACCAAAAAGGAAAGCCCCTGGTTATGACATAATTACAGCTGAGGCACTCCAACAAATGCCGATAAAAGCTCATGTATTTCTCACAACAATTTACAACTGTATACTGAGAACGTCCAAATTCCCAATACAATGGAAATATATAAACTATAAACTCAAGTAATCAACAAGGTTACAAAAGTATTAACTTGCAACGATACAATATCACAAAAATAACCATATGATTCGAGCTTCAGAACAAGACTAACTCTCCAGTCCGTCACTTCTTATATTTAGTCTGAATCAGAACGTTCTAGACAAGCGTAGAAGGTATTCGAACAGTCACGAACATGTACTGGAACAGTTTGTTCCAACTGTTCTAATAACAAGTCTATAGCTCTATTTAATCATATGTTGTTGTTTTTTTTCACGTTACAAAACCATTTTTAGCTCTTAAAAGAAATCTATTATTTTTGGGTGTATAATTGTAGGAATAATATATATTCGAAATAAAAAATGGAAGAGGCAATGTAGTGTATGTAAAGGAAGAGCGGTAGAGAAGATAAAAATTGGGTGAGCAATTATGGCTGATGAAGACGGATGACGGGACTAATGAAAGTTACAGAGCCCTCGACGGGGAGATATATAGCCAGCCTAATACCTTCAGCGCAGCCCTACCTTCATTTCCAAATAGGGCCATTACATATTTAGGGCACCTCTCAAAAATACGCTAGTTAACATATCCTAATCAAATATTAAATATACAACTAATTATTTATTTAAGAAGGGTAAGAGACTTGATAGTTATGAGGAAAATGATTTGGATCATCATTCTCTACTACTTACTTTATTTTCTATATAACGGACGTTTCGACCTCCAGGGCCGTCTTCAGAGTCTCAAATTGCTGCATACTACTACATAACTTATTGAAATCAAATGAGTACCTTCCAAGTAGTTAGTTCCCAGTAGAAGACAGTAATCTGATTACATAACTCTGAATCAGAACATTTCAGATAAGCGATAACTGTTAAGTTTTTATCAAACTTAAGAATTTTTTTTGTTCCTAAAAAATTTGGTTTTATGTTTATAGAAGAATATGATTTTATGTTTAACATCTATGACTTATTTAAACATGCTAATTTTCAGCTATTCATTCATTTCAAAACAATTAAACCTTTTAAACATTCTAAGTGAACTTTTGAGTTTATGTTTTTTGCCTTTCTAGATGATTTTGGCTTTGCTTTCTATATTTAAACACGTTAATTTTCCTTAATTCAGCAATTCCAAATGGTTAAAACTCCCAGAGCGTTCTAATTTACTAAATTAAAACCTGTACTTACAACGTGGTTTGCCAATTTTATGTTCCCGCGATGTTTTTCTTATAAAAACACTTGTGTCATCTTTTTACACTGTCTAGATTATGTTTCAATAGGTTTTTCACTGAAACCCGGCTTATTTGTGAGAATTCAAGCATTTATCACTATTGATGGTTATCTTTGCGACAGGTTACGTATTCACGTTCAAAAGCTCAAAGCACTCGCTGAGTTTTTTCTCTAATTTTCGTTTTTCTCGCTTTGAGCAATTTTAGCTGTCTAATTATGTTCAATAAAATCTAAAAGCACTTCTAAGTACCAGCTTTTATTTTTAACATGCTTATAATAGTATTTTTCCGTCATTTTAGAGATTGTATATTGTAAGTTTCCAGAAGCTTCCTAAGTTCACCGCTTGCGTAAAGCGCTTAATCCCATGGCCCTATAAAACCCCGGGCAGGGACTTCCTTTGTGTCTTTTTGCGTTTGCCCTTTGAAGAAGCAAGATCTTAAGTCTTACGGTCACTGTCTCGACCCGCCGCCATCTTGGCTATCTTCACCGCCATCTTCCGAGGGGAGAACTTCTGTGGGGCAACCAAGACCGAAATTGACCAACTCGCTGTGGTTCCTTCGCTGAGGAGAACTTCTTTCCACTGTCTTCACTTTGCATCAGCTGTCAGCCTGCAGGTGACTCCTCCTCGCAGCCCAGCGATTCTGTTACACCAGTCTTCACTACGGAAGCTTTGTATCGTAACTATATTTCTTAAAAATGTTTCTTTTGTTAATTTTGTATACATGTCTTTAATTAGCTGGCCAGCTACTCTTTGTAACTTAGCTATAATTAGTTATAGTATAGCAATCTTTTATTTTTATTTCGCAGTCTTGGATTGTACCTTAGCTAAAGACTCATTCCATTACAAATTACTAATTGTCTCTGTAATTTACATGCTAAATTGTGAGCTGAGTTGGGGAACCCTGCAGAGCTGGCAGTTAGCCGAACGCAGAATACTGTTAGCCGGATCACCCGCATCAACTTGCACCTCTCAGCGAAGGACCCAGCATCTTCAGCTGTTTAAAAGAAAACCTCAAGGGTGCAGTAAAGGGCAGAGAGCGGTTCTTCGGCTGTTTCCAGGCGGTCTTCAGGGGTGCGGTAACCAGCTTCCGGCTAAATATCAGGTGAGTGCCAGTTTCTGTAACCCTAGGTTAAGGTCCACCTCCCCAGGCTTCTCTCTCACAATTCATTTCGTTACAGTTCGCAACAGTGTTGGGTTCCCCTTCAGATTTGATCAGCTCACCGCTGTCTTAATTGCAGAAAATTGGGATCACTGGAGGAGGAGAAGAGGAGCTTTATTTTTATTTTGTTTTGGACTGTCTTTTATTTTTTGTAATAAAATCAGTTGTTTTCTTTTTCTTTTATCTCTGGTTCTTCTTATCCAAAAACCCAACAATAACAGTTACGAAAATCTACTAAAACAGTTTGTTCCAACTGTTCTCAGCCTAAAACTCTTTTAACAATATGGTTACTCCTAATATGTTTATATGTTTTTCTAAGTTTGGCTTTAGTTTTACGTTACAGAATTATCAAACAATCGCAATGGCCATGTTAGGGTATTTTCTACTCTAAGTGCTGTTAAATACATTTGGTCGAAAGTGTATACCACCATTTTCTATAAACCTTAATTTGTTTTTTTGTTGTTGATCACATATGACATAAATACTTATACTTTGTAACTCGTTAAATTTACAAACATTAAGCATGTATAAATTCTTATACATACATACACTTATTCTTCCTCAAAGGCCATCCTATCCGTTTCTATTCATATGTCCGAAATCTTGGAGTGATCTCTGACCAGCACTTGTCGTGGAGTAACCATATTTCCCAAATCACCAGAAAATCCATCGCTATCCTCAAACAGTTCCGAAGATCCCGTGATTTTATGTCCTCTAAAACCCGTCAGCTCCTTGTTTCCTCTCTTATATTTCCTCATTTCGATTATGGTTGCCTTGTATACGGGGGTCTGTCTGGTTTACATGCGGCGAGATTGATGAAGAGGCTGATGAATTGTTTCATTCGATTCATCTTCGGTGTCCCCAGAGCTCCCACGTCTCAAGCTGCTATGCTGAATTGAAGTGGCTCTACCCAGTTTTTCGGCGGCAATATTTCCTTGGTGTATATCTCTTCCGAACGTTTACAATTAAGAAGCCTCCGTATATCCTGAATTTATTTACACCCTGTTCCTCCATACACTCTCTAAATACCAGATCCCAAACCTTAAACCTATACATCCCTTCCTACCGAACTGCCTCCTTTACAAAACCATTTATCATCCGTAGTGCCTCCTTTTGGAACTACTTCCCCGTTTCCATCCGTAAAAATTCATCCCTCACTTCTTTTAAAACCCAATTATTTCTCCACCTCCTCATTCTTCAAACCACCGCAACTATGTAAAATAGTGAATTCTGTTATAATATACAATACTTATCTGTGTTTGTAGGTATAAAGTTTTGTTTTCCTTTTATTGTTTTAGGTTCAAATGATTGGAAACCATGCAACTCATATTCTAATCTCTTCTATGCTCTTTGTTATATTTTATGAGGACAACGGACACTGGATCTGTACATATACTGTTATTCTTAGGGGACAAGATGTCCCAGGATAAAAATACTTTCTTTCTTTCTTCTTTTCTTTTTATAAAGCGTACTCACACAGAGATTAGAGTAGAAGAATAAGCTAACAAACGAGAAAGTTCCCAAAACCTACTCATTTTCCTCTCATTTACACACTCCTCTCAGCTTGCCGTAATTTTCACCTATCCATGATTGAACTCATCTGCGCGATAAACCAGTATTCTAATCCTATGCCTATAAGCTTTATAAACCACCCGAAACTTTTGAACATTGATTGGCGTTTCATCAAGAACTTCATTAAGATGGAGCCATTAATACTTTATAAAAAAAGTATGCTAAAGAAATTTCCCTTTTTTTCTTATTCTTCTAAGGCTAGTCACTTATTTTATACGTGAAGTGAAACACAAAACATCTGATCGAAAAGATTTTTGTGTTACTGTATCGTTACAAGTTGATACTTTTTGTTACCTTGTTAATTATTTGTATTTATATTGTTTTTCTGACATTTTAAATTATTATTTTCATTTAATAAAAACTATTTATTAGAAGGTAAGGTTCGGACAAGTAAAGGTGTAAAGGCATCTTTAGTACACATAAAGGATTATATGTTGGATTATATGATGTATTGATAGATATAATATATTATTGATTGAGAAGTATAGTGTTATTTCATTTGATTATTGTATTTCATTGTGCGTTAATTTGGGGCATAGGCAAATTATTGAATACGTATTATTATACACTAAAGTGAAACAAAAAAAACAAAAACATAGGATCCAAAAGAGTTCTAGAATTTTCGTTGGAACAGTTATAAACCATTCTATTATCTAATGAAGGAAATTTGTTGACCGCAGAAGAATGTGAGATGGAAATGGTTGGGGATGCGGTCAAATGAAAACACAATATGTGAAATAACATATATATTGTGCCGACATTTCGAACCGATATTCAGGTCTTCTTCAGGGCTGTAAAGTGAACTGTTGGAGATCGACTGCTTTAACAGTCGACGTGAGACTGTTCAAGAATCTTCTACATTTTTCTTATCCAGACTAAATGTAAGGAACAATGGACTCGAGAGTTAGTCTTTTTCTGAAGCTTGAATCATATGGTTATTTCTGCGTTACTGTGACGTTAAAAGTAGATACTTTTTGTAACCTCGTTATTATTTGTGTGTTTTGTGTCGTTATTATTATTATGAGTTATAATTTTTCATTAATAAAAATTATTCAAACCCTCATAAATGTTACAATATTTTATGTTCATTTAGATGTGTAAGGTCAAACCCCTGTCCGCTTAACGACGTACCAACCCCTATTATCCATACAACAAGTTTAGACACACCGTCTATTATTTCTTTTCGTTTAAGCCTAACGTCAGGTTGCCAAGTCAGTCTTTTGTCCAGATATCTATTTACCTTAATATCTAATTTCTTCAGAAACCGGAATAGGTATTTTATAGAAGTATATTTGAGGGCAATGATCACGATTAAGTAAGTTATGATAATTATTTTCGTTTAATAAAAATTAATATATGATACGAAGAAGATGAAAAAGCAAAAAAGACTATACAGTACCAACAATACGGAACGGATTCGCGGGCATAGTATCCTTAAATACCAGAAGTGCTCTGATGGCCAGTTTCCACCTATTACCACATTGTCCGGTTATCAGCGGAGAAATATGGTATTCAGATAGACGAAACAGGTATTTGATCAGAACTTACGAGGGGTGATCAAAAAGTTCCAGGACTGTTGAGATTGCGCGGCAATGGAGTGTCATAGAGCAGTGCGGTTGGCAGCATTGTTTAGCGTGACTCTTCCTGAGCTCAGCTGTTTATTCAGTTTGTTGATAACCTTCTTCATTGCAAAGTTACTGCTGTTTTCGTAAAAAAAAGTTTTTTGTGTTCGGCGATTTTGTGAAATGAATGTAAAGGAAGAGCAACGCGTTTGCGTAAAGTTTTGTGTGAAGTTGGGTAAAATGTTTACTGAAACTTTTCAAATGTTGCAAGTGGCTTTCGGTGATGAATGTCTGAGTCGGTCAAGGTGTCATGAGTGGTACAAAAGGTTCAAGGAAGGCCGGACATCGTGTGAAGATGATTCTCGTTCAGGGCGCCCATCAACTTCGACTGACGACGATCATGTTGCAAGATTGAACAGTCTCGTGCGTTCTAATCGTCGACTAACCATTCGTGAGATGGCTGAAGAATTGAACATTTCATTTGGTTCGTGTCAACAGATTTTAACAGAAAATTTGCAGATGAGAAGGGTGGCTGCAAAGTTTGTTCCGAGACTGTTGACTGAGCAGCAGAAAGAACACAGAGTTCAAGTTTGTCAGGAACTTCTTGAAATGGCAAATGACAATGAAAACTTCTTAAAAACATGAACAATGAAAACTTCTTCGCGTTGCTCTTCCTTTACATTCATTTCACAAAATCGCCGAACACAAAAAACTTTTTTTTACGAAAACAGCAGTAACTTTGCAATGAAGAAGGTTATCAACAAACTGAATAAACAGCTGAGCTCAGGAAGAGTGACGCTAAACAATGCTGCCAACCGCACTGCTCTATGACACTCCATTGCCGCGCAATCTTAACAGTCCTGGAACTTTTTGATCACCCCTCGTACACTGATATTTATATGGTTGGCTTTGCACAGTCATTTATTTAAATTTAAAATATAATTAAATTCTCAATATAAGTAGCATAGTTGTTGTTTTATGTAATTGTTCAGAGCTGCTGAGTTATTCTGGTAAAAACTTCAAACTAGAAACAAAATCAAAAATATTTCAGGTCTTATAGCTTAAACATTTTGGCACTTCTCATAACTGTAAATGAAAAAATTACTGCAATCGTTAAATTTTGAATTTTATTCTATTCATCCATAAGTTGTTCATTATACAATTAAGATCTAGAAGAACTTTTTATTACCATGAATATTTAAAGTTTTTATCTCATTCAAATTTTGAATGTATTGATGTTTGTTATACATTACCAAAAATAGAGGTAACTCAAAATCCCCAAGAAGTAGGAAAATAATTGAAACAGCACGCAAATGCTAAACGTTCGTGTCTCGCATTTTATGAAGGTTGTGATCAGCCATTTTCAGTCAACGTGCCAGGAATAAATCTTGATTTTTTTTTTTTTTTTTATTCGACAAATCTTTAACAATCTTTGCATAACGTCTCTGTATTCAGATTAATGTAACAGAAGTTTGTATGGGGTTGCCTGATTTGTTTGTTTTCAGAACATTATTAAAGAATTTTCACTAATTCTATCGAGAATGGCATAAGATAAAAGACATGTTTCTGAAGTTTGAGTTTAATGCTTTTGGTCTATAAAGATAGCTTTGTAGCTTTATAAGACTAAAACTAAATAAATTAAACTAAAAGCTAAAATTATGGAAACTCAAACTACAGATGCTTATTTTCATTAGCGGATAAAATAAATTATAAATTTATTCCATATCGAATTGATGTCTTTCACAACAAGGGTCGATCTTCTTATTTTTGATAATTTATATATTTTTTTGGTAAAATAGAATGAGAGAAGTGTCTGCTATTTCCGATTTGATTATCAAATACATTTATACATATGTATCACAAGTTGTGATGCATGTGTACATATTTATATATTGGAGTAAGGATTAGAAATGGAAATTTGCACCAAACGGAACATAAGTTGTGATTCAAACTAAAGAGAGATTTATTTAAATTTACTAGAACTATTGATTTTGACCCGAGGCCGTAGGTAATTTCTTAATGGCATTGTTAGGATACTGCATTAGGAAGAAACAAAACAAATATGTGTTTGTGAACTAGACAATGTATTTTGTGTTTTTCTAGATCTTTTCATAGATAAAAAAAGAAGAAAAAAATAAAAAATGAAAATGGGTAGAGAAATAGGAGCTATGGAAGCCATTTCATCATTTCCGACCACTCCAACTGATGAGTTAGAACACATAATTATCTCCTCCAATGTGGATGTCAGGTTTTCCTGTATGCCATACTGTTTTTTTTTTTAAGTGAAAATTTTCCTGTTCTGCCAATAACCTATTGTTTCGACCATTTTTAATGAGGCACCTAGACTATTTAATGTTGATTTTTAAAAAAATCAAATATCAACTGTGATGAAGTTGGATTTTGGAAGTATAGTAGGTATATGATTCCAGATAGGAGAGTCTATGACATTGCCCAGCACTTTGGACTTCTCGATAATATATTATATTAATCAAGCTTTCATCAAGCTCGTCATTTTCAGTGACTTCCATGCCTCACAACCACAACGTAGAACTGACCGTTTCATAGTTTCGCGTAAAGGTTGACCAAGGTATTTCTCATTATTCGAAACCCAAATGATTTATTTATTTTTCAATGTGTATTAAATATTGCAACGTGAAACACAAAAAATTGAAAAGAGTTCTAGACTTGTTTCCGGAACATTTGGAACAAAATGTTCTAGTACATGTTCCTGACTGTTCGAGTACTTCCTACCCTTGTCTGTAACATTCTGCTCTGTTCTGATTCCGACAGAAGAAATTCCACTACTTTCTTATTATCTTAAGGCTAGTAACTTATTTCATCAGATATTACAACATATTGTAAGTTGAAACAAAAAACATATGATCGAAAAGAGTTCTAGACTTGTTGGAACAATTACAAACTGTTTTACTACCTGTTCGTAACTGTTCGAGATACTTCTATGCTTGTCGGGAACCATCTGGAATGATGTAATTCAGACGAAATATAAGGAGCGACGGACTGGAGAGTTAGTCTTGCTGTGAAGATCAAATGATACGGTTACTTTTGTGTCACTGTGTTGATACTTTTTGTAACCTTGTTAGTTGTTTTAGTTTTTATTGTTTGCAAGACATTGTGAATTGTTATTTTTGTTAAATAAAAACTAATTAAACCCAAAAAAGTGTTATCGTATGAAATTAATACTAAAAATTTGGTGAATTGCGTGCAACACACAACTTTCACTTACGAACTTACTTAGATTAGATATTGACGTATTTCGATAATATGTAAAAGCTATTCCTCGACTCCACAGATTTTTCCACATTTAAGTGTAGATCTCAGTACTTTTCGATTCATTATAATATGGGATATGAAATTATGGCTGTCACATTGCTGGCATATGCACATATCAAATATCTAGTTTGATCAAAATAGTTACAGCCGTTTCTGAGTAAATAAAAAAAACACCCGAAAATGAGACAAAAATTACTAAATAAAGTTCTCCCTCTAATTGATCAATATTAGATGAAATTTTGATTTTCACATCGCAGGCATATACATACAATAAACTAACTAAATATCCAATTTCAGATTCGTACGGTTAATAGCTTTTGAGCTAGTCTGTTCACACACACACAGACCATTTCACGGGATTTGGTTTTTTGGACTCAGGGGAACCCAAAACGTGTATGTCCGTAGAAAACCAGAAGTTGAAATTTTTCACGATCGCAATATTTTCCCTTGCTATATATTTTATATATTTACAGATAAGTGAAAGAAAAAAATACAGATCTGGTGACACATGTAATTCCGTCACTTGCAGAGAGATTCAAAAGAAAGAGAGAGAGAGAGAGAGAGAGAGAGAGAGAGAGAGAGAGAGAGAGAGAGAGAGAGAGAGAGAGAGAGAGAGAGAGAGAGAGAGAGAGAGGAGGTAAGTAAGAGCCATTACGTTGGAAAACGGATATCGAATGGAGACACATTAGTAATATCAGTGGTTGCGTCATCGATACCGCGATGTTTATGCCCACTCCTTCCTCCATTACAGCCCTATCAGATGCCCCCCCTTCATCGCCCCCCCTCACCCTGTGCGAGTGTATTTAATAGCCCCCAGCTGTTGGCCCCCTGGGGGGGGGTCGCTATATATTCTGATGTATTCACTTTACTTTCGCTTCCGAATACAAAGTGCGCCACTAAATAATACAGTGACCCCTTTATCAACACCTGCCACTCCCCGCCCTGGACTGGGGTCATTGTTAGTCCTTAACCATTTTATTAATATTAATGTAGAAGACTAAAAAAGCTAAGAATGGAGAACAAAATCCAATCGATTCCGCCAAAGTAAGTCTGAACAAAATATGTCAACGAAATCTTTTCAAAATCTAAGAAGAGAGAGAGAGAGGAAGATAATTCATAATTACTGATAAAAAATCACAAAACTAGAAAAAAACTCATAAGGAAATGATTAAAAAAAAAAACGAGCGATTAAACGCTCTGACTGAAAAAGAGGGGAGAGTGAAAAATAATCTAGGCTAAACCTATCGAAGTGCGGATTCTCTTTGATGAATGGGCCAAGATTCTAAGATCACAACCTTGATGGAATTTCCAGGATAATCTTAATTTGGATCGCTATCTACGTCTAATGCGATCTCCCATCGTTTCTTTCGTTAAAATCCGGGGCCTGGATGAGTTTTGTAAGATCGAAGCTTTCCAAAATGGATAAAACAAACCCTTTAGAGTTCATTTTTATATGAGATGGGGATCAAACTGAACAGCAGAGATCTTTTGCACTTATTTGTTAGGATCGCATCTAATAATAAATGAAAAGGCTTATTTTTTTCATTCTTAATTCTCTTAGAGATTATGACAACTTACTATCGATAGTTATTAAGAGGCATTAGTTGAAGGATAATTTCTTTCAAACCATTTGAAGGTTTTTCGGGATCAAGAGTGTAGACAATTTTTTTACTATGGTGGCCTAATCTGTTGCACAGAAATTGAATGCCCCCTCAAAAAAAAAAAAAAAAAAAAGAAATTAGCAAAAATATAAGTCATCACGTTTAACACGTTAGGTGCAAGATCGGTCCCTGGTGTACGATACCTTACATTCCCGTCTTAACAGCCGATTTTCACATGAAAATGTCCGTACACTTCAAACGCTCAATTTAGTCGATTTTTAATAAGATTATTGCATTTTAGTGCAAAAAATGTTGCTAACAGCTGAAATTCTATTGCTTTTTAAAATCGGAGTCCGAGGTCCGATTTTCGATAAAGAATGGTGTAAATCCTGTATTGGCCTGTCCTGCGCCTATAATGTGTTGTTCCAATCCTTACCAAGAGATAATGTCCTTGAGGCGCTCGGACCTAGACGCCCGATACCGTCTGTGGCGCATTCCAGCTGTCGGACCCCGGGGACCGATACCGTTCAGTTCAGTATCACCCTAAAATACGCCGCCGCTAAAACTTTAACATAGGTGAAAAGTACATCGAACATTTGACCGGATCACAATACCTTCCATACCTTGTAACGGTAGCAACGGTTGTAACGGTACTTTCTTTTATAAGTGAAAAAGTTATAAATGTGTAAATTTGAATAAATATGAACAGAGAGATTATATTTTTTAATAGAAAGATTTAAATTTTAATATTGTCGTAGGTATAGGTTTTTTTTAATAAAGAGTTCAAAAGATTGTAAAATT